>CM064901.1:11080786-12313703 GCA_030347415.2 Decapterus maruadsi
TGTCCCAAATCAAAAACTGTTGTGCACTACAGTATAATTGACCATAATCGTTGCCCATCTTCCATCTACCTTTTTTCTCTTCACTTAAAAGTGTGCGTCATGTGACATGGAAATTAGGCTACCCTTAGTGTTGACAAAATGCCCTTCTTTGGGATAACGAGCAACCACCACAGGTGTCCTGCTGTAGCGCTGTGGCTTCCGACAATAATCACAAGCATTTCAACTGCTGAGGAGAAATGATTCCTCATTACTACATCCTGATGGTGAGAAGAGCAGCAGGTCTTAAGATTACCCTCTGAAATCATCAGATAAAGTGATGTGATCTAACGTTGTTATCTAAAATAACCTGTGATGGCCTTGACTGCCTGCACTGATCTGAGACAGTCAGAATTCGAGAGTAAGGTGGTGTGAGGTCCGAGATGAAACACAGGAGAAGTAAAAGGAGGAATAACGATTACCTTGTAAACGATGATGATCAATTACATGGTGATTATTGGAGAGAAATAATGCCTGGTTCGTTCAAGCACTAAGACCAGCGTGCGAGCATGAAATTATGTTCATTATCTCCATGCACAGTGATGTACAAGACGTATTATCTTCCTGTCTCTTTTAATATAAAGGCCTTCATTATCAAAGATTGTTTCTTTAGGCAAGACTTCAAATTGTTATGTCGTCAGAGCTTCTCTGACAAAAGCAGCATCAAGACTGTCAAGGCAAAAATAACCCCCGTATTTCAGAAAGAAAGGATAATTGCGGTGTGTAATTTTGAAGTCCATCCAAACAGATGGATTGCTTTGCATCAAACTCATGGTGTCTTCATATGCTGTTAGAAGTAGACCTACAAAAACTATAGGAGGGCACTGGTTTCCTCTGATGTCTCTGTCCAGGAGATCTGCTAATGAACTCCTACAGAGAGAGACGAATCTGGTTGCATACCATTAAGAAGGATACACCTAACATCTCATTTCTACAGTGCATAATGTTCACAAAAACCTTCCAGCTCCCCGACAGACTGCAGGAAGTTGTACAACCTATCGAGGCCCAGGAGGGCCAGCTCCCATAACCTGGATATTTCAGCCTCTCATCATTCATCACTCATGAATTTGTTAAGAATATTGAAAATATGAACTCAAAGCTCGATGGGCAGCTTTCTCAGTGAATTACAATGTAACACAAAAAGAACAGGTGTCACCTGTAAATACAAAGTCTTCTGGAATGAGTCAGTGCAGCAGCACATCTGTGACCATTCAACAGAAGTTGATACATTTCACTAAAGGATGCACTATACACTAAGTCTGTTGGATTCATTCAAAAATCAGGCTGCAGAGTGTCGTATAGTTCACTTGAGCAGGCGCTCCATAAAGAGAGGCTATAGTCCTTGCTATAGCTTCCTCAGTTTGATTCCCCTAGCGGCCTTTTGCTGCATGTCAATCCCTCTCCCTATCTCTCTCTGTCTGTCATGTCGATTACAAGCGTAATAGTCCCCAAAAATACTTAAAACATCTAGACTGCAGTAAAGAGCTTGACCATTGATCCATATTACCATCCCCATGAGCCATGCAGCTAACGTGGCTAAAAAGACAAGGGCTAGTTTGACCAAGGAAGGCGTCAATCAGCTTCAATGAAAGTTTTAAGACCCCCAGAATGGTTAAATAAATAAATAAACAAAATAACAACATCAAAACGTAAATGTAAATTCCCCCTGCTGTGATAAGATGTACAGTACAGGGACATAAAATCATATTTTAAAACCTCTACAGGTCCTTGATCCACCCACACAGGTGATTTTATTCATGGCTGACTCGACGTCATCTCACCTCCTCATGTTCACCTTTTGCTCCTATTTTGCACAAATGAGACCTTTGTCAGTCTTTATGCTAAATCGGGTCTGGTGCCCTCAAACAATTTCCATTTGATCCTCACTCAGCTTCAACCTGGGTAGAGGTCTTATCGCACATTATAATTGAAAACACCTGTGTGGGTGTTCAGAGCCTTTGAAGCTTGATTTGCTGCTTAAAAACACAGAGTTTTTTTAATTTCCATATCAGGGAAATATGATACCAGGACAAACACCTTTGTCATCTCCAACGTTAAAAGCAGGAAAAAGATGCAGCTGACAAATCATTAATCAAGATGCATATCAGGGCTAATAAACATATTTTGAATCAGTCTTTTGTCGACTGCTGCTACACTCAAACACTCAATTAAAATCAGAGAGCAAAAGACTGATTACATTTGTAGAATTTATATAGAAACTTATGTGCTGACCTTTGGTAACAGCTAGATAATGAAACTGCAACAAAAACAATCACACTCATTAAAATTCATCAGCTCCCATGCACGCATTCATTTTAGTATTTTAAAATGTGAATGTGAAATGTGAATATAAAAATGTATTTTGTTCGTTGGTGGTGGAATCTTCAACATTTAGCTTTACATATTAAAAAAATTAAGGATTAAAATCTTGTTTATCAACAAAAGTTCATCAGAAGTTGCTTTGTAATTTCTAACACGTCAGTTTGTTTGGTTATGTTTGTTTTTGCTCATCGGGATTTAGCCCACCAAAGATTTCATATTTGCTCATTAGCTCTGTCTTCCTCGCCTAATTTTTTAGCTCCTCATAAAGAGAGCAACATGTTTTACATTTCCAGCATCTGTAGCTCCGGACAGCGATAACAGATCAACACTGGCTGCTACAGTTTGTCTGAAAAGAAAAGAAAAAGTGAAACAACATGAGCTCAAATGTCATCAGCTAATCATCAAAGATGGAGTCTAAAAGTGGAGGAATGTACTCAAGATCTGAATGGCTTTCATCAGCTTCTTGCTCATTTAGCACTCGTCAAACTATCTAAAACAATGTGAAATCACTCTGTTATAGACTGATGATTGGTTGATGGACTCAGACTCAGTAATCCTGCTCTTTCACTGCACTGACGAGCTTGTTAACTGTCCAGACATCAAGACTGCCTACTCGTTCCATCCAGTCTCCAAGTACAGTGTGCAGTTGCCACTAATAAAAGGAAAATAAAAAAAGAAAGAAATTGGGCTCCTAATTAGGTCGTTAACATTGAGCAAAGAAAACCCTGAGAAATAGCAAAAGCAGCAAAGGCGGATCGTGCACCATTACCAAAAGTGTTAAAGCTTGACACCCATGAGCCTCTCACACTGATGCTTTCACTGTTTGGCCTCATTACGCCCGCTCTCAGGATTGTGTGAAGCACAGCCGGGCTTGATTGACATCTCCCTCATCTTTGCTGTTGCACAGGACGATTTACACCTTTCATCATTTTATTGGCACATGCGAACAGCAGCAGCCCATAAAGATGCAGATTATGCAGCTTTAACCTCTGTGGTTGTCTTTAGCCGAGCACTAGCTAGCCCTTTGTGCTGCTGATTGCGTTATGTCACTGACCATTTGGATGAAAAAGGTTATAAACAGCTAGCATTTCCTCGATGAGTGATAATTCCCAGCACGGCTCTCTCTGAAAAAGGGCTGAACACAGCAGCGCAGCAGTTGTGCGTGTCAAAGTTCAGTCTGATTGAACTTGAAAGAAAGCAGATCGCTTCACAGCCGGGAGCAAATATGTCACCCTCCATTCCCAGTAGCAACAAGCTGAAAAGGGAAATCTTGTGCGACTGTCCCTTTATTGCTCCATTGAGTTGGATGACCCCAGCGTATCGGGTTAGTGGTTAGCTTCTCCATGCAGCGCAGATGTGGGATGAGTGAAAACTATGATTTTGTAATGTGTTAATTGTGTCGGTGGCCTTCGTATCAGCGCAGACAACTGTTGGCTTTAAACCCCTCGACGTTTCATCTACAGTAGCACCGTCATCAGGTTATTCCCTCGCCTCAGGTGAGCTCTGCTGCTTGGTGATAATTAGTAAATGGATGTAAAACAAGGCAAGAAACTGAAAATCCAGAGTGTGTTCGCTGTATTTGCCGCCTGGCAATCAGCTTAAGGAAATATTGTGAACACAATTTTGTCATCATAATTTCCTAGTCCAAACATTAGGTTGAGAAAAAGGGTTCAGGTAGCTGCAGTGAGGACAAACTAACCTTCCATTTGCATGCATCATCCTCATCATTTCATTTGCAATTAGTAGCAACCCTCTTTACCATTTTGGTATCGCTCTAAAGAGAAAGCTGTTCTAAACCAAAGTTATTGTATTGTTTAAACAGACTTGAAGAACCAATCTCAGCAAGAGCCACTTTAAAGACAAAATAACAAGTCATCTCAGTGAAACATCTTCCTTGAACTCTACCTCACCATGCTCAGCTCGCTTTTCAGCCCATCTTCTCCTGCCTGGGCTGCTGCTGCTGTCCTCACTTTGACATTCTTCCAAAAGAGTCCCCTTAACACCTACAACTCATCCAGAGTTCTGCACCTCAGCTCAGCCTTCATTAATTGTCCTTCATCACTCTCCTCTTACACCGTCTGCAGCGGTTGTTCATATCCAGACACCCACCCTTACAACCTTGTGCTCTCCTTGCAGACGCCACTTATAGCTGCCTTCTTACCTATACCATCTCTCTATGAATTCACCACTCTTCTCTCCGTGGCACCCCCATGGTGAATGACTGACCTTCTCTCCGGCCTTCCTGTTGACAACTCATTTTTCCCCCTAAGAGTCTCACACCTTCACCTTCTCCCCATTGCATTATTCTTGTCCCTGTAAATTTGAAATTGCTCCACAACTATTTCCCGTAGCTTTATCTGCTCAATAACACCCCATCTCTCATTTTGAATTACAGTCTGTGACTGTCATGAATGAGTTTGAGATAACAGTTTATAATTTCGCCGTATCTAAATAAACTGCTAATGATATTGATGCTTTTTGTTCTCTAGCCTGACCACTTACTGATTGACTGATGTTGAAATGCATGCCTGTGTGACATACAGTATGCTCCACCACTTTCCAACCATTAAGAAACCATTAAAGCTGCCATAAAACCGTCATCAGTAATCCTGAGTGCTAAATACAGTAGCAAGCACTATGGCCTCAGAAATCACATTGCAAAAAAAAAAAAAGCAATATATCCCTTTGAAAAAAGGATCTGGATTGATTCTACTATAGCAACAATTTGCTCTATTTTAGCCCATTTCAATGCCGATGGTTTGTCAGACAGAAATATCTCGGGCCCCCATTGAATACTATAAGGTCATAAAACTTTGTATAGACATTCCCCACAGGATTTAAGTGGCTCTTTGATCACATCACCCGCAGGTCAAACAATCCAGGCATACTGTTAAATATCGGAACAGCTACTAGATGGATTGAGACACGATGTGTGCATTTTTGCATCCTGTGTGGCCCCAAAAGGATGAATCCTATAGACTTTAATGATCAACTGATGTTTCCTCTTGCACCATGAGATTCACATTTGTTTTTAGTGAAATGCTTTAACAGTTATCACCTGGATTGTTGTAAACAGTGGAGCAAACGCTTGCCCAGTCTCTGGTGTACTTGCTAATAAGTTGTTATCCTTAAGAGAATGGCCAAAACTGAATTCAAACTAATTTGCTTCCTAACAAACTGAGGTTGCAAGGCTTTGTGGTCCATCACATTCTCACAATAATTACAGTGGGAATGAAGCTGCGCAATCTTTTGATTCTCTTTCTTTTCAAATAAAACCACAGTATGTAAATATGTTGAGAAATGTTTGTTTGAATCTGCACAGACAGAGAGCAGGAAAAGAAAGCAGCCACACTGAGGGAATTATAACATGATGAACTCTCAGTAGTCAATAAAACCATCTTTAAACAGCTTATCAAAATAGTGGAGTAGAGACGTGTGATTGCTTAGATACAGACTCATCGAGTTGATTTGTTTCAGATTGCCCCCCCTATCAGTGCTGAGGAGAATCAAATTTCCACATGTATTACATCAGTTAATTCAAAACCTAAACCGTGTTAAAGTTGTTATTTATAGGTGGAGAATAAACAGGAAGAGATGCAACAAAGTCATGAAATGAAAACTGAAGTGCTATTGTCTTGTTGTTGGTTTCACTGACCCTCACAAAACTATGAAATTGTATATGGACAATTTTCTTTAAAGATCACCTTTAAAGAAAACTATTCTGCCTTTTAAAAAAAGTTTGTTTTTTTCCCTTTCTTTTTCATATTTGCATTTTATTCTTGAAGCAATGTTGTGACTCAACACAGAGTTACTGTACTGAGAAGTTAAATTTTAAGGCAAATAAAGCCCTAATTAAAGGTGAAATTGGCTTGTGAAACAACTGCAGAGAACTAAACCTTTGGGGGAGGATCACTTGAAACTCAGAGATGTGTTTTCAAAAAAGGCTCTACAGGGAAGCTAACACCAAATGCTAACACTTTCATAGTGTTAAAATGAACTAGACATTAATTTATGTGCAACATATCTGCACATAGATCCATCCACTATTTGAGATTTTACAGTGAAAACCATAATCATCAACCTGGTGGTGACATGAAACGGAAAACCAAAAAAGTCTCTGGGTTTAATCACAATTCATTTGACGGTTGCTGGGATACCGTATATCATTTGTCAGACCAAAATTACCATAGAGCTGGTCCATTAGCATATTCAGTCATTTTTTCCATTAGCAAAATATAACATAGTGCAGTGGCACAAAACACAAATGGCTTTAATCACCAATAAAGCTTCTTAAAGTCACACATTTAGAAGCGATTATACCACACAAATTACAGTCAACTACCAGAATGTGTCACAATAGCTTCTCATAACAATAAGCCATCTGCTTCACCTGTTAGTTCACATCAAAATTATTTTTGTCTTCTTCCAATATTGGCCAGATGTTCCATAATTGAAAAGGCCTTCTCTGAATCATCAGGGATTGTGAGAGACATCATTTTTTGCTTTAGCCTACAGGCGAATGCAACACATGCTGCCGGCTGTGCCCTCAGTCCTTTATTCTTTTCCCCACTGGCCATCATGTGTCCTAGTTGCAACATGATGATACACATGGACACAGACCGTTGCAGCAGCACCCAAAAACCATTTGAAAATAACTGTACACAAACCTGACCCGAAACATGACACTCTGTTAGGACCTGTTATAGGCTGAGGCTTGTGTAGTGCAATTTTAGTATATACACACAAGCGCGTGTGTGTCTGTTTGAGTGTGTACATGGCAGAGAAATGCCAGTAGTAAGTAAAGAGATGAAGGAGAGAGACCATTTGAATTATTCATCCTCTTCCCCTGCTACCTTCTGATTACACACCACTAAACTCCTATTTACATCCATTTATAGACACTCACAGTTCACCGGCTCTGACCACAACTATTGGTGGGCACTTCGCCTGGCTTATTACCTATTATCCACACCACGGAGTTGTGTTTGCTGTGCTGTGTAATTTCAAAAAATGGTGATCCTGATGTGTTTTTGATCTGCAACCTGTACCTCACCCACTCAGTCACATGCAAAGTCTCTTGTCTCAGTGTCGCTACAAAGACGATTCATGTGGAACGCTGTTGCACTGTGACAGGTGGCAGAGAAAAAAAAAGGAAAAAAAAGAAAACAGTGGGGCTTCTGACAGAACCCACTGCTGTTAAAGTTTGTCTGTGTCTGTGCATACTGAACAGTGTGCAAGGAAATGTGGCGCTTCAATCTCCTTAGTGCTGCAGAATGTAATTAATGCATCCAAAATCGGTAGCATAAGGGCCTCATCTCACATTTGTAACAAAAAGAAGAAGTGGGGGTGATGTGTAACTTGGGGCTGAGCAGAGTCACTTTTTCCATGTAATGATTGACTGACTGGAAAATTGAATTAAAGTCATTTAGCACAGGAAAGGTCATTGCTTTAGTGCCTTGGTGGCTCTGTGATATACTTGAGTGTGCATGGGGTAATATTTGAAAAACTACTCTGACCTTATAGCTGTATCTAGATGTTGTATGGTCATTGGAAATAGGGGTTATTTCTAATATCTTGGGAAAGAAAGAGGAGAGAGAAAAGAACTAGGAGCAGGGTGTGCTGATATTTGAGGGGGCATCATGAAGGAACAGGGATTGTTAAGGCAGGCCATCAACATGACACATAGGCCATATAGTGGGCAGAGCAGGACATTAATAATTCATTGACCCCCACCCCCTTATTTTCAGTTTTTCCCACTCCGTCGCTGAACTGACTCCATGTCAATACCAGCTGCCAGAGGACACCCCCATTCATCAGTGCACAATGTAATTTCTGCTCTGGTGAGGAGAATTAAAGACATAAAATATACAGCACATACAGTACTTAGTGCACAGATTTAAAGGAATGGCTGATAATTTACATTTGTGCTCTTGTGCATCAGAGGTATGAGTCCCTCACATGCAACATGCTTATTTCCATTTAGCAAATTCTGTCCTCTTTCTCAGATGTTCACAAAATAAACAAGCATCTTTTACCTAAAACCTGACAGAACTCTGGATGTGAAACCTGAGGCTAATATCACAAGTAGACTCCAGTCTTGTTATGCGCGTGGATTGGTCTAATGCATGTAAAAACATTTTATAAAAATCAAGTCTGACCAATTTTAATTTTAATTTTCAACTATAACTTGGCTAACTCAGGTCCAAGACTAGTGTTACATTGCAGACATATTACTCACTGATACCTGTGCTGAGCAGTTGCACCAAATATCAAACAACAGGGGCCGGTTGAACTAGTCTTAACTAAGCCTGGTCGTAACTGCTAAGTTGATCTTAACTAAGACCAGTCTTGATAATAGACTTTAGGCCAGTTGCACCAATTAGACTTACGCCTGGTCTTAACTATGCCTGGTCTAAAGCCAGGATGAGGTCGTACCACCGATCTTGCTCAGTCCTTGGAGCAAGTATCGGAGTCATCAGCCACCAATAGGGTAGCCACTGTCCCTGAGAAGCAGCCCGTTAAACCCTCCCAGCCTCAAAATCCTGGTACAGCACACTCTCCCAGAGGATGCTTGCATCATGAGTGGATCCAGGCCTTCTTGCCACCAATTTGATGACACAGTAATTGGCATCACAAGCAATTTGTACATTGATGGAGTGCTATCCTTTATGGTTTACATACAAATACTCGTGTATGTCTCCAACTGTGTTTTGAAAAGCATTGTTTCCATAAAAACAAAGTGCAATCAGCAGCTGCAGCGTTGGTGGCACACACAAATTGCACATCCAGTGACAGCTCTTTAACAAGTTCTTACACATCTGTCCCACAAAATCAAAACCTCTCAATCAGCTCCTCCTCGTTGTAAAGGTCCAGTGGGTTGCTTCTGTCCCTAATTACTCTTTAGGCGATAAATGAGAGGTCAACATCGTCTTAGCTTGGTACAACCGGCCCCAGGAAAATATGGAAGCAATGACAAGGGAGACTTCAGAGTATATCTGAATTCCCTTATCTTACCCTGATTAGACTGTGTCACTGTCTATAAGATGGTCAAAAAACAAACTGATTTGAGCCCTGTACACTTTGCACAGCTGACCACCACCCAACCACATCCTCCTGGAGACGGCCTCTGTAAATGTAGTGCTTCATTTATTCAAACAGCATGTCCCCTGTGACCAGCAAGTATGTTTCCAACAAAACATGTCTGCTGCAAAAGTTCAGGTGAATAGAAACCTAATTTCTTGGAGGCAAAGGTCGCTCCATTTATCATGATGATCACATCTTGCCCTTTGCTATGAAAACGGCGTTTTCACCCTGCTTTCAGTTGCGCCTGTTGAGAGCAGGCATAGTCACTTTTTGCCCTTAGACACACTTGCACATAATGTGTCACAGAGTGGTTCATGTTGAGTATAATGCTGCAGTGTAGAATCAGTCCATTATGTCACAAAAGTCAGTGGTTTTGTTATTTACTGAGACAAACAAACAAACCACAGTTAATAAAGGGCTAAACTTCTATTCGGCCATTTAAAGCTGTGTGATCGGTGACCTGTTGCTGCATGTCAGGGGCTTTGTAACACTTTCCAGACTGATAGATGTCAATGATTTATTTATTTATATATTTATAATTTCTTAAGATCGCAGCATGATCTGTTGCTGTGTGAGATCGCTCAGCCTCCTTTACTTCACTCAGCTTTCAAAGAAAAAAATAGGTTTATAACAGTTTGTTCATAATTTAGGGCCAGTGATGTCTGGATAGCTTTTTCCCTTAAAAAATGAAATCATCATTTTAAAACTGCATTTTATGTTTACCTGCGTTCGTCTAATAAGTAAAAGAAAAAAGTAAGTAAATCCAGAAAGGAGCAAATACTTCACAGCACTGTAAAGCTCCATCTTCTTTTCAGACGTGTTTGGTAGCTGCAGCTTTTATTAATAGCTCTTGTCTGTGTGTGAGTGTGTGTATGTGTGTGTTGCAGTTTGAGCAAGTCTGGAATTGCGCACAAAGAAATCAATATTATTTTGTCTTTTGACTTGTGTCAAGATTAATACCTGCCAGAGCAAAGCATGTGTTCTTGTGCTTATCTGGGTCATTCAGATTTAATCACTGAAGTGATCAGACTTGGTCCATGACGTCGGAGGAGCAGCGCTGTCTGACCACAGAACAGTTCTCACTGTATATCCTGAAGCTATTTTTGCTCCAATTATTCCAGAAGATTAAGTTCATTGCTAAAGAATGATTAGAAATAATATTGATTTTTTTAATATGTAACTGAGCCTGAAGGTAAATTTATTCCCCTAATAAAAAATGAATTAAAAGACATGTTAATTAAGTCATGTCCCATAAGAATAAACAAGAGGGATCTATTGTATCTTATGCTTCCATTAAAATGTTGCAGCTGAAATAACAAGCTGTAAATCCAAAGCAATGAGATGAAACATGCCAAAACTCCTCAGTGAACCGAAGCTGACAGTTAGCTTAGCATACTGACTGGAAGCAGGGGGATCCGGCTATACATGGTCTATTACTTATAGCAGAAAATACCCCCAAATGTTAAAGTGATCAGATTTCTGCAATGAAAATCTGGGACATTTTCAGCACAGTGGTCAAAAATCATTAAAAGGCAATTACATGTTCATGTATTTTGACAATGTGCATTAAAGAAAAGGTGCAGCAAAATGTGTTACATCAGAACAACTGTGACTATGTATCAAAAGAACCAAACAACCACTATACTGCAAAAATGTTGATTAACAAGCAACAGCATCAGCAAGACTACACCAATATTTTTGTATCCCTCATTAAATATTAAAACTGCCCCCGGAAATGGGGGACGTCTGATCACCCTAACCCTAAAAGTGGAACTACTCCTTTAGAGTAGATGTCAGCGCATGTGATTTAAGTGTGTGTTTTTTTTTCTTTTTTCACAGTAAAAGTAATTACTCCGCTGTAGTAAATCTAAAGAGCAAGACTGGGCAGAAGCTGAATGGTTGATCTAGCTTGAGCCTCTGATCAGCTACAGTTTAATGAGTTGTCTGCCTTGTGTCATTTAACAGTGAATCAGTACAATGAAGCTGCCTTTCTGCAGCTCATTCCCATAGCAAACCATTTCTTCATTTCCAGAACACAATAAATCCCTTTGTTGAGCGTGAGTCTTTCAGATGGAATATTATTTTTCCATTGACATTTCTGCATGACAGGAGATGTGTCTTTATCTCTTAGAAAAACAGAAAGATGCTCCATGCAAGAAATTCAATTTATTTGTTTATGTAAAATGTCATCTTTCGCCCCTCATAACAGCTCACAGTCTTCCAACGGGGAGGAACTGATTACAGTTTTCTTTCATGAATCTAAAGTGCACTTCCTTTCATGGCCCTTGCGATTAAATTTTTCAAATGCAGTACATTCTTGACCTGACAAGTGAGTTTCAAAAGGCACAGCAAAGAAGAAATTACCTCTTCAGATTAATTTTATTTGTCTCGCTGATTCTTGATATCTCAGTAAGAGGGAATTAAACAGTCACACTGGTTGTACTGTATGCTTTCAGTCAGTGAGAACAGCGTTTTATGAATGTACGCAAGGATTCAATTTGCCACTGTCTGATTCCCCTGGGAGATGAAACCTGCAAATACCACATGGTGACAATTCACAATTCTCAGCACACAGAAAAATATAGATTAATTTCAAACTCTGTAGGGGTTTAAGAAGTGAGGTGAGAAGTGTGGTATTGTGATAGCTTTGAAGATGACACAAATACCTGTGATGTTTGTTGTGTTTGTGATTCAGCACAGGATGAGATACCCTGCGACTTTAAGTGGCCTCTCAAACTCTGATGCACATTTGTTTACGTTAGGGCCATAACACAACCTGACACATCCAGATATGATCCCTACAGCCCGCTGTCCTCAGAAAGAAAGGTTGAAGCTGAAGTACTTCTTCTCCTCCTCCTCCCAAAGTACTTCTGAGGTCCATGAACACATCCCAGGGACTCATAAACAGTCCTGTTTCTCTCTGAGGCTATGTTTACACTGAAAGGATCTGAACAGAAAACGCAAAAGTGGCGTTGCGTTCTCACTTTTTATTCTGCGTTTAAACAAGCTTTTTTTGGGGGGGTCTGCGTGCATACGGTGACAAACTTTGTGAAATTCAATGCAGAATGTGCCTTTAAAGACTCGGTACAACTGCTGAAACGACGCTTGCATGTTTATTAGAGCTGCTAGGGCAACTCGAAGGTCCGCAGATGGAAATAATCCAAGGTTTGTTCTTTTTTGCGTTCTTACCCTTTTGAAGGGAACGCGACAGTGGAGCGTTTTTAAGATTTCCAATTTTCCACAATATTTTGTCATTTTCATCCGTGAACATTGTTATGTAAACCAGGTCTGAAATACAGTGAAGTATTTTTGTCCTTTTCAAAATTCAGCTTCATGGTCATAGAATATAATCTCTACATCTTCCTTTTTTTCTTTAGTATGTTGCTCTTCCTCTCTGCTTGTCCTCCTTATCAATTGTTGTTAATCTTTTATTTGTTGTTAATTGTTCTTTTGTGGTTGCATTCATGGTCTTGTCTCCTCGTGCATGAAGAGGACATTGTCAGTCAGACATTTTACTGTTCTGTTTATCGTCTGCTTCAGGCCAACCTTTCCAGGGAGTCTATCATATTTCTAAATAATTTCAAAATTAATTAAACCCTTATATCATTATTATGGATTTCATTTCCTTATGTTCCCTAGTCGTCTGCCTTACCCAAAGCTTGCTGTGTCATTTGTACTATTATTGTTAATCTTAATTAAATGTGATAAATTGCTATTTAAACCTGCAATTATTTTACCAATTTATGGGAGCAGAGACGAGGTTTAAACTATGCTCTTACCAGTCTTGCAGAGGGCGTCAGCCACTGTATCACTGCATTTATATTTCAAGAAGTTGTCAGGAGCTTCAGGGCAGAGTGGATGCTACACTGACTTGGTATCGGAAAGTGTGATATGGACCCACCAGACCAGAGTTAGGCAGTTAGCCTATAAAGCACCTGTATCATCATGGTGACATAATCACATATGGATCATCAGGTTTAAGGAGACTATGATCAATTTGTTTCAGTTTTAGTTTACCCAACCTGTCGGGGTAAAAAGGCAACTGGACCCAAAAGCAAACACCAAAACAAAATGGGTATGAAACAAAAATAATTCATTTGACGCACAGGGAAAAAGAAGTTGCAGGGAAAACCAAGCAGGAACACAGATGAACCAACAAAGGACAATGGGAAAACACTGAGGTTATATACACACAAGAGGGAGAAACGAGACACAAGACAGGGAATTTTCACAATAAAACAGGAAACAAGACTCAACCACTCACAACACCTTACTTGTGGTATTTGCAGATAAACACTCTAGCCAGTTACATCACCTGACTTCCTCCGGTCATAACCACTACAGCCACTAGAGGTCACCTAAGAGATAAAGTGTAGTAAATTGTTTGCGTAAATGACCCAAAGTATTCGGTAACCCTTTAATTTCCAGGCCGTTAATTACGTCATAATATCAAGAAATTACCGAGTAATAAAAAATTAATTGCATAGTAATGCCAAGGAATAGCCTAGAAATAACGGTCAATTTCATGGTAATGTTGAGAAATATGCAGGAAATAACGTTTAATTGTGGAGAAATAGCCCAGTAATAATGGTCAACTGTGTAGTGATGTTCAGAAATATAGCCCAGAAATAACAAGTAATTGCATGGTAATGTCAAGAAATATAGCAAAGAAACGGCAGTCTAGTAAAATAGACAAGTTGTAGTAGTAGAAGTATTGGGTAATTACAGAGTAAATAGCCTGTCGTTTCCATGATATAGTCAAGTTCTTTCAGTGTGATGAACCTGATGTAATTGTCATTTCCACGGTCTTACCTTATGGTTAGCTGCAATATCTGTATCCCAAAAGCAAATGGTAGATCTGGAAATATCACCGTAATTAACCCATAATTACCTTTCTGCTGCCTGCAAAGTGTAGTGGACTTTGTTCCTTAGAAACGTATGGGTAGTTTCAGCCTAACTAACATGGTTATGAGAACTTCCACTGTTATAGTCTTGCCCAGTGGAAATGTCATCGTAGTTAACCCATAATTACCTTTCCACTGCCTGTAAAGTGTAGTGGGCTCTGTTCCTTAGAAACGTATGGGTAGTTTCAGTATAACTAACACGGTTATGAGAATTTCCACTGTGGAAATATCATCGTAGTTAACCCATAATTACCTTTCCACTGCCTGTAAAGTGTAGTGAGCCTTGTTCCTTAGAAACGTATGGTAATTTCAGCATAACTATGAGAACTTCCATAGTCTTGCCCAGTAGAAATGTCACCGTAGTTAACCCATAATTACCTTTCTGCTGCCTGCAAAGTGTAGTGGGCTTTGTTCCTAAGAAACGTATGGGTAGTTTCAACGTAACTAACACGGTAATAAGATCTTACACTGTAGTAGTCTTCAAATCAATCAGGATCAAATGTGTAAACATTTTCCAACAAAGATAAGCTACGTACCATGAAATGTCACAACATGAACTTTTTAGGAACATAGACACAATTTCCAAATGATGGAGGAGATAATTACCTTCACATTTTATATCAAGTGTACAATATTCCTGCTATAACCTATTCACCTTTTTCTGAACTTCATAGAAGAAATGCAAAGTACATGAATGGAATGTTGTCCTGTTAAATCTCAAAACTCATATTCACATGTTCCCATGAAAAAAATACAATGAAGCTGTTTTCAGTTGTTTTTAATGATTTCCCTGCTTATGTTAGCATACAGGAACATGCCCAGTAGAGTTATTCCGTTTCCGATACCAGTATTGGAAATGCCTCCGATACCACTGAAAATGTTGCCATCGGTATCAGCAGTAGGCTACTGGTGTCCTGGTGTAGCCAGGACGGTCTGCAGGCCCCCACTGCTGCCTTGTGTTCTGTGCACAATAACAAGGGACGCAGGGCTGGGTTCACACTCAGGTTTATTCCTGTATGATGTGACATAAAACAAAAGGATGTGAATTAAAAGGTTATCTTCTCCATGAAAGTCATTTCTCAATCAGAAACAACGCAGACACATCTAAATACTCCTTTTCTCCCTTTAAATTGGCATAAGAAAAGTAAGTGAAAATAAAACACATCCACTTTAATTTTATTCACATCAGCAAAAACATTACACTCAATGTGCATAATATTCAGAAATATTGCACTATTATTTATTTCAATTTACTCTGATAAGCTTAACCACTGTTTTCGTTCAGCACAGGGAAAAACAAGGGAAATAGCACCAGAGCAGCTAAAAACACATTTCTCACCGTTGCTCTGTGTATCATGGCAACACACGCCGATGTAGGTCTCGCAGCAGCTCTCCAGATGAAAGGCGATGCGGTTAGCCTGTAAAGCACAGAGCTAGCATTAGCATTGACGACGGCAAGCGTCAACAAGCTGTTCTTTTTCATTGGATAATTGACTCGTCTTACCGACGTAACTCTCCTTCGTTCAGTCACTTGGCTCCGGATCTCCACTGGGTAAGTGCTCCGACTCTCTTTTCCTTTTTCACAGGTAAACTCCGGGTTTTTCTCCTGTTTTTTCCTCTTCCTCTTAGCATGCAGCTGCCATTGCTTCTCTGGCTGAGATCCGACAGACCGGAAGAGCAACGCAGTCTCACCTCTCCTCCGAGCCGATAGGCTGAGCATGACCTGCAAAGCCTCTGATTGGCTGCTGAGGACTAGGTACCCCTCGTGGGACCATGTGAACTGAGTGGTCCTGTAGGAAAACTAAAACTTTGACTATGCAAAAAAGATAATGAAAATAAACAGTCTCTCTTCTTTTATTGTACTGAATTAACTGTGTGTTTTTTACTCCTGGTTACATAAACACCAAAATGTGTAGTTTACTTTTTCTGTTTATCTTTGGGTTATGAATACAACATCATTTCAATTATTATCATAATTATAATTATATTCTAGCTGCATGTTGTATTTATAACCCACAGATAAACACATGTGGTATCGGATCGGTACCTGTGTCAAGGTGTTAGAAAGCCCATGTTGTTTAGGTGTTGTTAAGTGAACCAACTACCATTCAGTTATATTGAGTTTTCATGCTAGTTTACATATTTCCCACGCTCTTGAACGCATCATAGTTATTCCGACGCTCGCGAACGCACCGCACCTGTCTGTGAGATGCCGTAGCTGTAAGGTTACTTTTCTCCTCCTGATGCAGCGGTGGACAGCTTGTAATTACCTTTGCCTGTAGCATACCCAAGCTTCACCTGTACATCCTGGGTTTATTGTGTGTACATGCCAGAGGTGAGTTTACATGATGTTTCAAAGTCGGAGTTGAAAGCTACATTGTGTTAATGTGCATTGTTTACCTGCTAATGACATGCTAAGTTGCTGCTACCTACGTCCAGCTAAGTCCAGCTAACTAGCTAATTAGCTTCTCACTGTGTTTATGTTACGTGAGGTGACTGTTTACAGCATAAATCATGTTTAATTATCACAGTCCTTTATATCTGAGTTATGTTATTATGTACATTACATGGGGTGTTTTGTACTGATTGTTACTTTGGGTATCTTTATTTATTACAGAACCACAAATAAATCCACTAAACCGGACGTAGGCTATGCCTCCGCGTCTTCAAACCAAGACCCATACCATACACCTTGCCACTCTATATCCAGCTAATTCCCGGAGAATCCCACCTTTCTCCTTTTTACAAGGAAACAACACATTTGTCTTATTAATTTCATCAAAATCCATCAGATGATGTGTGTTAAGTTCTTTTCTTTTTTTTAATTAATCAAATTTTTAAATTGTTAATATAATCCAATTGTTGTGGTTTTATTTTTGTATTTTTTTGTATGTGTGTGGTTGCTCAGCCTCCATTGTTATGTTAGAGATTTTTACCTGTGTTTTACCATGTGAAGAGATGTGATAGTTTTTTGGGAGAAATATAGTGCTGCATTTGTCAGTCTGCACTGTTTCTGACTGAGAAATGACTTTCATGGAGAAGATAACCTTTTAATTCACATCCTTTTGTTTTATGTCACATCATACAGGAATAAACCTGAGTGTGAACCCAGCCCTGCGTCCCTTGTTATTGTGCACAGAACACAAGGCAGCAGTGGGGGCCTGCAGACCGTCCTGGCTACACCAGGACACCAGTAGCCTACTGCTGATACCGATGGCAACATTTTCAGTGGTATCGGAGGCATTTCCAATACTGGTATCGGAAACGGAATAACTCTACTGGGCATGTTCCTGTATGCTAACATAAGCAGGGAAATCATTAAAAACAACTGAAAACAGCTTCATTGTATTTTTTTCATGGGAACATGTGAATATGAGTTTTGAGATTTAACAGGACAACATTCCATTCATGTACTTTGTGTAGTGGGTCCCATAAGGACCTTGAACGCAACCTCAAGAAGTCTCCTCCCCCCTTTAACCAGGGGCAGTATAAAAGCCCCCAAGATGGCTGAACTCAGCCTCAGCTGGTTGGCCTTTGAGGGTGGTGAGTCAGTCCCCAGATTTTAACTTATTTGAGTTTCATTTGGTTTTCCTTTATTAATTTGTGTTTTCTGTTTTATAGGATCCCCTGCTGCTGTTCTGTTTTCATTTGTTTTGTTTAGGTTTGCTTTTGGTTTATTTCTCTTTTACTTTTGGTCCAGTTTGTTTCATTTAGTTTGTCAATTGGGTTGTTGGTTTGTTTAACTTTTTGCTTTATGTTCCAGGGCGATCCTTTTTCCTTTGTTCTTTGATTTGCAGTGCGGCCTGGGTGCCATCAGCTGGGAGGCTAGGCACCGTGGTGAATACCTCACTTCCGTTGCATGCAAGTAGACACTGGGGCACCTTATTGCATGATTTTGTTGTGTTTTGTTTTCTTTCTTTTGTGTTCACACCCCAGGCTAGTGGGAAGCATCACCTAGTTAGTAGTCTGCCTCCCTCTGAGGCCCCAGCCCACTGATTTTAGTTTTCTGTTATCATTTTGTTAGTGTTAAACCCTTTTAGATTTATTTTCACTATTAAACCTACTTTTAGATTTCTGTTAATAAAATCATTCTTGTTATACTTAACTTGTGTTCTCCCTCTTTTTACAGCCTCAGTTCTCTTAAGTTTATCATTAATTATTTCCACAATAAAAACATTTACTTACTTTATTTACTTGTCTCTGCCTCCTCAGTCTTTTCGAACCTGTGTCCTTATAATTTATGTCATAGTTTATGTTTTGTTTCTTTATTTCCTGGGGTGCAATTCCCCAGGTGGCGTTGTTGGTCCCTCTTTAGTTACCCCCTTTCCCCCTTTAACTTTAAGTTACACTAAGCCCTCGTCACATTTGCATTTCTTCTATGAAGTTCAGAAAAAGGTGAATAGGTTATAGCAGGAATATTGTACACTTGATATAAAATGTGAAGGTAATTATCTCCTCCATCATTTGGAAATTGTGTCTATGTTCCTAAAAAGTTCATGTTGTGACATTTCATGGTGTACTTATCTTTGTTGGAAAATGTTTACACATTTGATCCTGATTGATTTGAAGACTACTACAGTGTAAGATCTTATTACCGTGTTAGTTACGTTGAAACTACCCACGTTTCTTAGGAACAAAGCCCACTACACTTTGCAGGCAGCAGAAAGGTAATTATGGGTTAACTACGGTGACATTTCTACTGGGCAAGACTATGGAAGTTCTCATAGTTATGCTGAAATTACCATACGTTTCTAAGGAACAAGGCTCACTACACTTTACAGGCAGTGGAAAGGTAATTATGGGTTAACTACGATGATATTTCCACAGTGGAAATTCTCATAACCGTGTTAGTTATACTGAAACTACCCATACGTTTCTAAGGAACAGAGCCCACTACACTTTACAGGCAGTGGAAAGGTAATTATGGGTTTGATGACATTTCCACTGGGCAAGACTATAACAGTGGAAGTTCTCATAACCATGTTAGTTAGGCTGAAACTACCCATACGTTTCTAAGGAACAAAGTCCACTACACTTTGCAGGCAGCAGAAAGGTAATTATGGGTTAATTACGGTGATATTTCCAGATCTACCATTTGCTTTTGGGATACAGATATTGCAGCTAACCATAAGGTAAGACCGTGGAAATGACAATTACATCAGGTTCATCACACTGAAAGAACTTGACTATATCATGGAAACGACAGGCTATTTACTCTGTAATTACCCAATACTTCTACTACTACAACTTGTCTATTTTACTAGACTGCCGTTTCTTTGCTATATTTCTTGACATTACCATGCAATTACTTGTTATTTCTGGGCTATATTTCTGAACATCACTACACAGTTGACCATTATTACTGGGCTATTTCTCCACAATTAAACGTTATTTCCTGCATATTTCTCAACATTACCATGAAATTGACCGTTATTTCTAGGCTATTCCTTGGCATTACTATGCAATTAATTTTTTATTACTCGGTAATTTCTTGATATTATGACGTAATTAACGGCCTGGAAATTAAAGGGTTACCAAGTATTCTTACAGGACAGCGTCCTCAATAGTCATGTGAGACATATCAAAATGTTCTGTAAGTTTAGCTCGTGAAGGAAGAAAAGAAACTGCACCCCCCCCTGACTGTGCGTTTATAGAGCGAGCTACAGCTGGAGAAAAAATTACTCTGCAGTTCATGTTAGCACATTTCACAATTGGCTCCACTTTTCTGTGCTTAAATCATCACTCGCACATTGTCTTGATAATTCCCTTCATCGCCAAGAGCATCTGACCTCTGACATTACAGCTCTCATGGCTTAATCATAGGAGACATTAAGCACTTCTGTCTGTTCAGAAGGTTAATATTGCCATTAGGAAGCCATTATTCACCAGCAAGAACCTGAGCTCATACCAGTCTGCACAGAAACACACCAAATCCGTCTCCCCTGCTCTGGGAAGATAATTAGGATGAAAAAGGTTGAGGGTGGGATGTCACTGGTCGAAATTCATCACCGAGCCACATACAAACTGTGGGCTCCATTAACCATGTCAACTGTGAGTCATTTAAGATTGTGTGTTTGTGTTTCATGGAGGGAGAGAAAATGAGTGGCCTGCAGTTTAAGGATGCAGAACGTTCAAGGTACACTGGCTTTTGTTATTGAGTTTAATGAGCTAAAGTGCTGGAAATCCCTTAACCATTCAACTAAAAACAGAATAAAAAGACGTAAAGAGCTATGTAAGTAGATTTTTATTTGCTGGTGATACATGCAAAAAATGATGTTATACAGTTAATTAAACAGGTTTAAGTGAATCAAAACAGTAAGGTTTTGGGGCTGAAAGAAGCTCCGATTCTTTGTGGAGTTGAGGGGAAATGAGTCAGAAGATAAATCTCTGTGGGTTCTCACAGCGTGCAGCTTTATCTGACTCATCTTTAATATAGAAATATTGAATAGTGCAGATTTAAATTTTCATCTTCAGCACAACCTTTGGCTTCCAAATGGGCCTGTTCGAGGTCCTGCTATTATGCAGTGCGTAAGAAATCATCATTAAAAGTGACATTTTTATATTGTCATTATAATCTACAACAGATTATCTGCCACATAAACCAGTAAGATATGTTTACTTTAAGTGCACCAAGTACGTAGCTTTACTATTAAAAGAAATAGTCTTCATATGCAGCAATAATAGCCAGCTTTAATTGAGTTTGCATTATCCAGCGAGTAGATGTTTTAAAAGAAGACAATACATTATAATTATAGCCATATTACTGTATATAGTTCTTTCCAAGAAACCTCCTAGGAAATAATTAGGAATTTACAGATCCATGAAAAAAAAACTTTACCCTTGATACTTCCCTGAGTGCTGGCAGAATAATAACATTATAATCCTAATAACTTTTTAATAACACAGGTTTCTTATCTAATGAATTTATGCGGTTTTTATATCAGCAGTATGATATTCAATAGGCTGTAATTGACCTGTGCAGGTGAGACTGACCATCTTCCTTTCCTTCTGATAGTCAGAAGACTTGCTCTGTTTCACACAGGATGAATATTTGAAAACATATCCCATGCAAATTTCCAAGGAGCAGATGTCTCTTGTTAGCGTTTATCTTAGCACATTGTCCTTATAACAAATCCCATCTGAATAGGTATTCAATCTGTTCAACTGCTGGCTCTGGGCTCGTGGCCACACGACTGCTGTATGCATCATTGTCAGTGTTTACACTCCGCTGTCAGCTAACAGCTCGGAAACAGCTGATGTCATACACGCTGTGTGAGGTCATTTACAACGTCCCGACACCCACAGGTGTTTTTAGTCATACAACAAATACAAGTCGAGGAAGGAAAAGATAAAAACTTTGATGCATAAAGCTGCAGTGTTTTTCAGGTTGACAACTATGTTTGAGGCGTTTCAAACTCAGCCAATATTATTCATCTTGCACAAAATCTTGGGTAAATAAGATGATGCAAGGAGGATGTTTGTCCAGTTAAGCCATTTCATACACAGTTGGTGCAAAACAACATCAGTAAGTCACATGTAATCACACAGATAATAGAAGAATGGTAACATTGAGTGTCTGAGTTGGACTTTAAAATTGTTTTTATTTTATACTCTCAGTCATTTGGCAACAATTTCCCAATTCATCGCTCTACTCATTGTTGTATTATGATCAAACTGGTATTCAATTTTGGCTTCAAACTGTGAGAAATTGTATTCATCTTCTTTTACAGTTGAAGAAGAAAAGGTTCAGGGTTTCTGGATGACTTGCCTGTATTTGTTACAGAGCAATGTGGCCAAGCAAAGGTTAAAATACAGGATAAAGAATAGGGACATCTTCCCTCACAGCTAGTTAACTACTCAATAAGAACGGGTGAGACTCAACTGTCCATGTTTGACTTTTTTTCTCTCTTTTTTTGCCATATATTTTTTATTACAGTAGCAAGCTTGAGGGTATTTACAGAAAATCATAATCAATCAAGTTGTTGTGACTTTTAGAACTATCATTAAATCAGCATCATTTCAACTACTGCAGCTTCCAACATGTTTAATTGCAAAGCAAAACAAAGTAAAAGATTGGCAATTTACTCCTCTTTTGTCCAATGAATGCATAAATTAATGTTGGAAGAAAATAAAATTTTTCTGCAGTGTCTTAAACTGTTAGTCTGATCCAGGTTGCCAGACACCCAATGAGTTAAACTCCAGTAATTTTGATGAATCGTTTCTTCTGTGCTCAGCGTGTCCTAAAACATGACCTCATTTAGAAGGAGGCGTTTTCATCCCCACAGGTTAAACTTCCCCATCTGACAAAATAAAGACACCATTTAGATTTACTATTACGACTCTCCAGTAGATTCACTTCTGCTGAAACAAATAAAAAAAGAGCTACAGCTAAAGTCATAGCCGCATTGACTGGCTTTATGTGTCACACCTCCAAAATGAGAGCGATAAATCATCAAATCATCTTTAATTTGATGTTAAAATCTCTCTCTGCACTGGATTCAGCAGTATCCACATCGTTAGTCGCCTTGTTTTATTCCTTTATTTGCAGTCTTGTATACTGTTTGTCATCTGGTGTGTCGGGTTATTATATTCACACTGTGCCAGTAAACAAAGGGGGAAATAAAACACAAACAGGAGCTGATCAGTACAGACACACAGGTGAGTTTCATCCTCAGCTTTGCAATTTTGCACAGCATAGAATTCAATTTCAAGAAATATTAGACATGGATTTGTTTGAATATGGAAGAAAATAGTGTGGTTTTATCAACAGTGCATTACATTACTGTATATATACATGCATTCAGTCAACTTTTCCTCTCATAAACACTTTGTATAGGCTACATCATGACGTAATTGGGTGCAACCACAAATCAAAACCAAGTGTTCTCAGTCACACGGGCAGAACAAAAAAAAAGATTAAATATTCTCCATATATATAAAAAAAAACTGGCCCAGTTCAACATGTTTCTCCCTCATAGATCTTGAGCACAACCAGTCTTTGTACTCAGACCTTACACGACGATCCACAGGCTCCATGATGAAATGACTTCTCTGCCTTGTGTGATGGTAACAAACAGAACACCACAAACACTGAGTGGCTCCTTCTTCAAAAGTCCACCAGCAACCACTGGCAGCCCTGAGGTGGCTGCTCTCAGGAGGGTTTTTGCTGTTGTGGCCGATGTGTGAAGCTCTCCCACTTCAAGAGTAATCATACTGTACAGTCACTGCATCATTGCAGTGGTGTATCATTTGATGGTCCTTACTGGTAATGGACCCTCAAAAATTCTTTTCATGACAGAGAAAAGGGTTAAAACAAACTGCCTTGGTTCACCGAAAACAGTGAGTACGGTAATCCAATACTTATGTAAATGAGAGTTCAGATATGATGCGGAAACATGTTAACATTTCCCCATCTGCCGCTGTTTCTGCTGTTATCAGCGTAAAACATTGATTTTGTGTTTTTTTCTTCCTCTCCATTCAGCTAGAGGAGTCCCCCAACGTAGCTTGTAATAAATAAATATCAACATATCCTACAAACAAGTGCATGCAGCGCATAAAGACGAGACTTCATAGTTTGCTCCGGGGGGATGGGGAGCCTCGCACACTGGCCGTGTCTGCTCGTGTCAGCCTTCGAGTAAGAGCTGGTTCCTCCAGTTCCATTACCACCCCGGCCGGCGTCTCCATTCTCACTCCCTCTGACAGGCAGGAATGAAAGCTTTGGCACTCTGCGCTGCAGGAGCAAGAAGGGAAAGAGAGTACTGCTCTGTGGTGGTGGTGGGGGAGAGTGACAGCGGGCCGCTCAGAGCCCTGCAGGGGATGCGGAGCTGGGAGTAAGAAGTGTGTGTGAAAGGGAGAGAGAGAGGAAGAGACACTGAGATAGTAGCAGGAATGAGAGAGAATGTGCCAGTAGCAGTGATGCACCATCTTTACATCTGGGCTGTTGAGTGAATGGAGCAATTGTTGTAGTCTTGCTCCTGCATGTTTACGATAAGTAGTGGTGGAAAACAGTAGAGGAAGGAAAGATATTATAATATGTTGTATATCATAAAAAGTCATTTTATCACACTATTTTTTTTTTTTTCGTTTCAATATAGCACTGTTGTTTGAACTTGGATCATGAGCTTCATTTACTGCACAAGCTATGTCTGGTATCCTACGTGCAGCTTAGTCTATATTGAATTAGTCTGCACCTCATGATTTATGTAGTGATGCTCAGTGTCACCTCAGGAATTTAAAGTGGGATTTATGTTGCATGGTCTGACAAAAATTGGGAATGTGTGGAAGTGGATGGCTGTCTAGTGTCTCTGACCTCACAACAACCTCACACACACTCACCTCTACACCTACGGGCAATTTGAAGTCACCACTGCTGATGATTTTGGACTGTCTGAGCTATGCTATGATTGGTCAATGCGTTTTTTAAAAGTTAAAATATCGCTAACTGCTGGCGCAAAGCATTTTTATTGCATTTTTGTGTTTACATGTGGTCAGAGTTTTTTTTTTTAAACATGCTGGTGTGGATGTGAATTTCTTGGGAAACAAGAAGAAGAAGGAAAAACTCTGTTTGCAACCGTCACTGTGCGCAGGGCAGCAACTCACAGAAGCTCATCGACTGTTGATTTTGCAAATAAAAAGGTCGGCTCTCTGCTGGTAGCAACTGTCCCACATACAGTACCATCATTTCCACACATACAGTAGATACTGTAGGGAGTGAGCTTTTCAAAAACTCTGGGATTCATACAAGAGCATTTCTTTCGTGAGGTTTGCATCTGGCCAAACAGCAGTGGTCCTATAGGGGAGAAACTATTGGCAGCTACTGTATGAGCGTGTCTTGGCAGCGGCAAGAATAACAACAATGGCGTCTTCTAAATAAGTTAGCATGGATGGTACTTCATCGTCACTTACATCAGAACTTGAGTATTTCCTCTTTCATTTACTTCAGTGGACGACGTGTTTTCACTCCAGTCCTGTCTGGCTTCGGCAAAAGTTTGATTTACACATTGACTCTTCTGATAGTGAATCGGATCAGCCTTCTGAGGTGGCTGTGTGTGACAAAACATCACACACATCAAGTTATTTTCCTGGATGAAAGGTAAAAGCACCTCTTCATGAGGAGAGGCACAAACATGACCTCCAACCTGACATTGTCTTCAAAGACCCCCTAGATTTTGATGATTTGTTTTGAAACCGTTATGCTAACATTATTAATTCATTGTCATTAAACACAAGTTCTCCAAAATAAATCAAATTTACATACATGAAAACATCACATATTAACCAATCAAGCTGTTGCCGCCATCTAAAATGAAACCAAAAGAATAAAGCTACAAAAAATAAAACACACACACACAGATAACTTCCTTCTAACCTCTGGGAACAACAGCAGTGTGACTGCAGTGAATAATCTGAACACATGGTATCTTTGGTGGGTGAATTAAAAACAGACTTCGCTTCACTGGAGGCAAAAATGGATAAAGTCAAGAACACTTTTGCTGATTCTGCAATCCCTTGAAACAAAGGAAGAGACGACTAGCCGCTACAAGGAACCGCCTTTAACTACATTTAGCACCGATACTGATGAGCTTGAAGCTGGAAATGGATCTGGAAGGAAGTAACCAGAGCCACATCGACAGAGGAATCAGTTCAGTTTTGTGGAATCAGTCTGGAGTCAGCTTTCATCTGCAGGCTGATGGCTGAAGCTTTGGTGCAGAGGTCTCCTCAGGTCACTTTGCTGGTGGAGTTCGACTAAACCGAGAGCAGAGACAAGGCCTTAACTCCACTGTTAATGAACTATAGTGATGTTTTTTCCAACTCTGCACACATAATACTGTACAGTGAATAGGCTGGAGTTTGCTGAGGAGCCTGCAGTGGATAAAAGATGAATGAATATCAAGAACAAAGATTTGCAAACAAGATAACTGAGGCTTCCATTGAGTTCAACTTGTAATTGAAGCAATATCACTTGATTTACAAAACCCTTAAATAATGTTAGTTACTGACCTGGAGGAATAACATTATGTCTGAAAAATATGTAGATTATGAATAGAACAAAGTCGTACTTAAAGCTGTCATTGAGTAATGTGTGAAGCGGTCAAAGGACTGCACGCAGTGAGATATTAGACTGGAGAATATTGCAGCCCACAGTGGGTGACATTACGCTGCATGGTGAAAAAGAAGATGAAACTGAATCTGCATAAAAAGCCCAAGGCGCCGAGAAGAGAGAGAGAATCTTTTTTTACAAACCTCTTCTGAAATGTAAAAGTTGCTTTGCCAAAATATGACAATTAACCAAAAACCTACCGCAGTTAACTGTCAAACTATGGTTATGATATTATAAAGAGAATAATGATTATATTTCAGTTAATTTTGTCTTATATATGTCTTATATTCTACATGTTATTCCAATTAAGACATGGCTACTCTTTCATGATACGTATGTGTGTGTGTGTGTGGGGGTTCAATGTTAATAAGTGTTTTCTACTACAACAGCCGTATTGTGCTGCACAAGAGACAATCTGTTCATACAAGTGGTTCTCCCTTGAGGGTCACTGTTGCTTACATCGCAGTTTGTATTGGTAGAATACAAAACACTCAAGCATCTTACAGATGAAGGATTTCTTCTGTCTGTATGCAAACAGACAAGCAGAAACCCCACACATTCAGTGATCGCTGATATACGTCCATCTCTGACCTCTAAACACCACTGCTCTTCAATCTGTGGGCTTACATGCAGATTGAATATAAAAGTGCTCCTACAGCAGCCTCTGCATCTCCTGTAACCTTTAAGTTTGTCCTCTGAGAAAGAGCGCAACTGAAATCAAAATTATGTCATCACATGTCCAACATATAAGACAGTGAGTCTCACTTTCTCAATAAGCCTCATATAGCAAATTCTACTAGGTTTATGAAAGTATTTAATATTTGTACGAATCAGATCATAGTCAGTGCTTCAACTTCGTGGAAATAAAAAGAAAAAAACTACAGTGAAATGTGGCTTGATACATTGATAAGTACTAAAGATGCACTTGGAAATGTGGAGGTTATGTATTCAAGATGGTCTTGAAGTAGAAAAATTGAACTGATAACTAATTTTCATTCTGGCAACTACAAGTTATGTCTTTTGACAGTGCCGTGAGCAGAGAGATGTCATCTTGTCTACTGCAGTCATGATGATTCAGTAATAGCACGACCGTTTAGCAGATTTTACAAAAATGTTATAAAAATATTTTTGAACGAGTTAAACCAAGGAACAACACAATTTCACAACTTCACCACAGGTTGTCACATTTTGTAATACATTTACCAAAGTTGTTGTTCCCCACTAGAATAAGACCAAAAGAATGAAGGTTAAAAAAAAGTGTTCATAACTTACTTATAACCTCTGTGCACAACAGCAGCATGACTGAACTGAATAATCTACCAAACCCATGGTATCTTTGGTGGGTGAATTAAAAACAGACTTCGCTTCACTGGAGGCAAAAATGGATAAAGTCAAGAACACTTTTGCTGATACTGCAATCCTTTGAAACAAAGGAAGAGACGACTAGCCGCTACAAGGAACCGCCTTTAACTACATTGAGTACCGATACTGACAAACCTGAAGCTGGAAAAAAGATCTAAAAGGAGGAGGCCACGGCCACGTCGATGGAGGAATCGGTTCAGTTTTGTGGAGTCAGTCTTCAGTCAGCTTTCATCTACAGGCTGATGGCTGAAGCTTTGGTGCAGAAACCTTCAATTCTGTAGCAATCAGGTTACCAGATGTCCTTTGGTTGTTTGCACCACTTATTCCTACTGTAGCGGCTGCATTTTAAATGTACTGATGAAGAACATGGAAGCATCAAAGAGACGTCTGGTTGGTGAAAGGAAGTCTAATTAACTAGGAAGCAAGAGGTAAAGCAAAGGTTAAAGAGTAGATGAAGCCCCCAACAGAGATCACTGCCATCATTTGAAAACATCCAAGAGTCGTTCTTCAAGCAGAGTTTATTCCCAGGGTTTGTGTTAGAGAACTGCGAGCAGCACCAGTCACCAGAGGAGTAGCACACACATACAAAACTTGTTTTCAGCTCACATCAATCTCACTGTGTTAGAGAAAGGTTATCTGTCCCCTGTTGAGCATTGAGAGTGACGGGTGATAGACTGTACTGTCTGCGAGCCTCTGCTCAGGCCTGGAGATGCCAACATGTGGTCAAGTGCGTCAACCTGTTTCCATCAACGCAATAATCAATGGTGTCAGAGATGTCTTTGGCATCCCCTCTGCTCTCTGCTGGCATACAGTCTCCTTGACAACCATACCGTTATGTGACCGTCAGCGAGACTCGACCGGTGGTTCACATTATCTGCCAGCTGCAGCAACATAGAAGAGGTCACGGCGATACACCTGCAAGCTGTAACCTGGTACTTCTTCAAGACACAGTATCTCCAGCTCTGAGTCAAAACAGCAGTAATCTGTCAAAGCAATGGCGCTCCATAATCACTCAGTTGCTTATGAGTGAACCCCCTCTCCACGTTCATTCACAATGCATTGCCTGTTTTCCGAATCTTGACCGAGCTGACGGCTCAAATTTATCCCTACAACATGTTGATGAATTGTGTTTAACTTCAGAACAGTTGAAATACAGTACACCTTGGACACTCCTCCTTTGATTTATGATGCTCTGTGCACTCTGAGAGGGTTTTCTTTGTGATGAAGTGCTATAATTTACCTTTTGTTGGTCCCACTTTGCCCACCCCGCCTCATTTACTCCTACTTTAGTCAGTGAATTTCCTGCTTAGAGTTGAAATGACTTTAAACAAGCCAGAGGGAGTGGATATGTGTCATCTTGTTGCTGAGATAAATTCATGACCAGATTAAGTGTGATTGTGATTTTTGATATGTGGAAAATGGAAAAAAGTTCATCTAAAACTCTAACTGCATGCAGTCAATATTCGGGTTAAGGTCAATATCCCAGTTTCTGAAACATTCAGAATAACCAATTTACATATGTGAGCAAACAGGGTTATTCCTGTATGCATGGTAATTGAATCAATTGGGATATCCCAATCAAAACAGCAGCGTACGGACAACATCTCAACACACGGACAACGTCACGATGCAATTTCTGAAGAGGGAAACAGATTCAGAATAAGTCTGTTTACCAGTGTGGGAGCAAACAGTGATCAACTGAGGCACACAGTGACAGGACCACCACTGTCACATCAGGCTGCCACACAATCGGAATCCATGGACCTGCCACATGGATGCCAAAACGCCAGAATGTGGCAAGGTGAAGAGACCCGGGCGGACAACCCCAGATCGGAGTCATGCGCGCTAACCAGTCGGCCAAGGGACATTTGGCCAAGTAGCCAGGGCACATGATTCAGTGACAGGACCACCACTGTCACACAATCATGTCAACAACAACAACAACAACAACAAAAACGTATCTTTTCACTCACCTTCTTGTAGATCTTGGTATCCTGGCACTTTCTATTGTCTACAAAAGACAAGATGTTCATGTCTTTCACCACACCTATGATTTGTTTCCTCTTCGCTCCAAAGGTGTGGCGTTATCTTGTGTTTCACCATGTTTACAACAAGTAGTTCCTGTACTCAAAAGACCAAGATTCCTTGCGAATAGAACATGCGCAGAACACAAATTTATGTTCCTTTCGATAGGGATATCCCGACAGACCAAATATTCCGGTTAGAAAAGGAGTAACCCAGGGGTCATTTTCGGGTCTCTAAATTGAATATAAATCCATTCTCCTTTTGGCAGAATTGAACAAATATCAAACTCACAGTGATCATCTGAGGGCCACGTATGTGATCAAAAACAGCTCCGACACACTGTCTTAACTTGCATAAACGAGCACAACGTTTCGGTCTGTAAAACTGAGAACCTTAAATTACTGTATGAGTGCAATAATTCATTCAGCAGCTGTATATAGCACAAGTCTGGACAAGAAACAGCAGACAGATCAACCATATACCAATATGACCATCCATGGTTTGCAGTATTGCTAAGAAAAACAACAAAATGTGGCCCCCATACCACTACTATGCCAATGTTTTTTTGTTTGTTTTTTTAGCAGCAGGTTTTCCCTTTATATCCTTGACAAAAGTATAGTACCACCAAGGGACCGAAAGTCGACTTAAACATAGTGTAATTGTGCTATTTAGGGCAACAAATGAAAACTGTTTCTGTGAGCATTTCCATCTGTTGTCTGTCAAAACATATGGGCTCATTACGAGAGAGAATTCAGTGTTTGGGAAGATTAATATATCATATATTTTAATTAGAGAGCTGACTGAGAATGCCATATGCTCACGGTTTTCTAACATTACAGGGGTGGATCTGGCAATATCCACCTGTGACGCATGCTTGAATTGCAAATAAATGCTGTCCTGACCTTTGTGCATCACACATGCTTTTATTTTGTAAAGAAATATTTGTCAATAGCACATAGACATCCTGCCATGACTCTTCAAAAGATGATGTAAGAGGATCAAACTGTACTTTGTTTTTTTCACATTTATTTATGACTCCTGTTCTTCGGGGCACATTCCTTTTGAAATGAACTATTCATCCATGCAGAAAGGATTTACTGAATCCACTAGCAAACAACAATTGGACAGCCTTGTGTGTGTGGTGACAACATGTGAGAGCATTTTATTGAAGCATCTGTAGCTCAGTGAACTTGAAAGATTAAAGTAATGATGATGTACTGTCCTGTCCATAGAGACATGTTGAGTTTGGTGGTGTTCATTTCCAGTAAATGCAGAATTAATATGTCATTGAATGTGTTGTTGTCAGAAAACAGCAAACAGACAACTTTCTACATGTTCAAACGACTGAAATGATGATGGAGCATCTAAAGCATTGTTTGTATAGTTGTCTCACTTTCTCATTGGCACACATCACATTTACTGAAATGAAATAATTGAGTCATATTAGTTTTTTGAAACTTGACAACACACATGGCTAATGGTATTATTGTCCTTGTAAAAGCTAAGGTTTTGTAAGGGGTTCTGATACTGTCATACTACTTGTCACAGGGTTCAATTTCGGTTTCAAACAAGAAAAGAGCAGCAGTGAAGATCTGTTGTTGTGTTCACGTGTCCTCTCTGCTAATGCGAACTTCTTGGCTACACATCACCCGACTTCTTCCTTCGCTCCCATCATGATCACTGCAGCCGCTAGAGGTCACTTAACAATAAAACATAACAATGGGCCGTAAGAAGCGACTTTTACACAGAAGACCCACAGGGGCCTTTCTTTTTACAGGACAGTTGAACATTTATTGGCAGCAGGATGGTGTGTGTGTGGGTTCAAGCCAGGACAAACAACAGTGGTAATACTCATTGTGATGAAGTTCAGTGATGATGCATTTTGTTTTGTTTTTTTGGACGGCAGCGAGAGATTACACAAGTACGATATCAGGTTTAGGCTGCACACTGCATCTATTGTTAGTTTCGCTCTCCTGGAATTTCTGACAATGAATGAAGCTGTTGTGTGTTGTGTGTATTGTATGTTATTGGTGAGATCATGTCGGTATTTGTTCTTCTAGCCGTTCAAATTAGATTTGTTTGTCAGCTGATTTACCCCAAAACATCTGTGCTTTTCAAGGACAGACAATGAGTCACTCACTTACAGTCCATGTGTCCATCATTAGAAAGCTACAGTGTCTTCGTTCTTCCTTCATGTGCCAACTTAGAACTGTTACTAAATTTTGCTCAGCTGTGTTTATTTTGTTGATTTTTTATTCTATTTTCCTTGTTTGTCTCCAATCTCGCTGAGGATTCCTCTCACAAATACTGTTATCAACATTTTTCACGATGACTTCTCTCGGAGAAGGCAAAGATAAGGCTTCAATATTCCTCCCGTTCGTTAATCAGACCAGAGCAGCCTCTCCTCCCTCTCATAGCCCACGGAGGAAGAGAGAGGGGGCGTCAGAGGCAATAGCATCTGTAGTTTGCTTTACTGCGGTGTTGCTAATTAGTTAATCCTGATGGCTGCCATTAATCTGCTACTGGCATCATTTACAGTTGGCATGCTGCATTGCTCCAGAGCTGGCCAGTGAATGTGGGCTGCACTGCACATCCTACACTCTAAATGCAAATTTCCCAGTGGAAAGATATGCAGGAGCCACTATAACACTGATCATATTTGCGTGATGCTTTGGTTTGGCTGTTTGGCCGCGAGGTGTTATCGTATTTTCCCTTTTATGGTCATGCTGTTTTAAGATTTTGGTCAGACAGTATTGGGACAGTGACACATTTTTCATTGTTTTGGCTCCCGCACTTTGTTCATATTAAACAGTGACCATTAGTTAGAAGTGCTGACTGCATCCCACATAAAATGAACAATGTAGGAATCCTGATGCTTTTTTATGTGCTGCAGAGGAGAGAGACTTGTAGGGAAAGGGAAAGTAAATGAACAAGTTCACACAAACTTAAAGGCATCTCATATTAAATATGCAGTGTCTGGTTGTTTACAGTTAGTGACTTCTGGGTGTTTATGACCCCCAGACATCAGCAGATATTTGTGCTTTGTCCCAGTTTCATTCTGTGCATGAACTCGTAGTGACTCATAGTAAAAAATTAGAAGACACTGCTATGTTGCATTGCATAAGAGGAGTTTATTTACCATCTATCAAACAGTATTCACATTTCACAAGGAGAAATGTGAAAATATCCATCTATCATTTTGTATCTTGCAGTTTATTTTCACTTTGTGGTTGAAAATCAATTCTTGACCTTTGAAACCACAGAACCTGATTTATCCATGGGCCTCATTGGTGCAACATCCTCTGTGGAAATTGCCACAGAAAACATGGCAGTGCTTTTGCAGATCAACCGGTTATTAATAACAAGAAAAATCAGAAGAAGCTGTTGGGGTGACAAGCTGTAGTAGTTTCTTTACCAAGCGTTGTACAGTCGACATTGTTGTTTGTTCAGAGTCTGCTGCTGACCTTACTTCACCCCCTGACATACTGTAGTAACCCCCACCGTTCACATCCTTAATTGCATCTTGCAGACAGTATAGTAATTTTCGAGGAAGCATTCAGAGCACACTCTGAAGGAATGTAGATTATGCAGAGTGTCAACAATGTGCACAGCACCCAACGTTTTGTAACAGTTGTTAGGAATGTAAAGCATTCTTACATGCAGCGACATTACCAAGCAATCAGCATCATGTTAGTGCAACTTGCACAACTGAGGAGGGACAGTTTGTGTTAGAGTTTAAGTCGTGGTATTTAACTGTATGAAGGGTTTTAGATGATAAATAGCTTATCTGTGTTTCTGCAATCAGGTCCAGTGACTTACATCCAGGCAGACCATGAGACTGTTTGACTCTTAAATCCCTCTCTTGTTGTCTCACCTTTATATTTTGGATCAATATCCCATTGCATTTGTCTAAAAGTGTAGGTATCAATGACCTGTAAGTGCTACATCTTTCACCTGAAATGGAAGCTCAGCTGTCTGCAGTTTTATCATCTTTGTCATTGTTTCATTACAAATGCATGGAGCCATTTAGTTGAGCCAAAACAGAAAAAATAAAATAAAAATTAGAACAGTGTAAAACTGTGGGGAGAGTCAATGTCAGATGCCAGACAAAATGTGCTTTGTGGATCTGTCATCCCTCCATGATATTCTGATGTAATGATAAGACTACAGCAAACAGTTCCTATGAAATATTCCCAAAACATACAGCCAGACTTTGGCTTGGCGTTGACAATACGGTACCAGCTGGTGTAGACACAGTGTCTGTGCAGCGCGGACCTTGTCAGCACTGATGACAGTTAGGGTTGACAAGTTCCCAGAATCTGCCTAAAAGTTTCACAGCATCTGTGACTTCCTCTGTCCTGTGGGGAATTTGTCATGGGGAGGGGGGGTCGCTGTAGTAGTGGCAGCATTAACAGACATCACTGCCCCCTACCAAACCCCCCCGACCCCCACCCCTTCCCAATGACGCCATAAGCTTCTTCTGATGCAAATATTCACCGAGCACGTGAAGAAAATCCATTTTCTCTCAGACAGACCCCATACTGACACTTGGAAAACTAGAGAGACTCGCTCTTCCCAGGAGAGGCTCCGTTCAGGAGGGAGAGGAGACAGACATGACCTTCTTCCTCGGCTCTGCTTTGCTGCAGCCTGAGGATCCTGTCAACATAAGCTGTAGCAAAGACACTGGTAGCTTCAAACCAACTTTATATTTTTTTTTCGTCACTTCACTGAAAAACATGGGAGGTTCAGTTGAAATTATACTGAAAGCAGATTGTGGTTGCTCCTTCAAAAAAAAGAAAAACCTTGTAATCCTAAATCCTTCTGAAGACTTATCCGTAAAATGATGACTGCAGCTGTCAGGTTGACGAACTACCTTCAGAAATCACGCTCAGCTGATATTACGGAGCATCTGGGATATGACTCAGACATGAAAATAGAAAGCACTTGTGGGATCTCAGAAGAATAATAGTTGTGACAGCTGTTATTTGTTTTGGTAAAAAGTTTTGTGCCTGTATACTCAAAAACAACAACTCAGGTGATATGAAAAAAAAAGGAAATTTAAAATCTAATTTGCAAGATGAACCTTGAAATGACATCGCTAAAAGACTTTGTCACTCAGAATTTGATGAGAGCACAAGTACAAAGCATCTATCTATAGATAATGCAATCGTGATCTGAAAGTGTTACTTCCCACATTTAAGACAAATTTCAAAGGGATAGTTTGGTCTTTTGATGTGAGTTTGTATGAGTTAGTCATGCAATGCCACTTTCCTTCAGTTCAGCCCCTGAATTCCTGTATTCTACACACCAGTGCACTTATAGAGCGTGCTGTAATATTATGAATATGGTACAGAGCCACGGGTCAGCTGAGTGAATCAGAAAGCGGCCTCATACTGGTGCCATTAAACCACTGCAAAAGCTGAGGTTCTAGCAGGTTGAGCATCAATGGGAGGTAGATCACAGTCTCCTCAAAACTGCACACAGGTCGGATGTTTTCGTCTGCCACCATTGTTCACCGCTGCAGTGTTTCTTGTTCAGGGTCGTTCGGAGGCTGCAGTGAGTCACTATTAAAAGTGGCAAGACAGACTACCGCTAGCTGATTAGCATGCTAATGGATAATTTCACATCATCAGCATCTCTGCCTCAGCCAAGTGTAACCTTTTCATGATGTGTGAATTATAATTATCATTATGTTGTTATCATTATTTTTTGCTTCTATTATTGGTTTTTCTTTTCTAACCCAGAGCATCCTGGTGAATGATTTGGTTGTTGTTGTTTTTTCACAACCAGCATCACAAGATAAAGAACTACACAAACTAAACCTGCTCATGCAGCAGTTTGAATGCTTGTCGCTCCCATAAGGCTTTTAAATTCTAGTTAATAAAATGACAGAAGTTCTCCAAGTCTCCTCCTGCTCTGTGCAGATAACACGGCAACAGCGACACTAATTAATAAATCTGCTCAGTCTATTTAGACCTCTCTAACTAGTAGCCTAATTCCACATTGTTACCGTGGAGATCTGCTGTGGGTAAATTAAACACAATTAGCTTTATTCATCCTGTGGGAGCTTTTTCCACATATAACCTCAGCCATTATGCAAGATGCACAATATGATTGTGTGGGTGAGAACAAGAGCACCAGACAGAGCAGAATTATTTATTAACTCCTGAGGATGTGCCAGGTGAACATCCCACTGTGGTCCCTCACTCACACACCTTCTGATTATAAGTTTATCCAGTTTGTGTGTTGTACCCACAGCGGGACAGCTTAGGTAAGTCTGTCTCCATCAAATCATGATAAACATGAGGCAATCGCCACCAGTCATTGACTTAAAAGGAAAAAGGAGAAAAATCGATGCAATAAATAAACCAATAGGTTCATTTTTTAAGAGCAGAGCTAAAGTTGGCTGACAGTATGTGATCACACAGCAGTAGGGAATGCCTTCTTTCATTGTTCAATGAGTCTGAAATACTTTATTGCTGCTTTTTTGCTTTGCTCAAGGGCAACATGCATAAAACTCTCTTTCTTTCTTTCTTTCTTTCTTTCTTCTTCACACTGAAACTCATCACACAAACAGATACTGTATACAAAGAGCTGCGTGTGCGTGTACATTGACATCACACGTCAGAGCTTCAATACGTATTTAATCATTTGTTTGCACATCCGTTATTCTGCCTGTCACATCACTTCATGAATCGGTGAATGAAAACATAAATATCACAAATATCATTGCTGGTGGTGTCCTATAGTCATCATTATGAAATATTAGAAATGTAGGGGTATATATTCAAAGATAAAGACATTAACACAGGAAAATAATAGAATGAATACAAACAAAAGGAATGTAAAAACTGATCACCACAGCTGTTTTTGAAAAGAAAAAAGGTTATTGTTAAATTTTAATATTTATGTATGGTTGAAGGTATAAAGAAAATATATACCTTAGTGGGACAGAAGCCAGTAATTAAAGTTCTAACTTGTCTGATGAATAATATATTTCATGCAATGCAGTGTATGGCGCTCACCAAATAAAAACACATGCATATTTCATTTCACATATACTGTAAAATGTCCTTCCTGACACACAATACCCACAGAATTATGCAAAATACATATGCCAGAATAAAAACACAGCTTCAGAAGTAGGTAGTATAGTAGCCTGTAGTTCTTTTCTCTGCCATCGCCTGGATGTCAACAGATGATGAGACACCTTTCTTCCAGGGATGTCTCATCAGCTGTTGAATCCATGCATTGTATCAATTCTTTCTTGCATAGCTTTTAAAAAACAATTTAAAACTTTGGCTAATGTCATCAGTAACATCAAATGCCTGACGACTGGTTTTTGCTGTTGCCTAGTGACAGTGACTCTTTTTTTCTGATGCAGGTTTGGTGAATGAACGCTGGTGGTAATGATGCTGGTTCTAATTAAACATATAAGACTGAGGTTATTAAGTTCATTATAATTGCAACCATGTTTCATTTGCAGCATTTATATTTATCGCTTGCCATATAGTACAAATGCATTTGACCTTTAGTTTATTAGAAATGCTTGTCATGACAGTTGAGATGTAATACTGTAGATAGAGACTGTGTTATTTTTTTTGTAAATGATCTGTGTCATAATTAAATGTATGGAACTGAAACATACATGTGTTCTGGAAAGCACTGACTGACAAACAGCTCTTTATTATATTGGGGGGTATTGCATTTACTGACATTTACAGTGCCACAAACTACAAACAGTTTTGAGTTATTATGGTACAATGCAAGAAAGAAACAAATTAGGTCTCTAACTTTCCCTATTTCCTTGTTGTTTTTTTTAGATCCATCCATTGTGTAAACTATGTGAAGCTTAACTAATGTTTATTCGCACACAAAGAAATTCTTTTCTCTTTTCTTTCTCACATGGTAAGTGCTCACGGTTCATAAAAAAACACTACTGGATGCCCTTGAGCCTCATCAGCACTACCTTTGATTGCTTCACTGGTCTGAGAACATGAGGATCACACAAATTAAATTCATCCATGTGGTACGACAAAGGCTGACACCATTTCATGTCAGTGGGCCGTTAATGCCACCTTTCAGAACCCGTGCTCCATTTCAGAGCGTCATCGATGCTCGGGGGGGGCGACGGAAAGTCACCTCCACCTCAGGTAGTAAGCAACACCTTGAAACTGTAATTAGCCATCAAGACTGAATGTGAAATTACTCGTGAGAACAGTGCTGTCAGCTGTGTTGCAGAAGTGGGAATCCTGAAAGTGTGCTGGTACTCATTAATTTGTTGTGGCACAAAAACATTTCTAGAAAAGGCCAAAAGGTAGAAACTGTTTGTTGAAAAGTATGACCCACTGGATCCAACTATGTTTCCTAAAGGATTACTTCATGTACAACAAAAGGGCAACATGAGAACTATTTTTATATCTGTAAGCATTTTAGTGTGGGAATTTGACACCAGACCTGGATCAGGGATCAGGGAACTAAAATCATTTGGTTTAGAAGGAAAGATTGTGGATTCGGTCCCACAGCAAATACATTTCCTTTGGTTAGAGTTTTGGGAATTACCCGACTTACCTAAGTTATAGTTTAGTAATACAAGTGAAAATCAACTAGCCTGTACCTCAACATCACCTGCAAACATTAAAATGCATCTTGGAGGAATAATTGAATAAAGAATAAGTATTAGGAATAAGTAAATTACAGTAAAATAGCCTCTGGTCTCAGGCAGAGGTGAGGAGCAGGCCGAGGTCTGGTAATCTGGCCTCTTTCGAACTGGACCCCTCCACATTTTTTTTCCCTTTTTTTTGATGTGACTGACGCTGCATCAATCGATTTATCAGGCGTCTCACGGCTCCCTGTGGAGCCACAAAAACCTCTACTCAACTTTTTCCACATATGAAGAAGTACTCCCCGAAACCTGCAAGAGGTGATGTATAAGGTCCATGAGGTTTCACCTGAGGTCACATTCAGATGCCAGGACTTTTTCCGAAGCAGTTTCATTTTGTATTATTATTACTGGTATTACTGTACTTCTTCCACCAACAGTTTTATCACTTCAAGAATAAAAAGGTTGTCCAATTTCCATTAAGACGTAGTTAACCCTCAGTTTCTGGACCTCCACAGTTATCTCCCGAAATTTGAGCTTTGTGCAGCATTGGTCTTACGATATGACATGTTGATATTCCATTATGAATCATGATACAATGTAATAATTTAAGGCCCTTCGCTGTTTCCAACTTAATGTCCAGAGCACAGTACTATATCATTTGTATGATACTGGACTGCAGTTCTGTTTTTTTTTTCACTCCACGCACTCTATCCTGAGCTTAGTTTTCTCCTCACTGCTTCCATCCTCTGCGTTATCAATGGGACGCAGCTGAAGTAAAGACCACGTCTTCCACATAATTCTGAGGCAATCCCCAGTAGCAGCGATAAGCTTAGGGAGCAGATGTAGTTCATGAGCTAACTTTTTTTTTTGCATTCACCTCACTGGAGGATGCCTAACAGGATATGTCTTAGCAAAGCTTATCTCCAGTCATTTCTACAGCAGTTATGATGCATGCAGTAAACACTTTTCTCAACACTTTACTTAATGTGAGTGAGCCAAAGCCTGGCTCCTGAGTTTGCATTGCAAATAATCAGAGTTTGAGACGGAAAGTCACCTCCACCTCAGATAGTAAGCAAGCAACACCTTGAAAATGTAATTAGCCATCAAGGCTGAATGTGAAATTGCCCGTGAGAACTCTGCTGTCACATCTTTGAAAAGGTGGAGCCTAAAGAGCTCAATGTTGTTGGTGACAACAGTTTAATATTAACGTTGCATGAAAACTGCAAATGGCTGAGACTTAGGGAAAGACAGATCATTTTCATTATGATTTGATGGCTCCATTCTGGTATAAGTATCACAGTAGGTGTTAGAGATATAAAGTAATTTATACAGTATGAAGTGATCAGGAAGAGCTATACTGTCACCTAAGTGGCAGAAAGTATACATCAGGGACCATAATGACCATAATGGCAGACTAGGACCATTTGTACCATATTCATATATTGAATGAAAGGCATTAGACAGTCATTTGTTTTTGTTTATTTGCTTTTTACAAAGTTTTATTCACTTCTCCATGAGGAGACCATTTGGTGTCCATTTTCCCAGAAGCCTTGTGTAACGAAGTTTCAATGCTCTTTACTGGACAATAAAAATGGACTTAATGTATAATCTAATTGCAGACGAGACTCCGCTGTGGTCATGATCGTACCTATCACAGTGCTTTAGCTTTCAGACTGAAAAACAGCACTGGTGCATCAGTGTTATGTACCTGTATGTATGTAAACATGATTATTCCTTCCAGTCATTGAGTCGTCCTGAGGCTCATGACTATACTGACTCGCCGCCGCGTCTCGTCTATGGCTCCACTCGTGCTCCATTTCCTTAAGCACTCGGCATCATAAAGAACATGCATTAAGTTGACTGTCCTCACTATTTAAGAAGTCCATGGCCTAGAGGGTGTTTTTATTATTGGAATTATTCAAATTAGCCCTGAAGATTTTTGTTTTCCACTTGGCACACTGTATTGATTTCACTACTCGCTCATCCTTTCAAAGTCAATAAACCTCAAACACTTGTGTACAGTTTCACAGTATAATCATATAAATGTGGCTGATGGTGACTTGTTTGGCCTAAATTATTAAATAATACTTCTTAATTGAGTTGTAATAAAGGTCAGACTATTTATTTCATATGAGTTTTTTTCTTCTTCTTCTGCTCCTTCTGAATTCTGATGTGAGGGAGTTTACTAATTAGCACAACAGATTGTAAAAGACAGAGCACATTTTGGCATTTACTGCATAATCATATCATTAGCTCACCTATCTTTGTGGTGTGGCCCTTGGCGCAACGATCAGTTGGCTTTTTAATTTTTTTAATTTTACTTTGGTCTGTGGCTACATGCCTACAATATTAATGATGCTCCAGTAGGCGTCTGCACAGTGTGTTTGTCAAACATATCACTGTTAGAATTAAATCACAATTAAATTTTATAATAGGAATAAAAAGAATAATGTGTCTTAAAACGACAACTTTATGGGCAACACTGCACATATTTAAAAAATTATACCTATTTGAGAATTGTTATCAGCATTAGCATTGTGCTCAAGCATGGCTATAGACTCATGATCTTGTTCAACTGTGTTTTTCAAGATGAGTTGTTTTATTTCATACAGGTTAAACTTATTATAACCAATTCAGCTGCAGAGTGGTGTGGATTCTCACACAGCGCAGAGGTACTGTATGTTGGCATCAGTGAAAAGCAACATGAAGCCGAGGGAAACGGGGAAGTGTTGTGTGCAGAATGAGCTACAGGTGTAAATCATTCATTCTCCTTTCACAAAAGCTGCTATGATTTCACATCCTATGTGTATCTCTCCATCCTGATCCCACTCTGTGTATCATGCCTTGGAGCAATTTTGCTTGTAATGAAACATCAGCACTTGCATTCAAGGAGTAGTCCCTGCATGGCAGAGGGGTGTGTATGGTTTCATGCTACCGTATTACCATTTTTATTATTATTTATGTGTGTTTTGTTTTACCCCTCTGTATCCATTATGCATTATTTAATTTTCCTCGGTGTATGAGAGCTGCGTTATGAAGTGGATCCATCGCTGAGCGTGCACCACTTTTGTCCCTGGACATATGATTGAATGCAACATGAGCACTTACGAGCAAGTGGACAACAACGTATACAAGAGAAAAGATTTGAAATTAAAAATGTAAGATCCAGGAAGCATGAAATCCGTGCTACCAATGGCTACACAGTACAGTATGTGTGGCTGCAGGCAGAGCGCCTGTATGGAAATCACCCACCCCCACAAAGCCACAGACTAATGTAAACGGAGAAGCATGTGCAGAGTTAAAGACTGAAGCAGCCCCAGAGTCTGCACTGAGGTGAAGCCTATTTAAGGAGCAGACAGCCTGACTCCTGCAGGAACCACACAGACAAAATGACAGAGTAACACACAGGAGAAGAAGAGAGAAAGGCTCACACTGCAAGAGAAGGAGGAGGAGAGCAGCTGGACAACAGGAATCTCCTACTTGTATCATTTTTGTGTGAACACCGGTAATTACAGGTGTGTGTGTGTATGTGTGTGTGCATGTGTGTGAGTCTGACCTGTGGATGTGTGTTTGTGTTCTTACCAATCTGTGGTCATCCCCACAGTAGACTGGAGATCCAAAAGGCCTGGCGCTGTGCTAAGACCACACCAGTGACGTGTGGTCAGTGACGGAGTGGGCAGCGAGGGCCCCATGCAGGCATGCGTGGTAATATTAGTGTTGGATGGTGCTGATACTAGTGCACGAGTATTTTCAGCAGAACCACCACGTTTTAACGTTTAAAAGGATGTAGTTTTTGAAAGAAAGCTTTTGTCCCTGACTGCTGCAGGCTGTGGAGGTCAGAGCAGTTTCATTATGCAGTTATATGCACTTAGATTATCAATGGAGGCTGTAGCTGACACTTTAAATCTAAATTGGTGCTCATAAGAAATTGGAGAACCACTTCTACCGAAGGAAATTAGATTAAACAAATTAATCAGTCTTGCAATCAGATGTAGTAAGCCCTCCACTATTCAGGGATCTGTGTCTCCACTTTGAAAGAACACACAGGGCCACGATTTGGCAATGGATGGGGCTATTTATAGCGTAAATGCCTATAGGCAACTGAATTAATGGGGCGTTATTAATGAAGTCATAACAAAGAGGTCAGAACTGAATATATGAATGAAGTTGATCATCGAAGGACAAAATGATTTGATCACATAGTTTGGCAAAAGAAATGAAGTGTGCACGTCAGAGCTGACGGAACACCAAATGGTCAATCTATTTCTGTAGGACTTAAAATTACTGTAAAGGGATAGTTCAACATTTTGGCAAATTGGCCCATTGCCATAATCCATGGTCATAGCAGTAGGTTTGTTTCCTTCATTTTATTAGTGCAAGCTATTCTTAGAACGGCGGAGCAGAGCCACGAGCTGCAGGGATTTCTTGGTTTCCCTCATCAAACTCATCAAATACACAATCCAACAACTCCAAAACTCTCTGGTGGACAAATTGTGACCTGCACATTCACAAAGCTATGAGACAGAGTTGTTTTCGAGACAAATTCAGAGACTGCTTGCAGAAAAACTTCCCTAGACAGAAACGCGCATCAGCGGTTTTGAATGAATTTACCTCGAAAACAACTCTGTCTCGTAACGTTCTGTTATTATCTCATAGCGTGGTGAATGTGCAGGTCACAACTTTTCCACCAGAGCGTTTTGGAGTTGTTGGGTTGTGTATTTGGTGAGTTTGATGAGGGAAACCAAGAAATCCCATGAGCCTCCATACGGTACTGTAGCTCTGAGCAGCTCGCGGCTCTGCTCCACCGTTCTAAGAAATAGCTTGCACTGACAATTAAAGGTAACGAACGTACTGCTATGACTATAGGGATCATGGAAATGCGCCAGTTTGCTAAAATGTTGAACTATCCCTTTAAGCGAATGAAGCACTGACAAAAGATCCTGCAAACGGCATGAGGTAAAATAGTAGCTCTTTTTTGCAGCTGAGTCCCTTTTCGTTGGACCCAAAGTGGTTCAGTTGCTTGGACCCGGGGCTCCTTTCAGAGAGGCGACACTCCCCCCCTCAGGATGTTGCCACGCAACGGGGGTCAGATAGTGGGATGCTCAGTTGACAACCTCACTCCAGGGTGGACGGAGCACAGCTTTCAGGCTGATGAGGATCTTTTGTGAGCAGACAGGAGTCGGTGGCTGCAGGCTGCAGCCGCCGTTGACTTCTTGGTCGGGGGAGCTTGTTGAATAAAAAACATTCACTTTCCTTCACTAGACTTGTTGATCAGGGTTTGAAGTCGTTTTGTTGACCAGCAAATCTTTCAAAATAACATTGATTCAAGACTTACCGAAGGGCAAAAGAATACAAAGTAGCTCATTCAGTTTGCTGTTGAGTTAGAAACTGAGATTTGTTCCAGTTGAATATCAACATGTACACAAAGAAAAAGCCAGTGTAGACCAAGTATAATGTGACTGGAGAAGAGTAGGTAAAAACAAATTTAAAAAGAAAGTGGAACTGCAAAAAGGGAGAGAGTTAAAGTGTACTAAAGTGTTGAAAAAACAAAATGTGAAAACTTCATCTCAGAACAAATAGTCAATTCAAACATCAATTTGTCTCCTGGAGGAGTTCAGGAGGAGGAGGAGAGGGACGTCAGCACAACAAGGCATTACATTACTGCAGATGCAAGTTTGGTTCCTTTATTGTGTTTTATTGATTCATTTATTAATTTTTTGTGAAAACAATATTTGGTCCACAGAAGAATGTGTGTTGGTCCATGTGTGTGTGTGTGTGTGTGTGTGTGAGACTAGAGGTGGGAGAACTCGAGGGAAGGCTAGAGTGTGTGTGTGTGTGTGTGTGAGAGAGAGAGGGTGGAAAAACTGGGGTGAAGGCTAGAGAGTGTGAGTCACAGTTCACATAGAGTTTATACCAAAATAAAGTGTGTGTGTGTGTGTGTGTGTGTGTGTGTGTGTGTGTGTGTGTGTGTGTGTGTGTGTGTGTGTGTTTGTGTGTGTGTGTTTGAGAGAGAGACGGAGGGACAAGACAACACATTTGCACAGTGGGGACAGTTTGACTGATGTTATCATCTTCAAGCACAAGAAGAGTTTATCTGTCCAGCAGCGTTCATGAATCTCAAAGAAACAAAACATTTTAGTCAGACTGTGTCTTTTGACCACATTTGCCAACTTGCTAATTAATATTTTGTCTAAGCCGATCCAGTCATCCCTGCCCCCGGCTAAATACAATGCTGATGAGAGCAGTGAAACTGAACAAAAACAATTAGGTTGTCGTCCACAACAACTGAACAATGAGCTGAAAAAACAATGCTGTAAGGCTCCACAGAGCTGAGCGGAGCTGCAGAGTGATTGTCCATGGGTTCATCACTATAAATGTCCCTTTTCACAAGTCGTCATGTGATAAATTATTGATTATGGCTGTGAATTAGTGTCCAGGAAATGCATTATGCATGTGCTTTAAACGGCATCCTCATTACTGTTTTCTCTATCTTTCATCTGTTTTCATAACTGATGGAAAAGGTTCAGTTTTCTCTGCCGTCATTTTATTTTATTTTATTTTACTTTACAGAATTGCATGTTTTACACATGTTTTTTCATACTGTAGCTATATTCAGCCTCTATAATTGAAACCTGACAGACAAATAGTCTGCCTTTGGTTTGTTTTGAGCCGTTGGATTAAAAACATTTACGCTGACGACTCTAACAGTATGTGACAGCTAAAAAGCTTTAAATGGATTTCATTTTGACAAAAGAACAAAGGACCTGTATTATAATTTATTGTCCATCATAACAGGGATGTAAATGGTTACGGACAACTGTGCACGTGACGGATAAAGCAGCGTTTATCTGTCAGACAGCCACAGAGACACTGCAGATTTAGAGAAAGAACAAATATATAGGAGTTCTTCATTTTTCAGGCTTTAATCCTGTGATATCATACCACAAAAAGTAAAGAGTTGTTTTTTTTTTCAATTAATGCTGAATGTGGGAAAAACAGAGTCTGTCAAATGAGAATTGTGTTAAATTTAGAAATACTCCGACAGTGTATTTGCACTTTTTTGTAAATGAAAACTTGACACCTCTGCTTAGTGAGGAGCGGAGCTGATAAAAGCAGAGGTGAAACTCCCAGGTGTTGAGTGAGGAAACACTTTATTTATTCCACGTGAATCCAGAGGTGTACAGATGTGTTTACTCCATGTATCAAATAATCACATGATACAGGTTTGTTGTATAAAAAGAACATCACACAAGAGACAAACATTGAACTTGAAACCTCAACAGCATCGTATTTGGATTTTTGTTGTGCTACAGTAAGTGTTTTGACAGTGTTGTGATCTAAATAACCTTTTTTCTCACCATATAATTTAATTACGAACAATTATATTTGATGTTTCATTTCAAAGTATAGCTTTAATTTTTGAAATTTTAAGTAATAAAGATAAAGCTGCCTAGTGAGGGGGGAGTAGTGGTTAATTTTATCTAATTTATTTACTTTGATCTTAATTAATGAAGTATTATCAATTTTAAATGGGATATTGGTGGGGAACATAACAAAATACAGCATCATATACAGCAGTAAAAACTAAAAAGAAAGAACAAAAGAAAGAAATATAAGGTAATAACACCTTTTGTGAACCTGTAGGATTTAGTTTCGGTTTGAGAGGTGGAGATGATGCCATGTTGTTCAGGTGAGCACCAGATGAGCACACTCACACTGCCAGGAAACTATTTTGTGGTGAAATGTCAGCTGCTGTATTTTCTATGGTTTAGCGGTGGAGCTGACACCTTGCTGCTGTGACTGTGAGTGAAGTGAAACCCCTTCAGGCAGCGGTATGAATTCACCATCGCCCTGCACGGTGATTCACGGTCTTTTCCCAATGTTGGTGGCTTACACATGACACTGTAACAGTTTGTATTTGAACATTCAGGGCTGATCTCCCACAGGTTGTGGGAACATGAACTATAAGTAAAGACTAGATCTAGCCCCTGTGACTTCATCGCCCTCTTCCTCATACCTGACGTGACTACTCAACTGAACTGTCACTCACTTTTGCAAAAAATATAACCTTTAAAGGAACTTGGGGCAGGATTTGTGAAATACACATACACATATAGGTTGAAGTTTTTTACTGCTAATGGGTGATGAACCGAAAAGAATGAGCCTACCCGCACGTGCTGTACTGTATCTCGTAATTGCTTTGAACAGGCTGTGTGTGCTGCATAATGCGCCACAATTTGTGGTCATAATTTCCCACGCAGTCACGTTTGTTTGCGTGATTTTCTCCTCCAAATACCTAAAGGTAGAAATGCTCTATTTTGTTCGTTGACGGCAGTTTCTTGGTGGAGGCAGAAACTGCAGTGTATTGTTATTGTGCAGTCTTTCCTGAAGTGGCTACAATAAGCTTGCGGTCGGCAAACTTGGTCTCTCAAGGGGGGGGTCTTACTTATATGGTATAAGACCATATTGAATTTACGCCGGAATATTCTGAAACTGTTGCATTTTAACATGGGAATCAATGGGGATTGACTCACGGACTCAGGTGATCATTGAAAGAGGTGCAGTAATTGGCACTTCTCTGTTGGTTTGAGCAGAGACATGAAAAAAGTTGTTGATGATTGTATTTATTGTTGAAGGTTTGACAGTTTTCTTTCTCTTATTACTCTGTGGCCATCCTGTGCTGCCCACTCTTCTCATTAACAGCAGGTTTTCATTTATTCAGGTTATGAATTAACTGTGTTTGCGCTATAAATTATAGAGCCGATTTTCACCAATAAGAGAAATGTTGGTGGTTCGTCCACTCTGTTTCTCCTCCCAGTCATTAGTGACACAGTGACCCTTTCGCTGCCGGCCCTCTAACCATTAAAAGCTTCTGCGGTCTCACTCCAGCTTCTCTGTGGATTACTGCGCACGGCAGTGAATTATGCAGGAGCATGAAGCCACTGTGTTTGGCTGCAACGAGAGCTCGCACCCCCACCTCTCTGTAAAGTATTATAGATATCTGTGGAAATGAATGCAGGGACATGGAGCTACACGGAGAAAAGCCGTGCTCACAAACATACTTCGAGGCCTCTGTAAGGACTAAGCTCCAATAATTTCTGCATTCATTCCTCTCAGCTGAAATAAAAACCATTTCCTCTCCCTCAGTCTCTACATTAATTTGCATTCTTCCCTTTGAAGACTTTTGCAGCGGCTCATTGTGGCTCCTAATGGAGCTCTGTAATTAAGACAGAGGAATCGGTGTGCCTATTGACACACTTTGTGTTATCTTTGTTGTTCAGATAAGTGGCCAATACAGTGGATCTGAGAAACCCATTTGTTTATTCTCGGTCCTGCCCGTGTTGCACGAAATTGCAGAATCATGCATGGGTCAAACAATCAATTTTTCAGTGTGATATAAGGGCAAGGTGGACAGGTTATTAAAGATAGATATTGAATGAATAAATCTGCACCATGTCTTTATTTTCATCACCAAATAAAAAAAAATAGGAGGCACCATAATGAGAGGAGAAAATGGTTTTGTAATTCCTGCAAGGCCTGGGAATCCATCAAATAACTTTTCCCCAGTGAATCAGCCTCTGCCTGAGGTCCCTGTGCTGCTGCTGCTGCTGCTGCTGCTGCTGCTGCTGCTGTTGCTGTTGATGCTGCTTCCAGAACAAAACACCTATTTACCACACACACAGAGATACACAAACTCAATAAAGGAGAATCACGTCTACATGTCAAAGACCAGACGCTGTAAACATGCTATCATACCGTACACAGGCAGCGATTTAAGTCCATCCACAGAGAAACTAACTTTCACTGTCACCTCTGACGACTCTTCCAAGCTGAGTTTATTTTCACTTCAGCTAAGAAAAATGAAGATTGCCACAGTTAATATTGCAGCAGGAAATACTTCCTCAACGTTGAATTAAGAAAAAGATCCGAGGGATGTTTGCATCACTTGACTCTCAAAGTCTCTGTAATTTTCCCCTGCAATTTACTTTTTCAAACACTCCTTTTTTTCAGCCTAAACACAAATGAGCCAGCTAACTGCTGTGACGCTGCAGGGCACAGGCTGTCAATCATCTGTAGCGGCAAACAGCAGCTGAAATGATGACACTGACTCAGCGACACGCTCAGTGGATTTCAATATGGATTATTAGTCTGTCATCAGAGCTGGACCTTCTTTTTTTTTGTTATCTTTTTTTTTTTGGCATGTGTGCAGCTGGTGGGCAGGGGATATGAACATCAGTCATTGTGTGTGTGGGAAGGATCATTTCTCTTACTTCAGCATCAAAAATTAAATAAATATAAAGCAATATTTTTATTTTTTTTTCCTTTTAGTGAAAATGGAAATTAGCAAGTAAATTAAAATAATGCAAAAGTGTTGAGTATAATGTCTTAATGCTGAAGTTAGTTTGGCTTGGCTCTGGCCTCTGCTCCTCCTCGGAGCCTGCAGCTGCTCTCTGCTGCGATGTGTCCGGTTAAGACTGATGTTAGTGGGCTGACTGTTCTCCCTGCAGGCACAGAAGCACAGATGTAGCAGCCGTGTTACTCCGAAGCAGGTCCTCCTCTGTTGCCTGCTCAATATTAGACTACGAGGCCTCGGCGTCTCGGGGGTTCGGCACTGCTGGAGGAGAGCTGCTGTTTAGTTGAGGATGTAATGGGAATGAGATCAGAGGACGTCTTGACATCTTTATTCTTCTCTGGGTGGAAATGGATGTAGCACATTAAAATTTGATGTCTATGCTGGCATGTTTGCAGAGAGTAAGCAGCAAGCAGAGGCTTGGCTTTATGATGCTTTCAGACACTGAGCTCAGCTGCATCTACTGCCGGCCGTTATTGTTGCTGCTCTGTATTTTCTATGGGGCTCCTGCTGCAGATACTGCGTGCATCTGATGATCCTGTGATCCTAACAACAACTTTTCCAGTGTTGATGCCACAGATCATTCGCCAACAGGCACAAAAAGATTTTGAATTACAGGTAAAACTTTTTTTTGAACATACAGTACAGGGTAACATTGTGTTAATAAAATAGTACTGACCAGTTCCAACTTATAGTAGCCTAAATGTAGGCAGAGTGGGGACAAAAGAAGACAGAGAAGAAACAAATGACTATTTTAGAGGAAAGGAAGTCCTTCTGTATAGGCGGTGTATTAGGAAGGATGGTGTTAACAACATCCTTGGTCATATTGTGTAATTGAGGATGAAAAAAGGGAGACTTGTCATGACTTTCTGTCAGTGACTGTACTGTATAGCAAAGGGAAATTGCAGTCATGTAGAGACAAAGGAAGAGACTGAGGTGGGTGGGTGGTACTGTAGTGTTGTGGTCAAGACCAAGACCAAGAGCATACCGAGACCAAGACAAGACCAAGCTTTTGAGGGGGTCAAGACCAACTGTCCTATCAAATAAAGGCATGAAAAGGCCAAAAAAATATACTTAAAAAAAATAATAAAATACAGGGATGATACAGGAGAGCAGTATGAACGAGTACTGCTTGCCTAAATCCTAAATTACTATCTTCTCAAGTAGTTAACCTAATCCCAATGGAGCCATGATCATTATTGTTCCTTGTAACCTTGACAACCAAGGCCCAGTACACTTGATGCCATTTCAGGAGATCTGCCTGTTACTGGTTCAGATTGAGTCAGTAACTACCAAGGTGTCGATGGTGGAGGAGGCCTCCCCATTCTCCTGCGGGTGATCACCGAGGCTACATCCATCCTGTTTTACCGTCTATGGCCACATCTGAGATATTTTCATCCGTCATCTTTTGTGCGCATTTGTGATGCTGTTTTTTGAGTTTGTGTTTAGATGTTAACAATAAGAAACCTTTCATGCACAAAGTGTAATTTCAAGTCTTTGAAGATTGAGTTTTAAATTGGTCTGTGGAAAAAAAAAGAAAAAAGAAGACTTTATTGTAAACCTCCCTCCCTTCGTTATAAACTTGTACGTGGTGTCACAGCCTCTGGTCACAGCTCTACATTTTACACTGCTTGGACTCTGGATGGCTGCCATCTGGTGTGAGCTTTATGACATCCCTTCCTCATTTCAACAACCAAGAAAAGATGATTGCTGTCTCTTTTTTTTTTTTTTTGGCAAAACTATAAAGTTATAGGGAAAGGAAGAAAATACATCTCCTGGCCCAGTTGTCTGTGACTGACGGTGTGGCTGCTCATTCTGGTCGTGTTGTGTGAAGCAGTGTATTAAATTATGCCAGCAGAGATTACAATCCAAGTCTCTGTTCACCAGTGAACAACAACCAGTCAGTGTAAACATGCGTAAGCAGCAGACAGCACAAAGAATTTGGTTGGAATGAGCGGAGAAACTTTGCCAGGGCTAAATCCCCACAGAGTGCAGCAGAAAGAGAAATCCTGCTGCCAAACATTTGTTGTGTCTGTGATCACTTGGACTAACTCCTCGCAGAATGCAGTCCTGCTTTTTTTTTCAAAACAGCTGCTGAAAAAAGAAGTAGGTCTTTGCCATCATTCCAGGACTTCATTCAAAGTGGGAGTTTCGCATCCAAAAGTGACAGAGGGCTAATGGTGTAAATAGCAGCAGCATTAACCTGTGATTATGCTGCTAATCTTAGGCAACTGAGCACTGCAAGTAAGTTTAAGAAGTTTGTAGACAGACTGCGGCTGAGTATTAGGGTGAGCTTTGAAGACTTGACAAGCTTTATGAAAACATCACCATCAATAATATATGTATGATTTAGCTCCTTCAGGGTAGGAAATGTGTGATAAACTTCCTTGGCCAGGTTTCAATATGAAGGATTATGCTGAAACATTAGGCAATTAAATAATTAGTACATTGAAATAACATTGATTAAGCAGGATTTTCACTAATTGAATGATTAATTGTTTTTGTCAGAGATGATTTTCTTTCTTATCTCATCATTATTATTGTACATTTAAAGGGATACGACACCATTTAAGGATGCTTCCTGATGAATGAGGCAGCTAGTTAAGCACAACTGGAAACATCTGCCCTATGTGACGTGCTAAGTGCTTGTAGAGAACAAACAATATAAAGACTAAACAGTTAATAATTGACAGAGGCTTTGCAGTGCATTTACAATATATGGTGCAGTCCACTGAACTGCCACGGCTCCAGTGCCTTCACACCAACCTTTTTCTCTTCCAGTGAAGAGAAAATCTGAGAGTGGGCCGTTAATGCTCCAAGGGTGAAAGTACTTCTGAGCAAGCTGTTTAGCTGTCATGGACTGGCACACACAGCCGAGCACAAAGAGTGGGCACAGATTAGGGCCTTGGCAGGGCACAACCTATGTCTTGTCAAATTGGCTAAGAGTGCTGATACAGCATACTCCAGCGAGTTCAGTAAGACTGCAACCTTACCCACTCCACTCACTGAGGTTTGGGATTGAACACTTTTAACTTCTCACCTTCAGTTGAATCGACTCATTTAAAGGGTTTCCCCATTAGAATTGCTTATTATGTGCTTCAAATGCAAAGGCTATGGTCAGATCTACAGTGTAATCTCTAAGTATCTGGAATGACACAAAGACTTTACGGTTAACAACTTTCAGCTTTAATATAAAAGACTTCGACTCCTTGTACTTGCCTTGCTGTGCTGTTCAAAGATTGAAGACACTGCATGAAAGTGCTTGTGAAACACCCCCCAAAACACTCGTAAATCTGAAAGTCAGCACTTATTGTTTCAAATCCAATGTGTTGAAGTGAAAGAGTCAAAAACATATGAAAATGTGCTGCTGTCCAAGTGCTCCCATGGCTGCACTGTAGGGGTTAATAATGTATGAAATGTAATTCTTACTTTTTTCTCTTGATTTCCTACAATTGCAATATCTGGCTTCAGCGCAGGTGTAGACGTGGACATCTCCTAATGGTTTTTCTTTTTCTCTGTTTGTGGAGCCACTGCGCTAAATTCGACCAATTTTCCCTCAGTAAATAGCATAAGACAGATGGAGTGCTTTCATCCAGTCAGCAAATCATGTTGGGCAAGATTGATGTTCTCTCGCTTTCTTTCTCTGAGACGCACACACACGCAGAGGACACACAGTCCCTCTTTCAGCTCTCTCGGATCGTGTTGCATGCATGTGTGTGTGCGTATGCGTGTGTGCACGCTCGTGTGGTCAGCAGAAGACACTCACTACACAATGAGAGCTCGCCCACTCCAGGCAGTCCTTGTCCTCCAATCTAATCATCACATCATTTGAACACAAAAACAAATATTGCGATTCAATAAAACGTATTCTGTCACAAACACTGTTATTACATATTGCTATCTATTATTGCAATTGGCACATTTAAAGAAAATGGCTCATTGTGGATTGAAAATTGACTCACAAAACATCAATGCATAATTATATGTCCTAGAATAAAATTAAAATGAAAGATTATATACCAGATTTCAGATAAAGACTCTTCGGGAATCCAAATCCTAAGGTTGATGGTGGGTCAGGGTGGGCGGGGCTTATAAGGCTGAAGGTGGTGACTGTTTTTGTTGTGACATCACAAAGTTACAAAAGTTCTGACAGCTGGTTTTCAAGGCTAAATTACTTGGATTGTGCTCCATACAATAAGAACCAATACCTGTTTCATTGTCAAAGAAGGACATGGAAATCTGGCTTTACATGATATGGGACCTTAAAGGGACAGTATGGGACTTTATTGGGTTTTTATTGACAAAAATCAAATTTCGCTTTCATTAATACGTATTTCAATGAAGTGGAATCGCGCCCGCATACAAACGAGCGCTTTCTCGTACCTTACAATTGAGTTGTTAAAAGTCGTTACAAACGTACAGGGGGGGGCGACCGAACCTTCTCTGCCATGTTGAATCGCCATGTTTTATGTTCAGTGTCATCGTGACTGTAGTTAACCACAACTAAGCTCGGGGAGAAAGTTTTCCAGACGGCGCCTGTTAAAAATGAGGGAGGACGGAGGCACATGGTGTTGCCTTCAGGTGCAGTCAGACACCTGAAATATAGGACCAAACCAACTGGAAATAAACGTGGGTCAGGTAAACAACACGGCGTTACCATGACAACATATTGTCACGCCTGTATTGTTTTGCCACGTGCTGGCGGACCGTTTGTTTACATGGAGGCTTGTTTATCCTGTTACATGCAGTGTCTGTTGGCTGAGTTTACGTAAACGCAACAGCAAGAATACGTGCCGACATGCAACCGCACCGCTAGATGGGGGTAAATGTCACATACTGGGGCTTTAAAAATAAACCTTGGGACCTTCTCTAGTGTCTTTGTTTTAAAATTAGAACAACTGTTGATTTCCTAAGATCCTATGCAGATCCACTATGCAGTATTTCCTTTTCACTATTGTTGCAGGTAGTAATTGGTGTAAAAATCCTTTTTGTTCCATTGTCTTTGGGTGACAGCTTGTCGATGATCCCCCAGGCTTCCTCCTTTTAGCTGCAGGCATCTATGATCCTCCGCACTCGTCTTCAACAACACGGGTTTGGCAGCAAATTCTGTTGAGGTCAAAAAATTCTTCCGCTGTCAGCTGTGCACCAGCAGTAGCTACTGTTCTGGTGAATATAAGACAGTACCGGTCCACAGAGACTTTTACACAAAACACTGGAACATCACAAGAAAGAGGCGAAGCGGGAGAAAAAGAGCAGCGGTTTTACAGTGTGACAAGAGTCTACATAAAGCATGACTGCCGTTCCTTCCTTTGATCCAAACAGGGCTCAGAATGTGGATTATTAAATAGGAGGATTTGTTGTCAGTTTCAACACAGTGTCTGCCCTGTGAAACCACCAAAAATATTAGCGTTGCATTGTCTCCAACAGCTCAATCCAGACAATTAAAGCAGCTTTTTTCTACCCGTGCAGCAGTCTCACGCAATAAAGATTATACGGCATCACCAGATGGCAGAGAACTTACTGTATGTTAAACAGGACACACAAGGTCATGGCTTAGGGTAAATGTGTGTAAATATTTGCAGTGGTATGATTAATATCAATAAGGATTTACTAGGAAAGTGCAGGTCATATATTTAAAACAGCGACATCAGTCACTTCATGTGATTTCAGACCCACGACAAGTGGAGTGAGTGACCCCCGCAGGTCGTCACAATCCACAGTTCACAGCAGCAACATCTCGCTGTTTGTTGTTCTATCATTAGGAAATCACTGACTTCCCGATGTAAACAAACACAGATGAAAAAGTCACAAGAATTCTACAAGTTTCAGTGAAAAAAGAAAAAGGGCTGACTCTTTCCCTGAGGGAGACAATTAGCAGAAGCACAATCCTCCATTTCATCTCGGAAGAATCTCCACTTAATCTCAACAGTCTTTACCACCAGTGCCTCTGCTGTGGCTTAATTCACATTCTGAGCAGTGCAGATCTATCGCTGGCTGGCTTTCTTGTGAAAACTTCAATATGGATCTGGGTTTTTTTGTTTTTTTTGACTGACTGTCTGACTGACTTTGGAAGGTCGCCTACAGGTTGAGACTGACAGTGTTTAGAGAAGAAAACCCTACTTAACTTAAATCCGTTATTACACCGTCCTATTCTCAAGAAAAAATCTCTGTGTTAGTCTTAACTTGAGGGCATTTTTAAGTTTGACAGTTAAAACACTAAAGCACTGTGAGAGCACAATGCAGATTTTTTACACTGTTTTCCTAATGCGTCAAGAATAGAAAGAAGGAAAGCTTTCACACGTCGTCCTCACCAGCATACGGATGGAAAACAAAGAGCCTCAGGAGTGCATGGCTTTAAAAGGTACACTCCCCTCCAGTAACTCCAAAAATCCTCAGATTTCCTCCCACTTAACTGTTTATATTTGAGTTCTGAGCTGCGTTTTGGGGCCGATACAACAAAAACAGAAAGTGTACTGTACCAGTAGACAAGTGGATTATGAGGTCAGCCTTGATAACCCCCATATAATCCCATGCAGCATCAACACCAACACTTGGATCTACAATTTTAGATGACCCACAGAGGCTGTGCATGGAACTGGGTCTTGATTTAGGCTAATCTTTGGGCAGACGACCCAATACTTCTTTGATCTGAGACTCTGAGGAGAAAGACTGCCAATAGTCAGCGGCAACTCTTGCCAACACAACACGGCATAAACCCCTAACTTTGAAAACAAAGTAGTGTGAAACAGTGCGAATGATACTGGTGTCACGATGGGAAAAGGACCAGCGCTCAATTCCCCCTAGTTTAGGAGAAACAGATAAAGCCAGTGAAAAGGCTTTGTGTCAGGCTCTATTAATCCGTGGCTGCGCTTAAGAGCTAGCTGTTAAATCATCTGTGAGTGTGCAGTAAGGTGGCTTTGTGCTGATGTTGCACCTCCCTCCACAGATGGGAATACAGCACCACAAGTGAAGCAGCAGAAACTCTGCTGATTTTTTATGCTCCAACTTCAGCAGCAGAAGTCTCAGCAGTAATTCCCCCTCTCAGTCTCCTGAATGAAAACAGAGCAGGTACCAGCTCAGTTCTGTTTGAATGCTGCGCTCAATTAATGTGTCATCAAAACGTTAACATGCAAGCTGCACTTTTCAAGACAGGAAAGACAGAATCCACTTGTCAAGACTTAAAGAAATGGGCTCAACGGGTGAATCTGATGACGTTTTTGAAGGTTCGACCATTTGGTCCAGACTCAAATAGCTCAACAACTGCTGGACGGATTACTATGGGATTTTTGTACAGACAGTCATGATTTCCCAGTTATGTTTCCTGATGACTAATTCCAACTGACTAATTGTTTCTACATACAATTACTGACAATTACACTCCCCAGGATCTCTTTAGTTTTCATCTGACTAGCACCATCATCAGCTCAAAATCTTCATCAGTTCTGGTCTTTAGTTCATGACCAAATATCCCATCAGCCTCTGCTGTATATGGTTTATAGCCGGTGCTAAACATATGCACAAAAAATAGTAGTGGCATGTTCTGCTAATAGTCAACATCTCTGTTGTGAAACTTTTAACGTGATTATCAGTAACTCACTCAATTGATCCCCAGGGGGAAAGTGGTTCACATTACAGTTCAAGAATGGAAAATAAGCAATAGAATGAAAAAAATAAATATTAAAATAATAACATAACATGTAAAAATATGCTGTTGCAATTAGATGATTTCATTGATGTCCAGACAGCATCTGAACAACAGCTCAGTATTTCACTGGTTGACCTGTTCCTTCATTATGATTAACAAGTGCACTGTAATTTATTGTGAGTTAATCCTATACGCACCTTCTTAAATACTCATGAGCATGCCAAATAAAGCGCAATATAAATAAATAAATAAACAATAACAGCCTGCAGCTTAAATTAGTACGAGGGTCCACGGTTTTATTTGAGAAATGTTTGTTTAAAAACAACAGTATTTACAAGTTGTTATTGGTCTTTCATGTGTCTTGATAACAATAATTATATTAACTAGTTAAGGATTTGAAATTCAAATGCATTATAGTATATGTGTTAGGGAGAGAGGATTACTGTGACTACAAGTTGAATATCTTGTCAGGATTTTTTCTTGACTCCTATTCTGAGTGTCAAAAAGTAAAATGCCTGAGCTGCCCTCACATAAATTACTCCTCTCAGGCTTCTGCCTCGTAATGGCTACTGCACAGTGTGATTCTAAAGAGAGGAAAGTGCCTTCAGGCCCAACAAAGATCCTTAATGCAAATATGAAGAGACTTCTATTTGAATTCACACCACCCGTGTCCTTCAGCAGAGATTTCACGTTGCATTCATTTGGAACAAAATTAATGTATTTAAAAATCAATACTAAATTCTCTCAGAGGTGCCTAGTCTGGCCTATGAATCTATAAATATGTAATTTGGAAGGGAAACTGCTCACAAATTAAGACATAAATGAGTTATATTACCCTGCGTGTGCCAAGCTTGAGAAAAGGATCTGTCCATGTTTATCTGTCAGTAAAAAGACAATTCATGTCTCTATTTAAAACCCAGTGAATTGCTATGAATAATTCATGGCTTCAACAATGAAATACTGGACCAAGTGACAATATGCTGATTTTCTGTGGCAGTTATCATCTCACAAGACTTTACAGTAGGCATGGCTGAGCAAATGAAAATATAATTCTATTAAACATAATACATGAATTCATTTCACATAAATAGGCTGTGTGTCACCCTTATCAAAATAAAAGTCAATGCAGACCTGTCACATGCACGTGCACATACAATAGAAAGTAGCTGCTGCACGAGTGGATAATAGAGTCTTGCAGCATGCTCAGCTATCTGTCTTTTTTCTGACATTATGAAGATGCAATGAGGAATATTTTCCCTCAGCAGGGGCCTTGTAAGTATAACTGCATAAATATGACCTGGGCTCTTTGTATTTGCCCTACACATACTGCCATAAATAGGGTGGAGGAAATGATAGATGCGTCGGTTAGTATGACACAACAGCTCAACAGCACCACAAACTGCAGCTTGCCCGTCATGCTCTCGAAAACAGTTTCAACAAAAATGGACCCAACCCCTAATACTGGATCTCTTTTTTTTTTTTTTCTTCCAAAAGCTACCGGATGTTCTGCTTCAGTTTCAGCTAAAGATGAAAGACAGCGTAACTCATCCTGGTTATTATCCAGCCACATCCCTGCCTGAGTTGATGAAGTCAGACAACTCAGACACGGCCCCGTGTGCTGTTAGCATCCTGGTCTTGGCCCTCTGGGAAAATCTCAACATCCAACGGCGGATAACCTCTGCACTCACTCAATACTTATTAAATATTCACAAGACGGTGCGTATTTAATGAAACTAGCATGTCTTACATACCATGAATCAAAGCCTCTGTTGTTGCTGGAGACAATAGAGATGCTACTTGAAGAAAATCTTAATAGTGCATGAAAGCATGTGATGTCTGTGAAGTGCCTTCAGGTTACTGCAGGGCAGAGACATGCTCCTCATTCATAGTAATGATCAAATGATTGTGTACAGTACAAACCACCTGGCTGCTAATTGCACGTGTCACCCAGCACTCTACATTGTGATCGGTGAGTTTATCACTCACTCAGTGCTCACAGTTTGTGGCCATGCGCTGCAAAGCAGGGGCTTAGAAAGCGGAAGACATGGCAGCCTGGCAAGGTCAGATTTCATTTAATATACACGCTGCCAGTCCTGTGGCCACACTTAGAAATAAGGATGGCACAGCAGAGAGAGGAACTTCAGGCTCGTTTTGATGGTGGGATAAAATAGACCACACTTGTCAGCCAGGCAAGGGTTTTAAATTATGACCACTGATGCTACAGTCTAAAGCCCCAGTGAACAGAGCAAAAGCTCCATGACGGACTAACTCCATGATATTCAGATATGTTCAGTTTAAGGTTTGGAGTTGTCACACTGATGCCTCAAAATATAGCCAATGTGATCACACAGCACAATGTGGCAGTACCTTAGCCTTAGACTCTGAGTCACTGCACACATCTCTTTCTCTGCAAGAGATTTGCAGATAAAACTATCTTAAAACAGCACATTTCGATGATTCAGGAAAAAAAAACTTTAGAGCAGTTATAGTTAAATACTTTTTGCAACAGTCTATGACGTTATCAAATGACTTACAGTGGGTAAAATATGTAAGTTTGCTCCCCCACAAAGAAATTAATCGTTTTTATGTTATGTTGAGAGAGAAAAATCAATAAATAGGTGCATTTGATCAAGTAAAATAAATGCAGAAATAAGCAGAAGAGAGATTAAATATTTCCTTCACTGTATAACAGAATGTGTTGGCATCTTTTTCAGTTCTGATTAACCCACTGTTTTAAGTTCAAAGTGTCTGATTCAGGGTTCAGCCAGGGTATAGGCTGAATAAACACACTTACAAGGTCACACAAATCACTGAAAAGACATAACCGATACTATGACATGGTGAGAGTAAGTTCACTCACCAAGGTCAAAGTGCAAAAGTCAAATAAGCAGTCTGTGCAAATAACCTATCGCTCCAAATCAGTAAAATACTGTCTCTCCCATTTAACAACAGTAGCTAAAGGAAGAAAGAAAAAACCCGTATCTCTTGGGAACTCTTAGCTGACAACTTGAGGGTAACAGTTCAGACTGACTGCAGATGGTGGTCCTGCCACTCCAGAAGGAAGCTTTTCAGACCACCTGCCTGTTAAAGAGATCTGTACGCAAGATCCTATTGTTTACTTTGATGAGGCTGCTGAGTCTGTTTTTGTTTGTAAGAGTCAGATTACCACACCACGCAACAATGCAGAACATTAAATCTGATTCAGCAATAAGCCATCATCACCATCATCACACCTGTTCACCTGCTAAATGTCAGTACAGGACCTAGAGGAGTCTTTCTAAAGCTGGTGACGATGTCTTTAGTTTTAGACACATTGTGGAGAGAGGACTCATCCCACAAAGATACAAGATCCTACAGCAGGACCAAGATTTAGGCCTGCACTGCCTGCCTGTAGCAGCAGAAAGACGAAGTCAGCGAGTAGTCGGAGAACATAATGAAGCATGTAGCAGCTAAAAGGGCCTGAAATTTCCCTCAGGAGTTGGTGGAAAGAAAAACAGAAGAAAAAGGAGAGTGAATATTGGATTTACACTGATCACATGGCCCCCTGAAACTCAACTGCAAAAGTATGGATAGGAAGTTGTTGTTGAACTTCATAAACTGATAAGTCAGAGCTGTGCATGTTTGCATCTCGTATTTCTGCCGGCAAGAATCCGAAAAGAAAAAAAATCAATTGTTACTCAAGTTTAAGTGAACTGCACCCATAGGAACAGAGCGGCTTCTGTGATGCTGAGGTCACAGATGCATCTTTCCACCTCCCAGCTAATTTGGCAAAAAATAATAAAATCACCCTCTCTAAACACACAAACACAAACTATTAGGCTAGAAGTGTGTCAAAAGTAAGGTGCACCGTACCAGTGATACAAAGAAAGTTTTACTAAAAAATTGACACAAAGCGTGATAGAGTGTGAGCTCAAGAAATACATAATAAAAACAAAATATATCACTCAATCTGAGGAGCGTGTCTTTGTAATTATACAGCAGACTGACAGTGCTGTCATGGCCTAAAAGGGATGATAATTTTCTAATCATGCACAGTTGAGGAAAAGCACTTTATATCAATGTCACTTGATGGCAAGCAACATTTTCTTGTAAGGAACCTAAAAATAAAAAAAATAAAAAAAACATTATTTCATGTTGGAAGAATGTGTCATAATTTACAATTTAAAGATGTTTTAAAACTCTGAACAATTAAACCAATGTTATTTTCATTTCAGAAGTTTGTGAAGTTGTTGTGCTGATAGTGTGAGGCAGCTGTGCTCGTCGTGTCCTAATAGTATGGCGGCCTCTCATTCAGCCCTGTGATTGCTCAGATTACTGTGATATGAACACAACCCTGTGGGTCAAACTGAATAAGCAGGAAGTGACATGTCTCACAGGACGAGGTGGACTTCCACAGTTACTCTACAGAGGAAAAACAGCAATAACAAACCCAGAGATGAACCTCTGTGATTTAGGAGGAGGAAACAGCGGCCAGTCCCTATACCGATAATTCAAGTTTAATCTGAGCGCCGCAGACGAGTGAGCTGTGCACCACTGCAGATTTACTCCCAGTAGTCTAATGTTATCAATCCACAGCAAACAAACACACACACATACACACACAGACACACAAGGCTCTGCAAGAACTCTGGCTATAACTTGAATTACACTGATTGCAAAAGAAGTTATCCTTGATAAGAAAAGAATTGCAACAAAATTGTGTTTACATGCTGGGAGCTGATACAAGGAACTATCTCCTTCTATAAGGAGCATGATACGAATCACATTCAGCCACCAGTGTGCTTGAAAGACATTTTTTTCCGAGTCCTAGAAACCGGAGAATGGCAGCATTCACACACACACACACACACACACAGAGAAAAGATGAGGTAATTGTTACCATGGTGACACTGATTAAACTAGCAGACTGTGATACGAGTCCAACCGCATTTAGATAAATATATGACACGATGACAGAGATAACGCAGCCAGACAGGCCGCAGACAAGATCTGTTTTTGAAGAAGTTTAGAAGTTGTGTTATCATTTCGCGTGGCGCAACATGAGCCAGTTTAGTAGTTTTCCTTGATTACAGACGGAAAAGTCTGTCCTCACCAAACAGCTACAGAACTGGCCCACCAACATTTATGTTATCCTGAAAGCAACCCCATGCTCGTGTGATTAATGACTTTTCTTTCTGCAAAAAATAACATGAGCATTGGTTGTTTATTGAAAAGACATACAGTTAGCAAATTAAAGGGAAACCCCTGAATAAGACCCAGACAAGAAAAGGCAACAAAAACAAGAGAAGAAGAGACTTGAAGATTTGAACACCTTCATCGAAACACCAAATTAGGAAATGTGTTAAAAGACTGAGTTCCCACTTTAATTTGTATAGGCCATTATTCAAGGTGGAAATATCCCAACAATCTTTGGGTATGGGAAAACAGAAAGCAAAGGTGATTATTACTGACAAGTGTTATTATGCAGGAGTTGTTTGAAAAGGGCAAAAGCACAGAAACTGTCCATCCATCCCTCCTTCAGTATTTCTCAAAGGTTTTATAAAAAAGAATAAAATGTAAATAACATGCAGCAGGTCTAAATGGGTTATTGTGTAAGGTATTGTATAATTGGTTTATAAATGAGCTATAACATAGTTTGATGCAGATTCATTATTTAAAGCAGAAGTAAGTGGTCCGGTCGTTTTCGCTAATGCTGCGTTCCAGGCAGGCTTTTGAAATCGTAAATTACAGCTTCAAGTCACAACTTACGACTTTGTAGCGTTCCAGGCAACCCACTTGTGTTTCTCCGACCTGTTTTACCGGTGAAAGTCACTATAACAGCCACTCGTAACTTCCGACCGGTGAACTCGTACCAGATCGAACTGGTACCACTTCACGGTCGGAAAAATACGAGTTTCCTTGAACGCACCATAACAGTCCTCGTCCCTACGTCGCCACATTCACGGCGTTCCTTGGCTGCACACACAGCCCTGCATGCCGTTCTCTCTCCTCATTGGATAAAAACTGTAGGATACGATAAATGTTTTCTCCTCGGCTCAGAGCAGAGCAGAGTGACTGACAGACCCGTGTTTTGGTCCAAACACTCTATGTAAGTGATTGCTGTCGGAAGATATAACTATTTAAGACTTATATTAACACAAATATATCACTTACTTCTGCTTTAAGATTGGCTTAAAGCTTAGTACTAATGTCTGAGTCACTGCCATATACAGCACAACAGGTTTAAAGGAGCCTTATAGCAATGATAACAATTGTATCATGATAACTAATGTATTTTTTTTAAAACTCCCCCATATTGTGATTTTGATTAGCTATATTTCAAATGATCGTGCACCCTTCTTGCTTAGTAAAAGTCATTCCTACAAACTGATGGTTATATAATCCTGTTACATGCTTGTAACTTATTTCTGTTACAGTAAGCAAGTTCTGTTACGTACTGTATGTCATGTTGCCCATTTTAGATACAGACCTAAATGAAGATGTGTTTGCAACAGCCTCTAAATGTCACCATCCTGTCACTACACCTTCAACCATCATGTCTTAATTGGTAGATGTTTAAACTCTTTAGCGCCGATGTCAGTGTGTTTGCCCTTGGGTAATGTCAACTGTTTCGTCAACAGCAGCTGATATAACTTGAGTTATGCCCTGTTGTGCTGATATGTCACATTTGGCAAGATGAATGATCATGGCAATATATTCATCCTCACTGTAGCAATCCATCAGATGTCAGCATTGTCAGGAGAGAAAAGCCGGCTGCATGGGTTGCAGCTCCGCTTCCTCAGCCCTTTGAAGAAAATTTGAAAAAAAAAAAAGAACAAACAGCATATGGATCACACATCAAGGGGAGTTAGGAGTTAGGTGAGTCTATTCAATATGATGCAAATAAGACATAAACAACATGAGACAACTGAATAATTTCAACTTCTAGTGAATTTAATCAAGCAGAACTGTAATCTGCTGATCCTCCACAGCGGAGACATGCAAGCCAATTCAATAAACAGAAAACTAAGCTGCTCCTGTCATGACAAGGAATTATCAAACTCATCACACAGTTAATGAGCAGATGTATCACTGCTCATAACCTGCACACATGAACATTTTTTTAAATCAAGTCTCTTTGTGTCTTCACTGGAAGACTATAAAGGCACACAAAATTCAATCAGCCATGTTGTGGAAACTCCATCGAGCCACTCGAGCTTCTGTTGGCGCTACTCTGGGGCGTTTCGCTTTTATTACTATTTATTCCTGAAAATTGGCTGCAGGCAGTGTAAAGTGGTTGGGAGAGTGCTGAAACAATCACTGAAGGCCATATTTTCTCAGCTTAAAAGAAAAGAGTGGGAGGTAACGCGGCCTTTTACTGGAATCAAACACCAGGCTTCAGAGTGGAGCCGCTGTTCTCAGCCTGTAGTAAGAAGTTGCAGGCTCAAGACAACAGTGGAAGGAAACTCGTGTAAGGTGTTTGGCAAATTGTGGAGACATTTGCTTCTTGCAAATAAAAAAAAAAAGGAACAAGACCTGCAAGCAGGTGTAAACAGGTCAGGGTAAACCAAGCCATCCGCCCCGGTCGATCTTGCAGTTGTTGTTTTGCTATTCAAGGCGAAGCTACAGTAGGAAAAACACAGAAAACTGAGTCTGACAAAGCCTTATCAGAGCTGGGAACTAAGGTTGCAACTTGCATGTTAACTAAGCTTATTGCCATGATATGCAATCTTTTCCCTTTCGATCGCTGATTACATGAAGTTAAACCATTGTAAGTTATTCATTTTTTTTGGAGAAATGCAAATCCATTCATTGTCCTTTGAGGTTGAGAAGCATGTTTTGCATTTATAGCGATGGAGTTTTGGTTGCAGTTGGCAAACAGTTGTTACAATTAGGTGAACAACCAGAACAGATAGCAGCTCCAGTTTTCTAAGATATCAGTCTGAAGAGAAGGTTATTCTTTTCGTTTGGGCGGATTCTTCCGTCTTCTCCAGAAGCGTCACTAGGTGTTGGCGTGACGTGTCTAATTAGTTGATGTTACATAGGCAAATTTGACAGGCTGACCACACCTACTGCTGTCAGTGTGCTCCTCCAGGACGGTGCTCCAGGTGTGTGACAGCATAAATGCCCCTTTGTCCCGGTTTATCATCTGGTGGGCCCGTTTTCTGATTTCAATTGCCTCCATGATCCACTGTGTGATATTTTGTATGAGAAAGCCCATAGCTGTTGAAAATTAACACACATAATGAATTCATTGAGCAGTAGCAGCTCTGTGTGACCTGGTGATTTATTACTAAAATCCTTAAAATTTACGAATTGATCTATTCATCCTTCACGGAAATCCTGGTGGGAAAACACTTGAGCCCAGCTGGGATTGGGAACCATGCTGTCTTGGATCTGCAGCCTCCTCAGTTCTTCTCAGACACCTTAAAAAACTTTTAGCGTGAGAACCAGTTGTGTCGTAATGAGTGTAATAATAAGTTCAATGAGTGCTGTGAATTTTTCTATTTACGGCAAAAATGCTCCAGAGGGCTCTGAATGATACCATTTTCACAGTATTATAACGGCATTATTTCAAGTCACCCACTGTCACCGAATGTGTCAACGAGGAGTTTGTGATAATTGTCATTTCACACATTAAGTCTGAAAAACTTCCCTTTTGTTTGTTTGTGGCACTCATTTATTTCTGAAAGTGATGCGCATGTTTGAAAGAGAAATTATCCATTCCATTCACATTACAACACTATCAGCTGCATTTCATTACTGAGTTTAGTCCACTGAGCTCCCCACTGAACATCAGAGACGGATTTCAACAAAAGGCTGATAATTGGAAAATACATTCTGTCTTTCTTTTTTTTTTAATGAGCAGGGATGAACCTCCATGAATTTGAACTCATTGTATTTAAATAAAATACATTATTTTTTTCTTTATTATAGGTTGAATGCCTATAATTAATGTCTAATCTACACACAGGTGCCCAATTCAGTGGAAAAAAAGCATCATAGTAAGAGGTTATTGAACGGCCCTAATGGTTTCTCTCTGTGCTGGAGATGTTACTAATGGACAATACTTTGATGCTTCCCATCACTCAGCTCTCTGATTTATCACCACAGACACCCATCATTGTGACTTGTAGCAGATGGTGGCCCTCCCTATAAATCAGACAAGATCAATGCTACAGTCCATGAACCTATAAAGGGGTATTACCGAAATTACCACAGAATTTGTCATCATTCATTTTCCTTTAAGACTTTCCACTTTTGAACATGAATCAAGAAATCTTCAGGTATTTGAATTAAAAAAAAAAGAAATATAATAGAGGAAAATCTTTAAAGAAAGGAGAGTGGAGAAAAAAACAGTTCAAATGAGAGGAAAAACTCCAGTAAAAACCAGGAAAGGTTCCTAGATAAAAGTGGGAGATCTGAAAGAAGTCATCGACTCTGTCAACCTGATTTCCTCAGGCAGATCGTTGCAGAGCCTCGGGGCCTTGACTGCAAACGGCAGCTGTAGTCGCTGTCATAATGGGCCACCAGTCGAGCTTCAGTGCTCCTTGGCACAAATTCTACAAGTCTCTGGAAGTTTAATGGAGGAAAGAACATCACTCATTCCCAAGATATTCACTCATCTGGCAATTTGATGCTGATGGTGGAGAGCACTGCCTAACATGTCACTGCAGAGTGACGCAGTGGTGGAGGATGTATTGTGACATTTCACTTTAGCAAAAGCTCGACATAGAAATATTCTGCAGTGAAAATATATTTTTATTAGCATTGCACTTTGATAATTGGACAGATACATAATGGTATATTTACAGTGAAGTTGATTTTACACTGCTGGATATTCTGATCTTTGACTATGTGTAATGTCAGCTGTGACTTAGGAAAAAAAATCACAGCTGTCAAATAAATGTATAGTAAAAGCAAACAGTATTTTTCCCCATAGTGTAGTTCAACATATTTTAAAAGGTAAAGCATCAAGTGGTAATACTCAAGCCAAGATACAGTAAGTACTTGAGATCCATGAAGCCCACAGCAAACATTTCACTTCGTTTTCACACATTTCAAACCTTGCAGCGACTCCTCTTGTCCTGACAAGAGTCAACTTCCATCAGGGATGTGGAAGTTTAGATCTTCTTCCCCCTAAAAAATAAGCCTTTTTAATGCTGTTTTGCAGGTTTTTAATTTAGAGACCACATTACAGCAGCTGTTTCCTTTAGTTCGTCACCAGCCTTTCTCTGTAAGTTGTTGCAGACTGGTGTGGTTTCAAACCATGAGCTGGATTTTTCACATTTCTGCAGCATAATGCCCACATCATACGACCTGTCAGGCTTCAGCAGCGCCAGACAGGACACAGACAGATAAATGAGCACTAAAACCTGTCTGCCACCTACAGAGGATGTCTCGAGCCTTTCTAAAACACGCGGAACAAGGGCAAGGTAAAGATGATCGACAAACTTTTTAAGAAACAAAAATCATTCTCGGTGGGGGAAAAAAAAGGCTCAGGAGTGGAGTGTTATATAAGAATATACATGAACTTGGTGGGATGTGGGAAATATATGACAGGGTATTAGTTTAAAACTTCTTAAATCCCATGGCAGGCAGCTCAGTGAGCACTCTATCAGGAGGCTTACTTCACAAAATGTCAGGCTTACTTTCTTCCAAAGTGCAGTTGATCACGTCACAGCTCAGACTGTAAAACAGCAACGTGTCACCGTACTTTGGAGAATAGTTGATCATGCAAAATGCCTTTTGGAATAATATGCTTCTTTTACGTCTTTTGGGGAAAAACGGATGCACACATGTCGTTGACGTGGGTGTAACATGAGACAAGTGAGCACCAGTGGTCATCCAGCAGTGTCAAGTTTACCATCAAACCAAATAACGAGCTCATGACGCTGATGAATATAGTTTGATTCTATGGAAATTCAGAGAGAACGAGGTGTTGTGTTTTTGTTACTGAGGCAATGAATAATTACGCAACTGATGCTCTCACCTTTGGTCTTTGGGAACTCTACTTTTTTTCTTTTTCCAGGTTAGCAGATGGTTTCCTCTCAGTGTGATGGGTTGTATCGTAAAAGTCACCTCATCCTGACAATAAAGTTGTTTTAGGGAGTTTGTCCTTTTCCAAAGATAGGCTGTACAGATGGTGAATCTCTTTGAAACAGTTTTGGGGGGTTTGTGATTTTGAAATGAAACTGACGTGACTTGTTTTCTAAAGATTTTTTTCAGGTAAGTTTTCAATAACCAAATAAACATTATGTTTTGGCGTGATTAAATTCAAAGCCTGCTGGCATGCACTGTCAGTAAACACATACTTTAATTTAGACAAAAAAGTCAACTTTGCCTTAGAAATAAGACATACACAGTGAGAAAAGCTCTGCTCTCAATACAGTCATCCAGGACTCTATCCATCCTGACAGCTTAGCCACTTTTTAAGCTTTCAGTACTCCTTACTTCCTCCTCAGTGAAGGCGGCATTTGATAAATCTGAAAGTATTTTAGAGATCAGTGAATCTTTTCTTCAGTTAAAACGATATAAATGAGGAACGAGTGAAATTCTTTACTGTGCAAGAGCGTCTTTACAACCATATTGTGAATCTGCAGTTAATAACTCTGGGTTTGGTAAGGACGATATATTTTGTTCCCGCTCCTTTGTGCAAAGAACTGTCACATTGTGCATTTGTGGCATAGACAGTATGTAACTTCTACTGCTAGTATGAGGTGAAAAACCTCTCTTCACTTATCTCCTTCATCGAATCTTAGCCCAACGGGTGAATTCAGGTGAAAGTGTTCTTTAATCTCAGTTGTGTGCGCGCTGAAAAACAGTTTGCACACAAGTTCTCGTGTCAAATGTGACAAGGCCTCCTCTCTTATGGCCCTCAGTCAACAACTGAACAGACAGTTACCCAGTGTGCCCTGTTGGACTTTTCACCGGAACTTAGTTTGTGCAAACATTTTCTCAAAAAAAGATGTGGTTTAACATTTCAGCTTCAACAGCTGATGCAACTCACCAAGGACAGCGTCCTCACCAAGTCATCCTGCTTCCTCCTATATGTCAAATTGGTAGCACAAATCTTAAACAACTGGTCAGACAGTGAACTTCACACAAAGGCATAAAACATTCACTCCATCATAATATCAGATTGTCTCTCTCTATCAAAACAAATAACAAAATATGGCAACAAGGAAGCTGCCATCAGCTTCTCCTGGTTTAGATTCCTTCAGGGTTAGTGGAAACTCCCAATAAAGCATTTTCACATGAAGAAGCTGTGATGCGCACTATCAGGGGCTGAGCTATTTAACATTTACTTGCTTTTCTTTTTTGTTTCTTTCTTTATCTTAGATCCAGACGTCAATTAAATCAATCATTTGGGACACTGTGGATGTATAAATGAAATAAATAAAATATATGCAAAATGTGTTGTCATTTTTAGGTGGAAAAGTCACATATTAAAGCCTGTTGTGTGTCCTTCCCTGCAGCAAAGTCAGAGAAGCTGAGGCAGGTGAGACAACAATCAGCTGCATTTGTGAACTTGCATGGTTTATGAGTATCACAATCTACTCAGAATAGGTCATGCTCTCTCTGGCATCAATTTTCGTCCACCAATTCTTTTGGCATATTATATATTTTTAAAGGGATAGTTCACCCAAAATTGAAATTTCACTCATTATCTACTCACCCTCATGTCGACTAAGAGCTGTGAGAATTTTCAGAGTCCTCCGTTCCTTCTCTGAGTTATGGGGGGGTCTATGCAGCAGTATTTGTCCATATAATGGTTGTCAATGGACACCAGGTTTCTTGGTCCAAAAAGACACACCAAAAAACATTCAAATACCTCCATACTGCTGGTCTGTAATGTCCCTCTTGTATTGAAGCCCCCACATGAGAAATTGTTCCGCCGGTCAGTACAAATCACATGAAATTTGTACTGACACAGGGAGAGCAGTGAACTGAGACACTGGGAGCTTCCGCTACAAACAAGCTTAAAATATAGACTTATTTAATTTTTTTCAGAACAATTTCTCATGTCGGGGCTTCAATACAAGAGGGACATTACACACCAGCAGCATGGAGGTAGCCTATTGACAACCATTATATGGACAAATACTGCTGCGTGGACGTAACTCAGAGAAGGAACGGAGGACTTAGTCGACATGAGGGTGAGTAGATAATGAGTGAAATTTCAATTTTGGGTGAACTATCCCTTTAATGAATAAAATACTGACTGTTCTTCTGTCTCTACAGCAGCTGAAAGTTTGCCGCAGTAACCGGCACATGAAATAACAGCTGTGGCGTGTGTCGTTTAAAGATATCAGGGTCTAACTGGTGGATGGCAGTTTTCAGCAGTCGCTCTGTCCCCACAGTTCAGTTAGCCACCCGTTCTGTTTGGCTCATTTCCTCATATCAGTGAAACGTCTCCTATATTAGCCAATGATCCTCGTTGGACCAGAAGAACAGAGAAACCAAATGTGATATCTCCCCAAAAGCTGATTTAATTTGGAGCAACACATATTCCCTCTTGGCAGTTCTGTACTTCCCATACAAGCACATCAGATTTCACTCCGGAGAAATGTCTGTGGCAGGATCTCGACTGTTTCTTCCATTACAAAGAAGCGTGCCAGTGCAGAGAGCAGTGGATTTAAAGGGAAGAGAAAAGCACTGGTTTGACAGGCCATGACGAACCTTTTCTCAACCTTTTGTGCCTTTTGCTGTCAGTTCACTTGCACTCAAAATTGAATATTGGCTCAAAAACAAGGAGGCAGTTTGGGACACAGGCGTTGTGGTTCTCCTAATTCCACGTTTGATTATGCTCAGCAGTGAAAACCAAAACACTGCAGGCAATACTCCACACATGTGCACCTCCACCGTGCTCCATTTACTGTGTTTTATGTAATTAGTGTTGATTCACAACAACAGAGCCATGAAGCACAAATCATTTCTCCTGACATTAGAAGAAAAGCAAGACTTTCACCAAAATAAGTAATCAACTTGTCTCTTTATTACAAATCATTTGTGACGGATTATGCTTTCTATTATCGTAATGAGGATAGTTGTCTGAACTTGTGGTGACGACAGCATCATTAAACTATTTTATATAGAGTATAAATGTTTAGACACTCACAGGACTTGGTTGATGTTACAGCTTGTGGTCTGGTTTAATGACTGACAACGCTCTGATGCTCTGACTTCATGTTTATGTACATTTAACTAAAACTGCGTAAATTTACCAAACCACTTATGTACTCTAAGCCAGCTATAACCACAAAGAGGGGCCTGGAAGCAAGTCCCAGTTGCTGCTGAGATAGTCCAGTTCCCCACCGCCCAGAAATAAACCTTGTGGTGACAACACTAGTAGCTCTTAAATCATCTAAAAACTACATTGTATGTGAATATGAACCAGTCCGTGATGTGGTTTCCAACAAATGTGATGCTACAGTTGTATAAAAGTGTAATTTCTAAACAACAGATTTGAAGTTGCTCCACTGTGGAAAGTACTTTGCATCCTCCGGTGATGCAACACTGCAACAAACCTGCGCAAGGTTCATGTCATCAAATTGTACTAAATGGACACTGAATGCTGACAAAACTAATATCAGGAATGTCTCGCAGACGTCTCGGGCATTTTTCTATCATGACACATGTTGGTGTATAGTTGTGTGTTGAATTTGAAGATTTCAGTCAAATCAAGTTGTTTTCTAGTGCTGACACAGTGTTCTGCTTCTCCACTGAGTTGCTCACATTTGACAGATAATTATTTTTCTGCAGCACCACTTGTTTTTCCAACCCACTTGAAAATAATTTAGATAGCCTCATAGAGTGCCTTAGGGAAAAAAAAAGAGGGAAAAATGTGTTTAAATATAGTACAAGGTTAAAAAGCCAAAGACATTCTTAGGACAAAGTTTTCATATTGTCTCTGGAAGTAATTGCAATTCCAGTCTCCTGTTAACGGGGAAATATGGAACATTTAACTGCCTATAAAATAAATCTCCCTTAAGAAAAGCTCCACATTTTTTCCATCCCTTGGTGACTGGTATTGGACATCAAAGCAAAATCCAATTAAGAACTGTTGGGTGAATTAAATACCACCGCTTCCCTTCTTCTGCCCCTGTCCCTTAATTCATACCTCTTCAGGCCTGTTTTTGAAGGAGCTCTCTTGTAACTATACTTAACTTACTGTTTAGCTTAAGCTGAACACCATGCTAAAGTTGTTTTTTCAGCGTGTCTGGGACTTGGGAATCACTTGAAGCTGTTTGCAAAAATTGGAACCAGCTGGTGGAAGAATGGTTAATCATTTGATATTTTAAAGACACATGCATATTCAACATGAGACATTAGATATCATGAGTGGGGTCAAGGTCCTGGAGCACATACCCCAACCTTTGGGAATTATTCCAAGGAAACATTTCGAGCCGAGAAATACTGAATTCCTCGTATGACTGCCACTTTTTGTTTTACATCTGAATACCACCAATCATGGTGCAAATTATAGCCTACATTGACAACTGAGGGTTGGGGGTGATTTTTTTTCTATGGGGTGAAAGGTAACCCAATACAGGGTACATGCTTCAGGGAATTGAAGTGAATTACAGTTCGCTATTTGCTATTGCTTGTTTAACTAAAGCTGTCAGATAATTTAGGGGAGAAAGTACCAATATTTCTCTCCGAAGCAGAAGTATCATGAACTGGAAATAGGCTACTCAAATTAAGTACGAGCACCAAATTATATTTGAGTACTGGGAGTAATAGCCTTAATCACTTTCAAGTACTGCTGACTTAGCCTACTTGTTGTACAACAACTATTCTTGAGGACTTTTTACCAACATTTATCCATCATATGATTTGATAGAAAATTAGGTGTTGCCATTTAGACAATTAGAGGCCTATGTCGGACTGGTGGGATGTCGCAATGGCGGTCGCCACCCGTCTACTTCAGGGGATAAATGAGAGATATGTTAACAAGAAGAAGGCTGTAGTAATTCAGTTCAGTGGTCGCTACAACCCTGGACATGGGAGGCTGTCCCTGGGTGGAAATATTAATTTATATAATGAAACGATCCATGGAGCATTTTGAGATTGGACAAATCTTTTTGCTTCATCATATAAAAGAGATCATGAAGATGTGATTAGGGTGCACACACCCTGTCATTCGCCTCTGTTGTCTGCCCTTGGTATCTAGTTAGTACTCTGATACTACTCTAAAAGTTTTACAGCCTCTGTAATGGAAGACAGTGACATTATCAAAGCTTTATTTCACCATAAGGAGCCTCCATTTCCAGCTCATCTCTCCCAGTTTAATGGCAGTGAAGAGACAAGTTGACAAAGAGTTTTTTTTTTTTTTTTAATGCAGAACAGCTGCTCAAAAATGTAAAACCTTATCCCTCTCATCTATATTTTAGGCAATAATTTGTCTATCATTACCACAGCTGGTTACTGTCACTCATGTCTTAGATTTTTTTCTTCTTCTTCTAATGTTTAGGACATTTTGTTCAAACACCTCATCTGACATGAAGCGTATGAGTAGTTCCTTTACTTTCAAAGATCTCCAAAAGAAATGACGCTCTTGAGCTTCCATCGAGCAGTATGGATTGATTCATATCGTATTTTCTGTCATTTTGGCTGAGCTTTTTTATATAAATCTACGCATCCAACTGCAGAATAGCATAATACTTGTTACCAGTGTCTTTATGTATGAGATATGTGGCTGTACATAATTAAACAGTTTTCATATCAACTCCGCCACCGCTGGAGCATCTGGCTGAACATTGTGTTTTCAGTGAAAGAAGAGCAGAGGATTTTTGCAGTCATTTTTTGTGCAAGCAGTGAGTTCCCATTCTGACAGGTCCGCATGACTCTCCCGAGAATCTCATGAATATATTTAGGGCTATTAAACCTTTTTTAAAAAGCTATTTTGCATGCATAAGGCCTAATCATTACAATGCAAATGAGACCGGTGGGATGGTAAATAAGGTGTGAATGAGAAAATGGATAAGGAAAACCACTTGGATGCATATCAGTGGGAGCAGCAATATTATTTTGGATGCCCAAAAATTACAGTTCTTATTTGTGGTTTCGTTATTTAGAAATCTGCATGCATATATTTATGTATGGTCCTTATCACAGCACATAATGATTTTCCATAATACAACTTACCTGTTATACCTGTCAGACTGAACACTGCTGTCTGTCCTTTGCAAGGTGATTTGCATTTGTTATTAGCTCTATTTGAGTTTGTCACTCTGATTTATTCCAGTGGTTTCATTCACAAAATCAGCGACTGTTGAAATGAGTAGTGTGCTATTAGACAACCGAGGTGACATTTTTCACTGTGGCAGCCTGTGATATGGATCTGCAGGGAGACAGGTAGACAGGTCTGTGAAGCAACACCTGAACTTGTCATCCTTATAATTCACCAGGGGTCACACCACCTACACACTCAAACAAAGATGGGGAGCTGTGAACAAATCTTGCCATCCATCAGATTTTACAAACAAGGCTCACACGTGTGTTGGGAGGAACTGTGGAAATACACAGAGTCATTAAAATGATATGTGCTGTTTTATACATGTTATTATATATTTAGCATTATATAGGCTAATAAATTAGAATGATAGACCAATAAAGTCCACAAGTAAACATCGTGTAAAATATGTCGACAATAAGACGTGAAGGGCTTTAGTTATTTAAGTGTCCTGGAGGCACACACTCAATACAGACAGGTTTGGACACCAGTGAGGTCACTAAAGTCACCAGTTGGTGATTCATAGCTGATCCCAGTACATTGACACAAAACCAATTTAATCAAGAACAGCTCAGTTGAAAAGTGTAGTTTGGAAGGAATCAGTGGTGGTCACAACCCCATTAGGAATTAGGCACTTAATCCTATCTGCATGACACCATACAGTGAAGTTAGTAACCAGCTGAATATAGTATCACATTTGGCATCCTTGTTGCCTTGAGGTGTTCATGGAGACCAAAAACAGAGCTACATGAGAGCTGATAGATATTAGACTTACAGCTTGTTGCACTGCACTGATACACAAAGTTGCAGACACATTTCAAAGGGAAGATTTAAACCTTCATCATATAGCTCAGTATTTCACCATCAAAATATTAAACCAAGCTGTGTGAGAAGGCTTTGAAACAACATTTAGACCTTCATGTTGGGAAATAAAATGGAGAGATTATGTAACTGAATGGAATTAATACAGTAAAATATTAAAAATCCAAATCCCCTTTAAAATAAATATTTTTGAGATGTGGACATGGGCGCATGACCTTCGTATATCTGAAATCCTAGCTGCAGCCCTGAATCCAGTCTTGGCCAATACTTAGAAGTCTTGCAATAAAGCAACATGGTAGAAGCTAAATGAAAGTACAAACAACTAATGAGGGTTGATTAGTTCTTTGTTACAGTCATTGTGTTCACGAGGGAGAAACTGCACTGCCTAGCTAGTATCCATAAAAGGAAGCTATACCGATAAATATGTGATACATCATGTGTCAGTGTGGGAACAGATTCTGGTGATAAATCAAGGTGGCAAGTGCTCTCTGCTCCATGTGCCCAGGACACCATTAATTAACACTCTTGTGCATAACATCAAGCCAATGATCTTGCCCTTTTTTTATGAACACCTATTTTAATTAAGAGAAATACTGCTGTGTGCAGATTAGCCACTTCCCCAGCTCTAACCTCTTCTATAAATCTTACTCTCCACATTGGGAGTCATAACACAGAGTTTTGGTCCATTTGTTTTGATCATATTGTAAATGCAATCATCTCTCTGCACTAAGACGTGTTTGACTTTAATATATGAGCAGCATTGAGACGTTTGCTCCGTCAGGTCTTTTTTTCTCTGGCATGAGAAATGTCTAACAGTCGTGTGTGTGATAAATATATTGTTCTGCTGTCCCATTTAATAAGCCACAACTCATCCAGTTGTTTTCTCTCTCACTCAAACTGAGTTAATAGTACTGAGTGGCAAGGTGTTAAAGGGATAGTTCACCCAAAATTCAAATTTCACTCATTATCTACCCACCCTAATGTCGACTAAGAGCTGTGAGAATTTTCAGAGTCCTCCGTTCCTTCTCTGAGTTACGGGAGGAGGTCCACGCAGCAGTATCTGTCCATATAATGGTTGTCAATGGACACCAGGTTTCTTCATCCAAAAAGACACACCAAAAAACATCCAAATACCTCCATACTGCTCATCTGTAATGTCCCTCTTGTATTGAAGCCCCAATATGAGAAATTTGAATTTTGGGTGAACTATCCCTTTAACAAGACACCCACAATGTACCTGCAACTTTCTCGTTCAAATCTGATCATGAACCTGTATTGCATGTTGTCCAACACATTGTACAAACAATTTGTTGCAATTTGTTGAAGAAGTTTCCAGCATGCATACGATAATAGACTCATATCAATGAAATGTCCACCGCTTTGTGCAATATCAGTATCCCATAACTGAGGTTACATCACAAAAGGAACCAGGAGTTGTACGTGTATTCATATTCATACATCAAAAACATCAACATCAAAAATCTGGTTGCATGAAAAAGGGAGCCAGGAGGTTTGTATACATATTCATACCGAGAACTGGAGCGAGATAGAAACAGCCTCAAGTGAATCTTTGGAGAGGGACCTATTGAAAAATACAAAGAAAACTACGTTCAAAAGATATTTACAGAATATTCATGCGAGGAAGCATGAAAACATATTTCCATCCACAAGTTTATAATTTAGTGCCTTTAATGTTTGGAGAGTTTAGATCCATCCATCTGTACTGATTTGAATCTGTCAAAATGGGAGAAAAACTTCTTTTAAAGGCTTAAGAACAGATAACACGAAATGAAAAGGAGAAGAAACCCAGAACTTTAGTGATAACCTGCACAACAATGTTTAGTCCTGTGGGTGTTCATTTGACAGTCTGGATACAAACATTCATGTTCACCCTAACTTTCTCTTTCAAATAATTGGATAACCTGTATTATAGAAAAAAGGAATTTGAGGTTTGGTTCCTGCTCACACAGCAGGTTTTCTGTACATGAGTCCACCACTACCTAAAATAATTCTTGCATGATGGCAACATCTCAGTCAATATTGTACTTGATGGTGGTGCAAATTCATATCACAGTTGGGCTGAAAAACTTTCTCTGACACTGAATCTGAGGTATTTGGGAGGGGGGGCTGAGCCCTGAAGGTCCAAGGCCCTGGAGCAGTTGTTGACATTGCTCAGTTGGTGATCTAGCTTTTGATGTTACCACCTGCAAATTTCTCCTTGAAGGAAACAACCCCAGAGGGCAAAGTTTTTTTTTCCCCCTGCAGAAAGAGGTTCAAGAAATATTAAATATATAATTATATAATATAAATAGACTGAGCAGATTACATTTTAATGGAAAGAGACAATCATCACTCTGCATGAGAATAAACTCTGCTCATTGTGTTCCCGCTTTTCTTTGCACCTTATATACTCCTTTATAACTCATTTCCTGCAGATGGGCTGAATAATTTTTATTTAATCATCCATCCCATCTACAAAGCACAAGCAGATGGACTGAGTGATCAAGTAATGAACCATGATAGATGTTTTTCTTCTCCTTTTTTTTTATCGTGTTATCCAGTTGGTTTCTGCACCTTTCTGACAGGATGGTTGATTTTCCCTCATTGTGCACTGTGCTTGTTATCCTGTGTTAACGTCATGTTTTGGGGGGTAAAAAAACAACAAAACAAAACAAAAAACAGAGACATATATTCACACATACCCACATTTATGACCCACTACAGGCAGTGATTGCCTCTGTCACCTTCACGCTCTTCTCTCTCCCACTCAGAGACAACTCCTCGTCTTCCTCCTACAGCTCTGGCCCTCTTTAGCATCTCTTCACACCCATATGAGCAAAAGTCCTGAGATGATTTGGCCCCATCAAAGAGTTAGAATTATTCACTCTGCGCCTGTGGGATTGTTCTGCATACCAGATTCACAGCGTGATTGAATTTTCCACCTACACACTCGCCTCCTCTCTAATGTCACTCACACCATACTAAAGCAACACTGTCATACTCTGTTAGCCAGCTCAGTGTTCCCCCATTGTCATTTTCTCCTCTGTCTGGAGCAGAGGTTTGAGAGAAAGAAGAAGAAGAAGAAAAAAAAATCAAGCAAATATTCCTCTGATTTTCAGCCAGCAGCGAAAAAAGCAGCAAAGCAGGGTTTTGTTTTGTTGACAGAAATACTGAGTGGCCTTTCTCTGCAGGGAGTCGACTGTCATAGCATTTTGATACAGGTACAGCCGCATTACCAAGCACCATAGCAAACTGCTATAGCAATCATCAATTATGTTGCATCTCTCAACAGCACCAGAGGCTTATTCACTCTCCTGGGAACACTCAATATGAAGTGCTTGTTCAGTTGTGTTGTTCCCTAATGGCTCTACCTGCAACACATAGTTTTCTCTCTTTCACTGTAGAGTGTGTTGAAGTGTGTGTTTATGTCTCTGTGTGTGGGTGGAAGTAATTTGGTGCAAACTCTGTGTTTCACTGAAGGATAGATAGCGTAGATGACAAAACAATACACCCCTTGGTCAGCACCGAATAATAGGTAATTATAATAGTAGTTGTTGTTGTCAGCCTGAGAAGTATGAAGATACTTAATTTAAGGGGAAAAAGAGATGTTTGACTAACTTAACTATAAATAAAAGGTTAATATACAAAAATTGGTGCATTATGAGTTCTTTTGTTTCCAGCTTCTTCTTCTTTTTTGATGACAGTGTATCAGGCTATTATTTTCGGCAGTTCATTGGGAGGTTTTGTTCCTCTATCTCCTGCTTTTAAATGTTTTTCCCGGCAGATCCAAACCAAATCTGAGCTGCTTTTTAAGCCTTTTTTAGCGTATTGTTTTGGTTTTTATGGTCCACATTCACCAAGTGGTTCAGTATCAGCACCTCTGATAAATAATATCGAGATTTACATCTATCAAAATTATAGTGCAGTATTGAAAAAAGCAATGCAAAGAGCTTCGTAAAATATTAAAGTAAGACCAAAAATAGATAGATTTGAAAACAACAAATAAATAGATTGATAAATAAATAAATAAATAATAAAATAAAAGTAATGGAAGCCTAGGGACCTTGACAGCAAAAGGTGAAGGTTATACAGCTCCTTCGTGTGGGGAGGAAACAACTGAGGTGGTTTTTGGGGCATCTGAAGAAGGTGTCTCCAGGACACTTCCTTTGAGAGGCTTCGCCGGCATGTTCAACCCGTGTTCACCTGGGAGAAGACCTCGGGGCAGGCTCACAACACAGTGGAGGGATTACATTTCCCACCAGGCATGTGAACACATCCTAGAGGAGCAGGATGATGTGGTTGGAGAGAATGGGGTCTGTGCTATAGGCTACCTTCCTTAGCTCTTCTGCTCCTGAAACTCAACATGTAAACACAGACAAGCAGCTTAGAGTGGATGGAAGTTACATGTCTGTCATCTTCGTTCAATGTTTTGCCCTCTGGTGGCCAAATAGGAAAAACATCTTTCTGCAGGAATGTTAGCCTTTTTGTATAAAGTTATGATGAAGAAATTAAATCAAAAGAGCTTAATCCAGGTGGAAATTGTGTTTATCTATTCAGAGTGTTTTGGATAAGACAGAGCTTCCGAGGCTCAGATGTATTTTACAATACTCCACTGAGATTGGTTTGAATGAGGCGCTACCTGTTGAGAAGGGGCACGGTGACCTCAGTCTGTGACCTGACTGGGGGCTGTTTGGCTTTGCACCTGCACGTTCGTCACATCTTCAAATGGAAAGTGCTGCACTGTCTCGTGTTGATAAAACGCTGGCACGACTTTCACTGGCTCTTTGAGGAATAATACCAAGCGATGGAGAGGGCAGGGGAAATATTTCATGCACACATGAGAGCACATGCACTTACTCTTTCGGTTACTTATGTAAAACTTTTTCTTTTCTTCTCTTCCTCCTCTTTGACTCGGTGCCACTCGCCCCCACTCTGTCTTAAACCATTTTTCTCTAGTGCTTTACTACAAACACATTTATAGTTTATCTCTGTCCTCTTTACTTACTCTCACCGTCACCACTCCCTCTCCCCCTGCTCCTCTTTCCTCCCTCTCTCATCTCTCATCTGTGTCTGTCTAATGCCTTGCCAATCACAGCAGCACCATCAGCATACTGAGAGGGTTCAAGAGAGACGAGAGGGAGACAAGACAAGACTGATCCGGTGAGACGCAAAAGACACAGGCAGTCAGAGGACATCTGGAGCCTGGTTGTTAATTCATTCACAGATAAGGGAGGCATTTTGTTCCGGCTAATGGGTGAAAGAGGTGGAGACAAACAATAAATGGATTTGCTAAAACACATTTAGAGTGACTGAAGGAATCTTCCTCAGCTGTCTGAGACATTTGATCCTAAGATTGAGTTTAAAAATCAGTAAGTGACTGAGGTGAGTCAGACAGTGTGCAGGCTGCCTGACTGACTGAGCTATGACTCTTAAAGAAATGGTTCAACAATTCAAGGAAATGCACTTTGTCAATTGGCAGCATTTATGCTGTAGCCTACTTTCAGACAATTTTCCCACTCTTGCACCCATTCATAGGCTACACACCAATTGCAGAAGGCTCCCAGGCAAGAAACTACCCAAACCATCAGGAGTCATTTTGGGGTTTGTGCTCAAGGACACTTTGGCATGTGGACAAGAGGAGCTGGTGATCGAACCCCAATCCATACATTTAGCAGACAACCCACTCTACCCAATTAGCCTTATCTGCCTTATTTGCTTTCTTTCCGCATGGAAATTCTGAAGCAAGAGCAAGGAGATGCTTGGCCTATAGTATCATGAGGACTGGAAGCAGGGAAACAACTACGCTAGCCGGGCTCTGCCCCAAACTCCACCGGCCAGCACCGCCAGTGCTGATTAGCATGGTGTATCTCATTTGTTTAATCTGTTCACAAACAGTCATGTAACAAAAATAACTGTTTTTAGGGTTATGTGCTACAACTATTTTTCTGTTGGAGCAGTGACATGCCAGAGTTGTGTTATCATATCACAGCAGGGTTGCCAGGCAACCAGCAGAGACTCAATAAAGAGGTAATAAGTTGAAAATGCAGTGGCTTTAGACAGCAGCCCTATTCACACCCCTTCATCCCTTTTTGCACATTTTATTGTGTCTGACATTTTGAAGAGATAGATTTATAATTGATATAATAATAAATAAATAATAATAATTTAAAAAAAAACAAATTGTGATGTTGTTTTACAAAGGTATAAAGACAATTTCAGACCAGGAAAAAACCTGGATAAATAAACAATCCAACAAATCTGCATACTGTATCAGGACAAAAACCAAGCCACGAAGTCCAAGGAACTCTCTGTACACCACTCTTTTGTCATAGTTGTGATAAAGTATAGAAAACGTCTCTGAATGTTTGAGAACTCAGTGACCTCAGGGCTTTGGGCTGTCCAGCCAAACTGAATAACCGGACAAAAAGGGACCTTCGTCAGGAGGTAATCACAAACCCAGTGGCCAACGGTCACTCTAGCCGTCTGCAGAGATGGGAGAACATGCTGGAAGGACAATCATCTCAGCAGTACTCCAGACCTTATTTTTTTTAGAGTGGCTATATACTGTAGAAACCACAGCTCTGCTGGATTTTGCCAGAATGGTATATGACTCACAAGAAAATGCACGAAAAAGGGAAGATGTCTGAACACTTGTTTTAAGCATGTCGTTGGCCACAAAATCTTTTCATCATGTCCTAAATTCACAACTTACTGTACCAAAGGAGCATGCTAACTATATCTGTAGCAGCCTTCAGGCTAAACACATAGCTACACCTTTGCCTAAAGTCAAATGAGAAGCCTTTCCTTAATACAGCTAGAGCCAGCAGATGATCAGCTTAGCGTAGCAGAAATATGCGAGGTAATAGTTAGCCTGACTCTGTCCAAAACCAGCTCTAATTTAAATGCTTTAATTTATACAAAAGAAGAGTAAAAATGGTCAACCCTTTAGTTTCTAGTCTTTAAATGCTAAGTTATGTTAACCTGCTGCTGGATGTAGCCTAAAGCTTTTTTTTGTAGCAAATTGAATTATTCCTTTAAGTTAGACTCCCTGTATTGCAGCACTTCTTACTTACTTTTAAAGTCTAATCACGGGTCTCAGTGGTGACTCCTCGCTGCACCGTACTGCACTGTTTTAATGTGTTTTAAAATCTCTTATGCTGCAAAAACATCTCAGTATGGCCTGTTTCATTTACATGCAAGTTGTATCTACCCCTCTGCATAGTGAAATATATTTCCTTTCAAATGCAGCACACTTGAAGTTGTAAAGTGTGAGAAACTGTAAAGAATGAGTAACCAACCTGTGGCCTGTGTCACGCTGTCTCGCCTCAGTGGATGCTAATGGAAAATATGCCCTGCATCATAATCACCAGTGACCCTCATGCTAGGACTTGATTGGCTCCTCCGTTGGCCCCCCTGGGTGTTCTCTGAGCAAGGTCCTGACCGGCCACTGGTCCGGACCTGATGAGAATATTCATGACTGTGTATGTTTGAAAGCTGAGAGGCTTACATTGATTTGCCTACAATAACGCAGGGTGCTGCTGCCAGGGGGTGGAAAGTGGGATGAAGTGAAGATATCTGATGAATAGGGCAGGGAGTTCAACTTGTGCGTCTGTGTGTGTGTTTGTGTGTCTGTGGTCTAGCCTGTCCATAAATAAATTCCCATAAATCACTGTGTGTTTATATGTATTTATGAAAGCATTCAATAATGCTTCATGTTGAATATCAGTCATGATCATATTTTAAACATGCTGGTTATTTATCTCTCTTTGGGTAAACATTATAGCGAGCCACATTATTCACATTTTCTGCAGTTAAATACAGCTCAGCCGTTATGAAATTCCCACAACCATTACATTGTTGCACAGCGATGAATACAAATGCACTGTGTCCGGTACCCATGGAGATGCTGTGAACCATGATAGGAACTGAACATCCAAAGTACATTTGGTCTCGCAAAGCACTCTGAGTTCACAACAGAATAACAGGGTCATTTCTGTGCTGCAGCATTAAGTGGTATGTATTGACAAGGGTAAAAACTATATAAGTAGCAATTAATATTTCATAATAATGGATTAAATCAATATGTGCAATATGAAAGACATTACTTGCAGTGACACCCCCACAGGGAATTGAGGGCAACACATACAGCCCCGAGGTGCATTGACCTGCATGATCCATGTCAGGATGCAGCACGCACTGCACCACAGCAGTGATACACATCGACTCCCCGGAGAGGCGACTGTTTTATCACCATTTGTCCACTGATCAGCGCGCGCCAGATATCAGTGTTTAGACAACCTGAGGGGATGACATGCTTCGTGCAATTTAAATATGCTCTTGTCAGTGTTTTCATATTAACAATAAATCAAATGACTGTGATGTGAAAAGCATCGCTCATGGTGACAAACCCACAGGCCTCCCTCAGGTATGATTGATTAACCGATTGGTCCGATTGATCGACTGTTATGCGCCACGGTGGGAAAATGCATACAATCCACATCAAGCCATTAAAAACATAGGCTGCATGTGCAAATGAGCAGATAGCAGCACATAGCTTCAATAAATAAACATTGGAGAAGAAAACTAAAAGATAAAACAAGACAAGTATAAAAGTGTGAGCAGTGGTCGGCATCTTTCAGCTCATCCACATTGCTTCAGTTTCACCACTGCCAGCAGCAGAAGTAATAGGCACCTTTCATATAAAACCAACTGCAGCAGGTGTCCAGCCCTAATCAGCTGACAGACTAGGTTAGCGATCGCATGGAGGAGCATTTAGAAACAAGTACGTTTTTCAGGAGCTGGTGGAAGCCAAAGCAGAGCAATCATTATTTGACTTGTCCATTCTGTGTCCACATGTTGAATACTACACTAAACAAGCTGTTTCTTTGAAATAAATGCAGTTTTAAATCCTATATAAAAGGGGAAATTTGAATTGTATATAGTGACAAATGAATCTGTCACTTTTCAGAGATTATTCTGTCAGTCCAGCTGCAAAGAGCTCATTATCTCCAGGCTATTACCCATTTACAGCTGTTATCTGCCTTCGTAGTTTTAAGAAAGTATATGAACACCGTAACACACCATGAGAAATATGTTTTTAAACAGTTCTCTGGCTTATTTTTCTGCATTTTCTTGATTGGCAGCATTATATTTGTTAAGACAGGGTATTTATGTACGTCAAAGATCCAATTTTTCACTCACACTGACTGTAATAAACAAAAGTATGGCTGACATTCTCACACGCCATTACCTGCTAGTGACATCTGCTGCAGGTACGATGTGTGCTTTAACTGATCCAGGTTACTCATTAGCACATCATCATGATGATGAAATTAAAGAGAAAGAGGTGATGACAAAAAGTTGCCTTTGTGTAACTGAGGTCTGTGACTTTCACAAGCCCCTGGTTTCACTTTCCACGGGATGAACTAGATGTGCTTGAATGTGCTACACATTCCCAGGGGGCACCTGGCTTTCCTCAAGCAAGTGTTGCAAGAAAACATCCAGTACAAGATCTCGAGAAGCTGGTTTTTCACACTAAAATTGAAATTAACATTATAATTTGTATTTTTTACTCCCATATACTCATGTAAATTGTGTTTCAGATGTATTAAAATCTGGCTGGGTGTCACTATGGGGTACAAGCAATGTTTCGCTCACTCAATTTTCTCGACGCCTCAAATGCAAATGAGTGTATTTGATCTAGTGGCTGTTGTTCAGACAACACTGGAGAGGCAAGGAGATTGGCTACTGAGGTTGATAATTAAAAAAGGGAGGCTCTTTCCTCTGATTCCCACATTCATAAGCAACAGAACAAATTTCTCCTAGCAAGAAATTATCTGAGCTGGCACACAAACAGATGAGTAATGTCTGGTAGTTAAAAGCAAAAGCAACCAGGCGTCGGTTTAGTGTGTGTCTCAGAACAAGATGGTGGCTTTCTGCAAGCCTCCATTACAAGGCTTTACTAATCCAAACATGCAAATCTGTGTCTAAAAAGCGTCTTTTGTGCATAATCCTAACACAATTTCTATGGGATTAGGAGGGGGCAAGAAGAAAAAGACTGGTTGCCAATACAGTATCAGTAACTCAGTTCTGTATTTGAAAATAATGTAGCATATAGAGAAACATGCTGTAGTCGATTTAAATTCATTTGATCTCTTTAATGGCATGTGGTGTTGATATAAGACTAGAAATATGTGGTGGAGGAACACCCTCACCAGTTTTCCAAATGTTATTTCTGCAGTTCAAGTGTGCCAAACTAGCTCCAACTTAGAAGAAATAGTCATATTGTATTTTCCCAATGATTTGGATGATTATCACGGAGAATCCTTTGCTTGCATGGAAAATGTTGAAGAAGAGTTTAAAGTTTAAAAAAAAAAAATCTGCAAGGGATTGTGCATTGATTTTCCACTTGAACTGTGTCAGTAGAGCTTATTATTTTCTAACTGACTGCGAGGAAGAACATGACATTGCCGGCTCCCATCAATACTCAACGTTCCTCTTTAACAAACATGCAGCAGCCTTGATTTAACTAGTGTGTTCACCAGACAACATTTATGTTTGGAGCTTAAGTGTGTACAGAAAGGTAGTGCCTTGGAGAGTTTTTTATATAAAGCACTCTTCATAAATAAAACCGACTCAAGGTATCTCTGAAGTGCAACAACAAACAGCGCAGCCAACAACCGAATGGCCCCGTTTTCACCTGTCTGGGTGGTTATTTCCCTTGTACATCACTCATACCCTTCTCATTCTCATTTGTCAGCATTTTATCAGAAACATTAAGCTCAATAAAACTGCACATGCTGATGCACCTGTAAACCTGAACTACATCCCCATTACATTTTATTGTCTCAAACATACTGCGAATGTATAAACAAAAGGCTGAATGTGCTTCAAAGTAAAAACAAAGTTCCATATTCACTGTCATTGATGAATTTATTTAATAACAGTGTCACTTTTATAGAGATATGCACGCTGGCAACGGCATCCTGAGCCGCTATGTGCTCAAAACTGTGTGTAGTTCGAGTGATTCATTGCGAAAATAATAATTTGCTTCATAGAGAGCATGTAGATTATGTGTGAGTGCATGCATGCGTTGTGTTGTAGATGGCCGTTTCCACCACAGTATGAACAGACCCATCGCAATATGTCGGGGAGAATACCTTGCAGAGAGCGCAGCAGACAACAGTTCATAATTGCATGATTACCATATGCTTGTGAGGCTCTGGGTTCAAACCTGGTTCAGATCCAGCTGGTGATTCATGTCCCACCTCATTCCATCTCCTCCTGTGCACACTACACTGCATAATAATCACAGGTGTCTTTAATTGTGGAGACAAGGTGTCTTTAAGGCTTACAAATGATATAGAATGGCTGATGATGAAAAATATTTTCTTCTCTGCCGCTGGTCATTTTTTGGAGCAGATTCAAAAGCCGCTGATGGATTCTCACCAATTTGCAGCAGGTGATGTCAAATTGAGTAACTCCTTTCTGTTAAGAAAGACGAGAGGAAAACAAGAGGCCATCTGTGCCGATGGAGCTTTTTTTTTTTTTTGAAGGAAATGAAAACAGGCTTACAAATCTTACTTTGTACAGATGTATGTGTGCATCCCATGTATTTGCTAAGTGGCGATGATTCGCCAATAAAAGCCCACAGAGACGTGCAGACACTGAAAGATTAACACCGTGTCAGTGTCATATGATTCAAATTTCCCTGCATTATAAATGTAAGGATGAGTTTAAAAATACACAAGACTGTGAATTATTCAGCCACTGCCATCACATTCAGAGAGGCTTTTTGACTCGATGCTGCACAGCCACAGCAAGTACAGTGGCAAAACGACTGAGGAGACCATCAGAGAGGTTAGATACCAGCGGTGGTGAAGCATTTGATGTGAAACAGCATTTTAGATTATGCTTAAGTGCTACAAAAAACCCCTGAGCTAAATTTAATTCAAAACAGAGAAAGGTGCAATTAGTTTATTAAGGGCAGTGGAATAATTAGGGGGTGAGAATACACCACCCATGGAGTGTGCAAATAAGGCCGTTTATTTGTGCTCTAGCTCTGCTAAACTCACTCTCGTGTTCTACGCTGTCAAAATCACAACTTAAAATAGCAGCAAGTGACTCTTGGAACATGTCGATGAAGAATATTCAGCTTTATGCTGCTAGAAATGGATAAATGTGATTTTAGTTTTTGACTACATTCTTAAGGCAAAATAAAAACCTCACTGTTGAATGTCTACTCTATTCATCTGAATTATACATATATGCATGACTCAAAAATATCTAATCTTGATTCATTATAGGATCCTGCCTAAAATTCACATAGGCAAACTGTGATCAGTGGGGAGCGTCTCATGCTGGGCTCTGGGTGGCTTGTGTGGGATGCACAGGGCCGTGTGTGAATACTGCCACCTTGTGAAGACGTGCAGAACTACGTGACTCGATGACTCATTCATGCAGCCCGAGCTGCCTTCCTCGGCCCTGCTGCAGAGGGACCCGGGCTGGATAATAAATTAGTCTCTTTTAACATTCACAGCTGATGGAAGGCAATCTGAAGATCTGTGAAGATGGGCTTGAAAAGACTGTTTAGATGGCGTGCAACGAGAGGAGGGAAGACAGGAGAGAGCGGGGGAGTGACAGAAGGGGTGAAGCAGGGATTTTGGGATGCTCTGAGGCAAGAACAAGAGTGCGTAAGCCAACAGAGCAGAGCCACAGACGCTAACCACTCAGAGCAAATACCACAGCCGTTGTCAATGGGACATGAGAGCAAAAAGAGAGAAAGAAGAAGAGGGTGGGTGGGGGGGTTCATCATCTTAAACTTGGAAAATACATGCTTGCAACAGTCCTGCAATCTAGCTGCAAAGAGAGTTTGTGCAGGAAAAAAAAAGAGAAGTTTCAGTGGCTCACAAAATAACAGGTTTCAGAGAGTTTATAATTAGACAGAAGCCAGTATCCTTTTTATAAAACCTGGCACTCAGCGTGGTCCTCAAGGGCAGCGGGCTGTAAAAGGCTGTAAAAGTTTTCAACATCTTTTATTTCCTCTATAACCTTGATGAGTAACATATGTTTGAAAGAGGTCATTGATAGCATGATGGTTTGTGTTTACTGCACAACTTTCATGAGTCCAGACAGCACGCAACCGTGTATGTTTCTCATTATGACACGATCTGATCGCACACGCTCGCCGTATTTATCTTTGAACGCGATATTCTTACTTTATTTGCAGCTGGGAAACATGATTTTTGATTAATTTTTGCTGTGACTCAGAAGTCAACATGTACTTTTGAAATTACACCATGCCAACAACAGCAAATTGCAGTATATTAGTCATGTAACATCCAGAACACAGAGATCTGGTGCAAAGCGGAAGCATTTAAAAAAAAAAATCCTGCAAGAGAGAGGAGAGGGTAAAGTGGGAACTGTTACCTTGAACATAGTGCTGAAAGGAAGTGTCACAGGTGTTTATCCACTCTCTGAACTCCTCTCTTCCATAACCTGCAGCTAAATTGCCATAAGACCTCTAAATGACTGTAGACTGTAGTCAATTTCCAGACCCAGAGCTCCATGAAGTCAAGTAATACTGCAGTCCAGTCCACCATGAAAGGTATTAAGGCAGGCACTCTATTCATCCAAGGATAAATAGCTCTCCTTGCACTTCTTAAGTTAATCTTTTTAATTGTGTGTCTTTTGTTAATAAATGTTTTTTGCAGCCTTCATTTAATAATACATGAGTAAATATGCATGTTGGGCACTTTCTCATACAAAGAGACTTCGTTTTCCCCCCCTGCGTTCAATCACAGGCCGGGATGCATTATTCCATCACATAATTACTTTGTGACAAAGTCATTTTACTGAAGGGAAGCCTGAAGTCATTGTAGAAACTGTCATCATATTAACTAAAAAGAAATGCTATTATGTGATGATAAATAAGATTGAATAACTGTCATTCATTACACTTTTACATGGACCTTTATAAAACTGATTTCCTTTACATCTTGTCAACAGCAGAAATATCATACGTTACAGAAAAGTAAGAGGCTTAAAGAGGCCATACATTTAAATTCTCCACCTGTCCAGCGTCTCTGTCTCCTCCACAGTGTCACTCTCAGGAAATTGCATCATTACACCGTTTTTAACTAGGAAGCCCCCAGGGCAGGGAGCTTACTTGATCCATCTTCATCAGTCTCCCTGCTCTCAGATGTCATCCACATCATAAACCCCGGCAGCTTGTACACACACACACACACACACACACACACCATGAAAGCCGAGGAAACACATCGTGACGGAGCGGTGACATTGACAAAGCGAGAGAGCGGCCATAGTGCAATGTAACAGCACGCTGGCACTTATGAAAACACCTGCTCCACACTGTCAGCAACTTAACCTTCCATCACCTAAATCCCCAGAGGAGAATTACACGTGACAGATGTGGGACGGGAGGGGTCACGGAGGTGGGGGTGACAGGGGTGAGGTGAAGTGTGGGGTGGCGACAGAAGTGACTTCATAACTAAAAGTTTTCTGGACAGGGAATAACAGCTGCAAGAGACACGGGAACAACAAACAAGTCTGTGAGGGAAATTATTAGAAGAGGTGTGAGAATGGTGTTGAAACCAGACACTCAATTAGCTTGTGCAATATAACATGTTGTAGGCTACTAATAGAAACATGTATAAAATAATTGTGAACCTTGTTTGTGATGCTAATTAAAGCCACTCATTGTGAGTTCTTGTCAGACAGTTTCCTAAAGAGCAAATCTTATAATTTCATGCATTAAACAGGTACAGCTGATTCACTGAACTATAATAAGAGGAACGTACAATCCCTCACAAAGATGTCTGCTTATTTTATGTTATTATTATTTCTAGTTATAGTGACCTGAAGTGCAATAATTAGGATTTTTTGTCAAAATCTATTATGTCAGCTTAGAGATTCAACACATTACTTTGGCTATTTCACCTCAACTGGAAAGAGTTAATTCGCCATCTGCAAAGTTGTGGGTTTTGTACAGTATATAAAAGGATGATAAATGTGTTTTTCACAGTTGAAAGGCGGCTAATGGAGCAGACAGACTTGTTAGACAAAAGGCACTTTAACAAGGACATGAAAGACACAAAGGACATAGGAGTGTTGCTGAATTAACTCATCTTTCACCAGATGACAGATCTACCATTTAGTGCCGTGAGCGGTGCCACAGTCGGTCTTATATCATGCTACACATTGTGGGAAGGATTTTCAGTCGCTCTATCACACTTTTCTTTGAGATGGCAAAATAAAACTGCTAATGGTGTATTTACAAAGTGATTGATATATGATGGTTTGTATGGAATACAGCTCATTCGAGGTCCCAGTTTCTCATTTGAGGTCAAAAAATGTTTTCTCTGATGTGTTTTTTTTTTTTCTTTGCTTGGAAATAGATTCAAGGTGTCACTTTTTATGGCCCTTTAAGCTCAAAGCAATACAATCCTTGGATCTTTGTTATGAAATAGGAGGTCACTTGGTTGGTGTCTCCCTTCTTTCTTCTCTGGAGAAAGGTCCAGTGGGCGAGACTAGTGTCACCCTTGTTGATACAAACGTATACCTGCTGCAGAAACAAGTTCAACTTCCCTTGTTGTGAAATACTGTATGTCTTTGGCTGGAGTGTATCCATCTCCAGATCGACACCTGTGTTATCTTTTAGCAAAGCTTTTTGATCCAACTGGCAGACCCAGCGTCCTTCTGGGAACATGTCCAGACCATCCATCCATTTCTAAACAATTTAATAACAGTTAGCCTACATCTGAAAACCTGAGGGGTAATTATGAAACGTTTCATTACCCTTATCATAATTAATCTAATACAATTATGGAGAAATATTATGGACTACAGTGTAAAGTAGACTTTTTAGCACCATTGTTTGACAACAACAGTCATTTTTATGAGTCTCTTATGACCAGTGGCTAATTCAGCAGCAGCAAAGTCTGGTAGTTCTGAGCTTTTATTCAACTTTCGCTTTATCTTTGTAACATTTTTGTATGTTTTTGTCGTTTTTTGTCAACTACAGATTGATACTCCTGTTCAGGACATTGAAAACAGAGCAAGTCTGGAGGATGCCACCCAGTTCCAGCTGAGATGAAGAGGTGTTTTCGTGAAGGCTTGGAGGTGCAGATGTACTGCACATCTTCTGCCGTCAGCCATCGTGGGAAATATCAACTCTCTGCCCAATACAAGTGATGAGCTGGAGATATTGGTGAAGACTATAAGACAGTAGGCTATACCTTTTATATACAGTATAATATGTGTCTACATGCTGAAGTTATCCATGTAGTTGTTGCCAGGATACAGACTAAACATCCTGAGGCACTTTTAATAACATCTGGAGATTTCAATCATGTTTCCCTGATGGATTCACTGGGAGATGTGGTTGAGAGATAGACACTGAAAAGGATGGAGGCCATTCTGATAAACTCAGATCATCCACTTCATAACACCTTGATGGACCCCAAAAAAAATGGTGGTGGACGAAACCTCTCTTTAATTTTCACTGCAGAACAGAGAGATATAGAAGATATAGCCATCAGGCTTATTCTGCAAATGGTTGATGAGCTGCCAGACAAATAAAGTAATTCTTATCATATCATATCGTATTGTGTCATAATGGTCGCTAATATACCAAACACCTGTGCAACACCTGTGCCAATAATAAAACTCACACAGAAACTAACATTCAAAAAGCAAATAAAAAATATCGTGGAATTTCATATCTGTAAAATAACATAGGCACAAAGGGTTTTATGTAGGGTCGTAGGTTTTCTTGTTGTTGTCATTTTCATTTGTTTTACCTTTTTATTTTATAACCACTGTACATTGGAATATGTTACATACGTTCTTTGATGTAGATGACAATCCAAGCAGATTTTATGTATGTTTTCGTTGACTTGTCTTGTCTTTTTCGTGATGTGGTTGTAGATGTACATGGACCCCAGGAAGACTAGCGCTGCTCCAGAGCGCAGCTAATAGGGATCCTAACAAATGAAACAATAAAACAGCAACTGATAGTTCAGCAGCTTGCTAACACAAAACGTTATCTCCACCATTGTCCATTTGCTACACTCGCTTCTGTTTGGCAGTCACATTAAATAAAAAAACACCATAAAAGCCACACCAGTCGGATTTCCTGCACTTGCAAACCAGCAGCAGCGGGAGACAGCTGATTTGCATTAGCAGGATCATAATACAATACTGATATGGTTGCATTAGAGTGAACGGTAAACAGTAAGGCTAATCACACTGAGATAACATTCTCAAATAAGTAACGATAGATTTAATGTACGCATCATTTCCTGTGAATCCCTCCTCCATGGAAGCAATTTGAATCCAATGATAGGAAGAGCAGACTCTGCCACATGTGATTAAACCTCGTATATAGAAATGTAATTACAGAATATAGATACAGAGGGTGGCTGATACTGAGAAAAGGGGTTGGACATATCAAAACTGATGCGCAAATCACCCGTATATAATTTATTAACACTTAATTACACCATTAGTCACAAAACTGTCTGTGAGGCGTTCTACATTGTAGAAGGTCGCATCCATTTATATTAACAGCCTTAAGTGGGTTGCTGCTATAGTACCTGCGTCCTTTTTGCTGTCACTTTTATACAGAGGGCCTGATGTCTCATGTACCGTGTGTGTAACCATTTTGCTTGACGCTGTCTTCCTTCAGCTCCTTTTTAAGAAGTCAGGGGGCTTAGCCACTCAGCTCTCTCCCTCTCTCTGCACGTTATGACTGTTTAATCCCATCAACAACAGGGATTGCTGTCAAAGCATCACTGAATTTTTCCAAATGACAAGAGTACAAATACAGTTTAGTGGAAAAAAGTGTTGATTCATGGCTTCTCAAAATCCCAGGCTGACTTACTGAAAGCCTCTTCTGACCACACTGTTCAAACTTTTTCTTCTTGTCTCGTCAGAAACACTATATAGGGCTCTCGCTCGGGTGCTATTACTGTAACTCTTTCCCTGTATCAGTTAAGACGTGTTTTGTCCTGGAGTTGTTATGGTGAGTCTGCAGTCTTGATCCGTTTTTCTTTGGTCTGACTCTCGACTTTCTTTTCTGTTACATGATAGAGTTCTTAATGGCTGAGTTTTACTGCAGTCGGCAGATAACACAAGGCACTGTCTCATTTATTTTACGTCTTGACTCTGTCCACAAATGATTTATTACCTCCTGTCACAGGTTCCTGATTGGGCCATTCCTGTTTAATGAGGCAACATTAGCATAAACAGTTATATGAGGACACCAGTCTTGAGGTCACCCCCTCATGCCTACCTTACCAGTTGATTGGTGTGACTATTTTTGCATGTGAGAGGAGGATCTAAGGGTGTGTGTGTGTGTGTGTGAGGAAGACACAAATGCCACATCTTCAGCCCACTTGATATATTGAAGGAAATGACTTGTATGATTTATCATCTGCTATCATTAATTCCTAAATGGCAGCAGTGATTGTACTCTTGCATTAACTTGACTGTATTGGAAAATTCAAAAAATCACTTTAAATAGATTAGGATGAAATGCATGTGTGAGTGTGTCTGATAAAGACTGGATACTTATCCTATCTGCTTTTACTATTCAATACTCGCTACTTCCGATCCACTGGTCGCGGGTCACGTTCATATCCTCACCAAATTTATTCAAACCCAGCTAAGAAGCAGGTTGGGTAATTCACATCATGGACTGATGAGAACTAAAAGTTTTAAGCAAGCAGTTTCATTTGTGCCCTAAACTCCAGCCAATGTTGAATAATAATATAATCAAATGTTGAAAAGCCATATACAGAGTCAATTTTGAGTTCAGAAATAGATCGGTCAGTGTTTTGCATTTGTGTGCAGCAATTTATTATTAGCCTACATACTGGCTGACCGAAGCTTATACATATGCAAGTAGCTGATATAGACCCACATACAGTGTTATCTGATTTATTGGTTTGGTTCTATATTCCACACACATTTTGCAGTAGGTTACAATACAACCGGTCCTGATAAGAGCTACAAGAGAGGTGTTCACTGAATCCCTATCCATTAGGACTATATGACAGTGTTATTGCATCATTGAATATGCTCCTCCTAATGAGGTGGATAACATGGAAAAGCACCGTTTGTAGATGGGAATACTGTCACAACCTGCAGTTTTGATCATTACCACTATGCAACCTCTGTAATAGTGTTAAATAAATAGCTATGGTTGGCCTATTTTCCTCACCATATATTGATTGTTGTGTTGTATTTAAGTGTGCCGGTATTAATGGTTGGAGGTTGGCTAGTCAGTGTAATGCTGTTCTGGTAAGATGTGATAAACATTTTTGGTACTTTACTGTTTGAATCCATTTGGTATCCAGTATGCTATTTTACTTATATGCAGATAGGCCTGCAGATCCTGCTGAGTTAATTCATCATTACTCTAAACTACTCAAAACTTTATTTTACTGACTTCTGACTATCTGCCAAGTAAGTTCATAGTGTGTTGTTAATATTTCTTTACTTTTTGGTTAACACTTTTTTTCTGGCAATGGTGTAGGCTACTGAATATTGTTGTAGGCTATAATTTAAGTAAATCTGATACCTCCTCTACTTCTACTTTAGTATTATTTTGAATAAAGGGGGTTATATTAGTATTTTTATTTTATCATATTCGTGATATGATATAGAGTTCTGTGACATCAATAAGGATAAATAATATCTGATATGACATTCTCATTTTAGGCAGCGTAGCCTACACCAGTAATGTGTAGGTTTAGCGCGGAGGCTGGGAATGTCCCTGTGCAGCCGCCGTACTTGTCTTGCACTCAGTGGAGTGTTTGGTGTTTACAGTCCGTGCTAACTACTCGTGTTTGCGGAGAAATGGCTGAATATTCACACGTTAAATCAACCAAACTGGTTTTAAAAGGTCAAAACAAAGGGTAAGTTGTTCTCGGACCTAGCGGCTTTATTCGCTACCGCCTGCAGCATCATTAACGATTAACGAAGTGGATTTTTGCTACCTATGCTAACTTCATTGCTAACTACACTAGCAGAGACTAAACCTACGATGCTTTACAGTCGATGGATCCTACACACATTGTCTGCACTATTGATTTAGCCACTTGCCCAGTTTAATCTGTAAATAAAGTAATAACACAGTGATGATTAAAAGATAGTCGCAGACCTTTGAGCTCAACTGGCTGTTTGAGAGACTTTCATTGGCTGCTAATGCTAATGCTAACTTCTATCCTCTGGGTTTGTTTTTGGACAAGTAGAGGTTATTTTATGATGCTTAATTAAAAACATGCTGCACAGCAGAGTTAAAACCATTTATATCGACCATAATTTGGATCTACTGAGGATCTGACCCTCAGAATAACATAAACATGGTGTTTACATTCGTTTGAGTTAATTAAGAATTTTCAATGTAGATTTATAAAAAACATTGTTCATAAAACAGATGATGAGGTCCATGAATCTATTCAGAGAAATACCTTCCAAGTCAGCTTGTAAAAACAGAGGGCTCAATCATTATGAAACATTAAAACTGATAAAGTACCTTCACTTCTTCTTGAAGCTTATGATGAAAAATTAGTGAATTGTACTTGAACTGACCCACTCTCTCACTCACAAATGCCCACATTTAATCCATGTTCACCGACTTGTTTTAGGCATTTTGGATTTTGCATAATTCACCCATTATCAAAATACAGAAATTGTTGTTATGAGCCATTTTGATGTAACTAAAAATCTCAGTCTGAAATGAGTAGCTACATGTTGTTACACCAAATGAAAAGTGAACAGACTCAATGAGGAAAATGAACTCCCTTTGCCAAAGATGAATTTTCCAGCTCTTGAATCTGATCATTTGGTTAATTTTTTAGAAGATCCACCTGTTTGATTTAACATTTAATGAAACCATATATTTTCCTTTGTTTTAACATGAAAGCATTTCTTTTACAGGAAAAAGAAGAAGAACAAGGATAGGAAGAGAAAAGCTGCTGATGGAGAAGAAAAACCTGATGTTGTTGGTATGTGTATCTAATGTAGCTCAGCAAAGTTAACTAATTATTTGTGTTGATGTGGATGTAAAAAGTGAAAATAAGTTTTGGACAGTTGTCAGTTGTTGACTAGGGATAGTTTTGTATGACCTCGACAAATAATCTTCCCTAAAATACAGTTCCACAAAGATAAACATGGCTTCAGCTGAATAGGCCTCCTCCTGAACTCTCATCACATATTTTATATCAGTACACTCAACTTCAGAAATTGGCTTCTGAGTGGAGATTGCACCTTAATGTTTCTGTGTGCTGTGAAGCAAACACAGATGCCATGTGCTATTACACCTTTTGACACAGATCTTTCTGCGCTCACCAGGTGGGTGGTGGTCCATCAGCCGCTTTGGGGAAATCAGCGGAACAGTTGCCATAGAGATGCAGAACAACTCTTACATCCACGCTCTGGATACGGGACTCTTCACACTCGGTGCACCTCACAAAGGTAAGGAGACGCAACTGAGGCGACTTCGTGATCATCATCTGACCGTTATTTTTCAGTGCAGTGAGTCAGCTCCTCGTTCAGCCTCCGTTTACTCAGCACATGCAGTTTTTGTCAAGACAGGAGAAAATGTCTGTATTGAAGGGGAATACCTTACTTTAATACATATTTTTGCGTTGGTTGGAGATTTCTTCAACTTCTATCAACTACCTATTGAGGTTATTTATTTGGGTTTTTTGATGATTCTCAAATTCAAGCTTTAAACCCCAGTATGTAACTTATTTGGTTTTTTATTAGCAAAAATCAAATATTGCTTTCATCAATACTAGTTTCACTCTAGTTGAATCACACCCTCATACAAACAAAAGCTTTCTCATACCTTTAGAAGGAGTTGTTACAAGTCAAATATACAAGGGGGGGTGCACCGAACCTTGGCTGCCATGTTGAATCGCCATTTTTTACCTTTAGTGTCAGCGTGACTGTAGGTAACCACAGAAACTCACCAGAGCTGTCGGCTCGGGGAGGATACCTCCAGGTAGCGCCTGTTAAAACTGTCACCACTGTGTCGGCTAGTGTGAGGAAGGACGGAGGCACTGGTGTTGCCTTCAGGTGCAGTCAGACACTTGAATGACGCCGTCGGCAAACCAACCGGATGTTATTTTACTCGACGAGAGAAAGACGGTAAAACATGGGTCCGGTAAACAATACAACATCACCATGACAACATAATGTCACGCCTGTATTGCTTTGCCTCGTGCTGGCGGACCACTTGTTTACATAGACGCTTGTTTATCCTGTTACATGCAGTGTCTGTTGTCTGTCTGAGGTCTGCCTGATTTCACGTGAACGCAACATCAAGAATACGTTCAGATATGCAACCGCACCGCTAGATGGGGGGTAAATCCTACATAAACTGCCTTCAGATAATTGAATTGCCCTGAAGAGTACACTTCACTTCTTTATCTTTGCATTTCTTGTACAGGGCTGAACACTTCATCAAAGTGTTTAAATCTCATTATGGCACAGTGCTTTTTTTTGTAAAGGTAAAATGTGTCACAACATGTTGTTTATGAAGTGACAGCAGGTACTACAGCAACGACCGAGCCCATATAGTTGTTTGTTTTCCAGACAGAAACAAATGTGCTTGTTTGGTAGAATGTGACGGAACATAGAGCAATCCTCTGATTATTCTGATTATCATAATGATCGCGCAGGGGCAATTATGCATTGTTATTGTGCATCACTTTCCAGTGGGATCACGTCGTGATTATCTGATCATTTTGACATTTAAATGAAATTCTCTTGTCCAATTAATGATTTCAAACAAAACCTAATTAAAAAGGAACAAAGTTGCATGTGGGGTTTTTATTTTTAAATGTGAGAAATCTAATAAAACAAGTTACTTGAATCATCGCCTCAGGCGGTGGGAAATAAAGAGGTGAATTTTTCAGTGTTTTTGACATGTTATTGGCAAAAGCAATTAATCAACAACGTACTTGGCAGATTAATTAAAAATGAAAATAGTAATTAGTTGCTTCCATGGAGAGCTGTGTGCGAGTGTGAGATTTCATTCATTTTGTCTGCATTTAAAACAAATATGAAAACTCGCCTTATCCCACAGTCGCACAAACCTGAAGAACTTCAAACTCAAAATTTTGAGGTTACGTTTACTGTAGGCTCCAGGCGTTTCGGGATGAAGGGGGTTTTGCCTTCAGTCCACAAAGCAGTAAGTATTTAAGTAGTAAATCCAGACACCAGACTGAAGAGGCTAAACAAGGGTTGAGTTGAGGGGAAGGACAGAGCTAACTCAAGAGTTTTCACTCACTTCTGCCTTCAGGCACTTCTGAGGGAGCGGTGCTCATCGCAACAGTCTGCCTGGACTAACAATTAATTCAACCCATGTTTTGTGAGAACCAGTGAAAATGGTTGGGAGATTTAAACATCGCTATTCCCTTAGTGGGGCCCTCATCCTCTGCATGCACTTGAGCTCATTTCTAGGAGATGAAAGAAGATGCAAGCAAGCAGTATAAAAAGAGAGATTAGAGCTTTCCCCCCTCCTTACTGGATTTTCTGCACCGATGGCACACTGTGGATGATACAGCCTTTTTAGCAAGCTCCAAAAATATTCACATTTCACCTCCAGGTCGAAGGGAACATGCTGATGTTCTTTCAGACAACTCAGGGGGTCACAGTTTGACATATTCCAAAGATAATCAGCCTTTCGAAAAAGCAGCGTCTGTCACATTTCGCCTCTGCTTTCTAAATGCTTTCCCCATTAATGTCTCACAGTCTGTGCTCTTCCTTGACCAGATGCCTGTGTGACTTAATATAAATTGCACAAAGCTTTTGATTCATGGTAAAGGTCAAGAAGTGGCCTAATCATACGCAGGTCACAGTTTTATTAAATTATGAGGAGCCTAGGTTTCCTCTGTAAAAAAATTTTGAGCATTTAAATGCAACACAACAGCATCTGTGCTGGTGAACTGGACCCAGTTCTGCAAAGAACTACTTATCCAGAGGGTGTGAATCATTGATTTTAAAGAATGCATAAGTTAATCACGTAACAGGTTTGTTGAGATAAGCAGTTATGCACATTTCAATAATCATACATGATTGTTACAGAGTAATTAATTAAACCTTACGTTATTATTTATCCTAGGCAAAAGCGTATTTTGTCAAAACTGACTGTAGCTACAGATCAAAGAAGTCATAGAAAGTTTTTAATTCAGCTATTGGCTCATTTAAAAATGTTTTACCTGGTAGATGGAGGCCCAGGTATTCATTCTTCTACCTTTTATTTATACAGTGTGGTCCAGGGTGAGACTGCATGATTGCACTGTGCACACAAGTTGATAAAACTCCAACATTTGTTAAAGCTAAGTTTAATATTAAAGTTACAAACTGCAAGTAAAGAATAAAAAGTTAATATTGGGCTTAAAAAATGGAGAATGTAACCACTGTTAAATAATCATAATAGAACATATGTATACAAATACCAATGTGGTATAAAGCCAGTATCACATAAGTCTGAAATAAACGATAAGGGATTAAACAAATCAGAAAAAAGAAATAACACTGTATTTGCTGACTTGTTATACTAGCAGCCCTAAAATGTTTAAAAGGCAAACCTTGTTTTATGTGTTTCAGATGATGAAGGACCGGATCCTCCAGAGCAGTTTACTGCCATCAAGGTCTCAGACACACGGTGAGTAAAAGACAAAGTGCGCATTGTATTTGCATCCCCTGATAATCCTTCACCCACAGATTTATTACCTCACTTGTGCATTTTGTTTGACAGATGTGTTTATATTATCTAGAAGTACAAAAGTAATTTACGCTTTGATGGGCAAACCCTCCGTGAAGAGGCGCCGCCGGTTGTAGAGCAATTTCTTATGTGCTATTTTCAGGTGCTGGTTTCACCTTTGCTGTCATGAAGAAAAACATTCTGGAGGAAAAGCTAACCATGTTTTGAACAGTAGATTGGCCCTCCTTGCGTTGTCTCCTTTTGAAGCATTTCAAAGACAGTGTCAGCAAAGAATTTCATTTCTTTTTTTTCCTTTTTTCTTTTTTTTGCTGTTGCAGAGTCGCCTTGAAGTCTGGATATGGCAAGTACCTGGGGATCAACTCTGATGGTTTGGTAATGGGGCGCTCAGATGCTATCGGCGCCAGGGAACAATGGGAGCCAGTATTCGAGGAGGTGAGTAAATCTATAAATGCTTCTTTCTTTTATTTTGACCCTGCAAATCTGTGTGAGTGCAGAAGCCTCTTGAACTATTATTGGTAACCAGGGAGTTCAGGTTGTGAATGTTGTCCCATTTCCAATGCCATGTGATTATTTCCCTCCAGCTTCTACAACAAGAACCACTGCAGATCTAAACGAGACAATGATATCCATGCAAACCACCAAAGGCAACAGAAATAACAGCTATTTTACAGTTTTGTCTGTTATTGTCTGATCACAGCGACAGCTCAGTAGCTCAGTAGACTCAATGGCATTGCGTTTCCATTTCCCTTTGTCAGTCTTGTGAGATATTTTGATTTATATTTGTTTTGAAACCAGCAAGAGCAGTTTTTTTTCACTCATTAAATTGTGTTTTAATGCTAATGTGCCAAGTTTCACTAGAGGTTTTACTTTATAGAAACAGAGGAGTAATGGCCTCAAGTACTTAAGGTGTTGTGTGAATCTAGTTTGTTTCATGCAAATGATGTCACTGGTTTCAACTTCTCATATGTGACAAGTTCAATGCTTTTGTTTGTCATATGTCACAATAAACTTAAGCTTTTGGGTTTTGGTTATGACGCATCTATAAATGTAGGGCTGCAACTGAATATTTTGTTTAGCAGTTAATTTGCCAGTTATTTTCTCAGTCATCAATATGTATTTTTGTCTATTAAATGTTATTGCATAAAAAGCACCATACATATTCAAGCCAAGGGTTTATTCCCATGAATGCCTGTATGAATAGTGATTAGCGTTTGAAATAAAAACACATTTACCGCTGTTCTCTGCCTTTCACGCCTCAGCTCATGGCTGATTGGAGTTGAGCCCATGAGAGATAACACTTAGCTGTAGTCATAAACAATTAATTCATTATGCAGAATGCATCTACCTTGTCACTGTTGCACATAGCTCACCTTGATGCTTTGTTGAACCTATAAACAACCTGCCCGGCACAACCTTGAGACTCTTTTACATCAAATACCAGGCAACCCTTCATGCCTGTCACAACAACCAATCCCAGTGCAATTCTATCTAATCTACTGCCTTCCCCTCTGTTTTCTCTCTGTTCTGCCTCAGGGCAAAATGGCTCTCCTGGCAGCAAATAGCTGTTTCATCTCCTACAGTGACAGTGGGGACATCGTGGCCAAGAGCAAGACAGCGGGGGATGGCGAGATGGTGAAGGTGATGTGTAAACTGTGTTTCTCCACAAGGTTGCATTTTAATCCTTTTTGTTTGTTTGTTTGGTTTTAAGCATGCAATCTCTGTGAGGACCTGACTCCTGAGATGGAAGGAGGGAAAATGTTTGACCTCACTTCAGGGGTGGGGTCAAGGTAATGATATTTAATCCACAACTTGTTTTTCTGTTTTCCCCCCCTCCTCTCTTCTAAATGATAAACAGATCAGATCCAGCGCTGATCGGGAGGTCAAGCACAAAGATGACATTGCAGATGAAGACAGGGGCAACGTGAAGTCCTGCGAGATCAATTACGTGTACGTAGCCTCCGCCGTGTATCATTTAAGTGTCGAATAATTGCACAAACAGCCTAATTAAAGACTAATGAGGGAAACCCGTGTTGGATTCTCTCAGAATATAACTTTTAAATGAACTGCTGGTCTCTGCTTGGGTTCGCTACATCTTTTTGCATTTAACGAGCAATTTATGATTAGAAGTCCATCCATCCGACCATCTTTCCACTTTCTGCCATTTATCAAGAGTTGAGCGAAGGTTAAGTTATTTCACCCAAGTACTTGCAAATTAGGGCACTAATGTATTTGTTAGATGCACAGATTGACCAGAGTGCACCAGCCCTTCAAAGTATTCAGCTAAATCTCCATAGTGAGGAGGATGAAATATTAGAAACAGCTGTATAACCAACCGGGTGTCCACAATTAGGCACAAGATGAATATGAGGGGCTTAAATATTTTTTAACAGGACAAGAAAACTGAAAAAAAGAACATTTTTTCTTCACAACATTAGTTTAATCTCTCGTGTGATCTCATCAAAAGATCACACTCATGTTTCACAACAGTTTGACGTTTTACAGTCAAGTGGTAGGCTATACCTCACAGAACCATCTGACAACTTTGCTTTATTCTCACTGAGGGGAAAAAACTGTGATTTCCTCCCCATTGTCCTCGCATGGTATCGCTCCGCACTCTAACCATAGCAAGATAACATGCCTGGATGTGAAATCACGCCTCCAAGCTACCACCTCATCAGTCCGGCACCTTTAAGACAGAATTGATGGTCTGCTGTTAGAGTGGGATGAGAAAGCAGGCAACACCACATTTTAGCTTCCAATGCTGCTGAGTGTTTTATATACGACCCGTCTAAGGCCTATTAAGTTCCGGGCAATATGTCTGCAGCTGTTTTTCTGTCTGCCGTGCTTTGGCTTGGTGTTCCCACTCTATTATTTGTTGTAGATGAATGCTGGGGAAATGGACACGTCATGTTGACATGTTGATAATGGCTGCCCTTGAGCGCGTCTTGATGTAGTGTTTAGCATCTGAAATGTCTTCGGGGATGGATGCAGCTTGTGAATCGTAAAACACAGGCAGAGCGAAGAAAAACTAAATATCAAAGATGTTTCTGACAAGATGCCTCAGTGGTTTACAGCACTGTTGTGCAAGGTGTTTAAATAAAGTGTTCAGATAGTTTACATAGAGATGACATCATTTTAAAGCTGTTTCATATATAAGGGAAATGCTAATGGGGGAGGAAGAAGTCTCCACATCACCTTGATGTACTGATTCCTCTATTCCCCAGAAAACCCTCTTGTCTTGACTATTTAAATAATGGCCTCTTGCCTATTAGCTGCAACTGTCAACATTTAAACACTCTGCTATAGTGTGTTCCTGAGCTCATTATCAGGGGTTTTTTAGTGTGTGTAGCTTCTTAGAAACAAGGTGTCAGTTTTCAGAAAGAAGTAAAGAAGAAGAAAACGTGTAATGTAATGTAATTATGTGTCTGTATTATGTGTCTGTATTGTGTACCTGTGGCATTGAGTCATTTATGCCTTTGCACAACCTTCCGTGATTGTCTAATTAATGTTGCCGTGTAAATTACAGGAAGAAGTTCCAGAGTTTTCAGGATCGGCGGCTGAGAGTTAACGAGGACGACGCCAACACGTTAAAGAGAGCCAGAACGGACGGAAAGTTTCATGAAACTTTGCTCGACAGGTATGAAAATAATTTATATATTATGTATGAACTGTCAAACACTTGATTTAGTTTTGTTTTTATAACCTTTCCTCTTTTTTTAAATATTAATTTATCTAAATGTTCAAACTACTCAGATAATGTGAAAGTAAGGAGGACCATGTTTAAGTGTTGTCCAGCATGAACACAGCAGAAAGACTGTCTTTTTACTTTTGCAAATAAAATCATATTGAGGTTATCTTTTGTCAGATATTGAAACAGTCATGTTCCTTCTTCAGTCTTGAAAAGTTTGGGTTCACACTATCACATCTCAAACATGAACTGCTCAAGTGTGTCAACAGAACATATTTACTGTATGATGAAACATAGATGTAGATGTGGTCACAGTTGTTTGATTTTCTGTATAAATATTGATAAGAAAATATTGCATTGATTGCATTATGTGAATGTAAGATGTCATCTGTTTTCATTACAGGAGAAGCAAAATGAAAGCAGACAGGTACTGCAAATGAAGACTGGACTTTGTAGATTGCTGCCATCATGTGTTGTAAATGCCATCACTTCACAGATTTGACCTTTTTTTAAAATCTGATATTAGATGTACTTTTTGTTTCTTTTTATGTTTTAATAAACATTTTATGGTGAAATCTGATTGGCTGGTTTGTTTTTATTGTATGTAACCAGTTGGATTCAACTACTTATCTCTAAATCATTTCACTTTGCAGTGGGTCTGTTTTTTGTTACTACCTCATTTCTGTGCCGTGTTTTTGGAGTGACCCTGTGAAGGTCAATGAATTGTTCTATAACCTGGATTTGGACTAAGTAGGCAATACTTTTCAAATCAAAAACAACCAATATTGACCTTTGACTAATCTTTCCTTAAAGGTCACAATGTATTATTTATCTATGCTGTGACTAATCAGTTTCAAAGTATGTGGTGCAATATTTATCACAAGTTAATATCATGAGGATAAATGTCAGCTGTACACAAAAAGACTGTGAAAAATGTATTTTACCCTTCTCATCTCTCACTGTTTACTCTGTCGTCAAAGGCATGTGGACATAGTTGTTCTACATAATAGTGCATACTGTACATTTATATTATTACTGATGCATCAATATGTAAAAATCAGTTTTATTTTATTTAGAAACCTTTAACTACAGTGTACTGTACGATGCACAGTAGGGAAATTTCATCATCACCAGTGTGAAAAACATTTCAGATTATGATTCCAGGATCTACCACACCTTTTGATTAAACAAGTGGGGAAAAGAAAAGTGTGGTTACTGATGGGAATAAATAAATAATGGAATACTCGAACTATACAGTCATATTTATTTAACTGTTGTAAAGGTAACTCTAACTAGAAGTATATCAAAATGTGTTATGTGGAGGAGCTACTTGAGCACCAGGTTACTTCCCATCATTGCGTGCTATGTAAAATATTATTAAACCACTCAGTGAACCAAAACAAAAACATACACACCCCTTAAATTGCAACAACGCCTGATCACAAGGAACAAGCAAATGCAATCACCTGTGTGTGACTGGTCACGTTATTTATTTTCACTTCCGCATGGAAACAACCACTGGAAATCTGTTTCGCGGGGGTGTTGTTATCACTTTGTCACTATTGTGTTCACGGTGGCCGTTTAAATGACAAACAAAGAATTAAAGTTTATTTACTTATACACTTCATCGTCATCGTATGTAATTATTTCCTTTTATATTTGTGCATAAGTTGATTTATTTATTTTGTGACGACTTCCGGTCCTCCCTCTTCGCCATTATAGTGAGTCAGCTCCGTGCTACGGGGGTAAACTTCATGTAACAAACCGACGGAGGAAAAGACAAGACAGACAAACAGTTGGGGGTGAAATTTTACCTGAAAATGGATCACCGCGTTTCCTTCATTTTAGCGGCTTTATTCGCTGTCACATCGACACAGTTTATACCACCGGTAAGCAATGTTTGTGCCCAGTCATTGTGCAGCAGTTTAACATAATATGAAGACGAGCATGTTGTCAAATTGCTGCTTGTGTTTACTCTGAAGTTACACACACACACGCACACAAAACTTTAATTTCCTGCTTTATTTCTCATTAATGTATAGTATACAGAAGAGTGCCGGACAGATATGTATCCACCAAACGGTCCCACGTAAGTACAATTAGCTGATAAATCATTACCATGTCTTGTAACTTCCTTGCTTCTCAACTGAGATCTGCTGCCTTCACTTGCTCCTCGTTAAATCATGTAACACTCAAATGCCCTAGTTTGTGCCTGCTGTGTTTAGTAAGCATTGAAGGAAGCATTACTCTACTCATACAGAGACATTTCACTTAAGTAACATCCTTTGTCACTAAAGTAAAAGTAAACAAAGTGTATTATCATACATGAGGTCCATCTGAGAAAAGTTCATATTACATTATTTGATTTTGATTATAACGTCTTGTTTTGAGCTATAATAATGCATCACAGTTTAAGTGTTAATTATATTTTGGATTATTTATCTAAATTTAAAAAAGTAAGCCAGAAGGAATTATCCAATAAATGTGTGTGTTAATGTTCATCTGTCTGTTTATGAAACATTTGTGGATGGATGTTTTCGCAATAACTGCAGTTAATGATATCATCAGTTTCTCATTTGGGTTAAAAGCTGTCCAAAACAAAAAGTTCAATGTGACATTTTCAGAAACTGAAAATATATTGGCAATCATTTTGCAATCATTAAGTTATTTATCAAGCACAAACAACAGTATTCACAGGATAAAGCTGAGGGGATGTGGAGAGAGTCTTTTTATTTTATATATGACACAGCTCATCAAATAATATAATCAACAGATTAAGTGCAATTTATAATAGTCAATAGCTGTGTCTTATAAACAACAGATAAGGAATTGAAATGAGTGAGTGTCAAGCAGGCAGAAGTTTAAAACCAAAGAAGAAGATATTTTGCTGCTGCCTGGATTTAATGCTGCTTTCCGGTATTTTCATGTCATAAGTTACAGCGGGTGAGCACAGCAGCACATTTGGTTTTTGTTTTCCTTTTATCATCTGACACTGGCCAGGATATTCAGGCATACCCAGTTCTCATGTGTTGTCAATGAAAATATTCTCTGAGAGTCTCTCTGTATCCTGTTTTATTTTTTTAACAGAGGAAATAGCCTGGTCATGCTCATATCTCTCTAACAACACTTGAAAGCACCGCACCTTTTAAATTAGTTGAAGCTCAATAATTGGTAGTTATTTACCTTACAGGTGTTACCTCCTCAATTCTATATGAAATTGTAGTTTATAAATGTCACAGAATCATTCCAATTATTTCTGTAATTAAAGTCTCCAATTATTTGACTTGTTGAGAATTAATTAATTGCCTAATTGTTATATGCACCAAATCAGTGATTTACAACTTAATGAATGAATCATGGTGCTTGGCTTGAGCTGCTCCAGGTGCATTAAATTTAAAGTTTCCTGAGAACGGAAGAATAAATATCTCATCTAACCAGTGGCGCAAATCAATCAATGGGATGTTGTCCATTAGCATCACAGCTTCGTGTTCCTCTTCAGGTTCAGAGGAGCCGTCAGCTGGTACACGGTGGACCTGGACTTACCACCCAGCAAGAGATGGACGGCTCTGATCACTGACAAAAAGACAGAAGTAAGGAGTAGTCAGCTACTTCAAAGGACAATGACATGTTCTAACGGGTGTCACAAAAAATCTCACCTTTTTGTACTCATGATGTTTTTCTTTCAAGCTGGTCAACATGATCCAGGCCATCAAAGACTTGGCTGATGCCTTTGTGCCCAGTGGAAGGCTGATAGAGCTGGTTGACATTACACTGGTGAGTGCCATCTCCCCTTTGAAATGTTATCATATTTTTTTATTCTCATGAAAGCTTTTGTGATTGGACTATGGTTTCTAATTTTCTGCAGCCTTTGATGGCGGACACGCTTCCAAATCCTTTCAGTGATGAAATCAAAGGAATCGCCACCGCTTCAGGGATTCCTCTGGGTAGGAAAACACAAATGTTATCAACTGTCTATTTACCAACTGTATTGATATATATTTATAATTTTTTTACTTCTGTAATTTAGGTGAAGTTGTCTTGTTCAACATCTTCTATGAGGTGTTTACTGTGTGCACATCCATTGTTGCAGAAGACAGTAAAGGTGAGCCATCGTCCAGAATCATGTTGATCATTTAATGTAAAATGCTCTGTCAGTCCTGAATTTATTTTATTCGTATTTTTTCCCCGCTTTGTGCTCTAACAGGTAACCTCTACCATGGTAGAAATCTGGATTTTGGTTTATTTATGGGGTAAGAATATCATTTTCTAGCTCGATTATTTTGACTAAGATGTGGTAAAAACAAACAAGAAAACATAACATCTCATGAGGTGAGGCTGTTCCTCTTCACAGCTGGGATGTGAAAAACAAGTCATGGATCATTAGCGAGATGCTGAAGCCTCTAGTGGTCAACCTGGACTTCAAGAAAAACAACCAGACTGTCTTCAAGTCTACAAACTTTGCAGGATATGTTGGCATGCTGACTGGCATCAAGCCTGTGAGTCATTTAGCATCAAGACACATAAAACATTATTGAACATCACATGACAGCTGAGGAGCTGTGTATAATGGAGGGAATATTAAATATTAAACGTCTTGTTTTTCTCCTTAGAAACTTTTCACTCTGACCATGAATGAACGCTTCAGCCTCGATGGAGGATACATGGGTGAGTGAAACTGTTTTGCTTGGCCTTGCAGAGATGATCTACGACATGATAAATTAATTAACTATCTGTCCATATGCAGGAATCCTGGAGTGGATCCTGGGGAAGAGAGACGGGATGTGGATGAGTTTTCTCACTCGCTCTGTGCTGGAAAATGCAAACAGGTATTGTTACTGTGGAGGTTTGACCATACACGCATGCATTAAACAGAGTTAACGTGGTACATGTTGAAGTTTGGTTGCAGTAATTTGATGTTAAATGTTGAGGGCACAGAGCACATTCAGCATCCTGAAAAAAATACTGAAACTCATTTCCAAAGCAAGTTTCTTTGTGGAGCTTTTCAACATAAAGAATCAAAGGGAATAAAATAAAATGGAAAATGAAATAATGCATTGTAAAAAGACAAACAAATTAGGAAAGGTTCAGTGAAAAGGAAGATAAAATAATAAATTGGCTAAACTAAAACATTCAGAATACAAATACAGTGCAGAACAAATTTAATAATTTCAATAAACAGCAGCAGCAAAGCTTTAAGTGGTGATCTAAGAGAACAAGTTGGACTCTAGGGACTCTAATTCAAGACATGTGGTGCAACTGAAAACTGAAAAATGTGTCTTCTTGTCTCCTTATTATCAGTTATGAGGAGGCCAAAACTCGCCTGGCTCAGACGAAGCTGCTCGCTCCAGCCTACTTCATCCTTGGAGGAAACCAGACGGGCCAGGGCTGCATCATCACCCGGTCCAGACTGCTCAGTATTGATTTGTTGGAGTAAGTACTGGAGCTTACGCTGGACCTTAAGGGCATGGTTTTGGATAAAGAGCTGAGTCTGTAAAAGCTTTGTAAAAAAAAAAAAATCTCTGTGCTCAATCACCATCAAGACTGACTTACAAACAGTCCCACAATATAATCTTCTGACCCACAATAAAAAATATAATAGAGGCGGTGGCTCAAAAGTCACAGTGATTCAGCTTTACCTCGTGTTTGTCTTGTGAAACACCGTTTGCTCTACCAGGAAGTAATGACTGTTGTGGTTTCTGATCACCTGATTTATCTCCACTTCACAAATCAGCTGTGTTGTGCAGCTGCAGTGTGTCAGATGTCGAGGGATTTTTATTATTTTAATTATCGTATTTCAGGATCGACCTGAAGCTGGGCCGCTGGTACGTCCTGGAGACGAACTACGACCACTGGGAGGAGCCTCTGTTCCTGGACGATCGGCGAACTCCCGGCATGAAGTGCATGAACCAGACCACACAGACGGTGAGTCCTCTTAATCGCACCTACTTCCTCTACAGAACTGGACTTCTCTGTGTCTGATTAGGGGAGTGAATGTTTGCAGATGTGAAGGTATTTCAGTCGTGTGGTTTTTAGGTCTGAAGTACAAGTTACATTCCTGTTGTATCAAACACACCTTTGCTCTGTCTGTTTGTTTAGAACATCTCTCTTACGACCATGTACAACGTGCTTTCAACCAAACCCGTGCTGAACAAGGTGAGTCTTTTCATCACAGGATTTTTACTGTATATTCCAAGTTAGTTTTATTCAATCATAAATAACAACTGTTTTCTCATTGCCCCTTTTTTTCAGTTGACCACATACACAACACTGATGCAAGTGTCAGAGGGCAAACTGGAGTCCTACATCCGTGACTGTCCCAACCCCTGCATGCCCTGGTGATCCTCCCTGCACTGAATGATGACGATAAGCTCAGCTGATTTCGGGATGTTAAATTGTCTCCGTTTTTGCACTGCTACTAATCCTCAGAACCAAAGTTTGTCTCCCTGATGTCATTTTGTCTTCCCTTTTTCACTCACTTCAGGAAAACCTACTGACTCTTTTTTTCTGTTATGGAGGGATATTTGTACCAAAGTGGATCAAACATGTAAATGTCGTTCCCATTCTTTTCTAAACTCTTGTTGTTGTGGTTCTCATCAAGGGCCTAGGGACCCCTGTGAGATAAAAACATAGGTGTTTCTATTAATGCAAAATTAGTGTACACTGTTTCTAAAGCATCTTAAATGCGACCCGTTCTCACCATTTTGTGCCTGCACGCTGTTAGACAGCTATTTGTCCTCCTCCTTTCCTAATCAGGGTTTTCAGACAGCTCCAAAGGTTACAGCTTCTGTTTCGCACTATGCCTACTGAACACTGAACAGAATACTGATAAATGTACCTCAACGTTGACCACTATCCTTTTTTTTTTTTTAAAGATGGTTATTAAAAAGATTCACACATTGACCTATTCTATTTGCAGATTCTTCAATATAAAATTCATGAATTTGTTTATAATTAAGATTCAGTGGTGGATGAGGCTAGTTGAACATCAACTATATGCAAAGCAATATGGATCCACCAGACGGGTCTACAGCAGACCTATAACCTCCTAAACTGAAACGCAACCACCCAGCTCCACGTCTTCTATTATATAGTTATTTAATTAAATGGAAAATAACATTATTTATGCACCACGTAGGCACATTATTACTCCAAGATAGTAAAGCTTTTGACTAGATGTAGACATGGTCCATCTAAATGACTAGAGGATAGTGACTGATACATCAATACTGAGATTAGTATTCATGAACTACACATTGAATAGTAGCTAGAGGACACCTGAGGATGAGAAAGATGGCAAACAAGTTGAAAGTTCCAGCATTTTATTAATTAAAACTTATTACTGTAGTAGTTAACATTTTAATTACATGGAAATCAATGGAGACTAACCATTAACAGAACAAAATAGCATATAAAGATGTGTCTGAAGGGATAAAAGTTAGATCTGAGCTTTGAGCTCTGATATAAAGGAAAAAGTCTTCAAGCCGGAGAAACAATTAGCTGAAGTCAGCCAGGCTACAGCTGAACTCCCATCCTACTGTAATCTCTTTATAATTAGCAATCAGGTGCAGAAAAGACAAGCTGTACAACAGTAAGGCAGGGCAAAGACAATACATTTAAAAAAAACAAAACAAAAACAATCACAACTGATGTCAAACTGATCCCAGAACCAAGGAAGAGACTAAGGCAGATCTGAACATAAGTTTCAGTACTAAAGATTCAAACAGAGGCTTAACCGTCAAAAAAAATCAGCAGCATAGAGATAACCCCACCCCAGATTAACACTAAATCACATTAAACCTTCACAAATAAAATGAACCAAAGTGTTATGTGTAGAGATTAAATTTATCTGTTTATGTGTGTGTCTGTGTGTTGACTAATGTGACCAATATTTGAGCTGTAGCTCCTGTTAAACTAGCAGATTAAGAATCAACAATCATACATCCAGAACAGATTGAGGGTGAAAAGCATAGTGTTGCTAAAAACAGTAGATTTCGAGACATTGGTACAATTCTTATACACTCTGGTCACCAGCAGCGTCTGAAAAAGACAGAAGAAAAACAGGAGCAGAGTATTAGTTTATAGATGTTTTTGCTCGGACTTGTGTGGATGCGTACATGGTAACAGGAGACTGTGGCTTGGCTTTTTCTGAGGTTGTTTGGCAACAACGCAAACAAACCTTTAATCCTAACTGACAAGGACTGTAATCCATACCTGGTTCCTTCAGTGCCTGTGCACTTCCCACCAGCCCAGTCAGCGATTGAGTGTTCCCGTTGAGGATCTCTACAGACAGGTTGTTATTCTGCTGCTCCTCCACTATTCTCTTCTGAAGCTCCTCCTAACATCACAGCACACAGGATATCCATTTGATTAAAGACATGTCTTTGCACTAGGATTTTTTCTTTTAATCACTTTTTAAAAGCTTAAAAAACAGGTATGCATTTATTTTCCTTTTGTTTGATGTTACATACCTCACACATGACTGTGAGCTGCAACGGCAAGTCATCCACCTTCACAAAATCTTCCTCATCAGACTTTTGACTCGTGTTACCTGACCCCACCTCCTGCATTGAGATCAATACAAAACATCAACAGCTCAAAATTAGACATTCATTTCACAGTTAAAGCCCCTACAAAGAACTTCTCTCGTTTCTGCTGATGTCTCTGTGTGACCTACAACACTAAATGAGGCCATAAGCTATTTCTAAAGAGTGTAACTGGGAGGCAGTGGTCGGGTCAGTCCACGGACGAAAAGATTTACGGCACTCAGACTGGCGCAGTTGGGATGAAGAGGATTTTTTATTACGGTAACTTAAAATGCACATATTACTGTCTCTACACAAACGGTGCGCAACTTCTTGCAGCACGAGACTCCTGCAGACTGCCATGTTGTGCCACACCTGCAGCCTCTGAGTGGGAAGCTTCTCTGCGCCCGAGACAGCTGAGGCAGGCGGGGCAGCTCGGTCTCACTGCCCTCCGCAGTCCTGGTGCGTCACAGACCGAGATGCCCCGTCTGTCTTGGCCGATCGGAGCTGACACTCCGCGGTGGGCTGCCATGAGACAAGTCAGCCAGCTCCTCTGTCCTGCTAGAGGCTGTCCTAAAGTATTTTAAATACTTTCCCAAAGTAATTTAACTAAATCTGTTTTTTGTGCCTTTTTTTTCACCATGGCAAATTAAAATTATATATTATTTCGAGTGTCTTTATGACAATATGTGCTAAAGCTCATGGAGAATGCAGTCTTCATTCCTGCAAAACACTACTGCTTTTGTCCACAGGGGTCGCCAAAATCAACATAAAATGAAAGTTCTTCGTAGGGACTTGAGGTAAAACACAAAGAGAAAAATCTAATTAGAGGATGAAAACAAATATCCTGGCATCCAATTACACTACCGATCTCTCACTGGGACTTACATCAACATTGATCATGACAGGTGAGTCTGTGTCAGGGCTGCTAGTGGTGGTTGGTTCCTTGGGAGCGTCCTGATCGTGAGAAACTATAGTGTTTTCCTCCGAAGCAGCGGCTGCCTCAACTTTACTCTCCTCCTCGGGGCTCTGGCACAGCTCTGTGGTGTGTTCACTTGTCGTGGAATTTGCAGGCTCGACTTGCTTGTTGGTTTCTGCAAGACAAAGATTTTACATCAGCGATGACAAGGTCTGAAAATACAAGATGTCTACCACACAAGTCCCAGTCTCAAATATTAATAGGACCTCACCATCGTTATTCTCTGAACTCCTCTGTTCAGTTTCTGTCTCCTGGTTTTCACTGGCTGCTGTTGCCTAAAACATGACAAAATTACACAGGTGATTTTTGTAAGATAATAACAAAATAATAAATCGTATCCTCATACACAGGATGCAGCTCAGAGGTCTTGGATGAATATAAATGTGAACGGAGAAGTCAATGGCTCTGTAACTAACTGTGGCTCTGACCTCCTGCTCCACATGTCCATCAGCAGAGGCCTGCAAGGAGGTTTGGACGTCAACCGGTCCGGCCTCAAACTCGTCCACCTCCTCCTCATCATTCTCATCCTCCCCACTGCCGTAGTTCGTCAGGGCCTGAGTCTCTGCTTTGGACAGACCTGCACAAAAAAAACAAACGTAGCACAAGAGTGAAATGTTAGTGTTAGCAATGTAGCATTCATGTATTGCAACAGCATGTATGAAACAGGCAAGAATTACATGTGGATAGACATAATTTGTTTTTTTGTGGGTGCGCATTATAGGATGTTTGCTATTTGAGTAAAAGTGACTATTTTCAAATAAAGATTCAATGTGACAAGGTAAACAGGTTGTCATTTTGAAACTGTAACTGGCCAGCAAGGCTTAAAGGGCTTTGATACATGTAGAATTCACTGATTTTCTGTGATTACTCATACACCGTCCTCCTTTTGTCCTCCTTTTTTTAGCAGTTCTATCTATTGGTCTTTTAAAAATAACTTTTACTTACTGATTGACATAGGCATTCCCTGGCCAAGTCCTTCATCCTCATCTTCCTCCTCAGCCTCTGAGGCTTCAGTACTCCTGTTGTTCTTCATCTCCGTCTGCAGGTAAAGACCCTGGAGTGTTGAATCACCTTCTTGCACAGCCTCCTCTTGGTCCTGGGGCAAAAAAAGGGACTGATTACTGATGAACTAAGTACTGACAACTACGTTATCAGTATTAGAATAAACTTACCTTGACTTCATCCGAGTAGGTTGGAGAAACTGATTTATCACCACCAGGCACTGTATTTTCCTGTAAGAGGAGTAAATTGAAACCAGGAGTTAAATTAGTCAGTCTGTTTATAGTGTCAATTATTTAATCATTCAATCATTTGGAGTGCAAATTGACAAAAAGAAAAGAGGCTAACCTTGACACTGGGCTTTGCTTTACTGGGTTGCTCTGCCCTCTTCTTATTTTTGTGTTTGGCTGCCAAAGCGACGCTGCTGTTGTTGTCCAAATCCTGCATGAGCCTGAAGAAAGCTAATTCATTGAAGAGGATTTCTGAGATCTCCACCAGAAGGTCCTCCCCACAGTCCTTCAGAGTGCGGCCAACAAATTTAACGAGAGAGTCCTGGTGAGAGAAACAAAGCGTGAAATGTGAGAGACTGTTTTCTTATTTGATCTGCTTTAACACATATGGTCACCGTTTGAGGAATCTGGCACTGGACGTACCTGCAGGATGCCTCCCAGCTGTCTGTGGAAAAAGCGGACAAACTCCTTGCTTTCATCATTTTGTTGGGTCAGAGTGAGGACCATGCGCCGCACAGATGTCAACAGCTGGAGGGAGCACACCTCATCCATGTTTTCCTGAATTAAGAAAACATATCACTCTTTAATAACTCTTCCCATTAAAGGTCCAGTGTGTATAATATTTGTCAAGGTTTATTGGCAAAATATGAATGAATATACTACCGATGAATATACCCCTATTATACTGAAGTATATAATTGCTATGAAATAGGCCTTTAAAGGCATTGCACTCAGTATTGACGGTAAATCCCATTGGCGCACAGGTTGGGAATACCAACTATTAAATCTCAAATAACAAATATTAATTTCAAAGTCTGGAAACGATCTAGATACGATTTTAGACTTTAAACTTGACGAGCACATCACTTCAATTCAGTAGTTTATTTTGAGAACCTCATATTTTACACTCTACTGCAGCTCCCTGTGATGGATGGCGTACCTTCAGGAAGGGAATGACTTCTGTCATGATGGCTTTGATCTGACGATCCAGCTGCTGTGTGTCAATCTGAGGACACCGCATGTCGTTAGCCGCACCTCCTGTTCACACAAACATTTTCTTCTTCAGTCATTCGGCAACATTGAACAGCACAGAGAGGCAATGGTTCTATTGCTACATGTTGCACATGTTGCATTCAGGCGAGGTCATGTGACTGTGTACCTTCCGCTTGTTCAGCAGGGTTAGCAGAGGGATGTTCAGCGTGAGAGACATCAGAGCCGCTTGCACCTGCAGTGCTGGCATTGCAGGGGTTAAATTCTGCTTTAAGCTTCATGCGCTCATATTCCCTAATCCTGGCCAGAGCTTTGTCTAAATGAATCACCGTGTTGCCTATCAGAGCAGCAAAGAAAGGAGAGCAAGGAGAGATAGATATGGGATATGAAAATTTCAAAAATCAATGCAGCAAGAGAAAAGAGAAGACAGTAATGGATATTAATGCTTCTGCCACCGGGTTTACACAAGAGGATCAAGCAAAGTAGGGCAGACCTCACTGCTCTTAATCTTTGATACCAAAGTTCCTCAAAGCTGAGGGTCCACTTTCCCACTGTCATACAATCCCTCCCGTGAAAGCTATTCTTTCATTTGGCCCTACAGTATTGATCCTGAGGTGTAAAGTGGTTGGTTTTCCAAGACAAGCCCTGGGAAACCCTGCAGGAAGAAAGAAACCTCAATTTGCTACAGTTAAAGGCAATAAGCAAAGCAATTCAGGCGAATCTCTGGGAATTGGGGAAAAAGATATGTATAGAAAAATCTAAATCGAAAGCTCGAGCAAAACGAGCAAAACTTATACCCAGGTCGTCGTTGGCAAATGGTTCCAGGTTGGAGGAGGTTGACATGGTGCTGTCATTGTCCACAGATTCTGCATCGTCCCTCTTCTTCATCGTGTCCTGTGTGAGCCTCAAGTTCTTCTCCACCACCTCCTGGAAAAACATATGAGAAATGTGTTGAGCATCCTGTGCTTCTTTCAAATGTCAGATCCACTTTATTAGCAGCCTGACACCTCCTTAGTGAGTTCACAGAGAAAAAGGAGATTTTAGCACATACTACTGCTATTTTAGCTTCTCTGGCCATTCTCCAAACATGGTAAATTAGACATCTCATCCATCATTCTTGAACAAAGGCATTATTAGACAGACAAAAGACCTGACTTGCAATTAGCAGAACTCTAGGGACCTTGGCCCAGAACAAAGAGCACATGTCTGATCTGGAAAAGGAGACATGGAGCGATGAGGGTCATTTTTTTTTTTTTTTTTTTTAAACAGACAGGCTTCTGAAGTCTTGCTGTCAGGTTAGATTCAAAGACAATGAAGATGGGGTGAGGGAACATTAAAACCATGGAATAAAGAGAGACATGGAAGGATGACAAAAAGACAAAGCAGCAAAGGATGAAAGGAGACAAGGCTGAGAAACTAATCCAAAATGTATTAGGATGTAGACGAGGAAGCAAGTTAAAACAGAGTAGTGAAAGGATGTCTGTAAAGTTTGACAGAGAGACTTCAGAGGAGGCAAAAGCTTCGACACAAAGACATGAGAGAAGACAACTGCCTGGGAAGCAATAATGTGTCTCTTACTGCATCGCTGGTAGCCAGACTCTCGCTGGGTGTCAGCTCCGACTGAGAACCTGCAGTCCACACCACAGGACCGAGATGAGGCATCTGGTCCTCTGCTGCGCTTTTCTCTGCCAGGTGCCTGGTCACTATATCCTGAAAGAAACCACAGGGAAGAGCCCACTGTTAACATGTACAAGTTGTCAGGGAAACATTCATTCACAGCCAAGGCCGGGGTTGGATCATAGGAGATGTGATTCTGTTATCAAATAAGATTACACTACACATCGACACATTTTGGATGAATTCAAGCATTTAAACTACACAATTATGAAATAAATACTTTAAATAGTGCAATTCATTAGAATACAACTGAGCTATGGAATATATTTACACAAACCAGCTACACAAAGTAGAATGAATTGTCTTTTTTTGTCATGTGATTCCTCTCTGTCTTCATTTCCTCCTTAGCTTTATCTACAGGCTTTTCAATATGTTCCCCTCAACAGTTCAAGCCCATCAACCTTTAATCTACAGTGGTCTATTACACCAAATGTGACCTCATGACCATCCATTTCAAAAAGCCTCTTTTCACAGCTGCTAATTATCGCTCATTTTCTCCTGCAGGTCTGATCAGAGAGCAGACAGCACAGAGAGCAGACTCTTGAACCAGAGGCACTCAAGCATGACCAAGGTTAAAAATGATCAACGCATCCCTATGGAGATGGTATGAGAGATCAAAATAATATCTGTAACAGTAACCAGATATGCTGCAACAAGCAACTGCTCGGACCTGGAATCCCATCTATAACTTGACCAAAATCCTCTTTAGGCACAGTGCAGAGTGAATGACCAGACACCTTATATATACCATATATTAGATTCAAACAAGTAAACTGTTAAATGTGCCTTGGTTTACCTGGAGGGAATAGAGCGCCCTCTGTCGTAAGTAGTCTGTGTTGAGCAGCTGCAGCTCATGGAAGAGCTCGATGAGGAAGTGAGGTCGGGACTCGTTCTGGGATATCAAGGTAGCCACCTCAGAATAGATGGTCTCCCTCAGCGCCTCGAACAGAGAGAAGTCGCTGCTTGCATCTACGGTTTCGAGATAAATAAACAGGCATTTGCATTATCTCGTCCATGGATGAAAACAATGCCCTGCCCGCAGACTTAGAAGCTTTGGTTTAGGTTAAGACATCAACAGCCCATGCATGCGATGTTTAGGTGACATGAAAACCAAATGATGCTTGAATTTGCATTGTGAGTTTACCTGGTGCTTCTGTGCATGCAATTCTGTTAGAGAGGAAGGGTGTTCTCCAAGCATAGGCTGTGAGTAAGATAAATTAAAGTGACAAAAAATAATAATTTAACCCATAAATAAAATTAAACGTAGTCAAGACAAATGTGCAAAGAAACGTAAATTAAAATTATAACAAATGATAAGATGTTTTAATTGCATAAAACATTCTCACGTAAATAAGCCCAATGGAGATATTAAATGTAAACAAAGGGAAATGAAACACACAGACACAAGGGGAGTGAGGGTGGGTGAAATGTTCACTACAGGTAGTTTGAACCATACCAGAGGAGAGGTCATTCCTTTTATTCCCAAGCTTTGTCTTGCTGTCTAGTTTCTCTTGAGTCAGCTTGTCCAGCAGACTCTGGTTCTGATCCTTGTGGCGAGACGGGGGTGCCCTCTCCTGGGCAAAGTCTGCAGTGCTGCTAACACTATCACTCTCATGGCCTGATGAACACATACAAATTTAAGAAAACCACAAGTGAGATTTACCTAATTAATACCTTATTATTATGGATACAACAGAGGGAAATTCTACTTTATTTTGTTACCTTCACTGTTCTTGTTGTGCCCTTTGCCCCTCTTGCGGCGACTCTTAGAATTGGGAGTCTTGCTTCGGGAGGCTAGGTTGGCCTGTGCAGAGGCCTTACGTCCAGCCTTGAAAGTCTTTGTAATGGTGGTGGGGTCAACGGCGTTAGGCATGCTGCTGAAACTTTCCTGTGACGCCTGATCAAAGTCTTGAGATCTGGAATGGCGGTTGATGAAAGTGGGAGAGGAAGGGGGCGAGTCCTGTGGCTGAGCTTTAGACGGGTGACGCTGGACGGTGTTGTTTGCATAGGGGGTGTTAAGCCAGCTGGCTGCTCTAAAGGGGTCAAGTGGAAAGAAAAATATATGAATAACAATGTTGGAGATACATATGCAAATGTATTCTCAAGCAAAAATAATGGACTTACTCTCTTTCTGCTGTCGTGTTAAGTGGAGAGCGCTGCAGTGGAGGAGGGAAACTCATGTACTCTGTTTTGATGGAGGCGTTTGGGTCTAATTGCTGCTTCTGATGGTCAGGCGCACCATGACCTGCTGTACTCTGAGGGAACTCACCCATGGCAGGAGGGAACAGTGGATACAAGTTAAAGCCTGCAGAGTGAATAGGAAAGACTTAATTAGCTTAAGCTAGTGGGTTAATGATCCAAAAAAAAGGCAATTAAATCATGCTGGTAGGACTTCCAGCCTTGCACAACTGAGTCACTTTAAAATACATCTATTACTTCAAACTCAAAAATTAAGAAGTACTACTGATATCAATAAGAGTAACAACACTGATCATTGAAAAAAAAGTTCATGAACTGAAAGGAAGGTTTTTCTTTTCTGTTCAATTTGTTGAACATCCTGATCTCTGAACTGCAAAAAGGCACTGCTAAGACTTTCACAAATATGATGACCCATTTATGGTCATGCTTTGTGAATTTAGAGTAGCTACAACATTTTTTGTGCTCTGTATCATACCCAAAAACTATCTTTAGCTGGAATGGAAAAAAAATAGATTTGTGTTGATAAATATGCAGGTCATACTGGGAGGGAATGGGGATAAGGCGGCCGTTGACATGTTGTTGGTTGAAGGGTGCATGGTAGAGGAGAAAGGGAGGAAGACGCCAGGAGAGGCTGAGGGACCAGAGCTGGATTCCTGCGAGGAGCCCTGCTTCTGTGTCTGCCAACATGCTGTTGAAGAGGAAGGCTGCTGCTGCTGCTGCTGCTGCTGCTGTTGTTGTTGTTGTTGATGTTGTTGCTGGCGCAGGAGGTCGTTCAGGACCTGCTTTAGTCTGAAGGAAATATGATAGAATGTAGAAAATATGAACAGCTGTGCCACTTTGATACAAACAAAGTGGCGTAATTAAATATATATATTGTTGCCTTCACCTTTGCACATTGTTTTGCTGCCAAGCCAGAAGGGTGTAACATTGGTTCAGTTGGTGCATGACCAGGTGGACCTGTGGTGATGACAGGTTGTTGGGTAACATGCTGTACTGACCAGTCAGCATGGTTTGCAACATGTATGACAGCGTCTGTGGGAGAAGATGAGAAACAGCAGAAATAATATTTATTAGTGTCTCTTTTGTTTTGAAAGAGAAAACCTTAAAAATCAAATGTAACTTAACCAACCTGCTGGTCCTGCAGAAGTGTCTGGCACATGCTGGTGCTGAAGTCCAGCTGTCTCTGAAGCTGGCTGACCTGTTCCTGCCAGTGGCTTGAGCCCTCAGCAAAGGAAAGCTCTGAAGCCCAGCGCAGGTTTTCTTGCCGTCGCGCACCTCCATGCTGGCTTGCTGATTGGTTCAAACCTCTGGACTGCTGCTGCTGCTGCTGCTGCTTAGCCTTAGTCTTGTTATGAAGATGCCCACTGCTCTCTCCAGAGAAGGCTGGTGGAGGCTTCAGGTTGCTGAAGACACAAAAAGGTGAGCAGCACATAATTTAAAGGACATATTAGAGATGATGGTATTATGACCCAGTTCCTTCTGCCTCCACTTTGCCTTACCTTCCTTGGTTGTTTCTGTTAGTGAAAGAGCACTGGTTCCTGCTTGAAGAATAGATGTGGATGTCGTCGTCGCTGCTGCTCTCTGCACATTCCTGCTCTTCTTCCTCCTCTCCGCCCATCTCTGAGTGGTACTCATCATCGTCGTCGTCCTCATCATCATCATTATCGTCAAGGTGGCAAGGTGTGGAACCCCAGGTAGCCATTGTCCTGGTGACAAATGTTTAAAATGATTCAAAATGTACTAAATTCTGCTACCAGTTGGATGAAGTGAGGAGTGCAGTGCTAAAATATGTAAATGACTAAAAGCCCAAACAATGTATAACTCAGACATTCATGACACAGGCTCCTGAAGCAATATGCATCTCCTACCTTTCATCTCTACTGATAGGTTGCGAGGGTGTAGCAAGGCCGTCTTGGTCACCACTCCGGCGGGGAGAGTCACTAAGACCACTACGCCTCTGGTGTTCAGCCATCAAGGACTCCAAGTGCTTTCTGCGTTGGCGCAGCTCTTCTCGGAGGATTTGGTGGCGGCGCATCTCCATCCAAAGCTGCTGGCAACACAAGAACAGAGAGCACCAGTTTACAAACCTGTACTATTCTGAACATGCAGATCACACCGGGGAAATTAAACTAATGGTGGCAGTGGTTCTTACCTCATTGTCGGTGACTGAAGATGTAGCTGCTTCTGGAGGAGTGGGTTTGAGTGCAACCGAGTTGGGTTTGGGTCCAGCTGATGAAGAGGCCTGGATAGTGGCTGGAGTGGAAACTGTAACTGGGACCTTTTTCAGCAAACCCTGCTGACTTGCTGGGCTAGACACAGATGACTAGAGCAGAGATAGGACAGAATATAAGACTATATTCTTACAGTGGGCAAAGAGTCTGAGCCCAACTCCTAAAGCGATGAGTGATTCCACTTCATCTGAAATCCTAGTTGAGATTTTTGGCATATTATTGGCGTAGGATAGACAACTTGCGTGTGTATAATACCTGCAGGTCAGGGCAAGCCCACTGGAGGTCCTGGATCTTGCCTTGGATTTCAATGAGTCTCTGACGCTCTTCATGGAGCTGCTTCAACTCCTGTTTCTGCTGAAGCAACTTCTCCTCGTACAACTTCTCCCTGAGTAGTGTTGAAAGACAAGAAAAGAAAAACAGAATGAAATCAAAATAATATTTCGAAACAAACGTCATTGGAGGTCGGGGTCTTTCGTATGCCGTACCTGGCCTTGCTGGAGAGAGTGAGGTCTCTGGGGCTCTGTTTGGATCCAGCCCCAGGTGTCCTAGCTGTAGCACCTCTGGTGTTATTTGGCTGTTGGTGTAAAGCTTCGTCTTCATTCGCTGTCGTACCATCTGTGTCATCACTCTAGAAAGAGTCAAAAGCACATAGTAAAATACTGCAAAGACAAGGAAAAACACAACCTAGAAAAAAAAAGTCTGATATTCTTGATGTTGCACAAGAGGCAACATGTCAGTTGTAATGCTTACATTACATTTATCAGACCCACAGAGGGGCATTATCAACCTTTGACCTTTTCTCTGCTAATCAAGAACACCTACAGTGTCCTAAATATTATTCAGTCATCTGTCTCACCTGAACCATGGCCATCAGTTCCTGCAGCTGCCTCATTTTCTGCTTCGCTGAATGGACCCCCTGGGGAAGTCCTCCATCGTTCCCCAAGCTGCTCCTCCGACTGGACCCCGACGCCTCACTGTCCGCCGCCACAGCATGTGCCCCTGCATCATTGTCAAGACAGTCCTCATCTTCATCCTCATCCTTCACTTGGTTGTAGGGCGTGTCCCTGTTGTACTGGCACTCTAAGCATTTTAATATACAGCAATCATAAGGTAATGTACCATTTTACAGTATGAGACATCATAGTGATGACATCATGACATAACACTGTTGGGCTCATTACTTAAGAAGCCGAGTTACTGACTGAATTACTACATTATAATAGTAACTTAATCACAGGAAAAGTAACTATTGCGTTATTTTTTTTATAAAATGCGCAAATATGTCATCTTACTTGGACTTGCCCCCCTAACACCCTAACTTCTCGTTTATCTGGAACTAACCAGCTCACGCAGTATTCCTCCACACCCATACTCAAGAGTGCACTGTGATGGACTAAAAAAAATGTGTATATAACGTACATTTTAACAGGTGTATTATTTTGTGATGGGACTTATTGAGTCAAGTAACGACGCGTAAGGGCGCATTTATTGTCAGTAACACCGTTATAACAAGGTAAACAGTAACTTTTTGGATTATTTGTTACTGAATAAATCAGTGCCGTTTGTAACACCGTTGTTTCATAACGCTGCTGTTCCCACCATTGCCTCTGAATAGTCTATGCTGCCATATGCTCTACAATATATATGTTGATGTAACCACAGGGATGTTTTATGTTTTATGCTTTATGTTCTACGTTTTGTCCACTGATTATTTATTATTTTTATTCTACTTTTATCTGTAATGTGATATGTAAGTCTTGCTGGCAAGTGTCTGTCTCTTGTTTGTCTGTCCAAGTGAGACCAAAGATGAATTTCCTGCCTTGGCGGGACAATAAAGTTTTTCTAATCTAATCTAATCTAAAGTTCAACAGTGGTCTGTCTGTGTCTGTGTGAGAGTACCTATGGCTGAGGGGATGTTGAGGCTGCGGAGGTTGGCTGCTGACCGGTTGTTGATCTCACACTCTGTGTTGAGTCTGCCGTCCCGGTTGTTGGTGCCACCACTCCTGACGCTGCGCCCGTTGGTCAGGCTGTTCAAGTCTGTCCAGTTGCCGCTGCGCTGCGGGTTTCTAAACATATAATGGGTCATCTGTTATGGATACAGCGCTATTTGCTGTCAATGACAACAAAACTTCCCTTTTTTTTTCCCTCGTTGGCAGCCTTTCTGTGTAATTTAGCTATTTAAACAGAAGCTGTAAACAGAAGCTGTTGAATCTGCTCAAAATGATTATACCTCTGATAGAAATCCAATTGGAGATAAGCACCCTCATTTTTTAAATTTAACTACCCACCTGATGTTAGTTACAGGCTGGCGGTTTTCCTGCTCAGAGTCAAACATGGCCTCAAACATAGAGCCGTCCTCTGTCTCATCTTCCTCATCCTCCTCTTCATCATCGTCCTCTTTCACATTCTCATTGACCGCATCCACCATCATATCAGAAGTCTGCTCATAGTACTGAACCAACTCCCTCAGCTCATTCAAACGCTTGTGAACCTCCTTTAGCTTCCTGTCGGCAGCGGAAAAGAACAAATATTATACATGGAAGCATCCGCATACAGAGGGCAGGCTGAGTGTCATGTTCAAAAACACTTTAGCAGAGGCTGAATCGTGTAAACAGGAGGCTATATAACAGGTTTTGTGGGTACGAGGTTATATTACATTACCCTGTGTTCCACTCTACAGCACCCAGCTGCTGATATTTGACCTACCTATTTAACAGCCTGGAGCTGTGTGTGTTTTGTGCATACCTGAGCTTGTCTGTGGAGTTGGAGCTGTCCTGGTGTTGTGCAAGTGAATGATGAAAGGAAGTCGATGCCGAGGCCCCATTAGAGCACAGAGCAGATGGACATTCTGAAGACCCTCCCATACTCAGACTGCACTGTGTTGACAGGCCACGACCTGGAGGGAACCACATGCAGTTCATCAACAATTTATAAGGGAAGACGACGAAAACTGCTTCTGCAATACTTACATGAGCTATTATTAAGAGTCTGGTCTCTGAGTGAATGCAGCTCCCGTAAGATTTTGTCCATGGTTTGCTTTTTGTCTTGGAGTTCTTGGAGTTTGGTAAGTTTAGCACTGGCAGCTGTTGCTCCGGTGTCTAGCCCGGTGTGTGGGCCAGAGGCGGAGTGGAGGAGCGGCCTGTGTTGAGGTGGGCCAAGAGCCTGGGGAGTCCTCGACCAGCACACCTCTCTGGAGAGGGAAAGACTCTCTGCCTGACGACGGTTGTCGGGCACTGCTTTAGTCTACAGGACAAAGGTAACGCAAAACTTGAACTCTTCATCAAATTAAACAGTTAACACATACCGGTACTTCCTGATAAAATAAAGATTTTTATAGCATTGACTGAAAGGTAGACTGTGGCTGTTCATGCCAGCATTACTCTTAAAATAACTACCTTTCATCACTTCAGCAAATTGTAAAATTGTAAAAAGTGAATATCTTCACATGCTGAAACTGAATTGTCACTGCCATCAGTAGACATAAAGTGACATGGCGCTTAAATTTATTGTATCATTTATGGAGAATATGGTGGCCCAGTTGAGTGTCTACTGTACCTGAGAGTCATGTAGCTGGTTGTGAAACCGCTGTATCAAATCATTCAATTCGTCATTCAGCTCCGATGTGATGCTCAAGCCTGAAATGCTGCCTGTGGTTTCTGTGACAACTAATGACAACAAAACACGTCATAGGAATTAAACAGAGAACAATATTTATTCATGCTTTTCCTTAAATGTAACTTAAATTGGTAGGTGCATAGATGTTAAGAGATTTACCTAAAACACGTAAATGAAAAATCCAATATAATCAGCTATGCCAGTTACAAGTTCATCAAAGAGATTCCTAATGTCACTGATGAATCTATGTCTACGAGAACAGGAAATGTTCTACCCAAGGTGTGAACGACCTTCCTAAACTCCACAGTCCACACACAACTGTTAGTCTGGACTTAGCTGGGATCACATCTGTGAGTATGTGTATATCTCACCGGTGTCTTCGATCACAGCAAGTGCCTGTTCTGCGCTGTGCTGCATGGCCATTAGAGCTTCCTGCTGGCCCTGCAAGGCCCTGAGCTGCTCCTGCTGCTCCAGCATCTTCTTCAGCAACTCGTGCTGTTTACGCAGATTCTCCAACTCTTCCTTCTGGTCAGCACGTACAACTTCTGGCCTGCCGCCCTACAAAATTCACACCCACATAGCATTACACACACAGAAACTACAAACCCGACAACAGCAAAAGTGCATTGCTACTCAGCAGAAATGGTAGAAGAGAGGGACTGATTGCTTGGGTTTTATTCCCTAATTTGAGAATGTAAACATCAACATCAACTACTAATAAGCAACACACATTAATATACAAAAAGGAAGGAAGGAAGGCAAACATTCCACCAAAAATGTACACACCATTGCATTTGAGGCATCTGAAGAGCGAACCTCAATGTTAAGAGAAGTGCTCTCTGCCAGTGAGCCTGAGCCCACTGCAGAGTCCAGGGTCCCTACATCATCCTCGTCATTCTCCCGCGCCTATTGAAATAGTAGAACAGCCACTGATTCAGTGATAGCCATACAGTAAATTATGCAACGAAAATTGTCTGTCCGTTAACTGCTTGCCATAATAAAAGAGTAAAAAAATAGCAACTGAAAGTGATTTTTTTTTAAAGACAGATCCAGATGCCTACATGCATCAGCTGCTGAACTGTGTAGGAATCTAGGGATGACAATCTTCCAGTGAATTTACATCAGATGAATTAGAACTATGATATATTACAGAATAAAATATACATTGACAATTTATTTCCGAAAGAAAGCTTCAATTGAAGAACAATGATCTGAAAACTATCTCAGAGTAAGTAATGGTATCATCCTATGTCCCAATTTTTCAATCACATGAAACATGACTCCACTGTTGAAGTATTTCAGGCCAGAGAGAAAGACAGCCATTAAAAATATATATGTGGCAGACTTCCAGTATGCAAAGGAGGTTCCACCTCAGCAGTGAATCAGCTAAGAAACATATTTTGCACATGACAAAGCTTTTTTTTGTTAAACGTGCTGTGAGAGCATGGGAAAAGCAGAAAACTAGATCTTATCATAAAAGATATGAAGCCTTAGGCTAGAGAAACATTTCACACACTTACCAGCATTTTCTGCAGGAACCGTAAATAAGACTTCTCCTGCTCCCTGAGGTGGTCAATGAGATGAGAAAGACGCTCCACATTGGCCGGCACATCGTTCTTCTCCACCAGGTCATCCCGCATGGAGCTGGCCTTGCTGATGTACTCCCGGATCTGTATCAGTTTGCTCACCACCTGAGACCATACACAGAGAGAGGGGGGGAGTGGTGTATGGGTGTGGGTTTCGGACGCGTAAATGAGGAGAAGACAAGAGAAAGACGTAAGGAAAGGTGAGCGAGCATCTGTAGCAACAGCTCAGTCTGGGCTGAACGAGGGCAGAAAAGGGGGTTGGGCACCAAACTCACTGGGCACCAAGGGTGGCATATTTATAAATTGCCCTAAATACAGCCTACTTTCAGCTGCGCTATCTCTCCCTCACTTTCATCCTAGTTCTGATTTCACAGTAGTGTCTGAGTGCAGTGATATAAAGAGGCCATATGAACACGAAAGAACTATAGTCATTTCAATTTAAATGTGAAATTACCGTCTTTCTGATAATTATGGTTAAATCAATAAGATTTTAGTGCATCGTTGTGCCAAAAAAGTACCATAATATTACTAAGGGTTTGTCAATGTTACAGGTCGATGTCAATTACATTTTGTTCCAAAGCACTCTAACCTTCCATGAAATCTGTGTATACTCTCCAGGAATGCTTCACATTTCTAGGCCCCCTGAATAAGCCATCATTTCTATGCTCTCAGAAACTGATCAGGCACTGCAAATAGGAGACAGCATTAACTTAAAACTTTATTAATAGCTAATATTTGCTGCATTTGGGCTTTTATAATAGTTGTATTTTGCAGTATGCCTATTAGATAAAAAAAAAAAAAAAACCTGTTGTCTGACTTGATGTTGGTGGTCCAACACCTTAGTTCAGACTGAAATATCTCAGAAAACAATGGGATGGATGAAACTGGACTACATTTATTCAAATTGCCTTGAGGCTAAGTTGAAATTAATTTAGTGATCCTCTGAGTTTTCCTGTAACACCATCATCAGGTCCAAGTTTTACCTTATCCAGTCTTTATTTGATGTTTTTCCATATTCATATTACTTATTTTGTTTTGACTTGTTCCGTTTCACTCAGTTCTCCTGGCTACAAGACATCAAGAGTAAACTAACTCCAGCAACAAGAACACCAGACAATACCTGGCTGCTGTCTACTCTCTGCTCTTCTCTCCCGTATCCTCTGTGCACCAAGGGCCCTCTCTCAGCGCCACCATGGCTGAGCCTTGGAGATTCCTTGGTCGGGATCACAGGGGTTAACGTATCTCTGAATCCCGGGCCCTGCTTCTTGGTTTCCTTGGAGATAGCCGGGGTGGCTGGGGCAGAGGAGGAGGGCGGGAGCAACTCCTTGCTTTTGTTAGTATTTACATGCAGAGGTAGAAAGTTGTAGGGCTTCTTGTTCTCTCCAGCTAACTGGCGCTGGTTGTTGGCAGCTGTGACACGCCCCTGGGAGTCACTGCCGATGCTCCTCTGAGTAGGAAAAGAAGATACAAGTCAGACAAATCACCACTCAAGATTGTCATCCTGCTTTAAAAACTGAAATGGTTTCAGTATTGTGTACTTTTTTTTCTGTCCAAATCATGCTTGTTATCACAGTAATTACAATGACAATGCATGCACTAATAAAATAAAATAAAAACTGACACTGGCTTTGTCCATTTATATTCAATTGACACATTTTATTTCTTCTATTTTGCTTCTTAATTCCAAGTTTACACTTTCTTCTCAGTGTCTACTATTTTTGTTCAAAGCCCTCCCACTCTGCCACCCTCAATGCAGCAATAGGACAAGGTCAGCCCAACAACTCCATACTAAACTATTCAAAATATTCTGCTAGAGAAGAACAGCCGGGCATTGGCATTTAATCACTGAAAAAGGAGCGGAACTTTTCTTTTTAGTTTAACAGTGTGATGAAAATCTTTTTTAATTTTGTGTCCTCAAGATTCTACAAAAAAAAGAAAATAAAACTTGATATGTGAAAGGAGTGGGAATCTGTAGCTGGCAGAAATGAGCATGACAGTACTTTGTTGCTTGTTGAGTACATATGTGTCCTTGAACAGATGCTGGTTAAACACATTTTATCTGTTCAGATCAAGGCTTCTTCATCGTAACAGGATTGTGTTAGTGCACAATAGCTTGTTTGTCAACAGCTGCTATTTATTTCTCACAACAAATGGGTCACAACACAGTTGACCTATCACAATCAGTATCTCACTCAAGCTACTTTATGTTAGGCTAAATAAAATAAAATAAACCTCTTTCTGTGACTCAAATACAAAATAAAAATGCATACTGACCACAATGGGGGGAAAAGTTTGAGATGCAGCAGTTTTTTTTTTACCTCATCTAGGTCTGTGAAATTGATCCTCTGACGCAACTTGTCTAATTCAGCTTGGTCTGGGACAGACATCTGGGTGGTATATTTGATGTGAGGAAAGGAATGAGGAGTGCGTGCTCTCCTGCGACCAGCCCCAGGGGTGGACTCTGGTGAAATATCATTAGTCAGGCGGCTCTCCACAACCGCAGCTGACAGTTTCTTCTTGTTCTTCTCTGATGATCGGTTGGCTTTCTTCTGCTGTACACCCCAGTCCTGATCAAGAAAGAAAATAGATTCACATCTTCTATAATAATGTTTGTTTACTTGCCAGGGTATGTCAAATATCATAACAGCAAATTCATAGCCACAAGACATGGAAATACATTTTACAGAGCATGTTTGAACTGCAACATTTGGGTCAGATTAGCTGTACAATAAAAGCACATAATGTTGAGTCCCTGCAGTGTGATATTATGTGAAAAACGAAACTGCCCCGTCATGTGTATGTAGTTTCTATCAGTGCTGACCACCCCTTACCATGTTGTTGAGTCTATCTTCCAGACTGCCATTTGATACAGCCCAGTTGTGCAGCTCTTCTGAACTGTCATCAAAAGGAGTGCCACCAGTTGCCATATCACCCACTCACAGATTTCTGAAATTCACAACAAAATGTATTATGGGCACCTCACGAAAACAACATCACAAGTTCTACAAATCTAGCCTAGATTAAAAACATTCAATCAAATTGGCATTTTCTCAGCTGGTAATAGCTTGTGGAAGACAAATCATACTGTTTACTATCCAAAGAATAACAACCCAGTAATTAAAAACACCAAATAAGATAAAGTGACAGGAGTTAAAAGAGAATTTCAGGCAGTTTTACTGTCAGGTGACATTATTAACTATTGGCTGTCACTTTCACTCTTACGTTAAGCAAATGGTGGTACCAACAAAACCAGCAAGAACAGCAACAGATTTGATGAAGCTAACCACATGAAATTTGTAACAAAGCTAACAGCAGTTAGCTATTGTCAGCGACGACACAAACTCACCATGTGTTACAGAACAATATATAACGTTAAAATAATGCTAAAGGAAATGCTAGAAATCCAAATACATTTTGTGAAGCCAGGGTAGGTTAACTGATACAGTAAAGACAAGAGTTACATGGAAGCACCAAATGCGTCATTCCTCACCAACAGCAGATAAGTTTAGCTAACGTTTACTCTCCAGTTATCAAACAGTATTGGGGAGAAAAAAAAGCTGTCATTTATGTCGATCGTGTGACGTTACCAAGTAGCTTTTTCGACCTGTCCGTTAGCTGCCGTTGGGTTTGGTGTGTATCTGTGGCCCGCTCAGATTCCCGGGGAAAAACAATGAGACATTCCCTCCACCACGCAGCGGGATCCTGCAAGCTTTCTGTCACTGCTGCTTCCCGGAGGAGGACACACACACACACACACAGGTTATCGTTGCTGAAAGTGCAGCGATAACCGATAGAAGACACGGAGCTACATCTCAAGCATACCCTCTCGATTTTAGAACTTTACTAGCTCATCATCAACTGTGACCTAGTTCCGTTTCACAATCGCCATGGCAACACGCGATAACCCCGATCTGCATCAGCTAACTCTCTGAATACCACCACTTTAACGATCTATTGATACACCACCACGTCGAGTGTGATTTCAATCTATCGAAAAATAAACAAATTGCATGCTTATGAGTCGCCTATGTTGACAAAGCTCGCTGGGGTTAACTGGCTAGTGCTATCTGGTTTTGCTAAATGCTGCTCAACATTGAGCTAACTTTAAATGCCTCGGGTAAAAAGTTGAAGCAAACACGCACCTCAGCTGTTAGTTATGTTAGTGAGCTTGGATTTTTTTATACAAATTATCAGGGCTAACTAACCAACGGTGACTCTATCAAGAAATGCAGCGGGTAGGTAGACAAAATACTGCCTCTTTAGTGATATTTTAACTATGCGCTAGCCAAGTTAGCTTACATTTCGAGGCGGAGGACCTTGTTGTTACCATTCGGAATGGAACTGGAGGTGATGTTGTTGCCTAGCAGCCGACACGGCGTAGTAACGGTTCCACAGAATCTGTCAGAATCTGGTTAAAAGCCATTCGATAAATGATAACGTCTTATCGGTCCCACTTATGCAGCAGCCAACTCATGGATGTGTTCTTGGCCTGTTATGAACACTCCCATTCAACAGGGGGCAGTACACATTAACTTTGTGCTATTGTTCGACTGACAGGAAGGAAGGAAACCATAGAAGGAAACAGTAATATTGACGATCGCTGTTCGTTGAAGTCGAAGCATCGAGTTTGTGCACGTAAGTGTTGAGTGAAATGTGAAAATGGACTGATGAAAACTGTCAAACAGTATTTTAATACAAAACTCTTACTCGTCCTCTGTAAACATAGAAGTTTGAATGTTTTTTTCGGTCCTCGCTGACTGACTTTTGTCGTCGGTTAGCCATTTAGCCTCCGATGCTAACGTGGGCTAGTTAGCCGAGGGAAGCTACGTGTGTGTGTTTGTTTTTTCATTAATTTCTGAGAACGCAGATATATTTAAACGCTGCCAAGACTGACTGTGATTTTTTGTTGTTGTGTGAACAGAGATAAGATAATGGGGTCGTCTAAGAAACACAAGGAAAAGAGTCGCGACAAGGACACGGAAGAGCGCCGTCGCGAACACAAGAAACATCGCCACAAGGATCGAGACGCTTCGGATCGGGATGGGACTCGTGACAAAGATAAACGAAAGCGGTCCAGGTCTAGGGAAAGAAGTGGTCGGGACAGCCGCGGCAAAGGTGAGAAGAGCACCGGTGAGCCACGAGTGAAAAAGGAGAAAGTTGATCCTGCGTATGAGGAGAGCAACGCAGACATTGCACCCCAGTCTGCAAGTGGAGATGCATCTCTCAGCATCGAGGAAACCAACAAACTCAGGGCAAAACTGGGTCTGAAGCCTCTGGAATTAAATGAGAACAAGAAGGAACTCGGGACCAAAGAGGATCCACTCGTGGCTGCAACCATCAACCCTGTTCTCATCAAGCAGCAGAAAGAGATGAGAGAGAAGCTTGCTGCCGCAAAAGAGAAACGCATGCTGAACCAGAAACTGGGGAAAGTCAAGACCCTAGCCGAAGATGACTGGCTAGATGACACGGCTGCTTGGGTGGAGAAAAGCAGAAAAGCGGCGAAAGAGAAAGAACTGGCAGAGAAAAGAGCCAAACTTCTGGAGGAGATGGACGAGGAGTTCGGTGTGAGCAGTCTGGTGGAGGAGGAGTTCAGACAGACCAAAAATGAGTCCTACACATCTCGAGATCTTAAGGGACTCAAAGTGCAGCACAAAGTGGACTCCTTCTCAGAAGGTCAGACTGTCATCCTGACCCTACAAGATAAAGGTGTTCTTGAGGAGGAGGAAGATGTGCTTGTAAATGTGGGGATGGTGGACAAGGAAAAAGCAGAGAAGAACGTTGAGTTGAAAAAGAAAAAGCCAGAATACAAGCCCTACGAGGAGGAGGAGAGTGTGGATGACATGGTTACCTTTAAATCACGCTCTGTTCTTTCCAAGTATGATGAGGAAATTGATGGAGAAAAGAAAAAGAGCTTTCGGTTGAGCACAGGGGGCTTTGCTGACGGGGAGCGAGAGCGGGAGCTCCAGGCGATGAAAGACGCTCTACGAAATCAGGCCCAGTCCTTGGAAATGCCTGCTCTCAGCATCGCCTCAGAATATTACACACCTCAAGAAATGGTCGGCTTCAAAAAGACAAAGCGGCGCGTGAAGAAGCTCAGGAAGAAGGAGAAGCCGGTTGCTGACGAACTCGCCATTGATGACACTCGCAGTTCTGACTTTGGCTCCAGGACGCGTGGCCGTGGCCGCAAAGAGGAGAATGACAATGAGGAGGAAATAAAGGAGGAGGAGGGGGAGGAGACCAGACTTCCACACAACATCCCAGCGTTGTCTGATGACATCAGGACGGCAGAGATGGACATAAGCGATGACGAAGACTTCACGCCTCCTGAGTCAACTGTAATCGAGGAGGACGAGGCAGAGCAGGAGCTGCAGAAACAACTGGAGAAGCAGAGGAAGCTGAGGCAAAAGCAGCTTCTCAAAGACTCTGGTGAGAAAGTGGCAGCACAGATTAAAGCGCTTGATGATGACGAGAATGACAATGATCCTGAGACGAGGAACAACATTGTTTTCAACGCCACCTCAGAGTTTTGCAGAACCCTGGGTGATATTCCAACTTACGGACTTTCAGGCAACAGGGAGGACCAAGAAGACATAATGGACTTTGAACAGGAGGAAGAGAAAGACGAAGCTGGAGGTTCAGACTCCGACATGGATGAGAATGTCGGATGGAGCACAGTGAACTTGGATGAAGAGCAAAAACAACCTGACTTCTCCACAGCCTCAGCCACCATTTTGGATGAAGAGCCCATTGTCAACTCCGGCCTTGCCGCTGCCTTGCTGTTGTGCAAAAACAAAGGTCTTTTGGACACCCAAATGCAGAAGGTAGCCCGTGTCAAAGCAATTAAGGGTGCCCTGCCCAACGACAACTACTGCATTGAGGACAAGATGGGCTTTGATGACAAGTACAGTCGCAGAGAAGAATACAGAGGCTTCACACAAGATTTCAAGGAGAAGGATGGCTACAGGCCCGATGTTAAGATTGAGTATGTGGATGAATCTGGGCGGAAACTCACTCCAAAGGAAGCATTCAGACAGCTTTCACACCGATTTCATGGGAAAGGGTCTGGAAAGATGAAGACGGAGAGGAGGATGAAAAAGCTGGAGGAGGAGGCACTGCTGAAGAAGATGAGCAGCAGTGACACTCCCCTGGGGACTGTTGCCTTGCTTCAAGAGAAACAGAAGTCTCAGAAAACACCATACATTGTGCTCAGTGGGAGTGGGAAAAGCATGAACGCAAACACCATCACTAAATAAGTAAATGGGGAAGCGTGACTTATCCTTAGTACATACACATTTATACACAGGTTGTTTTAAGTAAATTCTATAATGTCACCCTGCCCTAGTCAATGCAAGTGTTGTTGTTGTTCTAGTGAAATTGTTGAATAAAATGATTAGAAATAAGAAAAATGTTTGTTTTTTTTCTTTCTGTGTTTCAAATTTTCAAGGTGGATGGTAAATTCAAAAGGTTTTCATTAAAGCAGAAGTAAGTGGTCCGGTCGTTTTCGCTAATGCTGCGTTCCAGGCAGGCTTTTGAAATCGTAAATTACAGCTTCAAGTCACAACTTACGACTTTGTAGCGTTCCAGGCAACCCACTCGTGTTTCTCCGACCTGTTTTACCGGTGAAAGTCACTATAACAGCCACTCGTAACTTCCGACCGGTGAACTCGTACCAGATCGAACTGGTACCACTTCACGGTCGGAAAAATACGAGTTTCCTTGAACGCACCATAACAGTCCTCGTCCCTACGTCGCCACATTCACGGCGTTCCTTGGCTGCACACACAGCCCTGCATGCCGTTCTCTCTCCTCATTGGATAAAAACTGTAGGATACGATAAATGTTTTCTCCTCGGCTCAGAGCAGAGCAGAGTGACTGACAGACCCGTGTTTTGGTCCAAACACTCTATGTAAGTGATTGCTGTCGGAAGATATAACTATTTAAGACTTATATTAACACAAATATATCACTTACTTCTGCTTTAATTTTTAAATGAGAGATCAGATTTGCTAATTTGATATGAGCAGGGTCAATTTGCATTTGTTCAGTATCATGACAAGATGTAATTTTTTGGTTTAGGCAAAGACATGGCTAGTGCTAAAGAACAAGAAGACTAAATTAGGTACAATGCATCTGGATTATCATTCAGCGTCTTAATTTAATCTCTCATCAACACAGTTCATGTGGTGGTCCAATAAATGGAAAACAGAAGAAGAAATCCACATTAAATCAAAACAAAGTAGACAGAATACGTCAGCACGGAGCTGACTGACAACATTTCACTGCATTTTATGTATGTATTTCAAATTTATTATGGGATAACCCCTTGAGATGTGTCATCTCGTCTTCCAGGGGGTCCTATAATGGGGGTGCTAATATGTGACGAATAAACTCTGAACTGAACAAATAAAACGGTGCAACAATTGAAGCTCTGAAAATGTTTTGTACCTCTGTACATGGGGTAAATAATATGAAAAATTCAAATGTAGCACTTAGTCCATTTATGGATTACTGTAATGCACAACATGTTAAGATGCATAGTGGACCATGCCCTCTGTATACTAGATAAATTGTTCAATAATTAATGTTTACTGTTCAAAAAGAATGCAATCTTTATCCAATAGAGGGCAGCCTTGTAACAGTTCACGGAGAGAGTCATGTTCCTGATGGAGAATTATTTGCAATGTCTATCTTGTCGCTTCTCAAATTCACTTGTTTTGTGTGACTATTGATATATTATTGCCATACACATTATTATTATTAATAATAACAATATATTTTTTATTTATATTACCATCAACATACATTTTAAAATGTCGCCTTTAAGCGGAACTGAAGTCGGGGGTCAAGGAGCTGACCGGCCACTGTTTTCGTTGCACAACCTGTAGCAAAGTAGTTAGCAACGCAAAGCTAACGCTAGCAAGCTACCGATCGCTTCATCCGACAAGAGATGCTCAGCTGATGGCTGAAGACTTGCACGGAGAAGGTGGGTGTGAGCAAAACAAACAAAAATCAAGGACATCTTAATGCCTGCTGTCAGTTAAACCAAAGAAACGCCGAGGGAGTTTCACTGTTGAAAATTATAATTTGCTTCTTCGTCTCCGACGTGTCAGCTTGTTTGACAGCTTCCTGTTGTTTAGCTAGCAGCAGCGAGCTTAGTGACGGACGCTGTTTTAAGTAGCTTTGATGTTTGGAAATGGCCTCTTGCTTTCCGAAGTATCTCGTTATACCCGGGCTGTTTTTACCACATATATCCAGCAGGTTAACATGGCCTATAATCAGATGTTGTTGTTGTTGTTTTTAAATTTGATAGTTGTCGTAAAAGCGCAATAATAAGATAGCTAAACAGTGAGCTGTGTCGCCTCCACAGTCCAGGGTGGAAACTATGACAGCCTTTATCTATACACCTACACCAGAAACGAACTGCTTTTTATTAATCACAGATCCATAATTGTCAGCATTAATAGCTGAATAATTAGTAACCATATGTCAAAGGTGAGCAACCCACCAGTTGTTCATATCACATTTATAACAAATGAATTCGACTCCACCAAGAGTTTATATTATGTTTTTTACGTGATGATTTATGATTACGTGATGATTTATTTTGACATGATGAACCTGTGAATATGGACTAAAGCTTTTAGCATGACAAGTAAGTTTCCTTTGTGAAATGCCTGCAGCAACCAGTGGACCAGTTGTGGTGCACACGCCCCTTGTGTAAACTTTACACTGAGCAGCATGTCCAATAGATGTTTTTTTTTTCTCTCTCTCTCTTTCAGGCCCTAACCTGGCTGTTGTGATGTCAGAGCCAAAGTCCCCAACGCCAACTCCTGGAACTCCTGGAGACACATACAAGGGTTGGCTCTTCAAATGGACCAACTACATAAAGGGTTACCAGAGACGATGGTTTGTCCTCAGCAATGGGCTCTTGTCATATTACAGGTAAGTTGCATCTACATCATATGTTGTTACAGGATTTTCTAGGACCGGATCTGAGGCTAAGGCGTTGGTTAGCCGGGAGGTTGGGGGAGGGGGCGTGTCACATGACCGTGTCAGTAACCCTGATTATGAGTCCTGGAAGTAACATAACATATAATGAATCTAACAACACACTCTGTTCTTAGGAAGCAGTCTTTCCCTCAAGGGTTAAACAAGCAGTCTCATGAAAATGAAATTCAAAAACCTGTTATTTAGATCACTGTGCTTGATTCTGTTTGTCCTCAGAACCCAGGCAGAGATGGGTCACACGTGCAGAGGCACCATCAACTTGGCCACAGCCAATATTGCTGTGGAGGACTCCTGTAATTTTGTCATTTCCAATGGCGGAGCACAGACGTACCACCTGAAGGCCAGCTCAGAGGTGGAGCGCCAGCGGTGGATCACTGCACTGGAGCTCGCAAAGGCAAAAGCCGTCCATATGCAGGCAGAATCTGGTGAGAGGGAGGACATGTCCTGTTAGACCTTATAAAAGCAGTGTGTGCAAAGGTCTTATGACATTCATTTTGGGTCAAACTGTCTCCCTTGTTCTCCTCTTCAGATGATTCAGGTGACGAATGCCCCACAGCTCCCCCCACCACAGGGCAGAGTGGAAGCTGCCGCAACTCAGAAGTCCAGACCACGCTACGCACACTGAGCAGTAAGGTGGAGGACCTCACCACCTGCAATGATCTCATTGTCAAGCATGGGTCTGCCCTTCAAAGGTATCAGTTGTCTAAGCAGTTTGACAGCATTAGAGGCCGAAGTCAGACCTAGTATTGTTTGTCGTCAGTGGTCCAGTCACAAGAAATAAGTACAGAGGGGTTAAGCAAATCAATGCAATGTGATTTTGAAATAGTAAATACTATATTTATTGTGTGAGACACATGTTAATGCTAGGTTTGATAAGAGCTACAGAGAAACAATATTATTCAAGGAAAGGAAGGATGGAGGTTAATTATTTGTTTGTCTTCTCTGTTCTCTGATGTATTTATTTACTCCACAAACAGGTCTTTGTCAGAACTGGAGGCGATTCGTGTTGGAGGGGAAATGGGAGAAAAGATCAGACAAGTTACGGAGAGGGCCACGCTGTTTAGAATCACCTCTAACGCCATGATCAATGTAAGTTACCACGGTGTAAATCACAGAGAAAACATGCTCTACTGCTGCTGATTATTTCGCTGACATGTGCTCATGTGTTTGCACGCTCCCCAAGGCATGTAGGGACTTCCTCTCGCTGGCCCAGAACCACAGTAAGCGCTGGCAGAAGGCTTTACAGACTGAAAGAGACCAGAGGATACGGCTGGAGGAGACTCTAGAGCAGCTGGCCAAACAGCACAACCACCTGGAAAGAGCTTTCAGAGGAGCGACAGTTCTCCCCTCTTCATTCAGCAATCCTGCCTTAGGCAACAAAGGTAAGTCACCGTAGTGTTGCTCAAATATGGTACAAATCATTTTCTTCTTGTTTCATAATGTAAGAAGCCAAAATTATATTTGAAAATAAAATTAGATTGATCGCCAGACGAGACTTTTCTGTCATTCATTCTTTCACTGTCTTTCTCCACTTTAGGTAATGCTCCAGGAAAGGGTGATGCCAGTGATGAAGATGATGACAATGAGTTCTTTGATGCTATGGAAGATCCAGCAGAGTTCATTACTGTCCCCGCTGACCCCAAGTATCACAGGTAATTAACTCGTATTTCACATGTCATGTCCTCCGTTATTTTCTTTCCTTGTGTACTGGGTTGTCTTATTTTCTGCTCTCCTATTTCTCCGTCCTACAGAAGATCTGGCAGCAACGTTAGCGGATTCAGCTGTGAGACTGGAATGGACGATCAGTCTGTAAATGTGTGTTAAATTAGTGTTTTTTTATGATCAAGCTCTGTCTGTATCTTGTATTTTGTCTTCTTTGCTTGCCAGCACGCCAAAGTCACTTCTTTCACTTCACTTCTCTTCCTTCAGTTTGATGAACTGTCCTTGGCGTCCAATCCAGAGTCTCCTCAGCCTCTTGAGCTTGAGCCAGTTAGACAAAGACGAACTCGTATCCCGGACAAACCCAACTATTACCTCAATCTGTGGAGCATCATGAAAAACTGTATCGGAAAGGAGCTCTCGAAGATACCAATGCCTGTAAGGAACCTGTACACTCGATGTTACAGTATCTGGGTGTTTTTTGTTTTGTTTTTTCATTGACAATATTCAGACATATTCAGACTTGTTCTCTGTTGCTTCGCACCCTCCAGGTGAATTTCAACGAGCCCCTCTCAATGCTGCAACGTCTGTCAGAAGACCTGGAGTACTACGAGCTGCTGGATAAGGCTGCTAAATGCCAGAGTTCTCTGGAGCAGATGTGTTATGTCGCTGCTTTCACAGTCTCTTCCTACTCCACCACTGTCCATCGCACAGGAAAACCCTTCAATCCTCTGCTGGGAGAAACTTTTGAGCTGGATCGCCTCAAAGATTGCGGCTACCGCTCCCTGTGTGAACAGGTATGTTGGAAAAACATCCTAACTAAGTGTGAACCATACTTAACAAGCAGCTTTTCACAGTCATTTAGTCTAAACTACTTATTCAGTTCCATTCACAGGATCAGGTTTGACCAGTTCTATAAAACAAACACACATGTGTTTATTTTCTAGATTTGGTTCCAACCATCGCATGACTATAATGATTATATCTCGACTCTGTTCTCTCTCTTCGCTTCATGCTCTTTTTCCCAGGTGAGTCACCACCCTCCTGCTGCAGCTCACCACGCTCTCTCTGAAAAAGGCTGGACCCTCAGACAGGAAATTACACTCGCCAGCAAGTTCAGAGGAAAATACCTCTCTATCATGCCCTTGGGTGAGTGGATGTGTGTGTGTTCAGTCCGTTCACACTGTGTCTTCTCTGGAGTCTTTAATTTATAAGACAGAATATGTAGACATGTGCGAATTATATTTTTGCCAAGCAGGATAAAAATGAATGTGAATAACTCTCTCTCACCAGGTTCCATTCAGTGTCTATTTGAGAAGAGCAACAATCACTACTCTTGGAAAAAAGTTACTACAACAGTACACAACATCATTGTGGGAAAACTCTGGATCGATCAGGTAACTCTTGAAGCTGATGAATAGGCGATACCTGGATCATTAATATCAATGATGAGCAGAAAATCAACCAGTGCATCCTCATTGATGAAGAGTTGATTAAGAGAACGTATGTTTTCTCCTTCCAGTCAGGGGAGATTGATGTGGTGAACCACAGGACAGGAGATCGCTGCCACCTCAAGTTCGCTCCATACAGCTACTTCTCCAGAGACGTACCAAGAAAGGTACAAAGAAAGGCTTTTGTGTATTTTTTTTTTATAGCAAAGCATTTACTTTACGTAGTCTGGATATTTTATAGTCAAATGTTTCATGTAGAAGCAAATTTTTCCCTTTGTCCCTCATAACTGGTTTGGGCTCTTTCATATGTACTTGAATGTGTGATGTGTGAAGTATAGTTACTGCCGTAGGCTATTTTGAAATGCTTTTTACTGTGTCATTGTGTTCTGTTGTTGAGACATGTCTATGATGAAAGAGGAAGAGGAATTTCCACTTTGTGGATAATAAAGTTTTTGAAATTGAAATATACAATGTAGCTGTTAATTGTATGAACTCTTCTATAATCCTCTGTCAGATTTATGATCACATTTTTCACTGAAAGCTGTGATATTCCCACAGGTCACGGGAGTAGTCACAGATAAGGATGGAAAGGCCCATTACGTGCTGTCGGGAACATGGGATGAGAAGATGGAGTTTTCCCGCATCATGCAGAGCAGTAAAGGGGAGAATGGCACTGAAGGCAAACAGAGGACGGTCTATCAGACCCTCAAAGCCAAAGAAATCTGGAGAAAGAACCCTTTGCCGTAAGTTGTCAGTTAATAAAATCTTAGTAAATAAATTTAAACTTTGCTTGTAAACAAATGGGCCTGTAGAGATGCAGTTAGTTGTGTTTCTCTGATCATTTATGCTCACCACTATCCAGAGACGGAGCAGAGAACATGTACTTCTTCTCCTCGTTGGCCTTGACACTGAACGAAGCCGAGGATGGCGTGGCGCCAACGGACAGCCGAAGACGCCCCGACCAGCGATTAATGGAGGACGGCCGTTGGGACGAGGCGAACGCAGAGAAACAGAGACTGGAGGAAAAACAGCGCACAGCCCGTCGAGAGAGGGAGAGAGAAGCCGTTAAAGCAGCCAGCTCGCCGGAGGAAGGTAGGAGAAGAAAACAGGGGGCAGCGACAGATACGGAGTTTATCTATTTGTCCTGTGTTTCAGTCCAATGTTTTTCTGTCCATTCATCTTTTGTCCACTCTTGTCTGTCTTCGTATACTTTGCCTGCTTGTCTCTATCTCAACCCTAAGCTGTCACTGAGGATTCAATGAGTGACTCACCCTTGAAAAGCAAGTACTCGTCTTTTCGTCTTTACTAGTCTCTTCCTCGCCCTAGTTCTACACTTTCTATTGACCCTAGAATCAAAAGCACACATACATGTTTCTGTGTGTATTATGAAGGTGCCTTATGTCTTCTACATCATCTTGATAACAGCCCATTCACATTTTACTGTCCCTTCATCCATTTCTGTTCCATTTAGCTGATGATGCACAGGAGACTGGCACAGAAGCAAGTGAGGTGTCTGATGAAAGCAAGTATCACTTCACAGTAAAACAACGTGTACCTTTAAAGTTGCTCTGGTGGCATCTTAACAAAGCATCGAGTAAAAAGAAATTACCTCGGCACATCCACAGGAGGCGAATGGGCGTGATGTTTGTGAGGAAACAACCTTGTTCTTTGATATTTTCTGTCAGTAGCCCTTTTCAACCGGTCATGTTTATGAGCTGACAGAGATCAGAAGCTCAGTTTACAACGCTAAATTTTTATGGATAAATTTGTATGATTTCCTTGAGCAAACAAACCAGCACAGAGTAGGTGTTGTGCTTACATTCTCTCCTGCTGATTAAATAAGAAACTCCCTCTTATTCTCATGGCGAAATATGCATCATGGGAGATGACTAATGTGCAGCAGGCTGGTTATCGGTGTACACAAAGGTTAAAAAAACCTTCAACTGAAGAAGTAGAAGACACTTTTTTGTTTCCCAAAGCAAAGACAATGATAGGAAATGTGGCCTTAATTATTTAGAGACATACAGTAATCACTCCTGTCAGAGGTCTTGTCTGTTAATGATGAGCTGACACAGTCGATAGTCCGCGAGATGCCACAAACAGCAATTTTGAAATGTACACATGCAAAAAAAAACAATTGGTGTGGATTTGGGTCTCTGAGTTGTGGATTTACATTGACTTTTTTTGTGCTGCTGTTGCTCAGCTGACACAGAGGACTCAACCCCTCACACACCTGTTGCATGCAAGTAGCACCTTTACATTTTCACTCGCTTTTCCTCTTTGTATCATTCATTTTCATTTCATCACCCGTTCTCTCATTTAACTCCTGCACCATCCTTCATTCTTCTTTTTCAGCCCCTTATGGACCATCGCTCTTCCCTTATTTAAGCAAGTATTCTGGTCATGATGTGATATACGGTGCAATTATTCCAGATCTTTCTAGTGATTTAGTAGAATTCAGATTTTTTTTTTAAATAAAAGTTTATCTTCCGTCATTTCCTCTTTACATCTTTTGCAACTTGCTCTGTCATAGTGGAAGGCAAGGAGGGTCCTTATGGAGCTCCAATCAAAAGCAAGTAACACCAGTCATGCCCTCCGTCCCTCCATCCCCTTGTTATTGTTATTATTTTGTCATTAATGTGTGTAATGGAGACTTGTTGGAGACTAGTTTAGCTTTAGCCAGCTGTAGAATTAGCTGTAGTGTATTTTTGAGTAGTAGTCATTGATCAGTTTGCTTTGGTCCTGGGTGCAGGTGCGTTAGGCGTGAGACTTGTTCTCTCCACATGAAAGAGAACTTAATTGGTCTTTTCTTCAGGTGCAAATCAATATTACACTTACTGTGTTTGGTTTGTGTAAGGTGCATCTGAAGACCAAGAAATCTGTAACTCTTAATACGTTTATTTCTTAGTACCTGAGAGCACCACCTCAGGTACTAAGAAGGTACCACTTCTGAGAGCATATCGGCTTAATTTTAGCATGATATACTTATCCTGATGCAGCGACTTCCTAGCCCTCACCTGAGGTTCCTCTAAAGCTTCTCCAGTTAAAGATTGTCTTTCTTTTCCTCCAGGTACCCACCTGGACAACCACCAAGCACTATGGTTCGAGAAGATCGACGACGCTGCGTCTGGAGAGACCTTGCATGTCTACAAGGGGGGTTACTGGGAGGCGAAGGACCAAGGCACCTGGGACATGTGTCCTGACATCTTCTGATAACAGCTGAATCAGCTCGGTTCCCTCGGCGCTGTACGAATGAGAAGATGACAACCTTAAAATAGCTAACGTGGGGAAATCAAGCCTGACATCAACCTGTCGTCAATGTCCGTAGCTTCCACCCTCTACTCCAGCAAAAAAATTGCTCAGGATCAAGGGCATGTGGATTCCACACAGTGTAGATACAGTGACATTGTAGTAACATGGTATCTGGTTAGTGTTCAGAAACCCCTCTCACTGCCTCTCAAACACTTTACCTTTTATCTAGGATTTGGTCTGCTGCTCGTTCTCGCTCCAGGACCCTTTGGTACCGAGTTGCATCTAGCAACAATTATTCTGGTCAAGCTTTGGAAGCACTACCTAAGAAGATTTGCTTGAGCAGAGTGAGCCACTACCTAACATGAAATTTACAACTTCGTTGTGCATTCCCTATTTATTATTACTTTGCATATATTATTACAAATTCCCTAACATGGCACCACAAGTTTAAACCCTACCCAACATGTTCAACAGATCACATGATAAAATATTCACCCTTCAGACTGAAACACAAGTGAGTTATTTCAACAATTATATACCAGTATATTATTTAAACAAATACTCTAAATAATGATAGATGAAGGGTTTGCCTTTAATTTATGGTGAATTGCGGTGCTACTTTATTTACTGAAGTCTACATTTTCCCCTTTTTCCCCACAGTTTTGCTCTAAACACAACTCAGAATATGTTTGTGATTTGTTTCCCCTCTGATAACTGTGAAATACACAGCAGTGATAAAGAGTAACTCTAAATTTTCCAGATGAACTTTTCAGCTGATGAGTCCCTAATCGTGATACTGAAATATCTGCACACTCCATCCGCTTCTTTTTTTTTTTCCTTTTTCACTCCACATTTCCTTTTTATTTTATTTTTTCATTTTTGTTGAGGAATAATTTCAGATTTTTGCATAATAATTTTATTATTTCACATCTTAGCATATTGAATTCTGTATAAACTGAAGCATTGGTACCAAACAAATAACAAAAATATGACATGAAAATATTAAATGGCAGTCTTGGGAGCAGAGGAATCGGGGTGGGACCTGTCATTTTGTTTGTAATGTTGTTTTCATTTAAGAGTTCATTTATTGTCTGATATATTTTACATTTACACTTACACTTACGTGGAAGTGAAACTTATATTTTCATACCTACATTTTTAGCTCATGTTATTTCTCAACCATTTCAATTCTGCTTTTTACAGTAGATGCTAAGGCGGCTCACTATTTGAACACTTGTGATTTAAATGAAAAGCAGCAGGACTGTGCTCCAAGCTGGATTGCTACTGGCTTGATGATAAACTAAGTGTTTTTTGTCTTCCTGGTTTCCTTCAAACTTACAGATCATAGCTTTAATAATGATTAGGATATTTTAGTCTCTGTGTGTTCTGAGTGTAGATTATTAACAGACAGCAATAAGAATGCCTCAGTGTGTATATGCACGTGGCACAGAATGAAATACGAGGACAGTGTGACACAAGAATGCTGAAACTGCAAAAAAAAAAACCTGAATCCTGTCTTCGTATTCATCTCTGTTGTTGTTTGTTACTTGAGTGTAAGGACTGTATGGTTGCTGAAAGTCTAAATTTCATTTTATATTCAAGTGTACTTAAAAGGAGGACACTGAAAATGAAGATCACAAAATGTAATGTTGCAAATATTTCTGGGTAAATATATGAAATAGTAACGTAATTGTGATAATAACTGGTTATGTTGATAGAGAATCTAAAGGCGGTGATGCACTTTTTTTTTTTTCCTTCTTTGTCATTTTTATTTACTTAGATCTTGATACATTTTCACTGTCTGAGCTGAGTGTACCCTGTTTCCAGAAGTCACCCATTCCCACCTAGGATAGCTTTATATTTTAAATTATATTAATTTGTTTTTGACCATAATTGTTTCTTCCTACTTTCAACTTTTGCTTTATACATTATTTAAATATATATCTTAATACTACATTACATCTCTACTATCACAGAGTGAGTTTACAGCTTTCTTTCTGTCCTCTCTCTTCTCTTTTTTTAATCAGTATAATGTTTTTTAACCATTGGTCTTAATTATATAGCCCCTCACCCATCATTACATCTGTGTTTTTAACCTTTTTCTCAAGTTTCTACTTTTATTGATTGCATTTGAGTGTTTCCAGCTGTGAATTTCTTTTCCCTGCCAAAAAAGAGACTGAAGTTGTTATTGCACTTTAGTACAGTACATCAGTGATTTGATTTGCTTAACTTGATTTGACTGAGAAAAAGGTCAACTTTAATGAAGCTACTGAAGAATTTGTCACTTTGTAAGTTTGTTTTGAAAACTTTTCCTAAACCATGTTCAGTAATTGCAAGGATATGTACATACGTAAATATATACATATGTATTGACTGACAGTCTGAGCACAGGTTTCACTTTTTCTGTCCCATCATTTCAGGTTTTTTAGCAGGAATGTGTTAGAAGTTGACAATATTAAAAGTCTGTATGGAGATGAAATGCATTTATTTGGTTGCGTTTTTGTCTTTTCAGCAATGTACCACAATACAGCTTATACTAGTTCAGACTGTACGTGGGAGGGTTTAACAACTTTACATAGGCTACTTCCTGTTCTATCAACTTTACACAAACAGGTTTGAAAAGTTTCCATAGGGTAATTATGGCGCCAAACAGCATTCTCTGAGCTCACGCCATGACCCCCCCCCCCCCATTCAAACATGCAAACCTACAGTATTTCACAGTGTAAAGATCTAGCATTCAAAATTATACCAAAGAACACAAAATAATGAAAACTCTTAATAAAGTGGCTGTACAGACAGACAGTCCCTGTATGATAGTTACTTATGCAACAGTGTGTAATAGGTATTTTTATCCTGTAGCAGGTTGTCTGCATGTGGTGACTGCTTTTGTTTTCTAGCTACCAGATCTTTTGTCAGCTAGAGAGCTTTGTGATTAAAAATGATCAACTCTGGGATGGATGAGATAGAGAAGATTTTATTTAGGAGGTAAACCAATTGCGTATGGGACATTAGGATAAAATTGTGAAAATCAGATTATGTGGAAATTAAGATCTCTTGTGACTACAACAGCTGGGGATTGGATGGCCGTTTTTTTTCCAGGAAATTTAAGGGGGTTAATACCCCAGTCATAATGATACTGAAACTCAAGTGTGTGGTGTGGACTTTGAACATCCCTCTTTAGGACAGTGCGTTAGAGGCTGTCAACCAAGGCTGTGGTGAGATGAGTTGACTGGAGAAACGTTTATGTTTAGTAAACTAATAATCTATCTGTGGAGACGTTTAATCCACAATATCTGTTTAAAAGATAAATAAATAATGGGCGTGGAGCGTGTGCCTTTGTACTGTGGCCGCCTCTCCTCCTGCGGCGCGCGTGGGTGTTTAAAACGAACGCGCCTCTTCGTGACGTCATCATCTTTGTTTACTGCCTTCACACAGGAGCTAGGTTGAGCACTTATTGCCACAGTGGTTGCAACAACACGTCTGCACAAGTTGTCCGTGGGAAGGCTGCTGCTGCTTGTCTCTCTTCACACTCACTTCCGTCTGTGATTAAAGGTTAATAATCTGACTGTAAAAGAAAAACATGTCGGCCAACGGAGAAGACTCCATAGACGCACGAAGGGAAGGCGACAAAGGGTGAGTGATAAAACTGCCATACATAATTTAGCCGGTTAGCTTCTGTTGTTGTCGGCTGGGGCAGTGATAAGGAAACTGCTTTGTCACTCAGTAATTACTATTTCTGCCGCCATTTGTTGACTATCTGCCGACCCATTGTAGCGTGGTTACTTCCTGTTTTTCGTTACCCTTCATTTGAATTCATTGCGTGTTGTCCTGCAGGTCAGATGGGCCTGCAGCTGCTGCCATGGTTGTGGACGCCAAGCCCAAGCCCCAGTCCCAGTCCAACAGCTTCAGATACAGCCTCGACTACCCCAGCATGGGCCAGTGCATCATCATCAACAATAAGAATTTCGACAGTTCAACAGGTGTTTATTTATTTATTCATTTATTTTGTCTCTTTCAGGTGGTTTGAGCAGGACATGACACCTCACTCAAATGAAACCGCTTTGAAGAATAGAAGAGAAACCCACAGGCCACACTAACACCACAGATGAGTTTAACTCCTCTCACTGTGTTTCATTTCAGTGAAACTCACATTTCACAGGAACAAGGGCTGCATGAGTAGTGTGTCTTGCAGAAATTGAAGAATAGACCATTATTATATTTTAGAAAATGAAGCACCTTTTACTTAAAAGTAAATATTCACGTGCTTTTCTTCATCCCAGTGCCATTATAATTTAAACTGTAAACACACTTGGTCAGGCTAAGCTATTACGGGAGGCAGTTTATTGCATTCTATACCAAAGTAAAATCTTAAAAGCAATATTGAGAGTTTTGTCTTGACTGTATGTTTGCTGCATGTATGATTAATTAGTCATTTAGCCCAAACATACGCCTGAAAAACCTTGATTAGCTTTTAGAAGTTAGCTGTCACTAAAGCAGTGCTTTAGATCTTGCACCTTGCAACAATGCAAATGTACCATCTAATCAAGCAAAATGAGGTGATAGGTGTACTATTGTTGTGGATACTATTAAACCACCTCCCGTGCTGTTGAATTAGATGTTCAAGTTCAGCTCAGGGTCAGTTCCTGTTTGGCTGTAGAAAGTGAGAATAAACATGTGGTTGCATCGTAATTCTTGTGTAGTTGATAACAGTGTGTGTCAGTGGAAGTCACGTACAATCAGGAAGTGCAGCAGCCTACATGACCTGCAACCATCACGTAGATAATAACAGTTTGTCTAGTTCCTCTTCAAAGTCTACCCTTGTCTACAGAGAGCTGTGTGTATGAGAAAGTCCATTTTGACCAGGTAGATGACGGCCCACGCACATGGATACTGCTGCTGCGGCCTTGCTTTAGTGACAGTACCACAGAAAACTCAGATATTATGTTACGAGACGAGACCATGGAGTGTTCATAATCTTTTCATGAAGCATGGCCATGGATGCCCCCTAAAGGTCTATAGCTTGCTTTACTGAGCATATAAAAGCTTCATGTCAACAATAGTTGAGATACATTATGAAACCTTGAGTTTATCTTAGTCCTTCTCTAGCCTTTATCAGAAATGAGGACATGCAATCTAGACTTGAGGATGTGTGTCTGCTTGTATTGAAAGAGCCTCTGATATCTGCCTGAGATATTACACATCAGTACAAGAAAACTTAGTGTGTGGAGCATCAGTGTGTGATGCTGGTTTACTGCTGCCAGACTTGTGTTTCTCAAACCTGTCTGGCAGGACTAACTGAATACACATGACTGCTTGATGTTCTCTGCTCGAGAAGCACTGTGCATCATATGAGTGGAGTAAACAACAAGAGCAATTAAGCCAGCCAAGTTCATTTAATTCTTTCCAACCAAGAAAAGGTTATTGTTGCAGCAGATTCTTAACATTCTCTATTTCCACTGTCTTCCAGAAAATTACAGCACTTTGAGCAGGAGGTGATGCGATTTTGTGGTGAATTTAGGCAGCTGGTTGTGGTCAGAACAGGTGACCACAGCTACTGCAGCCAACATGCAATATATCTTCAATCTTCCTAGGGACATTTTAACTAGGTGGCAAAGTACGCATACCGGCCAGACGCTGTAAAACATGAGTGAAGAAGTCTGACAGCGAGCCAGCTAATGGAATTCAACCATTGATAATTATACCATTTACGCCTGTTCAGGTGTTTTCACCTCTCCTGTCTGATTGGGTTGAAGATGGGTATGAGGTCCTGTACATTATGGACTAGCAACAGTCACTGAGGAAGGTGTAATTTTTCCCACCCTCACTGTACGACAAATGTCGGGCAAAATTATACTTGTCAGCCTGTTTGTTTGTTTGTTTTAGGACCAGTTACGAGGAAATAAAAATGTTCCTCACTTCTATTTTGTTTTCATTGTGTTTGGTCAATTATCTTTTTTTCCTCAGGCATGAATCAGCGAAATGGTACTGACGTAGATGCAGGAAACGTGATGAGAGTTTTCGCCAAACTGGGTTATAAAACGAGGATTTACAATGACCAGAAAATGCGCCAGATCACTGAGCTTTTAACTGCAGGTAAGAATCCTGCCAAATGAATACAAATCACAGATTTTAGCCTAATGACTACTTAAATTAAAACACTGAATGCAATACTTTTCCTTTTTCTTTTTTTTTTCTAATTTTCAGTTTCAAAGGATGATCACAGCAGCTCGGCCTCGCTCATCTGTGTTCTGTTGAGTCACGGAGATGAGGATGTGTTCTACGGTACCGATGGCCCACTGAGGCTGAAGGACCTCACGTCACTTTTTCGAGGTGATCGCTGCAAGACGCTGGTGGGAAAGCCCAAACTCTTCTTCATCCAGGTATTTTTAGGGGATTGCTTCCACTTTCACACCAGCTTCCTTTAGGCTTTGGTCATGTACTCAGTCTGTAATAATTTCTTGTTTTGTTCATGTGCACATTGTGCAGGCTTGCAGAGGCACTGAACTGGATGGAGGCATTGAGACAGACAGTCGGGATGAGGGCCCCACCAAGATCCCTGTGGAAGCGGACTTCCTCTACGCCTTCTCCACAGCTCCAGGTCCACACTCAAACACATACATGCTATAGGACATGAGCTGTTGCTTTATTTTATATTGCATTGATTGACCTTGTACTCTGTGCTCATTCATCTACAGGTTACTACTCATGGAGAAACACACAGACCGGCTCCTGGTTCATCCAATCACTGTGCGACATGATCAGCAAACACGCAAATGAATTGGAGCTCATGCACATCATGACTCGAGTGAACCACAAGGTGGCAGTAGAGTTTGAATCTGTCTCCAACACCTCATTATTCCATGCAAAGAAACAAATCCCATGCATTGTAACTATGCTGACCAAAGAGATGTATTTTGTTAAACCTTAATATCATCTCTGTATCAGATTACCTCAGCTAGGAAAAGAAAAGCTTACGGATGTTTGGGGACGTCTTGTTTGGGAATCATTTTATTTTACACATCATGACCAAATCTTCTCTCTTGACACCGGAGCATAGCGCATTTCTTGGAGAGTAGATGCAAAATCGATCAGTTCAATTCAGTTTTCAAGCGCGGGATTCTAAGTGTCTTTTCTGTGTTGTTGATATACAGCATTAAAATTTGTATCCCTGCAGCATGTCTTTTTTTAGACATGAAAACCAGAAATTTTATTTTTATGACACTGTTAAAATTGAAGTAAAAGCCTTTAAATCTGACAATCAGGAGAAAATGCAAGGGAAAAAATGTATCTGGCCTTTTTAATCCAACCGGTAGCCTAGATGTCTCTCTGCTGTTTACACTATACACATTTCAGGGGAAAAAAACATTTTGGAGACTTTTTGATAGGAACTTTATACTGTGTGTGTTTTTAATCATGAAACCATAGGTGGGTTTACTTCCTTCCAACATCAATGCATGTGTAAGCAGTTTAACTTATGTGTCAGGGAGATCTATTTGGTCTGTTGTGAAGGGATCATGTGTGTGACTCGGTGCCTGTTTTTCAATTTCCATTTTTTTTATATTCTTGTACCATACAATAATTCCTTTTGCACTCTCGACCGATGAGTTGTGTAGAGACTAAACAAATGCAATAGGTAATGTAAGTTATAATTTTGTTTACTACGGTATATTCAACAGCATCCACTAAGCTATCATGTTTTTTTGTCATTTGTCAGGCTAAGGGCTAAATCATTGCTGGTTTTTCAACTCCTGCTGTCTTAACACAGACTTCTTTGAATGAAGTGTTATCTGTGAATATCCTTGTATTAGTGGGGACGCAGTCTTCTCCATAGCACGCATGAGTAGAGCCAGCCAGTCTGCACGATACTGTTATTTCAGGCACATTTCGATGAGTTATTCATACTTGAACTCGGCTTTATGTTTCATATTTAGCTGTGGTGCATGTATTTTTTATGGTTTTTAAAATATGTAACAGCGAACGGGATGCCTTTTTGCTTTGCTTTGGAAGTCACAAGCTTCAAAAATTTTTTCAAAATAATTTCCAATCAACTGATATGAAACTGAGTGACTTTTAAATGTGACCATCAGTAGGGCATATAATTATGACAAAGCACAAATGTGACTGTGTTGTTGGTTTTTTTGGGGCATATCACTGTTTCGTAGCAGTTGCACTCTGATTGGTGTGATGTTTTTTTTTCCTGAAGATTAAAGGCCAGCTTTCACTAAACTTTGTTCTCACTGATTTTTTTTTGCATTGTAAAGATCACCAACTGATACAATGTTAATGCTGTATCACATCAAGAATTTAACCCCTACAAATGCTGCACAGGGTCTATTTGTGTACACTGTCTTGAGTATAAACAGGCAGGATTACTCCAGATTTGGCATGCCTGGAGGTGTGAAGAACTGGGCCACCAGATCCTGAGGCCCAGGGCCAAATAAAACTGGGCCTCAGATTCCTTCACTGCCAGCACTGAAGCACTTTACCTAAACCTGCTTCCACAAACAAGTCCTTTCCAACATGTTGGATGTTCTGAATACAAAAAAAACATATTCTCATACTTCTACACCTGCATGCAATAAAATATTTGAATTAAGAGGTGCCATCTCATGTCAAACCACTAGTTATAAGCATGACATTCATTCATTTTCTTCACCTCTATCTATGATAAGAATATACCGTAGACTCTGGGCTGCACAAAGTCTGCAGTTATCAAGTCATTTCTTGCTGATGTTAGTTGTTGTTGGTTGAAGGTAAGACTATATTACTTACTTTTCTTGGATGATTTATCAGCTACCTACCTGTACCAATGTGGTAGATAATGGATAGGTGCAACAGAGTGTGCATTTGTTGTGCATGGCTGACTTGTTATCTGGTTCTCATGAGGCCAATACAAGTCAAACAACCACTTTGTCAACAGTCACCTGGTTTGTGCCTTGTTTTACGATTCAAAGAGTAAGAAAAGCTGCAATAAAACATTATATTATTGTGTAATTTTTGATTAAAACACATTTTATTGATAATTTGGTTAGTTATTGGCTAAATTGTTGCAAATGATAATCAATAATGGAGTGTGAATGTCAGATACGAGTTGCTTCAGCTGTGCTTCTCCATATTTGTAAATGAAGTGGACAAAACTACACATATTTCAAATTACATGCTGTTTAGTGCATCTGCAGCATCAGCAACCTTACAATAGCAGAAACTGAATGCTCAGGATGAGGCAACTCACGATCAGACTTCAACATAAGTGGGATGGGGGATAATGGCACCCTTGTTTATTTATTTCTGTCACACAGTGTGTACAGCCCTTTGAAATGCATGTGTGTGAGTAATGTGCTATGTATGGATAAGTGCCTGTCCTTATTTGAACTGTTGATGATTGGATACAGCGATGATGTGTACCAGAGGTTGTCACTGATGTACATTATTTTACATGCGCTTGTGTGGGAGAGTATATATTTACATATACCACAACTGCTGATATTTATATCTAAAGATTTTTTTTATATGTTAATGCATTTTACCACGCTTTATATTTATCTGTATGTGAGTTTTGTGTTTCATTGCAGCAAATCTCTCCTTGGGAAACAGGTGTAGCCTGGTTGATGTTGCATTGCATCATACAGGTGTTTCTATTTTTTATTAGTCAAATGAGTGTTGAGCAAACCCCCTTTCCCTTTCCAGACTTCTTTGTATTCATTTGCATTGTTAACACAACCCTTGACAACAAAAGGGCTGACTTTGGCAGATTTCCAAAGTGGAAAGTAGGAGTTTACGAGTAACACCTGAACGCAGCACAAGTCCTCGCCTCTTTTGTCGCTGGAAATAGGCCTAATACTCTTTGACACTTGGAGATAGTTGGCTGCAGTGGACGGCGTGTCAGGTTGCTGTTGGTTTCCCCGGGTTTTACATGTCGCACCTGTGTGTCCCGCACTTCTCTCTCTGCAGCGTCGTGCTGCACTTTCGTTTCTACTTTGCACTTTCTTTTTTTCCCCACAAACATGTTACAAAATAGCCTAAGGTTATTAGCCAATCTTGGATAGACGAAAACAAAAAAAGAAGAAGAAAAAAAACATTTGCGCGGTATAAACCATGTCGAACAGTTGAAAAGAAGCAAGTTTTTCCTCCACCTCCATGTGGATAAACTTTGGAGAACATGGAGAAGTTGCTCCAGATCGCCCCGCACTCTCTGGCTCTGGTGCTGTCGCAGCAGGTTTGCGGGGAAGGAGATGTTGGAGAGCGGTCACAGCCACCGCCACCGCCGCCGTCATCACCACCGGCCACCTCCACCACCACCGCTGCGTCGCCGTCCGTCAACCTGCAGCATCACAGCGGCTACGAGGTCTTTGCCAACTTCAAAGCCGTGAACATGCAGCATTTCTGGAACAAGGCGCTGACGCAGGCGCTCTCCGAGATCTTCTTCCTCGGCTGGATCGATGAGCATGTGCTGCTGATCCGAGGCAAAGAGGTTCACCTCCAGGTCCTCAGGAACGGGTGGACCAGGCGGACACTGAAACCACCACGGGGCTTTGACATCAAGTGCATAGGTGGGTATGTTTGTCCCCCCCAGTGAGGCTGCATTTATTACAACACTACTCACTATCACTATTAGGCTAGCCTATTATCTGCTCTGCACAAAGTTTCTATGGCATCAACAAAACAGTGGGTGATGATGATGCCACCTAATCTGTATTCCACGTGGATCTCTGTTGAGCTCAGGGAAAGTAGCTGGGTCTTAGAGACAGGACACAGAGACTTAAAGTTTGGAAGCAACGTTTTATCTGTTGTTTAATTTGGACATTTTGTCTTTTCAAATGTCAGTAAGCCAGATTTCACAGACCGTGAGTCAGGGAAACTGATCAAAAACATTATGAGTAGGCCTACAACATTTAATCTTTTATCTTGGCCCCTGAACATGAATTCTGCTGATACCCTCCATATTCCTATGCATTTTGTTTTCCCACTTGCAACTGACTTAAATTTTTATAATTGTAAGTCTTAATTTTCCAAGACCAATAGAGTAAGAGTGAATAATGAACTAAGCAGCAACAGGAAGTTTCACAATTGTTTTGTGCATTGAAAGTGAATGGAGTTGTTCTGTGATACAAAAACAGTCCCACAGCTTCATCAGGGAAGTGATAGAGAGCTGCAGTGTTGAGATGGTCAGTCCTCAGCGGCCTGACAGACTGCCTGGCTGCATCTGACTTGCAGTTTGTTTATGAAGACTTGAGACTTCTGGACGTGACCCAAAGGGATTAAAAAATCAGTCACTGTCGCTAAGCGATGCACAGATCCGACCTCACCTGTAGCTACTGATGCGTCGTGGACTCAGAATATCAGTGCAGTTTACGATCTGTTTACCTCGACTGCTCAGAGCTCACTGGAGTCATTCTCATGCAGGCCTACATCCAGATTTCTTCTGATGGTTGTTTCATGCAGATGTCCACACCTCTTTAATTGCTGGCAAAATGCTGATGATTGGCATTGGACCTAATATGACGCTCCTTCACTGTAATTGTGAGCTAAGTACTTTCGCCTGAGGTTTTCATATGACACCACGAGTCTGTGAGTTCTGCTGGCAGGTTGCGTGAAGTCAGTTGAAGCTCGTCTGAGGAGGGGGAGAAGGAGGGAAAAAAAGGAGTTCAAGCAGCATCTTTATAAACTTCAGCTACTTCATGTCATGTGAGCTTTAGTGTACGGCGCTCATTCAGAAAGAAGAGCCGGCAACGAAGCCCAGTCCTGCTGCTGTTCAACATTCCTACACTCATACTCATCAAAGATAATACTTCATATGTGCTGGTACAGGTTAGGACGACTTGAAAGTGTCAGCAAGTCTTAACCATCACACTGCCCTCACAGCTCTCTCGTGCCTGCAGCATGTCGGCTAGCAGATCATCTTATATGTTTGTCCCACAACAGAGCGTTGGGTTCAGTAATCTGTTCCATCAGGGAGCAGAGGGGAGGGATGATGATGGAAGTCGTAGGTTTTTCAGCCCTCGTTCATGAGTCACTGTATAAAGCTGACTGACACATCTCTGTCCAACATAGTGAGAGTTCACTTAACGCATTAGTCCTGCAATTTAAAGGATCAAAAGGGAATTAACCAGGTTTCAACCTGCATGTTACTTCATGTTGTGTATTTAAAGCTGCACTAATCAGTGTTTTTATATTAAAGGGGAACTGCACAAGTCTGGTCGCTTTTCCGCTGTTTTGCTAACCCTCCTCCCGGCCATGTGCATTTGTTTTCAACGAAGCCGGTGAGAAAGCAATACATGCAGCTGTGCATAACGTTAGGCCTATATATTGTATACAATGTTGCCACTTCTATATTTGTGCAGTCTTATCTGTCATAAACAAGAGATTACGGGTTACAAATAAGTTTATTACAAGGTGAAAATGTAAAATCCGGCATTATTCCTATTTAACTTCATATTTGTGTCAACACAACCTGCTCTCCTTAAATTTGAAAGTGCATGGCATGTGTTGGATGTTAAAACCCCTCTGTGGCTCTGTGCATGCTATCAGATTCCCACATTAGAGCTGATTGTATTCAGTAGAAATGTTAAATACCTGTTTACCCCAAGGTCTATCATAGTCCAAAGTATATCTTAAGATTGATGAGTGTGTGTGTCTGCCCATCAGAGGAGGTGACGTAGCTTCACCGACACTACAGACGCAAACACCGATAAGCTCAGGAATGTTTGTCTTATGGCTAATAACTCACCAGACTCACTCTATAGCAGCTAAACCAACGGAGCTGGTGCGCTCTTTTTGTGCAGATGGAAACGAGATGCTGATATTGTTTTTCATGACATACATCTAGGCAACACGATCTTGGAGAGGAGATTTAACCTGGAAATCTTTGCTAACAGTCAGGAGATGTTTGTCAAACAAGTCTCAAGTCTCAAGTCTAAGAGTAACCTCTTGCAAATTCAACCATCAGTTAAACTTTAAACCTTTTCGCCTCTTTGAGGTCACCTGAAACAGTTCCCACATGCAAAACATCCATATAACTCAGAATACTATAGTGCATTTGCATTTATTTGTTTGTTTATTTATTTATTCATTTTTCACCTTCAAGACATCCTCATGTTTTTAATTCCCCATGAAATCCAGTGCAGTGTTGATTTTCTAGTCAGAGCTGCAAGTTGTGGTGTGACTCATTTTCTTAGCTGTGGAGTCGAGATGTTAGCTTGTGAGGCAAGTTCAATCAGAGTTCACGCAAATTCTCACCCTATATTTGTGCTCAGTATTTGTAGCAGTACACACTTGCAAAATAACAAGATATTTTCTTTTTTATTAATAATGTTTTGGGCAAATGAATCTGAAATATTTATGGATACGTTCCCCCAGAAACTAAAAAAAAAGGTGATTAAAGGCTGCAGGGAAACAGGATTAAAAGCTTTGTCGTTTAAAAATAAAAACCAGTTACTATAGTTTTGCAGGGACAATATTATTGTTTTGAAGTGCATTTAGATGTGAGACTGCTACACACATTAACAACTACATTTTCACGTAGTCCAGATTATCCACCAAACTGCCTGAGAATGTTTGATTAGGGACGAGAGCCAAAAAAATATAGCTGGATTAATACATTTTCACAAAAAGTGGTGTATTTTCAGCTGTGTGGAAACAAAGTGTTTTTTAATTCTGACAATTCAATCTGATTAACTGAGGGACTTTGTATCCGTTAGCAGCCTGTAAACAATAGGCCGGGAGGAGTGTGTGCTCCGAAGGAAGGAAAAGTGGAGCGTTTGTTCAGGAAAACACTATTGCACTGCACTCCCTGCTACAGCCCACTCCTCCATTGGAAGGAAAGGGAGGGTCCCGGCGGAGAATAGGGGGAAATGTTTGACGCAGCGGAGAGATTTGTCGCTGTATATCTTTATGTCAGATCAGGATGTGTTATGTTGGCTGCTGTGGCAAAAATGCTTTTGTCTCCTTCTGTGTTTGGGTTAAAGACAGGACTCCAAAAAAGAGGTGTCCTTGTTATCGTTGTTGCCTCGTAGCAGCGCGGAGGTTCTGGGTTCGATCCCCGGGCCTGGGGGTCTGTCTGTGTGGTGTTTGTCCCTGTGCCTGCATGGGTTTCCTGGCTTCCTCCCACAGGCCAAAGACATTTGGACACATTGTGTGGACTGGCACCTCTAAAGTGCAAATAGTTGTGACCGTGAGCATGTGAAGTTGTTTGTCTCTATATATCGGGCCTTGAGGCTGGCGATGTAGCCGGTGGTTGGATCACGGATGGTGGAGGTTGTAATGTGGCACAAATCCTTCAGTGCTGGACTGCTCATAAACAGTTTAATTAATGATCACCTGAGGATGAACCTTACTCACTTTTAGAGATCCTCCGTCATTTCATCCACCTGCTTCTAAATTCTGCTATAATTAAAGCAGAAGTCAGCGGGATGTTTTTGTTAATATAAGTCCAGTTACCTTTTTTTAATATTATTGTTTGCCGTAACACGAGTCTTCCTTCCACTCTGCTCATTATTAACCCAATATTAAATTTCATTGTGGTTCGTTATCCAATGAGGAGAGATTCTCTTCGGGTTACCTACTTTCTTTCTATCTCTTGCCTATTTATGGTTTCAAAGCCTGCCCAACCGGTCGAGGCAGATGGATCGCTGATATCTGCTTTAATAGTAATATTATTGTTGCCGTTGTTGCTTCCACTGCTATCATTATTAACAATATTATAATTTCATTAAAGGTGCACAGAAAAGAACATTGAATTTCCATCTCTTGCTATCTAAAATTAGTCCAAAACTCATCTATCAGACGATGTAGGCCAAAGTTTTTCTGCAAAATTTTTTTTGCCACTGTCTCTCAAACCGCATTTACACCTGGCATTAACATGTGTCTCGTATCCAGATTGACTAGATAGCATACACCTGGCATTAATATGCATATCCAGTGTCCACAATGAGATCCGATTGAGATCCCATCACGTATTTGCGCCTGTAAATTAAAAAAGAAAAAACATACAGGTGGATTACCGTTACACTTGTGTTCAATGTGGTCACAATGCGTCCCCAAAGTGTCTTGGGTGCGTTAACACCTGTACTTCATGTGGTCAAGCACTATCCGATTGCAATCCGATCAATGAAAACTCATGTGAATGCCAGGTGTAAATGGGAAGCGAGTGTTTGCTCATGGTGGGAAATGTTGGGTCTCTAACAGGAGATCAGGAGACCTTGCAATAACTTCAGCTGTGAATTGGTGTTTTTATAAATAGAATTTAAAAAACTGGCTTGATTTGACCTGACTTAGCAGATATTAGCTTGCTAACACAGTAAAACAACATTGTAAACATTATCCATGTTAGCGTTTAGCTCATTGCACAGCTGTGGCTAAGTAGAGCTTCGGGGAGCTGCTAGCACGCGGCTGAACACTCTTAGTCTCATTTTTAACTAGGTCATGGACTCTAAGACCATGACGCTTGGTAAATCTATGATGGTGCACATTAATAATAAATCGCTTTAATCTCCTGTAGGGCTGCGGCGAACAAATTATTTTCATTTTCAAAGTAAAGTGCTGAACTTTTTACTCAAATAATTGATTTTATGTTTTTGCCCGCAACATGTCAGATGATGGTGGAAAAATATAAGTCCCATAGCTCAAAGAGATGTCTTTGGATTGCTGCTTTTAATCTGAAGAGCATAGCATTCCTAATCTCACAGACATTTAGTTCACAGATGATTGAAATGCTGAATATGTTATTAAAGTAGTTTCAGCTGATCGATTTTTCAATGAATTCACCAATCACTCCAGCTGTAATTGAAAATTTGCACATTTGGAGTAATCATGATTTTTTTTTTTTATAGCAAGAATTGAAATCCTTATATTCACTACCCATAGATGGATGTCATATTTTTTTAATGCCTTTTGGACTATCTCAATCTATGAGGCTGTTTTGTGTGTTGATGGATTACATTTTGCAGGAGTATTTTGTGTCCGTGTAACAAGACAGTCAGTGCCTCGTCTGTGTCTGCTTTCTATCTATCCATCCATCCATCTATCCATCTATCTATCTATCTTGAGTAACTGGCTCTTTAAGGGACCAGCACTCAAAGGTAACAGCTATGAGATCATCGGCTTGCGTCGTCATGGCAACAAAGGCTGTTGCAGCACTACTGAGAAATAAAATGGCTGGCGTGGTGTTGCTCTCTCCCTCCTCCTCCTCCTCCTCACCCCTCCTTCCCTTCCCTTCCTCTTTGGTATCAGTGAACTGGAGCAGATTGGTTGTGACACTGCCCCCCCCCTCCCTCCTCCTCCCCTCCTCCCGCCCAACCCAACCCACCCCACACCACGCCACTCCACTCCACTCCACCCATGCCCCGTCCTGCCCTCTCACTTTGCTCCTTATTCTGCCCCCCCCTCCCCTCCCTCCCCAAACACACACACACAAACACATACACAAACTGTCCATTCACACTCGGCACATGTGAGTCAGCAGCAGCAGCAGCAGCAGCAGCAGCGAGCAGGAGCTGCTGCCACTCTTGGACGTGATTAAGGTGATGCTCCGGGAGTTCAGCTGTTGTCCCACAACAGTTTAGTTTAGTGAATCAACCGGTGGGGAGGGGAGGGGGAGGTTGGAGGGGGGGGGGGGTGCTATGACTGAAGAGAGACGGAGAGAGGAAGAGGTGGGAGAGGAGGCACAAATCAGCACCATCACAATGACGTGACGTCCCTCCTGGGTTGTGTTGCTCTGTCAAGTCTTTAGATTTTAGTCTTGGAGTCATGTGAAAGAAACAGAGGTAGGATGGTGGTTTAAGCCCCCCCACTCACCCCCTCACCCCCCCCCTCCACCCCATCATCCTTCAAGAGCAGAGCTAGTGATACATAGGGGAGGATGGAGCTCTCTCCATTCCTTTGACATCACCTTAGGGCCGGAGAATTTAAAATCTTTTTTTATCTGTGTGTGTGTGTGTGTTTCAAGCTGTTGATATTTGCTCTCCTCTCTGCCTTATGTATGTCCTCTCTCTCTCTCTCTCTCTCTCATGCACACACACCCCCCTCTCCTCCTCTCCTCTCCTCTCCTCTCCTCCCCCCTCCCCTCCCCTCAGCCTCAATCACCCAGACACAGACGCATGCATGCTCACGCAGAATCGCGCGCAGCAGGCGGATGCGCGCATACACACTCTCTCTCTCTCTCTCTCTCTCCCTCTCCATCTCTCTCTCTCACACACACACACACACATACATACACATACGCACACACACACATACACACACGCACACATACTCACACACCCTTCCTGGAGGTGCTGGGAGCAGCTGCAGCATTAGCGTTGAAAGAGATTTGCCGTTCACTGGAGTTTGCATCCCCCCCCTCCTCCTCCTCCTCCTCCCTCCTCACCCACCGCCACCGCCACCACCACCCACCCCCCCTCCGTTAATGAATGGATGCTACGGCGATCGGCTCTGGAGCCTCTTCCGTTGGATTGCGGGAAACGGTGGATATCTATTCTTGAAATTTATTTATTTATTTCTATGCTCTCCATTTTTTTCTCCCCACCCTCTCCTGGTGTGCTGTTGTCGAAAAGGACGATGGGGTCTTCTCGTGCTTGATCGGATAAAGATGGAGGTGAACGTGGCGTCTCCGGTGCTCGGCATACTATTGAGGTTTCACTGCCCATTAGGGTGAATGGAGCTTTTATTCCTGTGTTTTATTTTTTTTCAAGTGGGCTCTTTTGTTTTCCGGGGATCGGCCGAGCACTCCTGTGGTGAATTGAGCTATTGTCGAAGACTGGGCCTCTTAAAGCTTTGAATCTTTGACCATCCATCCATCCCCTCCCTCCCTTTCCTTCCTTCCTTCCCCTGGTCCCTTCTCCCTCTGAAAGGAACAAGCGGATCCCCCCAAAAAACCCTCCACTGAAATCTCTCCTCACCATACCTCCTTGCTTCCAATGCCCCATTTCCCTCATCTCTACCCGTGCCCCCCCACCACCTCTCTCCTCCTGCTCCCTCCTCCCACATCAGAGCGGCTACGTAATGTGCCTCCCTACGCATGCAAATGGGGATGCTACAAATGGTGGCTGGGACTGATGCCGATGAAAGGGTGATGCCTCGCGCAATCACCTGCACCTCTGCTGCTGCCGCCGCCGCCGCCGCTGCCACCGCTCCAGATCAGCCCGGGAGAGCCCAGCAGCCGATGACAACCACCCACAGCGTGAACACAGTCGTTTGTAGCTTGCCCGTGGATGTAAATGAGACGTGTGTATGTGTGTGAAGGTGCACACTGGTTTCCTGCCATGTCTGGTGTGTGATCGCTCTAGCGGGACCTTCTTACTGATGCGGGGGAGGCACTGAGCCTGAGGTTGGTCGACCTCCCCCTGCACATCCCTCCCTCCCTCCCTCCCCCCCCTTTCCCTCCTTCCTCCCTCCCTCCCCAATTCCACCCCTATACCTTACCCCAGCAGCCCCCAGGGGGGTGAAGGCCACCTGGTTTAAAAAAAAAAAAGGAAAAAAAAGGGGGTCACGATGAAGAAGAACCGCAGCAGCAACGTGCGGCGGGCCTGGCCCAGCTCGGAGCTCGCCGAGCGCCCGCTGGAGCACAACCTCTCTCGTAGCGAGAAAGACATCCGTGTGCAGAAGCAGCATCTTCCTCCCCCTCCTCCTCCTCATTTCTCTCCGTCCCCACCAAGTTATCGTGCGCCAGGTGAGTCAGACACTCCCACCACCAGGACAAGCTCCACCCTCTCTACGCAGAGTTTGCAAAGACATGGTTTTGATTTTTTAAAAGGGGGAGGAGGGAGGGGGAGGGGAGGGGGCAGAGTTCAAAGAGTTTCCAAATGCTGCTAACTTTTCCCACTGTGTGTAATTGTAATGCTGTGTTGTTTCAAAATTCATTCAGCTCGATCTCAGTGGGTGCAAATCTCTGTAACTTTCTCACTTTAAGACTCATTTTCCCATTTGTTTCATCATTTAGAATAGTAGGCTATGCAACAGCAAAACACTATGCAGAGATGCAGGCTACGTTAGCCGACTGTGTAGGCCTACTATTTAAAATCAGGTATAATATTTTCCCTCATTCTCAAATGTTTGGTAAAGGATAAAGGATTGCTTCGCCTTGGCAGCATATTTTCGTGACAAATCCATGTTTTGTGTTTGAGATTGTAAAAGGGTTTTAGGGTCATATGATCTGTTCTTCACGTCATGATATGAAAACGTGCTCCTTTCAGCCCCCGGGTATTATAAATATTTTTGACCTGCCTTTCTTTCTTGCTTTATTGTAAGATGCGAAACATAAACACAGCAACCTCATTCCCACACTCCATGAAGATTTTTTTTATACTCCAAAAAACAGACACATACTATAACAGCAGAAGACTGGGTGTTTTTCTTTTGCACGGATTCTCTGGCAGATCCAGCTTTTCTCGTGTTTACAAGAAACTGGGTAAAGCTTTGTAAAGCCACATAAAGCTGGAGGGGCTGTGATACTAAGCAGAGATAACGTCATCGTGTTGCTTAACTGACCATTCAGCAGAGTGCGGTGAGGAGGCCGGGCCCTGCACACACAGCACAGGTAACAAGAGCTGTGGGCATTCATTTAATGGACATTAAGGAAACTTTAAAAAACTGTCCATCAATCAGGCAAAAATCAAATCTGTGAAATAGCCATGAATCTTAGTAACCATGATTTAGATTGTTGTGAATTATTATTATTGACAGATCATGAATCTGGGATAAATGGGGTATTGGATGCTACAGCGCCTACGTCGTGTGGTGTGATTCTCTATCGATTACCAGATTTAGGTCAGAGCAGAGGGTCAGTACAGCACAGATGCTGCAGCGGCGGATTCAGTGTGTCGCTTTACAACCTTTCAGTAGGGCAGATGTTTGCTCTCAGAGGGGCTTGAAGCCGGGCCGGCTGGTTGTAGGATGATCTCACTACTCACTACTGCTGACAGCAAAGCCAGCTTAATTCAACAAAGGCAACAGAGAATTTCTGTGTGTAAGCTCTGAATGTGGCGCTGAAGTCGGTTGTATTTTGTCACATTTCAAATATGTCGACTCGCTAAAGGGACGGGGGGAGGAGGAGCCTCCTTTTTCTGTTTTGTCAGACGATGGGAATTGGATAGGAGAGGAGGTGGCAAAGATTCAGGTGATCTCACGCTACGGATGATGCTGCCTCTGCCTCTGCTGCTGCCGCTGCTGCAGCTGCCTCGTTTTGCTAACCTACGAGAAACAGGAGGAATGAGTGGCTAAGGAGGCACAGAGAGAGGAGGGGTGGAGCCAATCCAGGCAGCATGCAAACTGCTGCTGTTTGACCATTACATCATAGCTTCACACGCTGCGCCTGCTGTTCATTCATGATCTAACAGTTGTGCTTGTGCCTCCTCCTCCTCCTCCTCCTTCTTCTCTTCTTCCTCCTCCTCCTCCTCTTCCTCCAGGTGACGTGTCTCCGATCAGTATGTCACCCATCAGCCAGTCACAGTTCATCCCGCTGGGGGAGATCTTGTGCCTGGCCATCTCTGCTATGAACTCTGCCCACAAGCCTGTCAACCAGGAGGCTCTGGTGGAGCACCTCACTGCCAGCTTCCCAGGTACCGTCCTCTTACCTTGTCACTGAAGTGGGGGCAGCACTAAAGCATGCAGAAACTGTCCTTTGACTATATTATGGGATATATGTATTTGATTCTCAGTAGAAACTCTCATTTGTTGTGTGTTGCACCTCGGTTTGTCGCCTGTCACCAGCTTCTTGTTCGTCTTCCTCTACAAAAGATTCAACCACTTGCATTTCACACATGCCTACTGTAGAGGCCAGATTTATGGAGCAAAGTAAAGCTCTATGTAGCCTTTAAATATCTATTGAGCTCATTTAATGGGCTCCTGGCATATTTCGGAGATTAATGAAGAATTGAGATATTTCAGCATCTTAATGTTTCAGCAGGAATAAAGCTGAAATGATAAGTTAATGAACCAGTTATCGATAGAAAATGAACTGGCAACTCCATTGACAATCATTTTGTCTCTTCTCAGGCAAAGATTCTGGCTCCATATTAGAGTCTGAAAAATCACTGATATGTTGATTAAATAAGTATAGTCTGTTTTTTCTGTCTTCACATGTTGAAAATATTCATAGTGTCCTGTATTTTTAACCATTTGAACATAAACAATATTTTATTAAACTAAATAATAGGTGTAAGAGCACAGTTTAACCGCCATATGGCCACATTCAGTGTGTAATTGAGAGTATGCTCCACAAATTTACAATTTACAATTACAATATCAGAGTTGTAAGGGGGTGAACTTATAAGTTGCATCAGTTATGTGTAAAAAAAAAAAAAAAATTACACAGGGGTGATGTAATGTCAAGGCAACGCATGGTCTTGCAAGACAGTGATTATGAATGGGAGGGGGGAATAAAAAGGCCATTTTTAATACAAATATTTAAAAAAGGGAATATTCAAATAAAAAGCTGTGAAGAAACTCTGATGTGCCCACCAGGGTGTTTTATCTGTGTCATGCTGTGCAGCCTAATTTTGTTTAAAACAAATATTTTAGTTAGTGAGATCCCAGCATTTCCAACATGATATTACAGACTGAAAAGGTACAAGGAAAATAAGCAGCGTATATATTATTTTTATATATTTATTATTAGACTGTGACAACAATGAAGTTGTCTTATAATGTAGCATGAGATGTGAGATATATTCCCATATAAGACTGGTAAATTCAACAAATACAGTTTGTGATACTGTCATACAGTTGGTAAAAACAGTTTGTCCCAAAGAGATGTGACAGATAATAGGTTTGAGATGGATTATCTGATCATCAGAACATTATTGGATGTAAATTTTACATGCATGACCTCAGCATTAAACAGGTCAGATTAAACAGTGACCTCAGACCAAACAGAGAAATCTAAGAAATTATAACCGGGCCATTTTTTTAATCTCCTTTTTTTTTTCCAAGGGATCAACAAATTGTTCTGAATATCCTGTGTTTTAACTGTTGAAATCACATGGATGTAAAATGAGTCGGCTATATGCATGCATGTGCATTAACTTAGTCTAATGTGTCTCTTGCAGGCGTGCCTACACCCAGCTCAGAGGTTCTGCGACATACCCTGAACATGCTGGTGCGAGAGAGGAAGATCTACCCAACTCCAGAGGGCTACTTCATCGTCACTCCACAGACCTACTTTATCACTCCCTCCCTCATCAGATCCAACAACAAGTGGTATCACCTAGATGACCGGCTGCCAGAGCGCCAACCGCAACAACAACAACAACAACAACAGCAACAGCAACAACAACAACAACAACAACAATCGCAACAGCAGCAGCAGCAGCAACCTCAACAATGCACTTCGCCGCCTCAGTCTGGCAACGTTACACCATCCACACCGGGCTGCCTAAGAGAGAGGCCTCCTCGCAAGAATCACAATGACTCATACAATTCCTATCGAGAAGACCCCTCCAGACTTCACGCCTCTGCACTCCAGAGTAAGTCACCAAAGGAGCACAGGGGAGATTCCTATCAAAGCAAGCCACCCAAGGATCACCACGGCGGGGAGCCTCCACCGAACACATCGGCCAAGGAGCACCGAGGAGAACCGCCTTCGTACCCTTACCCCCCACTTCCCACCACCCCTCCCGTCCAGCAACAGCAAACTCCGCCTCAAGCCGATCCGGCCGATAAGAGCAAAAGCATCACTTCTTTCCCTTATAAAACTGACACTCTGACCAAAAAGAAAGAGGGAAGTGGTGGCAACGGAAGCGGCGAGAAACAATCCAAAAGGTTCGGCCTCAGGCTCTTCAGACTGAGCTTCAAGAAGGACAAAATGCGGCAGCTGGCCACGTTCTCCGCCCAGTTCCCCCCAGAGGAGTGGCCTCTTCGTGACGAGGACGTGCCGACGACGCCCATTCCCCGCGAGGTGGAGATGGAGATTATCCGCCGAATCAACCCCGACCTGACAGTGGAGAACGTGGCGAGGCATACGGCCGTGATGAAGAGGCTGGAGGAGGAGCGTACGCAGAAGAACAAGGCGGGGTCTTCGGCCCAGCACAGCGCGCGCAGCAGGAGGGGGAGGGGCCACAGGAGGGCCCTACACGGTAAGTCTCGATCTCACAGTAAACCCCGGACCTCGAGGGGAGACCCGTCCGAGGGTTCGAATTGGGACCTGGTGTTCATGGAAAGAGATTACCGCTTCTTCAGCCACTCGTTAGTTCGCTCGCCGCGGGAGGCCATGTACACGTTGGAGCGCCGGCGAAGCGGAGGCGCGACGTACCTGGTGCACAGCAACCCCAACATTACCGAATCGTACTGCCCCGTCACCCCCGAGTGGGACGTGTCCGGGGAGCTGGCCAAGAGACGGACAGAGATGCCCTTCCCCGAGCCGTCGCGTGGAACATGTCAGTCCAGAGTGCAACGGAGCCACAGTCACAATCAGGACAGGAAGTCGCGGCACGAGAGGTCCGATCAGGCGAAGGAGCGATCTCGGTCCATGGACAACTCCCTCAAGGGCCTGTCGCTGGGTGCGCCGGAAGAGTTCGAACCCAGTCTGGAGGAGCGTAGTCATTACTACACTGACGACGGCACCCTGCGGGCCACGCAGAAGTCCTCCCACTACTCAAGGATTATGTTCTCTGCTGCTAAGTTCCACTCTGATTTCAATGTGCCTGATTTGGGGAAAGGGAGTTTGGACGAGTCGAGGATCCGGAGTACGATGGAGAGGAACAAGAGCAGAGACAGCTTGCCAACGTACAATGAGCTAATGGGACTTTCTCCTAAGCCCTCAACAGATGAGTACTTCCAGTGCAATACGTCAAATGAAACAATCCTAACTGCCCCTTCGCCTCAGGCAAAATCAGAATATGACACATTAACCTCATCAGGGGGACTCCGAAAGGGCTCTCCGGCTGACCGCCAAACGCCTCACCTCACCTCTCCACACACGATGGAGTACAAAGAGGATTTGTCGGCAGCAAAGGGACAGAATGGCTCGGTGCGACTGACACCGAGCCAGACGCCAGAGCCGGCGCAAAATGCCCGTTTGACGCCGCACCAACACAATGTAGATCCCGGAGGAGGAGTAGGAGGGGGGGGAGGGGGAGGAGGAGGAGGAGTAGGTGGTGGAGGAGGCGGTAGTATGGTGATCAAGAGGAAAGAGATCTTCAGCAAGGACACTTTGTTCAAACCTCCACACAATGCCTTGTCCACAGGCTACGTGGACAGCAGCTACACCAAGTCCGGCACATTGCGGAAAGCCTCACATGCCAAATCAACAGAGGCCCTAGACAATCCTGAGCCCCAGCAGCCTTCCAATTCAGCCACTTCCTCAGCGTCACCTGCAGTTCTACAGGGCTGCTTAGAGCCAACAGTCCCCTCCGCCTCCTTTGACTATTATAATGTATCAGACGACGAGGAAGAGGAAGAGGCAGAGGAGGACTCGCACAAAGAGTTGGCGTCAACAGAGGACAGCAAAGACCACGGGGAAGGGGGTGGTAACGGTGGAGGTGGAGGCGGCGGTGGCGGTGGTGGTGGTGGCGGGGAGGGAACCATGCAGTGGCTCCTGGAGCGGGAGAAGGACCACGATCTGCAGCGGAAACTGGAGACCAACCTGACCTTACTCAGCCCCAAGGAGACGGAGAACAGCAGCAGCCAGAAGTCGGCCCACTCTGCCCGTTTGGACAGCATGGACAGCAGCAGTGTCACAGTGGACAGCGGATTCAACTCCCCCAGGTATGTGGCGTAAAGTGCAACCTATCGTGTGTTTTGGATAAGTAATCAGAGCACAGTAGGACCAGATATGCTCTTTGCAGATACATGTAGTCTTTGTAGAGCCCATTCTTGCGCTGCACAGGTCAATGAATGGTAAGCAATCTTATTTTGATAGATCCAAACTGACTCAACTGTCATAAACAAGAATAAAGACATACAGGCTGGTTTGGTTATAGTAGTTACGGTATAATTCAGGGGCCAGTATTTTACCAAGATGGAGTTTGACTTTGGCCTTTATACAGTATAACAAATAGTGAGACTTCAGATCGACTCAGATCGATTACACAAAGTGGTTTAGTTCTTGACTTTCTTAAAGGAGTAGTTCAACATTTTGGCAAATTGGCCCCATTGCCATAATTGCTATAGTTTTAGCAGTAGGTTTGTTACCTTTAATTGTCGGTGCAAGCTATTTTTAGAGCCACGAGTTGCTCATGGAGGCTAATGGGAATTCTTGGTGTCTCTCATCAAACTTATCAAATACACAATCCAACAACACTCTCGTGGACACGTTGTGACCTGCACATTCACCACGCTATGAGATAATAACGGAATGTTACGAAACTGAGTTGTTTTCAAGGTAAATACAGCGACTGCTTGCTGAAAAACAGCCCCCAACAGGAACCTGTATCAGCGGTTTTGCATTAATTTACCACCAAAACAACTCTGTCTCGTAACATTGCCAAAATGTTGAACTATCCCTTTAAGCTGGACTGTGCTACAGTGAATTCTAGGTAAAGTCAGACTTTTTTCAACATTGAGTGTTGACTGGCATCCAACTGCTGAGCTGCTTCTCTTAAGGAGGAATTTAACAGTTACAGGGACGTTTTACATGAGTAATTCAACTAACAATAAGAGGAAAAATGTGATTTGAAAAAAAGAATGGCTAGTTTTTCCAAAAAACTCTTAATCTTTGTGTCTGTCTATGTAACATTGTTAGCAAACCACAAATTATGAGCCATGTTTTCCTTTGTTTTTTTGGTTGTTTGGAGCTTCACAGCCCAGGTGTCATTGATGGTTGCTGTGGTAACATTGGTCTTAGGTCTGAGTTAGCCTGGTGTCAGATTTTTCTTTGGTCCTAAAATGAGTCTGTCTTTATTTTTGTGTAATCAGACTAATCTGGGTTCAGGAAGACTGAACCAGCACCAAAGACCAGTTATGAAATATCTTTGTGAAATTGGTTCCACTTTAGTAATGTTGATACTGATGTCTTATGGAGCACAGTCCAGATGTGGACAATGAATAGGCAGAATTGTACATCTGGATGTCATTGCTGTTCTCTCCTGTTGTTCCATATTAATTGGTCAATCATGGCGTACTTGTGCCCAGTGGGTTATAGGAAGCGTGCTACAGCGTCCATGGTTCAACTCCACCCAGCGACCTTTTTTACATGTCACCCTCCACCTGTTCCCATGTTTCCTGTTCACTCTTCTCATGCTGAAGCCGTATCAGCTTCCTGCTTTAACGACCATCCAGTTCAGACTGCTGCATAGTCCACCTCACATAGTTTGTTGTTTTCTGTCAAAGGTGTTCAGCAGCAGCTCTTTTTTTAACACTCCCATCGCACCAGCCTCCATCCTGGATTGTGATTTGTGTAAAGCACACACCTAAGGCTGTACTGTATGTATGTAAATGAAAGAGTTGCCCTCACAATATGGTTCACAGATTCTGACAGCTTTCGTTACAAACATTTCATAACCACCAGATTCATGATGCAAAACATTGAACAACCAATTGCTTAATTTGCACTGATTCTCTTGGTTGGTCGGACTGGAATGACATGTAAAATCTCATTAGTCACTTTTTTATTTTATTTCGTGCTTTCTGAATCTTTTTTCCTCCTCAATATACCACTGTCTTTGTGAGAACTGGGTCTCTCTCTATAATAAAATAAGATCTTGACCGTAAGTGCCCTGAGATAATATATATTATGATTTGGCACAATCCAAATAAAGTTAAAATTCAAAATTGAGCTGAATCTTGACAAAAAAAACTAACTGTGGTAAATCTAGGAAAACTAGACCAGAATGAAAGAGGGGGGAAAGTAAGGTGCATATTATGAACTCCTGCTTACCAGAGAAAAGTACTGGCAAGATATTTCTTCTCCTTTAGTGGAACAGGAACGCAGTGCATAAGAGGTCTGACAGATATTTCCCTCAGGAGGTTGTAGTGACCAAAAATAGAGCAAAAAGAGAGAGAATTAAATTCACCTTGTGGTCAGACACATGACTCCAAATGAATGATTATGTTCTGCTCTGTAACTGCTGGATGTGGAAATATACCAATGTGACGTTCAGAATCTGTCCACAGTATCTTGAAGTGGTAAAAAATGTTCTTATTCCAGGTGCTAAGAATCTATTTTTATTTCATTTTTATGAGCTTTCAATGTGAATAACCCAAAAGAAAAAACATATTTTATGCTGCGTCTTCTCTTAGCTCGTTTTTATTTAAAGCAGATATCAGCGGAATGTTTTCGTTAATGTAAGTCCTAAATAGTCCTATTTTCCGTCAGCAATCACTTACATGGAGTGTTTCAGCCATAACACGAGTCTCTCAGTCACTCTGCTCTGCTGTAAACCGAGGAGAAAACTTTCTTTGTGGGATACAAGTGTTATCCAATGAGGAGAGAGAACGGCATGAAGGGCTGTGTGTGCAGCCAGGGGATGCACGTGAATGTGGTGACGTAGGGACGAGGACCAATAGATGCCTGACGAGGACGAGGGCTAACTCATGGTGCGTTCAAGGAAACTCGTAACTTGTGTTTTTCCAACCTGTGAAGTCGTACCAGTTCGATCTGGTACGAGTTCATGGGTCGGAAGTTACGAGAGGCCGTTATAGTGCATTCAGGAGGAAAAACACGAGCTACGGGTTACCTGGAACGCTACAAAGTCGTAGTCGTGACTTGAAGCTGTAACTTACGGTTTCAAAAGCCTGCCTTGAACGCAGCATTAGCCAAAACGGCCGAACTGCTGATATCTGCTTTAACTCAGGAAAAAATATTTGCTTTGCTCAGTCAAAATAAGTTTTAAATGACATTTATATGTGTTCCTCCTTCTTGCCAAGCGCCACTTTTTTGAAATTTTTGAAAAAATATTTGCTATTCTAATCGCACATCACTGATGTTGACTCTTTTTCTCGCAGGACACGTGAAAGCCTTGCATCCAACACATCCAGCATTGTGGAAAGCAATAGACGGCAGAATCCAGCGCTGAGCCCAGGCCACATTGGCACCAGTGGTATCGGACTGCCATTCAGCTTTCGCGCCATCCCAGAGCCCCCCACCACGCAGCCTGAGAAACTCCAGAAGTCATCGAACTGCCTGGCCTCCATCACCAGCGTCTGACAGGCAGCAACAGACTGAGACCGTGAAGGTGGTGGTGGTGGAGGAGGAGGAGGAGGAGGAGGAGAGAGGAAGAGAGGCGTTCTCACCGTTTTGACCCCTCGGCTTTCCTCAACTAACACACACACACACACACACACACATTCATCCATACATAACACCTGAGAAAAAGAAAAAAAAGACGACGACACACACGCACATTAAAACACACATCTTCAGACTCCTGAGAATCCATTTACTGGGACTGTTACAAAAACAGGCATGGCTTCAAGAGACTGTTCCCACAGCTTCAAGAACTTTACTGCAAAAAAAGAGAAGAAAACTACAGAATATCAAGACCACAGTAGGTGAAGAAACCTACCTGAAGTACTTTGATTTTGGTGACATGGACTCTAGTTTGGCTTATATCAAGATTCTTGATTATTGGTATTGGAAAGTAGTAGACTATAGGATTCAAGTTACATTTGGAAATATCAAAAAAACTTTTTATATTACTTAACAATACATGTCCAATTAAATGTTCTCCTTCCTGAAATAGCGTCAAGTTCTTCAGGATGATTCAATGTATCAGCACAATGTCGAGACAATAAAAGTTGATCCTGAGAACAACGAATGAAAGATATAAAAACATAAATCAGCTCAGATTTGTGTACCGCAATGCAAATGATGTATGTATACTCGATACTTTTGATATCCTAATTATTATAATGGTGGTATTAAAGATGCTATGTGACCAAAATGATGTTTGGACAAAATGAGCTGCACCTCACTCTTCACACGTACATCACACGACGACAACATCACAGTTACGCCACAAAAACATCAGTTTATGGTCTGATCTGGAGCTTTTGATCACATCTAGTGAACTTCATCAGCAGTTTCCTCTGTCGTCATGGTGCTGTCGATGCCATGACAACCGTGAGACTGATCCCTTTCAGTATCATCAAGTACTTGTTTGTAAAGACGTCTCCAGCCGGGTGTCAGTGTAACTCTGAGCTCTTTGCTTCTCTTTAATCCCTGGTCTCTAGGCCTCCGAACGCAGCAGTGCATTGTGGGAACTGTAGGCACAATGAGCGATGATGAGCAGCTGACCCAATAGTTGTACATGCTGGTAAACTTTAAATGTTACTCAGCTCATTTTGATTTCATTTTCTATTTTCAGGTCCCTAATGGAAAACTAAGTGATTAATGAATATATATTGATTGACAACTATGTTGATCATTGATTCATTTTGAAGTAAAAGGAAAAATCAAACAATTTCAGGGAATCACACAGACCTGCCAACCCGTACACAATTTGTCATCAAAATACGCTGGTACGATTCGCAACTACGCAAAAAGACGCAAACAGCTGTGAGTTCAAATGTGCACATGCAGGTCTGATGTCACAGGGTGTTATAGTAGCTGCCCTTTTTTTTAATTATCTTTTTCTTTTACTCAAGTTAAACTAGTCATATTCAATAACAAGGAAAAGTACAATCTTTCTTGTTTTCAAAACTGGCATTAATAGTTATATTTTAAATTAGGAAGGAATAAAATGCAGATTGAGTAGAGTACAGACTATATAAGGATGTGATTGTCTCTTGAGTTTGAACATGTAGCCAACAATTCTCATTTTGCAGCAAGTTTACCACTCTGCCACGATAATTATGGCAACAGATGATGAGGACAGCAGACCAGATAAAAAGAAGAGGCTCCATGCCCCCCAGAAGTTTCTCTGACCCTCAAAAATGCCACATTATGCATTTTGCACAGTGTGCGTGTGGAGTGGACATTAGCCACCGTTGAGCTTCAGATAATAATTCAGCTAAACCTCCAGTTACAGAGGCCTACATTTTACATATGTGTATAGGATGTAAATTTCCAATTTAATATAAAATGACCATGTGCAAAGCAAAGTAGTTATTTATGAAAGCCTGCAAAAAAAAAAAGAAAAAAAAAAAAAAAAGCCGCATGACACTACTCAAAATATTTTCCCAGAGTTGGCAGGTTTGGAGAATAAGAAGAATTGGTATTTGCAGCTACAGTGCATTGTGGGAAATGTAGGCAGTTGCAGACAGTTGTTGATGTGAGGTCAGGGGGTCAGTTTAACTTCTATTTTCTTTAGAGGAAGTAGCTCCAGGGAGTAACTGTAATTCTGAGCTAGAGAAATGAGTCAATCAACAGAAGGTTCATCTTTTAGGCAACAGAGACAGAGACTTCCTGGATCCAGGTCCTCAAATGTGATAATTTCTTTCTTGTCTTTGTCTTTTCTTACAATGAGCTGCATTTCATTTGATTTGAACCATTGAGAAGAGTAGAAATCACTGTGGGTTTATATGAAAACTGTGATTCACACTTATATTCTCTAATATTTTATTGACGACACACTGAATAAGATAAAACAGTGTTGAGCTGTTAACTATAAGACACAGTGAACAAATACTAGCGCTGTTGAGGGTCTATGAGAAAGTAGCATTGTCCATACACTTGAATTGGATCGAACGGGTAATGTAACGCTAACTCACAATCTCAACAAATAAAAATGAAAAGATATTCATTATTGGAAAATTATAGCAATATATTTGATTTGATATGATGTAAAATGAGACAAGCTATTTTTTATTGGGGTCTATTTGACATACTGCTGCAGCTTTTGAGGATCAGACACACAGTCAACCCACAGACTCACAATACACAATATAAACCTGAATGGTAAAAAGTACACTAAACAAGAAATTAACACCTCAAAGCTTTCTTTTATAATAAAATAACTTATAATCAAAAGAGGTTTGTTTATCAGGAGTGTTATACATGTCAGTGTTCATGTCAGTGATATCAGTATTTGCTCTCATGAAAAATCCATAGTCAATATATTTACTTTTAGAAAGGAATTGAACCATTTCAGAGCACTGACCTTTGAAAAGCTCACAGGTGGCGCCCTCTGCTGGATACCTGGTGGTATGACTGTAGTTTCCGACAGCTGGTGGTGTGTTTGTGTGTGTTGTTGTTGCACTCAGGTTGCACCAAATGTGTGACAACTGAAGCTCATCAAACTGATCCGATAAAGGTAAGTGGCTTGTCCTCATGTTCTAACAAGCTGTGGCGTTTAAAATGGGTCAAAACATAATATGTTCACAGAGAGGATGGAGGCTGACAAGGTTAGAAAAACAAGAATGTAAATTCTAAGAATGAGAAAGAAGATTTTTTTTTTTTATCTGTTACATGCCCAAAATATTATAACATTATTAAAGCCTTCATAGTGTTAGTATTTTAAAATAAAGAGTTAAAACACAGTGCTGTCGTGCCTGGTCTATGGAGTTTAACACTTTGATGGTGTTAAATTGTAATCACTAATAACATTATACTAAAAAAAAGTAGAAGAAACAAACTGTTAATTGATTAGTAACGGTGACGTGGCAGCAGCAGGAGCTCTGATTGGACGGTGCTGACCCATGGAGATGTGACGTCAGAGCTGTTTAGGATCGGATAAAATTTTAGTGTCACACTGTTTATCAAGGTGAAGCATCACAGTATGTACTGTATAGGGATCTCAAATATCTCTGTTTCATTGTCTTTGGTGACACCAGTGGTGAAACACGGTAACTGCAGGCTTGTTTGTGAACCACACAGCTCTTAATAAAGTGGTGTTTGCATTCCCTGGAAAAAGGAAAATCATGTGACACAATAAAAAAGATCAAGAACAGCGACTAAATATATAACTACGACAAAATTATATGAATTCATCATTTAAACATGAACTATGAAAACAGAAATATCATTTGGAACAAGTAATCTTTTTATTTCTTTTGAGTTTTTTAATGCATCATTTAAATGTTAAATTTAATAACAGCTATTAGTTTATTAATTAATCATAATTTAACAATGCCAAAAAAAAAAAAAAAAATTCAGATGGCACTCTCAAGACTCCAAAGACTCAAAGAGGAACACACAATAATTGTAGAAATAAATCCATAGAAACAAAAAAAATAAAAGTCCAACAAAACACTCAGACGAGCTTTACACTTTTTTTTCAGAGTAGCTTCTTTTACTTTGCTAAACAACTGGGAAAAATGAGTGACTTTCATTTTTAATCTGAGCCGTCGACGTCCAGATTTCGTCATCATCACGTAGACAACACATGATAGTTATCACAAAGGGAAAATGCCAGGATTTGATTTATGGATCAATAGTTGGCACTTGTAGTACTTTGTCTCATCTAAACAGGCTGAAAAAGCAGAACTCATACACAACACAGAGTCTAACAATAACAATATATGAACCACGCATGTAGTGTTTGTTTTTTTTTGTCTGTTTTGTTAGTTTTTTTCTTTTAAACCTGTGTGTATTTTTGACTTCCTGTCGGTGTCTCTGAACTACAGACACGAAGATGCTGATGATGATAAAACAAAAGGTGGGATGATGAAACAAAAACTGGAGTGGACCTAGAGCTTGGCACGTACAGCAGTGAATGAGTCAACTTAAAAACATGCAGCTTACAGACACACACACACACACACACACACATTATTAGTCTATTTTGTTTTTTCCTATAACACACACACACACACTTACACTTAATGCATTTAACACAGAAATGACTGCGGCCTGTTTGCACCTGATACTGAATGCTTTGCTCTCCATGCTCCACAGGAAAAAAAGTGTGTGCGTGTGTGTTCAGATACTGGTGAAGGGAGGGGAGGGGGGGGGCACAAAAAATGAGATGTGTGGGGTTTTATTTTGTGTTTATATCTGAGAGCAGCTACAAAAATGACACAAACACACATGCACCGTAGACACTATCTCACACGCAGACTACATTTCCCATGTTTTTTTTTGTTGTTGTTGTTGTCGTCACAATAAAACCATTCAAGATCTTCAAACAAATGAAATAACGCTGCCGGAAAAACCCACAAAAACACTCTGCAGACACAAGACACCTGTGCAAGAGCATAGGAGCGACCTCCAGTAGCATACATTTGGTTCTAAGGCAAAAAATTGTAGTTCCACAGGACTAGTGCTGCTGATGCAGTGCGCTGTCTGTCTGCACGTCGCCGACCGTGTCTCCGTTTAAAACACCGCGCAGTCATTCAGTGTAATTTTTTAGTTTTGTTTATTTTTAGCACCATGGGAATCTCTCCTTCAATCACATCAATCGCGTCACTTCCAAGAGACAGCTGTGGAAAAATATTCCCTTCTGATATCCACTGAAGAAATAAAAAAATAAAAATGAAATCTCATGGTTATTGTGGTTTGAGGAGGAAAAACTGGAAAACATCCATGAAAGTTGCTCGGTTTTGTTACAAGATGTTGAAAATGAAATGAAAAAGAAAACAAAAACAGCATGGACACACATACAACATAATGCAAGGCTTAACATTAACATCACAGATCATATGGAAAGTCTCCATTTGTGTTTTTTTTTATTTTCTTTTTTTGTATTTCTCCATTCAACAATGGTCGTATGCATAAGCTTTAAGCAAAAAAAAAAAAAAAAAAAGAAGGGCAAAGGACGGACTTCATCCTTTTTGTTTGTTCTTTTTCTCTGCACGCACACAGGCATACACACATACATACGCACACATACAGTAAACACAATGGATTTTTTTTTTTTTTTACAATAAGACATGAAATAAAATCATCTGCAGCCGTTCTGAGCTGGGTTGAAGAGACCAGTTCCCAGGCATCAAAGGCAATAAAAACGTCTGTTTAGTGTTTTTTCTTTTTTTTTCCTTTTCAGTTACTGTGGGTGATGAGCAGCCGTCTGGTCACAGTAAGTTGCACAGTTCAAGGATTAAGGAGCCGCAAAAGACTCCTGGATGCATTTTTAACCTTGTAGCTCTTTTAGTTCCTTTAGCATCCCATAGTTTATAGTTCAGAATATGAATCTAGTGTGTATGTGTGTGTGTGTGTTTGTCGTCTTTTGTTTGCACTTGTGCAACCGTCACTAACTCAGTAAACTGATCTGGGGGTTTTTCTGCCGCCCCTCTGTCTGCACTCAAGCTGGATGTGCAGTAAATGAAAAAAACAAAACAAAACAAAAACGGGTTCCTCCTCGAGAAGGGCTCGCTCGCTCGCACGTTGTTTCCCCACGTTTGTTCAACAAACTCATATCGATATCTCGTCGTCGCGTTTCCTGTCTCGCCTCGGGGTGCGATGACCCGCGGACGGAGCCACGGACGGAGACCAAGTGTTCACCAAAGTGTCGTCTTCCTCCCGTGGCTTGGCCGACGTCCACAAAACGTCCACACATCTGTCCGAGAAGATGGGGAAAAGAGAAGGAGGGGGGGGGTTGGTGGTGGTGGTGGAGGAGGGGGGGACAGGCTGTACTTTTCTCGTTGCCATGGCGAAGGTCGGGGGTTAACAGTGGCGGGGCTGCACAAGAGGTCAGAGTGTCGCGGGCTACGTGTGAGGTCATTTCCTGGTGTGAAGGCTCTCCTGGAACTTGGTGCTCGTGTAGCGGATGTGGAAGCCCTTCTTGCTGATTGTGTCGTCGCTATGGAAACGGATCAGCATGGCGTCTCCGGGGGAGTAAATCCCCTCCCTTGGCTGAGGAAGGGAAGATAGAGAGACATGTTGTGAAGCTTCTCTTAAAGGTTCATACAAGAGCTCCTGCACGTTTTCAGCTCATTTTACTTATTCTTTGCAAAAAAAAAAGAAGAAAAAAACATTTTGATGGATATATCTGGTATTTTTTCCACCTTTCAAACAAGTTAAAAGACAAAAAAAAAACACCAAAATCAACAATACATTACTCCATCTCTTAATACCTGCCCCAGCTGGACACTGGGACTCAAATGGGAAAAATGGTGCATTTGTTAAGGGCATTTTTTTCCACAAATGAACAAGCATCTAGTGTGTTAATGAATATTTATAGCAGCAGGACGGGCACGTGGAAAAATTAGATACAGTTCATGGATCACATGATGTGTATGATATGGATGTGTTTTTATTAGTTTTTTGATTTTTCACAGAGAAATAAGCAATGCATAAAGATATATGAGATCTTCTCATAAAATCTGTTGTTAATAACAAATATATTAAAGTCTCTTTTTATTCTCAACTAATTCAATATGCTCAATACCCCTTTTGTTCTGTCTTTGATTGTTTGTTTGTTCTGTAATTGGCCCTTCCCCCACACTGCCCTGTAATGTGTATAAACGTTCAAGAAAACAAAAAGTTTCGGATCAAAAGGAAATTAATGAAAACTAACAACTGCCTTCTCATTATTTGGCAACTGGCAACTCTAATGAATGAGTCATGGTGACGTCTTACCCCTGAGCCGCAGAAGCGTCCGAGTCGATGCGAGTTGGCGTCGTACCCGTTGTACAGCTCGATGTAGTCGTAACCACAGTCGGCCTCCTCCTCGACCTCGAATGTGATGAAGCTGAGCTCGATGCCGTAGCCCTGCTCAGCCATCAGCAGCCACTCGCAGTCGGTGTGACCCGGGTAGTTGTTGTCTCCAAACTGGGAGTGAGAGTAGAGGTTCTTCTGACGAGCCTCTGCCTTCAGACGACCTCCACACTCTGAGGAGAGACGGACGGAGGGGAGGGTGAATTCTGATCTTCTAAATTTGGCTTTTATTTAGTTTTTGTGCTAATCAAGAGAGAAATAAAAGCCAAGTCAGGTTTCACGAATGACTTCCCTCTTGTATGTGCTGCTAAGAACCACTAGAGGGAGATGGCGCTCTTAAAAACCTTATAGGGATTCAGGCTGGCGACTGTGAGTGATGCTCTTGTTGTAAAACACATAAACTCACCAACACAAAGTCCTTCTAACGTCAGTCATAACACACACACACACAGAGACTCAGACACACGTGCACGCAGATACACACCTGTTGAGTGTGTAGCTTGGAAGCCCTTCCTTTGCACCGAGGCGTCCGAGATGAAGCGGAGGTACATCTTGTTTCCGGTGGAGACCAGAGGCTCCGGGATTTTACTGCCGCACAGTCGACCCAAGATGGCCGCTGTGTCACTGTCGCCGTCGAAGGCCTCCAGGTGGTCGTACGCGCACTCCTGGTGCTGCTCGATCTCGAATTCGTTGAAGGTCTGAAGAGGAGGAGGCAGACAAGGAGAGAGAGACAGTGTTGAAACGTGACCCGTTCACCTCCACTGAAATATTTGATATGTCAATCATCCACTATAATAAATAATAAGTAATAAAAAATAAATGCATTTCAGAGAAGACACTTTGCTGTTGTATTTTTACTTGCAGAACAGGCAAATGGGATGATTTCTTCTGTGCAAAATGGGTGAAATTACCCTTTAAACTTGCATTAATGAACTTAATGCAGATTTTTTAATGAATGAAAATAACTTCTCCTCCCTGGTGTTTCTAAAAACATCAGTTATGTCACATTCACTCGTCCCAGTGATTGTTTTCATCTCATTGTTTATATGGAATCAAAGCAAAAGTCTCAACTTCACAAACTATATGTTGAGTCCAAGTGAAAGAAAAAAAAAAGTCTGAGAGCAGTGACTCATGAAAGGACTGGGAGCGGCAGAGTGAGGAAGAGAGGGACACTAATGAGCAGAGTGTGTCCTCTGCAGCAACAACCATCATTATATTGTGTCTTCATTAAACACACTTTTCTTTCACGGTGTCAAAAGTATCGCTGCACAAACAAGCTCGGCCTTTAATTAACTTAAAACACAACAAAACTCTGTCAGCGCTAACTCAGCTGGAACAAGATGACACTCAGTTTCTTTCCAACCATCTTTCTAAAAACATATATCAAACTCTTTCTATTGTGGTAGAAACGATATTTTAAAGTCCATTTAATCTGCGTCTGATGTCATGAATGTTGTAAACTATGGTTTTTCTGTATTTCACAGAGCAGTGACGACAACTGGATATTAGTTTCCCGTCTTTATTTTTAACCCAATTAGTTGGATTATGTTGTGTGGAGATAAATAAAAACTCAACCCTTTTAAAAATATATATGTATACGTTCTGCATTTTTAATAGATCAGAGGAGGAACCCGCGGCCTCGCTCCGTCTTTGCCTACACATCGCCGACACTCTGACATGCATGTAACACAGGAGTCACGATTCATAATCTAATCAAGTCGCTGTGAGCTGACTCATAACACCTTGCAGGCCTCTCTCTCTCTCCCACGCACAGTCACACACCCCGACTCCGACTCCTCGTCTCCTGAGCCACGCTCCATCACGCCACCGCAAGTCACCACCACCACCGCCGCCGCCGCCGCCGCCGACCTATTCCAAAAAACCTAAGACACAGGCTACAAACTGCCCAGAATAAACTCATCAGAGTAGTCCTAAAACTCCACCCCCGTACCCATCTGACGACACATCATTTCAGAGCCATAGGATGGCTAAAGGTTGAGGATCGAGTGGCCATGCTCAAAAGCAGAGCAGTACATGACGTCCTATTCAACAACTCAGCCTCTTATTTTAAAGATTATTTCAAGCGGGTCAACAAGGACTACAGGACCAGGGGAGTAAACACTGTGACTTTCAGAACAGCAGGTGGGCTGATGTTTCTGAGGATGTCGTTTTTGCAGTGAAGAGGTGGTGGATGGATGGCAAGGCAGAGTGTTCTGTCTGCAACATGTTTCTGAGGTTTATCGTGTTCTGTTTATTGTATTGTTTTATTGTAAAATGTACCTAACATATACTGTAAACGACTGTTTGCAGTCAATTTTATGTCAATGCCTAAGAGTGGAAATGTCTTGGACTTTTCTGTGTTATCCTCAGTTTCTGTACTTCTTTCCACTGACAAATAAATCAATCAAAAGACCCAGGCGGAAGGAGTTTGTGGTTTCTGTTTACTGTTCCCTGAGGTGGCGATGGCTTCCAGATGTGTCTCTCTCTCTCTGAGACACTAGAGTTTGTGGATCTGTTTACTGTTCCCAAGTGAATTGTGTGTGTGCGTACTGTATGTGCGTATGTGTGTGTGTGGAAGAGTGAGAGTGAAGAAGCAATAACAGAATGACCTTCATGGCTATGTGCAGATTTCTGGTATTAAATTTATCCTGCTGTGATGTCATTACTGTGGATATAGAGCGCACCCCTGCTAATCTCGACAAACACACACACTGACACACACACACACACACACACATTCACGATTTGCTGAGTGTGGATAAAAGATAGCAACACTCAAAGCTACTCCCATCTGCTGAACCTGTGTATAGATCACATGTCGTCAAGGTGCGACGGCACGGTGTCTAAGTGTCGACGTGTGATCGTAACCTACGTGATGTAATATGTTTTTTGATTGTTGCGTAACCGATAATAAGAGATTATCAAAACTAAACGACGGCTGATGACAATTTTGATAAGATGCAGCCAGTGACGAGCCAAATCCGAATATTCTGTAGGACTACACACTGCAGACTGTGTGTGTGTGTGTGTGCGTGTGTGTGACACTACTTGCATTTGGGAACACGAGTAGGTTTTAGGAGGATTATCCGAAGCACGCTTTGTAAATGTGAGCATGTGTGTGTGACTGTGTCTGTGTCTGCATTTGGATCTTTGTGAGGCCACATTTGTGATATTTAAGTTTTAAATGAGTTGATCAATAGTCTGATTGACAATCAATTTGAATAAGTTCTCAAACTTTAACACCAAAGTTTAGCTGCTTTTCTTCGTCTAGAGCCACAGTAAAGTGAATATGACCTTCAGCTTCCATCAGCCAGGACGGTATTTTCCTCTCTTGTGATGTTTGCACACCAAATGATGAATTGATTCATTAAGAAAATAATGACGAGCTTGATCACTATCGAAAATTCATGCATTCAGCCACTTAGCTGCAGCTGTGGTGCATTTAACCGTGCATACCCAGGAGTGTTGCTCGCATGCTGCCTGCTGCAGAAATTAATATCAGATGCCGTTTGAGATCACAGTGAAATCACGTGAACAAGTGGGAGCGGTGTTAACTAAACATGGTGAGATCCTGCCGCGATCGGCTGTAGCGGAGAGCCTTGTGTGCGCAGGTATGTGAATAATGCGACTCAGATTGTAGCCAGTTGTTTGTGTGTGTATGTAGGAACTGATACAAAGAAAGTCTCAGATGTTAACGGGGTCAACTGGTCTGGCACCCATTTCGTCGATGAGCTGTTTGAGGGCATCAGGTTCACAGTAACAACACAGTTAAGGTTTACAGTAAGAATATGGGTTGTGGTTGTTTTGTATCTTGGATGTTTAATCACTCCACTACCTAGCCTGTGGTATTTTACAGAGCTTCGATCTTCATTTAAACTTCATTTAAAGGCGAACTATACAAGTCCGGTCGCTTTTCCACCGTCTTGCTAACCCTCCTCTGGCCATGTGCGTTTGTTTACAACGAAGCAGAGGAGAAATCAATCAATAGAGCGGTGCATAACATTATATATACGATGTCACAACAGGGATGAGAGTGGGGACACTGGGTCGGAGGCTCTGATCTTGCAAAGTTGTTTTTCAGCCACGAGACGGTAGGTGGAAGGCAGAGAGCCTCCATGCTCCCACGTAACAAGTTACAAGCCACTTATTAAACATCACAATTACTCCAAATCTGTTTAATTAAAGTAAAATATTCCTGGACAGTCTGTCATTGTGTCGACTACTAGTGTTGTGATCACACCCACCAAGTCACGTGATCATTGATCATAAACCGTATGTTATACATATACATTCAAGTAAAGTGCAAACAAACAGTGTAGAGCAGCGAACACACCACACACCTGAGACAGAAACATCCTGCTCACTGTCAGTCACACAACATCTGTCTGAGCTGATGTGCCGTCACAAATCTTTAGATCTCGTCTCGTCTTCTGACAAATACAATGCAAACCTGAGCTGGAACTCTTCATCTCATCTTGATTATCCATAAAGCACAAGTCAAGACACTGACAACAAAACTCCAAAGTATTAAATATCACGAGTTACAACTGTGTTTTTCATTCATTCAGTGTATTAATGAATAAGTAGAACTGCAGTAACTAACTGTGTCGACACACAAAAACGCATATACACACTCAAACGTATGCATGTGTGTGTGTGTGTGTGTGTGTGTGCACATGCAGCCTGCAAACACACACACAGAAAGACACAGAGACACAGATGGCCACTGCCCAAGGCCTCTTTCTAACGCATGAGCACACGCTTGCAGTTAGCCTGAATATACAAACGTGCTCTCTCTTTCTCTCTTTCCCCCCGTTCACATTTGGATTTCATATGTGGAACATGTGAAAGAGAGATCATCGTGTAAGAAGGCCGGGGTCGCCCCAGGTTTTTTTTTACACAACCCACAGACAGAATAATGCATTGTTATGAGGGAAGGAGGAGGCATCCCAGTGATTCTCAAGAAAATGTGTTGAGTGCTGCTTCGTTTGATGAACACTTACGATCTTGACTCTGTGGCCCGGCGTGGCTGTGATGTCCCAGGTGCACTCCTTACGGCTGGGATACTTGTCCGGCCAGTTGGGGCTGCTCAGGGTCCCACTGGGGCTGTGGATCTTATGCTCACACTCAGCTGGACACACAGACAGACACACATGCAAGCACACACATGAAGAGGAAGTTAAAAATCGTGGCTGCACAGGAAAAGGTCAGAGGAAATGGAAAGAGAACAGGAAGGAGAGAAATGAGAGAACCAAACTAGAGAGAAAAGATCTCAAAGAAACACATCCTGGTGACAAGTTCACTGAGAATTTCATGTGCACAAAGACTCTGTAGTTTATGTTTATGTTCACAGACATCTTTAAAAAAAAACATAGAGAAACGATGAGATACGATACTAAATGTTACATTTTCGTTTAAGTCAATCAAATGACCATCCTATGCAATTTCTTTGAATGTTTACATAAGCAACTACCCAATAATATTAATCTATTATGGACTAATAAAATACATCTTTAAATATTCGTACACATACAGAATTTGTTGCAGACACTGCAACTTAAAGTCCTGAGCCTTATTTACACTGATATTTTAGAGCATTGAGATGTTTGCAGTGGTTGTGTTGCAGGCTTTTTTTTTGTTTTTTCTTTGTTTTTTTTGCACCTTTACTATTCCTGCACAAAATCGTCTTGACCAATCAATTCTCTGTTACATCATAGAAACAGTTACTCTATTATCAGGAATTTATCTGGGCAAACTTTTTGGGTGCCTGATGATCCCACAATGCATTGCTAGAAACCCTGATTGAAAAAAAAAAGAAAGAAAAAACTACTTTGAGATTTACTGCAGCGTAGCAGCTTGGTTTCACTCATGGACAAGTGGCTAAATCCTGGCAGCGATGCCACACACAAGGTCTTGGCTGCAGTTGGACTCCTGGAAAGTTTGCATCAGTTACAAACTGCACCAGATGAAGGAAATACAGCACATGTGTGTTTAGTGTGTTTGTGCATTTGGTATAGGTTACATGAATGTGGCACAATGAAGATGATGGGATGCAGGAGGCATTCACAAGACAACACAATGTGCTCCAGAGAGACAGTTTTTTTTTATTTAGAGTCAGATAAACTGGACCCATGTACAGAATGAGACCAATGGATTTACAAGAACAATGTAGAAATGTAAAGGAGAGTTTTACAACATGCAATATAATGAACACAGACGTCATATTCCACAGACACTGTTGCCACAGAGAGACTTTACAGACCCTCACACTGTCAGCAGTTAAAAATAAACTACTTGCATGATATAGATTTGATCTCTGACATTGAAATGCGTCATAATTATCGTGCCTGACAAAACATCAGAGGCAAAAATACTCAAATCTTTCACATTGTCAAGTTGATGACAGTAACAGAAGTATGACTGCATCACAATATTAAAAGAAATTAGGTTTAAAAAAAGATCATCTTCATGAAAAGGAAGAAATTAAATCTTGATGATTTTAAACTGATTTTAAGTTTACTTGTCTTTCTGTCTCATAGACTCTCAGAGACATCACTTAATCCAACATGTTAACAGCACATGCCAGTCTGTGCAAATGTGTCTCCACACACGATGATCACACACACACACAGTATGTACAGTATCGATGTTAACACACATACAAACACAGAGGAAGGCCGCACTACATGTGAAGCTTTTTAAGCTCCCAGATGTTTGAAACATGAGTCCTTTTTATGAGCGGCACAGGGAGCCTTTAGTGAGGTGTGTATGTCAGCGGTGATGTGATGTGTGTGCGTACACGTTCAAAAGTTCAACTTCAAAGAGACGAGTATAATACGTCAATTCAAGAGTTGTGTATTTGCATGTGTGTGCACATGGGAATGTGCCGGTGGCTTTTAATAAATAATGTTTTATGTCAAACTGAACCCCCCCCCCTGTGATTTGCGTTTCTCACACGCAAACACACATCACAGTAAACACAGCTTTGGTGCTGTTTGTCTTTTGAAGCAGGTTCAAGTCCGATCCCAAGTCATGTCAAACAAGTTCATGTTAAGGTTAAAGTCTGGGGAAGAAAAGCATCGATTCCCGACCCTTTGTGCTGCAAGACTGGTGCTCGTTATCTAAACAAGCTTCTCAGAGGAGACTGTGAGGAACATAATAACCTTGTGTCTTCAGAAGATTTTCTTACAGCGGTAAATTTGAACTTGTGCTAAAAAAATATTTCTTAGAAGTCTGCAGTGCACGAAAGGTAAGGAACCACTACTTTAGACCTTGTGCAAGCAGAGTTTTCCAGAGTGAAGGGGATTTTAGCCCAAACTCGCTTTGCAGAATCTCATTTTATGTCTCTTTTCTTTTCATTAATTTCATGATTGGCTTCACATCTTCCCCAAACTTTTATATATTTTATTAATATACGGCTTTATATTTGTGGGTGGTATGGTGTGACACATCTCTGTTTGTGTTGTGCTGTTTTTATCTTTACGTCTTAGAGCTACGATTTACCTGGCATTCATCGCATTATTTGTCTCGCTTCAAGACAGTTTACACAGATTATGGCTAAGACTTAAAGAGACCTGTCTTGTGCAGTGTGACATGTAAGATTGTTGTTTTTACACAGTTTACATCAAACAAAATGCAAGTTAAGTCTTAAATCTCTCAGAGAAAGGTTTTTAGAGGACGTTCGAGTCAAGTCTAGTCGTTAAAATCAAGTTTTTTTTAAAGGACCAGTGTGCAGGATTTAGTGACATCTAGTGGTGAGGTGTCGGACTGCACCTAAATGAATACCCCGACCCTTTAAAAGTGGGTAATGGGCACCAGTAGAAACACGGAGGGCTCAATAGAAGAGGCATCAGACATCAGGCGCGAAAGCTACGCTAACAAAAGTATAGTTCATAGTACTACATACATTAATGAATGTATTATCAATAATATATTCAATTTCACCAATAGGTCCCTTGAAATCCTACACACTGATCCTTAAAGAAAAGTTTAAATCACGTCTTCCATGTTGAGTCTTTTATATAACAGACTCCATGTGCTTTCACTGTACAGGCTAAATGATTATATATAATAGAAAGATATGATATGTAGCTTTAAAAGTGTGTTTCAAGGCCAGTCTGGCACTTTTTTTTTGTTTTTTTGTTTTTTTTAGGTCAAACCCTGAGAGTTTCATGTTTTGTCTCCAGCCTCAAGTCAACTGGAGATTTTTAAAAAACAAAAAAACCACCAACCTTTCCTCAAATGGGGAAGGTCAGTCTGCTGTCATGCGGACTCTGATGCGGGTAGACAGAGTAGGGATTGTACGATGGACGATGACTGTTTTTATGAATGAGCACATGCTTGTGTGGGTGTGTCAGGACATGCATGTGCGCTCCGATGTTTTTGTGCCAGTGTGTGTGCGGATGTGAATGTACGTGAAACCCACCTTCCTTACAGTCATGTTTGTTCTCATGCAGTACAAAGCCATGGCGACACTGACAAACGTAAGAGCCCACTGTGTTGATGCACTCGTGCTGGCAGCCGCCGTTGTCCTTGCTGCACTCATCTTTGTCTGTGAGAGATACACATGCAACACATCACTCATGTGGAAACAGCAAAGAGACTGGGTGGAGGGAAGGAAGAGGTCAAGCTGGGGGAGAGGAGTGGAAGGATGAGACCTTAAGGACGAGGGGGCGGGGAGGTGGAGTATGAGAAAGAAAAGATAAAGTAAAGTGAGCAAAGGAAGGGAAGGGAGGGGAGTCGGTGAAGGAGAATGTGAGGTAAAAATGAAAAGGAAAGTGACAGAAATAGATGAGCAAAAAACCAAGAGCATGAGCCGACACGTTCACCCAGATCATTATTCAACTGTCAACTCAAAAGTTTTAATTATGAGGCTGATAGTTAAAGCCCAACACAATGGCCCAGAAAGGCAAGACCATCACAGCTTTAAACACAATCTGCAGCTCAAACCAAAACCCACACAAACACGTAAAGCTTTCCAACAGGGTGAGGTGAGAGGAAACCAACGACTAACAACAGAAATTAGTGTGTGAACAGGGAGCTAAAGAGATAAACGCCCTCCAAAGAGTTAATTAAGTTTGTTTGTGTGTGTGTGTGTGTCAGGTTCAGTTGGTCTGTGAAACCGTCTTTGTGCTACTCGGGGTCACGGCTACAGCTGCTCTGTGGTCAAACGTCTCTTGACCTCAAAAGGCTCTTCTCAGATCAGCTGTGCTGTCCTCGGGCCAGACCACCACCGCGCCTCCGTCAGTCTGAGGAGAAGCTGTGAAACCTGACGGGAGCTTCGGTCTGTCCTCACATTATGAATCCCAGAAATAAATTAAAAAAATAAAAAACTCTACACAGTAACAACCAGACCTACTTCTGTTTGACGTCCCGACATCACAGTAACATGGTAGGATATGTGGGACATTAAGTTGCCATGGTGATGCCGTAATGTAGACCACAAATTCTCCCTAAAAATAAACTGATTACATTTTGAAGAACTTTGGTCCATAAATTTGCATACTAACAAGGAGGACTGGTTTTCTTCAAAGAACAATAGCAGCTTCACTGCTGCACATGAACCGAATGAAATGTGTGTTTTTTTGGTCATTAACAGCTGCTTATACTGTGTTGCTATGATGCTGGTGGCTGCACGGACAGTAACACAGAGATAAACTTGAGGGAGAATAGTTTACTCAGTTAAAGGGGCATTTCCAGCCGTAATCAATGTTTTATCACCTATGATCAGTTCATCCAGACTCCCAACTGCAGTGTGTGGACGTTTTTTTCGTTATGGTTCAAGAATCAGAGGTTAATCTTCAATGTTTGGGCTCTGGACTAATTTTAACATCCTTTTGACCATCATTTAAATTTTAAAATTCACTTTACAATTAAATTAAATCAAAATTCGGACTTCCACTTTGTTCCTTTCCGAGTCAGAGAACAAACGCCTCAGACGCTGTGTCTCAAGTTCAGCGGCTGCAGCCTTCAGTCCCTCTACTGTTGTGTTCTCTGACCCAAATTCTGCTTTCATTTAAATGTAAAGCGAATTTTAAAATTTAAATGATGGTCAAAAGGACGTTACTTGCGACCACAGAACAATTTTCAAAATTAGTTCGGAGCCCATTAATGAACATTTAACAAACGATAGATTCCTGAACAAAAACGAATATAAATGAGTATAATGCAGTTGGGAGTATGGATGGTATGAAATGAACTGATCATACTGTAAGTGACCTGATATCTGAGGTAAACATTGATTACGAGTGGAAATGCCCCTTTAAGTATATTGTTAGCACTCTCACATTTGTCTGCAAAATATATAAATCTATATGCTGCAGACAGCATATGGATATCAAATGGACTACTACAAGACTTTGGCATGATTTTATACATATTTCCCCAATTTCCAACTGATATAATTTATCATCTTTGGGAATTTGGGAATCTGCACTGTTCGTTTGGCTGCCAGGTGTGAATTTAAAACGACTGACAGACTGATTTACAGTAGACTGTGGAGAACCTCAAACAACAAGAGCCGACACAACAAAGGTGTTTTCGTGCTCATTTTACTCTCCCTCATCCTCTAATTTGTGGCCTTTTTTTTTTTTTTTTTTACGACCACACGGCTCCTCCTGCACCAGGACGTCTGGGTGATGATGACAAAGGCTCCTGTAGTGAAGCCGAACACTGTGTGGGGAGCAGAACGGATCGCTGCGTGTGTGTGGTGGGGCTGCTGCTGCCACGTTGACAACGACCACAGTGTCAGAAAGACAGAGAGCAGGAGATGGACAGATGACCGCACAGGAAGACTGAGGAGTGTGGGAGACGGAGCAGTGAGTGTGTGTGTGTGTGTGTGTGTGTGTGTGTAACTGTGAGGGACAGATTCCTATAAAGAGATGTGAGATTAGACACAGACACTGAGTCTCACCTCAACTCCAGAGCTTGTGAATCAAACTAGATCTGCTTTTAATGAAACCACTAAATCCTTCTCTTGCTCTCTCTCTCTCTCTCTCTCTCTCCCCTACTCTGTGTGTGTGCGTGTGTGTGCGCGTGTGTGTCTGTGTGTGTGTCTGATGTGGTATTACGGTGCTATTGTGGGCTCAGTCTCACCCTATCACAGGCTAAGAAGCTTTGCGGTTGATGCTACACAGTGTTCATTGTAGCTTTCTTCAGGTCAAGCACACAATGTCCACATGCACACACACATGCACGCACTCACACACTCACACTCACACACTCACATGGATTAGTAGTGTGTGGGAGGTTTGAAGGGACCTCCCTAAAGCTGCTGGCGTGTCGCCAACCAAAAGCTATCCCTGGAAGTTTCTGACAACAGCTGAGCCACTCACAACAACTTTTTACACATGCACTCGAACGCATCATCTGCGTCTGACTAAGTCGCTCCTGCACAGCCGCACTCCGCCGAGCGCGTCGGCCGTGTGCGCCAGGTGTTCTGCAGGTAGCTGACGAACCAGTCGTCGACAGCTCTACTGTACGTCATCTGAAGTGGGAGGAAGTCGTTTTGGAGCAGAGAGAGAAACCGGCGTCTTAATTAAAACTGTTATTAATTAATACCGATAATCTTCATTATCTGGTGTTAGCGTACAACAAATTCATCCGTGCTACAGCGAGTAGAGGATATTTGTTGCGTTTTGACCGGAAAATCACAGCTGTGTCCAAATTCCACACTATGTAATAATAATAATTCTCACGGTATGTATTCATACTAGTGAAGTTAAAATAAATAAATAAATAAATAATATGCATTTGATGTATGTCTTGACTTTTCAAGGTGGTGCTGACGGTGCACTATAATGCAATGCACAAGAGAAGAAGCTTCTCACATCAGCAAAACATTGAGACACTCCTGAAGGATCGCTAAAAATAAAACTAATTTTGAAACTGACTCTATATACTGTAATTTGGCTTGATTGACATCTATTTGTACACATTGTGTGTGATTTCCTTGTATAAATAACACAGTATTGGAATACAGATATGTAAATATTTTACTGATGTCTGCAAAATCACATATAAAACTAATGTTCAGAGCAATGATGGCTCCATTTGCATCTATTAAACTAGAAAATCTCTTGATTACAGCCTGCAGAGAGGGAAATGTGTAAATCAAAACTGTTTTATTCTTAAATATGACTTGGTTTGGCATCTTGAAAACAAAAGAAGGATCAGAGATCTTCTATTTAACTAAGATTCTCATGCCTTTATATCATCCAGAGCTTTTTACTTCTATTCAACTGCACATTGAATGACCACTACATATGACAATGTGCTACACAAACACATTCGTCTTGTCTTGCCTTTCTTCTTGATACTCTTGATTTCTATTGGCTGGTGTGGAATTGGGACACAGCACATGTTTCCCTCTGGAGGAGAATGGATTGAACGACGATCCACGCCACGAAAGCAGGATCCATCCATTCCCTTGAATCACTTAGTAGACCTGAGCCAATCAGAGAGGCCGATTGTGAGGTCATGTTACCTCTGACCTTTGATGAGGCCGCCAGCTTGTTGTTGATGCGGCCACGAGCGGGAGAGCGGCCGTGCTTTATGTCCTGGCATGACTCAAACACAAACATACGCTCCTGACACAGAGCCAGCCTGTCTGAAGGAGAGAGGGGCAGAGCGTGGGGTGGGTGGGTGCAGGACGACAGGGAGGAGGCTCAGGAGGAGCAGCAGCACAGACAGACACACACAAGCAGACAAACTTATACTGTATGGACACAGACATATGCATTATGGACACAAATGCAAGCAAACATACACAAACACAAAGCAGAGGTGGGCAGACATGAAATCCCTCCCTATGCTGTGGATGAACTCTCCCAAAGCCAGCAGCAAAGAGATGAAACTTAAATACTCAGCAGGTGTCCACAAAGCTCTGTTCTTGCACAACAACACAATAAAGTTACTACAAAAAAATCTAATTTGCACCTGTTACAAACCTACTTCAGCTAAACTGCTCTGCACTCTCCTGGCTCTTTATACAGTGTCAAAGTGCAGATGGCACGAGCTGTAACGAACAGACGAAGTCCAGTCCAGCCCCACACACCCTCCTACGCTCAGTTTGCACGTTCCTACAGTACGAAGGGTCCAAGTGTTGTTACGACCTGATGACCCTGAAGTGGGAGTGGGTTGTAAAAGCCGTCCAAAACCAACAACAGGCCCGTATCGATGCAGGTTTACCAACCACTCCCACGGCCGGACAAGATGCAGCTTCGCTTCGGAGCGAGATCACCTCACCTCAGACTATTTCTCGTGCAAAATATCTTTCAGATCAATATTGATGATGATTACAATATCCTGTCTGGAATATTTTTGGGGGTGAAAAATTAATTTCCTGTTTCAATCAAACACTCTCACTCCATCTCTGAGCAGTAGCGTGCAGGGATGGGACTGAAGTCGGGCCTATTTCCAACTATGAAATGTCAGTCCATTGAAACTACTCAAACTGCTCCTGCAGGAAAAATCAACACATCTGGTGTCCGTATGTTGTGTATGCTAATTATGCTCCAAACACTCACATATTTGCACAGATATGGCTCCATGGTTCCACCCACCCTTGACAAAGACACACACACACAGCACACACTCACACACTTGTCCTACCTGAGAAGAAATGGGCCTTGAAGCCTTTCTTGGAGACGGTGTTGTCGGACTTGAACTCGATCCTCATGTTGTTGTACTGAGAGGTGATGACTTCAGGGACCTCGGTGCCGCAGTATTTCCCATGCAGCTTGGAGTCGGACGAGAGGCCGCTCCGCACCTCCACATAGTCGTATTTACACACCTAAACGCACGCACACAAACAACTCAATGACACACACAACAACCACTTTCCTTTTGTATTGCGATTAAAAAACACCACAAACACAGACGCACTCACCTCGTTTCCCTCCAGCTCAAAGGCCTCAAACTGCATGGAGATGCGGTACTGAGTGGGAGCGACCACCTGCCACACGCAGTTCTTGTTTGGTGGATACTCCTTAGGCCAACCGGGGGTGCTGATGGTCCCGTTCAACTTAGAGAGGAGACCGCCGCACGCCGCTGCAAACACACACAGACACACACACAAACCATTCAGAGAGAGACGAGATAGAAGGAGCAGGAATCTGAGACTGAGCTAGATTATAGAAAACATGGCGGCCGACAGGTGGGATGACGGCCTGCTCTCCCCTCACCTCTATAACATGTGCTATCCAATAAAAGCAACTTGCAAATCTTTAAAAATGCAGAAAATACTACGTGTTTACTTGTTTTTACCTGAATGCAAAAGTATATTGTCATGTCAGAGTAAACTACATCTTCAAAAGCCTGACAGAGCACACAGCTGATTGATGGACGTGAAATACTTCCCCAATGAATGGATGAGAAGATCCCGTAGCATAAAACTGCAAAGAAGCTGCTGAAATGTATCGATCCAGCTCCAGACAGTCGGACAAATCACATATTGACGGCTGATTAAATCTATCATCAGGTTCTGCCAACTGTAGAAAACTGTAGCTGGGATGTTCATCCTCTTGATTTATCAGCATAAACCAAACCATGTTGAATCAGATGGACTTTTAGTTTTTAGTCCTTAGCTTTGTTTTTAACGTCTTGACTCTTTCGTGCAACGGCTGAAATGACTTTAGGGATCCTTTGTGTATAAGGCAAGAGTATGCAGATTTTAATGGTGTATTGTGCAAGTGTTTTTATTTCAAGGAAATCTTAAATTGCACTCTAATGACTCTAACTTTAAGATGCTTTGTGCCACTGGCTCCAGGAGTCCCTGACTATCTGCCCACAGTGCTGACAAAAGCAGCCATTGTCTTTTTTTTTTAACCAGTTTGGGTTTAAGATTTACTAGTTTTCAAAATTGTGAACTATTGCATTTGTGAGTGAACAGACTCCAGCCCGTCATGTCCACAATTTCTCCACCGCAGCTGTGAGTCATCATGGTTGAGCAGTCAGCTTTGTGCATGCGGGGTCGGGGTTTTACTGCCACAGCTGTGCGTAGCGTTAATTTTGGTCAGGAGGGTGATATTCCTGATACAGTAAAAGGCTGGAATGTGGAAAGCCTCTGCTTCCATCCATCCCAGTGGGAATATTTTTTCCCCAGAGCCCCCCAAAAGAGTCTGCGAAAACGGAAACATGCTTGGAAAGCCACCGCTACTGATGTTTGTTAATTTCTTCACAGGAAATGGGCAAAGTTACTCACAGAAAGCACCTGTCCACTTCACCACATTTCCTGCAGCTATTTCTCCTGACCCCGTTCTCACCGCCAGGCTTGGCTACAGACCTCAGCATATTTCCAAACTCATAAGGTTTCATGTTTTGTTTTTTTGGGATAATCCACTTTTCTACAACATTTTCTCACACTTTTTATTCAAGGTGGATGCCAATGGTAACGACCGCCCTTCAAAGAAACACAGCAACGACCACCACAATGTGGATGTTTCACTAGCAGAGCTTTTTCTCTGCGCCTCTGAAGTGGTTCGCTCAGTTGTTTCAGTATGTGGGTCATTACGGGTTGTTAATCTATTTCGCGGGATTAAAGGACGTTCGCAGCATTTGTGGCACAGGAACAACGAGGCATGTGGCTTTGTGTCAGAAACATGTTTTTTCCTGTTGATCGAGGCCGCTCGGATGTTGTTTTTTTTTCTCTTTCTTGATGAGTTCGACTCATATCCGACAGAAACAAAGGAATGCACACGCAATCAGGAGTTTAGCATACCACACACACGCACACACACACACGCGCTGTTACCTTCACAGCTCTTCTTGTCAGGAGCTAGTTCATAGCCAGGGTCACAGGCACACTTGAAGCTGCCCAGAGTGTTTACACACCTCTGTTCACATCCTCCATTGTCTGGTTTGGCACACTCATCCTCCTCTGAAAAACACACACGTCAGAGCACATTTTCACGCACATAAATAAAAACGCTTTGGTCCATGTGGGGGGAAAAAAACAACACACAATTATACACACACATGCACACACCTTTGAAAAAGTTTGCAGCAAAGCCGGCCTTGTTCACCGTCCCGTCGGAGACAAACTTCATCCAGAGCGTGTGCGACGTGGAGCGCACGTCCTCCGGTTTGTCGTAGCCGCAGAAGCGACCAATCAGGGGGCTCGTCTCCAGGGGGCCGTCCCGGACCTCCAGGTAGTCGTACGCGCAGCTGTCGTGCCTCTCGATCTACAAGAGCATTCACGAAGGTGCACACGCACACAAAAATACACAAAACATCAGTCAGCTTCAAATATCAATGTGACAAAAACAATTTAGGAGCTACAGCACAAAGTTTTGATTGCATATTTCTGACACTGCACAACACATACAGTTTGGTCTCTTTCATGTATGAACATTATCTATATCATTTATTACTTATTTATTATTATGTTTACATTAAATTTTATTGAGCTCTTGAATTGTATCATCATTTTGCACAGTATGGGCACCTTTTTAATTGAATTGTTGTTGTTGTCTGCTGTTTGAGTTTCCTTTACAGTCAGACTCATAATGTGCCGTCTTGTCATGTTTCTTGTTTTTCTTAATTGCACAGTCACTGGAGTATTGCACATATCATTTCACTGCAATGACCCTGTATTATTGTATATGGCGAATAAATTATCTTGAACTCTTGAAAATCTTTTAAAAGAAAACTCAATGTTTTCACAAGTTGCGGTTTGTCCATCATATTGGTTATTAGAACGCACAGTAATTGCGTTAATTTAAGAGAGGTTGCATCTTAAAGGGTTAATAATACTAGCAGCTGCTCACACACAATGTGATCAACAGCTTTGTTTCACCTTGTTGTGTAAAGTTGTTCATTGAGTCTAATTCATGATTAAAACTGTTTCTGACGCCAAAACAAACTTGTTGCCAAAACAACACAAATTAAAACCAGATAAAAGACTAATATTAGCAGCAGGGGACGGATATTTCCCCCCTAAAATATTTAGTTTTATGTCCAGGGATTATCGGGGGGGATTTTTGCAAATGAATCATAAAAAGATTTAAGACCTGTGTGTCACAGTGTGTGTGTGTGTGTGTGTGTGTGTGTGTGTGTGTGTGTGTGCGGCTGGTACGGTGTGTAAGAGTTTGATCTGAGCAGCAGCAGTGAACTTTTTACCTTTCATGAGGGGGAACAGATCAAGTCATTTAGCACGTTGACAGTTTTAAAGCGTAACGACAAATCTACTCCTCAACTGTCTGTTCTGTGTCTCTATACGCCCTCTCTCTCTCTCACACACACACACACGCACAAACACACACACACACCATCTTTATTAACTTCCTAGCAGTTATACGAGCGTGAAATCTGACCCAGACATTCCTAAACACACACACATGAACATGAACACAGAAAGACAGACACACACCATCTTTATTAACTTCCTAGCAAACATTACACATGAGCGTGAAATCTGACCCAGACATTCCTAAAACACATTTATTGTAATGAACATGAACACAGAGGGAGAGACAGATTAGCCTGTGGCTACAAGAGAAATTGAGAAACACATTGTCCCACAAAAACATCAATTGAATTGAATTGAATTGACACACACACACACACACACACACACTAAGTCACCTCAAAAGCCTGGAAGCTGAGCCCGACGTTGTAGCCCTCTGACACCGTGATCCTCCACACACACTCTTTGGAAGGTCTGTAGTCGTCGGGGTAGTTTGGAGACTGAATCTGTCCCGAGTCCTTGGTGATCTCGCCCCCACAGATCGCTGCACGCACACACACACACACAGACAGACACACACACAGTTGGTGAAAGAGAGAAGGGCAGATGGGATGTGTTACTTCTCACTGCACTGACCCAACGCACCTGAAACACATTCTGTGTTCCCTCTGAATAATGAAAAGCCCAGAGAAAACATCGCACCACAGTCACAAGTCGAGCCTCTTCTTGTTTCACAGTGAGCAGCGGCTCCACAGTGTGTGTGCATTATTCACACTGTGTATATTTGTGTTTTTATTTATTAATTGATTACAGTACTCAGTGAGTGAGTGAGTGAGTGAGTGAGTGATGGAGGTTACCTTCATAAATAGCAGCGAAGCCTTTTCCCACCCAGTTGCTGCTGCTGCGGAACTCAATCCACATTCGGCTATCGGTGGAAATCAAAACGTCAGGAACTTTATCCCCACAAAACCGGCCTGTAAAACACACACACACACACACACACACGCATTAACCCTGTGTGGACCGTACTGTTGAAAAATTTGGACAAAGGATCAAAGTGAAACTTCCTGTAGTGGAAAATAAATGAATACATAACCTCTTGCATGGACAATGTAGCGTTTTGCTAAATAACAAACTGTGATAACGCTCAGTAATTGTAAAATCCTGCCTGTCAGACATGCACAGCAGCTGTGGAGCATCTGGACTTCAACAGTCACAACATTCAAGTCCAATATTTTCCACTGAATTGCGGTGAATGATAAAAGTTGGAAGGTTAATATGGGGGTTATTTTGCATAATTGATCCTTGACTACAATTAAACGAGCTGTGCAGTTCAGGGTGTCCTGGCAGGTCGAGTTGCTAATTGTGTCTTAACTTCTATGAACTTTATATGAACAATTACACAGCTGTTTCCTCCTCGCTCGGCCATTAAAAGATCCATTTCTAATGCATTTACAATGTATGTATGGTAGCCATTATTCTGTGCAAAGATGTGTTGAAAAGCTTCAGTTTATCTGAGTTAAATGTGGAGGAATGGAGTGTTATGCTGATGCTGCATTCACGTGCAGTCGGGCAGATGGCCGTCTGTAACAAACCAGATCATCAAGTCACAGAAGTCGTGAGAAAGTCGGTAAGACGCGGGTCAGGTAAACAATACGACGCTGCCATGACAACCTACAGTATAATTGTCACGTGTATTGTTTTGCCTTGTGCTGACGGACCACTTGTTTACATACGGGCAAAGGCTTGTTTATGCCGTTACGTGCAGCGGCTGTCGTCCATCTGCGGTCAGCCCAATTTCACGTGAATGCAGCATGAAAAATATGATTGATGATGAGTTGCTCACGATATACTCTGTACAACCGCAACGCTAGATGGGAGTAATTCCTACACAATGTCCCTTTAAACAACTGTATTCTATACTTCTACTTTCTCAAATAGCATATACAAATATCTGAGCTGGCGCATCTTGATTGACAGACACGATCACGCAATTGCACATGATTGCGGGGTCGCCAGAAATTATTTTTGATGTCAAAATGGGGTCACGAGCCAAAAAAGGTTGGGAACCAGTCAATTAAACAGTTGAGAGGAGAGAGAGCGAGAGCTTCATAATAAAACTAACACTGTAACTTATTGATAAGATGATAAAAAGCTGTTGAATGATTTTTAAAAGACAGATTTGAGAAACTGTGAGTCTATGCTGTGTCACTTCACTTCGCCCTGATCTTACCGAGCAGTGGAGCTTTCCTCCAGTATCCATCCCGAACCTCGATGTAGTCATACCAGCACAGGCTGCTCTTGTACAGATCCATGGTGGTGAAATTCAGAACAATCTGGAAGAGTAGAGACAGGATGAAGGAGGAGGAGGGTTAAAGACCTTAGGAAGAGGGTGGTACCTGTAGTGTTAGGACTTAATCAATATACAGTCATTCTGTCGGCAGTCTCTTATTGTTCCTGGCGAAGCATGCACATTCACAGCACTGCAGGGTGCTACCGTGTGTGTGTGTGTGTGTGTGTGTGTGTGTGTGTGTACCTTCTCTCCGGGCGTAACAGATATTCTCCAGACACAGTGAGTGTATGAAGGGTATCCGTTGGGGTAACCAGGAGACGAAAAGTTGCCCGTTGACTCCTGAAGCGTCTCTCCACACGCTGCAACGCACAGACACACACACGCAGATGGAGTTACATTTTTGTGGCAACTCCTGCTGTTGAGCATAATCCCCTCGACTGTGCGCCGCTGATGACTTCAGATCGGTATGTTACTAAAGAGCACACGGCTCCAAGCATCTATTATTATTGTCAATCAGCACAAATCTATTATTTTTTTACTGCCAATTTACCAAAATAAATACACATCGGACTATTTTGTCAAAGCACACATTCTTATTGTTCCAATGTTTGTGTCTACATTATCCCATGTGTCCATATGGAAGCTGTTAGAAATGTATTTTGAGTCAGAAAACAGTAAAGGAATTAAAACCACCCTCCCAAACAAACTCATGTTTCATGTTGTCTTTGGCTTCTCTCAAGTTTTGCACGTAGGAGGCTTCGGCGCTGTGTGTTTGTATTCCTGTGTGTATCAGTACGCTTGTGAGGTCCGACCACGACCATTAAGCCGCGTCACCATTTAGCGGCAGGAAACGAACCCCAAGCGGAGTCGTTTACTGTAAGTGGATGAGAGCGATGTGCCTTTAATTCACCACAGCAAAAGGAAACCGGCAGCAGCACACTGAAGCTGAATGGGGTCTTCGTGGAAAAATATCCAGACAATATTGATCTCTTTATGCTTCGTTTTTTTTTAGTTTAACGCCGTCGCTCCCTTTCAAAAGGAGGTTAGCCAAATGTGCCCCTCCTATCCCATCATGCATGCTGTTTTCCCCCCACAATGCCCTGGGGCTCTGTTCATCTGTCAGTGAATATGGTATCACTCAAATATGACCTTATAAGGTTGAAGTTGTTTCTATTTCCAGCTGGGACACACTAACACAGTCTTCTCCTCTCTCCTGTATCAAAATGGATTTAGAGGAATTAATTTAATTCAGATTAATGGCATTTAAATAGAGCAAAATAATACAGAAAGAATGAATGCACGCTAAAAAAAACTAAGGCTTGTGTGAATCTAACTGGACCCACATTTATTACATCATTTAATCGGTTCGTCTCGCTGTCAATACTTCATGCAAACACGATGAATGAGCGTCTGAGGATGTAGCCGTGCACGTGTGTGGGCCTGACAGCGATGGCAGCCTCCGCGATCGTAAACGTTTGCGACATTAACTGCACAGCCCGGTTGGAGAGCAGCCCCAGCTCCAGATCACGTCAGAGAGAGACTCACCGGGGACCAGAGGGACGCCAGCACATCAGCAGTGTGCGCAAGAACTGATGGGAAGAGTGTGTGCGTGTTTATGTTTGAGATGTGTCTGAGCCCCGAAAAACAGAGAGAGGCGAGCGTCACATGGAAAAACAAATTACTCAACTTCACCTCTGTGCCTCGGAGAGCGAAGGGGTGGGACAATTTCACACTAAAGATGTGAGAGTTGGACAAACAGGGGTCGTCTTTCTAATTTTTTTTTTTTTTTTTCCCGGCTCTGACGACAGCACACACATGCAACAACACAAACCGCATGCAAACTGTGGTCTCATAGTAAATATAGCAGTACCTGGACATCTATACAGCTTCCTTGCCTGTGCAATGTCTCCTTTACTGAGCCTGGTCCGCTGGCCGATAGCGGGCCGGACCCCGTTTTCATCTCTGGATGGAAGGATGGTGTCGAGAAACATCCCCCTGCAGAGAGCACAGCAGAGATTTCATAAACACACCCTGCTCTGATTTCAGGGAAATTAAATGTGACCCAACACATGGGTTTATCTGGAAAACAATAATCATTTGATACGCTGCAAGAACAAACTGTAATTCTGAAACACCAGTGACCTCCATGCAAAATGTTGTTTCCCTCAACTGTTGTTCTGTTGTGTGTTTGTGTCTTATGTGTAAGAGTTAGGGCTGCGTGGGGAATGGGAGAGGTTCCTGAGGAAGATAATATGGCAAAAATTTCAAAAGCATCCTCACATGAAAAGCATGTAACAAGGACACATGATTGGTCTCACCGCCAAATCTTTGGGAAATTGGGAAAAAAATAAAATAAAAAAGGTATTTCATGGTGCTGAAAACTTTCTATCAGTTTTTATGGCTGGAAAAGTCTCAGCATGTGTTTAGAGTTCAGATATGCAAATATACACATCTCTAACCCCCTCAAAGGGTCGGAGGGTTAATCTAGCCGAATGACTCAGTGGATGAAGGAACATTTTTTTTGTCTTTATTTATATTTTCACCTCAACATTTTTCCTTTTGTTGTGAATGATGCATGAAATATTCAGATTGTGGCCACATGTTGATGAGCGGTCCGAAGCCTTAAAAGCTCACACAGAAAATAATCTGTTTCCACCACCGGCCACAAAAAAAAACAACCGACGGTGATTAAAGGGATACCATAAAACAATAATCAATGAAAGGTTGATATCAGTGCAATCAGGAGTGTAGAGAGTGTAAGTGCTCGAAAACAAAGAACTCAAACCATTTCCTGTGTACAACAATTGCACAAAACAGACAATAGCACCTGCTCCGTTGTCATTGTTCCATGTTATTGTTTGTTGTATTACTTGGTTAGAGCTGGGACAAGGCTGACTAGAGTTAATGATGCAAAATGCTGATGTATCTCTAACAATCAGTTCCACCCAACAACAATAAAACACATGTTTAAGAAAAAAAACAAAAAAAACATCAAGGTCTCTGTTTCGCAAAATAAAAAGCAGACTTAACAGTTGAGAAAAATCCATGTGTTGTCTGATCTGTGTGAGTTCAAAACATGAGATTTTGCCGCTGCCGCTTTCTACCGCGACCGCTGCTGCTGCTGCTGCTGCTGCTGCCTCTTACCGTGAGAAGGTGTTCCTGGCGTAGTGCATGATGCTATCAAAATCATATGGCTCCCCAAGAGAGTTGACCTCCCCTGGCTCCATCTTGAGGAAGTTATACTCCTGGCCTGGGAACCACATAAATGCGCACACACAAACACACACAAACACAAACACACAGAGCACAGCAGCATGAGAAAGTTTTAGTTTTAGTTCTAAAGTGCAGAGTCTTCATTGTTTGTGTGTTTGTGTCACAATAAACATGATTTATTTGAGTCTGAACACATGAGACGTTTTAAGGTCACTGCTTGAAGATGGAGTTTCTAAATAAAAACTTCGGGTCAGGGTTGATTCCCTTCGATACGTCGTTTTTGGTTTAACACCTGTCAGGTGTCACCTGTCGAATGAGAGGAAACGCAGCCGGCGCTCTGGGGGTCTAGGTGACTTCACAGTCATTAAAAGCCTCATTCGCACTCGGCACACAGCCGGACACGAGTGTGAGATTGAAAACACAACACACGCACACACGTTGTCCATTTTAGTGTGTCCTTGTCTCCAGATTAGAGATGTCACAATTACTTGTTTTCACAATTAATCGCCACAATTAATTGATCGTAAAGATCCCTAAATACCGCCACTTTTCCGAAAAAGATTATGTCGGAACCATATTGGCAGATGTGCGCCAATGTAAAGCTAAACGCACAGATACTGGTCCATTTACCCAACGTAACACTGAATTGGTGGGAATTAAAATGCTAGAGTGTCATTTGTACTGTAACTAAAAGAAAATTATTCAAATGAACTTAAACTTTGGTATAGACGACAATTAATGACTTGAATATTTCAAAAACTTCCCATGGGGGGAGCAATAATTGGTCATATTTTAATAGATACTTAAAATATTTAAATAATTAATAAATAATTACGGGTAGTGATATTTATATATTAATAATATTAGTATATTTTGACTATATTTGATTTTACACATTCATAGTATTGTGAAATCGTGATAATCGTAATACCGTGATTATTTCTCTGACAATAATTATACCAAGAAAATCTATAATCATGACATCCTGACTCCAGATAGAGACGACGACGTTGCATCATCATTCAAGCAGAAACCCAGGTGCATCATGGGTATCAAGCCCCGCCCCCATCCTCACCTGGCTGGATGTTGTCCCGGATGATGGTCACATGATCGTCACGGTCGGGCCGCGTGTGCTCGTGCCAGAAGCCGATGACGTGGCCCAGTTCGTGCACCACGATGCCAAACTTGTCACAGTTCTTGCCGATGGATATCGCCTGGGGCCCGTTGCCACGACGACCCACATAGGAACAACACCTAATAAGGATTAGTAGGAAGTTGATAGCAGGGAGATGACATTTTACTACAGGTTTGAGAGTGGAAAAAAGCATCAGCAGCAAGTGTTGTATTCACTTTACACTGACCACACACGCACATGCACACACGCACACACAAAGTCTTTTCAGGATTTCCTGCCACGTACTACATCCACCAGAGGAAAAGCGGCAGGATTTGTTTACATACAACGTTCCAATAACGCTGCAGTTTCATAACCCAAAGTGAGTAAGCTGTGAGAATTCACATATCGCTGCTCACACACACACACACACACACACACACACACACATTCATTCTCTTTTTCTGGTTAGCCGAGACATCCGTGCCAGGCTAACAAATCTGATTAAAGTTATCCAGCGAGCTGATTGCAGAGTAAGGATCAGGAGTCACTGGAGTAGATAGAGTCTTTTCTTGCAGCATTTGCAGAGCCTCTATCTTCACACACGCACATACATAAACACACACACACACACATACATACAACAGGTGCCATAAAATCGACTGTGCTGCACTTAAACCAGCAGCACTTTGCTTTTCTGCCTCTTCTTTGTCACACACATCACAAATCCAAGCTGCAGGATATTTATACAGCAGATTAAAGCGTCTAATCTCTGATGCGGCCGAGCCTATCACAGAACACGAGACCGACGGCATCATCAGTTAACACGCAGATCTGTGGCTCATCTACACGCCTACAGCTGCTGTATCTGCTGCTCTTTAAAGAAGAAAAACCTCTGATCGATTACTCAGAGAAAACTCCTCCACCTGCAGAATTATGACATGACGTTGTGTAACTCTACGCGTTGAGCTGAAAAACAGAGGTATGCACATCCGAGGAAACTATTCAACAGGAAACAGGAAATATAAAGGCAAGAAAAAAAAACATGCCTCTTGTTCCAACAATAATTTTCTAATCACAGTTTCAGTGCAATGTTTTGATTATATAGATCTTTGTCAGGCACAAAATATTATTGTAGGAGAAAAGATATTGTGTGAGACTTTTCTCTCTTTTACTATCATTGTTCAGTTTGTAGAAGTGCTTTCAGATGTTAGGTGGACTTGAAAATGCTCATTGCTGGAGTTTTAGATTTGAAAATTATGTTTTTGGCATTTTATTTGAGAAATTAACTAAACTGAATCACAAATCTGAGCAGATATTCAATGAGAGATTTCAGTAGTTGGACGTTTTTTTTGATGAATAACGGTGCTGAGTCACTACTAACGGTAGGTTTTAACCACAAACTTCTGGTCAAGGTTTTCAATTACTGTAAATGTGTCGGTGTGAATGAAAGCAAAGTGTTGACAAAAAAAAGTGGAACAGCTTCAACTTTGAAACAAGTTAACACTGAATATTTGATCTTTCACTTTCACTTGAAAGTTGCCTTGTGAGTGCAGACAGGAAGATTTTGATAACATATTTTTACTTTTGCTATTGATTACTATGTTGCCTTTTGTTTTTATTAGAAATGTTCATATTCATTTTACAGTCCACCTAAATAAGAAATAACAAACTGTTAAACAGCTAATTAAGTTAATATTGTTATTATTAAATCTATGAATGAAACAAATAGTCTCTTTGAGATTGAGATATCTTTATCTACAAATGAACATTTTACACACTGACAGACACACAAAGAGGCTCTGTACATTGTGTCCAGATTATTTTTTACACCAGTGAACTTACTGTTAACTACAATAATTAGATAGTGAGAATCTAACCTTTCAACGTGCTAATATTCATTCACCTCTTCACAAAGTTTTCAGCATAGTTTCAACTGGAACGTCAAAACCTGTAGTTACAGTAATTATGATTATAAAACTTACAAAAGCATCAAAATCATCATTTTATCATGAGCTGGAACCAGTTATCTTTTGTTTGATAAATGTTTAACAGATAAAAGCTGCTGTTGGTTCAATATTTTGCTGATCAACTGATTATTTGAGCTTCTACTGTAATACTGAAAGTTCACAGACGCAGCTATCCTGCTCTTTCGTACCCAAACGTCCTGATCTGAGCCGCTCTGAAACCTCGCCACTCACAACCAGTGAAGTGCCACCACTGTACAAACACACTCTGACCCCGCCGTGCTGCCACTCAACAGAACAATGCAACTTCTGCAGAGTATGAACAAAAAAAAACTGCACAAACATACAAACACTTAAACCGAGCCGCGTGATTGGTGGGATGGGGAAACAGGAGGAGGACAGGAAGGAAAGCGGAGCCATTGTTGAGTGACCATGTCGTCTCTCGCTGTGACAAGGTCACTACTGGACTCAAGGTACGCACACACACACACACACGCACACACATGTCACACAGAGAGCGCTCATGCTCACCCGCAGGGCCTGTAGGTGAAGACTATGTAGCTTTCCTCGTCCGTCTTCTCAATGAAAGTTACGCACGTCTGCTTCTCCCAGTGACGCATGGCCTGTTTAAACATGGCCCTCTGGCTGCCTGGAAAACACACACATTTTACATCCTACTTTTTTTACACAATCGCACTCGGCGTGTGTGTGTTTTACTGCTGAGCAGCACGGGCAGCAGTCCAGCGGAGTTGCTTACCAGTGAAGTTTCCTCCTATGACGTAGGGGATGACTCCTCCAGGCCATATCCTCTCAGCCCGGGATGTGGCCGCTCGAGGAATACGGCTCTTTGCGACGCTCGCGCCTCTTCCACCTTTCCCACTTTGGCTCTTGGGACTGGAAGCTCCCTTGCTGGCATTCTTGGGAAGATAGTCTAACAGAGTAGAGAGAGCAAAATTACAGGCTGTTAATATCAATATCAGTTCATACTATTTGATTACACCATTTTTTATTATAGGTGGCCTTTTCAACGTTTGTTCTCAGATCTGAGAGTAATAAAACCCAGACAGAAATAGTCTGTTTGAGTAAATATTAATTTAAAGAAGGTTATTATCTAAACTGCAGGAGCTACAGTAGAGTAAAGGTTTCTCACCCACTTCATCTACTAAAAAGTAAAGTGTGTGGAGTGAAATCTTGAATTGTACGTAACCTTTGATTCAGTGAAACAGACATTTACCATTTGCCAGTGGTTTGCATGACGTTAAAAATAAAATAAAATAGAATAGAATTACCACTGTGCAGTTTTCTGCCTTCATTCAATTCCTGTTTATCTAGAATAACACAAAATGTTAAAAATATGTTTGAAATTTTGACCATGAAAGTCTGATTATTTTGTCTCAGAGTTCAAGTCAATGTTTTTTTCTGCCAAATGTGAAATGGGATGAGGTCACTGTGACACTGTGACCTTTGGCCACTAAAATCCCACCGGCTGGTCCTTGAGTCCAAGACAATGCTCGTACCAAGTGTGTGGAGGTTCACTGAATGAGTAACTGAGTTGTCATGTCCCGGAGAACGGGTTGAAACAACCTGGGAACGTTCTGCCCTCCGAGGCTCGTCTGACGGGGTGATGATCGACTGTTTGGCCTTTTGATTTAGAACAAATATCAAGTGGCAAATACGGCTTTTACAGTTAAGTCCTATTAATTTTCAAGTTTTAAGAGGAGCCAAAAGAGCTGCACACATCTGCACCACATGTTCATGTTGTTGCAGTTACAGCGGTTGGATCTCTGGAACAGAGACTCGACTGGAACAAGATTTAGCGACTAAGAGTTGGCAGCTGAAAGGCTGACAAGTCAATAATTTCATGAAGTTCAGTTTCAAATGATTTTTATTGTATTTATACAAATACAATTGTTTGTCCCCTGTCTTTAATTATAGCAGAAAGGAACTCAGAGAAAGACATTGCTTGAGATGATCATTTATCACAGTGAGCATGTCATCATCTCTGTCATCAAGGTTTGAAAAGCTGTAGTTGCAACACAAACCAGTTGTGTTAGTCGAGTTGGAAAACTAAGTGTAGAGTAAAAATTGAAGATTCTGCAGATTTTGTTTTTTAACTAGACTGGAAACCAGTGGACTCCACTATGTCATGTCAGTATGTGTGCGTTAATGGAAAACATAGTATTTGTGGTTAATTCAATTGGGCTAAAACATGCAGAACCACCCGTGTGATGTTGGTGTTCGGGGTCCTTACCGAAGCCGAATCTACGTATTCTTTCCAGCAGCAGGTATAACGAGCTTCTCTTCTTTGCAATTTCATGTTCCTCCAGGCCACCTGTCACACACACACACACACAAACACAAACAATGAACAACAACACTCTACTTCCTGTCCAGGTTGCTTCTCAGTAGGAAACGCCACAGAGATCATCGATTACATGTCGACTGTCCGAGTGAGAGTGAGATGCTGAGGTCGACTCACCAGACGTGTGCCCCTGTCGGGAGTGTGTGCGCATGTGTGTGTGCTGCGTGAGGTCTATCGTCCTGTCGATCTGGAACATCCGCAGGTCCTCCTCGTCTAAAGCGATGTCGCCCCAGAAAACAGCTGGAACGGGAGAGGAGAAGCATCATCAGCTCCAACTGTATCATCACAACATCTTGTCATATGAATATAAAATTGTAATAATTCTCTTTATTCTATTTGTAACGAGGTTATAAACAATGTAGAAGAAGATTTTCATTTGCAAGATTTTCAATGAAATTTTTTCACATTTACAATACAACTGAGTCTGAGACGAGCTGCAGAAAAAAATGAGGGGATGAATGCATGAATGCTCCGCCATACTGTCCAACTGAGACCATGAAAAGTCTGATATTGTGCATGTTAATTCAGCGTTCCTTGCATGTGGTTTATTCAATCATTTTCTTATCATTATTGGGTATTTGTCACACTAAATTACATAAAGTTTGACTCATGGGTTCCTATGTACCTGTACTGTGATGTAGGCAATAGGCAATACAATCTAATCTTCTATATCAGGGGTCTTCAATGTTTTTTAGGACAAGGACCCCCCAAACTGATGGAGAGATGGAGCAGGGACAGTCAACTATATTGTATAAAATTGTACTGTATTAAACTGGGCCTAGTGCCTTATATATTCTATTTTTATTCTCTTGTTTTCTTTTATGACTCTGTACCTGACTGTGCACCTTAAATTTCATTGTACACACGTGCATAATGACAATAAAGTGTCTTGAATATTGCATAAACATACCTTGATATTGTGCATTCAACACTAAGCTACTCACATAACACACAGGTTCATATATTGAACAGACACAGTGAGTCTATAAGGGTTGTTAACTGATACCAATGCCAGTATCAACATCAGGGACCCCCTGATGAAGACCTCTGTTCTATATAAAACCATATTTCTTATTAATGAAATGTCTGGTGCATGGTTTGAGTCAGACATAACGACAAAAATAAAACCTCCCCCAAGAGACTGGAAATTAATTGTAAGCGGTGTCTTCACAAACAAAGTGCACACTGTAGTAACCACAGAAAAATGGGGGCATTGAAACCAACTGGGACAAAAAAAAAAGTATCTAATTAACGAGGATATTTTTCAGAGAGAGGCTGATGTTTTGTTTTCTTCGTCTTAGAGGAAGTTTCTATCTGAAATAAACTAAGACCTCCAGTGCAGAGCCATCAGCTACTGTGGGTATCACAGCGGGGCAGCCCTGGTGGTGTGTAGTTCACATACTAGGGGAAAGGTGCAGGTGTTTAACTTTATCTGAGGAGCAGAAGTTGCCAGGTTGTAGCTGAATCCTCTGGTTATTGATTCTCTGAGTTATAACATTACAGTCATACCACAGCACGGAGTCACCGGGGTTTCACCCACTCCAGTCATGCATCCAAAACTCCACCCAAAGATGTAGAAACTTGTGTTTAATATCAACAGGAGGAGAGAGTTTCAGACAGTTTTGTCCACTTCCCTCTCTCTGCAGCCCACACACACACACACACACACAGAGCCACCAGCACCCGGTGGTCTTACAATGGTACGATATCAGGCCATGTGTAAGCCTTTTGGCAAGTGACACTCCCACCGCTGTTCCCTCCACTTCTCTCTCCCTCGCCTCCCTCGCCTCCCTGCCTCTTCGTACCACTCCAGTCTCTCCCCCCTCGTCCTCCCGTCCTCCCGTCCTCCCTCGTTTCATACAATCTGACTAAAGGTTTCCACACACTGTCCACATCCATTAATGTACACACTGCAGCGCTCTCAGCCATGCAGCAGCTACAGTAGCACTGACTCGCTGGGTTTGCATAAGAGGACGTCACCTCAGCCTCTGAAACTGGAGACAATGACCTGACATTGGTTTTTTGTGGTAATTCAGCCTGAAGATAAGAATTAGCTCAATTTTTTACACATTAATTTCTCCTGTCGTGTGCCTTTAAGGTAGTAAACTAGAAGTAGTGCGCTTATTTTCTATTGAATTCTACTGCCTTTTTTCCCACTGGGATGTTTATGAGTCCTGCAACAACTGCAGATTAAAAAGCCTTTTCTTCTTCACAGCTTGCAAACACTTTTTTTGTGCAGCAGCTTAAAGTCTGTCTGTGTGTTTGTCTTTTTTTTTTTTTTGCCATTCCTCCTGCAGACCCTCAAGGTCTGAGGTATTTTTAGACGTCTCACACTAAAGAAACAGCACGTTTAGCTCATGTGTCTTCAGAGCAATGATGTACGCACAGAAACTGCCAAAAAAAACTTTGAACAAATATGAAAATAAAAGTTATGTGAAACCCAAGCTAAGTCGGACTCCACCAGGAATCACAGCAGTTGGTGCATCACAATGTTTTCTCGAATTAGAGACACAAATGACATCAGCATCAGTAGGTTTGCAGCAGCATAAAGAACAATATGGATCAGCACAAAAGGAGTGCAGTGCTCATAAACCCAGAAGCCCTCTGTGTCTTCATCATCATCATCATCATCATCCTGCTGCTGCAACCTCCTCCTTCTCCGACTCTCATGCATCACAACACTAAATGCTGTGTACGTGGCTGCAGCATCACACACAACGGCACATCTTGGCCCCCATGGTACTCCGGTCCTCCCTCCTCCCTCCATATCTACAATATCTGTCACAAGCGTCTAACAATGCACAACTGAACGATAACCATCGCTAAATGATTAGGCGAGCAGAGTTATTGCCCTCCGCGGGGACTCTAGACACTGATACATTAACAATGGCATGGGAGAAGCTTGTCACTTAGCTAATTAGGATTGCCACTAAAGGAAACGGGGGGTCAGGGTGCCATTGTGCTCAACTCTGTGCTATTGTTGGAGAAAGGAGAAAAACCACAATGACCACAGATGGTTTACAAATCAGGATATCAAATATAGACTAGGAGTGTGTGCTGTTGAATGGTGGTATATTAGATTTTGATGGGACAGATAAGAGGCTAATGTCTGATCTGGAGGGTGGAGCTGCAGTACTCTATTTATTATTGCATATAATGTATCTATTATGTAGACAGTAACACTGAATGGTTTACTTTCACATCTAAAAATAACTCAAAATGACCACATTGCATTAGATTATTACACAGAATGAACATCTGTGCATAATTCAAGGTTTGATTAACTTCAATGTAAAATGTTTTATTACAGTGACAGTTGGACTAATGACGCCAGCCAGCAGCTGACTAGGGTATGACTAGCATAAATACTGGAAGCAGGGGGAAACAGCTGACCTGGATCTGCCTTTTAAGGTAAATATTTGATAAATATTTGGGCACTGCTACAATAGAAATGTGATGGGGGTAATTAGTGAGGTTCACTGGAGCTGGTTTCCTTTAGACAAAGCCAGATTAGCCACTTCCCGGTTTCCTGATCCATGCTAACCAACCTACACACATACTTTGATTTTTCTTTATCACAATTTGCTAGTTTATTTTGTCTATTTTTTAAAAATATGTCATTATATCAGATCATATCACTTTTATCTATCATATTTTAACAATCTTAATATTGTTATCTTTTTATCTGCTCTAACTACAGGTGGAAATTAGCAAATGTTGCTACAACCTGGCTTAAGGCATCTTCTCTTGTCTCATGAGATTTTGTGCATTGTCCCTGTTTTAAATAAATAAATCCCTATTCATATTCCTATGAATAATTATTGGTCTATAACATGTCATAATACAGTAAGGAGTAACCATAAACCCAACCAAAGTTAAAGTCTGAAATCCTCATGTTTGACAGGATGGAACCTGGAAATATCTGTTAATTTACCTTAACAATTATTTGATCATAACAAAAGTTGCGGCTCAATCTTTTGTAGTTTATTTTAGTTTTTAATCTCACTGTTACAATTTACCCCAGGTTGTAACAGTGCCCTGGCATTCCTTGCATTTGATCTGTTTCAACCATCCCCGGTCTCCCCTATTCAAACAGGTGGCACAGGTCTGACTGGGACGACCTGTTGTCACCAGTCAAACTCCTAGCTTCGTGATGTCACCACAGTGTTTTCTGACACATTTCACCACTTGTATTGAAAAATACACAATAATTAAATCTTCCCACATAATAAACTTTGTGGTCTAAATTCAAAAGTGTTCCTCGTGTGTTTTGTTTTTGATGTCAGACATTTGGAGAAGGCGGCGTCCAGTGCTGTATCACACATGTGTAAAAGAAGTTTATGTGGATCTGAACTGGTTCATGTGGGTGTGACTTTCTGCCTTATAAAACAACAAAAATAACAGAATAAGACCAACATGTGCACTTAGATGTGGTTTGAACATGCTCTGGTACAACTGTTATGTCTGACAACAAATTGCACTGTGGGCAATACAGCGCCAGTCTCTGCAGTCAGTCACTCCCCTCGGCTGCAGCCTCTGCATCGGTCGTGTCACACTGAGCCACAAAAACCAAATAGGTGAAAAAAAAAAAAAAAATCCACTTACGCCTTTGGAAACTTCTGCTTCAACCATATCACATTACACCTGCATTAGAAATGGTATTACCTCAGCTTTTGTTCCTCGTTATGGGACAGTGAGTTTGTGACAGTGCACCAGCTTCACACTGGTATTTTAGGACAACAAGCAAAAAAAAACAAAAAAAAAACACAAGGACTAAAAGTTTTCCATAAAAATAAAAAAAGCTGACACAAGCAGAGGTACAGGGCGAGAAGAGGAGGAAGAGTACAGTAATAGTTAGTTTGGCCCATTGATTGTCGGGGTCTTGTTAATCCATAGAGATACCATAAATAGCCCAAAGTCAAGCCAGTGGGTGAGGAGGGGTGAGGACAGTGAGGCAGGGAGATGCAGGAGGAAAAGTATTGATCCAAAAAACCCCAGGACGTCCCAGGGGACCTGCATCATGCTGACCAGGGCCTTACTGCATGCCCTTCAGCAGGGGCACTGCAGCAGACACACACTCAAGCACACAAGGACACACACACATAGGAGTAATGCACCAAACACAAACTAAGAGGAAAACTTCCTTCCCACGCACCCAGCACCTCCCACCTCCCACCATGCTGGCTGTTTGGAGAACAAGGAGACCAGTTTGAATCTCATTGACCAAGTTCCCTGGACTGATAGTGGCTTTCTGCATGTTCACGCTGCAGCTCAGGAACAAATGTCAAACACTCGCACAACAGTGTGACTCTGTGTGGAAGATGAATTTGTGGATATATGACCATGGTCATCGTCTGAATAAGTAACAATGGTCAGGTGCAAATAATGCTTCAGACAAAACTTTACTTTCTGTAACTCTAATCTGTCAATTACTGCAACTTATAATGCTATAGCCTTGATAACAGTTAAAAATATGCATTCAAACCTCAACAAATAACTTAAAATATCTAAATTCTAATTGTGTTTGTTTTGGAGGAGAGAGACGCCGCAGAAGAGTGGGCTGCTTGATAACATGTATTTTTGAATAACTTAAAATGTCTAAATTCTAACCGTTTAAGAAGAGGGCTGATATGTTTTGATGTTGTCGTGATGTCATGTCGGTAAGTCGGAGCTCTGATGTGATACCCGAGTTTCCGACCTGTAATTTCTGAGTTCAGCGCCATTCAAATCATTTTTTACAACTCGGAGCTCATTTTTTTCCGACTTCCGAGCTGTCTTGAACGCAGCATTACAGCTGCACTGGTCCCAGTTGGCGGGAGAAAAGATGCATAGACACATGAGTTGTTGTTTTTTTGCTGTACAATATTGTTTATAGTTTCCCTCATTATTATTTACTGCAGACTTAATCTTTTTCTTTTCCTTTTGACATTTTATAGACACTCCAGCACAGTACAATAGAGAATTATGCACTGCTGAGTTCATGCTGTAGTCAGTGGGGTGTACTAATACAAACACACACACACCTCACTAAGCTCCTCATTAAGCAAATATAAGGTCACGCTGTAGGTGGGCTACTATGTGTGTGTGTGTGTCGTGCATATGCACGCACATGTGTTTGAGCATGTGCATGTGCACAAGTCGAGCCACCTGTGTAATATTATTACAGTGTATATAGCGGTGACTGTGAGCGTAGCGCGATATTAAAAAGAGATTATCTCGGCCATGTTGGCAGATTTTCTCTGAAACTAATCATTGTGCAGGTTTGATCCATATTAACACTTTGTGAGCAGCTTCAGTGGTTTATAAGTTCACAATGCAGTGCACCGATGAGAAACGGCACCAAAAGCACCAAAGACTCAAAAACTGTGCAACACATCAATACACAGCAGCACACAGTCCACCTGAGTGCAACCATTGATGTGATACTCTACCCAAAAATCATTTCACTATGAAACACTAATCTCTCAAAAATGGGACAGTGGTTGTAAGAAGTCTGTAATTAATAGTATTAATAATCATACATTTTATTTATAAAAGTGCCTTTGAAAACACCCAAGCACACTTTGAATAAATGAATAGACATATACTGTACATACAGCAGCAATAATGACATAAATACAAATAAAAGAATGATACATAGTGAGACAATGGTGCATTTTCACCGAGCACCAAAAAAGGCCGGTTTCTAAGTGTCTCTTTTCTAGGTGGTGACGTAGAAGAAGCAACAGATGTGCACTGGTACAGTACAAACCCTGAGGGAGAGCATTCCAGAGGTTGAGGCCAGATACACTACAGACCCCGGCTGCACCCATGTTAGTGTATAGGAGGGTGGGGGTGGGGGGGGGTTGCAGAGCAGAGAGATGGGCATTAGATCAGATGGACATAGCGATGGAGCAGCAGGTTTACAGGGACGGGGAAAAAAATTGGACTGGCAGAGCCACGGGGAGACGGATTAAACGAGGAGAAGTGCTTTAAAATGAGTGCGGTCTCTAAGTGGGAGCTGGTGGTGCTGTTGGTGATCTGCCCCCAGGACCATGTGCAGTCTGTACACTGCCATTATTGTTGCTTTTTTTTTTGCTTTTTTGTGAACACCAACCTGCCAGAGGGACTGGAGATAGAAATTAGAAATTAGCCTCGTCTACAATCTCATGCATAAGTATGTCCCATTTAAAAGACATAAATATCGCACAGAAGAGAGGAGCCAGGCTTTAAAATAATTACTTCAGGCGTAGATGAGAGACTCCGCAAACAGAAATCACTGTCATAATAAAACGGCGGCTTTGTTGTCCTTGAGTTCACAGTTTTCTCAATGATTTTTCCTAATGACAAGTTTAAAAACGTCACCACTTCCTGCTCCTCTATTGGGTCACAACTGGTCAAGGTTGGGGAGAGGTCATCGTTACAGTAAAGGGTGAATGCTGATTACACATCTGTAGCCTGTGCTGCACACTCATCCAACACCTCCCGCCTCCACAACTCAGAAACTGGACGCTCACAGTCGACTTGATTGATGCCTTAAGAGTGGTTTCTATGAATGGATGCAAAATCACCAGGATCTAAAATAAATCTATTGTCCATTGCGGTGGAAACGGTCACTTAAGTTTGCGTTTTAAAACTTGAAATAGGCTAAACTTTCTTTTTGACGGTGGAATAATGATGTGCTGCCTGCCTCGCTCTGTAAGGTGTTGGAATGTGAAGAGATGCTGGAGTCGGTCATGTCACTGGTCAGAAATGTGCTTTTAGAGGAAAAAAAAAAAAGTAGAAACTTAGGCCAAGTTCAGAAAGTTCACACCCCCGCCCTCCTGTGAGCGTGTGTGTGAAAAAGAGTCAGAGAAAGAGGAGACGGATGATAATGACAAACTTTACAAACCACCAGTGACATGGACAATCTCAGCTTTGACTTTTACCACTACTTTTCTTTTCCAGATGTTCACAGCACATCTGAGGAGTTAAGGATAGTGTGTGTGTGTGTGTGATGTCACCAAGTCCACAGGCTCAGAAACAAACAAATCCACACACACACACACTTAATCATATGTTGTTTTTTTTTACTGGCTTAAACACAGTCCCAGACGCTGCCAAAGACCCAATTACACACCTCTACACTGACACATCACTGTGTTTACCTCCAGCACAGTGTGTGAATGTGTGTGTGTGTTTGTCTGCAGACTCTCGCAGGCTGAGTTTCCTCATGCATGAACAGATAAAAACAGATGGTGAAGCAGTCAGGCGGACGACTGGACATCTCAAACGACCCGGAAATAAAAACCCAGACTGATCATAAACAAATCCAATTAATAAGGAATAGACAGTCGGACTGTCATCGGCTGCCGAGCGGAGCTGTTAACCTTTTTAATCAGAGATAAAAAACTGAGCGTCCTCTCGACCAAAACACCTGAGAAGACACAGGATAAACTGTACGTAGAGTGACTATTAACAAAAAACATGCCACGTGTTTCACTGTAACTGAAATAAAATGTACAGTAGATAATTATAAGATTCAGGGCAAAAGTTAAAAAAAAGGAACATCTGTAACTTCAAAAGCACTGCACACTTAAATGGAGCTGCGCCACATAAACTGGAGGAGATAACAGGCAAAGAAATGTTTGGTATGAGACAAAATAACATAATATCATATGACACACACACACACTCTTTCGCACACGCAAACACTCACGCACTCACACAGCACTGGCGTAAAGGCCTAATCACATTACTGTGACACTGAGATTCTTCTCCAGCAGGTCATGGGTTTGGCCAGACATTGTGACGGGACACGATCAGGTCTCGATTTACCACCAGGACGCCCTGGATGTGCACTCGTCAACAAGCTCTACCAGGTAGCAAGATCAAATTAAAGTTATATAAGAGTGTTATTTTTGTGAAGATGGAAGTCACCCATCAGGTGTGACTGCACGTCTCCACTCACTGCAAGACAACGTGCCTTTTTTTTTTCTTCTTTTATTTAGCTTTGACGCAGCTTTGATGTCAGTATAAATACTATGAGGAGTGAGTTTCAGGTTACCATGAATAATGAATGAATAAATCACGTCAGGACATGAAATGTGACACAGCTGCGTGACACAGTTTCAAACCGCCACTGACTGAAGACGCTCGTTCAGTGACGTTTTTTAAAAGATATATTTCATATTGATGGTCAGGTACTGAGATACTCTACATTCATACAGTAAACAAACCTGTTACCAGTTCAACACGATGCTGTTATAGTATCAGAAATACTGTGACTACACTGAACTTGGAGATAGAGGAGTGAATGTAGGTGGACTCAGAATAAGTTTAAAAAGACGTAATCAACAATCGAAACATCTCAAACCAAAGCTCCATGATTTATAGATGTAGAAATAGGTTGAGATTTAGACTGAACTCCATTATTTCATAGTTTGTATTTTTATCTGTGTTGTATGTCTATAGTTAGAAGGCAGAATTTGAGGGAGATTACGTCACCGACAGCCTCAGTTGGACGCGAGAGGGAGCAGATAGTTTTTCTACAGATTGAAGGAGTGATAGATGTAATTTGATCTTTCTTTTGTTTTTGAAATCGATACAGTACATCTCATTGTTCATTCTTGTACGAAACCATAACCTTTTATGCTTCTCATGTGGCTTTGACACCACGAAGGAAAGCCACAACAAACACTTTTAGCACTTTTGACAGAGCTCGTCCTACAGTTTCAGATGCATATTTTCATTGCCCCGGCCATGTGCATTTGTTTTCAACAAAGCCGGCGAGAAGGCAACCTGTGGGCCGATGGTGGGTAAGGTAAACAAGAGATTACAGATTACAGAATGTGTTTGTGTTGTCGTCGTGCCGTAAATAAATCCATGTTTCTCGCGAGATGACAGAGCTGGGACAGAGCTGATCTTGCAGCAAGGTTGGTTTTTGAGGCAAGAGACGCCAGGTGGAAGGCAGAGAGCCTTAATTCTCCCCGTACTAAGTCATTTAACCATCACAATCGCTCTGAAGCTGTTTCATTAAGGTGCAAATCTTGCATAGTTCCTCTTTAAGTACTTTGATAAACTGCAGTGACTTGAAATATCACCACCATGAGTTTGGTATTGAGTTAGTAGATGAAGGTTCAAACTGTTAGTCTGCAGTATTGTCGACTCTTTGCACATTTTTTTACCTCTTACACACATTTCAACCTCGTTCCTCCTCAAACGTTCACTTCTACAAAATGACGTAGCAGACTGAGCTAAAAGTGTGCAGCTCTGTGGGACAGCTGAGGTCCTACAATACTTAAAATAAAATAAAAATAGTTTGACTGTAAGGAGACGGCGACTCCTCCTCGGCCAATAACGCTTGTTTGCGAATGACTTTTGCTTCTATAAATACCACGAGGAAAAGCTAGGTGACATAAAAGCACCCAGACATTTAATAATTGAGCAACGCGAGGCAGGTGGGCCGAGTGACGGTGGTGCTGACTCATGGCTTCTGCAGCTCCGGAACAATGACGCTCCAAAACAAACAGTGGGCTCTCAGCACCGGCCGCAGAGTTTGTGCTGAGGCGGGAATCCTGAGGAAGACTTCGGAAGCTCAGTGGCAGGAGCACTCTGCTCGGGAAAATCCTGTTTAATATAATATGAGTGAGACCGCTTGCTCTCTCACTAACACACACACACAGCGCAGCCACACACACATTGCTCTAGTTTCCTTCCTACCGAGGAATGGGGGAAGGGGTGAACAGTAGCTGCAGCTCACTGTCACGACATGGTGGGCTTCGGTCTCTGGCTGAGGAGCCCCAAAGCACACACACACATGGGCACAGGTACACATGCATTCACCTGTCTAGCACTGATAGTGATAGTTACACTTCCATGGAAACACCTGGATAAGCACCTGACAGAAGCTATAATGACACCTGGATCCAGAAAAGAGCAAAAATACTGGTTGTTTGTTGTTTCTTTAAAGTTTTCCTTCAACAAAGTGAAGCTCAGGGATCAAACATCCAACATCCTACTTAAGTCAACCAACACACCAGGTCTCACTCACAACAATAAAAACCCTTCAGTTCACAGTGTTATCACAAGCATCTACCCAACCATTTACAATGCATATAGTCCAGAATCAAACTTATTTGCACTTTTTATTTTGCTTTTTAAACCCACAAATGAGCCTGAATGCAAAGTAAATGATTCTGTGTCGATTCATGCACAATGTTAAAGAGGGACTATGCAAGATTTGCACCTTAATTGAACATATTTGGAGTAATTGTGATGGTTAAATGACTTGTTACGAGGAGAATGGAGGCTCTTTCCCTTCCACATAGACAGAAACATGTACTGCTTTACGGCACTACGACACAAACACGCCTGTTTATCCGTAAACTCTTGTTTACGTTATACGCACCTCGGGAGACATTTGTTTTTGTTGAAAACAAGTGTACACGGTCGGGGAGAAGGGAGGAGGGTTACAGTACCTGTGAGTTTTTACAACGGTGAAAATATGCACTCTGCTCCTGTACAGGGAGCTCCATAGAGAAAAAAAGGGACCAAAACAGCGAAAAAGCAACTAGATTTGCATAGCTCCTCTTAAACTAAAGCTAAGATCCGAGAGGTGAAAAAATTCTGGAAAAAAAAAAATTGAATTCATAACTCTGTATGATTCAACGCAATCATTAAAGCACAGATAAGAGAAAGACGAGGAGAATGTGTGAGCTGCCACGCCGACAGCTCTGAGGCCTCCTCTGTGTAGCGACTCCAAAAACAGCCGAGTGGTCAAATTAGTGCAAATAAATCAAGTCCCAGTGTTTGTTTTGTGTTAAACGTGCAACCTTAAAACGGTTTGCACGCACACAAAATATGACCTCTCATGGAGATTTATGCTGTGTTTTTACAGCAGTCGCCATTTAAACAACCGTAGGCATAAATTTATATCCACCAGACTGAAGAAACAAACACACTGACTGAATCTAGCGCCTCCGACACCTCAAACGCTTCCTTAGACCTGATGCATGTAGCCATGTAGTCACGGACTGAGACATAAAAACCTCCATAACAACAGCGTAACAATACCCATCAGAAGAAGCGCATTAATTTTATCTGCACATCACATCAGAATGAGCCCCGGCCGACGTGAACCACTTCATGTCTGCAGCAGGGCGGAGGTCGTCCCTCAAGTGGAAGGTCCTGCCTCGAGCCTCGCGAGGAAACTGTGATAAAATGTTACTCAAGTGCTCATGAACTTCACATTAAAATGAACTGTTTACCCAACGCAACGCGGCTCTTGGATACCTGTTGGGTGAAAGAGCACTGCATCGTGTGTCTTGACTGAAAACCTCCATCGCCAATAAACCAACTAAAACATCTGGATCTCGGTTCCCCCATTATTCTCTGCTCATCCTCCTGGAGTTCCACATGAAAACAGTCAAGCACAAACAGCACATAAACAAACGACAACAGAATCTAAACGGCCGGGGATTAAAACAAACAACCTGACAGGTGATATCAGCCCTCTGATCTCTTTCATCTGTTTCTCTTCGGGTCGTTTGTTTTGAACAGCGAGCAGCTTCTGATCTGATTTATACTGTATGTGTTGGTAGTGAATAGCCACTCACTGGAGACCCGGCACGACCCGGCCGTTGTCTGTCTACAATTAAATTACTGACAAATGTGAGAAGGCTGGATGTTCATTTAGCCTCGGCAGACTGCGCCAGTGCATCTTAGTGCATTTTAGTTTTAAAATCTGCATCCATGCTGTGTCCTGGATGAAAGAGAACAAGTGCATTTTGTGTCACCTGGTTCCTAAATTGATGGCACGACTTATATACATTATGTGCTTGCGTATACGGCGTCTATACATCCCTCTATTGTATCTGCAGAGGAGAACAAGCAGTCAGTCGGTCTGCTGAAGAAACGGCCCCTCAGCTTCATTCGGACACTGAGGTTTGTTTAGCTTTCGCTCCGTGTGTGTGAGCATTTATGAGAACAGTGATTTGGAAGGAAGCATGAATGACTCTTGAGTGGAGCGTAGGAGCCCCGTGCACATCTGTATACGACTGTGTGTGTGTGTATGTGTAAGTGTGCGCGTGTGTGTGTCATCTCCAGCTGAGTAGCAGGATGCAGACAACCAGGAAGAGATAAGCGCGGGTGAATGGAGGGAGCTCTGCGTGTGTGTGTGCGTCGAGTGTGTGCGCCTGTGTGTGTGTGTGTGTGTGTGTGTTGTTCGCATGGGGAAATCACTTCACAAAGGCCTGGAAGTGTGTGTTCTCCTGTCTACCAGTGCGGGACTCGGAGGAGATAAGCAGCCAGCCAAATATTCCCCCCCTTGTGTTTTCCCAGCAAAAACAGGAGGCGGAATACCAACCACTCAGACTGATGCCACAGGGTCAGGCCTGGAATGAGCCGCGCTTCCACTTCTTACAAGCGGCACACACATTTTTACACACACGAATGCAACGACACAGCCACCTAATCTTTACACAATGACAAACCGTATGGGTTGATGGCAAGGATGCAACTAAAAAAAATGCTGTGATTTACTGGTTAATCTGTTCAGAAAATACGTTTGATTGTTGATCCACAGACATCTATACATTTGAAAATCCATCCATCCAATCCATCTATGCGTTAAATGTTTAAGTTTTGTGTCTGTGTGAGGTGCAGTATGTGCATGTGGGTGATACATATATTGTACATAACCAATGGAGTTATTAGTTGTGTGTAAATCAGTATAAGAGAATGATTTGACTGATGTGTGCACAATTATTCAGCATATAATCGATAAATATCAGATGGACCGTTGTGTATCTACAAAAATTGCAAATGTCAAACTTCTTGCAGCCCAATTCAGTTTGCAATGTGCAGTAAAAGCAGAAGTACTTTTAATGCAAAAGTATTCAATCTGCAATTTGAAACAGAAGATTCAGCAAATCCTCAAGTGAGAAGATGTTATAACGTTATAATGAATGTTTTCTTAATACGGTGGAAAAAACCAAGCAGTTAATCAATTAAGAATTGACTGTTCAGATATTTTTTTGTCATATTTTAAAAATTTATTTATTTTTTGCATAAATGAGGCGTTACACATTTATTCAAAATGATAGATGGTGTTAACATTGCTACTAGGACCCTGAAATTTCTACCATGACGGCGACGAAATGGACCTTTAGATGAGATTATTTTCATCTGATTCATTTTCTGTCAGTAATCATTTCAGCCATAGTCTTTGCAACATGCCATTACTGCTCACATGCACTGAATTTACATAATTCAGAAGCTTGTCATGAAATAAGAACATAAAAGTGACTTCATGTGAGGAGGAAAAAAAACATTGAAAATGTTTTTCTCAAGAGAAAAATGAGTGAATATCCTAATTTACAACAGCAAAAGCAAAATTAAAAGTGTCACAATAAAACTTTTGAAATGCGTCTCATGTTTGTTTTTGTTTTTTTTGGTAGAGTCCATACGGTCAGTCAGGGATCACGTCCCTTGGGTGTTGTTGAAAAAGCACCGGCTGCCTTCAACCTTTCCAACTGGCATCAACGCATGGAGGCTGACATTTGATTTGCATTTAATCTGAACAAAACATGTGTACCGCACAACACTGATGATCCCGGTTCAAGTCCAGATCCAGACAGGCACACACCACCCCACTTAGGAGTTATTGGTTGCTCTCTCTCTACCATCAAATAACAAATAGAGACAAAACAAGACCTTAACAATAACACTGAAATGGTAAAAGACTGTTTCAAATGTGCACAAGAAAACGGAAACAGGTGTGTGTAAAATGTGATTCTCATGTGTGACGCTGGCACGTCATCACACATTACACACTACACACACACTACGGACCCTTGGGAATGATCAATGACCTGGTTTTCTGAATGAATTGATCATAAAACGTGCCCTGATCTCAATCTAAGTTACAAATATAGACTCTGATAACTTTTTGAGCAAATAATGCAGTAATAGGCTTCACTAAACATTCACTGTGTCATAGAAAAAGTAAGTGAACACTTGGATTTAATATGGGACTGGTCTTCTGACCTCAAATAAAGTGACTCCAGAGGGAGTGAACGTTTATCTTCACGTTAATTCAGAGCATCTCCACTGGATTAACTTCTGGGCTCTGACTCCTACAAGTGGACTTTCTGTGTTTTGAAGTTTATTTAAATATTCAGGGTTGTGTTTCTTCTGCATCTATCTCAACAGGTAGACACCCACAGATGAATTTTGAATATTTTTCTTGCATCATGATACTGAGCGTTAAGAGGGTCCAGATCATGAAGCCCCGTCCACCACATATCACTTTATGGGATGATGTCCTAATCCTGCAGTTTCCCTCTTAGCACCATGTGGTTTCACTGGTTGGCCTCCAGGTTTGTGTTAAGTTGTTCTTCTTCAATAATTTATCAGCCAACAAAACATTTTAGCATTTGTGGAAACACAAGGAGCTCTTTGGCAACCTTCAGGCATTTATACTTACGCACTATTGTGTCTATACTCCGTGTGTGTACTTTAACAGTGGTGAAACAGAGCTAACGGCTGGAGTTGGAGCTAATAAATGCTGAACAACAGTTACTGTGGTGTGCGTGTGTGTGACGTGTACAGCCTGATTGAGGCAGAAGGAAGGTGAGTTTTCATGTGCCCGTCGGGTCACAGAGAAACATGGAGAAGACCGACCAATCATAGTTGCTAGTTGACATGTAGTTGCATTTCTACGAAGCTGCACATCAACCACTGGAGTAGAGTATATCACACCTTGTGAGGAGACGGGTATAAAACTAATATTAGACCCCAAACTTTGTATTCTTGGTATTTTTCCGGTTAACCTTAACCTCAACAAGGCAATTAAATCTATGATTATTTTTTTGCATGTTACAAGGCAAATCCACTATAGCAATGTCATGGAAATCCTCTACTAAACCAAGTATTAGTGTCTGGCTTGCAGGACTATCAGACTCGCTGGCACTGGAAAAACTCACCTTCACGTTAAAGGGTAAATATTTAATCTTTGACAGTATGTGGAGATCTTTTATGGTGTTCTTGGAGGGGAGGGAAGCATTGGAGGCATGTTCCCCCTGTATGTAAGCCATCAACAAACAAAATTACTATGTATTTTTTATACGTCTGTTTGTTTATTTCTTTTCCGCTCCTTTTATTTTTTATTTGAAATGCTTTTCTCTAAGAGAGATGATGGATTATTTATATTTTGGACTGTAAATAACACATGCTACTGCCCTGTGATGTTTGTATCATTCAAGATGAGCCTTATTGTGACAGTGTTGTTCTGCACCTGTATTTTACTTGTTGTATGTGAATATTTATTCTGAAAAATTAATAAACACACTTGTTTAAAAAAAGAGTATATCACACCTTTGCTGTACTTATAGCTTCAGTTTTAAGAAGACATACTGCAGTTTAAAGTTGAAATAGCTCTAATTGACGCCTCCTACAGAATCTGTTCACTGGTCGCCCTCCAGGTTTGATAACGCCTGACGTCATTGGCCGAAGGTACTTTCTCCAACCAGCACTGTGAATGTTTGAGTGCTGTTTTTAATATGGACGTGAACGATACAATAGTTTGTGTGTTTTGAGATGCAGGAGGTTGTGTATGTTCAGCTTTGCAATTTAGATTAACCTGAATCTGACCCTATTTTAATACTAATGCATGTATAAATACAGGTTGATTTCAATTCGCTTACTTCTTGCATTTACTGTAAATGCATTCCTCATGTCAACTGATATTTCCAGCAAATAAAAACACTTGTGTGCGTTTTTTCGCTCTGTTATTTTAACCTACAAGAGTTGCTCAGTTGGCCAAACATATGTAGACTGACTGTCTCCCTTTAACCTGCCAGGCTCCCATCCAAACACACACACACACACACACACACCGTTAAGAGTTCTTAGCATAACTAAAAGCCACAGAGTCATGAGACTGCAGTATCAACATAAAAATCACCCACACAGAGATCACTGTAACACGCACATGAGCAAACACACACATACACACACACTGCAGTGTCCATGCAGGGTTGTCAGGTTTGTGTATTTGGTATGTGAGGAATGTGCGTGTTGGTCAGTGTGTGGACGCGCGCTGCTCTGGGTGGAGCTCTTATCAGCTCAATGTGTCATCACAGACAACATTAAGTCCCATTAAAACACACATGGACGTACGTGTGCATAATCACACATGCACAACAAGACACGCCAAGAGAGAGCGGGTGTAACCAAAACAAGACTCTGGACTTAAGAAGATGCTTACTGGTCTTAACAACACCAGGAGGAGGAGAGGAGGGGAGAGGAGAGGAAACAAGAGGAGAGGAGAGGAGAGGAGAGGAGAGGAGAGGAGAGGAGAGGAGAGGAGAGGAAACAAGAGGAAAGGAGAGGAGAGGAAACAAGAGGAGAGGAGAGGAGAGGAGAGGAAACAAGAGGAGAGGAGAGGAGAGGAGAGGAGAGGAGAGGAGAGGAGAGGAGAGGAGAGGAGAGGAAACAAGAGGGGAGGAGAGGAGAGGAGAGGAGAGGAAACAAGAGGGGAGGAGGGAAGAGGAGAGGAGAGGAGACAAGAGGGGAGGAGAGGAAACAAGAGGAGAGGAGAGGAAACAAGAGGGGAGGAGGGAAGAGGAGAGGAGAGGAGAGGAAACAAGAAGGGAGGAGGGAAGAGGAGAGGAGAGGAGACAAGAGGAGAGGAGAGGAGAGGAGAGGAGAGGAGAGGAGAGGAGAGGAGAGGAGAGGAGAGGAGAGGAGAGGAGAGGAGAGAAAGGAGAGGTGAGGTGAGGAGAGGAGAGGAGAGGGGATGAGGGAAGAGGAGAGGAAACAAGAGGGGAGGAGAGGAGAGGAAACAAGAGGAGAGGAGAGGAAACAAGAGGGGAGGAGAGGAGAGGAGAGGAAACAAGAGGAGAGGAGAGGAGAGGAGAGGAAACAAGAGGAGAGGAGAGGAGAGGAGAGGAGAGGAAACAAGAGGAGAGCAGAGGAGAGGAGAGGAGAGGAAACAAGAGGGGAGGAGGGAAGAGGAGAGGAGAGGAGACAAGAGGGGAGGAGAGGAAACAAGAGGAGAGGAGAGGAAACTAGAGGGGAGGAGGGAAGAGGAGAGGAGAGGAGAGGAAACAAGAAGGGAGGAGGGAAGAGGAGAGGAGAGGAGACAAGAGGAGAGGAGAGGAGAGGAGAGGAGAGGAGAGGAGAGGAGAGGAGAGGAGAGAAAGGAGAAGTGAGGAGAGGAGAGGAAACGAGAGGGGATGAGGAAAGAGGAGAGGAAACAAGAGGGGAGGAGAGGAGAGGAAACAAGAGGAGAGGAGAGGAAACAAGAGGGGAGGAGAGGAGAGGAAACAAGAGGAGAGGAGAGGAAACAAGAGGAAAAGACAGGAGAGGAGAGGAGAGGAGAGGAAACAAGAGGAAAAGACAGGAGAGGCGAGGAGAGGAAACAAGAGGGGAGGAGGGAAGAGGAGAGGAGATAAGAAGGGAGGAGAGGAAACAAGAGGAGAGGAGAGGAGAGGAAACAAGAGGAGAGGAGAGGAGAGGAAACAAGAGGAGAGGAGAGGAGAGGAGAGGAAACAAGAGGGGAGGAGAGGAGAGGAGAGGAGAGGAAACAAGAGGAGAGGAGAGGAGAGGAGAGGAAACAAGAGGAAAAGACAGGAGAGGAGAGGAGAGGAGAGGAGAGGAGAGGAGAGGAGAGGAGAGGAAACAAGAGGAAAAGACAGGAGAGGCGAGGAGAGGAAACAAGAGGGGAGGAGGGAAGAGGAGACGAGACGAGACGAGAGGGGAGGAGAGGAAACAAGAGGAGAGGAGAGGAGAGGAGAGGAGAGGAGAGGAGAGGAGAGGAGAGGAGAGGAGAGGAGAGGAGAGGAGAGGATCTCCTCCATCTAACATGTGACCAAACATGTCCAGCATCAAAACTTTGACATTGCATGTTTGTTCATATTTTGGGTCTTGTTTATTTATTTTGGCTGATATTTCCTGATCCAAATCATGACCTGCTGCTAATTTTAGCCGGCAAGTTTATTGAGGCAAAACGCTGGACCGCTGCTGACCATGTTGAAACGAAACACACCGATGCACTGAGACGTTTCACATCTTTCATTGTATTATAACGGATCCTTGAATTGTTAAGACGTTGGAAAACAATATTACTCTGGTGTACAATACAATACAAACGCTGGTTGCTACTGTCTCACACAAGCCGTTTCAGATTCACAACGCAACACCAAATCATCCAACTGGGAGTTTCAATGTCTACTACAGAAGTAGAGGAAGGAAGGTCACTTTAATACAAGGACTGCGTGAATTAAGTGAATCTCCAGGCGGCTTTTTGATGGAAGTATGAGTTCATATGGGTGGAGTGGGTCAGACACACAACGCATGAAACACACACACACTGAGGAATATATGGAGGAAATAAACCGCGTCTTTTATGTATATGAGCTGGTTTACATCAGTGCGGGCAGTTTGTCAACACAACGGTCATATTATAATAAAACTGCAGAGATGTTGGCTCTAACATACTATGTATACACAAAATTTACTGTATGTCTTACGAGACCAAACAGCTGCCAGTCTGCCAAAAATGTATCAGTGTGTGTGTGTGTGTGTGTGTGTGTGTGTGTGTGTGTGTGTGTGTGTGTGTGTGTGTGTGTGTGTGTGTGTGTGTGTGTGTGTGTGTGTGTGTGTGTGTGTGTGTGTGTGTGTGTGAGGAGAGAGAGAGAAAGGGAAAGGAGAGATAGTGAGAGAGCATCAGCCCATGTTTTGGTACAGTTGAATCCAGCTGTTTCTCATCTTGGTTGATGGTTGATTTAACATCTGGTCACGACCAAACATATACACACACACATACATACATGCACAAACACACACACAAACCCTGACATCTGCACATGCACTGTCTCTCCTTTTCACATTCCGCCACTATCGCAACTGAAATTTCGCCTACTAGTGATGCACGCGCTGCTGAGTGTGTATGTGTGTGCGTGCAGAGAAAAGTGCGGACCGTCACCGGGCTGCACGTGGCATCCACCCACAGGATCACCACACACACACACTGACTTATTGGTTATGAAGGTTGGGGATAGAGGGACATCTGGACCCGTGCACACACACACATACACACACGCGCGCGCGCTGTCATCTCTCATACACTCATACACGTGCCACCTCTGGGCGCTCAGTAAGAGGACAGGATCACACGCGCAAAAAATACCTTTTTTTCCTCATGTTTTTTTTTTTTTTTTTTAAATAACTAAAAAACTGAAACAGAGTGAATTCAGGACTCACCGGCTTTGCATGGGTCTTTGTAGTCAATGGTCTCATCCCTCTCCTCTTCATAGTAGTCATAGTCTGGCTCCTCGTAGTCGAAACAGTTAGAAATAGTCACTTTGCCCCAGAAAGTCAAGCCGGCAAGCACCAGCGTGATCCAGCGCATCTTAGCGGCCAGTGCCGAGGGCACTCGGTCCATCTGAAGACTGAAAGAAACGAATAAAGGCCTCTGCTCGTCTCCTGTGCCGTTAGGAGATGGTCAATCCACTCTCTAGAGAAAGCATCGGCGGCAGGAATTTAACGGGTCATTGTGAAGCTCCGTGTCTCCTCTCTATCTGACAGTCAGTCTGGCTCTCTGGGACACTGGAGGAGGCTACTGGAAGTTTTTACTGCGCCGGGCTCTGCTGCTGCTCCATGGTCAAAGTAGCACTGAGGGATCTGCCTCCCGGTCAGCAAAGTGTCCGCTGAGGAGCTCCGCTGTCCTCCGCTGTGCTGCTGCTGCTGCTGCTGCTGCTGGTGCTGGTGCTGGCTTCGCAGGTGAGGCTGCTGTGGGACAAACAAGAGACAGAGAGGTAGAGGTAGAGAAGCGGCCAGGGGATCAGGAGCGGATGATCTCCGAGCGTAAAGACGCACGACGGCGGCGGCGGCGGCGTGTCTGCTGCTGCTCACACAGCACAAGAGTCATCCGCCGAGCGTATTCCCAACCAGCTCTGTTGTCTCGCAGTCTGATCTCTCTCTCTCCCGCTACTCACCCTCCTCTCTCTCTCTCTCTCACTCGTGTCCGGACACACACACTCTTTCTCTCTCTCGCACACACACACACACACACCGCCACTCAGCCTACCTGCACTAGTGGCGCAGAACCGAAACTTTCATTGTTCACTTTCCTCCTTTCCACTGATCTTATATGCAAAGACCCCCCCCCCTCCCTCCCCCTTCTCTCTCTCTCGCTCTCTCTCTCACACACAAGACGCACACATAACAGAGAGAGCGTAAACCTGCCTACAGAGGAAGCGCGCGCGGATCATTGCAGGTTATTGGAGCTCAACTGGCACGGATCCGTTAAGTCAAGTGAACTCATACAGTTGCACAAAACCGGTAGCCGTAAAAGTAACACGGCGGTCACAAACTTGCCTGTGGGTGTTTAGTATCTATCAGCCCTTATAGACCCGGTGCACAGTGGGAGTTACCAGGTAATTAAGAGGCAGGTGCCAAGTAGGTGACAGGCAGCTAAACCATAAATGCCCAGGGGTATGTTGTAGAGTTGACTAATGACCCTTTTATGGCCATGATGTGACAAATCAGTCCTTACACTACATGCAGCTACAGCTTCTCCTTATTTTCTGAGACGGGGTGAGGCAAAAAAAAAAAAAGACTAAAGGTTTTATCAGACAATTAATCTTAATCTTAAAGTTCAAGTAAAGCTGAGATCGTGATCATTGACTTCCCCGCGCAGCAGCCTGGCTGCACAGTGTTAAGTGGAGGAGAAACAGAGATTAAAATAAACTCTAACATCAGTGGGTAATTAGCACGAGCCAAAACAGAAGCACCAGTATCTACAAAGGAGATTGAGAATGCGCGCGAATCAATGAGCCTAGATAGATAGATAGATAGATAGATAGATAGATAGATAGATAGATAGATAGATAGATAGATAGATAGATAGATAGATAGATAGATAGATAGATAGATAGATAGATAGATAGATAGATAGATAGACCTATGATGTCTTCTCTAATCTGTCATAAATACCTTTGCAGCAGTAGGTCAGTCAACAACAGATGAGTGAATTGAGTTCATGTGGGTTCATCCTCCACTGCATCCCTGACACCCACAAGTACAGTGGAGGAGCAACTTCTATTTTATGAGTGTGTGAATGTATGTGTTTGTGTGTGTGTAAAGCCCACAACGGTTTGGATCTGTAGAAAATATTGTTTTCAATGACTTGGACTTGGCGTCTCTCTTCTAATTTTGCACGGACTGCAAAGTTGTCAACAGCCGCCCATAATCTCCCAAGTGCAGCCTCTCTTCACGAAAACACACACATATACACACACAGGGCGGACACGGACAGTAAAAATAAAACAGCAGCAGTTGTTGACAGACAAGCAGTGCAGCCTGTGAACAAGGTAAATCCTCCTGAGACGAGTTCACCCCGCGTCTCCGCAGCTTACCTGCTGCGTTTACCTGCCCGGGGCGCGTGCTGCTGCTGCTGCTGCTGCGGCGGCGGCGACGTGAAGCGGCCCATCGTGGCTCCAGTGCAGGGGTCGTCTTCTTCTCGTGGGGTCTCCGGGTTGGGTTGGCCTGGCCCCTCCGGTGTCAGCAGTCGGTGTACCGGCAATTCCGAACGTGCGCGTCTCCCACCATATATTACCGGGAGATTACCGGAGCGCTGTCTCTGCTGCTCCCGACTAATCCTGCCCTCGGGGAGAAGTAGCGGCGCGCTGACGTCACTCCATCAATCCAACAGCAAGCTGTCCACTATACACGCCCCGGGGCCACGGACGCAAATCCCCTGGCGCGCGCGCACACACACACATACACATGCACACACAAACACAAATACACACGGGTTCAGTGCACGTCTACGCACTCGTGATTTTTACTCCTTAGGTGACAGCCTAAACTTTATAGCATGAAAAAGGCATTTGTTGACCACTAAAGGCCGGTTATGATCCAAAATCAGCAAGTTGACATATATTTCTATGCATAACACTGGTCAGAAGATGTTTATAAAGAGTTTTACATGTGTACAGCCAGACCTGTAACATACTTACCGATTTTGTATAGTCACTATAGTTTAGCAAGGTAAATCCCATAGGCTGTTGGGAAACACAATTAGTTCTGCAGGTGTCTGTCCAATAACCTTAGTAGTGTGGGCCTGTTGCTTGGACTCAACCTGATGGTGGCGCTGGATGAGAAGTCAAGAGATCAAGAGATCTAACCACCATCACCTCAGTCAATAATAGTTGTGTTGTTTCATTGAAAACCAAAAAATGTTAACAAAGTCAAGTTCATCATACAATTCATATCTCAACTTTACCAAGACATATTGTATACTGGGATGTTCCACGAAAGCGTCAGGGCATCTGATCTTCAAAGTCAATGAGATTGATCCTCTGGGAACCATGCATATCTGTTGGTAATTTCACGGCAACCCATCTGGTACAGTCTGGTACACAATAAAACTGTCAATCACAGGACCAAGATTAAGGGTTGGGTTGGGTCTATAATTGATCTGACTTCTAATTAATTATTAAAGGTTTTGGAAGAAAATTAAAACTGTACTTCAGTTTGAAGGACATTCCCTGATTTGTGTTTTTTTTTTTTTGCAAGAAAAGCTGTTTTCAAAGTTGGTGGTTTTATTTGTTTGTTTTCATTTGATTTAATTTCATATGCATGAGTTGCTTTATTGGTTCTGTTTTCAGGTGAACTTCTTATCAATCGACCTTTAACAACTGATTAAATAAGCACACAGTGATCTAATACACTGTATTTAATTTGTGGCTGGGTGTGTTCCTAAGGCGACACTGCTGTCTTTTTGGAGTATGTGTTAGGCTATTTCTGTATTAGTAGCAACATTTTTTTGTGTTTTCCATTCATATTGCATCTAAAACTAGTTTGCAATCTGAGGATTAAATTTAACAAACCAGAGCTCAGGCCACCATGCAGCCATATTATGTGTGTGTGTGTGTTTCTCAGTGTGTATCCGTGAGTGTTTGTGGCCTGCGAGCAATTGCTAATTAACACTGGGGAAGGCATTGAGTGGCATTTGGGCCCCTCCAACCACTTACTGTGGCTGTGTGTGGTTGCCATCCAGCCAATCTATTCAGCAAAATGCTTCCTTCTTAAATAGGATCCAGCTATTGAGATTAATGCTGTGTGCAGGTATTTGCGTCCCTATTTAAAGCATGTATTGATCAGTGCGTCTCTGAAACTCTGTGAAAGTACCTCGCCAGCATTCTGACCCAGCACACCGACCACCTCCCCGGGACCACACACACACACATACACATACACACTCCTACAAACACGCACGGCATGCACACAAACACACAAGTCAGGAGGAACCCTCAGCAGCCCCTCGAGACTCCGCCAAGTGCTGTGGTCTGCAGGTATGGGGAACTATTATTAGCTTTGTTTTCCTCAAACACACAAACCCATCAATTCTATATATGCAGTAGTTCGACTCCACAGCGTTTGCATCGTACAGTAATACTTGTTTAACTTGAAAAAAAGGTACACACTGAAAAGTAGTTGTCAAAGTTTGTAGCGTTCTCACGTCAGTTCATTGCATTCAGCCTGTAGCAACAGATTCCTACAATGGGAAATTCTTACTCCAGAGAAATAGTATAATTTTATTTTTTCTGTGCCTAAATATGAAACCCTTATAATTTTGCCTAAATATAGCTAATTACCATGAGCTATGCACTCTAGACTTGACTCAAGACAAGACAATGACTCAGCTGACAACCTGTAATGTGCATAGTGATGAATCTACAATGAAATGACATGATTCCCAGTTACTGTCATTGCTCAGCTGCATTTTTAGAGCACTGACTTTCAGCGTGTTGTTTTGATTTTATAGTTCGCTACTAGCTACTGATTTGGTTGAGTCTTAACTTTCACTTTTCAGGACAACAGAAACATGACTCCAGCTGGTTAATCAATTAAACAAATGTGAGACCTATGCATGTATACTGGGGTCAAAAAGTCTGAAGCAAGTGTAAAAGCCAGTCAGTGTTTTGTTTATAGCTTGTTTTGCTGCCCCCAGGTGGCCAAAGTAAATAAACAAATAATGAAGAACAAGTCAGCAGCAGATTATATATATTCTCATATTTCCTGACCTCCACTGATTTGACCTCTAATGTGTCTGTGATCATGATATCAGTGTGAGTGTGGCTGCGGCAGCAACAGAGCACACGTCAGTCCCCACCCAACCACACCCACCATGGATACAGGGTGTGGTCGCAAGTGAAACAGAACTGAAACTGTGAAACCGGAGAGAAAAGCGAAACACTGCCTCTCAGTCTGTTATTATTTGAATTAGGAAATCTTAAAGATTTTTTTAGAGTGTTTTTTAGTTGTAAACCACAAAGTTCAGCAAAGTTTAATTGCGACAGTCTGCCACTCAGAGAGCTGAAAAACTTTGCAACTCGATTCCTCATGAAGTCTTGTGGCAGGATTTAAACTGGCCCTTAAGCGATTTACTCTTGAAACACAACTTGCTTTGACAAGACTTGACACTTGACTTGGACCTCACAAAATTTAATAAAGCGCTCAGCTAAAGACTCACAGCCTCCGTGGGAAACCGTTACGGCCCACCTCGGACCAGTGTGATGATCTCTCCCTGCGCAGCGATGCCTCACAAAGCGAACTGGCACATAAATGGATGCATGGACCCGAACATTGGTGAATGTACAGTTGTTATAACGTTGTATGGAACTGTTTGGTTTCTCCATCAAAACCACTGAGCTGAGGGTAAGAAATTAGATGAGACGGTGGTCAGTTGTTGCTGTGCCCCTCTAATCTTTCTTTTTTTAGGATGTGCTTTGAAAGAAAAACACTTGAGACACCCAAAAAAAAAAAAGACTGGGACAGAGGAGTCAGAGCAGGCCAAGGAGGGAAAATGAAGACAAAGCTGAAATGATAAGAATACCTGAGGTAAGAAAATAAAGGAAATATTATGTTTTCTCTCAGGCCTGCTGACTCTGATAGTGTCTTAAGTGTTTTATGAAATTCCCCCCAGAGGTAGCGAAGAGGTGGCCAGAGACATCCATCACCTTTTGGCTAAAATGCCACAGGAAGACAGTCTGCTGACACCACAGAGGAGCAACGGATGATAACGCATGGATATTACTTAGTGGCTCCAAAATTGTCTATGCAGTTTCATTTATTTGTCACTGTCATTTCTTAAATTTGATTTCTGCCAAATATTTTAAAAAAAGGAGAGTTTAGCAGGATTACAAATTATAAAATAATCAAGCCACACCTGCGGTTTTTAATCCACGTGTGAAAGTTTATCTTTGGATCTTTAAGATTATAAATGACGGCTGTTACTAAGGAGAGCGAACACATATGCACAAACACACTCTCGGACACTCGAACAGGGGTAAGGGTTAGGAAGGTGTGATGTGAAGTGATCTCTCCTTATGTAAACAGAAAGAGCAGAGGGAAGACGAGGTACAGAGAGGAAATCCTCTGTTTAAATGCCAAGCTGTTCTTGTTTCCTCTTTTTTTTTGCCCCCCCTCAAGGCTCCGACTCTCCACCTTCATCTCTCCTCCGCTGCCTGCTGTTGTGCGTTTGTGCATGTGGGCGTGACTATGTGGGTGTGCACGTGCCAGCTCGGGGCTCACATTCATGATCCTGGTCGTGCGTTAGGGGAAGGATGACACGGACCAGTTTTTGTTTTCATGCCACCAGAATTCACCGACTGGGGAGAAGAGGAATGAACGCAGGATGCAGGCTGGCATGAAAAGATGTCAGCAGCTGCAAAGAGAAGCAGATGGAAAAACATAGAGAGGAATAATGGAAAAGGGGACAGGAACGATGAGACGGACAGTGACGACAGTGTTTTACATTCTTTTCATAAATGCTGATTGTAAAATGACCCTTCTACACCCCTACACACCTTTTATACCCATAAACCTTCTCAAGCACTGACTTTAAAAATATTCTGACAAAGCACATCCCAGTCCAACGCAAGGCAACCAAAGATGTTAAATCGTTCAAAACTGTACCATAACCGCAACTTGATGTGTTTGGTCTTTAAAAGATAGACTACTTTAAAACTGTAGACTCCAATCTCTTTGTATTAAAAGTCAATTTACCTGTGATTACTGTAACAAATGGATTGGTTATCAATATATACTGTATATAGTATGGTGCTTTGAGTATCAATACTACGGTGTTAAACAAAGGATTATTACAAAAAGTCTTATTTCTTCTCGGCTACTTCTTTGCATCTGTGCAATGGTCACTGTTCAGACCAGTGTGTGTATTGTTTGTACATGTATTGTATGTTTTTAGTGCTGTTTACTAATAAATCTGTCCTGTATTTTAACCCGTGCAGATATTTTCTTTAGAAAGGAGACCGAAACGTTGTTCAGCTTATTAAATCTTTCGTTTTCTCTCACTTTAAAAAGGAGAGTAAAAATTAAATGAAATCATAAATCACTAATCAACAACCAATAGTGTTAATGCACATGAAAGTAGATTAAATGTTTTTTTCAGACCGGCAAAGGTTACTTGATTTATTGATGAGCTGAGCAACAGAAAAGTCATAAGTAAGAACCACCATGTTTATCGTTTAGGTGATGATTTGTTACTTTAAAACCTGATATTTTTGGATGTTGGACTTTTATTTAAATAAATAAAAAGTGAATACATCATTTTGAATGATGGTGGGACATGATAGGGATTTTTTCATTACTTTCTGACATTTGACAAGTAAAACAATATCAGAAGATCAACTCTTTCACCCGCGCCATCGCAAAATTTCCCAATTTCCCCACTCATTCAGAGTTTATATGCCCTCAGGGACAGAGGAAAGCTTATTTCCACTCAGTTTAACAGCATCCCATATATCTCCCGTACAGTACATCGTTGTTTAAGCGCTTCATTTAAGCCAAGCTACATATCATTTACATTGTGTAAAATATTCAAATCAAAGACGCCTTTCTTCTCCTCAACATTACATCACAAGGAAAATTGTAGGTGTATTGTGATGAAACATCAGCCATTTGACATATTTAGCATCTCTGGAAATCTTTGCTAAGGTGGGGCGTAATTGTACGCTTGAACACACAGCATGAGTTAGTATAATGTTCATTTGGACATTGTTTTTTGTGTTCATGTTCATGTTGGAGCCTGAAATAAGAGACACTTCTTCCAGGGCGTCGTACAGTGAACTTTTTTGTGCCATGTGTATACAGTATATAACCCCAGATTTTGGCATTAAAGAGTATAAAACTAGATGCTATTATACTGAATTATTTGTTGGTTAGAGGATTTTTTTCATTGCTGCAAAAGGAGCGAAACAGTTAAATTAAAAAACCAAAAGATGCTGAGTTAGATTTATGTGAATCTTAAGTCCAGAACAGACCAAATCCTCCTGTCTGCACCACTTCGCTGCTCTGAAAGCCGAAGATGCTGTGTGTGTGTATGTGTGTGTGTGTGTGTGTGTCTCAATGTAAACAGTAGCCCCTTGCTGACATAGCACTTCTCCAGGAACTTGGGATTGTGTGTGTGCCCTGGCCTCTGCTCCCTGCAGATATGCTTCCTTTCAGAGAGACTGTAGAAATAAGCACTGAAGACCTTAGACTTTGTGTGTGTGCATGAGTGTGTGTGTGCATGTGCAAGTGTGAAAATTGATGTCTTCCTCCAGTTCATAAAAAAAAAAATTGACATGACTGAATCAGCTTAAAAGCATTTTTCTTTATGCAAACTACCTCTGTCCTTGTAAATCATTCGCAGGTTCATTCAGTCACATGAAGTAGATTCTTGACGGGAGGACAGCTGTTCTACACCTGTTAATCTGCACCACCTGCAAGAGAAGAAGAAGGTATCATCAGTGACAAATCAGACCCTCACAGTGTGCACTCACACATTCAGGTAAAGGAGTGAAGAGTCACGCTAGCGGGCGTCTTCGTCCAGAGTTTAAAGACTCAAGCTTCCACCCAACTATCTGTTTAACTAGTGTTTTTCCTGTTCAAGCACTGACAGCTATGAGGCACGGCAACTCCTATCAATAAACTTGTAAGTAAACTTGTGTAAATCTGTTGTCAGAAAATTTCTGATCCCATGTTTAAGAAAGGTTTTGCACAAAGTTTAAAAGGGGAACTATGCAAGTCCGTTCGCTTTTCCACTGTTTTGCTAACCCTCCTCCCGGCCATGTGCATTTGTTTTCAACGAAGCCGGCGAGAAAGCAATCAACAGAGTGATGGATAACATTATTTATCATATACGTGATACGACATATTTATATATATTTGTGTCTTATCTGTCATAAACGAGTGCTTGTGGGTTACGCAGCACATTTGTGTCACGCTGTCGCCAAGATGAGCTCTGGGAAACCAGGTCGGAGGACAGAGGCACTGCACATCTTGCAAGCTTGGTTTTCAGGCCAAGAGACACTAGGTGGAAGTCAGAGCGCCTCCATTCTCCCTGTAACAAGTTACACAATTAGTCTGAAGTTGTTTAAGGTAAAAATGTAGCATAGTTGAGGTTAAAATCCTGCATAGTTCCTCTTTAAGCTTTCTCACTCCCTCCAGTTGTTAGCGGATATTAAGGGGAGGCGATCCACTGCTGGACTTCATCATCATCGATTGTGTTCCTCTTTCAAAATTCATTTTGTGCAAACATCCAGTGTTTACAACTGAACAAGATTGTTGACTGATTAATCAACAGTTTTTCCGAGAAAAAGAAATACCAAGGGACAAATTCAGCACCGTTTTCAACAAATATTTGCTGCTTTCCGAGCCAGTTCTGTCTGTGAGGTCGGGTTTTCCCTCTGCAGCCACTTCTGCAGTCCTCACGCTGACCGCACGGCAGCTGACATGAAAGAGCTTCTAACTTTCTCTCTGTGGGATTATTTTACAAGTAAATGGAGCTGAAATCACAGCACAACCGCTGTGGTGTCCTGACATCCCTACTCATTATAGATCATAAGCTTCTAGACATAAATCATCTTCACTGAATAAAGAAGAATTCCAAAAAAACATGAGCACTAAGACCCAATAACAATTTAACGATCGACCAATCAAACACAAGATGATCGCAGCTCTTTAAATGGATTTTACTTTTTTTTTTTACTTTTTACCTTTGCTTTGATGAGTATGTGCTTTTGTGATACACTGTCTCATTGTTTGCAAGGCAGTTTGCTCCACTGATCCTTGGCTTTAGTTGACTCTGAAATAAAACAAGGCGCACACACACAGACACACACACACACAGAGCACAGATGAGAGGAGAGGGTGCACTGTTTGGTGTTCTTAGAGTTTGTTGCTGTTCTCATGGCCACCGACTCCGCTTCGTACATCTTTTCTTACATATCAGATGAAAAAGATTACATGCGCCTTCTTGCACAAATAAGTATGATTTTCCAGTTATACGAGGCCGTAGCCTGCAGACACTTTGAACTTGTGGGAGTCGGTGGACTCTGAGTGGGGAAACCAGACTCTAATGAGGAACATTCACAAACTCCACAACTAACAACAGCCACTTCCCATGATGCAAGAGCTGAAATCCACATACGGATAATGATCCGTGACGAGGCGTTCGATCCTGCAGAGAGGAGCCGTACTGAAACCTTTCTCTGTGATTGTCAGCTCATCAGCACGCTACTGTCATCTGCAGGATTAAATGAGGAACGGCAGCTTCAACCGAGAGCCACGAACCACAGCACGTAAAAGACAATTCAACATTTCTGATGTTTTACACTTTGAAAATATTTTTTTAATCTACAGTCATCTGTGTGGAGCTGCTGAGCACTGTTCTTATAAAATCACTGCTAAGTTGTATGACCATTAACCGTGGCCATCTCATCTTATTCCTAATCATTTCAACTTTTTTATATACCTGAGAACCTTTTTATAATGTGCCATTAATCTGCCTTTGACCCTGATTCCTTAATACTAAAGATTTATGTCTCAGACTGTGAGCAACATTTTTTTCAGCATAAATTCTCTAAATTACCTGATTAATAATTTTGTCTATGAACTACAAACAACAAGGGTTCAACTCAACTCAAACAGAGATTATCAGTTAAGTGACTGATCAATTTCATTTCATCTCATTAATTTAATTAAGAAAACCTTCATTTTTTAAACACTATCACATTACACAATGCAGACTTGTTATGTCACTCTGTAAAGCTTCACCTCATGTACTATTAGATGTGACTGATGTCGACTGTCTGATCAGATTAATGTCCTATTCTCTCACTGTGTACCCCTCTCCTGAAGCCAGAGCAGCTTGATCAATGGTATTGATGAGGAGATGCTAATAGCAGATGCTAATAGGGCCGGTATGACTAATAGACCGAGAGGGCCATTGATCTGCAGAGTTTGCATCTAATGTTAAAACAGCTGATTCAACTGCATAGTTGGACTAAAAGTGCCACCCTTGCTCAGTGTGTGTGTGTGTGTGTGTGTGTGTGTGTGTGTGTGTGTGTGTGTGTGTGTGTGTGTGTGTGTGTGTGTGTGTGTGTGTGTGTGTGTGTGTGTGTGTACAAGGGAGTGAATAGTTAGGTAACAATGCACTTCTGTTTTAGGCCAAAGGATACACATGTATGTAGAAGTAAACAGTCGTATTATGTTCAGTATAAACCAAGGGTCAGTATCAAATCAAATAAATTAAATGAGAGAAAATTAGACTTGATTTAAATTTACTTTGAAATAGAAGAGAACAGGGAAAGGGCCAGATAAACCTGGACTTCATCCTACTCCGTTTTGAACAATTATTTTAATGTTGTATTGTTATTTTGTGTGTTTTCTTTTATTATAAAAACAAAAGAACATTTATTCACAACACATACATGCAGGATATTCATAACATTAACAATAACTGTGCACTAAATGTTCCAGTAAACCAAGAGTGTGATTGTGACCCAGCATGCACAACACCAGGCTTCGTTAACTTCATCATTTACACCTGTGCGTTTCCCACATAAACGTGTCCTCTATGGGAAAAAGGACCTATTGTGCCCAGTAATCGTGTTAATTAATCCCAGCTGGTTCTTAAAAGAAAGCCATCTGTGAAGAGGTTTATAGAGTTTTTGTTTTGTTTTTTTGTAAGAAACAATGCAATATAAGGTTTCTCAAGAGGCGGTAAACATGTTTGAGGGCCAAGATGAGTAGCCACACACACACACAGGGGGAAAAAAAAGCTTCTTGCTTGCCCTGCCCTCATATTCATGTGTCCATGCAAGTTATGAGTCTATCTTACCACAGTGTGTTCCTCATTGGTCATTGCTGTGAGGAGTCATGCACAGGTGTTTCCACTTATTCAGCCTGATTAGCTGCTGGTTGGAGGTATGCTGGGCCTGGGAGGAGTCCTGTGGAGTGACCGGGCAGATAAGGCCGTTGTATTTTCTGCCTGAGAAAGCAAACAGATGTGGTGGTAAACCAATGCCCACACCACATCAACCAAACTACCCCTAAGCAAATGAACTTTAGCTCAGCTTGGTATGATGTCTTCTCTTTCCCCAAACACTGTTGTTTACACTGACTTCATTCAACACAAACACGGCGTCCTTCTTGTTATTTCAGACCATTTCTATTCAATAAAAATCAATAAAGAGGAGTAGGCTAATACTGTATGTGAAAATGCAATGTAACAAACATTGTTGTTGATTAATTTCATGATATCCATCGTCTACTGAGCCAGATTACCAAATTAAATACAGATTGATGCCATTATGTTCATTTCATTACGTAATTAATTTAGCCTAGCGACAACTTGGTTAGCCTACTGGGCTACTACCTGTGTGCTATCTTCCACTTAAGAGTTATTTGAGGGCCAATTGAGGCAAAAGGGTTTTTTTTGTTGGAATTTAACCCTCAAACAGCCCTTAAGGGGTCCGAGAATGTGAGGACCAACCAAAATGTCGCCTCACTCTTGATGGTTTTTAACTCAAACTGGTCCACACAAACTTTTAGGCTAATCTTTCATCTTTTCACATTGACAAATTGCTTTGGGAAAGGTGAAATCGAAATATTCTGATTTCCTAACTCCTAAATAGATGTGTTTTCTTCATGTAACTATCTAATTTACTTTAACGTTCAACAAATTGAAAGATTTTTTAAAGAAATCCTTTAAAATGAACTCACTATCATACATTTACATTATTACATTCTGTATGAAGCAAGTCCCAATGTCCTCTACAAAGGACATTCAATAAAAAATTAAATTAATTTTAATCTTTTCTCCTCGGTTTACAGCAGAGCAGAGTGACGGAGAGACTCGTGTTACGGCTGAAACACTCCATGCAAGTGATTGCTGACAGAAAATAGGACTATTTAGGATTTACATTAACAAAAACATTCCGCTGATAGGCTATCTGCTTTAAATATTCTAATTCTAGCATGAAGCAAGCACTTCTCTCCCAAGTTGCTTAAAAGTTAAGACCAGAAAGTTGGTGTACAGAAAAGAAAATTGAATTTAAGCCCACTCTGGGTTTTTTTTTTTTTTTTTGCTCCTCTCGAATAAACATGCTTGAAGAATATCTCTGTCTCTGTCAACTTATTCTCAGAGTTGTTTTTTGACAGCCAGGACACGTCATTTTTATCTCAACAGTACTTCTATGACCCTTGTCACCACTTGATCTTGATCATCGTATGTTATATCGTAACAAGCTGCTCCCTGTAGGCTACAGCGGTATCATTGCAACAACAGTGGTCACAAGTTAATTTGGCCGTGGTGTTGTTGTTTTGACAGCTGTGACTATACACGACTCAACAGTCGTCGTATGATTTTGTGTCAAACATTTAAATGTGAGCGTGTAATAGTTAAGCACACACACATAGGCTAAATTTTCCAGCTGGTGACAGACTCGGTTCGAATCCCATGACGAGAGTTTTTTTTCACATTTTATTTGAGAATGTATAGCCTACATAATATTGTGTCCAGCATTTCGGGTCCCAAACTTGTAATGCACAACATGAAGCATCATGCTTGGATTAATGAGGTGGAGCGAGAGATCAGCAGATTCATTCATTCAGGCATTCGCGAGGTCACCTACATTTACTCTCCGCGATCGGAGCATCTGGCAGCGGCCCAACATTTGTAAACAAAGGTAACCAGTTAACGTGAAAACCATTTGATTTGTAACACCGGCCCGGCAATGCCGCCGACCACGAAGAGTTATTAAGTTATTAATAACAATAAAAGAAGACATTCAAGTTTAGGTTAACAAGATATTCAACAGTAACTTACCAGAAATGAAATGAGCATCGCAAACGCGGGCATTTTTGATTATGTCCTCCGTCCAGTCGGTTCGTTTAATAGCTTGAAGCCACAGGCTCCTCCTATGTCTTTGAAACGACCTGTTTCCTCTTGGGATGGCAAAAAACTTCCGTTCCTTCGAGGTACGGTTAGTACATCCGTACACGCAACAGCTAGGCATTTTTAATTGTTAATAATGTCAAAAACGAAGTTGTTTAACGAAAACAAAACACTACTCTTTGAGGCTACTCCATAGGCTACGCGTTCCGTCTTCCGGGATTTCTGGGTCAACAATGCGTGCGCATCCCGTGATGACGTAGGCTGGAAACCGAAGAAGCGTTGCGTTGGACGTAGCAACCAGCAACAGAGTCGTTCGGCGGGCGGGAACAACGAATAGTTTGAGTAAAAATGTCTCCGGTCGAGGATTTGAGAGGATTTATTACCGAGAGACTCACCGCCGTCTCCCAGGAAATCTTAGCGGCTGTGGACAGAGTCGAAGCCGGGTACGAGGCGGAAGCTTCGGGCTTCAGAAAGGAGATCGAGCGGCAGAGGAAACTGCTTGATGTTCTCCTGCAGCCTCGAGTCGTTCTCAACAAAACAGGTTGGTACCTTCTTTTTACACAGTCTATTGGTACGGTAAAGTCTAGCGTTGTAGAGAAAGAGGACATGTTGTTTTGCAGGCTATCTTCTAACTTTTCTGTGCCTATCATCAATAATTTTACCAAAACTAACTGTGCGTTCACACCAAAAGTTTCCAAAGCGTCAAAAACGCCGGAAGTTAATTCATTTTCAATTAGAGCCCGTCCTAAGCATAGACAGAGTAGACGCCGCATCGAACGCTATGGCCTATTGGCGCTGACGAGCGGTGGGGCCGCCATCTTGGACCAATAGTATGTGTCTGCAGACCCGGAGACCGCAGATTCAGACCCGCACGTTCAGACCCCTTGTGGAGACACGTACTGGTTAACTGTAAAACTGCAACTCCACAGTTTGGACCATTCAGACTCCTTTTCAACAGGGCAAAGTCGAAATAAAACACCAAGATCTAATTGTTTGTGAAGTTTGGATTACTTTTAAACTTTTTAAAAAATCTTTTGGACTAAATAAATGAATAAAACACCAAGATATAATTGTTTGTGATTCTCGGGCCTACTTTTAAACTCTAAAAAGAAAATCTTTTGGACTAAATAAATAATTAACCTCCAATGAAATTAAATGCTTTTATTTATTTATTTAAGACATAACATAAGCCAAACACACGCCAAGTACAAAGACAAGACGGCGTCACAAACCAAAAAAAATGGGGGGGGGGACATGATACTTCAAAACAATGTCAGGGGGTCGCAAAAAACTCAACATGGGATGAAAATAGAATAAAATGCTGAAAGGACCAAATCTAATTCAAATATTTCCTAATAATGTCCCATTGTTTACCAAGACCCCTATCAAAATCTTTCAAAAAATCAAATGCCCTTTCCATGTTAAGAAGGTCTAAGTATTCCTCAAGCCATACTTCCTTTGAAAAGCAGGCCGGCTTTCGCTCTTTCCAGTTGCAAAGGATCAACGTTTTAACTGTGAGGCAACACAACGCCCATAGGCGGTTGATAATGGGGCAGGTTATTTTGTCAAGCTTACAGCCCAAAATGCATACCACAGGGGACAGAGTGAAGGTGACATCAAGTATCTCTGTCATGATTGCATGCATCTCCAACCATAGAGTTTGGACCGCTGGACATTCCCATAAAAGTTGGGGGGGGGGCTTAAGATATATATAAGCCGAATTACATGAGCTGCTGACGCGAATCTGATCAACAGCTGAACGTCTAGTCCAGTGGAATAGTAACGCTGACGCAGCTGTAGACACAGCTGTAGACACAGCCGCGCTTTAAACTCTGAACACAACCTAAGCAAATAAATTACCATGGTGATCTAGTCGGGTTAAAAGAGAGCCAGGTTTTAACTTCGCTAACACGCTAAACTCGCTTCACAGTTACAGTACGAAGAGAGAGAGAGAGGAGGAGACGGAGGGGTGCTTCGTCTCCTTCTCTCTCTCTCTCTCCACACTCTGTGCTGGTGGGGTGCGTTTACACTCAGCACCACGTTTGACCGGAGCAAAGCTCCAATGAGCCCCACCCCCGCGGGCACACAAACAACATGGTACAAGCCGCGCATCAACGTTATCTTGCGGTCTGGCCCGGAGTAGAAACCAAACGCACTCCTCCTGCTGCTGCGGTGGAGTTGAGCTGAGTTGAAAACAGCACAGCTGAGCTTCCAAACCTACAAGATTACAGCGCGGCGGCTGCCTCGAAACTTATAAAGCAGAAAAAATCCTGAATGCCAATACGGAGCAGCTGGGAGTATTTGTGGCGGACGTAATTCTCTTGTGGCGGGCCGCCACGAATAAATGAATGTGTGGGAAACACTGGAGTTGTTTTAAGTTGTGTATGTTTGTGTTTCAGAGTGTGTGAGGGCACAGGAAGTTCCCACAGAGCAGCAGGATTGGAGCTCCAGTCAGGACCAGAGGGACTGTGAGCCTCCTCATGTAAAAGAAGAGCTGGACGATTGGACCACTCATGGAGGAGAGCAGCTTCAAGGACCAGAGGAGTTCAAAGTCATTCCTTTACCTGTGAAAAGTGAACATGAAGATAATGAAGAGAAACCTCCGCTCTCACAGCTTCAACAGGGTCAGACTGAGGAGGACGGAGGAGCAGAGCCTCCAGCCAGCAGCTCCCCTAAACACATGGAGACAGACACTGATGGAGGACCAGAACCAGACAGAAACACATATTCAGACAGACATTTACAACCAGATACTAATGACAAGACCTCTGATTCATCTGAGACTGAAGACAGTGAAGATGAGGAGAGGGAGAAAAAAGAATTGGATGCTTGGACCACTCATGGAGGAGAGCAGCTTCGAGGAGGACCAGAACCAGACAGAAACACATATTCAGACAGACATTTACAACCAGATACTAATGACAAGACCTCCGTATCATCTGACACTGAAGACAGTGGAGATGATGAGAGGGAGAAAAAAGAACCTCAGTCTGGGTTGAACTCTGAAAATAATGACTGTGATACTAACAGGAAACCATTTAGCTGCTCTGAGTGTGGTAAAACATTTGTCCAGAAGTCACATCTGACAGGACACATGATAATTCACACAGGAGAGAAACCATTTAGCTGCTCTGAGTGTGGTAAAACATTTGGCATCAAGACAAACCTGATGACACACATGAGAATTCACACAGGAGAGAAACCATTTAGCTGCTCTGAGTGTGGTAAAGCATTTGGCAGGAAGTCACAGATGACAGAACACATGAGAATTCACACAGGAGAAAAACTATTTAGCTGCTCTGAGTGTGGTAAAATGTTTACCTTCAAGACAGACCTGACGAGACACATGAGAATTCACACAGGAGAGCAACCATTTGGCTGCTCTGAGTGTGGTAAGACATTTGGCATCAAGACAAACCTGATGACACACATGAGAATTCACACAGGAGAGAAACCATTTAGTTGCTCTGAGTGTGGTAAAGCATTTGCCTGGAAGTCACATCTGACAGGACACATGAGAACTCACACAGGAGAGAAACCATTTAGCTGCTCTGAGTGTGATAAAATGTTTACCCTCAAGACAGACCTGACGAGACACATGAGAACTCACACAGGAGAGAAACCATTTAGCTGCCCTGAGTGTGATAAAACATTTACCCTCAAGACAAACCTGACGACACACATGAGAGTTCACACAGGAGAGAAACCATTTAGCTGCTCTGAGTGATATTTGGTAGGAAGACACAACTGACAAAATACATGAGAACTCACAGTGGAGAGAAAAAGATACAGTTGTTCAGTTTGTGACGAACCTTTTGGATTTGGGTTGAAATTGAAACAACACATGACAACCCACAGATAAAAATCATACGATTGTTCAGTTTGTGGTCGACGCTTCACTTGGAGTCACAGTTTAGCTGCACACATGAGAAAACATGCCGATGACAACACGTTCAGCTGCCAAGTGTGCGAGGCCAGTTTCAGATTGACAGGATGTTTTCAGGCACACATTAGAGTCCACGGAGGCAAGGACCCGTTCAGAAATGTTTGTAGACGACCAATAGGCAAACAGTGTCAGAGTGACAGTAAACCAGTCTGAAGGATTTAATGCTCTGTTAAAGTTCACTGTAGTAATACTAGTTCTAACACAAATCTGTGCGTTGGTTTTAGAAAACATTGCAGACGTTTTCAGGTGTGGTGTTTATAAGTTTGGTCATTTTGACAACTTGATGGTTGTGTGTTGCACAAGGACTGATCTTATGTGTCCAAATTTGAAGATGTTTATGTTTCAATCTGATCTGATTAAAGAACCAAAAACCTATGTGCTTGAGGAGCTTCATTTTGTACAAATTTAGAAAATATCTCTGTATTCATATGAGTTGTCTCTGAAACATTCTTGCCTGTGGAGAAATAAATATGGAGGAGATTCACAGATTTTAAAGAGTCTGAGGTCAAGTTCAAACTATTTTAGGCATCTTTGTCCACTCGACTACATGAAAAGAGGTGAAACACACTGTTTAAAAGTATTTATTTAGTTGTGGATACAGTTCTGGAGCACCAGCAGATGAAGACTGTAATGAAATAGATCACACAGACAGTTTAAAAGTTTTAGATGATTCATGATTTTGTTTTTTTAAAAATCTTACTCATTAGCATCAACAATTTTAACATGCAGTAAATCAATATGAAGTTACTGAAATGCTGTTCCACTTTTGTTGCACTTTTCTGATACACTCACTACTTAAATTGAAAATGTTTCAGTAATTAAACACTTCACAAAGCAAACTAGTTTGTGAGGATGCAGGCGGAAGGTAAAGAAACACGATGATAATTTTAATGTCGTTCCTTTTATTTTAGTTGAGGATGCAAAGAGACTGTGGAAAAACCTGAGGGCTTTAAGAAGCTAACATTAGCAATCGTATTTATTAGTTTATAATTCATAGTCAAGCAGGGTGTCTACAGGTACTTAAATTCTCTTACTTTTTTCCTTTAAAAAAAGTTTTCAAATAGTCTTTCTACTGTTAGGGTGAAAATTCTCTTAACACTGACATGTTTGCCATTTATTAACTGAGTTTGATATTGTGCCTTACTAACTAACAAATAAAACAGAGCACCATTTTCTCACTGACTGACTGATATAGCTGAGCCAGTATCTCTACACTGGAGACTGCAAAACTCCACACAGACACCTCATCAGAACTAACACTGAACATGAATATTCTCCACTTTGACATTACTGATCAACACTGAATATATCTCACTGATGATTGTTTTATTAGATTGAGCACTTACACATTTTACCCATTTAAACAAGTTAATCATAAATGATGTGAAACTCTTGTCTTTATGTAAGTTGTAGTAAAGTTTAGTCTCATGTTTTAACTATTTGTGTCTTACATTTTTTGACTAACCTATTGAGTTTAAAGACAACTTAATCTTGTAAGCAAACCATATAGATTTATGTTAAGCCTGATTCATAATGCAATAAATACCAGTAACCTGTTTGATCATTCAGAGGTAACCTGAGGGCACACAGAGCCACAGTGAAAGCAACACATCTCCAAGGCCGAAGGAAGGGAGGATGAGAGGCCTGTGAGCTCTGCTGAATGAAGCATTGTAAGGAATTAGTTTTAAGGATCTGTATTATCTGCCCTGAACCCTCAGACACCTGGGATGGAAGTTATATCAGTGTAGGGAGGACTTTGTTGTGTTTCAGGCCCAGAGGTTCATGTGCTGGGAAGATGGGACCAACCTGTGCCAGCCAGAGGGCAACGAAGGGAGGGCTAAGTCTAAGCCACAGCCACTCCTCACCTGTTTTTGACCAATAAGAATTAATTACACACACATAGTGCGAAGTATTAAGAATTAATGTAACGCCTTTGTTTTAGGCAGAACAGAGAATTCTCGCTCTCTTGGGATGGGGGTTGCAGCTAACTGCTTGCAGACTGCGATTTCCTGAACAGGAGAGTTTTTTGTATCTGATTCCTATGATGATCCAATTTAATAAATAGTTAACCGGAACGTCGTTGTTTGTCCTCTCTTAGAATAAACGAACACGCATGTCAGTGTTCCTGTTTTCTCAACCTGACACTACTATGGTCTGTTGTTATACACATTCTTTTTTATTCGTATAATGTGGGTAAATGCACTGTACATCATGTGTACGTATACATTTTAACACAGAGCAGTCAGGTATGTAACACACATGACAACAAAACTCAACGAGGACCCCAAAACATAAACTGACCCAACTGTCAAACATGCCTGACCAAATTATTTAGACTCAATTACTGAAATGAACCATATATTAAAATGAAGTAAAAATAGTTAACATATGTAGCCTACTTATTTCAACCTAGGATAGAATTTATGAAACGAATTCTCTTCAGAGACGCGAAGTGTCTGGTGTCTTGTGGTTCTCAGCTAGCGGACACCGGAAATCACCAAAATAAAAGTGTTCACCAACCTAAAACGTGTAAAATAGACATTAACTTGTAATACAATAAAAGTAAATGGTTGGCTTAATGGCTAGGGGACTTTCTTGTAAATTATATTCCTTAACTTTAAGAATTTAGCTGCATTTTATTAGCTTGGTGCTTTTATTTTGACGGGAAGGCCTGTAGCTCTCGCCATGTATCCGGTTGGTCACCGGAACAGCGAGTCAACGGCCCCCGGACTAAACGGGCTCCACGTGGAACTTCTTCTTTCTCGCTACTGTCTCAAGGGGAGTGAGTGTGTGTCTGTGTGCGGTTGTGTGAACATGGCTAAAGTGCAGGTGCTGAGAGCGCTGGTGGAGCAGCGACTGAGTTCGGCCGTCGAAGAGATCTTTGGTCTGATTGAAAGAACCGTGGCGGAGTACGAGGAGGAGCTGTGTCGGTTAAAGCAGGAGAAGCAGCGACAAAGGAAACAACTGGACGCTTTGCTGAACCCTCGGGTTTTGTTACAGAGAGCAGGTCAGTTATTAACGAAGAACAAGTTTGTCTCTGTTTGACGCAGCGGAAAAGTTTTGATGGCGTCGAGGACGTACCAACTGACCGTTATAAACGTTATGAGCCGTTAAAGAAAAACAACTCCAGTTGCAAAACGCGATTAGACGTTAAAGCAGAAATCAGCGGCACGGCCGTTTCGGCTAATGCTGCGTTCAAGGCAGGCTTTTGAAACCGTAAGTTACAGCTTCAAGTCACAACTACGACTTTGTAGCGTTCCAGGTAATCCGTAGCTCGTGTTTTTACCGTCCTGTTGCCTGTGAAAGTTCCCTATAACGGCCACTCGTAACTTCCGACCCGTGAACTCGTACCAGATCGAACTGGTATGACTTCACAGGAAGGAAAAACACAAAGTACGAGTTTCCTTGAACGCAATATGAGTTAGCAGCCCCCGCCCTCGTCAGGCATCTATTGGTCCTCGTGCTACGTCACCACATTCACGCGCACCCCTTGGCTGCACACACAGCCCTTCATGCCGTTCTCTCTCCTCATTGGATAACACTTGTATCCCACAAGAAAAATTTTCTCCTCGGTTTACAGCAGAGCAGAGTGAAGGAGAGACTCGTGTTACGGCTGAAACACTCCATGTAAGTGATTGCTGACGGAAAATAGGACTATTTAGGACTTATATTAACAAAAACATTCCACTGATATGTGCTTTAAAGCAGATATCAGCGGCACGGCCGTTTTGGCTAATGCTGCGTTCAAGGCAGGCTTTTGAAACCGTAAGTTACAGCTTCAAGTCACAACTACGACTTTGTAGCGTTCCAGGTAATCCGTAGCTCGTGTTTTTACCGTCCTGTTGCCTGTGAAAGTTCCCTATAACGGCCACTCGTAACTTCCGACCCGTGAACTCGTACCAGATCGAACTGGTATGACTTCACAGGAAGGAAAAACACAAAGTACGAGTTTCTTTGAACGCACCATGAGTTAGCAGCCCCCGCCCTCGTCATGCATCTATTGGTCCTCGTCCCTACGTCACCACATTCACGCACACCCCTTGGCTGCACACACAGCTCTTCATGCCGTTCTCTCTCCTCATTGGTTAACACTTGTATCCCACAAGGAAAATTTTCTCCTCGGGTTACAGCAGAGCAGAGTTGTTTGAGCATGTGAGTTGTTTTAAGTTGTGTATGTTTGTGTTTCAGAGTGTGTGAGGGCACAGGAAGTTCCCACAGAGCAGCAGGATTGGAGCTCCAGTCAGGACCAGAGGGACTGTGAGCCTCCTCATGTAAAAGAAGAGCTGGACGATTGGACCACTCATGGAGGAGAGCAGCTTCAAGGACCAGAGGAGTTCAAAGTCATTCCTTTACCTGTGAAAAGTGAACATGAAGATAATGAAGAGAAACCTCCGCTCTCACAGCTTCAACAGGGTCAGACTGAGGAGGATGGAGGAGCAGAGCCTCCAGCCAGCAGCTCCCCTAAACACATGGAGACAGACACTGATGGAGGACCAGAACCAGACAGAAACACATATTCAGACAGACATTTACAACCAGATACTAACGACAAGACCTCTGATTCATCTGAGACTGAAGACAGTGAAGATGAGGAGAGGGAGAAAAAAGAATTGGATGCTTGGACCACTCATGGAGGAGAGCAGCTTCGAGGAGGACCAGAACCAGACAGAAACACATATTCAGACAGATATTTACAACCAGATACTAATGACAAGACCTCCGTATCATCTGACACTGAAGACAGTGGAGATGATGAGAGGGAGAAAAAAGAACCTCAGTCTGGGTTGAACTCTGAAAATAATGACTGTGATACTAACAGGAAACCATTTAGCTGCTCTGAGTGTGGTAAAACATTTGTCCAGAAGTCACATCTGACAGGACACATGATAATTCACACAGGAGAGAAACCATTTAGCTGCTCTGAGTGTGGTAAAACATTTGGCATCAAGACAAACCTGATGACACACATGAGAATTCACACAGGAGAGAAACCATTTAGCTGCTCTGAGTGTGGTAAAGCATTTGGCAGGAAGTCACAGATGACAGAACACATGAGAATTCACACAGGAGAAAAACTATTTAGCTGCTCTGAGTGTGGTAAAATGTGTACCTTCAAGACAGACCTGACGAGACACATGAGAATTCACACAGGAGAGCAACCATTTGGCTGCTCTGAGTGTGGTAAGACATTTGGCATCAAGACAAACCTGATGACACACATGAGAATTCACACAGGAGAGAAACCATTTAGTTGCTCTGAGTGTGGTAAAGCATTTGCCTGGAAGTCACATCTGACAGGACACATGAGAACTCACACAGGAGAGAAACCATTTAGCTGCTCTGAGTGTGATAAAATGTTTACCCTCAAGACAGACCTGACGAGACACATGAGAACTCACACAGGAGAGAAACCATTTAGCTGCCCTGAGTGTGATAAAACATTTACCCTCAAGACAAACCTGACGACACACATGAGAGTTCACACAGGAGAGAAACCATTTAGCTGCTCTGAGTGTGATCAAATATTTGGTAGGAAGACACAACTGACAAAACACATCAGAACTCACAGTGGAGAGAAAAAGATACAGTTGTTCAGTTTGTGATGAACCTTTTGGATTTGGGTTGAAATTGAAACAACACATGACAACCCACAGAGAAAAACCATACGATTGTTCAGTTTGTGGTCGACGCTTCACTTGGAGTCACAGTTTAGCTGCACACATGAGAAAACATGCCGATGACAACACATTCAGCTGCCAAGTGTGCGAGGCCAGTTTCAGATTGACAGGACGTTTTCAGGCACACATGAGAGTCCACGGAGGCAAGGACCCGTTCAGAAATGTTTGTAGACGACCAAAAGGCAAACAGCGTCAGAGTGACAGTAAACCAGTCTGAAGGATTTAATGCTCTGTTAAAGTTCACTGTAGTAATACTAGTTCTAACACAAATCTGTGAGTTGGTTTTAGAAAACATTGCAGACGTTTTCAGGTGTGGTGTTTATAAGTTTGGTCATTTTGACAACTTGATGGTTGTGTGTTGCACAAGGACTGATCTTATGTGTCCAAATTTGAAGATGTTTATGTTTCAATCTGATCTGATTAAAGAACCAAAAACCTATGTGCTTGAGGAGCTTCATTTTGTACAAATTTAGAAAATATCTCTGTATTCATATGAGTTGTCTCTGAAACATTCTTGCCTGTGGAGAAATAAATATGGAGGAGATTCACAGATTTTAAAGAGTCTGAGGTCAAGTTCAAACTATTTTAGGAATCTTTGTCCACTCGACTACATGAAAAGAGGTGAAACACACTGTTTAAAAGTATTTATTTAGTTGTGGATACAGTTCTGGAGCACCAGCAGATGAAGACTGTAATGAAATAGATCACACAGACAGTTTAAAAGTTTTAGATTGTAACCTCAGATTCATGATTTTGTTTTTTAAAAATCTTACTCATTAGCATCAACAATTTTAACATGCAGTAAATCAATATGAAGTTACTGAAATGCTGTTCCACTTTTGTTGCACTTTTCTGATACACTCACTACTTAAATTGAAAATGTTTCAGTAATTAAACACTTCACAAAGCAAACTAGTTTGTGAGGATGCAGGCGGAAGGTAAAGAAACACGATGATAATTTTAATGTCGTTCCTTTTATTTTAGTTGAGGATGCAAAGAGACTGTGGAAAAACCTGAGGGCTTTAAGAAGCTAACATTAGCAATCGTATTTATTAGTTTATAATTCATAGTCAAGCAGGGTGTCTACAGGTACTTAAATTCTCTTACTTTTTTCCTTTTAAAAAAGTTTTCAAATAGTCTTTCTACTGTTAGGGTGAAAATTCTCTTAACACTGACATGTTTGCCATTTATTAACTGAGTTTGATATTGTGCCTTACTAACTAACAAATAAAACAGAGCGCCATTTTCTCACTGACTGACTGATATAGCTGAGCCAGTATCTCTACACTGGAGACTGCAAAACTCCACACACACACCTCATCAGAACTAACACTGAACATGAATATTCTCCACTTTGACATTACTGATCAACACTGAATATATCTCACTGATGATTGTTTTATTAGATTGAGCACTTACACATTTTACCAATTTAAACAAATTAAATTAAAAAATGTATTTGTCTTTATGTAAGTTGTAGTAAAGTTTAGTCTCATGTTTTAACTATTTGTGTCTTACATTTTTAGACTAACCTATTGAGTTTAAAGACAACTTAATCTTGTAAGCAAACCATATAGATTTGTGTTAAGCCTGATTCATAATGCAATAAATACCACTAGTAACCTGTTTGATCATTCAGAGGTAACCTGAGGGCACACAGAGCCACAGTGAAAGCAACACATCTCCAAGGCCGAAGGAAGGGAGGATGAGAGGCCTGTGAGCTCTGCTGAATGAAGCATTGTAAGGAATTAGTTTTAAGGATCTGTATTATCTGCCCTGAACCCTCAGACACATGGGATGGAATTTATATCAGTGTAGGGAGGACTTTGTTGTGTTTCAGGCCCAGAGGTTCATGTGCTGGGAAGATGGGACCAACCTGTGCCAGCCAGAGGGCAACGAAGGGAGGGCTAAGTCTAAGCCACAGCCCCTCCCCACCTGTTTTTGACCAATAAGAATTAATTACACACACAGTGCGAAGTATTAAGAATTAATGTAACGCCTTTGTTTTAGGCAGAACAGAGAATTCTCGCTCTCTTGGGATGGGGGTTGCAGCTAACTGCTTGCAGACTGCGATTTCCTGAACAGGAGAGTTTTTTGTATCTGATTCCTATGATGATCCAATTTAATAAATAGTTAACCGGAACGTCGTTGTTTGTCCTCTCTTAGAATAAACGAACACGCATGTCAGTGTTCCTGTTTTTTCAACCTGACACTACTATGGTCTGTTGTTATACACATTCTTTTTTATTCGTATAATGTGGGTAAATGCACTGTACATCATGTGTACGTATACATTTTAACACAGAGCAGCCAGGTATGTAACACACATGACAACAAAACTCAACGAGGACCCCAAAACATAAACTGACCCAACTGTCAAACATGCCTGACCAAATTTTAGACTCAATTACTGAAATAAACCATATATTAAAATGAAGTAAAAAATAGTTAACATAATGTACTCATTTCAACCTAGGAGAGAATTTATGAAACGAATTCTCTTCAGAGACGCGAAGTGTCTGGTGTCTTGTGGTTCTCAGCCACAGTTCTCAGCTAGCGGACACCGGAAATCACCAAAATAAAAGTGTTCACCAACCTAAAACTTGTAAAATAGACATTAAGTTGTAATACAATAAAAGTAAATGGTTGGCTTACTGGCTAGGGGACTTTCTTGTAAATTATATTCCTTAACTTTAAGAATTTAGCTGCATTTTATTAGCTTGGTGCTTTTATTTTGACGGGAAGGCCTGTAGCTCTCGCCATGTATCCGGCTGCTCACCGAAACAGCGAGTCAACGGCCCCCGGACTAAACGGGCTCCACGTGGAGCTTCTTCTTTCTCGCTACTGTCTCAAGGGGAGTGAGTGTGTGTCTGTGTGCGGTTGTGTGAACATGGCTAAAGTGCAGGTGCTGAGAGCGCTGGTGGAGCAGCGACTGAGTTCGGCCGTCGAAGAGATCTTTGGTCTGATTGAAAGAACCGTGGCGGAGTACGAGGAGGACTTGTGTCGGTTAGAGCAGGAGAAGCAGCGACAAAGGAAACAACTGGACGCTTTGCTGAACCCTCGGGTTTTGTTACAGAGAGCAGGTCAGTTATTAACGAAGAACAAGTTTGTCTCTGTTTGACGTAACGGAAAAGTTTTGATGGCGTCGAGGACGTACCAACTGACCGTTGTAAACGTTATGAGCCGTTAAAGAAAAACAACTCCAGTTGCAAAACGCGATTAGACGTTAAAGCAGATATCAGCGGTGTCACTACCCGATCTGCAACTCTACCCGATTTGTGGCCGCCATCTTGGACGGCTGCCTACGGCGACTCCACTGGGACAAACTTCATTTGCGGGATTACCTGTTTACCAACAAATCAGGATGCGTGCGCAGCCTGACTGCAGAAAGAACCGGTTGTCATGGTTACCTCCATGGATCTAGTGTAGTCAAAGCGGTGTTAGCTAGCGATGTTGTCAGCCTACTACAACAGTTTATCACCTACTGATGTAGTGTGTGTTTATAGACTGTAGGTTTTATAACGGCAGGGAAAAAAAAAACGTCAGGACGGAGGATCGAGTTTATACCGCAACTACGGCGATGGCAACTCAGCCACGGGACAAGCCACAGGCGCTCACAGCATAGCGTCGGTCATCGGTAGAAACAACGCTGTGCATCAAATCAGGAACAAACAGCGAAAAAGGAGCCAGACAGACGGAGCCAGTAACACATCATGAGCTAATGCTAGCCTAGCCACACGCTAGCAGACACTCCAGACTCAACACCAGTTTATACCGCAGCGACGGCAACTCAGCCACGGGACAAGGCAGGGACACTCACCGCAGCATGGCGTCGGTCATCGGTAAAAACAACGCTGTGCATCAAATCAGGAACAAACAGCAAAAAAGGAGCCAGACAGACGGAGCCAGTAACACATCATGAGCTAATGCTAGCCTAGCCACACGCTAGCAGACACTCCAGACTCAACACCAGTTTATACCGCAGCGACGGCAACTCAGCCACGGGACAAGGCAGGGACACTCACCGCAGCATGGCGTCGGTCATCGGTAAAAACAACGCTGTGCATCCCTAACGGTACCTACAGACAGTAATGTTCAGGAAAACACTCACGATTACAAAACTCTGTGGCTGTGAGGATTGAGGTGCTGCTGGTCAGAGACGAGGGGAGAGGACGGACTTGTCTAACGTCTGGAACAACTGCATCCTGAACTGTAACGCTACGTGCATGGCTGCGTATGTACCGGTAATGTAAAACAATATAGCTTACCGTTAATTAATCTCAGCTTGCTTTCCATTAGTATGTGACCTGGTCTTCAGTCACTGTCGTAGTACACATTTGACAGCTCATTGGCTGCAGTCACAGCTGTGCTGCCCGCGGGCATTTAGCTTCATCACCATTCAAACCAACGTATCTAACACCTTATATTGCTCCAAATTAATCAACAATGTACTGTTTTCTCTCTCGTTTGCCTTGAAAGGGGTGCGAGTTGACGTTTTCTGTAAAATTTGCGAGTTTTGTTATTTTTTATCACCACAATTAGTGCAACTAACGGCATAATAAAACACGATCCCATTGACTCCCGGCTGTTACTGCTCTCTTTCTGCAGCTGACATGCGCAGTAGAACGTCTGTGACGTAGGCTGGTAATCCCTCTATTGCCCGATTTGCGTACAAGTGGAAGTCGAAGTCTGCTTAAAGTTCTGTAAATTTACAATATGATACTGTGAAAATGATTTCTTTAAAGTAAAACCGCGGACGTCCGTCACAACACGCCGCGGCAAACTCGTTTATTCAGTGAGTTTTGTGGTAGTTGTGATTGTTTGTGGTTGTCACGGTGATGAGGCCGGCGAGAGTAAAGTCCGCCTCTGTTCCTGTTTTCTGAGCATTAAGATCCACACCACCACAACGAACCCTCAATTTACATTGCTAATAAAGTTTGTTTTTAAAAAATAAAACGATAAACCGTCTCTGGCGACGCACATAGGGCACAGAGATAGGGCAGTGATCATAAGACCTAAGTCAATTCAACTAAGTTTGTCCAAGTGGAGTTGCCGTACGTGGCTGTTACAAATCGGGTAGCATCGCAGATCGGGTAGTGACACCATAGATATAAAAGGGCCGTTTCGGCTAATGCTGCGTTCAAGGCAGGCTTTTGAAACCGTAAGTTACAGCTTCAAGTCACAACTACAACTTTGTAGCGTTCCAGGTAACCCGTAGCTCGTGTTTTTACCGTCCTGTTGTCTGTGAAAGTCACTATAACGGCCACTCGTAACTTCCGACCAGTGAACTCGTACCAGATCGAACTGGTATGACTTCACAGGAAGGAAAAACACAAAAAAGTGTAAAGGAAAGGAAGGAAAGGAAAGTACGAGTTTCCTTGAACGCACCATGAGTTAGCAGCCCCCGCCCTCGTCAGGCATCTATTGGTCCTCGTGCTACGTAACCACATTCACGCGCACCCCTTGGCTGCACACACAGTCCTTCATGCCGTTCTCTCTCCTCATTGGATAACACTTGTATCCCACAAGGAAAATTTTCTCCTCGGGTTGCAGCAGAGTAGCCAGGCTAGCGCCGCCTACTGGTTCCGGCAAATTTAATTTGCCTCAACCATATAGTCAGGTAACTAGCAATGCGTTTCGGTTTGCTCCGTCCGCGCGGACGGACCAATCAGCGAACAGATGGGTAAGTGAAGGCGATGACGTTGAACTCAAGCGCTCAAGCTAACCTATGAGCTTCACCGGTGTATAGCATACGTGACCACCAAGCAGCAGCGATTAGTTGAAGCAAATGTAAGCAACCGCCTCCCGGAAGCAAACGAATCCCTATGGCTCGTGTTCAGACGCTATATGAAATGTAATGAAATAAGCGGCTGATGCATCAGGCTAGCAGCAGAGCAGAGTGACAGAGAGACTTGTGTTACGGCTGAAACACTCTATGTAAGTGATTGCTCACGGAAAATAGGACTATTAAGGACTTATATTAACAAAAACATTCACAACAGTGGAAAGTCCTTAATAGTCCTATTGCAGCCAAGGGGTGCGCGTGAATGTGGTCACGTAGCACGAGGACCAATAGATGCCTGACGAGGGCGGGGGCTGCTAACTCATGGTGTGCTCAAGGAAACTCGTAACTTGTGTTTTTCCTTCCTATGAAGTCATACCAGTTTGATCTGGTACGAGTTCACGGGTTGGAAGTTACGAGTGGTCGTTATAGTGCACTTTCACAGGCAACAGGACGGTAAAAACACGAGTTACAGGTTGCCTGGAACGCTACAAAGTTGTAGTTGTGACTTGAAGCTGTAACTTACGGTTTCAAAAGCCTGCCTTGAACGCAGCATTAGCGAAAACGGCCGAACCGCTGATATCTGGAGAGACAGCTAGCTCATTTTGCGGCACCGGCACCTCGCTGCGGCATATCCGGTGGCACCTCCAGGTGCCGCGACACATGCCGCTGTTTGCCGGAAGTGCCAGTGCTTGTGCCGCTAGATGCCGAGAGATGCCGCGGCACATGCCGCTGTTTGCCGGAAGTGCCAGTGCTTGTGCCGCTAGATGCCGAGAGATGCCGCGGCACATGCCGCTGTTTGCCGGAAGTGCCAGTGTTTGTGCCGCTAGATGCCGAGAGGTGCCGGTGCTTGTGCCACTGTTTGGGCGAGATGCCACGGCAGATGCCGCTGTTTGCCGGAAGTGCCAGTGTTTGTGCCGCTAGATGCCGAGAGGTGCCGGTGCTTGTGCCACTGTTTGGGAGAGATGCCAGGGCAGATGCCGCTGTTTGGTGGAGGTGCCACAGCTTGTGCCGTTACCTGTGGCATCTGCCGTGGCATAGAAGGAGGGCTGCCGCGGCAGATGCTGCTGTTTGGAGGAGATGTCTCGGCAGATGCCACTGTTTGCCATTGAAATTAAACATTTAATGCAAAAAGTGTGTCTTGGAAATGCTACTGTCTAATTTAACTTTTACATAACATTCATTAGCCTACTGAAGCCTACGGCGGCGCATCTGTGGTGGACTGGGTTTCCCTGGCTGGCGAATAATGTAGGCCAACAGTGGCATAACAATACCAAAATGCCCCTTTTGGGATTCGATCCCACGTCTACCACTCAAGAGACCGTTACCCTAACCATTACACTACCACAGCATTTGGGTGCAAGAAAGAATATAAGCCGATTTACAGACATAATTCGTTTTTCACCGCAGTGAAGTTAGTTTTAAGTTGGTATTTGATTTTCACCGCAGTGAAGTTAGTTTTAAGTTGGATATTTGACACATAGATATAGATTCTATATATCTATGATTTGACAGACATTCGCCCCTTCTCAATACATTAAACATTCATAGAAAATATAAGATGTGTTCAAATGCAATAAAAAGAGTGTGTCATAGAACAGGCTTACCATCCTGTTGATTTTGAGCTAACAGGTCACATGACCTGGGACTAATGCTCATATTTACAGTAGGCTAGGAAATAACTAAAAATCTAGGCTATATAAAATATTCCATGTGTTTAAATGCAATTAAAACGTATGTGTCATAGAGGTGACTTTGATACTTTCCTGTGTTGAGCCATCAGAACACGGGAGTTGAGCTCTAACGCTCATATTTAATGAAATAAATTATTTAGAGATGTACATTTAAAAACAAGAGATGTCACATGACCTGGGAGCTATTGAGCATTCTAACATTTAGCCTAATAAAAATTTATAAATAGGTGTTAAATGTAAAAACAAGAGGTGTATCTCGGGCAGCCAGTGGAGTAGACCAACATGATGCAACTGCCGCCTAGTTCTCCATTTTATTGTAACATATGCCCCTATTGGCTCAAAATCAACACAGGACAGAAGATCTTTTTATTGCATGTGAACACGTGAATTATTAATGTATTTCCTACTGTAAATATGAGCATTATAGCAGTAACTCTCAGGTCATGACTGATGGCTCAGATTCAACACAGGACAGGAGATAAGCATACTAGACACACCTGTTTTATTGCATTTTAAAACACATGTAATATTTTCTATTAATTTTAATTTATTTAAAACTGTAAATATTACAGCTCAATATCTCCCAGGTCATGTGACTTATTTACTCATCACCTGCTCTATGACACACATTGCATTTTAACACATCTTATATTTTCTATAATGTATTGAGAAGGGGTGAATGTCTGTCAAATATCCAACTTACAACTAACTTCACTGCGGTGAAGTGAAACAAATTATGTCTGTAATTGGCTAAAATTATAATTTGTATGTAAATGTTGTGGCAGTATAATGGTTAGGGTAATGGGCTTCTGTGTGGTAGACGTGGGATCGAATCCCGAGAGGGGTATTTTGGTATTGTTATGCCACTGTTGGCCTACATTATTCGCCGGCCAGGGAAACCCAGTCCACCACAGATGCGCCGCCGTAGGCTTCCGTAGGCTAATGAATGTTATGTAAAAGTTAAATTAGACAGTAGCATTTCCAAAACACACTTTTTGCGTTTAAGGTTTAATTTCAATGGCAAACAGTGGCATCTGCCGACATCTCCTCCAAACAGCAGCATCTGCCGCGGCAGCCCTCCTTCTATGCCACGGCAGATGCCACAGGTAACGGCACAAGCTGTGGCACCTCCACCAAACAGCGGCATCTGCCGTGGCATCTCGCCCAAACAGCGGCACAAGCACCGGCACCTCTCGGCATCTAGCGGCACAAACACTGGCACTTCCGGCAAACAGCGGCATGTGCCGTGGCATCTCGCCCAAACAGCGGCACAAGCACTGGCACCTAGCGGCACAAACACTGGCACTTCCGGCAAACAGCGGCATGTGCCGCGGCATCTCTCGGCATCTAGCCGCACAAGCACTGGCACTTCCGGCAAACAGCGGCATGTGCCGCGGCACCTGGAGGTGCCACCGGATATGCCGCAGCGAGGTGCCGGTGCCGCAAATTGAGCTAGCCCCTGCTGGATATCTGCTTTAATGAAAAAATAGGGGGGGTTTTTCTAGTTTTTAACACTGTAAAACTAGTTGTTACAGAAGGAGCAGCACAGTAGTGGTCTCCCCGTGTCTCTTCTAATTCAGTGCCTCCACAGTTTCATGTTTTACCGTCTGGTGTCTGTAACTGTCCTTCACTTTCACTGCGTGTCGCTGTCAGCCAGCGGAGGCAACCAACCCCGTGATGTCACATTCTAAGGAACTAATTTGAAACGTAAAACTAAAATTTAAATTTCTCCTTAATGGTTACGTTTCATGTGTTAGTTTCACAATTTATAAGTACAGTGGAAAACAGTTTAATGATCCATGTGTATTTTGCTGGCTGCTTCACCTCCGCTTTAAAGATACTAAGATTTTTCATTTATTTATTGTGTAGTTTAGTTAAATGGTTTCAGTTATTACATTTAAGATGTAAAAAGAAAACGAATCCAGATCGATGTAAACAGTAAAGTATTCTGATAAATCTGACGGTTGCTAGGGGACTGTCCGTGGTGCTGATCACTATGGAAACCATTAGCACTTGCAGCAGTTTGGAAACTTGTTACTTGGAAACTTCATTATGCAAACAGTTTCATTATCTTACTTACTGTACTGTTAAATGGTACAACAAAGAGGTTTTTTTTTTTTTTAAAGTATATTTTTTGGGCATTTTTGCCTTTATGGACAGTGCAGTGTAGACAGACAGGAAACGGGGAGGCAGAGAGAGGGGAATGACACGCAGTAAATGGCGCCCGACGCGGGACTCGAACCAGGGCCGACTGCAGCGAGGACTGAGCCTCTACACATGGGGCGCCCGCTCTAACCACTACACCACGCGACACCCCACAAAGAGGTTTTAAGATACAGTAAAAAATATTAATAACAAAAGGCAATAAATTATGAATAAATAACCTAATAAATTATACATCCATTCACACACTGATCTCCTTTTGTTGGTTGTTAGCTTAAGCTCAATAATGTGTCAGTGTTACTATTTATTTATCGATGTATTTACTTTTAGGTTTTACAAAATAAATATACTGGGTAGGATGTGGACATGTTAACCATTTAACGGAAAGGTTTTGTCTGAGAAATGAGGCGTTTTCAATAATATGAAACAATACATTTCTGATGAGTGAACTGATAAACCATAAAAACAAACAGGCATAATTAAAGGCCATAATTACAAGTCAGACTGAGAACATTGCAGTCAGGTTTGTGCTCTCAAAGCGTATTAGAAAAGCAGTCCCTTCTCAAATGATGTGAGTTGTTTTAAGTTGTGTATGTTTGTGTTTCAGAGTGTGTGAGGGCACAGGAAGTTCCCACAGAGCAGCAGGATTGGAGCTCCAGTCAGGACCAGAGGGGCTGTGAGCCTCCTCATGTAAAAGAAGAGCTGGACGATTGGACCACTCATGGAGGAGAGCAGCTTCAAGGACCAGAGGAGTTCAAAGTCATTCCTTTACCTGTGAAAAGTGAACATGAAGATAACGAAGAGAAACCTCCGCTCTCACAGCTTCAACAGGGTCAGACTGAGGAGGACGGAGGAGCAGAGCCTCCAGCCAGCAGCTCCCCTAAACACATGGAGACAGACACTGATGGAGGACCAGAACCAGACAGAAACACATATTCAGACAGACATTTACAACCAGATACTAATGACAAGACCTCTGATTCATCTGAGACTGAAGACAGTGAAGATGAGGAGAGGGAGAAAAAAGAATTGGATGCTTGGACCACTCATGGAGGAGAGCAGCTTCAAGGAGGACCAGAACCAGACAGAAACACATATTCAGACAGACATTTACAACCAGATACTAATGACAAGACCTCCGTATCGTCTGACACTGAAGACAATGGAGATGATGAGAGGGAGAAAAAAGAACCTCAGTCTGGGTTGAGCTCTGAAAATAATGACTGTGATACTAATGGGAAACCATTTAGCTCCTCTGAGTGTGGTAGAATATGTGGCAGGAATTCAAAGCTGACAAGACACATGAGAATTCACACAGGAGAGAAACCATTTAGCTGCTCTGAGTGTGATAAAACATTTGCCTGGAAGTCACATCTGACAGAACACATGAGAACTCACACAGGAGAGAAACCATTTAACTGCTCTGAGTGTGATAAAATGTTTACCTTCAAGACAGACCTGATGAGACACATGAGAACTCACACAGGAGAGAAACCATTTAGCTGCTCTGAGTGTGGTAAAACATTTTGCAGGAAGTCACATCTGACGAGACACATGAGAACTCACACAGGAGAGAAACCATTTAGCTGCTCTGAGTGTGGTAAAACATTTGGCAGGAAGTCACATCTGACAGGACACATGATAATTCACACAGGAGAGAAACCATTTAGCTGCTCTGAGTGTGATCAAGTATTTGGTAGGAAGACACAACTGACAAAACACATCAGAACTCACAGTGGAGAGAAAAAGATACAGTTGTTCAGTTTGTGACGAACCTTTTGGATTTGGGTTGAAATTGAAACAACACATGACAACCCACAGAGAAAAACCATACGATTGTTCAGTTTGTGGTCGACGCTTCACTTGGAGTCACAGTTTAGCTGCACACATGAGAAAACATGCCGATGACAACACGTTCAGCTGCCAAGTGTGCGAGGCCAGTTTCAGATTGACAGGACGTTTTGAGGCACACATTAGAGTCCACGGACGCAAGGACCCATTCAGAAATGTTTGTAGACGACCAATAGGCAAACAGCGTCAGAGTGACAGTAAACCAGTCTGAAGGATTTAATGCTCTGTTAAAGTTCACTGTAGTAATACTAGTTCTAACACAAATCTGTGAGTTGGTTTTAGAAAACATTGCAGATGTTTTCAGGTGTGGTGTTTACAGTGGCGCCGGATTCATATTAGAGGTGGGGGGGCCGTGGAGGTTGGGTTGTTATGGGGCATAGATTTAGACACTCACCGTCAGTGGCGTGCAATAGTCATATTGTAGCGTCTGGCGTCCAGACCGTCATATGCCTACCGTAACTTATCCAAAAAAAAAAAAAAAAAAAAAGCTGTATTCGGTCTGGCTGCAGGTTTCAGCAAATAAAATGTTGTGAACCTCGCCGGACCCACAAGCGTCTCTCGGCTGGACCACGGCAAAAATAAATAACTAAAAGAACCCGTGGTCCGACCTGACGCAATGTTTCATTAGAATTTTAATAATAGAAAACACAATTTGTGAATTTGAGATATCTAAAATATTAGTAATGTTACTTTTACCATGCATTTAGTTTTTAAATTTACCATCATGGATCAAGCAGAAATCAGCCTTTGTAAAAGCCGATGTAACAGTTTATAAACACTCAGGTCTGTAGCGCATCATTCTGCAGCGGCTACTGTTCACCTCTTATTCTTGTCATTCATGTTTTAATAATAGGAACGATGACCTGCTAAGACAGACGTTTGGACTTTATGTAGCTAAATAACTTTGTCTCAGTCCGTGACTGTGCTGGCTTCATAGACAGCTGTTAGACCACTCGGGCCAGCTGTGGCCACGAGTTATTACAATGTTTCCATTTTGTTGCTTTTGCGCGTCTCCTCTTTTTCTCACAAGTTAGGCTATGTTTTTTACTGGCAAAAACGAGCCAGTTAGAAATTAATAAAGGAAAAGCAAAAAGAATATCCAGGAGACTTTGTCCCGTCCTTATAGGACGTGAGGGAGGATCAGCTGGTGGTCGCCCTCATTAATATTGATTATTGCATAACGTAACGTCATAAATCTCTCACCGCTGCGTATTCCGGTGCATCACCTGCTGTGGGTTTGTAGGCTACGTCAGGTGGAACAACTGTAAACACCTGGAATTGATCACCAAATCCGAACTAGGCTATTAACACGTCCTAATCAGGACGATCATCTTTTCCTCGCATTTTGTAGTGTAAACTTCCCTTCGCGCACCATCAAAGCAGAAGTTGCTCTTTCTGAGATGGTGCACTTAGTCCACAGTGATTGTGGATGAAGCCTACAGCATGAGAAGGTGACGAAGGTGAAGGTGACACTGCTCGGACAATAATAAGTGGAGGGAGGACGACGGAAGCTGGAGAAGCTCCGCTCAGCTGTGCATTCACGTATAGGCACCATATGACCGGCGAGACTTGAATTGGGACTATTTACTGGGCTGCTCTACAGGCAGAGTGGCATTAGATTTGATTTAAAATGAAAGATTCTTCTACGTTTCTCTGGTTTGTTTCATTTGATGTGGGTGGGAAAGGGGGAATTATTGAAAACGGCATATACTGTAGCGGCCTGGTGATAAGTGAGCGGTAGAGCAGGGCAGGGCCGTAAAGTGGGGGGGCCAATGGCCCCTTGGCCCCCCCTATTCCGGCGCCAGTGGGTGTTTATAAGTTTGGTCATTTTGACAACTTGATGGTTGTGTGTTGCACAAGGACTGATCTTATGTGTCCAAATTTGAAGATGTTTATGTTTCAATCTGATCTGATTGAAGAACCAAAAACCTATGTGCTTGAGGAGCTTCATTTTGTACAAATTTAGAAAATATCTCTGTATTCATATGAGTTGTCTCTGAAACATTCTTGCCTGTGGAGAAATAAATATGGAGGAGATTCACAGATTTTAAAGAGTCTGAGGTCAAGTTCAAACTATTTTAGGCATCTTTGTCCACTCGACTACATGGAAAGAGGTGAAACACACTGTTTAAAAGTATTTATTTAGTTGTGGATACAGTTCTGGAGCAGCAGCAGATGAAGACTGTAATGAAATAGATCACACAGACAGTTTAAAAGTTTTAGATTGTAACCTCAGATTCATGATTTTGTTTTTTAAAAATCTTACTCATTAGCATCAACAATTTTAACATGCAGTAAATCAATATGAAGTTACTGAAATGCTGTTCCACTTTTGTTGCACTTTTCTGATACACTCACTACTTAAATTGAAAATGTTTCAGTAATTAAACACTTCACAAAGCAAACTAGTTTGTGAGGATGCAGGCGGAAGGTAAAGAAACACGATGATAATTTTAATGTCGTTCCTTTTATTTTAGTTGAGGATGCAAAGAGACTGTGGAAAAACCTGAGGGCTTTAAGAAGCTAACATTAGCAATCGTATTTATTAGTTTATAATTCATAGTCAAGCAGGGTGTCTACAGGTACTTAAATTCTCTTACTTTTTTCCTTTTAAAAAAGTTTTCAAATAGTCTTTCTACTGTTAGGGTGAAAATTCTCTTAACACTGACATGTTTGCCATTTATTAACTGAGTTTGATATTGTGCCTTACTAACTAACAAATAAAACAGAGCACCATTTTCTCACTGACTGACTGATATAGCTGAGCCAGTATCTCTACACTGGAGACTGCAAAACTCCACACACACACCTCATCAGAACTAACACTGAACATGAATATTCTCCACTTTGACATTACTGATCAACACTGAATATATCTCACTGATGATTGTTTTATTAGATTGAGCACTTACACATTTTACCAATTTAAACAAATTAATCATAAATGATGTGAAACTCTTGTCTTTATGTAAGTTGTAGTAAAGTTTAGTCTCATGTTTTAACTATTTGTGTCTTACATTTTTTGACTAACCTATTGAGTTTAAAGACAACTTAATCTTGTAAGCAAACCATATAGATTTGTGTTAAGCCTGATTCATAATGCAATAAATACCACTAGTAACCTGTTTGATCATTCAGAGGTAACCTGAGGGCACACAGAGCCACAGTGAAAGCAACACATCTCCAAGGCCGAAGGAAGGGAGGATGAGAGGCCTGTGAGCTCTGCTGAATGAAGCATTGTAAGGAAGAGTTTTAAGGATCTGAACCCTCAGACACCTGGGATGGAAGTTATATCAGTGTAGGGAGGACTTTGTTGTGTTTCAGGCCCAGAGGTTCGTGTGCTGGGAAGATGGGACCAACCTGTGCCAGCCAGAGGGCACCAACGAAGGGAGGGCTAAGTCTAAGCCACAGCCACAGCCCCTCCCCACCTGTTTTTGACCAATAAGAATTAACTACACACACATAGTGCGAAGTATTAAGATTTGTTTTAGGCAAAACAAAGAGAATTCTCGCTCTCTTGGGATGGGGGTTGCAGCTAACTGCTTGCAGACTGCGATTTCCTGAACAGGAGAGTTTTTTGTATCTGATTCCTTTGATGATCCAATTTAATAAATAGTTAACCGGAACGTCGTTGTTTGTCCTCTCTTAGAATAAACGAACACGCATGTCAGTGTTCCTGTTTTCTCAACCTGACACTACTATGGTCTGTTGTTGTACACATTATTTTTTATTCGTATAATGTGGGTAAATGCACTGTACATCATGTGTACGTATACATTTTAACACAGAGCAGTCAGGTATGTAACACACATGACAACAAAACTCAACGAGGACCCCAAAACATAAACTGACCCAACTGTCAAACATGCCTGACCAAATTATTTAGACTCAATTACTGAAATGAACCATATATTAAAATGAAGTAAAAATAGTTAACATATGTAGCCTACTTATTTCAACCTAGGATAGAATTTATGAAACGAATTCTCTTCAGAGACGCGAAGTGTCTGGTGTCTTGTGGTTCTCAGCTAGCGGACACCGGAAATCACCAAAATAAAAGTGTTCACCAACCTAAAACGTGTAAAATAGACATTAACTTGTAATACAATAAAAGTAAATGGTTGGCTTAATGGCTAGGGGACTTTCTTGTAAATTATATTCCTTAACTTTAAGAATTTAGCTGCATTTTATTAGCTTGGTGCTTTTATTTTGACGGGAAGGCCTGTAGCTCTCGCCATGTATCCGGTTGGTCACCGGAACAGCGAGTCAACGGCCCCCGGACTAAACGGGCTCCACGTGGAACTTCTTTCTCGCTACTGTCTCAAGGGGAGTGAGTGTGTGTCTGTGTGCGGTTGTGTGAACATGGCTAAAGTGCAGGTGCTGAGAGCGCTGGTGGAGCAGCGACTGAGTTCGGCCGTCGAAGAGATCTTTGGTCTGATTGAAAGAACAGTGGCGGAGTACGAGGAGGAGCTGTGTCGGTTAAAGCAGGAGAAGCAGCGACAAAGGAAACAACTGGACGCTTTGCTGAACCCTCGGGTTTTGTTACAGAGAGCAGGTCAGTTATTAACGAAGAACAAGTTTGTCTCTGTTTGGACGTACCAACTGACCGTTATAAACGTTATGAGCCGTTAAAGAAAAACAACTCCAGTTGCAAAACGCGATTAGACGTTAAAGCAGAAATCAGCGGCACGGCCGTTTCGGCTAATGCTGCGTTCAAGGCAGGCTTTTGAAACCGTAAGTTACAGCTTCAAGTCACAACTACGACTTTGTAGCGTTCCAGGTAATCCGTAGCTCGTGTTTTTACCGTCCTGTTGCCTGTGAAAGTTCCCTATAACGGCCACTCGTAACTTCCGACCCGTGAACTCGTACCAGATCGAACTGGTATGACTTCACAGGAAGGAAAAACACAAAGTACGAGTTTCTTTGAACGCACCATGAGTTAGCAGCCCCCGCCCTTGTCAGGCATCTATTGGTCCTCGTCCCTACGTCACCACATTCACGCACACCCCTTGGCTGCACACACAGCTCTTCATGCCGTTCTCTCTCCTCATTGGATAACATTTGTATCCCACAAGGAAAATTTTCTCCTCGGGTTACAGCAGAGCAGAGTGACGGAGAGACTCGTGTTACGGCTGAAACACTCCATGTAAGTGATTGCTGACGGAAAATAGGACTATTTACTATTACTACTATTTTACATTCCACTGATATCTGCTTTAATAACAGACTAAAAGTTTACCAAGGTTTGACCACTAGAAAGGCGTCATTTTCAGGATGGCGTCCTAATGTAAATGTAATGGGTTGAAAGCCCTGAGAGTCGCCCCAGGTGAATAGGGTAAAATTTTTAACTAACAGGTATCAGCATGAAACTTCCCAAGTTTATCACTTACATTAAAGGTGTACGGAAATGGCCGTTTGTTCCGTTTGTCGCGCCGAGTTGTGCCGAGCTGCAACACGACTTTACCCGAGTAAATTTAACAGATTTGATTGGTCGTTATCGAGCGGGCGGGATATTCGAAGCTTGGGGCGAGTCCGAGCTCCGTGTGTGTGCGTGTTTAGACGTTTGAATGACGGATGACAGATCCAATATCAGTGGCTTTTGAATCGTGAGCAGGCTGACGTATAATCCGTGCGCCTGCATTGTCCAATGCGGAAAAAAATACAACACTTTCATCCCGGATTTACTCAAAAATAGAATTTTGCACAAAGTTTGGCCTACATCGTCTCTTAGATGAGTTTTTACACTAATTTTATGACCCAGAGTGGGCTCAAATTCAGTTTTCTTTTCTGTACACCTTCAAGACAAATATTTTTTGTATTACAAGTTTTGTCAAATTTTATGTTTAAATATGTAAATGAGGCAATAACTAATTAAATATGCGCTAAATTGCATACTTTTCCAGAACTTTTCCAGATCCACTTCAGCAGCACTTACACTCACCAAACCTTCCAGTTTGATCATTTTCCATATTCTGAAGGTTTTTACCGAGGGAATTGTTGATATATCATTCACAGCCTCATTTATACAATATTTTAGTCCTGAAAACATGGCGAAATTTGATTTATTTAGGGCTGGTGACAGTATTTTCTCATTTACAAAGTGATAAAAAGAGATATCCAAAATCCCCTCAGTAAGACCTTCTTACTCTTATGTGTTCTAATGTGTCAACAAAATAAAACAAGACTTTTGAAAGTGGCTTTATCCATTACATTTTTGGATCTGGAAAAGTATGCAATTTAGCGCATATTTAATTAGTTATTGCCTCATTTACATATTTAAACATAACATTTGACAAAACTTGTAATACAAAAAATATTTGTCTTAATGTAAGTGATAAACTTGGGAAGTTTCATGCTGATACCTGTTAGTTAAAATGTTTACCCTATTCACCTGGGCTGTCTCTCCAGGCTTTCAACCCATTACATTTACATTAGGACGCCATCCTGAAAATGACACCTTTCTAGTGGTCAAACTTTGGTAAACTTTTAGTCTGTTAAATTTCTCATCCCATCCGCTCAGGACCGCATGTTTTTGGCTATTTATTAAGCTTTTTTCTTACGTCGAACCAAACTCTGTACACCACCTAGAAACAAACGGTTTTCACGTGGTTGAAGAGTGACTTTCCACCTAATACTATCGTTCGTGAGGACGAAGGAGGAAAAACTACTAGTTTGAGAAAAACCTTTTGTTTGTCAATCTTCATTTTACCGTGACTCTGCCATGTGGCATGTCTCCCAAATCATTTTACAGCTAAATAAATATTTTTGGAGGTAAATCTGGGCGGTTCAAGTCATATTTGCCGCTGAGTGCTCGGGGGCGGGGGCGGCGGCTCCACTACTAGTGGTTAAGATTTTTCATTTATTTATTGATTTGTGACAAAAAAAGTTGCCAAGAGGGTTTAGTTTGTTTTAAATGGTTTGCTGTTATTACATTTAAGACCGCAAACAAAACCAAGATCACACAGTTTTAAAAACATTAAAGTTTAAAACACTTTTTACATATGAATCCAGATCTGTTATCATAATGTGAACAGTAAAGTATTCTGATAATCTGAAGAGTTAAGGGTTACTATAAAAAACTACTGAGAAACCTTTTGTTAGAATTTTTTTTACGGTCAAGTCATATTTGCACCCGACTACTAGTGGTTAAGATTTTTCATTTATTTATTGTGTAGTTTAGTTAAATGGTTTCAGTTATTACATTTAAGATGTAAAAAGAAAAAACCATTAGTATTCTGATAATCTTGCAGCAGTTTGGAAACTTGTTACTTGCAAACTTCATTATGCAAACAGTTTCATTATCTTACTTACTGTGCTGTTAAATGGTACAACAAAGAGGTTTTAAGATACAGTAAAAAATATTAATAACAAAAGGCAATAAATTATGAATAAATAACCTAATAAATTATACATCCATTCACGCACTGATCTCCTTTTGTTGGTTGTTAGCTTAAGCTCAATAATGTGTCAGTGTTACTATTTATTTATCAATGTATTTACTTTTAGGTTTTACAAAATAAATATACAGGGTAGGATGTGGACATGTTAACCATTTAACGGAAAGGTTTTGACTGAGAAATGAGGCGTTTTCAATAATATGAAACAATACATTTCTGATGAGTGAACTGATAAACCATAAAAACAAACATGCATAATTAAAGGCCATAATTACAAGTCAGACTGAGAACACTGCAGTCAGGTTTGTGCTCTCAAAGCGTATTAGAAAAGCAGTCCCTTCTCAAATGATGTGAGTTGTTTTAAGTTGTGTATGTTTGTATTTCAGAGTGTGTGAGGGCACAGGAAGTTCCCACAGAGCAGCAGGAGTGGAGCTCCAGTCAGGACCAGAGGGACTGTGAGCCTCCTCATGTAAAAGAAGAGCTGGACGATTGGACCACTCATGGAGGAGAGCAGCTTCAAGGACCAGAGGAGTTCAAAGTCATTCCTTTACCTGTGAAAAGTGAACATGAAGATAATGAAGAGAAACCTCCGCTCTCACAGCTTCAACAGGGTCAGACTGAGGAGGACGGAGGAGCAGAGCCTCCAGCCAGCAGCTCCCCTAAACACATGGAGACAGACACTGATGGAGGACCAGAACCAGACAGAAACACATATTCAGACAGACATTTACAACCAGATACTAATGACAAGACCTCTGATTCATCTGAGACTGAAGACAGTGAAGATGAGGAGAGGGAGAAAAAAGAATTGGATGCTTGGACCACTCATGGAGGAGAGCAGCTTCAAGGAGGACCAGAACCAGACAGAAACACATATTCAGACAGACATTTACAACCAGATACTAATGACAAGACCTCCGTATCATCTGACACTGAAGACAGTGGAGATGAGGAGAGGGAGAAAAAAGAACCTCAGTCTGGGTTGAACTCTGAAAATAATGACTGTGATACTAACAGGAAACCATTTAGCTGCTCTGAGTGTGGTAGAATATGTGGCACCAAGACAGACCTGACGAGACACATGAGAACTCACACAGGAGAGAAACCATTTAGCTGCTCTGAGTGTGGTAAAACATTTGGCAGGAAGTCACATCTGACAGGACACATGAGAACTCACACAGGAGAGAAACCATTTAGCTGCTCTGAGTGTGGTAAAACGTGTACCTTAAAGACAGACCTGACGAGACACATGAGAATTCACACAGGAGAGAAACCATTTAGCTGCTCTGAGTGTGGTAAAACATTTGGCATCAAGACAAACTTGATGAGACACATGAGAATTCACAGAGGAGAGAAACCATTTAGCTGCTCTGAGTGTGATAAAACATTTGTCCAGAAGTCACATCTGACAGGACACATGATAACTCACACAGGAGAAAAAACATTTAGCTGCTCTGAGTGTGATAAAACATTTGGCATCAAGACACTCCTGATGAGACACATGATAATTCATACAGGAGATAAACCATTTAGCTGCTCTGAGTGTGGTAAAACATTTGGCATCAAGACACGCCTGATGACACACATGAGAATTCATACAGGAGAGAAACCATTTAGCTGCTCTGAGTGTGGTAAAACATTTGGCATCAAGACACACCTGATGACACACATGAGAATTCACACAGGAGAGAAACCATTTAGCTGCTCTGAGTGTGGTAAAACATTTGGCATCAAGACACACCTGATGACACACATGAGAATTCACACAGGAGAGAAACCATTTAGCTGCTCTGAGTGTGGTAAAACATTTGCCCAGAAGTCACATCTGACAGGACACATGATAACTCACAGTGGAGAGAAACCGTTTAGCTGCTCTGAGTGTGATAAAATGTTTACCTTCAAGATAGACCTGATGAGACATATGAGAATTCACAGAGGAGAGAAACCGTTTAGCTGCTCTGAGTGTGATAAAACATTTGTCCAGAAGTCACATCTGACAGGACACATGAGAACTCACACAGGAAAGAAACCATTTAGCTGCTCTGAGTGTGATAAAATGTTTACCTTCAAGACAGACTTGACGAGACACATGAGAACTCACACAGGAGAGAAACCGTTTAGCTGCTCTGAGTGATATTTGGTAGGAAGACACAACTGACAAAATACATGAGAACTCACAGTGGAGAGAAAAAGATACAGTTGTTCAGTTTGTGATGAACCTTTTGGATTTGGGTTGAAATTGAAACAACACATGACAACCCACAGAGAAAAACCATACGATTGTTCAGTTTGTGGTCGATGCTTCACTTGGAGTCACAGTTTAGCTGCACACATGAGAAAACATGCCGATGACAACACGTTCAGCTGCCAAGTGTGCAAGGCCAGTTTCAGATTGACAGGATGTTTTCAGGCACACATTAGAGTCCACGGAGGCAAGGACCCGTTCAGAAATGTTTGTAGACGACCAATAGGCAAACAGCGTCAGAGTGACAGTAAACCAGTCTGAAGGATTTAATGCTCTGTTAAAGTTCACTGTAGTAATACTAGTTCTAACACAAATCTGTGAGTTGGTTTTAGAAAACATTGCAGATGTTTTCAGGTGTGGTGTTTATAAGTTTGGTCATTTTGACAACTTGATGGTTGTGTGTTGCACAAGGACCGATCTTATGTGTCCAAATTTGAGGATGTTTATGTTTCGATCTGATTAAAGAACCAAAAACCTATGTGCTTGAGGAGCTTCATTTTGTACAAATTTAGAAAATATCTCTGTATTCATATGAGTTGTCTCTGAAACATTCTTGCCTGTGGAGAAATAAATATGGAGGAGATTCACAGATTTTAAAGAGCCTGAGGTCAAGTTCAAACTATTTTAGGCATCTTTGTCCACTCGACTACATGGAAAGAGGTGAAACACACTGTTTAAATGTATTTAGAGCAGCAGCAGATGAAGACTAATGAAATAGATCACACAGACAGTTTAAAAGTTTTGGATTTGAAACCTCAGATTCATGATTTTGTTTTTTAAAAATCTTACTCATTAGCATCAACAATTTTAACATGCAGTAAATCAATATGAAGTCACTGAAATGCTGTTCCACTTTTGTTGCACCTTTCTGATACACTCACTACTTAAAGGGCAACTTTGTTTTTTTTCAACCTGGGCCCTGTTTTCATGTTTTCCTGTATATGTGAATGATGGATAACACTTTTATTGAGGTGGCTCCAGTATTGAGCCGGGCAGGCAGCCTGCAGCCCAGCTAACGCTCTTACATGGGGCAAGTGGCTCCCGTCAAAGTTCGCCATATATACGGGCATTTTTTTTTTAAACTGACAGGCTCAGAACGGTTTGCCCACTTCTTTTCTTTTCATCTCCTTTTTTTTTTTTTACCATATTAATACATTATAAAATAATATAACTTTTTATTCCCCCATATACAAGCCAATATATAAGACTGCATGATGAATTTGGGACCTATCTATCTATCTATCTATCTATCTATCTATCTATCTATCTATCTATCTATCTATCTATCTATCTATCTATCTCTCTCTCTCTCTATCTCTCTATCTATCTATCTATCTATCTATCTATCTATCTATATATATATATAAGACTGCATAATGAATTTGGGACCTATCTATCTATCTATCTATCTATCTATCTATCTATCTATCTATCTATCATCTCATCTTCTATCTAAAATTATGGTCATAGTAACACCTGTGTCTGTGTCTGTCTGGTGTAGCTCCTAAAATAAGAGACAACAACGATGCAGTTTGACAACATAAAGAGGGGAGTTTTTTATTGATCAGTTCATTCTTCAAAGTTTATATCAGTTTCTGTCGTTATACATTCAATAAATTCCTTCTGCGGTCTCAAGCTGGGTGAACTGCATCCATGCAGTCAGCTGAACGCCCTGTGTCCACTCAAAAGATTAGTGTGACTGTAATATATCATTGAAAAACAACCTCTTCCACAGTTTCTTACATACTATAGTTTTCTCTGTGTAGTGCACATACAAAGGAATGGCTTTGGGTAGACTGAGGTGGACAGATTTTATATGTATTGTATGTAATCTTGTTTTCTTTGTTTTTCTTTTGTTACAAAAACCAGAGAGTTCTTGCTATGCCTACTTCATAAATACAGTATATATTATAACCATTCACCTTGTGCTAAAATCAAAGCTGTGCTGCAATCAGTTAAAAAAAAATCTCAACATCAATAACATACAGGGAAATAAGCTTGCCTGTATAGATTGTTTACAATATAATGTTTACAGTGGTTTTACAGTGTTTTCAATGTCCCTGATTATCTCAAAACCATAGTTGTATTATTTATTTTATATTACAGGAAAGAAACAGTATTTGTCAGCGTGCGTGTGTTTGTGTGTGTGTCTGTGTGTGTTTACAGGTACTTGAAGTGAGAAGGTGTGCACCAGGGTAGTGTTTGTGTTTGTATCTGCACTAAATCCGGGAGAAACAGAGACATTTAAAACAGGAAAAATTACAAATTCTTATGAACAGAGCCATGTGGTAATGATGTAAACAGCTCTTTTACATCCATGATTACTCAGTCACTCATTGGTTATATAGATGGGTGCTATGGTTACCAATCACGTGTACAATAAAGAACACAACACCACAGAAATCAACATCAATCCCACTGCCATCAAACTACCTGCAAATTCCTCCTGTGTCCGTTCGTGTGTGTGCAGGATACTTAAACAGTCTACAGGAGTATGAAGCAAACCATTACATTAATAAACAGTATAATCAATTAAAATAATGATTGAAAGAGAACAAAACAAATAAGAGACAATATATTCTTTTTTTTTCTTAGAGTGGACGGGCACACATAATGCTGAATATATTACATCGATGTGCGAACGGTCCGATGATTTAGAAGTTCAGTGTCTCTGACATCATCTTCCACCAGTCCATCAGCTCCTCCCGCTCCTCCTCCTTCCTCTCCATCAGAGACTCCAGCTCAAAGTCCACCTGAGGTAAGAAACACAGAGCAACGTGGCCTCAACATGACAGGTAAGAAATACAAAAACTAGATGCTAATTGCATCCAGCGCTATAAATGAGCTCTCTTAGGGTTAGTTGATTGTGCACAAAAACAACATTAAAGTTTGCTGACCTTAGCATTATATACTAAAAGGAAATGATTCAAGAGTCAAATCAGACTATAGCCCTATTCGCACGGGATTAGTATTGCCTAGGGACCTCTGGTAATTTGTAATAACTGTGGAGGACGTCGGTGATTTTAATCCCGTGCGAATGCGCCATGTCAGTAATTTGTAGGGTAAAAATTCCCCCGTGAATTACCTACTATATTTCACCAAAGACCAACGTCCTGTGGTAAAACTAGTCCCGTGCGAATCTGCATCTCAGTAATTGAGGGGCAGTTTTTGTTTTCGTTGTTTTTATTGCGTGCCTTTTCTACTTCTTCCCCAGTTAAAACCATACTGTACGGGTTGAAACATGGAGGCTGTGGTGGAAATTATGAGCTGCGATTTCGACAGGTGCAAATTAGGGGTAATTTACACGTGTAAACAGATAAATGCATAGCAAATCATAACCGTCTAGAAAAATCAACAATCGTTTACAGGCCTTTTTTTCCTCCTCCTTAATTTCTCACCAATATTTTAGGGGTGATAATGTTGTTTAAAAGCTTCAGATAATAATGGCACTGCGCATCAATTCCCCCTCACTTTATCTCCACATAGCCTGCCCGTCTCTCTCCAGCCACCTTACAGGTAGTACAGGAGAACTTGCTTCAAAGTAGCTGCACCGCTCCGTCTCCTCTCTCTCTCTTCACGCTCTGCACCAGTGGAATGAGTTCATGCCAGCCCATTTGCTTCTCACATGGATGTGACAGCAGCAGGTGTCTTCACGTCATATTCTGCATTGATGCTTCTTTGTCTAATTCGAATAATGTCTTTAAAAATGTCAAGGATTTAATTATTATTTTTGATGCTTCTTTTGTCATTCATAACCATTTTGAATTTCCTTTGTGCACTATATTATGTCAAAACTAATGACCAGCACAATTAAAACTCTAACTCAATCCATTTTCTAGGAAGTGTAATGACTGTTTTGTGTGTGTTTTCCCTTTAAAAACAGACCACATAGCCAATAAATGAATACAGTTTTAAAAGACACATCATAGATTAGACAGAGTTTCTCTTATTGTCAACAATCCCTTCAAGAGAATTGGTGGCAAGATAAACTGCAACAAGATACTGTACATAGGCATGATTTTGTTTTAAAGGTTCAGAACCAGGCACTTTTACCCAGCCCTTCATGAAAACATGGACACCACAGTGCTATTTAGCAGTGTTTCCACTGGTGCATTGGTTTGTTGGACTTACCCTGGTTGCAGGGCTGTAGGGAACAGCCACCTTTTTGATGACGGTCAGGTATCCTGGAGCAGAGGCCGCCACTTTGTAGTTTCCTGGAGCCAGCAGGCGCCAATAATCTCCATCTTTGGCTACAAATTATAGATAATCTGATTAATAGATGTAATCAAACAAAGCTAATGATTACATTTACTTTGTTATTATCACCATTATATACTCTGTGTAGCAGGTTCAAGTGAGCCTGACAAGTGACAAGAGAAAATAATAAATGGTGCAGTACCCACTATGTCCACAAGATGGAGGCATCTTACAGCATTTTACCATTTCATGTCTCATATTTCAGGTCTCTCTTCCATGGAAAGGTGTGTAATCGACTTGTAATGTACAGTAATGGTATGTGTACATCTTAATTTGCACTGTATGCTGATACCTGTGGTGATGTCATGGTCAATACCCTCCACCGAGATGGTGGCATTGGAGATCGCATTGCCCTGGAGGTCGCGCACAAAGCCCTTGACACCACGGTGAACCTACATACAATACACACATTGACACATGCACATAAGCATATTCAGATTGGTTGAAAGACAGGGATCTTTGTTTCAGCTTTTAAAAGGAAAATGGCACAAATTGCACAATGCTCTTTGATTGTGAAAAACAACTGACTCACTGTTGGACACTTAAATCGACCAGTGTTGCATTATCTTGCATTTTTGACCATTTACTCATCGATCAAAGATGTAAGTGGTGTTATGTTACCACAAAATCTCTAAGTGTGTGGAGGATGGTCGTGTTATTGACACTCTAACACTCTTTTGGTTTTTGGGGTTTTTTTTCTTTTTACTTTTGAAGGGCATAGTTTTAGCTATTAAACATTACCATCTTCTAAAAATAAAGGTGTCATACCAGAAACATATCTTTTCAAACATACTGTATCTTTGTTTGTGCTGCATCAATTACTGTAATACACCAGTGAAAAGGAGTCGTTTAGTGGCATGTTGCCTACCTGCTCAATGTAGCTGACGAGCGAGTTGCGGTTCTGCTCCCAGTAGGTCTTCAGTGTGTCCTCGGTGGGGAACTTGTCACAGCTGAGCTCCAGGGTGATCTCAAAGCAGTTGCTGCTGAGGTAGTTGAAATCCTGCATTCCTGCGATCAGAATAAGCATCAGAAATGTTTTTATTGCCAAGAGCAGTAAAAGGTCATTTTACAGCACAAGGAATTTGACACCAAAAGTGGTGATAAAATACATTTAAAAACACTGTACTGCAAAAAACGTGCATATATTATAGACAATTTTGGATGTATACACAATAGAATGAAATAGAATATAATAAAGATATATATAAACAGAATATAGAAAAGTTATTGTGCAAATTTGTGGAGAGGGAGCAAGCGGAGTTTGAACAAAAGGGGCCCTAGAAGGGATCCCTGTGGGACACCTTATGTTATAGTGGTCCCTTGCTTCTTATTACCCCCTGAACCAGGTGAGGTAAAAAGAATAGAGCATGGAGTAGAAAAATGCTCAAGCTATGCTGTTACCTAAACTGTCCACCAGAGAGCACCGACAACTGATATCCCTTCAGTGTGTGTGCTGCTCAAAGCTAAAGCCACTCATGCTGCGAGTCGGTGGTTTCCTACCTCCTGGGACGCTGTACCAGGCCCCTCCATTAGTGATGCCGTCTTTGAAGCTGGAGTCGTCGTCGTTCTTGCGGCATGGGGGTCGGTGTGGGTCAGACATCACTGGGTTGTACATGGAGTAGGACCTGGCCAGAGACTTGAACATCACATCATCTGGACTGGCACTGTACTCATGAGTGGATCCTGAAATGTGAAATGAGACGGAAAGGAACAAAGAAGTGCACAATGTTTAGACAGTGGCTGTGATAAAGTATCAATTGAGCACCTGCATCTGCAACACATTAAACCTGTGCTTGCGCAAACACGCTTTGGTTACTTGGGATAATGGTGCACACAGGAGGCCATAGAGGGAAACATTTTCCATCTGATCTGAATTAAAGTTACGACACTCTAAAGAAAAACTATAAAAAATGTTTATTTCAGTTTCAGGTCAAAATATCTGACTCATTAAATCTGTGGAAAATGTCTCTTATAGAAGAACAACACGGTTTATATTTACATTCAAACAAGCTAAACAGAAAAACAAGATGTGTGTGTAATTGCTTGAGCATGTGTGTCTTTGTGTACCGGTGCGGGTCTCATCATATGGGTAGTTAGCCACCACGTCTCCTCCGTGCAGGTTAGCTGAGAGCACAAAAGGGATATCCATGATCCAGTGGATCACTGACTTGGTCTCTGGAGCCAGCTGCAAAGGCACAACATCATAAATTACTAATACATAAAAACACACACAACACAGGCTACACACAAAAATAAACTTTCCTATGAAGCATTATTAATATGAAGATATATGAGGACATTGTCAACAAAAGGCATGAAAAGAAAAAAAAACTAATAATGCATTATCGTGTGGTCTGACGTAGTCCTTTATTCTGCTGTGGCAGATTCATTGCCAGTAACTTAATGAGTCACACAAAAAGAAACACATTATGAGCACAATACTGGCATATAACCAGCTTTTAACAGGATATGAACGACACATCCAGCAGTTACAGCAGCAGTGTTATTATCCAGTCCCGTCCCCGTGCACCGGGAGAGTCCCAAGTCCAGTGTGGTTTTGATCTCTGCTGATAAGTTAGACATCTGGCCTATGGATGTTTAATGCTCCACGACGTTCACCAGGTCGTCTCTGACTGTCTCTGTGCTGTTTAATCCTGAGCAGGTGGGTGCACAGTGGGTCTTCTTTGCTCAGAAAAGCACTGCCAGAACCAACACTATGAGATTTATCCCAGTTTATCCGACTAAGGGCGATTCCTTTGCAGCTTCATCCGGCCACACACAGAACTTAAACTCTCACAGGCAAAGTATGTCAAACTGGACTGTATACGTCCATTAATATAAGGAATAATAAGCAATAACACACAATGTAAGTTCAGAAAATACACAAATGACATGTAAAAGACAACTGTCAGGCTTAAGTGGCTTAACATCACAAAGACTTGGAGCAGTGTGCCTTCTGGGAAAACAAATAGAGGGGGCAAACACAAAAAAACTTCAATATCTATTGGATCTAGCCTTCCTTTCAGCCAAACGGCTAATCCTTATGAATTGGAAGGTGAAGAAACCACATTGTTTTGATATAGATAACTGGCTGAAGGACTTTAAACTTGTTTCAATGGAGCCTCTGTTTTAGATCTGGGCAGTGACCACACAGACTCTCTGAGCCAAATTATGTCACTTTTGAATGAAAATTAAATTGACGAGGATATATTCTGATATAACACTGAGCTATTTTGTTCACTCTCGTTTACTGAACTCTATTTAGTTTTTCCATAATCACTATTATTGTTGTTGTTATTATTTTTTCTGGTGGTACCTGTAATATTATTGCTTTGTTTTGTATTCCCTCACCTATGTCACAGATGCTACTGTTATGATTGAACTCCATATATATTTTATTTTTCTTATCTTTCATTTGTATTTTTTTTCTATTTATCCTGAATGTATGGTTTGACTATTGAAGAAAGGCTCTCTGCGCGGTGCCCGGTCCTGGTGGGGTATGTCTCCAGTCCCACCAGTCTTAGAACGGGACCACTCCCTTTGTTATGTGTGTGTGTGTGTGTCTGTGCGCGCGTGTATATGTGTGTAGATGGGATGTTTTATGAATGATGAACTTTCATTCATGTTTTGTTTTTATGTTTTATGTTCTGTTTTTCATTAATGTTGTCCCTGTTTTTTTCTGTTGTACTACATGTAAAAAAAACAAAACAAACAAAAACAAAGACTTGGAGCACAGTGTAATGCCGACCTGAGGGCAAAACAGTTAATTCAGATAGGCAACTAAACAATGAGTTAATGTGCACGATAATGCCTGATAATGCAGAGGAAAGCTGCAGATTTGGGTGATTCATCACTACAAGTGACCCTTTTTCACATCCCCTCATTTGAAACACTGTCATTATGAAATTAAATAGAGATCCTTTAGAATCAGTGCATCATAAACTATCATGTGGCTTTAGATACTCACTAGACTGAGGAACCAAACGTGCATCAATCCACATTGTTTTGTTCTGTTGATGGTATATCAAGACAATCCGCCTGATCCTTGATCAAATATACCTGCGTGCCTTGTTTTCATACCTTTGTGTTTTCATCCACGGCCTTCTTCATGTTCTGCAGCAGGTGGTTGTTGGCTCCGCCCTCCCTCTCATTGATGTAGATGATTCGGTCCAGGTCGGGGAAGTTACGGTTCAGATCCACTCCCTGCGCGTTACTGCGGCCCACGAACCAGTCCTTGATCTCTCCAGGCTGAGCGGGAAACAGAAGAAGACGTGTCGGTGGATAGAGATTGTGCTGAGCTGCAATAATTTGTCGCTCTCAAACGCTGGATATGTGTAATTTAAAACCGGGAGTTGTAGTGTCTGTGGTCTTGTGAGTTCAATCTGTCTGGTTTTTTTTTTACTGTTGTGCGGTGTTATCACCTGCGATGCGGCCTTCTCAAAGCCATCTGGGTTCATGGAGGGCATGAGGTGGATGCGGGTGTTGTGGATGAGGTCGATGATGGTCTCGTTGCCTTGCTGGTACTGGTTGCAGAGATACTGAGCCAGGTAGACGAGCAGCTCTCTGCCCACCGCCTCGTTGCCGTGCATGTTGGCGATGTACTTAAACTCTGGTTCGCCTGCAGGGGAACAACGACACATGCGGTGTTAGTACATTGTGGTGCTATAATTATTTGACATTAACCTTTAACTGTGCAGCGGTGCGAGGCTGAACAGAATTTGAATGAGAGATGAAGGATTTTTTTTTTTTAAATCAAGATTTATGATTAATGCATCTTTGACAAGCTTAAACCAATCACAACTAGCGTCAGGAAACACAACTGGCAACATAATCCCAAAGAAAAATATGATTATAACGTCACGCTCTTTGTAGAAAGAAGTGGTTTTAGTCGGTATTCATGGAGACAAACATTTCCTTTATCTCTTTTGCACCGAGAGAAGGTCACTGATAAGACGTTCCTATTGGTTATGGGGGTTACCTTGGACACAACCAGGCGAGCTTTAACACTGGACCTTCACACTCCAGCAGTAACAAACACACTGACTCTTGAGCCGAGGGGGTTGGATAGGTGCAACGCTGCGGACTCCACGGACTCCATTTGGACAGTAATGACTGAGAGGCAGAGGATTACTGGCCGACGCTGTCACGGACCGTTCTGTCTGAATCTTGTCGGAGTGACGGGATCAGATTCGACTAAATCACAGCCAGAGTTTAACTCCAGGACCTGATGTGACAAAATTAGGGATCCTCAGTTCAATCAACCACCTATAAATCCATCCACTGACTGACGCTCCTAATGCCGCTCATCGGTCACTCTGTCAGCCTTCATGTTGGTAATTACCTCACAAAAAAAACAAAAGACGAATGAGAGAAATGTGACATTTTAGTTCACGTCATGTTAGCATGTCAAGTCGTACACAAAAGGCACAGAAGCAATATGTCTGCATCAAAATTTGCACATATGAAATGTGGGATTTAATTTGATATCCACATGGGAAATATGTTTTTTTTTTTATGTGTGGAAGATAACGTCATTTAACCATGTGACGTATGGATGCAGAAGAGGGTTAAACCCACTATGTGTTAATGACTGGGGCTCTCGCCATCTGTTTGAAATGCTAATTAGCTCTTAATTTATGCAAAATGCACACTCAGACATGATGAAGACAAGTGCAGCTCAGTAGCTATTAAAAGTTCTTCAACAAAATGACAGAGGCAATGACTAAGTATCTCACACTGATTAAATACAAACCAGAGATTAGTGGCTTTCTGTGTCTGTACGACAACAAAGAACGTCTCTGAGGACTGAGAACAAAAAAGAAAAAAGAAGAATTTCTGTTGTTCAGATCAGTAACGAGTTATGAAATGTGGCTCCAGATCGGCAGATGGCGAGCAGTCTGTGTGTGAAGCCAAACTGCAGCAGGGGTTCTGGTTTAATGGGGGCTCTCAGCGTGTTTTTATTGTTTTTTTTCTTTATTTCTTCTCTGATGGGACCGTTTCAAGGCTTTTTTTTATTAAGTTATTAAACTAATAGTCTGATGAAACTTTCCCACTGCATATATGTGTGTCAGTATTCTCACATAATTTGCATCTTTCTTTCTTTTTTTCTTTTTTTTTACATATTCCTGAGTGTTTGCTGTATTTGTGAAATAATCCCAGAGGCTTCATGAGTGAATAACACTACACACACTCACACAAACACACATAATATACTACACACGTACGTACACGCTGCCCAGCACACATCTGGTAGTCAGGTTATTTTTAAACACTCGAATCTGGTCCCTCTCCGAGTTGCTACTAATGATTTCAAGACTACAATTAACTCTTTCCGTCCTGATGTTGGTGAATGGGTTTTACAGGCCTCAGAGGCCTGACAGAGCTGTCAAACACATGCACTCGCAGGTTCACACACACGCACACACGCACACATACTTACTTTGAAGCTACTACGATTCAAGCTATTACACAGATGCTCGACATCCAGAGACCTTTTCTTTCTCCCTTCAGAAACATATTTTCATGTTGTTGACTGCCATGTTAGTGTGAGGGAAAACAGAGCTGTGCATGTTTCAGACATGTTAGAACAGTTGACCTACATAGATGACGAGATTAAACCGTATGGGCCAACACACGTATTGGTGTGTTTGGGTGTAGTCTAAGAGCGGGGCAGCTGAGCTGATGATTTAAGATGAATAACATAATTAATTTCATTCGATTATTTCTTCTTTTTTTTTTTACATTTTTTTGCAAACTCACTCTTATGTAACAGCTCTGTTTGCTCTTTCTACACACAAACACACACATTACTGACCAGAGGATGTATTTTGCACAAAGGTGAGTGTGATGTGTCACTGCGTAGGTAACGGGCTGTTGTCTTCTACTCTTTTTTTTCTAAATTTATCCGTCCTCTCTGTCAAACTGTGACTGAGCTTTTTATTCTTTTGGACACTTCCTCCTTTTGAATTGTCTTAAAAACAGCATTTCAAAGGAGGCACATGCACAAATGTTTTACTGTTTGAACATTTAAAGCAAAGAGATTGAGGACAGTGCGGTGCAAAAAGTGTAATGATGCAAGCTTGTTGAAATTCAAGGCAGACATGGCAGCAGTAGGATTGCTTTTTTTACTTCGTGTTTTTTTTTCTTCTTCTTTTTTTAATCTATCTCAGTAGTCGTTGGGTGAAGGTGGGGTTCATTCAGGACAGGCTGTCAGTCTATTACAGGGCTGATTTACAAAGACAAACAACGAGTCAGTTTATTATGACGTGTGCTTCTGCCTTTCTTGGCCAGGTCACCCTCAACTGGTCTTTTATCTGGTTAAATTTTTAAAAAAAGGTAACATAACATGTATGCAACCATGCCTGTCAATCGACTAAATCGTAAATTAAATCAAATATCTCAACTCATTGCATTCACATGCATCTTTATCCAACTGTTTTGTGATTAATAATCAATGTGTGCACTAATACCTCTCCTATCTTTAATATATGAGAACAGCTGAGAGGACACAGGCTTCATCATAGTTTGCCATTTAAAACGTTATTTCATCTGAAAGCTTTTGTGAATGTTTGATATGTTGATATGTGTTTTATTTTATATAACTTTGATATCTGTATATCTATCTCCTATTGTATTGTTTTTATTTGTAATTCACTTTACTTCTGAAAGCTACTCTGTAACTTTGTTGAGAAAAGTGCTGTATAAATAAAGTTTATAATCATCACTGAGCCGTCGTATTGTCATTGTCTCGGATCTTGTTACAGTAATGCGTTTCTGCTCACAGATCAATACAACACATCTGCTGCTGACCGTGTCATCCTAAAGGCTTTGTCATGATGACTTATCATCGGAGGTGTGTGACAGCCAGGTGCTCGATACGGTCTCCTAGGCGACCACGTCATAATGACTGCATGCAGCTGCGATGTCATTAAGGAAGCGCCACATTAAGAGGGCTCTCCGTCGTCGTGGCAACTCTGACAGGGGCAGGTGCTCAGGGAGACAAATCAACTCTGGGGATGAGTAAACAATCCACACACAGGCTACAACTAGTCTGTTAGCTTTGAATGACTGACAGGTGGAATCTATCTATCTATCTATCTATCTATTTATCTATCTATCTATCTATCTATCTATCTATCTATCTATCTATCTATCTATCTATCTATCTATCTATCTATCTATCTATCTATCTATCTATCTATCTATCTATCTATCTATCTATCTATCTATCTATCTATCTTTCCTTTTGCAAATAGATGAAATGCTTCATGGGTGTCAAAAACACGTCTACAGGAGCCGTTGGATGAGGCCGAGGCTTTGAGGGGAGGTTGGTGGGACTTCACTTGTCTACGGATCGTCATGGCGAACACACACGCAGCGTGATGTGAGGAGACATCCCACATCATCATCATCTGGAGGCAGGAGGTAGAGGAGGACGCATCCCAGTCTGATGTATAATAGATGACTTCTGGCTGATGCCTCTGCCTTCCTCTCATCCTCTTTCCGTTGCTGCTGTTGCCGCTCTCTCTCTTATTCCCTCCACATTCTTTCACCCACCTCGCTTTCTCCCAGTTTTTTCCATCATCATTCCTTTCTTTTTTATCTCCCTTTTCCATCCTCTCAACTATCTCTGCAGGATACGTTTCTCGCAGCCAGACTCCTTCCACACATCTACAGGCTTTTCCAGCTCTTCTCCATTTCTCTGTTTTCTATTAGGAACATGTTTCGTTTAAAAAGCGCCTTTATATTCAATATGCCATATGTCATTTGATATGACTGTGTCCCACAGAGTGTATAGTTGCTATTGACTCAACTCCACATCTGTGTGCGTGCTCACTGGGGATTACATACCTCCTCCGTCGTCTGATAAAACAGTTCAGTGTGGAGTCTTATGACAGTCTCCGCCACATGAGATAGTCTACAGCTGAATGGCTGAAGCCTCGTTTCATATTCACTCTTTTTTTTTTCACATTTAAACCTATTACGAGATAGGGTTTCTCCTCATATTAGAAGCCTCGTAAACAGTTCCATACATGAGAGTCAAAATGGTTTAGGCTGAGGCGGAGCTCCTCTTTTTTCAACTCTTGTAGCCTACACTTAAATGCAATCCAGCTGTGAGATGTAAACACTCCCTACAGATGAAAAAAAACCTGTCACCCATGTTCAGTGGTGGAAAAAGTAACAATCGACACTTTGGAAATATATGATTGGAAGTCAAAGTCCAGCATTTGAAATCCAACAAAAGTACAGGCTACATGTTTATGTGTGAGCGAGTCCTACAGTCTCATCGCTTTAAGTGTCAAACGAAAAGTTATGCAGCATTGGAGGGATAGCTAATTGTATGTTGATGATGTTTTATTGCATAAAGCTATTGTAGGTGCACTGTATAGTTTACTTTTTTCTAACCCTATAACCCTAAGTAAGTGTTAACAAACTGTAAATTAGGTGTAGTGAGTGCAAAACTTGAAATAAATAGCCAACATTTGCAGGATACAACAATTATTTTCAAAGAATGGGAGAGTAAAGAGTAAACCAGCTCGCTAACTAACCAGCTCACACTAAAAAACCATGGGAGCTAGTGCTCACCAGTTAGCATGTTGTACTTCCTGTTTGTTTGATAGGCCTACATACAGGATTCAAAGATTTTTTGAGGGGTTAATGTGCTTGACTATTGGGAAAAAAGGGTTGGTAGAGAGATATCACTGTTTTGTGGCCTCATAATGTAAATTGTTTGTTTTAAATCTGTAGTTTTCCTCCTGAACACTTGGGAACAACGAGCTTAGAAGCTGCCATTTTTTTACTAATATGGAGCATTATTAATATTCATTTGGGGCCATCTTTGCATTCCCCTGATGAACATAGCCTACACTTTTACATCACATCATTCAAATCATCTGAGGCGATACGTTGTACAGTAACAGTTTACGTCAGACTCCCTTTGTCTAATTCCAACTGTGAGATATCAATAATTTCTGACAGGGATTATCGGCTAGTCCCACTTTGGGGAAAACTGGCTGCACTGCTGTAACAGCATCATGATGAATTAAACTAATTTAAAGGCTGTTTGTGGGAGTAAGTCCAAGTCCCTTTCTCCTGTTCTTTCCAGCATACTGTGAGTCAACATAACATCCCCCTCCTCCTCAGCCTGGTTTTGATCTCCACCAGTTTCTTCAGGGTGAATCCAGCTCTTTAGCTGCAGTGCTCCATTTTCTGCACTTGCTAGTTGTTAACTTTGTCTGCTGCCTATTGTTCAGTCTTCTTCTTTCTTTTTTATGGCTGGATACAGTTGCATCTTTCTCTGATCTCACCAAACTGATGAGAGAACCAGAGACTGAACACAGACGCTGAAGACACATCTGCTCAATGGAGCTCAGAGACTGCAAAGTGGAGTGGTAATTTTGTTTTTATGGGTTTTCTCACTGCAATTGAGTAATATGATCCATGGTTAATAGGAAAAAAAATGACTATAACCTCTTTAAGTGCAGCGGTTGCGTAAATCTCAGTTACTCTCCACCAGGGCAGCATCGGGTACAACAATCTTAGGGGCCCACAGCCCTTAGGGCCCCATGAAACTCCCCAGCAGCCCAATCTTTCTATTACTAAATCATCGTGCATGTAATCCTGACTAATAGTCACACTAATGCTGCATCAGCATCAAAACTAAGACACAAAACATGCAACATTCACTGCCTTCTTTCAAAAGAGGGTTTAGTCCATTGTGGAACAACACTCGGCCCCCGCAAACTTTATCAGCTAATGTAGCACAGACAGGTTACTGGTGCTACAGTAGATGAAGGACCAGAGATAGCCAATCTGGTTAGTGGTTACCAGAAACAAGTGGAGGGAGAGCAGAAAAGGAGCGCAGAATATAATATATATAGAATATAATAATATTTGTTTCCAGTTTCCGGTTGAGAGCAACATTACGTAAGATAGCTAGTTGTCTGTACACACTGGATCAGCTAATAACTTACATTAGGGTTGACAGCCATCCTGTATAATATGAGAGTGTCCCATAGGCTACTGAAAAATAAAATGCATGGTCTCTTACTGAATCAATACAACTCAACTGAACTGAAGTGAACTCAAATAACAGACGAAGAGTTAGTGAGATTCTGTAAAAAGTCTTGTAGTGGTGTCATTAAAACTACAGCTAATTAAAAATAATAACAAAAAAAAACAACCTAGAGCTAATCAAAATGTGGGACATAATCTCAATATGCGTGACATGGGACAAGGGACTCAGCCACGAGTGGGATTTGAACCCCCAGCCTCTCAGACAAGGCTTTACCCACTGACCTATCTGGCTACCTATTAGCTGCTCCATGCTATTATCTCACAGTACTGTAAATGTGTCACTTTTTCCTGATTCAAAGCTGTGATACAAACTGAATAAATAATGCTGGATCATCCTGTATCATGAGATCGTCCTGTATTGAAAAATTAAAATGCACTGTCCCACCCTTACTGAATCAATACGGGATGGTCACCCTGCTCCCATTTGATACATGATACGTTTTCACAAGCCGGGTATGGCATTAGAAACAAGAAAACCAAACGTTTCATGAGACATAGTGGAAAGGTATTAAATCAGAATGACCGGCAAGCTGTCTGTTACTGTTACTCACCGTCATTGTCATGGTTAAAATAAAATAAAAAAGATAGTCTATGAAAAAAGTGGCGATTGAAAAGTCAGGGGGCCCACTTCAGTATTTTTTCAGAGGGCTCACAGAATTACTAGCGACGGCCCTGCTCAGTCTCTCCACCGTTTCCCATGTCTTCTAGTGCGTGTACTGTATATTTAATATGTAACCAGCGTGTTTACACTCTTGGCTATAGGCACTTCCTGTTGTCACAGTGTGTGACAGATGGCTGCTTTACTGACAGATGCATGAGCTCAAGACCGTCGTCCTCCGGAGTCAGCCACCCAGCCACCCAGCCAGTCAGCCAGTCAGCCAGTCAGCCGGCCAGCCCGTCCAGCCAACCACGAGCTCCCAGTCAGCTCAGTGCACTAAGCCGATCTGTTGCCCAGGCAACCGCTATTTTGGCTCCACCTTAGGGTTTCAACACATCACCGGATCAGATAAAATATTAGGTAGCAGGGCGAAGCTTTAAGGGTGTCTCCGGTCTCTGCAGAGTTCACCCTCCCTCGTCTCACACACGATCATTTATCATTTTGTTTCCCCTGACACGGAAACCGCCATCTTTTTTCCTCCTTCTCTCTTTTTCTTTCTTTCTTTCTTCCACTCTCCTTTGCCCTGTCAGTGTCTGGAGCTCTTCTTCCTCCTCTGTTTCATCCCCCTCCTTTCGTGCTGTGGATGTTTTGCTCAGCAGAGATGGAGGAAGAGGAGGGGGAAGAGGAGGAGGAGGAGGAGGAGGAGAGGGGAGAGGGAGGGAGGGAGGTGCTACCCCTGTTGGTGAGGCAGCAGCTTGGAAACTCATCTGGTAGTAATAAGGGCTCCACAACGCTACTGTGACTCATGCCTGCGCACACCCACCAGACTATTACAGGCTTATTTAGTACGGTCATTAGGCTCCGTGACCATGCGAGCTGCAAAACACACAGACCCAGTGGTGCACCGTGAAGACCACACAGAGGAGAAAAAAATACACCTTCAGAGAGAAAAACACTCCATACAGTACACACTATTGCAGAAATTATGCAAACTACGATGTAAACTACAGTAATTACAGGCAAAAGTTTATTTTTCTTCTTTCGTCCGAGGTCGGATTACTTGCTGTTATGAAATTAATCACTTCCTTCCAGCGCATGGGTCAGTTAGTTTCTGTTTGGGGAGTTGGACAGGAACCACTGACCCGTTCCAAGATGTTCATTAAAGGCTCATCGGAAAGGTTAATCCACTGATGGTGTGAGCAACAGTGTTTCCTCTCACTTCAGTGCACCTTTCTCACACCTAACACTCCTGATCTTTCTGGGTCGTGCACTGAATTTTTCGTTTCTTGATCCTGATCTGAGTCCAGTTAATTCCCTGCATATTGATATGATGTTATCTACACAGTATATCAGACTGAAGTTCTGGATTTATTCCCTTCTGTTCACCATTTATCAAGGTGTTGTCAGGTATTAAATGTCAAACAATAAGAAACAGACAGTAAGAGGAAGAAAGATCCATCACAACTAGTCTAAATCGGTTCCAACCTGAGGATGAAACACCAAAGAGAAGCTCTCTACAGGCCCATCCTCCACCATCGAAGCTTTTGAAGTCCTGACATAAACAGCTTTTCTTTTCTTTTCTTTTTTTAGGTGTATGGAAATACTGTCTGGCGTCTATTGTGACTTTAAAACCATCTGGTGAATCTCAAGATACAGCTGTGCTCCTAAAACAGACTTTTAAAGACAGGCAGACAGACAGACTGTGGATTTGTTTTATCAGGTGTGACTTTAGGAGGTGCCCTGTGTGTCTGAGCCTAAATGCAGCAGTGGTGGTTGCCCACATTTGCATTTATGTGGCCAGTGTGTGTGTGTGTGTGTGTGTATGTGTGTAAACGGTGCATCTACAGTAACAAGACCTCACGTTTTGTGACATCACCACAGTTCCCTTCAAGTCTGCAGTCCAGCTCTCTGACAGTATGGAGCAGCAGTGTTGATGGGAGACACCGGGATGCCCTGGCATTGCCCATCACTGTCTCATAACTGACCCCTAACGCACGCACGCACGCACGCACGAGGGACCTCCACGGGTTCATTTAATATTCAAAGGGTTCCTCGTTTTGATGCTATAGGTGTGACTCTCTACTCTGGTATGTTGCAGCCAACACTGCAGCTTGTCAGGGAGTGTTAATTTGAAGAAAAAGAAAAAAAAGGGGGAGGGAAAAAAAAGCTACTCATTGAGCCATGGCCTGATGATCCACCGCCTTCGGGATGTTTTCTCAGTATCACGACTACGGGATAAGCACGGATAGAGATCCTTATCAACCAGCAAAATGGCGGCTTTGCGTGGCAGATCCCCACAATCTATCATCATCACCATCTAGATTCCTGTGAAGTTAACACAGCAGGCCCCATGCAGCGCTCGCCGCTTTTTACGCACACCTGCGCTGCCTGCAACCACCTCGGGCTGTTTTCTGTCCGTCTGGGGGCAACGACCAACAATCAAGTCACACGTTTCTGAACAAACCCCTCCAATAAAAAAAAAAAACCGCAACATTGAGGAGAGCATCACAACCAAGTTGCGATGCGCAATAGTGCGTGATGTGTTTGTGTTATCACAGCGTGTGGTGGTGGTGGTGGAGGAGGAGGAGGAGGAGTGAGTTTCCTATAGCGGGGACAAAAGGGTGCGGGGATGGGATACACAAACACCGCAGTGTGGAGCAGTGTGTGTGTGTGTGTGTGTGTGTGTTCGTGCGCGTAAAGACTGACCAGGCTCGTGCGTCCCGGGGTTGTCGGACATCTCCAGCACCAGCAGCTCGCGGCCCTCGAAGCTCTCCCCGATGGTGTAGATGCGGGTGATGGTCGGGCACTGCAGCCACACCGACACCAGCGCCTTCCGCATCTCCTCGTAGCGGTGGTACTCGAAGGAGATCCCACCGTCGGTACCGGCTGCGCTCACCAGGGAGACCGCCACTGCGGCCCCGAGTAAAACTACCGAGATGAACGGTTTCATTTCGACGTGTCCTCGCTTTCTCCTGAGTCCTGTCTTCTTCTTCTTCTTCCTGCCTGTCTGCCCGCGGCTTGGTCCCAAGCCTTATCTCTGTGCTGCAGCCCCGCTGTAGGCTATAAATATCACTCCCTCTGCTCGCTCTCTCTCTCTCCTGTGATGCGCTGCTCTACCTGGGCGCAGACTCCCATCAACCTCCACTGTGAAGACAGACGCACTACAGGAACATATCCGCTTGTTCATTCTTTCAAAATAAAGGTAGGCTTTTGTTTAAAAAAAAAAAAAAAAAAAATCGGTGAAATAGGCTAGCTAATTGTTTTCTCGCAAAGAGGCTACTGTACTTTCAGAGCACAACTGAAAAAAAGCAAAACTATGGATAAAGTACTAAAGTAGGCTACTACACAATAAAAGTACAAGATATTTCACTATTTATTTACTCAATCTCACGTTGACTAAAGGGCTGGGAGCAGTTTCAGAATTATCCGTGGCTTCTCTGACGTCTCGGCTTAGCAGTGCATGTCCATGCTAACGGTTGCAAATTGTTGAAAACACACCAAAAACACCCAAATACCTCCATCCTGCTCGTATGTAATGTCCGTCTTGTACTGAAGCCCTAAAATGCGAAATTGTCCGAAAAGAGAGAAAAAAAAGTCAATTTATTCCAAGCAAGGTTGTTTGCAGCGGAAGCTCATTTTCCTGGTCTGCCCAAGTCTCGCGAGATTTGCGTCGGTGCAATCTGCGTAGACGCAAATTTGCAAATGGCAAATCTTTATTTATTTAATTCTGAGTACTTTGTTCATTGGAGTATTTATGGAGGAACATTTTACTATATTAAGAGTGTTTTTCCTTTTTTCCTTTATCCACTTCACTTTATGTGTGAGGTCATATCTGCGTGATGCAGGCCTTTTGTTGCATGTTGTCTACCGAGCATGAAAAAAAAAACAGCTAAAAAGATCTTCAGTAAAATAAATAGGCCTACTGTTGGAGAATCAGTGGTGTGTGAAAGTAACAAAGCTATTTATTAGACAAAATGACTAATAATTTTTGCCCATTCTCTTATCAGTATGATTTTTCTAAGTGAGAGTTGGCGTTTAATTCACCACTTCCTGTTTGGTAGTGGCTGCTGCTGTCTGACTTGATGCTGCTGAGTGTGCAGGATGGAGCTGTAGGGGTGTGTCCACAGTGCAGCAGAGAGGAGATGAAGGGAACCTACTGCACAGAAACCCACTCACCAACCAGCCCACACCCACTCAGTGTGTGTGTGCAGGAATACACCCAGACAGAAATTATTCTGGTGTGTGATGTTAATCTGAACCGTCGTTGAGCCAAGGCTCTGTAGAAATGTGTTTAAGTGTCAATAATGTAATGTAAAGTCTTAATAACAGTGGTACATATATTATCTCACTTTATTACATTTAGTAATAAAAAACTACTCATCACAACCACACTCTTGTTTAATTTTGTTCAAATACTTTATTCTAATATGACAAAAACAGAGAAATAAAACATGTCCAAGTTTTCTTTTGTAAAAATTATAACAGCATTTAATTATTATTACAGTCTTAAACAAAATAGTCTTGAACAAGTCTGTTCAACATGAGCCAATCCCTCTTTCATCAAAAAGAAAAAAAAAAAGTACACCTGTTTCAATTCAACAGGCCTGACTTACTGTAAGTCAGAGGTCAGCACTGAGTTTAGACAGCTCCTACCGAACTGTGGCTCCACAAGAGTAACAACAACACGCAAAAAAAAACAGTGTCATGGTGACTTGGGTCAACTCGAGGGGAAGTGTTAAAGTGCTGAGACATTCAGAGGTATACAGAAGCGTTTCACAAGAGAAGTCGTGGTGCAACTTCAATGACAAAACGAAGCAAAGAAATCAAAATGAGGATGTCGATGGTTTTTATTCAGCTATCAGAAGCAGACAACAGGTAATATAATACCTCTTTAGCAGAAAGGCACAGACGGTGGACTGAAGTCAACGTGCAGTCCCATTCAGAATCAAACCACAGTAGAGATGATTCTTTTAAAGCACACCTTCAGTCTCTGTGTGTGTGTGTGTGTGTTTTAATAAGTGTCGTCAAGTGAGAGGAAAGCAGCAACTGTCTGATTGCTCACTGTGAGACTCACTTCCCTCCTCCTGACAAACCTGGTGTGTGTCTGTGTGTGAGTGGTTTACTTCTCCTTCTTCTCTCCCTGTTTCTGCATGTGCTTGTTGTACTGGTTGTCTGTGTTCAACAGCTTGTCCCACCAGGTGAAGGTGGAGGCATAGTTCCCCACGAAGTTCATGTGGTGGAAGTCGTGGAAACGCGCGCCGGCGTAGAACGGGATCAGGTGGAGCGGGTTGAGAGGGATGTCGTAACCGCTGACAGGAAGAAGAGAGACAGCAATGAATAGGCTAATTCTCCTAACATAAAAAAAATAAAATCATACAGGAAAGGACATTTAAGTATTTTTCAACAAATGAAGAATTTAATCAAAAACGCCATTATTATACTGAAGATAAAATGAATTTATTATGGTTCTTTCCTCCAAAGACATAGGTAGCACCTGATTTTACAGTAAATAAGCTGGCTTCTTTAATTTAATGACAAAAATCAAATATCGCTTTCATAAATACGTATTTCAATGAAGTGGAATCGCGCCCGCATACAAACGAGCGCTTTCTCGTACCTTAGAATGCCATTATTATACTGAAGATAAAATTAATTTATTATGGTTCTTTCCTCCAAAGACATAGGTAGCACCTGATTTTACAGTAAATAAGCTGGCTTCTTTAGATCGGTCTCTTAAGTCTATATTATCCTTTAAAATGTTTAGAACCAATTTGGTGATGTATCTTTTATCTAGGCAAAAATAATACTCTAATGAAAATGAAACTGCAGTTTTATGGATATTTTTTGTTTGTTTGATAATTGTGTTTTCTTTGTTTCTTTTCCCTTTTCTTTTCTTTTTCTATTGATTGATTTGTTTTAGTGATTTGGTATTGAGGGGTGGATTTTGGATTTCTTTTCCTCTCCTGCACAATTATTTGTCCTTGTATTGTTAAATATAATTTCTGTTTTATCATTGTGCATATGAATAAAATAAAAATAAAATAAATGCTATTTAAAGCAGAAGTAAGTGATATATTTGTGTTAATATAAGTCTTAAATAGCTTTAAGTTATAGTCTATATTCCGACAGCAATCACTTAAAATGTTTGAACCAAAAATTTGTGATGTATCTTTTATCTGAGGAGAAAAATAATACAGTTTTTATCCAATGAAAATGAAACTGCAGTTTTATGGATATTTTTTGTTTGTTTGATAATTGTGTTTTCTTTGTTTCTTTTCCCTTTTCTTTTCTTTTTCTATTGATTGATTTGTTTTAGTGATTTGGTATTGAGGGGTGGATTTTGGATTTCTTTTCCTCTCCTGCACAATTATTTGTCCTTGTATTGTTAAATATAATTTCTGTTTTATCATTGTGCATATGAATAAAATAAAAATAAAATAAATGCTATTTAAATTACGTCAGAAAATAGTGAAAATTAAACCAAGATGTAGTAATGTTTTAAACCTAAACCTATTTTTGTTCCTATGATATATACTGTAATTTAATTTTGATTAGAACGATGACAACAATATAATAGCAATAATTATATCTATGTATATTGTGTTTATTGGGGAGTGCAAACATTGTTCATACATACTTTTGTGATATTATTTATACAACCATATTGTATGACCTTGTCTCATGTCTTATGTATGACTTCCAAGTTTTTTTTACATCTCCTGCATACATCTGTATCTGTATATTTCCATATAAACGTATTTACACAAAAGGATAATAATGAGTCTGTATGATAAATGGGTTCGATCAGTTCAATGACCTGACAGCAGTCAGACGCCAACATCTGGTGTTCTCCTGCTCCCTCTAGTGGTCGACCTCACAACTTACTGACAAAGTTCATGTGCTGAGCAACGTGCAGGTTCACATGAACCGTCGCCTCACTGTGCATTGTTATGCAGTGATGCAAGTGCTGCTCTGGCTCTGCTGCTACTTTGTTAGCTGCTGTCTTTCTGTCATAATAACCATCATAATATGTAAAAGTCTGGGGAAAGATATTATTATCGATATTGGTGAATTCGGAGGGGATTTAGTTCAGAGTCTTCTTGCAAAGGGGGTGAATAGGGAGAAGTTGTTACTGTGTCCTACCTGTGAACATCGATGGTCTCCAGCAGGCGGAAAGCCACCCAGGCCCACAGGAAGAACACGTGGTTGCAGAAGATCATGATGCCGATGAAGAAACCAGCTCCCAGGATGAGGGTCTCGGCTGGGTGGGCGTACTCGGCCTGCATGCCGAACGGAGCCTGAGGGGACAGCGGAGAGACGACGGTCAGGTGTCACGATGTGTTTAAGTACCGTACTCGTGCTTCCACGAAAGCAAACTGTCACATGATTAATAAGTAACTGTGCCGTGAAGAGAGAGTAACCAGACCTCTGTGTGTTTGTGTTTATTCATCTTATCACTTGTCACTGTGTGTGTTTTACTCACAGTGAACTCGTGGTGCACTTTGTGGATGTATTTGTAGATCCTGCGGTGATGCAGCAGGCGGTGGAGGAAGTAGTGCCAGGTGTCTTCAACAACAGCACAACCAAAGCACTGAGCCAGGAGGAACGGCCTGGTGGAGGAGGGAGGGAGGGAAGAGGGGAAAACCGTTAGATTAAACCAAAATTCAACACGTTACAACACGGAACAAAATAAAAAAAGACATACAACTTCAAGACACTATGTGACTATAACATAATAATGTTGAATCTGATTATATAATGTATTACATCCTATTTTTAAAGGGACAACGAGGAGTATTTGGTTATAAAAAAGTCTCATATTAATGTGGATGAATCACTGGTTAATGGGTCAATTTCGGATAAATATATTGTTTTTTCTTTATCATTATTTTGTTTTTAGTAGTCAGCTCGCCCAGAATTTCATGGGCTCATGGGAATACCACCACCGGATCGCTAGTCGGCATCGTTTATGGTCAGAACTACGACGGTATCTGATTGTCTTTGAGCCTCCGACTTTTGTTCTTAATTAATGAAAACATTCTTGGCAAATGTTTTCAGTTTCGTCCGTCTTGCGCCGGTCCAAGAATTTCACTGTGCACGCGGAGGCTCATGGGAAATGTAGTGTGAAAACACTTTGCTTTCCAAAACTTCTCATTGTCCCTTTAATCTTTTTTTTTTTTGCATGAATCAACTTTCAATGTAGAACAAATATTCTATGTGATGTTTTAACATGTAGATGTAATGGATAACATGTATGGTGATACAGGAAAATAAATATTTGATCCCCTGCTGATTTTTTGCCCTTATTTCACTTGATCAAATGTAAATTCATTTATAACCTTTATAGGATGATATTATTTCTGGAGGTTTTGTTGATATTCTGTCTTTTTCTGCTAAAAATAAACTTGGTAAACTATAGATAGTCCATTTCTTTGTGGGGTAGAGAACCAACAAAATCAGCAGGGGATCAAATACTTATTTTCAGCTCTGTATGTGTCATTTTTGGACATGTTCAGAAATGATCCCTCTCTACTGTACTATCACACTAACCAGCGGGGCATGGAGTCCCAGTCATACGGGATGTTGAAGAACTCGGTGAAGTAGTAAGTGCCGCAGATCAGAGGCAGCTGGATACAGAAGTGGTTGAAGAGCAGCATCTTGAAACACCTCCACTGTTTCTCCCAGGTCTCTGGCTTGTCCTGCAAGTGGGGAAAGGTTTATTTAGAGCAACTGTGACAACTCAGACAGTAGGAATAAAAAAAAATCACATCCAACGATCGCACAACGCGCATACAAACCTGTTGGATCTTGTATTTCTGCATGAAGGGCAAGAACTGGAAGAGGAAACCGGGTACGCAGAAGAGGAAATAGATGAACTCGTGGACGATGAGCGACCCCCAGGTGGCAATCTGGAACTTGGTGTAGTTGTCCAGCATGTAGGCCCATGCTTGTTCCAGGGAGGGCTGCAAGGGGTTTTTAGGCAGCACAGCGTCCACATACTCCACCGCGAGGTACGCTGAGCTCAAGATGTCTGCCGTGCCGTTCACTGCCATGATGGATTCCCCCGAGGTAACTGCACGTCTGGAGAGAAGACTGGAAAAACAGAGACACGGTGTTACAGCTTATAATATATTATAAGCACTTTCTTATTTAAAACTGTAATAGGAGAAAGAGGAAAGCCACAGAAACAAGCCTTAAAAACAGGAGCACAACTACATTAATCACCATAAGGCTTAAGAAAAATCTAACTAGTATAATATGAGCTGATTGAACTTATATCAGAGACAATGAATCAAAGAAAACATTGAACTCAAAGAAATTAACCATCAGTTTGAAAAAAAAAGTGAGGAAGGTGTTATGTAATGTGCAGCATAACCTTACTTTTTTATATATACATTAGCTATTTTAGTTGATAAAGTCAATGTCAACGTGTACTCATTACACTAAAAAAGCAACATTATTTAACATAACATAAAAATTGCACAGGAAATACAACAAAGCATAGGCCTATAACTCAACTCAACTCAACTTTTGATTATAAATAGACCATGTATTCTCTGGATAATATACAGTTTGCTACATACATACAGTATTTTTGCTTTTTTTTTTATTGTGTTAATCCTTATTTAGTTTATTTATAGCATTTAAACCTTGTCCAAGTTTTGTTTTTTAACACTGGGTAGAGATATCGTTTTGCATAATGGCACAGATGTAGTTGCCTATGCAGCTGCACGTATTGATATGTTGATAAACACTATTCAGTTCAACTAAATGCTATTTAACAGGGTAAACAGAACTAAAAAGCAAACTGTGTGCGCTAATGCATGTACACTTCAATGCAACAAGATGAAAATATATCGTAGCTGCAAATGACTTCCTCGGCGTATAAAACATCCCACTGCCTCTCCCCGCCACATTAATGTATAATTGTTGCAATACAGTAATATAATAACAGTAATTTCTACACAATGTCCTGGGTACGTGGTTATAAAACCTGTCTCGTCTCAGATAGCAAAAGGCTAAAGCCTGTTTTACCTGGTCCCACAACGACACACTCAACCTCCCGCCTCTATTCTCGGCTCTAATGTCTAAATAAGAAATAAAACTTAAGCGCTGCGAAAGCACATTCTGCAAAAAATATGGAAATTACAGAGGAAAACATCGTCAAGTCTCTCACCTTCCGCGGTTACGTCCAGTCTACCTGAGCGAGAGGCGGACGGCCCCGGTGAAGTACAGAGCGATCCGATGATCCGATTGGCCGAGGGGAGAGGACGCTGACGTCGGGGGGCCGAGCGTCTCCTCTGATTGGTCGGCGGGATGGAGTGATGATAGTGAGACTGGAGGTTTCTACAGCAACAGCCAATCGGAGGCCAGATGTGCTTTCATAACGTTAGCGGGTGTTGAATGGAGTGTCTGAGGGAAGAGATGGGGTGGTTGTTCACTGGTCAGACAACTTTTGAGTCATTATGCATTTGTCCTTCATCTTAAACTTACATTACAACAGACTGCAACCCCACGTGGACATGTCGTAGAGCTGTTTACAGTTTAAATGTGACCACTATGTACCTGAATGTGACGTACAAAGTCAACTTAACTATTACAGTATGTTTATCTCCTTATAAAAGGAGGGTAAACTTACATTAGCATTAGATATTACATTTTAAATGCACTAATTCTTATATCATGCAATTGCATCTATTGCTACTGAGTGCTTTTTCCCCCTGTAATTGATTATCTGAAGGTAACTTCAAACTAAATCAGTCAAATAACCTCAGTATTTAGTGGTAAATAACAGAAGTACCACCCCACACAACACTAGATTAAATGCATTTTGCTGTTTTGTTTTCTCACACTGCTGAAAACTTTTCTTTCTTTTTCATTTAATACAAGAAACTAAAAAAAGTCAAATGTCAAAAATGAGCAGAATGACTGGAAAGGTGTCCAAATAAATACAATAGAATAAGTACAATACAACTTTTATCACCAATTTGGCAACAAAAAAAAAAGGGATTTTAAAAGTGATGATTAAAGAACAAAATAAATTTGAGCAAGCAACTTATGCAAAACATTTGTTAACTCATTACAAAGGACACATTCTGACAGGTATCAAAAAAAGAAGAGACAAACTGTTTTATACTATAATAAATAAGTTAATGCAAAATTATTAAAATATATCACACATTTCCATTTCCATTTCAATGTTTTACTGATTTGGCAAAGTTTTAAAAACAGATTATATCATTTCACAGCTTTAAATACAAGAAGCATATTTATTAATGATAATATAAAACAAATAATGAAACATTATTCAAAGTCATTAGCCTACATGACATTCCTCAATACACTGACAAGAAACAGCGATAACCAGTTACTAGTATAGCAGTTTTCAATATAGGAGCAGAGAGGGAAGAGAAAGAGACGGAAGAGAAACGAAAATCGAGAGTAGGTTTGGTCACTTTCCAGAGAGAGAGAAAGAGAGAGAGAACAGATTAGTAGAGTAATAAAGAGAGACAGAAAAGAAGAGACATATTAAAGTTGGCACATTCATAGTACGTCAGGGTGTGCAGTAATTAATAGGGTTGCTACACCGAGGGAGAAGAGGGTCGGGGTCAGGGGGGGGGGACCATGCAGTGAGTTCAGGCTGTTGTTGTCATTAGTGGTTACAACCACAGTGAAGACGGCTGCCAGGTGACAGTAAAGCACTGATACATCCATCCAGCAGCTCCTCCCTCTGTCTGTCACTGGTTTTGGCAACAAAAACAAAAAAAAGAGAAAAAAAAGAAAAAAGAAAAAGGCAAACGAGGCCTCTCCTCAAGCTTTACCAGAAGAGCGAGTACTCCAGTTTTCTTTTCGTTAAGAAGAAATGTACATTTTCTGCCACTGCTTCTCACATAGCTATTCTGGAATCATGCCGAAACACTGATCTCAAATCAGTTCTCCGTAGTGTTATTTCCTTATCCCAAGTCCAGCTTTATGTACTGTATGTGTATGTGTGTGTGTGCTCCGTCCAGTAACAGTACTCTAGGCAATGACGAAAAGGTAGGAGAAGAGAGGGGGAAGCAGGGGTTTTTTAAATTTGACATTCAGGCACTCGTTAAACAGCCACACTGCAACACTGTAAAAGGTCGAGGTCAGACAAGAGTGCGGTCATGCGGCGTCGGACCGGGCGTCACCACACAAGAGAACTCAGATGCGCACAAACACACATGCTCACATATGCAAGCAATGGAGCACCTTTAAATGCAAGCGCACACACACAGACACACACTCACTCAAACATACACACGCAAACGCACACACAAACGTCTCAAGGGGATAAAAACGAAGGAGAAACAAAGATTTCAGTCCCGAGTGCTCGTTCTCTGCCGTCCTCTACGCCGCAGATCACATCAGTGGTCTTTCCTCGGAGCTGGTTCGTGTTAACTTTAGTGACGTTAAAGTAACTCTGCAGCTCTAGTAGCTTCATTTCAGTAGTGTTTCAATGGCACTGCATTGGTTCAGTGGTGGCTTCCAACTGGTTCGTCCAGTCGCCGCTGCTGCAGTCCTGCCAGGAGGGCGAACAAAACACCGGGTTCCACCTCCCTCCGAACCTTCCCGATATTTGTTACAGCTCCCCCACCCCTGTTCAGGTAAGTGCAAAAATCTTCAACATCATCCTCATCCTCATCATCATCAACAGTAACAACAACAATCTTGTTATTTCCTTCATCTGCGTCAGTGCCGGTGCTGATGCTGCCCCAACATCCAAGCATTGGCGTCGTAAGACAGATCCAAGACCAGTATTCAGCAGGAGAATACATTCTGCTCCGAGTCAGTGGTGGGTGTCAAAAGCAGTCATAACGGCTTGTCAATCACAGTCACACCTGTAGTCAACAACAACAATTAACAAAGGGAGAAAAAAAAGATCATCACTCAACAGCTGAAATTAACGTAGAAATAGAAGCGTTTACTATATTTGCATATATTTGCATTTGCACCAGTGAAAAAATATTAAAATGATGATGTCATTTTTTGTGGGCCTTGTACCAAATAAGCATGCCAGGCCATTGTTGTAGCAGCTCAACACTTACTATTCACTATACTTATTTATCAGTTGCAGTGTCACTTGTTGTTCATATTTGTTGTCTTTTTGAAGTTGATATCATGATGTCATTCTCTTCATCTTCCTCTATGTTTTTTTAAATTTTATTTCGCTCCAATACATATGACCTCATCTCACCTTACTAATAAAAAATACGTTTTCCTGAAAGGTTAGCAGATTTTTTTAAAACTCTAAAATATCTCTGTCAGTATCAGCCCCCCCCCCCCCCCCCCCTCCCCAACAACAACCAGCTCTACAGCTTAAACCTGACTTATATGCCAAAATAAATCTCCAGTGCTGGATGTATACATAAAAAATATTATATGATATTTTCCTGCCCACACGGCGTCTCACATCAGACTAAAAGATCAAGATACTGTCTCCTGAACAGCAGTAAGGCAGCAAACGCTGGCTCAGCAGGATCTGATCTATTGCCTTCTGCGTCCCCTTGGTATCATTTGGTAAACATCAGGACGCTGTGTTCAGTTCACTGACGCTACATTTCTCTACATGAGTCCTGGGACAGCGCTGGGCAATGCAGCTGAAATCGGTTTATTTTTAGTGCTTTTTGGTGGATGTGTTTAACTCCACTGTTATTTCAGATCAGACACAACAAAGAGTTCAATAATTAATGTTAATGTTAATTTTTTAATGATGGATTGGTTCGCAGCTACTGGAGTGAGCAACAGGACAGAGGCAGTAAATCATCCTGTCTCATCACGAGCACAGTCAGTTTTTTAAAAAAAAAAAACCATAATAAATGAAGCTGGATTTTTTTTTTTTAACCCTCCTGCTGTCCTCCTGGGTCAAGGAAGGATGGAAGGACAGACAAAGGGAAAGAAGGAAGGAAGAACGAAGGGAAGGAAGAAAGGAAGGAAAGAAGGACAAAGGGAAGGAAGGAAGGAACGAAGGAAGGAAGGAAGGAACAAACAAACGACAAAGGGAAGGAAGGAAGGAAAGAAGGAAGGAAGGAAGGAAGGAAGGAAGGAAGGAAGGAAGGAAGGAAGGAAGGGCAAGGGAAGGAAGGAAGGAAGGAAGGAAGGAAGGAAGGAAGGAAGGAAAAAATGAAAAAAGGAAGGAAGGAAGGAAAGAAGGATGAAGGGAAGGAAGGAAGGAAGGATGAAGGGAAGGAAGGAAGGAAGGAAGGGCAAGGGAAGGAAGGAAGGAAGGAAGGAAAAAACGAACGAACGACAAAGGGAAGGAAGGAAGGAAAGAAGGACGAAGGGAAGGAAGGAAGGAACGAAGGAAGGAAGGAAGGGCGAAGTGAGAGGTGGGAGGAAAGAAGGAAGGGAAAAAGGAAGGTAGATTGAGGGAACAGATTGGGTCTAAAAGGGAGGAAGAAGAAGTAAGGGTGAAGGGAACAAAGGAAGGAAAGAAAAATGGAGAGAAGGAACAGATTAGGTCAAGGAAGCAGAAGGATGGACGAAGGAAGGAAGGAAGGAAGGAAGGAAGGAAGGAAGGAAGGAAGGAAGGAAGGAAGGAAGGAAGGAAGGAAGGAAGGAAGGAAGGAAGGAAGGAAGGAAGGAAGGAAGGAAAAGAAAAAGGATTATGGGGAAAAAGGAAGGAAGGAAAGAAGGAAGGATGGAGGAAGGGAACAGATTGGGTTGATTTGACCCAGAAGGACAACAGGAGGGTTAAACACACACCTCAGTGGTTTAACAGCGTACGCACCTGCATAACTGCGTCCTGTGCTCATGCAGGTCGGCAGCAGCGTCCACTTGTCTGAGTTGGGGTTGTAGAACTCCACAGAGGCCAAGTTACAGCTGCCGTCGTCTCCTCCCACCACGTACAGCAAGTTGTTCACAGCACAGACGCCTGAAAACACACACACACAGAATTAAAGATTCATGGACATCAAACAGGGGGGGAACAGAGGACCATCTCACACCTGGTGTCTTTCTCACCTGCGTTACGTCGACACATGTTCATATCAGCTACTTGTCTCCAGCTGTTGGAGGCCGGGTCGTAAACTTCGCAACTCTTCCTCACCAACGGACCGTCGTGCCCCCCCACAGCGTAGAGTAAACCTTTTAACACCCCCACACCTGTGCAGACATTAGACACATGGTCAATAATAATAATAGTAACAACTGTGGCAATAGTCATTTTGTTAAAGGGATACTTCACCCAAAATCGAAAACTCACCAATTTTCGACTCACTTTTGCTGCGAGATGTTCTTCCATGTTTACATCAAACATCCAATGGTTTACAACGACAGACAAACATCTCGCAGCAAATCTTGGACACTTGGGTACGGACGAGCAGTATGGAGGTATTTGGATGTTTCATAGTGTGTTTTGGACGATTCAAAAATGAACTCTATCCGCCACCAGCCGGACCCCCCCTGGAACTGCAAAAGCATTTTGATAACTTCGAAAGTTCTCCGAACCCTTCCCTGGCATGACATGGTGAGTAGAAAAATTGGTGAATTATCGATTTTGGGTGAAATATCCCTTTAACTAATTGTCGTACAATATGCTTCTTCTTCCTGACTCTTTAATGTCCTATAAATATATAATCTGCATATTTTTGTACGGTTTGACACTAAATACCTAAAGAACCATTTATCTATATTTTGCAGAACATTTTCAAGATTCTCAAAAAACATATCTTTGCAGGAAACCAAACCAACCACCGTGCTCGTAAAGTTACACGCACAGACACACACCTGCTCCACTGCGTCTCGTGCCCATCTCAGCGATGTAGCTCCACGAGTTGCTTTTTGGGTTGTAAGCTTCTACCGTGCTCAGACATTGCCTGGTCGCTCCGTCATAACCTCCAACTGCATAGAGGATTCCTGTAGAAACCACACACACACAGCAGGGTTGTAATCCATGACTACAGAATGAATCAACATAAGATACATGCAGTGGTTCAACAGCTGTACAGAATATTATTAAACTTTGTTTTGCAATGCTTTTATTCAACGTACCAGTTTAGTATTTTGGAGTTTTTCATTGAGATTTCATCTTTTTCACTTGATAGATTTACATTCTCATTTTTTCTCGTTTTATATCTTGTCTTCTTTGTCAGGAATCAGCTAAGTATCTTTCATTTCATGTGTGAATGGAACTACGTTTTTTAATGCATACAACGCATTATTCCTTTGATTTTTGTGCGTAATAGTTTGCATTTACACCTTGCCATTTCAACTAATTTTTCAGTTTTTGTGAAAAATGTGCCTGCAGTTTATGAAAACGGCAAAAAGAAAAATCATAAAGTACATGAAACATAATTATGACCCAACAGGGAAACTGTAATGGGGCTGAGGGAAATTACATCAGATCACAATACTGACAGAATCAAATAACATAGCATCACATCAGCCAGAAAACCTCAAAACAGGGTCGGGTGTCTCTATTATTTTGTCCATCTCCATCACTCTATTTCAAAATGCTGCCTGCAGAACCAAAGTGGGAATTGCACTCACCATTTACGACACCCACTCCTACACTGCTGCGTCGAGTGCTCATGGGTAACACGTGGAACCACTCGTCTGTCTTAGTGTTGTAAACCTCGACCGTCGACAGACCTGCACACACAGACGAAATACCATCAAAAATACCACTAGAAATAAATCGCACGTCTTTACAACTCTCTCACAAACACAACTAAACTGTACCTGTGCTGCCGTCAAAACCTCCCACAGCGTAGAGGAGCCCGCTGAGCACAGCAGCTCCCAGCGTGGAGCGACGGTCCTGCATGCTGCTCACGCTCGTCCAGCGGTCCATCATCGGGTCGTAACAGTCCACCGTCCGCACACGCAGGGAACCGTTGAAGCCGCCGACTGCGTATACACATCCACCCACGTACACCACACCTGGGGACGCAGACAGAGGAACATTAAACATTGATGTTTACAGACAGGGTCGTAAACGGCTGAGAGGTCGAGGCCAAGGTCCGACCTGAGAGTTTACACACTTCAAGTAACGAGATACCAACGTCTGCTGCTGCTGCTGTGTCCCAGTTAAAGATGCATTTCTCTCTCAAAAAAAAGGTGAAAATCTAAAAAAGGCACTGAGGCCTGCTCTATTTTTATCTGCTGCTGAGAAATAGACTTTCTGTTTTAACCTGAATTACAAAGGTATGGCTAGTCTATGTTCTTTGCAGGTATCAGTATTGCAGGTATCAGCACTTTGTGTTACATTGTCTATGTATGAAAAGTGCTATATAAATAAAGTTTGATTTGATTTGATTTGATTTGATATTCATACTGCACGTCATCAGTCGCCAGAAAATATATATCAACAAAACTAGACCAGTGTAAAAGCTGTTAGAAAGATGAAATGATGAAAGCAAGAAACAAACTGCAGGGCTACAGGAGGTATTTACACCCTATTCCCTATTTAAAGGGATACTTCACCCAAAATTGATAATTCACCAATTTTCTACGTCATGCCAAGGAAGGGTTTGGAGAACTTTCGGAGTCATCAAAACGCTTTTGGAGTTCCAGGGGGGGTCCGGCTGGCTACGGATTTTCATATAAATGGCAGCGGATAGTGCTCGCTTTTAAATAGTCTAAAACACACACTATGAAACATCCAGATACGCAAGATGTTCGTTCATCATTGTAAGCCATTAGATGTATGATGTAAACATGGAAGAACATGTAGCAGCAAATCTCGCACATGCTGCAAGAGCCACTGGGAGCTACTGCTACAACGAGGCTAAAAACAGATATCAAATTAATATTTTTCGAACAACTTTTTCATGTGGCGGCTTCAGGACAATTGGGTCAGTACAGACAAGCAGTATGGAGGTATTTGGATGTTTATTGGACGATTCAAAAGTGAGCTTTGTCCACCACCATTACATGAAAACCCGCTGGAACTCCAAAAGTGTTTTGATGACTCCCAACGTTCTCCAAAACCATCCTTGGCATGACGGTGAGTAGAAAATTGTTGAATTATCGATTTTGGGTGAAGTTTCCCTTTAATTGAAATGATCCAGTGACACACCTGGAAGTGTGTGATTTACCATCTGAATGAATCATTAGTTTTGAGTGATACTAAATTGTAGTTATCTACGGTTATGGACCGTTCCTCAGAGGGTCCAGGTCCATAAATGTGATGTGATTTTATGTTTTTGTCGTTCAGGGTTTCCCACCTGCTCTGCACCTTCTGGTGGGCAGTTCAGCCACCTGGTACCATCGCTGCTCCTCAAAATCATAACATTCAACGCTGCGGATAGCTTTGGGAGCCTGGCCTCCGACCACCACCATCACCTATAAAACCAAACCAGAACAGCAGTGTCATCATGACATGGAGCGACTGCTGTGTCTCCATTATTTTAAGCCTCTGCTGCGGTGGATTGTGTTTCTGTACCTTAGGACAGCAGGCCGGAGTCCTCATGCGTGTGCGCGCCGTCTTCATCAGCGCTCTCTGGTCGGCCGGCAACAGGTGATACTTCATGGCTTCGATCAGGTAGTCTTTACACGCACTGCTATTCTTAATCAGAGACTCCTCTTCTACCCGCTAACACAACCAACACAGAGAGAGAGACAGAGAGAGAGGAGGGAGAGAGGAGGGAGCCATTCAGCAGGCAGGATTTACAAAATGCCTCAGTGTGACTCTGACTCAGCAGCTCTTTACTGTTGTGACATATTTGAACTAAAAGCAAATCAAACTAAGAATTTATTCTGCATCATGAACCAAAAAAAATTGAAGCACGACCCCAATTCTTACAGAGTGAAACAAACCAGAGCATGTAAGGTTTTAATATTGTATATTTAAAGAATAAAGTCATAATATCTGGGGGGGAAAACTCATGTAAAGTTATAGTATTTCAAAAGGGGAAAGTTACAGAGGAAATTGAGGGGTGTGGTGGGTCCTCCTCTGAAGTTACAGTATGCTTCAGCATATACTATATCACATAATAATATTCTGCACAAACAGCAGCTTCCAGTGACCGTCTTCCTCCTGTTTCATTGGATTTGTCTCTTGAGCTTTTACATGTTTAATTCTCATAATATCACAAACGTATTTTCTTGAAATATATTGACTTTTTTTTGTAATATTATTATTTTATTCTCAAGATGACATAATTGATTTTTAGCCCTAACACATTGTTGTATTTCTAAAAAAAAAAAAATCACTCTGTTGTTTGTGATACAAAAATAAACAAATAAACACACTTTTCCAATAGGTGCTACAATCTCTCTCGCTCCACACCTGCCACTGATTTATTCATAGATTTTTTTTTGTTTTGTTATTTTGTTCATATGATGCAAAGTGCAGCCACATATTCCAAACCACCTAAGGGTTGTTTAGTTGGCAAGAGAAGTAAATCAGTCAACAACACACACACACACACACACAAAGAGCGTCCTCATCATAACAACCTGTCGTCTGTGAGAGAGAGAGGATCCATAAAGTTCACCCTGTGGATGTCAAATTACCAAACACATCTGCTCTGCTTGTAACTAGCTGCTGTAGCTCCTCTCATACACAAACAGTAACAATAGGGATGTGATTAAATATTAAAATCCTGATATGGTACGACTTCACTTCACAATATGGAAATTATTATCTGTCAAAAATATTCTCTTGTTCTAATATTCTGCTTCTTAGTACACTGTGCATTGTTGTTCTATATTGTTGTACTTTTTTTTTTTCTTCTTTTCTTCTTTAAAATGTTCCTCTTTTTTTTTAAGTCATACTAGTACATTTCTACTATATCAATACAGATCATAATATGCACAAACTGTGGAGATGATAGTCAAGCTTTTCACATTAAGTTATGTGAAGTGCCTCTATGTGTTACATTTACATTTTTGAGGGAAAACAACCAGTCACTGGGGAATGACTATAGGACTATCTATTTGGACAAATCATTGCCTAGTTCTGTCTGAGTTAAAAAGAGAAATATTGACGTTTGAGGGAATCTATATCTGCAATTGATTACAGACAAAAGACAAAGAAAACAAACAAACAAAACAAATCTGAGAATATAAACCAGCAGAGAAGCTTCAGACCTCCAACTCACTTTAAAGTTACTTTTTTTTCATGTTGGAAATATTAAATTACATCACCTGATGTTTTTGCAACGTAATCGCAGATTCAACAAAAGCAGTGAAAACTAGTTTTACCACATGTGTAACAGGAGATGTAGCAACATTACAGCTCAGACATATGGTCACCTTGACTGTGATCTATTCACAGACCTGAGCCACACTTAAGAGACATTATGTTGCCCCTTACCATTAAAAACAGACAACACAAGCATGCAGATGCATCCCCTCATACCTGCACTAGGTACTCTCTGGAGAGAAGCGGCAGGCGAACGTGCTCCATCAGGTGAGCCAAGTGTTCCTGGCGGACATCTTTGTCATGGTTGACCCAGGCTATCACCGCTTCAAAAACCTACACAAGAATAAACACAAACACCTTAAACACATCACAGCCAAAAAAAATAAAACACTTAATCTGGTCCAGAGTGTGTGCATATGTGTACCTTCTCTTCTGTGGGGATGGTGAGCTTGTCGCTGGCGATGAGGCTGGACACCTGCTCCATGCCCAGATTAAGGAACTCTTCGCTCCCGACTACCTCAGTAAAGTGTTGCTCTGTCAGCAAAAACAAATTAAAAACACAATGATTGCAGGTAAACACAGTTTTAGCTTCTCTCTCATTTCTGTTCTTATTCTGTCTCATCTCACAAATCTGCAGAGCATGTGCACGCACAAACCTGCATAGCTGTTTGCCTGTGCGAGGAGCTGAGAGCAGGCGTGGAGGTCAGCGAAGGCTCGTATTCCCAGACAGTTGGACGGATGAAGCTGAGAGCTGAGGAACTCACAACAAGCCTTTTTCACCTCGTTCAGCTGGAGCAGGCCCGCTGCAGGGAGCAACGCCTGTCACACACACACAAACACACAGAGTGTCCTGTATGAAGCGATAGTCTTGGTACAGTATCACACAGAGAAGTTCGATCATCCAAAATGGCTGCTACAGTTTTCCCCGAGAAAAAACACTTTGTTAATATGATGTACAGTAAATAACAGCAGTAACACAATCCTTTTAGTTTTGTTTTCATTTTTTTCTCCAAAAAAAAAAGAAGTGAGTGAGATTGCCCATTTGTAAATCAAGTATTTAAAGGGCTAGTTCAACGTTTTTGGCAAATTGCCCCATTGCCATAATCCTTATAGTCTTAGGAGTAGGTTTGTTACCTTTAATTGTCGGTGCAAGCTATTTTTAGAACGGTGGAGCAGAGCCGCGAGCTGCTCAGAGCTTCGCTACGGAGGCTTATAATGACCAAATGTTTTCTCAATGTGTTCCAGTGCATGGAAAATATTTGGACCAGGAAAGTATTATCATGTTGATAAAGAATGCAGAAAGTGACCATGGAAATACATAAGACTGGTTATGAAGTAACATTAGAAGGAAATTAAGAATATGTTTTCCAGGTATCACCTTTAAAACTGACTTATCAGGTTTTTGAACAGGCTGCCAGGGAAATCTGAAAACTGACCAGCTCCATGTCAACTAGGTTTTTTTTACAGCTGACAACAACAAAAAAAGGTTTAATAGCAATTAACCCATAGAAAATGTAGTTAAGGTTAAAAACGAAGTAGTTAGTGCGGGAATATACACATGTGTGTTTACCTGCACGTTATCTTCTGTGACCTGTATCTCTGCTGTGTAGATGTAGTCCACCAGCAGGCCCAGAGTCCAACCATCCATCTCCTTTATCCTCACTCGTTTCGCCCTGCTCTCTGCCATCTCCCCTGTTAGTGCACATACACAGTGTTAAAAAAAAAGCGAAAAATCAAGCAAGAAAAAGAAAAATCCTGCCAGATGTCATGCAGCAAAGGACTGAGGATCCTTCTTACCTGTGAACATAGCGTGGAAGTAAGGGCTCCCTGCAGCCAGAACCACTCTGTGAGCTGCTATTTCTACATCCTCCGCCACTATGGTCACATCACACAGTAGATTCTGGCTGTATTGGCATCCAGGATGTGGACGGAGAGAAAGGAAACACATCCAGTTAGGGTTGGAAAAGTTGTACAACAAAGGATCTGTAGATGACGAGATCAGTGATAGAAGAACATGTAAGCTATTACCTGCGCAGCTCGTTCATGACCCTGAACGCCTTCCTCATGTGCCGGTGGTTGAAAGTGACTGGACCTTGCCTCTCGACTCCATCTTCTTTGTCCAGACTGTGTGGACAAAGCCTAGTGCACCTGAGAGAGGGACAGCACAGATGAAGCAAACACAAACATGAACATAATAATAGTCCAGACAGAGAGTTCTACAGTAGGACAAGACAGATAGAAATAACAAGGACTTCTTGGGGATACACCACAGCAGACGATGTGTCAACTCTTTCATTGAACCCTGGTTGCATCTGCTTCACCAACAAAAGCTGGCCTGGTTCATCTGTTGGCATGGAGGAACCGTGGCAAATACTGTCGCTTTGGATACCCGCAGTTCAATATTTGGTTTCACTGATTTACAACAGTGGTTAAAGGATTTCTTCTCCCGGACTACATTAAACATATACACTCGGAGGGCAATTTATTAGGTCCAAGCTGGATCATCAATCAGGCAAATAAGGCAACTACCTTGGGAACCCAGACCTACAGGTTCACTGTCTGTCGGTAAATTGATTTATCGTTTATTTGTTCAAATCAACTACAGCCAGACCTGCGTTATTATTAGCCAGTGTTGTTGACCCTGCTCGGCCTCACATGGTACAATTCACTGATAAAATGCTGTTGAATCAAACAACTTATTGACTCATTGAAACTCATGTCTGGGTCCCTCAGGTGTTCTGTTCTGTATTTAATGGTAAACAGCAGACGACAAACAGATAGTCCCTTGCAACAGTCTTTTTGGCCCTTGGACCTTCGAAACAGGTTAATTAAATCATATGTGAGAAACACCTGCACAATCTAATACACTTTCATACACCAGCTGTGCAACAAATTAACCTTTATGAAGCTCATATGCAATAGTGCAGTAAATCTAAATTTGTAGATGATGCACAATTAGACAAACACATTGAAAGGTATCCAAAAGTATCCTGCTCCTTTACTTAGGTAATAAAACAATGAGAAATAATCCATTACTTCATTAGATTGTTAATACTGATACTAGCCCTTTACTGTTGAAGCTGATAAGGCCAGTGGTTACTTCCTGGTCACTGGGCAGTCACAAGATAAATCACAGGATGAAGTTGTACTACACAGATCTATTTATTATTTAATTGTTTGTCTTTCCTCTTATCTAAGCTTTTGCTTCTTTTTTTTTATTAAAACATTGGATTAAGGCCCAGGTGTGGATTATCATGATAGAATAATCTCCTGGTTATTTTCTGGATTAATCATTAGTCATTGAACATTTAGTCTAGGGAGTTTACAAAATGTCTGAAAAACATGGAAACGTTACCTCCCACGTTTAAAGGTTTGTCTTTGACTATGACCATGACCATCGATTCTTTCAGCTGTTCATTGGATGATTTCAGTGCCCCAAGACAAAAGGTTTGGGAACAACTGGTCTAATATTGAAGAATAAACCAATCCCACCTATGGGATCCTTTAGAAGCTACGTTTTCATCTGAACTGCACCCATTCAACACACGGCCTTCACAAACCCAAGTCTCTATGTGCAAAGCACTTCATTTGGGGAATTATAGGCTATAGAATATATAGCGTAGGCTATTCTACGGTAGAAGTGTAGGCTATCAGGGCTCCAGACTAAACAATGGCCTCTAATTTAACATTTTAGGAACGCAAGCAGAAGTTTTTGGGGTGCACACCATAAATAGACTTGCAAAGCCAAAATTCACATTTCCTTTTAATTCATGATCCTCACACACATTGGCCTGCCACCTGTAATGACAGATTTCATATCCTTTGAGTCCCCCATCAACAACAGTAAATTTACTGATTCCAGTAGCCTAAATGAAAAATGTACACAAATTACTACAATGACAGGTAGCCTAATACTGTAGCATATCTGCCTCTGAAGAGTAGCCTATAGAAAATGCAAACACTTGAGTTAAGCACCAGTACTTCAGAATTGTTTCTCTCCATCACCTATGGCCTGTCTGTCATAACACTTACAAATAATTGTTTTCCTATGGCAAGAAATTCACGTGTCCCTTGTTTTCTGTCACAAACACACCCACACACACATGGTGGCTCCATAGCAGTGAACACACACACACGCACGCACGCACACACCCTCTGTGCTGCAAAACAAAACACCTCCGTTATCCCCACCACCAGCACCAGCAGCAGCAGCAGCAAGAACCAAGCTCTTCCTCCAGCCTAGTGTTTCCCCCCGGCATGCGATGCACCGACAAAGGCTCGGTGTCAGTCAGTCAGTACCACCACCACCACCACCACCACCACCACCCCCCACTCCCACCCGCACCCACCCGGACCACCCCATCCGTCCATCCGTCCATCCATCCATCCCAGCGGTCAGTGGAGCAGCAGCCACACCGGGCTGGCTGGCTGGCTGGCCGGGCTGGCCGCTGTCTCTGTCAATGCGGCACCATCAGTCAAAGCAGCAGCAGCAGCAGCCACTGGGAAACGTCAACACACACACACGCACACATGCATGCACACACAGACACACACACTGACACAGGCTTTATTGCACTTACAGCGGATGACTGTCCATGATCCCGGTGTTTTTCAGAGGCGGAACACTTGGCCCAGCGGCATGCACCATTCCATATCCACGGTGTCGTCTATAATAATGGCTCTAAAATTCAAGCGTGAATCACGGCGACCACCATCCGTCCAGAGGCGGAGAGACGGGCTGACGGCGGCGGCAGCCCGATCACAGCAGCCAGCAGCTTCATGTACAAAAAAAAAAAAAAAAGGAAAAACAGACAGCACAGTTCCGACCGACTGCGGTGACTGTCTCTCTCCCCGTTACAACAAACACGTTGCGATTCAACCCGGCTGTTGTACCCAGCGGACTGCTCGCTCCTGTCGGCCACACACTGGAAAAAAACACCGCACAGGGACTCACACAACACAACAGCCTCCGTGTCAAATATAGTAAGGCTATATGGGGGGGCTTATTTTGATTTTATAGCGACCCCTCACCCACACACCCACTCCTGTAATTCCTCCTGGGTGTCTATGGGGTGCGAGAGGCAGACGGACAAGGCTACCTGTTATTTTCCAATCGCTGATTAAAACGCACAAACAAGGACATGACGGCAAAGACGGTCCTCGGAGCAGCCAAGGCGTCCCGCAAGAAAGCACTGTCTCCCTCTAGCTGTGGAAGACTGGCCGGGGACAGGCTGGCAGATGGTCAGGGATAGAGATAATAATAATAATAATAATATTTATCATAATAACAATGATAATAATAATACCACATCTGACACAGCCATCTCAAATCTGACTTTACATATAAAGCTACTTACATTTTCATGTCCCATAATGTAACTGCACCATATGTGATTTATGTTACTATGTCTTAGCCTATATGTTCATTTACTAATTTATTAAATTTGACAAGTATTTATGTTATAATTTTTTTCTCAAAAAAAAAAGACTGGTTGGTGTTGGTGAATCAAATATTTAAAGGGCTAGTTCAATGTTCAGTAGGTTTGTTACCTTTAATTGTCGGTGCAAGCTATTTTTAGAACGGCGGAGCAGAGCCGTGAGCTGAGCAGAGCTCTGCTAATGACCAAATATTTTCTCAAAGTATTATCATGTTGATAAAGAATGCAGAATTGTTATTACAGTGTATTGTCTTTTACTGTTTTTCTTTTTTCTGTTTTGATTTTAATATATTTTTATACTTCCGTAAAGCACTTAGAATTGCCTGGTGTTTGAATTGTGCTAGACAATTAACCTTGTCTTGCCTTGCCTTATACTGCTTGACTTTTTTCTTCTTTTTTTTTTTTTTTACCAACAGGCTTATTAATAGTTGTCACAATCAAAACTGAGTCAATGAATTAAGTATTACCTCAAACGAGGAAGAGAGAATCAGGATCTGCTAATGAAATCCTAGACCCACTGTTCCTAGGTTTTTAATGTGAAGACCCATGTGTTTGAAGAGAGCCTTGACCCCCCCCCTCCCCACAGCCCGCCTGTAAAGACTTGTGTCTGCTCGTACTGTCAGTGGACAGGCGATAGCTGTGACACTGGGGAGAACAAGTCTGTTGATTTGCGAAGGCAGTGAATGCATTAGAGGCAACCAGCTGTCAGGAGGCTCAGTCTCTATAGTTACTTCTTTGTCCTGGTTTTAAAACGAATGACATGGAATAAAAAACTGTAGTCAAGTTATTTTCATTCATAATTGCAAGTTTACACTGTGTTTAATGTAAAAAAAAAAAAATTTAAAAAGTGAATGTTTCAAATAAGGTATGATAGATATACTGTTTTTTTCGTTTTTTGTAAATAGTGCTATATCTGGTGTGCTTTTACATCAGGGATAAGATTGTGATCAACAGGAGTAGAGAAGCACTTTTAGGGGAGTTTTAAATACAAAAAAGGTAAAACTGAAGCATATATTTCAATTTTCATTGAAAATGTCTAAATGTATGCACATAAGGAACTAGAAAAACATTAAAGACTTCACTCCATATTCCAAATACTTAGATTTTTTTTATTATCATTATTTTTTAAGTAAAAAAAAAAGAGATATATTTACATTGATCAAAATACTGAAAATAGTTGAAACAAAACGATGTGTGAGAGCAACTGTTGACCAGTCTCCTCACATGTTGACAGTGGATGTACATGGCGTGTAGGTTCTCACAGTGTTTCTTGTGTCAGTTTGGTTTTAAAGGGGCGGGGGGCAGACTGGCTGAGGCCTGCTCCAGGAAGGCCAGCGGTCCAGGAGGAGGAAGGTCTGAGGGTTTACGATGTTGAACGCTCACATCCTCCAGCACTTGTTGCCAGTGGTGTAATTTGGACAAATGTTTCTGAACCAGCAATTCTTTCCTCTGTAGCTCATTACGCAACTCTGACACATCCTGGAGAGACAGAGAGAGAAAAGAGAGACAGACTTTAACAAACTAGGAGAATGAAATAAACACTGATAACATGTCAGAAAGGCTTACATTATGATCAATCCTGGATATGACCCATGTAATGGTTGTCAGTAAGGGGATTTAGGATATCTACAGATTTGTTTAATGTTCAAGAAATAGCCTAAGTAACTAAGTTGGTAAAAACTTGGAGGTGGAAAAAGTCAGGCTAATAATTTACCTCTTTCACCACCTGCTCTGGTTTCTGCACAGACAACTGAAGCCTTTTCTGCAAGAAGAAGCACTCTGTCTGTCGAGCCACGTCCAGAAACTTCTGTATGCACTGGTCAACACCTGCAACCGACAGACAATACCATGTTCAGCATGTTAGGATGTAGGGCATTTAGTTTCTGTTCTATTTCAAAACACACTGGCGAACAAATATGTTAATTAAAATAACCTAAAAGTTCCTCAGTTTTACTCTGAGCTGTATCTAATGTAAGGACATGTCTGAACATGTAAGAAACCAGTTTGTAAGAAAGACTACATAAAAAAGGAGGAGGATGCAACAGTAGGCTAACAAGTATAACCTGAAACACATCTGCAGCACCAGTTAGGAAACACATGTACATAATATTTTTTATCCAACCTAGTGTTGAGAAATGGTGTGAACCGATGTAATGAATTAAATAATATGGATCTAAATAAAGAGTGTCAAACAGACAACATTTGTAATTAATTGATAAAGATGAAGGTTGTACTACTCAGTATAGCCTACTGTAAATCAAAATAGAGATGGCAATATGACTAATGCAAAACAACAAAACAACCCAGAGCTTCACTCACCCGTTCGAATCTCCTCTTGGTCTGTTCCGTTAACGTAGTCTTGACTCACTAAGGATGCAAAACATGCCTGCAAAATAAACAGAACAACAACATTAAATTGGATTTAGTGTTTTCCGCTTTCTAATTAACCAAACGTAATAAATCTGAATTACAAAATATGGACAAAAGTCAGCATGCCTCAGGGAACAAGCCATATATTTTACTCCATTCACATGCCAATTGCTTTATCAGATGACTTTAATGTGCTGCAAATACCAACAATCATGTTTCCTATTTCCTGATAAACAATCTTGCCAAAAAATGTCAGAAAATAGTGGGAGAACACCCATCAGATTTCCCCATTTACAACAACAACAACAACAACAACAACAACAACAACAACAACAACAACAACAACAACAACAACAAGTTACTCGTTCTATTGTGGCACCTCTACACTACAATAAAGTCTGCAGAGCACAGTGGCCCTTGACTTATAGGAGTGCAAGCAGAACATTTTGGTTGTGCAAACTGTAAACTGACTTGCAATGCAAATTATACACATTTCCTTTTCATTCATGATCCTTAGACACGGTGACAAACAAACGAACAGCAAAAATTACTGGTTGCACATGTGCAAGTAGATGAAACATTTACTTGGACTGTCTAAAATGTTAGGGACAAGGCCCTCATCTTGGAGCCGTCTATGGCCCTGTATTGTAATTTCTCCTGTGCAAAACCAAAGAGCTGCAAGATAGTGAGTGAAGGAACCCAGACTTAGCTTACAACTGAGTTATGACTGTCGTTATTTCTTACTAGAGGATTTAAGAAGCACACAACGCCGGGGAAAGGTTGCAAACAATGTCAGCTGACTTAATGCAGTCTGTGTTCATATTGAGGTAACTGCTGTGGGTTATGACAGTAGCTAGCATTAGCACTAGCAGATTCTCCAGCTTGTTGAGTGTGTTTTACTGAATAAGCTTGTTGTAAACAAATGTGATAGAATAATAATAACAACCACATGTGTTTCACAGTAGGACGCTGCTGAGTGAGCGACACCACGCAACTAAACACGAAACAATAAACGACAGTTAGCAAACACGCAGCTAACGGCAGCTAGCAGCACATTAGCACATCGGTCCTACCTCGAAAGACGCCTCCAGCTCATCCACCAGCGTGTTGGTCGTGTTGCCCTGAGGTCTGGGAGCGGTACCGGGGAAACCCGGCTGGCCCGGTCCACCGGGACCACCGACGGGATGAGCACCGGGAGGCTGCTGACCGGGAAACATCCCACTCATGGAGGACGCCATCTTGATCTGGACGATTCTTGTTGCTACGCAGAGAGGAGGAGGAGGGCATGCGCACGAGCAGCTGCTCTGTTGGCTCGTTATGGCCAAAAGTTTATGGACACGATTGGTACATCTCAATAAATTGGAGTAATAGAAAAGTTTATTTATGTCAGTAATTCAATTCAGAAAGTGAAACCAATACGATATTCAAATTCCAACAGGTTTAGAGTTCATTCATTAGAAAATATTAACAATTTACGAAAATGAAACAATCAACTCAATTCATAATCCAAAAAGATCATAGAAATAAATAATGTCCAAGCAATAATCATATCATTGGCAAAATGTCAGCAAGACGTGGTCAACATTCAAACATAGAAAACAGCTCACCGTGAAATACATTTGTAGCCTACAATACAATCAATATCAGTTTTATTATTGTGATCTGCTCCTGTCCAAACAGTTCATCATGGTAGGGGAGAAGCCACCCTGCTGTCGCTTGCACAACATGGCAGGTGAGGGTGGATTTGGAAGAAAACTGAACCCAGGTTGGAAAAACATCCCTGAAAACCCCACAGGCCCTTGAAAAGATGATTGTAAAGTTGTCTGTTACAAAGAAAAGCTGTTCTGCTAAGCTGCCCAGTGAAAATTATAGTAGACCTATGGGTCCATATGTCTGTGTTTTAAACTCCCAAAAAGTGATAAAATAAACCATGCCAAAAGCTCAGTTGTGAGGGTTAAGGGTGGGGTAAAGGGCTATGCCAATACAATTACGGTCACGGATACAAACATACATGTGCAAGTTTACAAAACTATGGTTACAAATACAAAACCCTTTTTTCAAGTACACCTTCTTGAATGTTCCACAATACAAAGATTAGGGTGTGACTGCATGCTCTGCAACCTCTGGTCACGCTACTAACACTTGGCGTAACGATGTGTCCTGTGACTTTTTCTCTATGATCGCATCCGTGTATGATTATATCTCTGTGTTTGTGTGGATCTTAATCTATTCTCTCATGCCCATAGAACTTGTATGAAAAGAAAAGAAAAGAATGTAATTTATCCAGTAACTGAAATATTTTTCTGAAAAAGCGATGAGGAAGATTTGTGCAGTTGCATCATTAAACAGTTGTGCATTGGTCTTGTCATTGGCTCAAGTCAAAAAATCTTTAATGCACCTTCATAATGAATATGTTTTTCTTTTATTTAAGTATCTTATTACTTGTAATATCCTTGTTTTATGTTATCTGCTCAGGGACAAATGGAAATTCTTGCTGCTGTCCAGCATTTTCTACTGGTGTTCTCTGACATGCATTGGCTCTATACAATAAAATACATGTCTCATGTCCATTTGTGTCTGTGACCACATGTGTATCTAAACAAAGGCTTTAAATGCTGCGAGACCCAAGGCCAGCGGCACAGTGCTCATCCTGACGCTCCACGGTGCTCCACACGTGACTGTAGAGTTCATACCAAACAAGGCGCTCAGGATAAGAGGGGAGCTGCAGAGGTTTCTGGTTAAACAGCCTTGTTGCAACGAATTTACGCCTCCGGACGAAGCTGCAAAGAAAGGACACATGAGAAGGACAAAAAAACAGGATATAGTATATTTGGTTGAACATTTACTACAGGAACTCACCGTTGCCACCGAAGCAGCTGTCCTCAGCTCCCACACAAGTCAAATTTGTATTGCAGGTCCCCGCAATGCTTTCAGATGCATTCGCACAGGCAGGACACACCTTCCCATTTTCAAAAGTACTGGGAGCTGGGAACATAATGAGAAAGAGGTCTTTACATGTTTGACGGGCTGCTTCTACTTTGAGACTCAGCACATGTCAAGAGCATCTCTCAACGTTTTAAAGCCAGGATCAGACCTTGATAGATTAAAGTAGCAGTACATCTTACTGGCGAGTGTCTGGAAGTTGCAGTGGTCAGAAACGCAGCAAAACTGATTGTGGGCCGATCGCACGAAACCTAAATTAACAGACCATTCAGTCGCCGTGTTGACAGGAGTTATGCAGGTCAGCAGAGTGGAGCAGTTTTTATTCACTGTCACAGTTGTAAATGAATCGACAACCGTCACTGGATTGGGAAAAAAAACAAAAATCAGATTTATCTCACTAAAGGATACTTTATCATCATTAATGCATCATTTATTATCATAAATGCTCTAGATCACCCACCTGAGGTGATGGTCTGGCATGCTGTGCTGGTGACAGGACACTGGACTGAGGTTGTGTTGGTACACGTGTCGTTGCTGCACGCGTGGCATCGTAGCGACTCAGCTGAGAAAGACAGAGAAAATCATTTACAACATTCACTTTTAATGGCTGTCTCATTTCAGGAGATGTTGCTGTATGACTGGAGACTGCTCACTGTTTGTTAAATCAGATTGATCCCTTTTTTCTCAAAAAAAGTTCTAACATTCTGTTAGGCCTCGCTGTTCTATATCTAACATATCCATTTATTTAGCATTCATACACTACTTTTTTCATGAAGGTAACATTTACTCTTTTTTTCTGTCCATTCACACGTGCATGAATAGTTTGAAACACTCCATGGTCCAGTATGATCCGCACCAACACCAACCACAATTGTGCACATTTGCAACAAACCAGACAGTTTTCATCAGTAATAAGTAATAATCATTTCATAAGAAATGATAATAATGATAATAATAAAATGAAAAGAGGACAAATCACTAAACCACAACATTTTCAATGTACAAATATTTAAAACAAAAAGCTGCAACATTTGTATTATGCTTAATGTCTGATTTATGATTAAAGATGATTCACTTTTTTCCCCACCAATTAATAGTTTTAAAACTGAACTGCAGATTTAATCACACATGTAATCACTGCACGTCAAAAGTACATGGCAGTTGAGTTGTGGTTGAATTCAATCTACAGTAAAGTCCGTTCAGCAGCTTACAGATAAAAGACAAAATGGACGGCGCAGGCTCAGCTGTGCAATGGCTTAGCTACACAGTATAAAGAAAATATCATACCCCCAAAATGTAGAATATAAATGCAGATTTTAAAAAAAAGAGAGATATTCTTCTGTGTGTTGAATATAAGACAAGACTGATGCACAGAGGCAGTGAGTTACCTGTGTGGAGCAGAGCCCAGGTCAGACAGAGCGCCAGCAGCAGCTTCATGTTGGATGGAGGTTGGTGGGAGTCTGGTGCTTTGAGGCAGAAACCCTGCAGCTTATGTGCAGTCCTACAAAAGCCTATCCTGGGTGGGTTAAAAGAAAATATCTTATCATTTTTCTTCTAATCCAATAAGGAGGGTTTGGTAGAGATGCAACACCTGACCATGATGTCAGCTCTTTCTGCTGTGGAACCAGTTAAACTGCAGTTTATCTGATTTTGCTTTTTAGTTTTCTTTCTACAGTGATTCTGCAGGGGGCAACTAAAACTCAAGTATCCAGCGTTGCCACTAAAGAAGGTCAATGTGCACTCAGTTCAAATGTTTCCAGACAATATACATTTCTTTCATAGTCTTTGCGACAAACAGTGATGTACAGATAGACCTGTCTGAGGCAGATCTCACGGCAGTGCCCGTTTCCTGCATGCCCATCATGCTTTTGATTATCATTTGCAAGTGAGTTTCACTCAGGATTCCTCCATAAACTCTATATCACCCCAATCTTCAAAGTAGCCTGTGAGCAGAAAATACATGTATAACTGTTCTGATAGAAACAGAACAATTTTCATTTAAATTCAAGGCTGGCCTGAACAAATCAGCACAGATCTATATAACATGTTGATGTGTTGCTCTCGAGTCACATCCTCAATATCACTCCAGCTTGTTCTGGCTTTATCAAAATTTGTTTGTACCTTGGTATCAATGACAATAAAGGTATTCAAGAACAGAGCAGAAAATCAGAATCTCATGAATCATCTGCCACAGTTAAAAGTGAAAAGCAGAGACATTCACACACTATGTCACGATCAGCACAACACATACGTACGTACGCAGCACACGCCACAAAATCCCGCAGCATCACTTATCACCGAATGAGACGACGAATGATAAAGAGGCAGCGCAGCAGATGCAGCCGAGTTGTGAAACTGCATTCCACTGTGGTAACCTGACGCGCGCACGTGTCACACTCTGTAACCTTTCACAACAGAGTTCATGAATATACAGCTTTTAAAACATTAAAATGATAACAGGGTGTCAGGGAACTTCAGCTGCTGCTTCAAGATATACAGTGTCATGCAAAAGTTTGGGTCAAAATTTCTGTTAATGTGAACAGTTAAGTGGTTAAATGGAAGATTAAATAATCTCCAAAAGGTATCAAATTAAACATTAAACACTCTTTTGCAATATTTAAAGCAAAGGAATGTGTCATCTATTATTTCTATGCCGTTTGGAGATCATTTCATCTTCCACTTGCTGCCCAAACTTTAGTATGCGCTTGAAAGTTATCACAACCACAATCCATGATGTGATTATCTACAGTGTCTTGTCTGAGTGTGATGACTTCAGAAAATGCAATAATTTGGGAGAATGTGTTGTGTGGCTCCAACACACAACAAACACCTCATGTGTTTCAGGCTCGGCCAGGACAGTTTGAGAGTCTCTGTCAACTTGTTCCACGGTACAGCATCACAAGAGAAGGAGCAGAGCCATACTGGCTTCATCCACCTGCGCTTTGGCCCTGGATGGATGAGTTGTTGGTGATAGTGATGGATACACGCAAGTCTTCTGTTAAAACTGCAAAATCATTCTATTGCTTGTGATGCATTATGTTATGTAATACCTTGGATCATTTCCTTAACTCTTCTCATGCCGATCTCAAGGAAACGTTCCAGAGAGACCTAAAGGATGTGACGATTAAATAATAGATAATATCTGACATCAGATTCGCTGTCGATGTTCTACTACCCAGGAAGTAGGCTACGTTAATCACTGGGCCTTCAAACAAATGGAAACATTGTTTTGGTCCAACTTTTCTTCCTTTGACTCTCATGACTTTGTAGACGATTAAAAATAAATAAATACATCTGTAGCATCACTTCTTTTTTCATTGTTCTGCAAAACATCTAATGTCTGGTTGTCCTGTACCTTGTTTATGTGTGGTACCACTTTTCTAAGAGAGAACTGTGTACGCCAGCATCCAAAAAATATAATCTTCAATCTTCATCTGTCTATGTGAAAGTTTTCTCTTTGCCACACAGACACAAACACCAAACTAAAATACTGTGTCGGGTTTATTTATGCAACATATAAATTATCTGGACTAGTTTTTTCAGCCAAAATCACAACCATGTGAGGAAGGAAATGTTTACCACACTCAAGTCGAAAAAATATATATTAGACTAATGTATTTGTGTCTATAATCAAAGGTCCATCACTGTCACAAAGCAGCTGTACTTCACATGTCTATCATTAGTTTCTCCAAGGATATTATACAGTTTTATCATGTGTTTAACCCTTGGTATTCAGCTCTCTGTCTCTCTGAGGGAAGATCACCGTCGAATCCTGACAGGGGACGGTCAGAGAGTCTCGTTATATCTTTCAGACTCTGCGTCCGTCTCTCAGCCGCTGTGAGTCAGTCGAGCAGCAAACTCCACCAGCGTGCGTGTCGGTCTTCCCGACATGCCCTTCCTCAGGTAAGGAATTTCATCTTTGTTGCTCATCACGCCAGCGATGTCCAGATGAGCCCAATGAGGAGCCGTGACAAACTCTCTCAGGAATGCAGCTGCCGTGCACGCGCCGCCAGAGCTGCAGAGGAAAATAAAAAAAATGGAAAATCAACAGCCGTAACAATCAAAAAAGCAGGTAAACAAAGTCACAAAGAGACGCTCGCTGAAGAAGCAGCGGGACACGTACCGGCTGTATTTGCCGATGTTGTTGAGGTCGGCCAGCTGGCTGTCAGTCACCTGTCTGGTGTAGTGCTGGAACAGAGGCATCCGCCACACTCTGTCACCTGTCACAACGCTGGCCTACAACACGCACACGACAAGACAGACACACACACACGCCATTCGTCAACACAGGAGCTGACAGATAACAAGACGTTGTGCATGTGTGTGTGTGTTTATTGTGTCTACACAGTACCTTGTGCAGCTGCTCCCAGAGCCAGTCAGAGTTTGTGAATACGCCAGTTGCTGCTGAGCCAAGAGCCACATCCATCGCACCTTGAAGAGGCATTTTAGTATTTATGAATTACACCAACATACGGTATCTCTCATTTACAACAATTGTAGGAGCCATGAATTGTATTTTCTGTTAGTTAATGTTAAGGGTTATTTTTGTGTTGTTTGTTTTGATTATTATTTCGTTTGTGTGAAATTATATTGAGTAGCGGGTGATGTGATTATGGGTGAGGATAACAGTTAGTAATATGTTCAGGGAGAGGCCACTATTTTCTGTTTTTCATTGATCACTGTGATTACTTTTAAGTTCAGACAATTTATCATGAGTTCATCTTCTTTGTGTTTTGTTAAAAAACAGTTTGATCTTTAGCTCAGAAATCCCAGCGAGTTTCTTTTGTTAGTGCGTCAAACATCTGGGCTCTTAGTGGCTCTTTTGGTTAAAGCACATATGGAGTTAAAGGTAGTTTAGCTTTTAGTCAGTCTTTGTTTTTTGTCACTTTTGGTTTCATACCACAAAAAACTCACCAAACCAGAGTCAGATAAGAATCAAACTGAGAAGCTCACAATCTGGTGGTCTGAATCCAGATGTGCAGTGTCAGTGTGCACTTGACACCAAATAGAGCCAGACACAAGTGCTGTTTGCAAACCACTGAGTTGTGTTGTGTTCTTCTTACCTGTTAGAGTAGCAACATTGACAATGGCCCTGGGCTTGAAGGTGTGTCCATAACAGAGTGCATCGGCCAGAATCAGCCTACCCTCTGCGTCTGTATTATCAACCTGTATGTGGATAGAAATCAGAGTTTAAAAACAAACAAACAGACAAATACAAATGCACACACTAAATTTACCACTTTCATCACGAGTTCCCTTACCTGGATCGTTTTTCCATTCTTGGCCGTTACAACATCACCAGGTTTAGTGGCCTTTCCACTGGGCATGTTCTCACACAGAGGAGCCAGACCTGATGTAATGACACACAGCAGACAGGCAGGATGAGAGTTTTGTGTTCCCTTTGATATTTACAGTAAATATTTTATTGTTTAATGGGTGCTGGAAAAAACATCATCAACCACTTTGGCTCCACTAGAGCTGGGCGATGATGTATCAGTTTTATCAATTAATTTTGAATTAATGCACACTCATGGAACAATTCATCACTGTGCACGAAGCCAGCTGAAGGAAACGTGTCCTGATTATATGTGAAGATAAATCTCTGAATATATTCTGCATGAAATGTTAATAGTCTCAGTGCAAACCAGCACATCACTCTTCTTCTGCATCTGTTAACTGGCAGCATGCTGGTCCACATCTACTGCAGCTAACTGCCTAATACGACCCCGCGTCAAATATCCTAAACTGTCTCTTTAACGTCGTGACACTCACCAACAATGTTGACTGGCAGTTTCAGAGCGGCTGCTGTGACGATGGACGCACACACAGTGGCGGCTCCGCCCATGTCGGCTCTCATAGCATCCATGGAAGAAGAAGGCTTCAGGGAGATGCCGCCACTGCAGCCACACACATGGACACGTGACATGTGAGATACATGTTGTTTCATTACATATCCCATTGAGCTGGAGTGTGTATCATCATATGTTTTACCTGTCGAAGGTGATGCCTTTTCCCACCAACAGCAGCGGGGCCTGCGCGCTGTCAGGTGAGCCGTTGTAATGTAGCTCCAGGAAGACAGGGGGCTCCTCTGAGCCTTTGGAGACGCTGAGAAACGCTCCCATCTGTTGCTCCTCGATCCAAGCCTGAGATCTGTAGAAAACAAATTGAGACAAATCATTGTTCACCTAAATCTCAACTCTCATGCCAACATCAGTGACCTAGCCAGAGACGATCCAGCTGCAAAAAGAAATCTTATTCATTTTTCAGTTTGAATACACAGAGCAATGATTGAAGATGCAGCTTCACGTCCCTCTGTGTGTGTTTGAGTTGGGTTCCTGAAGGATATAAACAAATCAACTCAGAGTTGACTCATAAGTGCGTCCACGTCAGACCGAAGCCGTAACAAACACCAGTTTGATAGATTTACTCCTCTTTCTGTCTCTGTAATGTAAAATAAAATGCTCCAAAACCAAACAACAGTCAGTTACCACAACAGAGAAACGGAGCAAAGCAGCAGATCCTCACAACTGAGAAGCTGGGACTGAAGGATGTTTGGCATTTCAGCATGAAAAATAAATGACACGCTGAATCGATTTTATTGTTCGCTGCTACATTTTTGTCTGTTGTTGAGCTCTGCACTTGACGGTCAACGTCTTTTCCTGTTTGTCTCTGCTAAAGGAGGGAGAATACAAACAAACAAAAAACTAGTAGATATTTTAAAAAAATATATTCAATAAATAAATTGTTAATTCAGTCAGTGATTTATGTAAAAATGTCAATTGACTAATCCATTAGTTATTATATTGACAATTTCTCTACCAATAAATGCTCAAAACCTTCAAAATATACAGAATACATAAGAAAACTAATTAGTATATTTTCCCCAAATTGTCCTAAACCAGGTTGCTTCATTAATTCATCTTCCTGCCAATAAGTTTTCCCACAACACGCTACAAAAATAGCCCAAAATCTGGCAACACCATGTGAGGCAGTTGGCTCTGTGTGTCCCACAGTGGCCTGGAAACTCATGATTAGAAAGTGAATAAAGGTCAAAATGCCCTTCAGCATTGTGACTAATTAAAATTCTGTTCGTCTTCGCTGCACTTATTCACTTTCTGACGACAGTGTTAAGTTTTGCATCATCAGTAACGATGATTCACAATCACAAACCTCTTGTTTATTGTGACTCGTGCAGCATGTGGCGCTAGTTTCTCTTCAATGGTGTTGGCAAAAGCTGTAGGAGTGATGTGATTGGCCGGAGCCTCCATCAGTAGCCGTGCCAGGTTCTGGCCTTCTGCGTACACCAGTCCTCTCTCCCAGCCGGCCAAGTCGGCACTGAGACCAATAACACAAAGCAGTGATATTAATTTTCCACAGTGTCTAAAAGCTCGTCCCAGTTTTTCAGGTTATATTTTTAACCGTCTACCTTCCGTGAAGCTGCGTCGTCACTTTGGTCTTCTTCTTGGATTTGAGTTGGTCGTAGTGAAACAAGCCCAGAACAGCACCTTCAGCGGCTGACTGGGTGTCACCGCAGCCGTCCACCTCCACGTGGGTCACTTCCAGGTCCTGAAGTAACCGGCAGCCGGCTGAGCACACACACACACACAGACAAAAACACACACAGATATGAGACAACTCCAGTAAATCTTCCACAGATCCAGTGCTAACAATAACAGAGGAGATTCGTCTTACCTGACACTGCCTGTCTGATGTTCTCCTTGCTGGTGTCCCAGTTCTCTGCTCGACATAGCCCCACGTCGTTCTTCCCCAGCCCCACCACCGCGACACAGGGGAAGTCCTGGAGAAGAGACACAGAGTCCATGTCATTACTATGATGTCGTCATGTCATGGACTCTCAGCTAAACTCACGCCACAAACCCTCGTTACCTTATGGATTCCATAAAATATCCTGCTCTTGCCTTTCTTCAGTGCAGGTCCAGAGCTGGAAAATTAAAAGAAAAAAGACCAAGTTCAAGAAACAAAACAATGAATAGAGGAGACAACAAGTTTGTTTTAGATCAGCACGTGGTTAAGTCTGATTGTTTCCATCATCATTTACTGACAAACTACTCAGCTGTCAGCCAGGTCTCCATCTATAAATGGCTCTGATCACCAATCACAGCCGTGGTTTGTTGACATGGTGTGATTTATGACAGGAAACCAGCAGGTCACCCCCAAGGTCAAGGTTTAAGAGCCCCTGCACTCTGTAACATCTCTTCCAGATTAAATCAGATGCAGGAAATCTTTACTTTTTAAACACATTTCTTTGTTTTGATCTTTGGTAGCTATGTCATAGTTATTGTTTTCACTTATTATATTGCCATTTCTTTCCCTTTACAGTCAGACCTTTTTGCATGGTGTTGATTTGACATCTTTGCATATTCTACCAACACTTTTCATCATGCCCAGCTACTTTGAGTACTTTTTTTCCTATTTATGACTTGGTTTGTCTTCACGTAACAGTTAATTTAACACTTTTAAGAAATTGTTTGAAAGCCCTAATTCTCACATCACTGCAGCAGCTGTTGATGCAAATTTAAGGTGCAATGCAAAGGTTTGGACAGCATAGCCGAGCTACTGAATTAGATGGGGGCACCTTGTTTGCTTTTCACAAAAAAAACCCCACAAACACCCAACCAATTACAGTACGTCGTTATCCTTCATGAAGACTCACATGTTCAGTAGCTCAGAGAGTTTTCCAGACAGGGTTTGGTCGAAACCTGCAGCTGCCTCTGTCAGGTGAACTCCGCCCTCCTGCTCAAACACTCCCAACACCAGACCCTGCACACACATAAACACGACAGGATAGACACACACTCACACGAACAAATAAGGCTCAGACAAACAGGACAGAGCTGAATTGCGCCTCTGTTGTTGTGAGACACTCATGTCTGTCTGTCATGCTCCCCTCTCACCTTCCTCTGGCTCAGGTGAGTCTGTGAGCCGGAGAACAACCGGCTGTGGTTCGTCCTGGTCCGCGCCGCCTCCGCCGCCGCCGCGCGCACCGCTCTCTTCACTAGAAGCATCGTCATCTGCTGAACATCAATGGACTGACCGATATAAACATAAACTTTAATTGACGATACAGTTGTTAAAGGTCGTAAACATGTGCAAAACGCAGCCAAGTTGATGTAACACCGTCGCGCTCTTATTCCGTCACCAACAAGCGACCGATCGAGGCGGATCACTGTCGCCACCTCGCTGCAGAAGAGAGTTAAGACAAATCCTCTGACTTTTTAGGCACTCACTTCTACTTCCCAACTTACAGTAGGTCACACAGGCTGCACTCCAATGAATGCACGACACATTAAAAAAGAAAAAGGCATAGTCTATTTATAGCTATATATATATGTTAAAAAGTGGAGAGCGTAGTAATAGCATAGTAAACAGAATCATATATTTATTTATTGGTAAAAATACAACACCATAGCACCGCCATTACCCATTTCATGTCATGCACCCCCTAGTTGCAGCTTGCGCACCAGTTTGGGAATCCACTAGACTTTGGACTTATTATACAAATATTCAGTGAACCAAATCTGTTACTGGATAGCTATACAATGAGGGGAAAAACATCATCATTCATGTTCACATGCAGCTATAGACAGAATATACAGCAGGAGGTCCAGAGGTCAGAGACTGAGTTCAGGATGTGGGATGATCAATGTCTCCTGTGACCCCTCTGGTGGTGTAGTAGCTATAGGCTACATTGGCATAATTTCAGAAGAAAATAGGCTATATTAGGGAAAGCAGCTGATTATACTGTTTTTCCAAACAGGTATGTGTCCATTAACTATCTGCTGTTGAAACAATAAAACCATCATTTGCTTGTCATATGCTACTGTACAAAGGCTTGTTGACATAATCGCTTTCGATTCATATATTTCACATTATTTACATAATATTCGTAGTTTGTTTCCCTTGAAAGACCAATGTGTTGTATGTTGCTCTTTGTGGGATTTATTCTCCTTTGATCTGGATCTTTTTTTTTCTTCAGAGAAAAATCCCCTGAGGCGAATGTGAGATTTAAAACTTGACTTGAATGTCCATTTCATTCATTCCTTCATTTTTTCATTGCCTCACAGTCCAGGCAGCTTTTTTATGAAGCACGTCAACACTTGTCCAGATAACTGTGACTAATTATAGGACGTCAAGGAGTGAAACTGTGATTATATAACGAGCCTAAGTGTCCAACCATTAGTAATGTAAGTGCTATATGATGCTCCTTGCGTGGTCTTTCAGTAGAGCAGGTCCAGAGCAGAGATTGTGGGCTCTTCAGGCTTCTTGATCTCTGGTTTGGGCAGCTTGATCCGGCTCATTGCGACCACTCCGCAGATGGCAAAGTGAGTGGCGATGCTGCCTACGCCCAGCCAGAAGGACCAGTCCAGGCTGTCATCCAGGACCACAAGGACAAAGAGGTTTTCCTGATAGTTTGCCACCCGGTCAGTCAGACTGTGGTGCCTCATCGCTGCCAGGAAGCATAAAACACCCAGGGCGCCGAAAAAAGCTGAAAAGACATAGATAGTGAAACGTATTGCACGACAGCCAAGAACTGGGCCACAACAAGCGGGTAAATTGAGTTGTTTACCAGCAATGAAGTTCCACAGGTAGAGCCCTTTGTGCCCCTTGATGCTCTGGTAGGGAACCTTGCGTGCGTTGTAAATACAGAAAGAGAGACTGACCAGAGCGAAGCCGATGGCCACCAGCAAGAAGAGGATCACCATCACGTGAAGGCCACTGTTCAATGTTCGTATGAGCTTTGGGAAAACTGGACAGTCAGACAGAAAGAGAGAGAAACACACAGCATCAGCCCTGCATTATGGTTTGTACAAGTCCAGAAAGACATAGTCATAATCACAAGATTAAATTTGCATATCTTAATCAAACATAAGCTATTTCAGTGTGTATGATAATAACAAAAATCAGAAATCATTTTATTCCAAGTACTGTCTGATTCCACTGATATCTTTCTACAACTCTTCAGTGCAGCAAAAGTATGTTTAGCCTACATCCAATTTAATACTCAAATCAATGCTTTTCATGCTGCACTATTTCATTAACTGAAAGATCTTGCTTGTTGTCTTGTGCATCATGTTGCAAAATGTTTCCCCAGCCTGACAAAGGCCTATTTGGTAGTTTGGGGAACTCTGTTGGACTTGGCTGAATATCTAATGCTGTTGATGCAGTAATTGAATATCAAACAATAGGCCTACATTATATTGTACTTATTTGGATTAATTTGTTATGGGTGATTTCATAAAAACACATCAGGACCCCAACAAAGACTTTGATGTTGTAGCTATATATTAAATCTTACTATATATTTTGGAGCGCCTCTTCCCGAGCCCGCACTTCTTGCTCTTTCCTCCCTGGAACAAACCATAATAAATATCCCCGATGAACTGGTCCAGCTCCGGATGTGAAGCGTTCACTATTTCCACTCCGGTTTTGCACAGGATCCGCCCGGTGACCCACCGCTCCGTGGACAAGGCCACGACCAACAGGACGACTGATAAGACGCAGAGCACCGAGGCCACCGTGAACGTTATCCGTTTCCACAGAGAAGGCATCTTACGAGCCCATGGTGCCTCGACGGTGGTAACACGACCTCCGGCAGCGACCGCGGAGCCCACTCGGCGATCACCATGAGTTTATTCTGGAGTTTGAAGAGTCGAAATAAATCATAATACGACAATAAGAGTCGTTTCTCTAGATGCAGTGTTTCCTATATCGATGCTGCACGAGTCACAGTGGAGAAGAAACCGAATCTATGGCGGTCAAAGAGATCTCTTACCGGGAGAAACTCTATCCCTGCCCTCAGCTGGGCGCCTGGTTTCTGCTCCCTCTCTCCCACACACACTCCTCTTTATTCAGGGGATGAATTAACCTTTGCGACTTGGTATTTGGAGCAGGGGATGTAATTGGTGACCTTAGTGGTTGATAGGCCTACTATAAAACCATGTATGCAGAGTTAATTGTGTCAGAAAGACAGATGTGGTTAATTAAAATATAGCTACACACCAAAGGTCAGCTTCTGGAACCAGTGAGTATTATTTAGGCTTTGTAGTCCTAAACCTCACATGTTACTGTCACTCTCCACTTGATAATTTAAGCCTATCTGGATACCAAAGTCTGTAGGCCTATCACTGTACTGCCTAGCACTTCTGCATATTACCTATATACCCCATACACAGATAACCCAGTAATGTGGTAGCAAAATTACATAATAATAAATAAACAAGCAATAATAATAAAAAAGCTCAGAAAGTGAGAATGTGCAAAAAAAATAAAAAATAAAAATACAGGCCACATAAGGTTACACTCTTATTTCAACCATTATAACAACTAGACCCCAGGAAGATGAGGACTAATGGGGATCCATAATAAACTAAACTAAACAATTACCTATAGCTGGTTGTTATAGTGATCCTTTGGGTGCAAGCATCTGTCATACAGGCCTATATTCTGGGTACAGGTACACTCTGTACAATGTACACTATGTGCGTACAGAGTGTATCCTGGTACAGCCAGATCTTCATCAGGTTCAGTACACATAACTACTCCACCTTTTTGTATTTTGCCTAGAGCTAAGACATTAATAGAAGATTTTTTGACACAGGGCCCATGTACATGACAGGCTCTCAAGATTAGATATAAACTGGAACAGTTTCTTAATTGTATCAAATGATTTGGTGGCTCATATTATTCCATAGTCCAATAATTGTTTTCACATTATGATTGTAAATGTTTTTAAATGTAAGTTGCAGCAATTTTGGAGTAAATTAACTTACTTGGCCTTTGGCGACACCTGCTGGCGAGTTGCCAGCACTACGGGGCGTGATGACGTCACGGCGTGTGACGCAGATGTCAGTCTCCCAGGCAGCAGCAGCTGAGACCGTTTGGCGAAGATGGCGGACTCGCTGTCGACAGGTCTGGGAGAGGAGAAAGAGAAGGAGAAGGAGGACAGAGAGAGGGACGGAAAGGCTGCGAAAAGCGACAAGAAGAAGGAGAAGAAGGACGGAGTCACGGAAACACTGGGGTTTAGCGACAAAAACGGAGGCAGCAAGAGCAAGAAACGCAACCTGTCAGGTGAGAGCTAGTAGCCACGGACCCCCTCAGTTTGACAGCGCTAAGCTAGCTGCTGAAATCATTGTTTATTATTATTATTTATTGTTTATTCGCCAGCAGACAGGCAGGCAGGGGTTAGACAACACCACTGCACGATAAGCGTGTTTATCTGTGATAATCAGGTGTTCAGAGCACGCAGTTGCAATTTCAGTCAGTGGAGTCTGCAGCAGCAGCCGCTTTGGGCGCTGCTCGGTGTTGCCAGGTTTGCTTGGAAAAAAGTAGCTAAGTCTAAACCTAAAAATCCACGTAGTCGACACAAAATTAGCCCAATCTGGTCTAGGTTTCATGTGCACTAGAGATGCATCCATGTACATATGGTTTAGCTTTTATCCAGTTGTAGCTAAAGATACAGAGAGTATTAGCCTAATGTTAGTGGATCCACTGAGTTTAGCGGTGAGGGGTGGGACACAACTTGAGCCCCATCTATAAGCCCTCTTGTTTACATTTTATGAAATGAAGCATGCCGAATTTGCAACTATTAGTTATTGATCGGTGTTTACTAGTGGATGCACCGACACTGGCCTCAATAATATCGTAAAAGACTGAAGAAAAAAACGCTAAAGCACTGATCCCATGGTTAAAAAAAAGAGTCTTTGTAGGTTTATGGGCATTTATTTGCAGTATACATTACAGTTTATATTAACTATACATCCTTTCGTGACGTTGCACCTAAAAGTATCTCTATCATGTCTTTTCGTTTAGATCTCAGACATCCTCGTGCAAACCAGAGCTCTGTTGCACAACTCGTGACAACCGGGTTTTATGCTCGTTTTACGACTTCAACTGCTGCTTTTTTGCAAATGTCGATGGTGTTGATAAGCGTGCAAAAGTGAAAGGACTTCTTGTCGTGCATGCACCTGTCAACCCTCGCATGCAACTGTAATGTCTCACGGAAAACCGCGTAGTCTGGCAACACCGGCGTGAGGTTTCACCGAGTTTGCACCGCCTCTGTCACAGATGAGTGTCAAACTCTGAGCTGGATTAAAGACACGTCTGGAGTCTGATTTATGCCTTATGCTCCCTTGTTCATATTGGCTGTACTGACTGCACTGGTTGAATATAACAAATGACATAATAACTGTAATTTTGAGGGTGTACTATACCATTTATTCTACTCTATACTCATACTTACTTGTGTAAGTTTGTGAATTTGTGATATTACAGCATCCTTTTAGGTTTTACATTTGATTTATAGAACAACTTCTCTTGAAAAGACAAAAGTGCAAAAGGAAGTGTTGTGATATATATATATATATTTTAACAATAACCTATGATCATGTAGGCTTTTTAATGCAAATACTTTTACTAACACGGAGAAAATAAAGCTCTTCCCAAGTTCTGAAAACAGATCTTGTTTTCACTGGCTGAGAATTAGTTCCTGTAACTTTGATACATTCAATTGTTTTGTTTTATCAGGAAAATTAATGCTGCGTGGGATATGAAAACATTTCAGTCGATACTGTGCTTCCAAGTTAAACAGTGTTCCCAATTTGGAGCGGAGGAACTTGGTTGACCCTGCACAGCGTCCTACCAACTTTGGAGCCTCGACCGTGAGCCGGGCTTTATCGCCTGATGTCAGTGGCCAACCTCACTAATGCTCTTGTGGCTGAATGAGAGCAAATCCCTGCAGCCAAGTCCCAAAATGTTGCTGTAAACCTCCTCAAAGGAGTGGAGGCTTTGATAGCAGCTGATAGCTAACTTTCAGTGGAGCTAATTCATATTTTCTAGAGGGGATTGATGAGTATGAATTGGAAAATACATGGTTGATGATTAGCTTAGGACTTATCTTTGTTTGCAGTGGGAATGCAGACGCAGGCAGCAACTATTAACCCCTGAATTATGTCATCAAAGCTTTTAGGATGGTAGTTATTTCTGTCACTGTGTCCGGAGAGGGAGGTTAACTGACATTAGACAGGTGATGGTGACAACCTTCACTATGGAGGCTTGAGAAAGATCGATTGGTTTAATTGGTGTATGTGTAACTTTTCAATGCTTTTCTCCCCCTTTCTTGTGTGTCTAGACTTGTCTCTGGTCAGATTTATAACAACCGAGCTCACCAGAGGCTATTTCCTGGAACACAATGAGGCCAAATACACAGAGCGCAGAGAGAGGGTCTACACCTGCCTCCGCATCCCCAAGGAGCTGGAGAAGGTAAACGCTCAAAACATTCACTCTGGAAAATTATGAATGTCTCACAAATGAAATAAATTAATTTTCCTCTCTGTCTCTTTCTGCAGTTGATGACATTCGGCTTCTTCCTGTGTCTGGATGCCTTTCTCTACGTGTTCACGTTGTTGCCCCTCAGAGTCCTTCTGGCTCTTTTACGACTCCTCACATTGCCATGCTGCGGCCTCAGGTAAAGTCTTACAGAAGTGTCAGGTCTGCAGGTTTCAGTCAGTTTCCCCTGTAAACATTAGGTCAGTATTACGTTAATCATTAAAAGCTACATTCAAAGCATGGACAATTGATGTCAGTTTAAATTGTGTTCGTACACTTTAGTTTATATTCCTAACGTTTACATTTCACTGTCACTGATTCCCTCATATCCACGTCAAAACCCCAAGAATACAAACATTACAGCAGAGCTGGATTCACACCTCTCTGACACAGTTATATGTATGATAATCTGGATAATAATATGCATGTTTGGTGGTACATGTGGTTTAAGATGTCTATGTCCTGTGTAGATTGAATAGTATGAGTTCTTCCTATGGATGTTATTTTTCTGGACGACAATTTTAAGAAATGTATCATTAATCATTTTGTTTCATTGTCTCACATGAGAAGATTTGTAAATTGTCTTGGTTTTATTATATGTGTAAATTGACCACAAACAAGCAATTTGAAGAACCAGGGGCCACATGCATAAAAATCAGTGCGCAGATTCGATTCATGACTAAAACTGTGCATATGCACAAAACCAAAGACACAAACATACATGTACTTTTCATCATAATTATGAAGCTGTATATGTGCATAACTCAGCTTTATAAATCTTCCACATTCCATACCCAGTTTGCATTTAAAAACAGTCACTCCCACAGGTGATCAGACACAGAGAAAAAAAGAAAGATAAGAAAAAATATAATTTTCAACGATAGGTTTTACTTCTTAATACTTTAGTACAGTCACTATAGATGTAAAGTCCTGTTTTACTCTGAACTTCTTATTACAGTTTTTCTCGATTGCTAAGACACATTTCTCTAAAGCTTCTGTCCTTTTCTCTCAACTGTGAACACAAACCCCAATTTTCAAGCTACATCCACAAAACCTCTGACTCCTCTTGCAAAACCAAACTTTCACCTCAAAACAGTTTAATCTGTGCCCAAAACTGAACTTTGTTGTCAAATCATGCCCCGAGTCAGTCAAAATTAAAAACACTACCGAGCAGTCACTAAACACTACCTGGAAAAATAAAAAACACAATGCTCAGGACATGAAGCTGTGGAAATAAATGTTTGTTGTTCACTACAGGCTAAATGCATGTTGCAAAACAAATCACCTGTGCATTTAGCACTAGTCTCCTTCCCTTTCTTTCACCCCCCCTCCCCACATCCATTTCATCCCCTTTTCTTTCCTTCCTAGTTCATCCCTCCCTCCCTAATCCTCTCTTCCTTCACCCCGTCGCCTTTCATCTTCTTCTCTTGAAAAACAAAAAAACCTGTGCATTTAGCACAGAATAAATGTGTCTTAGCAATCGAGAAAAACTGTAAAAACAACAACAAAAAAAAAAACAAGTACAAAAAATAGAAATCCTGAAATCCTGTGCATTTTGTACATACTGTACACGTAGCACTTGTACAGTACAAAAGTATTGTGCATTTAGCACTTATATACTGTAATCAAATAAAGTACAAAAATCTACAAATGAGAAGTGCATACAGTAACTCAGCCACAGCATTACAGTATTTCTCTGTATACAGTAGTACTGATCAAGTCCTGACCTGTACTTTTATGTTCCCTCACATCATTGGACACAAGTGTTATCAATTTTGAGTTGTTGTGTTCAACCGGTGAAACTTGTGCTTTAGTTGTGTTTGACTTTTGCCACCTGTGCTAAGCATTCTGCAGCACAGGTGCATCACAATGAAAATGTGTTGATAAGGTGTGTCTAAACAGGTGAAAAGTGTTTATGGTTTTGCCAAAAGAGTGACTGATTCAATCACTGGGTTCTGACAACTGAGAATTTGGTTCAGAGAACAGGGTTTAGTGTTTTAGCAATTGAGAAAAACTGTAAACAGTGAGACGCATACTGAGGCTACTAGACTGTAGCCGCTATAGACTGTGTTATTGTTTGTGACCTGTAGAGGGCAGCAGAGCTCTGTCTGACCGCTCTGAGTGGATCACATCCACCTGCAGTCTGTTGCCCTCCTGTCCTGTTGTGTATGAGATTGTATGAATATTTCATCTCTAAATGTGTGTGTGTTTGTGTTTTTTAGTGGCTCCCGCCTGCTCCAGCCAGCCCAGGTGTGTGATGTGCTCAAAGGCTTCATTATGGTTTTGTGTTACTCAATGATGAGCTACGTGGATTACGCCATGATGTACCACATCATACGGGGACAGTCTGTCATCAAACTGTACATCATCTACAACATGTTAGAGGTGCGCTCTGATAATTCCTCCCAGTGTTTATAACTCTGTCTAGACATCTACTCACTCACTCACTCATTCACTCTCACTACCTCACGTTGTCCTTGTTGTGTTGTCAGGTGGCGGACCGCCTGTTCTCATCATTTGGTCAGGACATCCTGGACGCTCTGTACTGGACAGCAACCGAACCCAAGGAGAAGAAGAGGGCGCATATAGGAGTGATTCCTCACTTCTTCATGGCCGTGCTCTATGTCTGTATCCTACCTGAGAAGAAGCTGTGGCAGTTTGTGTAACTTTGTGCGATTGTGATTGCTCAGAAATAGAAATAGAAGAAAAACGCTCAGAGCCAAACAAAAGGAGAAGAAATTAAACTGCAGCAGTTTTGATAATCATGCAGTTAAATCATTAAGTTAATGTTGATTTCTGGAAAGACATGCAACAATTTAAGATAAGCAATGAAAGTAGCAATAGAGACCAGTAGTGATTTTGTACAAGGTTGTACACATTTTTATTTCTGATCTAAAGTTGGATTGACTCACTTTTGGCAGCAGCCTCTAGTGGTCATTAGGGGAACTGTGGTTTATAGCACTTGTGGTGAGTTTATTTTCCAACCAAGTAATATTAAGATATTACATGTGTATGTATATTAGTGTGTAGGCAATAACAAAAATAAGTGATTAAATGTCAGAGATGTCCTAAACATGTTTTGATTTTGGACTATTGGTTGGTAAAAAGAGATTATGTGAAGATGAAAAGAAGGATCAATAATGGACTAAGCATTAGTTGCAACTCTACACAGCTTCACTTCATACTAGTATTGCACACTACTGTAGTTGTGCTGTATATCAAAACATAACACAGTACTGTAGTCCCTGTGGTTCTTGGTGTTTTTTTTGGTTTCCCTTAACATGTTTGTGTTTAGTTCTTCATGCCATCCTCATCATGGTTCAGGCCACAACTCTCAACGTAGCGTTCAACTCCCACAACAAGTCTCTGCTCACCATCATGATGTCAAACAACGTGAGTATAAGATGCACATAAAACATATCGGCAGCGTCGACGACCAAAAAGTGAACGCAGCAGCAGAGATCAGTGATGATGTTTGTTTTTCTCGCAGTTTGTGGAGATCAAAGGAAGCGTCTTTAAGAAGTTTGAGAAGAACAACCTTTTCCAAATGTCAAACAGTGGTAAGTCCTCAGTGATTCATTAAACAGCCTAGTATTGTGTCACTTAACTCAGAGTTTGTTTGTTTGTTTTTTGGACATTTTGTACCCCTCAAGCCTTTGAATTTGGCGATTTAGTACAAGGTAAATTTATGGAATCAAACTCAGCCGCAGTGAGTACAAAGTAGGTTAATCCAGGATTGATTTGTTTGTTTCCCACAGACATAAAAGAGAGGTTCACCAACTACATCCTCCTGCTCATCGTCTGTCTGAGAAACATGGAGCAGTTCTCATGGAACCCAGGTAACTACGGTAACACCGACGACGTGCCGGTGCTGGTTTATCGCTATGACGAACTGTTAACGAGACTCTGCTCCTCGTCAGTGTGGTTCAGCATTTCACTGTCACTGATTCCCTCATATCCTTTTTTTTTAATAAATAACGCAAATACACACTGGATATCGGACACTGAGCAGTTTTTTTTTAAATGTGTGTGTGTGTTTATTTTTAGACCACCTGTGGGTGCTGTTTCCTGACGTAGTCATGGTGATAGCGTCAGAGGTCGCTGTGGATGTCGTCAAGCACGCCTTCATCACCAAATTCAACGACATCAGTGCTGATGTGAGTCCGCAGTTTATCAATAAGTCGTACAACGGCTGCTTTAAAGACAGGCCAGTGCAAAAAGGAGATAAAATAATCTGTTGCTCTTTTTATTTATTTTTAAAGTTTTCATCCGCAGAAGGAATTTTACTCAGTTTTAGGGCTTAATGTCTCTCTATTTATTTTCATTCTTTACGTTTTTCTTGCCTTTTTCTTTCTTTATTCTTTAACTTTAGGCAGAGTCAGTACATTTATTAGGCCAGTCATGCCACGTATCATTGTTTTACAAATAACCTTTGATGCTGAAAACGACATAAGTTGTAATTGACAGCAGTTTAAATGAACAACAAAATAGATTTATACAAATTGTTATTATTCAGTTTGTGTAGTCTTTCAGCACCTGTATTATATCTGGATACTGATACTGTTACAGGCATGTAAGGAACATGCAGTTTGAGCATCATGGGACCCAGTAATGTCAGAAAGTATATAGTTATATTAATATAACTATCAATGTGAATTACTGTGACTGAGCCAGCTCCATCCACTCAAGCAGACTGTGAGTTGAGGTTTAAAGCTCAAGGAAAAGCGTGTAAATGGACCTTGAGTTACTGTAGGATTATCTTGTCCTTGTCCTGTTTTAAATATCAAGAATGAAATTGTTTTTGTGCCTCTTGCAAGGTTACAAGTGCATGGTTATTTTACTTTTCTATTTTTAGCGCCTTCACGCGGTCTCACACACCGTCCCACTCACAGCAGCTTCTCCGTAGTATCAGAGGGAAGCCGTCAGTCTGCTGAGTGTTTCTCTCCTTTTGTGTCGACCTTGTTCACTTCACCTCGTCTTCTCTCCTTCTCATCCTCTTTTGTTTCCTTCACGGAGTTGGAACCGTGGTTATGTAACAGAGAAACCAACTCCACAGGAAGGGATTAACCCCTTTATCTCCAAACTGTCAAACCTAATCAGATGAAGTTGGCGTTGCCGATCTTGAGAACCTGTTTCTTCTCATTTAATCCATGTGTGCACATTTTTGTTTGTCTTTTTATACCGTCTTTAACTGGTTTTAATCACATAGATATTTCTATTCGGGCTGACTGTTGTTCTGTTACTGTGTCGTTTCCCAGGTATATGGGGAATACAGAGCCAGCCTCGCCTTCGACCTGGTCAGCAGCCGACAGAAGAATGTGAGAAAAATACACTTCAACATCAGCTTTGTACGACCAGTGTCGGGCAAATGTTTGTTGGGTTCTTTGCAGAAGATATCTTTATTGATTGATTGATTGATTGATTGAAGTGTTTATTTCCAATATGAAAGACAACATAATACAAAAGGAAATAAGACAAAACATTTAAACACAAGACATAGAAATACATATTCGGAGTTTCACTTTCATCGGCAAAGCAAAGCTGAGAAAATGTTTACTTGTACAGTTAACTTATAATTTAATTAGGAAGTTTTAGATTAATTCTGCTTTTCAGTGAGATAACAAATGGTCCATGTGTCCTCAGGCTTACACAGACTACAGTGACTCAGTGTCCAGGAGAATGGGCTTCATCCCTCTTCCCTTAGCTCTTCTGGTGAGACGTTCTTCTGTTCGTTACCTTTACTATATGTAAAGTGTATACTGCATAAACCTAACGTTGTATTTTTGTTTGTTTGTTTCAGTTGATCAGAGTAGTGACCAGCTCAGTGAAAATCCAGGGTTCACTCTCCTTCATGTGTGTGTTGCTGTTCTACTTGGGGTAAATATGAACTTTCCAAGTTTCGCATGCACATCAGGTTTTGTTAGTTCTGCTTTTCTCTGTGTTTTTATTAAATCTCTCTTTTCCCTACTGTGTGTTTCCCCGTGAACAGGATGATCACTCTGAAGGTGCTCAACAGCATCGTGCTGCTGGGGACGTCCTGTGTGTTCGTCAAAGAGGCCAACATGGAGGAGAAGCTCTTTGACCCGCCACCGTCTGTCGTCTCCAGCCGCGCGAACTCCAGAGCGCATCGCACCAAACACGTTCCTCACACGTCACCTCAGCAAGGTAACACTCAGAGTTTCCGTCCCACGCTATTGCTATTGATAAATTACACATTACAGAGCAACTTTACACCGTTGAAGCGCTTCACAAATGTTATTCCAGCCTGTCTCTCCTCTTGACCTTCTATGGAAATATGTTTCAGCCGTTTTCTACCTTTTTAAATCATATTGCATATTATGAAATCATATTATTGTCGTACGATATTTATACTGGTCAGCATCAGCTTGTGCAATCCTCAGCATATTTTTTCAAACAAGTAAATAGTAAAAGCAAAGACCATCCTCAGAGAAAGGATTTCTTGATTTATTTCTGGAAAAAAAAAAAGTTAAATAACGTTTTTATTGAACACTTTAATTGAGACCAGGATCAATTGATTTTGTAATGAAGTGGATGGACACAAAATGAGGTGAAGGTGGTGCTGTCCTCGCCACGTACTACATACACATGTATACATACCGTACCGTACGTACGGCGCCTTCAACTGGCTCAGCTGACTTTTAATAGGCAACGTATTTCAGGAGTTTCTAAAATAAGAGTCCGAGCACTGTCTTCTCCTGGTGCACTGTGCCAGTTTCTATAGATGGCGACCAACAACACATTAGAGTAATACCTCTAAGTTAATTTAGTTTATTTCACTTAGTTTGTTTATTTGTTTCATCCATTGAAAAAAAGAAAAGAAAAACAGTTTAATATAAAAAATAATGCAACTCCTGAATGAAAGGAAGCAGAAACAAGCACACTGCAAAAACTCGAAATCTTTCGTTTGATTTGAATTGATTTTGATTTATTTGTCAGTAGAAAGAAAAAAATACAGAAACTGACGAGGATAACACAGAAAAGTCCAAGACTTATTTCCACTGTGGTCCTCTATAAACATTGACATATAAAAAATTTCCAAGAATATTTGTCTTATTTCCTGTGAAAATGTATCATTTCTAATCAAAACTAATCTCATCACCTAAAAATTAACTTGTTTTCAGATAATCTTCACTTGTTTCAAACTAATTTTCATTTTGAAATAAGTAGAAAAATCTTTTTTGTCCTTGTAATAAGAAAGAAAAACTTGCTCCATTGGCAGATTTTTCTACTGATCAAGTGTAAATTTGTTTGAAACAAGTGAAAATTATCTGAAAACAAGTTAATTTTTAGGTGATGAAATTAGTTTTGACTAGAAATGAGACATTTTGACAAGAAATAAAACAAATATTCTTGGAAAGATTTTGAGTTTTTGCAGTGCAAACTTATGTATTCTACCCTCTATCCTTTTGCAAATGACATAATGCAGTGTGAAGTCTAACATGAAGAACTTCAAGAGGATGTAATATGATTTTCACAGGGAGACAGATATTTAACAAGACATGGTTCACACGGATTCACTAAGTTTATCTTTGAGCTATTGATTTACATACTGTGTAGCTGGTTTACTACTTACGAAGACTATTAGTGCTAAAACTAACATTTAAGATAATTCATGGGTTTGATTTGTGAAAAGATTTCATTCATTAATTCATTCACGTTTCTCTTATAGTTCCTCATCAGCTTGAACTGAACTCTGTCTCTCTCTCGGAAGCAGAACCTGCACCAGAGAAAGGAGGAACACCGCTGGTATCCGACGTTTCTCAGCCCGCCACCGTCGCAGAGAGCTCCGCCCCCACACTTCCCAAGAGCGACTCGGACACATTCCTGACGACGCCCGACGAAGAGGACGACGACAAAATCATCAACGCCGACACGGGACAGGAAGGAGACGGTCTCAAAACCAGAACGCCCAAGAAAGACTTGCTGGAGATAGACCGCTTCACCATCTGTGGCAACCGGATAGACTGACCGCCGTCGCTGCCGCAGCCAACGCCATAGGAACAAGCAGTCAGTTGTCCTGGAAACACGGCGAGGTTCAGGGATCAGACACGGGTCGTGGAGCGTGCTCAGACCGGACTTCTTCTTGTGCGTCGGACCCCCCTGGAGTATTTATTTATTTATTACTGACAAAACCAGCCAAGGCATAAAGCTGTTACTACTAACATCAGAGGTCACTTCAGATGTTTTCCAGCTGGTCGAGTCCACTTCCCGTCAATCAGGTAGACTCCGACGATGGTCCGCTCTGCTGTCGCCACGGCAGCCTGCAGAAACGCACGTCGATCGCAGCAACGTGGAAAACCGGAGCGGCGCGTGCAAAGACAGAAAACTTAACATATGTGAAATTGTGTGTGTGTGTGTGGTCGTAGGAACGTAACAGCTGGACTGTGCAAGTGGTGGGTGTTCAAAAGCACAATCATATGTACAGAGAGGAGTTGTTTTTTTAAGACAGAACAAAAACTTGTCGATTTTTAAAGTTTTTTTTTTATTTCAAATGTCTGGAAACTTCTAATATTTCAGAGGAAAATTTTTATGAGAAATATGGAAAATCTTTTTTTCTAAAAAAAAATGCACCGCGTTCGTTCAGCTGCAGGATCAAGACTCCACTGTCACACGAATACATTGTTGAAATCTCAAAAGTCGCTCTTTGCAGACTACACTCTCGCGCACCAACAGGAATTTAAAGAGTGAGTGAGTTACCGTAACGAGCTCATGATGTCTTCTTGTAGCTTAAGTCCAACACATTAGACGAGGCAGCGGCGACACTACAGTGCAGTCTGGCATTAGAGCATTGTCTTTGGGCTACACAGTTTGGACTTTTAATTTTAGACAGCTTATAGTCTCAACGCCATTTGTGTTGCTATCTGAAGCACCGAGGCAGTACGGCGCCTGGTTGTGGAAGCTCTAGTATTATCTTGAAGTGACCTCCAAGCCAGACAGGTTTGGCAGATGTTTTTCTTTTTAAAGTGGTTTTGTTTTTGTTTTTTTTAAAATCATGGGTCATGTGTACTCTCATCGCTCACACAGCATGCATCGGATAATCATTTCAACAGCATAGGCATACGTCGATTTTTTTTTTTATATTGGAAACTGTGATCTTGGTGAAGTACCACTGTGTGCTTGCTCGCATTTGATTTGAAATTCATGGAGCGTGTGACGCCAGCATCATCTTATCATCTTAACTAATTTTCAGTGCTTTGCCATTATATTGACACTGATAAAGATAATTAAGATTATTATGTGTGGGGGGGGTTGTGTCTGAAGGCTGAGGCAATAGATGTAAAGTGTGGGTTACATCTTAATGACAGGTGACAGTTATATCATGTAGTATATAAACACGGCAAGAGAAAAAACAATGTCAGGTTTGAAGCTTTGTTTGGTGTTTGGGGTTTTTGCAAAGGCTTAACTACACAGTCTTGGATGCTGCAAAAGTACGAGGTGCTGTTTTAATCAGTTAAGCTTATCAAACAACTCCGTCTGCTAAAGTGCCAGGACTTACATCACCCGGACAAAAAGCTAAATTCAGCCCAGCTTCGATTTATTTTTGCCTCTCATGTATTATCATGTCATTGTTTTGTTTTGTTTTTTAAAACATATGATCATTGAAAAACCTAAAAGACTTCAAACAAGCTGAATTAATAATTTCGTCGCCCAATAGAAACTATTTTAAGTAGCAGCTCTGCAACAGCTTTACTTCATGAACCAAACACCAAACTGTCATTCGACCCACACTATTTGTCTATATTGCTGTTACTTTATATTGTGTTAAGCTTTTGTATAAGAGAAATACCCGTTTTTATTTTTATTTATTTTGATTTTGTGTCATGCAGTGTGGGAGTCCCTCCCACAGTCAGAGCAGACCAAGTAGTTGTTAATGGGTCACCAGGTGTTTGCTGTCGTGACTCGGAGGCCGTGGTCGTACATGAGAGGCACAAACCTGGTGCGAGTCGAACCTCGCGACGGGAGGACGGTCGTTACAGTGACATAACTTGCAAATGAAGGATCAAGTGTGTGTGTGCGTATGTGTGTGTGTGTGAGAGAGAGAGAGAAAGAGAAATTGCAGTGCATGAATGTTTCTCACTACTTCTGTATGGATCAGATATTTGATGTTTATTTTTCATGTACAACAACAACAACAACAACAACAACAACCCATCTGTGTAATGCATCTCCTCACATGGTAGAAGGAGAATAAAAACAAGATTTTGTTTTGTAACCCTTTGTGATTTGAATTTGACTTTGTGTGTTTGGCCGTGTGTGTGTGTGTGTGTTTGTGTGAAAACAGTGGCAAGTGTTTCAGTGAAAGGAGTCACTTCATGCTCTCTGCACAAGGCAAACACTGCTGTCCACTGTTCCCCCTGAATGGGCATTTTGAGGGGGGTGTCTGTCATCATAGACATTCACACAGAGAGAAAGAGGTGGGTCGGGGGGTCGAACCCTGATAAATGATCTGCCTCTGAATACATGACTCGCATTTTCCTGATTGTGTAGACATATTATTTCACATTTACCTGTAACCGGTGTTACAAATCAACTGGTATTCATAAAGGCTGACCTCACGATGAATCTGCTGATCTCTCGCTCCACCTCATGAATCCAAGCATGATGCTTCATGTTGTGCATTACAAGTGTGGGATCCGAAATACTGGACATAATATTCATGTAGGTCATAGAATGAAAAACGCCACGGCCAAATTTAACTTCTGACCACTGGTATTGCAATGATACCGCTGTGCAGGGGGCCACCTCTGAAAAACATTTTACGATTATCAAGATCAAGGTCACAGAAGTACTGTTGAGATAAAAATGACATGTGTAGGCTATAGGCTACAGTATATGGCAGTCAACACACCACATGGGCCAAATTAACTTGTGGGGATATCAGCAGGTAAATAACCCCAGAGAAAAGTGCACAACACGAGGCCTTCACTTCTAAGTGCAATTGAGAAATATTATTCTCTTTAATTTCTTCCCTAATACATATATATACTGTATAATTGTATGACCTTGTATGACCTCGAATCCCATGTCGTGATTTTTTTTGTTGTTGTTGTTGAAAATGTATACATAATATTATGTCCAGTATTTCGGATCCCACACTTGTAATGCACAACATGAATAATCATGCTTGGATTAATAAGTTTAGGTGGAGCGAGAGATCAGCAGATTCATCCACTCAGGCAGTCGCGAGGTCAGCTACATTTTCTCTCCGTGATTGGAGCATCTGACAGAGGCCCAGCGTTTCCAAACAAAGGCCATGTGAGCAGTAGAGTGAGCAGGTGAGAGAGGTTGGAGGCGAAGGCCAAAGTATCAATGACTTCAAAGACGTAGGCTACACAACCAGACCAGGCTAACATTACTCTCTCTAACTGAACTTTGGGTTTTTCCTTTTTCTTTTTTAACTTGAACTTTCTTTGTTTACCCAACCTTTCACCAGCCTTGTCCATGTATGTGATCAACTTAAGAGCTGAAGGTCAGCCGCTCCACTCAGTGACTAGAAGATGGAGTCAATGACCTGCAGCTGCTTCACGTGCACACGGAGTCCCACTGACACTAAAGCACTGTGCGAAAGCTCAGTTGTTTTACTTTGATGTTTGCTCATTTCAACCATTCAGCATGATTTAGTATTTACTAACTGTGCAATTCTGACACTTTCAGACCAGTGCAAATTAAGGAAAAAAAAGAAAATGGCCATGGTCCCTATCTACAACAGAGAAAGCAGGTATAAGTCAGGTATAACATGAACAGTTGGCTATCTGTTTTTTATTAGGCAACAAAGTTTAAATGCCTCTAACAGGGGCCCCAACGTTGCCCATAATAATAATAACTTAAATGTATATAGTGCCTTTCAAGAAACCCAGGTCGCTTTACAGAAAAATAAATAAATAAAATAATAAAAGAGAGAACTAAATGACTAATTTGGAAAGACCATGGAAAAAAGGTGAGCGTACTCACCTCAGAGAGTGTGAGAGAGAGAGGGAGAGAGAGCTGAACAGGTGACACAGATGCGCCTGGCGAGCACGCGCGTTCTTGGGTTTTTTTTTCTTCGTGCACGCGAGATTAGGCTGCTCGCAGCGCGCGACCGGTGAGAGTGAGGACACGGAGAGACCGAGCACATCCTCGGCCGCTGGTCCGCTGTGCAGAGCTCCGTCCGGGCGAAGGGAAGAAGAAGAGGAAGATGGTAAAGAAGAAGATGACGACGACGATGATGATGTTGATGTCTGTGAAGAGTTCGCGCGGGGACACCAGGAGCTAACGGGGACTCGGACCGTCGACCGTCGGATGTGGAGTTGGAAAGTTTCGCCTCCTCGGTCGGTTGTTTCAGAGCTGAGGGGATAAGCCGCCGAGAGGGACAGGTGTCCTCGCGCGTCAACAGCCCCTCTCCATCCCCCCCTCCCGCTGGACTTGTAGCACGAGCTCGGAGTTTATCTGTGCTTCATTTTTTTTAAAATCACTTTTGGGTAAATTTTTTCTTCTTTCCATCACTTTACTTTTGTTTGTTTTTTGGGTGGGGGGGTCAAAGCTGGACTTTTCTGAGCCATGTTGTGGACACGGTGGCTGGTCCTGCTGCTCTGCTGGGGGGCCACGAGCGGTGAGCAGCAGCAGCAGGGGCAGGAGCAGGCGGATGAGAGGGATGGAGCCCCGCGGGGTGGGGGGCTGCAGCGGGCGGACCCCCGCAGACAGCGGTCCCCACCGCCGGTGGAGCCCCTGGACTTTGGGTTTGTACCGGCAGCGGTTTATGACACCCACGCTTACTACGAGCCTGGGGCCATAGGGATCCTCTTCCACGTAGTCCACGCTTTTCTCTACGTTGTTCAACCCAACAACTTCCCCAAAGGTGAGACCCCCCCTCCTCCTACATCCCCTTCTCTTTCTCCTCCATCCCTCAACTCTGGATCTGTTTCTTCTTCTTCTTCTTCTTCTTCTTCTTCTTCTTCTTCCTCTTCCTCTTCTTCTTCTTCTTCACAGATTTCCTCTCTCACAGGCTCCTGTATCTCTCACAAATTGTCATCATTACTAAATGCTCATTCAACTTGTTTGTGTTTGTAGCTCCAACAATTGTAAAATCACAAAAAAGATACTGATAACATAAGATACAATAAGACAGAGCTTAATTAATCCCTTGGTAAATTGTGTGCCACTCATCCTCAGTGTGAGTGTATCAAGTTAATATAAGTAATTAGTAATGGAAAGCCTATAGGGAGCTGCACAGTACAATTGAACATATTACATGCAATTAAAAACAGCTGTGAGAAGCAAAGTATAAAGGTCAATCTGTGTTATGGTGTAGTATAGAAATAAGGAGTATGGATATGTTTTACAGTTTGGGGTGGATTACACTGCAAGTAGGAGATGTGATAAAACATTGGATTGAATTTACAGATGTTTTTATGTTGTTGATGTTTTATGAGTCGTCTAAAAATCGTACAAAAGAATCAATCTGGCAAATGATCTCTTTGGGCATGAACTGCTCACAGGTCATACAGTATAACCTGTGTCGATAACCCACGAGTAGATTTAAAGGCATCACAGGCCATAAATGTTGATTACACCTGACTCCACCCACATCACATCATCTGACAGACTTGTTGTTGTTGTTGTGCATCTTAAAATACTTAAAGTCCAAAACACTGAGAAGCTCAGCAGCTGCACTGACGACACATAGTATCTCCAAAGTGGCGCCTCCAATTAAAATCCTGCTGGATCAGAAGATCATGTGCACGTACGCAGTGCGAGCGACAGCATGCCACTGATGTGCGTGTGCGTGTCGAGTCCATAAACCAATATTATGAGCAGCAGATTAATGGGATCAATTGCTGTCATAGCTCATAAGTGATCCTCTCTGCTGGGCTCACGCTGTAACATCACTGGGATGATTTAAAGTTGATCAGTCCTGTCACATGATCAATACATACAGGGTGAGTGTTGCCCCCTATAACTATAACCACCTCACCTCCCACCCTCATGCTGTAGTATAGTAACCCAGTGATGGATGTATGGAACTGGATGTGACTAAAAACGGTTTGTTTGTGTGTGTCTGTGCAACTATGAGTGGTCACGTTGGAGGATGACACAGTGCAATAGGATTGAAGGGTTTTAAGTTGCTGCCATTTTGGTGTGCAGGGTTAGAGCCGCTGGCTGGGTAATCAATTAGCAGATCAGCGATTAGAAGAGGCTTTCTCAGTCACCTGCATCACTGCATAATACCTTAATCCACGGGGCCATATGCTGCTGCTGTCAGGGACTGTCCCGTATGACTCACTATCACACACACACGCACAGGTAGAGACCACCTGGACGCTGCTGTCCCATCATATGTCACCATGGGTACAAATCCATGCATGCTGTCCATGCACACACACATACACATACAGATATCTGTTGTTACCTATTATTATCTGCAACTGCAGCTGCTGAAGGCACGAACTTCCAGGTTCCTCTGAACCTGAGGTAAATAATACGCCAGTTTCCAGGTGCTATAACAACAGAGGCAAACAAATTTATTAAAAACTTTGTATGGGTTAGGATTAGGGTTACGTATGAAGTCATTCATCTGAGGATACAAAACCCAACATTTTCAATATCCAAATGCGAGCATGTCTAAAAGAGTCAAAGCGGTTTTTACCTAAAAACTCTAAAAGCTGAAGTTGCTTTTTAACTTTAAAAGCGGAGATCAAAGTTTGTTATGTCTTCGTATTTGCAGTTTTTACACAAACAAATTGAATCATAAACCTTTTGTAAGTAACCCGCAGTCATAATTTGAGCTCTGTTTGATCTTCAAAATGCAGTTGCAAAGATATTATTATTATATAGAAACTCCTGGATGTGGTTAGAATAATGTAGCCTAATGCAAAAAAACAAAACAAAACAAAATCAAGATCCCTTTGATTATTAACAACATTTCACTTGTGTCCTGCAGTTTACATAGTGAACTTTGTGTAGTGTTTCATAATGTCTAGTTTTGATGATGTGTTTGCAGCTGGATGGCTCTAGGACGACATGGTGAATGAAAGGTGGCAAAAAGATGATTAATGTCGGTTATGCTGAAAAAACACTGCTTGATAATAAAAAAAAGTTGCACTTTTAACCCCAATGTGCATCTCATTAAGTTTAGCAGAGTCGATAATAGTTACAATATGAAGCCAGGTTACTACACTAACACCTATAATAGTTTTTATTCCATTCCTTAAAATGTGCGGACATATTATTTCTGTCATACACATTTCTTTACCATAATCAAATTTCACCTGTGCACCTTTAATGATGCACAACAGAGGTTATGCTACCTAATGCTACCATCCAACAGCAAAAGTGGGAAATAAATAAATAAATAAATGATTCTCCAGCTACTGTAGCACAGGTGGAAATAAACAAACTTAAACTGCTCAAAAAGGCCGTAGAGGCTTTTCAGTGCGTAGAAACACTGTGTTGTTACTGACATGGTTTGTGTCTCTCGCTGCTCCAGTTGAATAGAAACAGATAGAGGACTGTGCGCTACACATACTCCACTGACTTCAGGTTTTCTCAGTGGTCGATAGTTAAGTCATTCAAGTGGTGTTGGGACTGTGTTGCTGCTGGTGACTGGTCCATGGTTGTGGTTAGATCTTAAGCCAGGTTATCGTTAGCTGGTGAAAAGGTGACAGGTCGAGGTTAGGCGTAGTACAGTAGGTCCACGGTGGAGTTGAGGTAAAGGTGGGTCGAAGTCCTGATTGGTTGATGCTTTCAGATCAGTTGGATTCTCTGAGGTTCAATCACAATAAAAAGTAATAATTTAGTAATGTGCTGCTGCAAATTCATGTTATACTGTATGTTTAATGTTGCGGATGTTCCCTGCAGGTTTAGAGCTGTTCACATCTTAATGGTAACACATAATGAAAAAGACTTCCTGTTGGTGTACAACGGGACGTCACTGCTTCATGACCAGTGATGCGTCAGCCTCCGACTCATTGTGAAGGTTGAATTTAAAGTGAAGACGCATTTTTGGACTCGGTCACTGTGTGTGTGTGTGTGTGTGTGGAGTCTGGGTCTTCTTATCCCTCTGATAACACACAGGGTAGATTAGAGGATTAGCATCCGCAGGGCCAATGCTACCACGGTGCTGCTACCACTGCTACAGATGGCATTGTCACACACACACACACACATGCACATGCACACACACTGAAAGTGGGTCATAGTCCTGGTGTTTGTCTGTTTGCCTTAATTACTGTGATTGGAAGTAGACCGGCTGTTTATCATGAAGCAAGTGTCTTAAATCAGATCACACTCACATTAGTCGTCTCATATAAAGATATTTAAGAAAAACACGAGGCAGAAGTTTCTCCCCTAAAACTCTGCAATAAAACTTACACATCATTATCTTATGACACTGGTACATCCACCTTCTGCTATTAACACACGTCGCCCATCAAGTAGGTGTAAAATATATATATATTTTTTACCTCTTCTCATGAAATGATTGTGGCAATGTGATTTGTTCTTGATAGATAAAGTGTATATCCTCTCATAACTGATAACTGGGACTCAGCATGTAATCATTGCACCTGGTCAAAGGTGATTAGTGATAAAAAGGATAAAAAACTGAATAAAAAGAGAATTGTTTCTAAAAAAAACAAAATTATTCCAACTTTATCAGCAACAGTGTATATTAGACAAAAAAAGGCTGGTCTGTCTTTTGTGGATCCAACACTATTGGTTGATTCATTGATCATTTGATTAAAAAAACAAGGCAAGAATTGATGATTTTTTATTTAAAAGAAAAATGTTTTAAAAATTTAGTGCTTCCAATTTCTCAAATTTGAATATTTGCTGCTTTTTTAAGATCTTAAACTGAATATCTTTTCATTTTTAACTGGTTGTGAGAATAAACAACTGTCAATTTGTCCTCCACGGATGTATTATGCATCTTTTCGATATTTCGTATCACCTGTTAAACTCTTCAGTTATCTAAAAATGTCATTTCTTCCTATTTGAGGAGTTCACTGTAAAAGTGAAAAAGGGTCCACGTACAGTAATCCTCTTAGTTGTTTTGCTCAGCTCAAAGTGGTCAGTGTAACTTTCTTTAGCTTCCGCAGCCATGGAAATACATACAGTACTTACAGCCTTGTGTAATACGGTCAAACACACTGTGCAGCTGGTCGTATTTAAAGTAACATAAGCACTAACAAAACTGTGCTTTGGCAAACCTGAAATGACTCACGTCGTAATGCGACGACACCTTTTGAACCCACAGCTTCACGTTGAGGCAGGTGATGAAAATTGAGCCAAAGAGGGAGTGACCTGTGTTTTTAGACTCTCTGAGAAACAATCCCTATTTATAACAGAGTTAAACTTGATTCAACCGACACGTGGGCCACATAATAAAGAAACAGCAGGTGTCAAATTTATTAAATAGTAGATACCCACTATATACTACAGGTTGGTAGTATTTGATATTTGTCACACAATAGGTCCTTAGTTCAATTTCTTCTGTAGTTGCACCTGATATACACTATTGAAATCCACAATTAATGACGTCATGGGTTGAATGCGAGGCCAAACCCTGACCCAGGGGTGTCAAACATGCGGCCCGTGGGCCAAAACCGGCCCGCCAGAGGAACCAATCCGGCCCGTGGGATGAATTTGCCAAGTGTGAAAATCATATAAAAGACAGAAGAGGCATAATATTGTCAAAACGGCACGTGTTTTTCTCAAAAAAATGTGTTTGTTCATAATATTTATTTTGTCAAAGGATAAATAAGTAACTGTAAATATATTAATAATGTACTTGTATGCACTAAAACAAAAAGAAAGGTTTAGAGTTCTTGTTATCTATAGGTTATTATGCTCTTATTTTACCGGTCTGGCCCACTTGAGATCCCTAACCTAATGTAAAAGGCAGCATAGATGGTGGTCAGGTTGTGTAAAGCCCTCCAGTCCACACCTTGCCTCAGTAATCTCCCACAGCCGGTCAGTGTAGAGGATTGCGCTCGCCTATATTTACACATAACGGTAAGAGGGTTGTAGGTCTGACTTATTTATCACAGCAGCTAAGAAGCAGCAGCGTTTTCTGGCTTCCTGCCGATGTTTTGAGTCTCACCATGGCACGTTGGAACATTTGAGTGCGCTCGCTTCATTTCGTTCTACCAGATTTTTCTTTTTTTAATCCTTGAAAGAGTTAAGAGACACACATAAAATGTCTGTTAACAATCGGTAATACATGATAAGTACATTTTTTTATCACAAAAAAATCAATCGAAACGAACTGAAAACATGAAAATGTCACTTTCTAACCAAGAGAAATCCTTCATATTTCACTAAATCAATCACTTACTCCCTCTGATTGTTGCACTATACACTTGAGTTCATGTCGACTGGTGGTCTGTTCATCCTTTTAGGTCTAATTCTGATAGTTGCACCCCAACCCCCACCCCCTTTCCTTCCCTTCCCTTTCCTTTCCTTTCGTTTGCTGTAGCTATAGCTCTTATACTGGGTCACTGAACTAAGCTGTCTAAGCTTAACTGCCCTCAGTGGCTAATGCTAACTAAGTAGCTGAGCACCAACAGGTGGTATCAGATGTGCTCATGGTGCTGCATCTGCAGAGTTCAGGGTTAGATGCCGTCACCCGACGTGACAGTCTGACAACTTCACCAGATTTATTCACAGTCGCCCGCTGCAGGTGCAGTGATGGAAGAAATAAGTAAATAAGTAACGAGTAAGGCAAACATCCTCTCAGGAGAAGAAGAAGATGGTGTTAGAGTAAGAGGATTAGCCATTTGGTCACAAATGATACTCAAACTAACACGTCCTTTTCCTTTTCCTCCAGAAAGACCCTCACAGTCGGTCACAGGGCTCACGCAACCTCCCATCATTCAACTCAATCCAACAAAGTGTCATGCAGTGGACTGTGTATACTAAGCATATTATTGAAGTGCCATGAATCCATATGGAAAGGAAAGCTTTAACAGATATGTGATTTGTAAGAAATTAACAATTTTGATCCAACATTTGTTTAAAAACATCTGATTTCAGCTCCTCAGATGTGAATATTTGCTGCTGCTCTCTATCATTATCCACTGAAACCGACCACCTGAGAAATCAGAATAACTGAATAAACAAGGAAATGAATGTCAGATTAATCGGTAATGAAAATAATTGTTGGTGGCTGGATGCCTTGTAGGAGAATGAAAGCTTATTCTACATGGTATAGGCATTAGTATTAGTCCTGAATTCACCTCATTTAAAAGTGAGAAAAGATTTAGTAGCATTTACTGCACAAGCTCACATCACCTGAGAGCAGCAGGTGTGGAAACAGAAGGTAGGATGTCTGGTTCAGTGTGTGTGTGCGGCAGCCGTGTCAGCATTTGCATGCTAAACTGGCCTCCATCTGCTTGTCATGTGCAGTGGCAGCCACTCTACCAACCCAACCACACTCACTATGTGGCTCTGTTAACACTCACTAAGAATTAAAATGTAAACCGTGTATCGTGTGTGGAAATCTTTCATCCCGATACCTGAGTAGAGCTGCAGAATGAATTTGAATACAACCAACACTGCCAAGAGCCATATCCAAATCACAGGAGATGCATTGATAAAGTTTTATGTGTCATATTGTTGTGCATTGTAGGTGTTGTGCTGCTGCAGAGATGCTCCAGTCTACAAATTATATTCTCCAGATGTGAAGTGATGTGTTTGTTTCACAGTCACATATTTTTAAATTCAAAAATTGATCATTCCAACTGAAATCGCAATATCGTCTAAAATAATCACATCATATCGTGCAGCTCTACTACACAGCATGTGTGAGTTTATATCTGTGTGCATGTGTGTGAGGAGGAAGAGGTGCTCACCTGCTGACTAACAGTCGGGGTGAGTCACCGTCCGTCCAGGTAGGCTTAGCGCTGGATGACCTATATAAACACACGGACAGCTGGACTGAGCTGCAGCGCTCGCTGGCAATACTACACCCAAACACACAGCTGTTCAATATATGAGGAAATACAGTCGCAATACTGTCCTCGGAAATTAAAAACGATTCCACATAATCTGTGTTGTCTCGTCGTGAATACATAAATGGATTTTTTCATTGCCCGTCAGATGTTAACCGGAAGTCGGTCTGTCCGTCTGTCTGTCTGTGACGCCTACGTTCAGCTGTGAGACACGGTTGCATAATGAATTTTTTCGTTTTTAGTGTCAGCAAACTGAAATGTTTGTGTATTTGCGTACTAACCCACACATTTGTGTCTTCATTTTTTTCCAGATCTAATTGTCAGAGTCATTCAGCAAAACATGGGGGGAATCAAAATGGAGAATTGGAGAAAGGTACGTTTTTTAATGATGATTAAGATGATACAGCATGATGTAGCTAATCGTACTGTATCCACTGGTGAATGAACTTATTACTGATATTTAAAGTGAAGCCTGTCATTTAACACCTGTGAAATATAATGTCTTTTGAAATGTTGAAGAATGAAATGCACATAGAAATTAAATTTGGGACATAGTAAAACCCCTCAGTGTGTCCCATTTAAAAGACAAACCTGTTATCACTGTAATAAATCACTTTAACACTCTATATAAAACACGGGTGACAGTAGGAACCACCGTGTGGTTGTGTCATGACATAATACGAGGAGGACTTGTACTCATTTTTACCCTTTTCCATTATGTTGCATTCAGGCACCTCTTTGGAAATTGGAAATACTCCACCTTGTAATCTCTTGGCTGTCACACTGACCTTGATGTGTTTATCTTTGTTTTCCTGTTGCTGTGGCTTCATGTGTCTCTGTTTTTGTGTGTATCTGTGCCTGTGTGTGTGTGTTTATGTGTGTTTTCGTACATGGGCGTGCACGTGCTTTGCTGTTGCAGCCAGAAAACGTCGTCCTGTTGCTACAGGTAAACTCATCACTCGTTCTTCTGCTCTACATTTTTTCACTCACGCCACAATTTTCACCCAATTGCAAAACGATAATGGTATAAATTAATGATTATAATACTGATCGGATGAATCTTGTTGCAGTGGATCTACTACGAGGCTGGATTCCTCATATGTGGGACCTTCGGCGTTGTGTTCGTGATCCTCATGCCCATCATCGGCGTGTTTTTCTGTGTGTGTCGCTGCTGTGACAACTGTGGAGGGGAGATGCACCAGCGGCAGAGGAAGAACGCCGACTGCCAGAGAGGTTTCTACACCGCCTCGCTCATCGCCACCTCCATCTTCATCATGTGAGTTTCCTCCGATCTCCCTGATGATAAATGATGAGTCTGCTCTCACCGTTTACTATCTGGGACAAACGAAAGTGTGAGTTAGCATCTGCTTTACCTGGAGCGGTCTCACTCATCTGCAACAGCTTAAAGGAAAATAATAAATACAGGCTACACATCTTTTCATGCATGTAGAGTATTTTTTAGATATACAGTAGAAAGTAGGGATGCATCGATATGAAAATTTTGGCCGATACCGATATCCGATATGAATTTTTCTGTTATGGCCAATAATCGATATTTACCGATATCGATATGTGTTGTTTTTTTTTAAAGTTTCTGAGATGATACATTTTTGTACAGACTGAAAATCATGCAAACTGAATTTTTAAATGTTTTCCTTTATTTTCAGAATGTATTTTACTTCCAAATAACAAGGTTACAGGCTACCATCCTCCTCGCATTACCTCAACTTTGCAGGTGTTGCATACCGATATATATTGGTTGTGCATATCGGCCCAATTTTACTCATCGGACCGATACCGATATGTTAAAAAATGACGAACATCGGCCAATACCAATATTAATGCATCCCTAGTAGAAAGAGCAGCTGGACACCAAACGATACTGACTGTGTGTGTTCTGGACTTTAATTCAAGCCAACACTGAAATCTATTCTAAACACACACAGATATTTTACTGTTTAAACAATCACTACAGTTGTACAGTAATCCTCTCCTCCTGAGGATCAAACTACAACTGCAAAAGTAGCTCTGGTCACATGAGCAAGTCTGTTACTTTAATTAAAGGAACAAAAAATAGTTATAAGGACAGCTGTTAAAAAAGTAATGAAGGATTGTTTTATATTACTGCAGTTGAAATTTCTATAAAGGCTGCTATTAGAAATGTTATATTACTTGTTAGAATAAAAATGACTAGAGATATCATAAAGAAAAAAAAACATAAATCACATTCATAAACTCAAGAGAACATCTTTTACATCTTTTTAAAGTATTGTTTATGTGTACAATATCCACACAACACATACACGTTCATACTGAGTGGGACATGCACGCCTTGTCCCTGCTCTGTGCAGGTGTACAGTCGGAGGAATACGACCTGATCTGTGCAGGACAGTTAGTTGTTACTGATATCTCTTGGCTGACTGTGAGTGGCCTCTCTGTCTGAATGAATGCTTTCACATCACAGACACACAAGCTCTATCACACACAAATGCAAAAAAAAAAATGCACACACATACAGCCAGGATATCTGATTCACTTTGATGCAGTATCGTCAGGTCAGGGTTTGTCATTATGATGTTTTCGCTGCTTTCTGTTTCTCTCCTCGATGGTTTTTGTCTTTCTGTTTTGAAAAACTATCTTTGCCTTTAGGGTTTCCACTGGTATCAGGTATCCACAGGTATCTCAAACACAACAGTGGAGTTCTAGCCATCATTTTCCCAAGTGTAATAATGATATTCAGCCAAAATATAATAATAACTAATATAAAAATCCATCATTAGCCTGTCACTGCCTACACAGCCTACACACTTAATTCAACTGACAGTATTTATCACAATATTGAATGCACATGATTTCTGGGTCGATGTTAGGGGTGAATCCAGAAATAAAACACAGTCTGTTGTTAGTTTTCCCTATTAAATAATTCTCAATTACAGAATTTTAAAGCTTATTGAATAATTTAAAGTTTTAGATGTCAGTAACTCTGCATGATGAACGTTCACTGATTGTGAGTCATGGTTTCAGTCTCGTTCTCACCAGGTAACAAAGACGTGGATCAAAAACTCAGATCATCTTTGGTGCAGCTGCCAGCATCTGGATCAGCCCTATTTCTTCTTCTGTCGCTTCTGTCGTTCACTTTATCACGATTTTTTGTTCTAAAAAGAGATTGACACGGAGAAAGTTGCTGAATTGAACTTTCTTCTTTTATCATCCACACTTTTAGATACTGACATTATAAAAAAAAAAACAGACTCCACCAGTTCTTGCTGACAAATGTGACTCTTTTAATTAATCCTCATGATTTGTCCCTTGTAAAAGACTCTTGTGCAAGGCTGCAGACTAACTTTTTTTTCCCTAGGAGCACAGTGGCCTCTAACTTTAGGGGTGCAAGCTGAAAATTAAGGGGTATACACACTGTAAATCGATTTGCAAAGCAATTATTCACATTTCCCTTTCATTCATGATCTTTGAAGGGCACAGAGCTAGAAACCCCTCTGTGTGTAGTCATGCTGCCCTCTGCTGGTGAGTAATGGTCATGGTCACATTTTACTGATTTTCCTCCTTCTGTGTTTGTGTGTGTTTCAGTTTGGGGGTGCTTATTGCATATGCAGCAAACCATAATGTCAGCACCCACATCAAGAGCACTCGGCGGCTCATCAACACCAACATGAGGGACCTGAGGACATTTGCCAACAACACACCAGAGGTAAAGCACAGATGCAAATCCCCCCCAACACACACACACCAAACAAAAACCATTATTACTGTAACTAATATTAGTGTGAAAGTGTCAGATCGAAACTTTGTTTGTTTATTTTGATGGCTGTTTGCCCAGTGACTGACAGATTATTTCAGTACAAGTATGTATTGAGTGAGGGGCAGGCAATATAAGGTGCACCTTTCCAAGCATGGAATAAGAAAGTATTGTATTTTGGTGTATTTATTTGGGAAAAGTTGTGGGATTACCTTGGTTGGAACAAATAAATAAATAAATAAATATATATGTATATACATTATTGTGTGTTTGTCTATTGCAGCAAATCGATTACCTGACAGGCCAGTACACAACGGCAAAGAACAAAGTCCTGTCAGACCTCGACAGTAAGTGTAAAACCCAGACTGTTTACACACAGTAGCCTATCTGTCTCTGTATTTACAAAGCAGTTTTATAAATGCAGCGTTGCCGTGAAACTGCTCTGATCCCTCTGTCTCTCCTGACAGACATCGGGCCGCTGCTGGGTGGGAGGATCCACAGTCAGCTGGAGAAAGAGGTGGTGCCGTCGCTGGACACGGCCCTGCGCATGGCAGGAGGTAACGCTCACTTGGCATCAGCTTTCAGCATAACCTCCTGTTGTGCTCACACAGCCGACACAGCGCCTCCTCATTCTGTTTCTGAACAAACACCATTAATTAGTCTTTATGACAGACAGTTTAAAATGTTAATGTTATAAACTTCTCAAGCACACGTGAATGTCATACAGTTGTAATAAACCTAATAAAGCCTATACAAAATGAAACAAACGCATTGCAATAGCATATTCAGGTGAAATTGTTGTTAATTTTTTTTCTTTATTTGTTTTTATTTAATTTTTCTAAAAAAATGTGATGATTTACATCTGAACAATACGAATTGTAGGCCGGGGCATCGTCACTTGCCCATATTGATTATATTTTCATTCATTTTACGCAGCAGTATATCTACTTTAAACATAAAGTTTTCTGTATTGTTGCTTCACCTATTAGACATTGCTTGTACATGCAGCTTCCTCTCTTGTGGGCTTCTTGCTGCAGAATCCTGAATCCATTTCCTCACTTTCTTTTCCCTCCACCTCCTCCTGTACCCCCCCCCCCCCCTCCTCCACATTTCTTTTTGTTTTATCTAAAGCAAAAGTTGAGAATGCCATCAAAGGTAAATCCGAGCTGATGTGGATTCAGTGGTGCAGTGCTCGTGACTTTGTGTTTGTGGATTCCACGTGTTAGAAACAGATGCTGATCCTGAACCAGCCACTATTTCAGTCAGGCCGTTGCTGTGGGTTATTGATCTGTGGTTATTGGTGTGATTTGTGTTATTGTCTTGACAACAGTTTGGTGGTGTATGTGGTCATTGGACAACACAAAACAACACAGTGTTGGTTGTTGATTATTTTGGCTAAAAGGTAGAGTTTTTCCATCCTTCCTCTGTTGTTTTGCAGCCATGCGGGAGACCAAAGAGGCCCTGGAGAACGTCAGCTCCTCTCTGGAGGTCCTTCAGGAGGGGACGGGGAAACTTCAGGCCAGTCTGTCGGCGGAGCGGGCCTCTCTGTCCAACACCCTGTCCGACCCCGCCTGCACGAACGGAGCCGTGTCTCACACCTGCAACACCATCCGATCCACGCTGTCCCAGCTGGGAACCAACGCAGATTTCTCTAAGGTACCAGTGCATTAAAAAAAAAACGAATGCAAATCAGCATTTTAGTTTTAGCAGCATTCTCCACTTTTACCTTCTTGCTTTGTCTTTGTCTGGCTTTCAGGTCTCAGATGTCAGTCCAGCCTTGGCCAATGTCAACACAGTCCTGAAAACAGATCTAAGCAACATTGTGCAAAAGGTGAGTCGCTGTCTCCTGGTCAGACAGAGGAGTTTGTAAAGTCTTACAGATACTAACGCAATATGATTGACATAAAACTGTACTTTGAGGTAAATTCTCACACTTTGGGTGAATCCTGAGGAGTTATTAATATCCTGCACAGATCACATGTCAACACCAGGTGTAATTAGAGCCTCAGGTTCACTCACCACTTTCATCCTGAACATGCATTTGTTCTGAAACATTTTTATCTTAATCGTCTTTTCTTTATTTCTGTCCTCCTTGCAGGGTTACTCGTCCTTTAATGACACACCAAAACTGGTCAAAGAGCAAACTAAAAACATTGTCTCAGGTACATAAAGTATATATGTGGATTTAGTTTCAGTTAAACATTCTGTTTCCACCTCTTTTATTCAAATATATTGAGATTAAGCTTGTAGTATCTTCACTTCTATATTCTATCTTTCTCTCGTCTTCTTCTGCACACTCATGGATGATGAAATCACAGCTCTTCCTCGTAAGTCTGTTTTCACTCTACTCTGTGGCACCTCTTCTTCTCCTCCTTTTCTCAATCTTGTTACAGTATCTCTGACGCGACAGCCCTTCTTGCTAATTATAGGGGGGAGGAGAAAAATGTATAAATGCTTTTCCTTTTCTGACTTTTTTCTTGGCTTTTCATTTTTATGTGCATAGGAGTAAAAGGCATGCTGGATAAGATTGGCGCAGAAATCATTGGCTTCTCCAAGATGTTCCCAGTGGAACCCTCTCTGGCCAATTTCACCATTTTCCTCAACCAGGGACAGAAGAACATTGAGTCTTTTTACCCACAGGTGGACCAGATGGATTTCTACAGGTTTGTGCATGTGGTTTCTCTTTTTTTTTTTACTATGTACACATCATAATCAAATTGTGGGAACAAAATGCAGTCACAGTATAGCAGCAAGAATTTGGCTTCCACAAAATTAACTGTTTCCTCGGTGAACGTAAAGTGAATTATCTGCAGATCCCTGAAAAATGTAGTCGTTTTGACTCTTTATGGCGAAACAGAGCTTAAATACACAAGATATTAGTGTATTAATCATCAGGTGGACAGAAACCTGACTCCATATGTTGTTGAAGTATTTTTTATTTGATCCTGCCGTCTTCAAATGACCAAAAAAAGATGAGTAATGAGAAAAGTTTGTTGTTAGGGTACAGCTCCTGGAAACTGATATGATTCAATACAGTGTCCTCGCAAATTATAGTAATTGTGTGTGTGTGTGTTTGTGCGCCACAGGTGGATCGGTTGTGTCGTCGTGCTCTGCATGGCCGTCTTGGTCATGGCCTTCAACGTCCTCGGGCTGCTGTGCGGCACCTGCGGCTACGACAAGCAGGCCACGCCTACAACCAGGGGATGCCTTTCAAACACCGGCGGCAACCTGCTAATGGCGTACGTTACTCTGGCAACAGTGCAATAATAATCCAACTAAATGGAGAGAAAGGATGTACCTAGATGAGATAAGAAATATTTTTTTGACACAGCTGTGTTTTTCCTGCCATGACAAACAAAACCATCTTCTGTCCGTCTAAATAATACAGTATATATCATATATAATATCATTATTATAAGTGTATAGACAGTTGGTCAAATCCAAAGAATAAGAGATGGTTAAATGTTTTATTTAATGAGAAAAACAGTACGTGTAAACCGTCAAACTAGTCACTGTCACATTTGAATTGCATAGTAAAACTTAACATGAACTATTAGAGGCTAATTTCATTTGATATAAAGGTCCAAATCAATAAATAAAATATATATTCTCCCTCAAGTCACACATTTTACTGTCTTTGTAGGTTTTTCCAGCTTTTTCAGTGAGAATGTGTCCTTGTCTTTGCACACACTTTGGATTCTACGTAATTATTGTTTAATAAAGCTGAATAAACGGTGTCTCGTTCTCTTCCAGAGGGGTGGGCTTCTCTTTTATCTTTGCCTGGGTGCTGATGGCCATCGTGACCACCCTGTTTGTTGTCGGTGGCAACGTGGAGAAGCTGATCTGTGAGCCTCTGGCTAACCGACAGCTATTCAAGGTACTGAACACAAACTCTCCTCCTTCCTGGAGCGTCTTATTTTCACTCTCCCCTCTGCCTCTCTCTGTGTTTACATTGGAGAGAGGTTTATCTGAGCAGGATAGTCTTACATAAGAGACAACACTGCAGCTCTGTGCTGATGAATGAATGAATGTATATGTGTGTGTGTGTGTGTCTATGTGTGTTTAGATTATAGACACACCGTTCATGGTTCATCCAGAGAAGAGGAACTTCCTGCCTGGGATGCTGTTTCAGAATCCGAACATTGACTTGACTTTGGGAGGCATGTACAGGTAAGATACGACACATACTGTACATACATACATTTTTTTTTAACCCTCTGGGGTCTATGATCAGGTGTGATCAGATCACATGACGTCTTCACAGTGCCTTCAAAACGAAACTGGTTCATGTGGAGTGCTGCCGTTAAATTCACTTCCAACGTAAAAATGGAGATACTTTATGATTTTAATGATCAAATTTATGGGATGGGATGCATTTCTTTTCATACATTCGAGAAAAAGTGGTTGAATCAGCTGATACTACATGATGAATAGACCAGAGATGTCTGACATGGACCGGGAGGGGGTATACATATTTTTTCAATTTAGATTAGATTATTTCTGTGTCAATCTTTGGGCTCATTGTGTTCATAAAGTATTGAAGAAGAAGTGCTACACTACAAAAACTCAAAATCAAGCAAAGAATATTTGTCTTATTTCTTGTCAAAATGTCTCATTTCTTGTCAAAACTAATCTCATCACCTAAAAATTAACTTGTTTTTAGATCATTTTTGATCATTTAGATCAAAATGTGTTTGAAACAAGTGAAATGTATCTGAAAACAAGTTAATTTTTAGGTGATGAGATCAGTTTTGACTAGAAGTGAGACATTTTGACAAGAAATAAGACAAATATTTGCTTGATTTTGAGTTTTTGCAGTGTAAAAGTTAAAAATAATTGTCAGATCATATGGATGAAGTTGTACCGAAAATACCAAATACCAAACATGGGCATGTTAAAAAAGTTTTAATGTGGTATATAAAGGCAAAAGTATTCAAAAACCGCCAAAACAGGCTCAGCCTCTCAGTGTTAAAAGGTTCTGATTCGTTCAAATTGATTCTCTACATTTATTTAGGTTTTTATGAACACAAGGACTTTCAGAGTTACGAACAAGCTGCATTTGTCTTGCAGGGAGTGCTATGAGAACAACGGCCTGTATCATGCTCTGCAGCTGGAAACCATGTTCAACATCAACTCCTTCCTCAACAGAACTGTGGTGAGTGGGTTATTCTTCAGGAGCCCGACTCTGGACCACAATGTCCCTCTTTACATGTGCGTATGAACTGTAGTAATATACTGTACTGTTTGTGTGTTTGGCCACAGTACAACAAGGATCTGGCCAAAGTGTTGGAGAGTGTGCAGGTCGATCTGCAGGGCATCACGCTGCTGGAACAGGCCGGCAGAGACAGCCTCATCAACTTCGCCAACTCTGGAGTCGGACAGATCGACTATGAGGCGTACCTGGCCGAGGTAATAAAGTAAACCTTAAAACTTCAAAAAAACAAAACGACAACTTAGATAACAACACCATGATCCAAACTGAAGCCTAAATTAAACTATGTAAAGGTTAAAGATGCACAGCAGCATGTATTCATCTTGACTCGTCTCTGTTTCAGGTGAATAAGGGAGTCACACTCGTGGATCTCCTGTCTTTCTCCACTGACCTGGAGGCTCAGGCTGACCAGCTGGTAGGTCTCACCGAGTCACAGCAGGAGTTGTGTTACAAACTACACAGAAGACGAGAGTTTTGATTTTGAATGTGTAAGAAACAGGTGTATATATACACTGATCCGATTGGTTTGAGTAGGAAGACGAGAATCAGTCACATTGACATCCCTCACTGCAGCTGTCCAGACTCTCGGTGCCACGACATGAACAGAGGGATGATTATGTCAGGGAGTAAAGAATAATAAATCACTGAGTTAATATTCATCACTCAAACCTGATGAACCTGAACATTGTACTTGAAATTATGTAGGAACGCAATGAGGTCATGTTTCCTGAACTCTCCATGTTTGTGTTTGTGTGTTTACAGCCGCGTGGCGCTCTGGAGAACGCACTCAAAGGACACGCCAGCAGCATCAGACAGATCCACAGAGATCAGGTGGTGCCCTTGGAGCAAGCAATGGTAATCACCTCTCCCATAAACATGAACATAAACACTACGATACCAACAACAACTATATTACTGACAACATAAAGTTTGTGTTTAGAAAACAGGAACAAGCATGAGAAATAACTGTAAAATTACATATGATATAATAATGTATAATAGAATAATAAATCACATGTCTTTGTTTACTCATCCCCTCAATGTTCCTTATTTTTTCTCTCCTTTTCCTCCATTTCTTTCATAAAATGGTGACAGAAATATGTCAGAGCGCGGGTAAGCCGCTGTTTGTGGCACGGCACAGTGACAGTGTTTGTCCCGTGTTTGTTTTCTGTAGCAACGTGGTGTCGTACGTGTTGTCACAGTGGTGGCGTGACGTGACAGTGTGTTTCGTAATTGGCCTCTCGGTGTTTGTTTTGTTTGTTTTGACCGTCCGGGTTGTTTGTGTTTGTGGTCCTCTCTCACAGAGCACCCTGAGCCAGAGCATCAAACAGCTGCAGAGGACGTCCAACGACCTGCCGGTGAGAAAACACAAACAAAACCGGTGGCGTTAAAACACAGACACCTGCACACATTTTTTAAAAAAAACTGAAATGATTTTATTTCTCTCTCAGGTCAAAGTCACCAACATCCTGAGTGCCATCGATGCAGCAGAGTACCTCATCACTCATAACGCCTCCCATGTGGTGAAGCAGGTACAAGACTTTAAGACACATAAACTCCCACATCAGCTTTAAAGGCATCATAATATATATATGCTGTACTGTATATACTATAACCAGTATGTTAATGGTTTGGTAACATAACACTATGTGCATCATATAAGTTGTAATTAAGTCTTCTTGAATAATGTTCTTACTGGTTTGAGCTAAAAACTTCACATCAACCCAATTCTCGCTCTGCTTCATTGGCTCGTTGTCTCCTTTAGAACTGATTTAAAGAGGGAATGTGCAGGATTTTTACCTTTATTAAACAGCTTCAGAGTAACTGTGATCGTTAAATAAATGACTTATAACTTGTTATGAGGAAGAATGGAGGCTTTCTGCCTTCCACCGAGCATCTCTTGGCCGAACACTGACTTTGCAAACGCAAACGCACCCTGTAACCCATAATCTCTTGATATACACATCATAACTCCCCCCCCCCAGCTTTGTTAAAAAACAAATGCACATGGCCGGGAGGCAGTTTAGCAAAACGGCAGATCTGTCATTTTATCATCTCAGAATCTACCTTACCTTCTTTATACTGAAGCTCATTAACAATGAAGCGCATTGTTTTTCATTCCTCTTCTGTTTTGACTGGTGCTACTTTTGATTTGTTACCTAATCTAATGGATCACATTTCTTAACTTTTATTCCTCTGCTGGTTTCTAGGAGACAAGGGCCTACACAGTGAGCTTGGTGGGATACTTCAAACAGTACACAAACTGGGTGAAAAGCTCTGTGAGTATTCTCCTAGTTTTCACCGTCTCTTCTAAGGTCATGGGTCGATGTCGGGTCGTCTAATTAATCACGCGGACGCTGTTGTTTACATTCAGGGTTTTTATGTTCTGAAACATGCTGAGAAGCTCATTCATGCTTTTTTTTTTATCAAGCAGATTTTTCCACTACTAGACTTTTAAAGAAAGTAAATTGGCTTCTAAATGTTTCCCAACGTAACACCCCTACCATGAAATATTGGAGGGGCGGAAAACATACCTGTTCAATTTGGTTTTGTTTTTTTATATATAGCATATAATAAGGAAATGGGGAGACAGAGAGGGGGGATTTAGCTCATATTTGCATTTATTACATCATATAAAAACATGTTGAATATTTTCCCTTTTTGTTGTGATGTGAATCATTTTGACTCGTTTTGTCTTTAATGATTGTCTAACAACTTGTATATGAAAAGAGCTGCACAAATAAACGTTATTTTACATTGATGAACTTGATTACTATGTGTGTATTCTCTTCTCCAGCTGACATCAGAGGTGGCGCAGTGTAAACCCATCAGTAATCTTGTGGACAGCATGGAGATCGTAGCGTGCAGCTTCATAATGGATTCAGTGGTAAGAAGTGCTGTCAGTGTGTGTGTGTGTGTGTGTGTACTGATGGATTTCATAGCTGCACATACTGTACATGTTCCCTATATGTGTCAGGATTTTAACTAAAAATATAAACGGCTCTTTGACGCTCTGAGGGAGCTCTGGGTTTCTGCGACCACACGTATGAGAACAGTATGTCCTCCTCACGCCTCCGACACACTCCCTCACACTGTGATGGGACAGAGTCTGTTTGGGACTCTCATGCACATATAGGTTCTTTGCTGTTCTTACCCACGGCCCTGAGGAATTGTAAAAGTTTAATATTTACTTATCTGCTATACATGTGAGTTTGTGAGACGTTAATGAGCCCAAACAAACCACAGACTGTGAGCAATATAAACAGGAATTCATATATCAGGTCTCCAGCAGCTCCTGCAGCGCTGCATATGTTTGTATTTATATGTCCTGCCCTGCTTTATAGCGCTTGTCCATGTGCACGTGTGTTGTGTGTCCTTGTGTGAGTTGTTGCTGCTGTAACTGTATGACTGTATATATTATTTATTTTTTCGGTCCACAGATTAAACCATATCTATGTCAATATGTCAGGCATATGAATCGCAATTAAAAGCTGTTTTCAATAATTTTTGAAGATGTTAAAGACTTGTTGCTTTGTTGGATTAAGGACAATTTCAGTATGTCAGAGCTGTGGAAAATTATAGAGTTTTTTTTTCCATTGAAGACATTTTATAGTCTAAACTGTACCTGTGAATCCCTACATCTCTTGTTTGAAAGGTCCAATACACGTTGGGTTTATAGTTTAAAGGGGTAGTTCAACATTTTGGCAAATTGACCACTTGCCATAATCCTTATAGTTTTAGGAGTAGGTTCGTTACCTTTAATTGTCGGTGCAAGCTGTTTTTAGAACAGTGGAGCAGAGCTGCGAGCTGCTCAGAGATATGTTACGGAGGAGATTTAATGGTCAAACTCACCAAATACACGGTCCGACAACCCCAAAACACTCTCATGGACAAGTTGGGACCTGCGCATTCACCACGCTGAGATAATCACGAAACGTTACAAGACAGAGTTGTTTTAGAGGTAAATGCAGAGACTGCTTACTGAAAAACTCAGAGATAAAAAAATGTTCAACTATCCCACGAGTTTTGAGGGAAACCAAGAAAAATATCAGCTCACGGCTCTGCTCCGCTGTTCTAAAAATCCCAATTAAAGGTAACAAACCATCCAATGGGCCAATTTTCCAAAATGTTCAACTATCCCTTTAAAATATCAGATCCCTACATCCTATAAATGAGTAAATACTATTCAACTATTTGCCATTTGAGGTTGTAATCAGAGTATCTGTTTGAAAGACGAATGTAGTATCACAGGTGAATGTGTCGATAATGGTGTTCATGTGTTTCTCAGAACACGTTCTGGTTTGGTCTGGGAGGCTGCTGCATCCTCCTGATTCCCAGTATCGTCTTCTCCGTCAAACTGGCCAAGTATTACAGAAGGATGGACACAGAGGACGTCTTTGAGGAGTGAGTTCAGATGACACACACACACACATGCAGATTTAGGATTGGGACGGAGATCATTCTTTAGGTTTACTCCTCATCTCTCTGTTGTAGATAGATCAAAACAAAATTAACAAATCATTCTCTTCTCTCTTTCCCTCTGTCGTTATTCTCTTCATATTTTTCCGCCATGTTATTTCCGCTCTGTCCAGCTCCTCTTACCCGTGGCTTGTTGCACTTTGAAGTTCGTCTGCTCTTCATGCTCATCCTCGTTCACATATCCATGTTTTTTTTTTTCTGGTATGGGATACTTCATCTCTGGATCTCCTCTTTCGTCTCCTTCACGAGCATCGTCTCGTGTTTCTTTGCATGGATCCTTGTTTCTTCGTTTTCCCTCTCGTCACTTCCTCGTTATCGACTTTTTTTTCCTCCCTCCTCCGCGGGGAGTAACGCTCACCATCCCATTCTCTTTCTCACCTGTCCTCCCTCGCTCTTGTGTTGCAGTTTGGGTAATTCAGGTAATCATGGTGAACAGGTGTGCGATATCCATGGAAACCTCTCTGTGGTCAGGTACGAGCTGTGTGCCAACCGGCCTTGACTTGCATGCCGAGGTATTAATTGGTGGAGGGATATTTGTCAACAGACAGAGCAAAATGTGCTGAATGAGATTTTTCCAACGACGCTGAACTTATAAACGACTCCCATGTGTATGTATGTATGTATGTATGCATGCATGTGCGTGTGTGTGTGTGTGCGTACGTGGTGTAGCTCCCCCTATTGCGACACTCTGACCCGGTTCCCTCGGGCCTCTGCTCCTCCAAGCTACGACTGGTGACCCACAGGAACGCTCTCCCAGTTGAAGAGGTATTGATTATTAATCAATGTGTCGCCATCTACTAACTGAAGACTCCATCTAACAACCACCAGCCATTCAATCATCATCGCCATTCAGTCTTACTTTACGCAGGAGGCCGTGAGTGATGTTTCATCTGTTCCTCCTCTTCAACCTTCAACCTCCATCATTGCTGCTTCTTTTAACAAGCAGCTGGACTCCTCTAGAACAAAGCACTCATGCTGATTTCATCATCCTCATATCCACCAGACTCTCCGTCTGTGAAGATTTCACCATATTTCACATTTGTCGTGTTTTATTTTTTATAAGAATATAAATGGATCATCTCAACTATTCCTCAAAATTCCTAGATCTTCAGTAAATTATGAAAAAGAAAAAACATGAATGAATTGAAACTGCAAAAAAGAAAAAATAACTTGATCTGTGTCTTAAAGGGATAGTTCAACATCTGTTTTTAGAACGGCGGAGCAGAGCCGTGAGCTGCTCAGAGCTACGTTATGGAGGCTAATGGAATTTCTTGGTTTCCCTCATCAAATACACAACCCAACAACTCAAAAACGCTGTTGTGGACACGTTGTGAGCTGCACAACCACCACGCTATGAGATAATAACGGACCGTTACGAGACGGAGCTGTTTTAGAGGTAAATTCATGCGCGTTGCGTTAAGAGACAGTTTTTCAGCAAGCAGTCTCTGCATTTACCCTGTATTTACCTTGAAAATGGCTCCATTTCGTATCGTTCTGTGGGGATTTTATATTTGATGAGGTTGATGAGGGAAACCAAGAAATTCCATTAGCCTCCATAGCGTAGCTCTGAGCAGCTCACGGCTCTGCTCCGCTGTTCTAAAAACAGTTTACACCAACAATTAAAGGTAACGAACCTACTGCTATGACTATAACGATTAGGGCAATTGGCCAATTTGCCAAAATGTTGAACTATCCCTTTAAGAAAATTGTATGGGTGGCTGTATAACCTCTATATAAATTCAGAGCTATTTTTACATCTATGGTCAGTGATGTTGTAAATAGTGTATTGTGAAATTTTTATCAGATGATGTCATCGTTTGTGACCAAAAATGTCATCCGCTGAACCAAAAGGCAACATAACATGGGCAAATGAGCTGATTTTATTAAATTTTTTTCTGCAGCGGACAAGAGAACTGGAACTGAGCTTTTCCTTACGGTACATTTTTACAATTTTCTTTTTTTTCTTAAATAGTACAAAAGAAAATCCACTGTTCACTTCTGACACGGCCTCTCTTTTTTCTCCAGGACCACTAGACCTTCAGTCTTTCCTACTCAGATCTTTTAACACGACCAAGGGCTAAAGGGAAGAGAAGGACGAACCTCCCTGTTAACCATTAACCCTTCGAGCCATTCGACAAAGACCTCTGATGCCAGCCAACTGTAACTTATCTCATACAGCCCCGTCTCCAGTCAGCAGCAGCACCACAGCAGTCCTTCTAGTGTTTCACGCTGTACTTTCTCAGATATTTTTCCTGCATAGTTAGTTTTACACCTAGAGGATGAATTTGTTATTTACACCATCAGTTTTAACTTGGTGACACAAGTGTACATTTTTTACACTTTCAAAACTTTTGAAAGTTTTATATTTTTGTTAAAGTTTGTTTTATAACATGTACGTAGATTTTTTTTTTTTCTTTTGGTTGTAGGAGTAGCCAATTTTTTTTTTCCTTCTTTTCTTTGCTTGGTGAATATTTGTAAAGTAGCTTGCATTATTTTGTCTACAGGTTTGCACTGACCAGGTAGACGTTCAAGGAATAGTTTGACATTTTGGAGAACACTCTTCTTCTTCTGCTTTGTTGCCAAGAGTTCGATTAGAAGATGCTGCTCTCACATCTGTATGTTTATTAACAGCAGCTGGTCATCTTAGCTTAGCATAAAGTACCAGTGTTGCCATCCACAGAGTTGTGACATAAGCATGGCTCAAGCATAAGATCGTGGTTTTTGGTTTTGCATAATAAAGAAACAAGATGGAAGCTGTAGATTAGTGGGATTTAATTACCCCCCAAAGTCTGCGTAAACAATCTTGGTGCTAAGCTCAGCTGCAAATCCCTGTAGCTTCATGCACGTACGAAGGTGCCGTTGATCTTTTAGTTCACTCTTGGCAAGAATACAAAAAAGGGTATCTCACAAAATGTTGAATTATCCCTCAAATCTTTGAGACATGAAGAGATTGGTTCACACCACTGCATGAGGCAAAGTGTGTCAAGCTATTCAACACATACACACACGTGCACATACATACACAAGCTACAAACATGTTACCCTAACGAGGTTTTAAGACAGCTAACAAACAAAATATCGTGTCTTGGGCACTTCTTGCCAGACCATTAGTGAGGGCCTAGCTGCTTGTGTTGTCAGACGTTACGTTTTTTTTGTTTTGTTTTGTTTCTTCCTCGCTATCCAGTGGTTTGAGAAATAAAAGCCTCTGTAGTAATCAAATGGAGGAACACACACAAAAACACACACACACACACACAAAAATCCAACAGGGGTTTGTGGTAAGGGCGTAAATCTGTGAATAAAAACTTCCGTCCACTAAGTGTCTGCTTTGTTTTTTTTCCTCCATAAACACAGGGATCATTAACTGCTGTTGTCTGACACACCAAAGCAAAAATATACAGTACACCCCCCGCCACCGGCCTCCACCCCGAGAAGTTGAGGAGGGTCGTAAACCACCAGCCGACCACTGAAGCTTTACATAAGCTCCGAGTCTCAGGTATGAATGAAAAAGGAGCACATCTGCCAAAACACACAGTACATCCAAGAACATTCATGTAACATATGCAGCAGGGCTGAATACATGCACACACGCAGCAGCTGAAAAGATTTAGGTCTGTTTGTGTGTGTGTGTGTGGAGGGGGGGTCGACAGGTTTGCAGGGAGTGGTTGTGGTGGTGGTGGTGGGGGGGGGGCGTTCAGCGGTGGCGTGACACAGTTGCAACCTATCGGCAGACGACCGCACTTTCTTAGTTTAACTTAACATCTGTTCCTGGCAACACACACACACACACCTCACATGTTTACTCTGTCTCTTAGGGAGGGGGGGGGCTTTCTCTCTTCCCCACCAGGTTGATGGCTATATTAAAAAAAAAACTAACTTCCTGAATGTACTGAGGGCATTTGTGCTTGTGTGACGGTAGCGTGCATGTGACACAGCAGCAACAGACTGAAGAAGGAATCGAATCAATCCTCTCAAGAAATAAAAAAACAAACAGGTTTATCTCCAAAAATATGTGTAGCTTTAGTTTAAACCAAGTGCTTTTGAACACAAAGCCACATATAGTGTGTGCAGGATAATGCCTAAGAAGTTTAACGCAGCGTAAATCAAGGGTAGACAAAGAGTCACTGAACTGACTCGGTAATTTCATGCACCGGTGCTGATCGGCATGTAGTTCTAAGTGAGTGGCCTCCATAACCTTGACCCCACTGTTTATTCCTCTTATGCACTGGAGGCATCTGTTTCTTGTGAAGGCAACTGCCCAACTGTCTTTAAAGACCCTCAAAGGTGATGTAACAACACTGAACTCTGTCTTGATGGTATTTACAGATCTGCAAAGAAAGAAAAAAAATGCTGTACAATTTAAAACAAAACAGAAAATGTAATGCAGAAGGATTTTTTAAATCGTATCACATAACAACACGTGTCTATTTTATATACAGGAAGATATTCAATCCATGAAGTTATAGTATTTTATTGCACAATCTGGAAAATTAGCACTTTTGGAAAATGAAATCAAAACTTCTTAAAAAGTTTAAGACAGGAACAAAAGCCAGACTCTGCATCTTTAGAGGAACATGGTGATCTTTTTATTTTCACAAGGTCACAGATCAACGTTTAACTCTTCAGAAAATAACTTTGGGCTGCAAATTCGGACCCTCTGTCCCCTCCCCCTGCCCCTTCCTCTCCCCCCCTCATCAGTAGTCAAAGAGCCTCTTATGTGAGATTATATAATGTTCTACCGCTCTTTTTCACAACATTTGGCTTCATGTGTGAACCCTCCTTCAGTCTTGTTGCTCTCCCTCACCCCTCAGCTCCCACACGTCCACTGACCCTCTCCCCTCTTCCTTCCTCAGTTTATGTTCGCCCCCTCCCCCTCTCTCCCCACCATCCATCCATCCATCCATACCATCTATAATTTTTTTTTTTTAGTTTTGAGCTTGAGCACACCACACATGTGGTTGATTTGTGTGTGTGTGTGCATGTGTGAGGGAGGGGTCAGCCCTGGAGGCAGCGTTTGAGTCCCTCAGTTCACCTGAATAATACCTTCTTTGTGAGCCTCGGCCTTATATAGTCCAACTCCGATGCCTTCTACCCTTCCACGCCTTAACCTTCTGTGCGGACACATCATCCCATACCTATACTACGCCCCATCTATCACTGACACAACACCATGAGGGCCAGAGTGGGAGTGCTGCTGCTGGTTCTGGCAGCGACTGTTTGTCTGTCAGCAGCTCAAACCAGCAACAACAGCAATGACAACAAGCAGCAGCAGCAGCAGCAACAGCAACAACAACAGCAGCAGCAGCAGCAGCAGCAGCAGCAGCAACGAAGCATCTGGGACGAGCCCATCAAGTTCACCACCAAGACCAAGGATTCCTGCACCATGGTCGTATCCGGAGCCGGGGACTATACTCGCCTGCGTGTCTCCTGCAAAGGTCCCAGCCAGGGCCAGACGCCGGGACGCTCCTACTACTGCGACTTCCAGGGAAAACCCAACCTCTGCCGCGCCTACAACCTCAACCCTCGTCACTTCTTCACCCAGATGATGTGGGAGTTGAGGAAGCTGAGCCACGCCTGCCAGGGACCCAAGATCTACCGCCCACCGATGTGCAAGAAATACCCCGACGAGGCCCAGATGACCTTCCTGGCTTCCTGGCCCAAGACCACCACCCCCAAGCCCTCCAGGCCAGTGCCCGAGCCCCGCAAACCCGTGGTGCCGGCCCAGACCAAGCCCGCCAACACTCCTAAACCCGTCAAGCCCCAGCCCCAGCAGCCAGTCAAGCCCCAGCCAGGCAAGGGCCCCCAGACCAAGAAGACCACCCCCAAGCCTGGGAAGACCACTACTCGTCCCACAGAGCAGAGTGACACCAAAGCCTCCCGCATGGCCTCCGAGTACTGCTGGAAGAGCTTCCACGGCATCTGCACCTACGTCATCAGCTGGTTCCAAAACTGAGACGAAACTCAGGCACAGGTGAGTGATGGGAAAACTAAATGTTAGAAAAGGAAAGACAGAAGTTACAGAAGATTAGCAAAAGGTACATAGTGAAAAAGTACAGCAAGTACAAAAAAAAAAGGTTGATGAGGATTTCTAAAAGTTGTGTAGCTGAGTAAAATAAACTATAAATTCAACTCTCTACACGTAAATGTGCCGATCCTTTAAAGAAACAAGTTCTATCTTGAGTTATTTCCAGTCAATCAGTTTCATACCTACTTTGTTTTTTTTCTGTTGTTGTTCAAGGTTGGAAACGCCAGCGATGGACCCAGTCAGAATTCTTCTTGTCTGTCTTAAACCTCTCCAGGATCTGTGTGGGAGCCTCTGGAGTCGCCATTTTTGACTGAGCCAAATGAAAAGAAAGAAAAAAAGAAACACTCAACACCTATGTGTACAGTTTGGAGACGAGTGTCATGTGATGTACATGTCTTTTTTTTTTTTAATCTGTAAACACACACAGCAAGGCAAAGGGAAAAAAGGGGCAAGCATGTGGTTCTGTTTGTATATGATGTAAAATTCCCTCCTTGTAGACATGTAAATGTTTCAACAACATTTATTATAAGAAGAATAAAGCCAGAGCGGTAACATCTCTTCTTCTGTGTTGGCTCTGTTCTTTCTTTCTGAGTTGAATCAAGCAGAGTTGTCACACTCATTCATTCAAAGGAGTCCTTGTTTCTTTTTTTTTCTCGTCGCCGGCTGTAACAACATGTCTGCAGGCTGGATGAGGAAGTTGTTAAGGTTTGCAGACACAGACTGCAGTAAAGATAATAGAGTTCGGTTGCAGAAGGCGTCTGAGCAGAGCTAAACACCTCTTTGTATGAGCTGATGAATTGAGTCTTAAGAGCTCCCGTGTGCAGAAACAGAGGAGGTCTGTGTGGAGGTCGAAGCCGAAGACTGGCTGCAGCACCGTGTGTTGTTAACACTCAAACACAAACACACACTTGTGGATGAAGGAAGACACAAATCACTTTTACCAGCGTCACAGCTACTGTGGCCACTTATATCCTGTGTGTTAATTACACAAAACTACCGGTACACTTTGATTATTATTATATTGATGATTTAAAGGTGTCCAAATAGAAGGAAATTATTGGGTGGTCAATTGTATTCCTTTGGTAACCATTAAAACAAAGTGCAGCCTTTACAGCATCACAGGGTATGATTGGATCATGTAACTATTTTTCAGATATTGATCAAAATGCTTCATTAAGGCATGACAAGGGGGAAGGCAGAGAGACCTCTCAATTTTCAATGCAAGTAAAATTCAAGGGCACTGTGGACAGCTTGGGGACCAACAGTTGGATTTCACCAATTTCACACACCATTGTGTGGGCAACTAGGTGAAAAGGGCCCAGGTGGGCACGCGTGCGCGCTATCATCCGGCCAAAAGGTCATCATCACCTTGGCCAAATAGCCAGGGCACACGATCAATTGTGACAGGACCCTTATTGTCACAGTTGTATCACTACTGTATATCCAAGCAACATCCAGTGCTGTCACGTCACTAGCGTAAAATGCTAATACCAGAGAGAATAAAAACTCTGTAATTAATAAAATAGCCGTGAACTGATCCTATTGCTTTAATTGGGACTGTATGCTGATCCTAGCTGACACTGTCCTCTCCAGGTTATCTGTGATAACGCTCAAGTTATATGGGTTATCGATCTTTTCACATCCTATTTATTTATAGCTAACATTCCCACGAAACGAAATAGACTGGTAAAAGCTTGTTAGTTGAGTGAACATCAGTTGGGTACAAAGATTAGATAAATGCTTACCTGATGTTAAGAAATGATCAGCCAGATGCAGAGGTCTGACTGCCATTCACTGGTCTCCCGGGGAACAATTTAGCCTCGTAAACCAGCCTCCCCCGGAAATGCATTTAATTCATTTCACAGGGGGAGTCTGGCCTCATCCCCTTATTTGAAACATTTCAGAAATCGGCCGTTCTACCGAGCCAATCGCTGCTGCTTGTGGTCGCTGTGATTGACACAGCATGTTGGTCAATCGGGGCCTGAAAACATCACTACATGGACTGGACTCACCTACAACAAACATGGCGGTGGGCGTCAAACATTTCCAGTCCAAAAACAGCAGTAAGGGAAGTTCTAAATGAAATACCATCAATTACAGAACTTAAAGGTAGGGTCTGGAGTTTTGTCCCTTTCAGTTTGTAAACAAAACATGTAAACTCAGCCCCTCCCCTCAGGCTAAGCTGTGTAGCCTCCTGCTCCTGACAGCAACAGTTGTCATGACCATAAAGGAAAGGAATTACAGTCTGAAAGAAGTGCAATATTTGGAGCCGCGGGAACCGATTAAAGCCGACAATTTTCGCCAACACCGGGAGCCAATAATATGATATAATCAATTTGTTATAAAGTTGTGTTGATGGTGAACTTGTCAAATTGGGTTTTAGCTTTTGCGGATTTGCAATTGATGTTCAGCCATCATCAATGGGTTTCAATGGGCGCTAGCCGACGTTAGCATCGCGCTCAGCTCACTAATATGGGCCTAATACTTGTTACCAGTGTCGGTAAACAAATAGGTCGGGAATCGGTCCAATAATAACTTAGCTCCAACAAATTAAACAGACTGTGAAAAATTTATTGTTCTTTGTTGTCCTGACTGCTGCTGCTGAGAGAGATAGAGACTCAGTGGCATCAGACAGCTAGCAAAGCTAACAGGCCTGAGCCTCCTGCTGCAGGTAGCTTCACCTGAGCTCCGTCATTGGCTGGAGCTATAACACAGACTCTCTCACCATAGGTGTCTCTGCTCATTTGCGACTCTCTAGCTCCACCTAGAAACGTCCACGTGCACAGCAAAACATGAACAAAACAAAGCAAAAAAACAAAACACAGGCGGACTTCATCATCATCAGACGGATTTCATTTGTATAAGTCTAATGTTTATTTTTAGGCACAAAACTCCAGAACCTACCTTTAAAGATAAAACTGTGATCATAGTTCTTCCTGGTTTATACATTTGGGTTAAATCTAATCTAAAGTTCTGCTTTAGTCCTCAGAGACTTGGAAGCTCAATAAATCTTTATTCCATTAATCAATTGAGAAAATTATTCTTAGCTCAAGCATTAGCAAAAGGCGGAGTCAGCAGATTGTCGCTTCCTTTACCTCCTCCACATCTGGACGTCAGTCTCGATGGAGAAGAGCAGGTCAGTGAGGAGGCGTTGATGCATGTGGGACCAGCGAAACTCCTGGCATCTGGCTCAGTTTAACCCTGGACAAATGGCTTGACTTTACAGACAGCCACCTTATAGAATAGAATAGAATAGAGTTGACACATTGTTTACTGTGGGTATTTCAAATCTTTATCAGTAACCTCTAGAAACCACAAGGTGGTGCTGTTGAGCAGAGACAAATTTCTGTACTGAAAAGCTTCATCCTTTCAAACTCACTCATTATCCTCTTAACACACACACCCACACACACACACACACACCCTACTCCCTACTACTGTTTACTTACAGTAAATCCTCCACTACTATTTCCGGTACAGTGACTCACAACAATAAATTGCTGTAACTCATAAGCTGGTTGGACCTGTGCCCATGTGAGCTTTATGTGGCCTCCTTTGTTGTTGTTACATTCTTTGTTTTTATACCTGCAGAGGTTGTGTCACTACATGAGGGAAACATGATTACAGGGTCGGGTGGATTAGCTGATTTACCCTCAGAGAATCAAAAATGCTGTGTTGTATATACAGTCTATGGTTGTAACGAAGTGACATCCAGGCACTATAGTTGAGGCTTTTAGTGAAACAGGTAAAAACAGGATTTGCGATAAAAATCACCTTACATATTAGAACCATGTTTCTTTTCATATATTTTTCTGCTATAAAATTTTGTATATAAAGAGACAACACGTATTTTAGCAAGCTCAACCTGTTATCTAGAATTATTTTTGATATTCATCTTTGTCATTTTTATTTTGGGTTTCTGGCAGATTCATGTCTTCTTAAGGTGACAAAATGAGAAGTCACACTTACACCTGAGTTGTATCAATTTAACTATGCATGTGGGGTAAGTTTGAGATTAAGTTGCTTAAGGGATAGCACAAACTAACCAAAACAAACTAACTGATGCTGATTGGTAAATCTGTAGTCTGAATGCACCAAGGGCCTCAAGAGTTATTTTCAGGAGGAAATCAATGCAGGAAAATCTTAGGAACAGGAGGAGCTGACATGTGGTAAATGTGTTACCAGTGAAAAGACAATAAAGGCATGGTCACAACCATTGACAAAGTAAGGCAGTGTATTTAGTCAGTGGTTCTGCAAATGTACTCATTTAGAAGCAGCAAATCCTGACATTTAAACTAAACAAAATAAAGTACGCAAAGTTTTGAGATTGAAAGATTTTTTTTTTCAAAAGAGGGCTTGATTCTGAGTGATCTTGAGCCAGGTCTGTTGTAGCTAGTGACCTTTTACTGGATGCACTTTGGCATTCAACATGTTAAATGTTCTGCAATCCCTTAAAACTGGTTGTGTCTGTTGTTTTTGGAGAACTGCAAACACAAACAACTCACTGAATTCTTCCTATAGGCTTGTGTGCGTGGGTAATCTGTCTTGCTAAAATCCCTTAGAATAGCCCCCCTCCCACGGTGTATGAATACGCGCAAATCCATCATCAGTTTTAGTTTATAGTCTCTTTGATCTTCAGTTGAGCTTTGGAGGGCGGGAATTCAGCTCGGGCACGTCAGGTCAGGGCAGAACAAACACTGCCAGGATTTTTCTCAATGGATGCGCAGAAGGGTGTATGTGTGTGATGGGGCGGGAATTGTGGGCGTGCCGCAGCATCCAGGCCTGTGTATGAAAGCCATGTGCGGGACCGCAGACAGCCACAAACAGAAGTTTTACGCACAGGACAGTTCTCATTAACGGTAAGTTTAGCTCATTATATTTGACTTTGGTGTTTTTATAGCTAGAGTCTTACATTATAGCCACATTGACCTCATAGCAGACTCTTGATTTATAGCAGTTTTTAATTGTATAGTATTCTTAGGCATGTGCGTAATTGTCCTCTGAAACAAATCCATTAATATTTGCAGGTTGATGTTGAGGGCTAAATAGTTTTTGTTTCACTAGATTCTTGTTAATTTCCCAAGCATCCAACACATCATTTTAAACATTTATGTCCCTTCTGTATCTTTTCAGTGTGTAATTGTCTTCTAAAAGTCGACATGCTGCTGCTCAGGACTCTCGCTCCCTGGCTGCTGTTGGCCTTCTTCCTCTGCCAGCAAGTCTCTCTCTCCTCCGGTGCCCGCAATAAGACCCGTGGCGCGGACAAGACCGTGGTCCCATCCGCTGTCAAGGCACCGAGAAGCGGGAATAAGGGTGCAGTAGCAACCGGAGGCGGGAAGTTCTCCCTCAAGAACCAGATGCAGTGCAGGTGGGGGGCGAGAGACGAGGGGGGCGCGGCGGTGAAGCTGTCGGTGAAATGTGAGAACCCGAAGGCGCGCGTCACAGGCGGGGTCACCGATATGCGGTGTGAATACAACGGAAAACCGCAGGGCTGCCAGGGCTACCGGTCCGACCCCAAGGGCTTCTGGAAACAAGTGGCCCGCGCGATCAAAAGGCTGCAAGACAAAGTGTGTACTGATGAGCGCGCGCAGGTGAAGGCTGGCATGTGTAAGCGCGCGCCCCGGGATTCGCACTTCAAACTGGACATCACGAGCTCCGTGATGGCCGCTCAGTCCGGGGGCTCAGACATCGTCCCCGAGCAGCCCCGCCACCGCCCCCGCCCCACCACCACCTCCAAACCGAGCAACTGCACGCGCGCTGACCACCAGAAAAAGGCCGAAGAGTACTGCAACAGTTCATGGGCCAGTGTGTGCTCCTTCTTTTTCTCAATGGTGCAGGGGACATCCGACTGCTAGCTTCACAGCCCTGAGGTGTGGGGGTGGACTTGATCAGACTGAACAGCAGGATTTATCATGATGAGACAACAGACGTTAACTTTGGAAATCATTTATAGTCTGCTCAGCCTTTTCAGTTAGGACCACATTCACCAATGTTTCAAGTTTTGCATTAGTTTCACAGGTGTGCATATTTATCATGTGTTTATTTTTCTATGCAGTCATGTTTATAAATCTTAGGTGAAGATTTTACCTCCATTTAATTCTGTAATTTATCACTTTTGACTCCTTGTAGTGGGAAGTTCAGATACTCAGGTAATAACATTTAGAGGTACAATTTAAAGACCTACCTGAATAAGACATTTTTATTTATATCCTATTAGCACCTTTAGGACACATAAGGACACTTGACACAACAAAAAGCACTTAAGATAGACATACATGCATACAGATCAAATGAATGAAGTATGTCATAAAAGATCTGCAAGCTGTAGTTTTACCTCATAATATTTCTAGCATTCATTTGAAATCAGCTTTAGACACAACAGTTAAAAAACACAAAGACAGAACAAGACAAGATTTTACATGATATGGACTTGGATTAATTAATCAATTAATTAACATTGAACTGAAAACAACTACTTTCTGCCACCGAGTCACACTCGCAAATCCTAAAGTCAGTTTAGGATCTGACATGATGTCTGATTTCTTGGAAGACACATTGTTTTGTATAAGTTAAGTAAAGTTTTTACTTGTTATGGAATATTTTTGGAGTGTGATTTTTTTTATTGTATTTTTTTAAAAATTTAAATTAAGAACCTGAATGCTTCTTCACTGTTTATCACAGAATTGACGATTTGTGATTAAAGAAAAGTGATGCTTTATTCTACCTCGGCTGAACTTTATCATTCAGCCACACATGAACACGACTGTATTTCTGCACGAGGATTTGTACAATGTGCTCTGTTGCCTTAAACAATATAAAACATTTGACCTTTAACAAGCACATTATGGTTGTATTAACAGCCATACAATATAGGAATTGGATTGTAGACTAAAATGTAAAAATAGACATGAAGAACACCAAATTATCTATTTCTGCTATTTACTGTGAAGCAATGTTGTTTCTGTGAACAATGAACAGAAGTTTTTTCCAACCAATATCAAGTTTCTTTAAGAACGATTGTTTTCTTTATGTGGCCTAATCATGTGTCCTCTCAAGATATAACGATCAGTTTCAAAACAGAAATGCACATCTGTCTTGTCCTGGTGCTGAACTCAGGAACCTAATTGTAATGCCTGCCTCCCGAGGACTCATAGTGTTGAACACACCTTTAAAACCACTTAAAGGTCATCTTTATGTGACCAGGGCAGCTATATACCCCAGACAATGCAACAACGCCACTCTGGGAATTTCACCCAGAGAATACCACACCGGTTCTTGGGTTAAAGTAAGAAGGAGCAGAGAGGTGCGTTTCTAGTTTTGCAAAAATATTCAAGTTTTATTTAGACAAAATTCACATTTAACATGTCAGATTGTATTAAAAACTCTTGTTAGGAAAATATACTCTACTAAAGAACGGGTGTTACTCTACTGGAGCATTTACCAGCAAGAAGGGTGTCGGGGAGGCCAACAGGAGTGGGGGGAGTGAGGGGGAAGGGGCCACCACCACCAGATACCAGAAAAGGAGGGTTGCACGCAGACACACACACACTGCAAAGCAAGAAGACACAAATTAGAACACAACAAAGTATTAAACATGCAAATAAAACTTGAGGAGTGGGGAAACCCTCCACCTAGTGAGCCACCACCTGTAGGCCTATGACCAGCCCGACTATACTGGCATTAGAAAGCTCCAGAAAAGATAAACTCAATGTTGGTTTAAAGAAAGAAAAGGAAAGAAACAAACAAACTTGGGTTCCAACTTAAAGACAATAATAAATTATAAAGAAGACACTTAGTAAAACAAAGTAACCTTATTCACAAAATATATTTAACAAAAGGGCAAAAACAGCAGTGCCTAGAGCTCAGCTACAGCACCAGAAGCCGACATCACTTCCTTGTTCCTATGAGAAACATGCATCATTACAGAATATAAAATACTGAAGTCTGAGTAACCAAAAATACAGGAATTTACAAAATACTAAAACCAATTGTACCTGAGAACTTCACATGACACAGCCACACATACACACGATGAGTGCTGCACCAGACAGGGAAGGAACACGGTGACCAGCAGCTTAAATGCTCAGTCCTGCACCTGTATAAATGTAAGGAAAGTGCTAAGTGCATCTGCTAGAACTGTTTCTAACAAAGAAAGGGAGAAGCATACCTTAACTAGACATCACTATTCATGGCAGTGCAGGGTCAGCAGAGGGTGAGGAGAACCTACAGCAGGCTGTCTGCAGCTACATTTAAGATAACCAGGAAGTGATCTAGCCTCAGCTGACAGGAATTGGCCCTGATGGGGAGGTGTGGCCAAGCTGCCAGTGGAAGGAGGGGGAGCTCTACCTATCACAATCTACCCCCCACTTTCTGTCGGCGTCCCGCCGATAAACAAGGGAAAATAACACCAATATAATATTTAAAAAAAACAAACAAAAAAAACACTTCCCACAACAATAAAAATGGGTCTCAGGGTGAGGGGGGGGGGGGGGGGGGGGACCAGTTCCATTACCTACTATAATTACCAGACCCAGGTACCCGAGAGGTTGCAGCCTCTGTCCCTCTTCTCCATATTGTCGAAGGGAGGTTGTGAGGGTTTGAATGTCTCCCTGCTGTCACACGCTGGCTTCGCCGAAGGGGGCCTGTGCTGGGTCCTTCTATAGGGTCTGCAGTGTCCACATTCATAGGTGGTAATGTGACAACACTTGGCTCCGCTGGCATAGGCAGCTGAGGACGAGGGACAGAGGGATCGGGAGGCGCAGTCGCCAATTGAGGAAGAATGTACCACTCACCATCATGGTCCTCATCTTCTCCACTGGCGAGCGATCCCGCTGGCTCCCCAGCATCTGGCTCACCAGTAAGAGGGGTGGTAAGTGGAGCCCGTCGCAGCAGGGTTCGATGGACATGCTTGACCTTTCCTGAGTAGTTTAGGGGTGCAACAGAATACACTGCTCCGCCATCAGGAGGGGCCTTGACAACTCTGTATTTCATGGGACCCCACACATCCTGGATCTTCACTCTGCCTCGAGCACTGTTGTCTTGTAGGTAGACCACTTCACCCTCTGTCAGGCTACCACCAGCCACTTGTTGGTCATGTCGCTCTTTCCTGTGGCGAGCTGCTGCCTGGATCCGTTCCTTGGCACCATCAAAGGCAGTCTGAAGGCGCATTTGATGTTCTCTCACCCAGTCACTGACTGTACCTCCAGTTGGTTCCTGAATTCTGCCAAGAAGAAAATCAACAGGAAGTTGGGGTTCTTGTCCAAACATTAAAAGGTACGGTGACTCACCAGTGGTTTGATGTGTGGTTGTGTTATAGGAGAAGATGACATGCGGGAGATAGCTGGGCCAGTCTGGCTTCTTGGAAGGTGGTAGAGCCTGCAATAGGCCATGTAGAGTCCTATTAAACCTCTCGCACTGGCCGTTCCCCTGCGGGTGGTATGGGGTAGTGCGTGTCTTTTGTATGCCATAAAAACTGCAAAGTTGTTGGATTAACAGGCTCTCAAAGTTCCGGCCTTGATCCGAATGTATTCGGGCCGGTACTCCAAACCTGTAAAACCATTCTCGGACCAGTACCCCTGCCACAGTGGGGGCTCTCTGATCACGGGTGGGTACAGCTTGGGTGAATTTGGAGAATACATCAGTCATGATGAGAACTTGTTCTCTTCCATCACGAGAACGTTCTAGCAGAGAAAAGTCAATGGCTAAGATCTGATTTGGTCGAGACGCCATCAAGTGGCCCATGGGTGTCCTCACAGCAGGATGTACAGGCTTGGCCAAAGTGCATCGTTCACATTTTTGACACCAGTCCTTGACATCCTTATACAGACCTGGCCAGTAGCACCGCTGCCTCACCAGGTTAGTGGTTCTTTCCACTCCTTGATGGCCATGACCCTGATGCAATTGCTGAAGGACCTCCTCTCGCAGGGAGGCCGGCAGGAGCAGCTGATATATTTCTTCTCCACCATCTGGACGGAGTATGCGGCGATATAGGAGCCCCTCTTTCTCTACCACCCTTTTCCACTGACGCACCAGTTCCTGTACTGGTTTTGAGAGGGACTGCCGTTCCTTCTTGTCCGGAGGCCGCTTGCAACGCCAAAACTGGAGAAAGGTTCCCAACACTGGATCTGCATGTTGCAGTGTGGCAAGGTGATCTGGAGCATAAGAGGGGAGAACAGACACTGACATTTGGGTTACGTGCAATGATGGTTGAACCTGGTTTTTCAGGGATTCTGGGAGGGCAGTTCCTGGGAGGGAGGTCCCCAGATCTGCTGGTGTGTTGCCAGAGTGATGCTGCCTGGAAAGGGAGTCAGCATTAGCATTAGAGCGACCTGAGCGATACCGGATGGAGAAATCAAAAGTTGCAAGTTGGGCAGCCCAACGCTGTTCTGTTGCCCCCAGCTTTGCAGTGTTCAAGTGGCTAAGTGGATTGTTGTCGGTCCACACAACACATTTTTGGCCCAACAGATAATCCCGAAATTTTTCGGTCATTGCCCATTTCAAACCCAAAAATTCAAGCCTCATGGAACTGTAGTTGGGCATATTTCTCTCTGCTGGAGTCAGGGCTCTGCTGGCATATGCTACCGGCCTCACTTTACCATTCTGCTCCTGCGATAGCACCGCACCCAATCCACTGAGGCTGGCATCCACCTCTAAAATGAAAGGCAGAGAAAAGTCAGCATATGCCAATACAGGGGCACTGATCAATCTGGTTTTGAGGTCCTGGAAGCTCTCCTCACATTGCTCTGTCCAAAGTTTCCCAATTGCTTTCTGTGATGCTTTTTTTGTGCGAGCGTCCGTCATGTCAGCCACCAGGCGATGGAGGGGGGCTGCAATCTTAGCAAACCCCTCCACAAAACGTCGATAATAGCTACAAAAGCCTAAAAACGACCTCAGCTCTGTCACATTGTCTGGTCTGGCCCAATTTGCCACAGCTGATGTTTTTCCTGGGTCTGTGGCCACTCCATCTTTTGAAATCACATGACCAAGGTAATTTACCTCTGTGCGGAAGAAGCAGCATTTCTCCAACTTTACTTTCAGTTTCTCCTGCTTCAACCGGGACAGCACCGCATCGAGACGTTTCAGGTGTTCATCTACTGTGGAGGAGAAGACAATCACGTCATCCAGGTACAGTAACAGTGTTTGAAAATGTTGGGCACCGAAGATCCGTTCCATTAGTCTTTGAAATGTACCTGGTGCATTACAAAGGCCAAAGGGCATGCGATTAAACTCAAACAGGCCAAAAGGCGTGCAAAAGGCTGTTTTTGCTTTATCTCTCTCGGCTACTGGTACCTGGTTATAGCCACTTGCCAGATCCAATGTTGAGAACCAACGTGCCCCTGCCAGGGCATCGAGAGACTCCTCTATCCGGGGTAGAGGGAAGGCGTCTCTGCGTGTCTTGCTGTTAAGTTGACGATAATCCACACACATCCTTAAGCGCCCATCTTTCTTTTTGACGAGGACTATAGGGGATGCGTATGGGCTGCAACTTTCTCGGATAACCTGGGTCTCTAAGAGCTGGTTAATATGGGCCTTGACAGAATCATAATCTGAAGGGGGAATTCTTCTAAATCTCTGTCGTACAGGCACATCATCTAACAATGGAATTTCATGCTCTATAAGATTAGTACAACCTAGATCCCCTTCACATGTGGAAAAAACTGCCTGATGTTTCTCAAACATGGACTGTATCTTAGCCTGTTCTGTCACTGGAACATTGCCAAGATCAAGGGAAGCTAGGGTGTCAGAGATGCTCTTCACCTGCCCTACCTGGGAACTCATGGTGGCCAGGGTATTCAATCCTGCTGGATTCTTGGGGACCTCGCTGATTTCTGAAGGTAAGCTCACTACCTGGGCCTGGTTCAGCATTCCTAGAGCACAGCGAGGGAAAAGTTTTGCATCAGTTTTACCAACATTCACAACTGGGATGTAAGCAGTACCATGATGCACCGTGACCATAGCAAGAGATACCAGCAAACCTGCAGGGAGGGCTTCAGGGTTAACAAAGGGTTCGAATAAAGCATGAGAAGATGGAAAACATTTTTGTGAACATGTTGCTGCCACCAATTTAACCGTCCCCCCAGGTATATAAACTGGACGCTTTCCCCTCACCCTGGCAACTCCACGGGTACGTGTGGATGCTCTGGTTTGCACCTCGTGACACTTTTGGAGGGCTTCTTTCCAAGCCTCGGGAGCCTCTTGCACAAGTGGAACATCAAAAAGGGATGAAGCATATTGTCCAAACAACTCTGCATAACATTCACGTATCACATTCATGCCTAAAACCCCAGGAACACCTGTTTCAGGTGAGGACCCAGGAGGATCCTTTACGACTAGGATTCCCCTTTTAGGAATAACTGTACCCAACACAGAAACATCAAGTTCTACATACCCCACATATGGAATACTGAGGCCATTTGCTGCTGTAAGTTGTAACCATTGGCATGCATGAGGGGCGTTGCTAAAATGTTGGTGGAAAAAGGACTCCTTAATAGTAGAAACCATGGATCCGGTATCAAGCAGACAGTTTACTTCAACCCCACCTATGTTTACCATCACATGTGGACAAGGACTAACAATTTGAGAAAGAGACTGTTGGTCTACTGGATGACATGAGCCTGCAATGCCCCCTTCTGAATTGTGGCTCTGCAAAACAGAGGGCATTAGTTTTCCGACGGCTGATTTTGTGCAGCTGACCCTTGCATTGAATGCGACTGGGGGCGCTGCTGCTGCTGGGGAGGGACCCTTGCATTGTCACAGTTACGGGCAAAGTGCCCTGGCTGCTGGCAGCGGTTACAGATTACAGGACCTGTATTAGAGGGCTGGGACCATCTGGATGAGTTCTGCAACTGCTTGAGGTGAGTAAAAAGCTGTTGAATTTGTTCCTGTTGTTTTTTTAGCATTTCTTTGATCTCAACCATATCACTTTGGGGTGGTGTGCTGTTGTGCCCTGACGGCCTAGAAATGTGGGTGGCACAGATAGAGGGGACTGAAAAGCTGCGGGGCCTACTTTCCAACTGCCTACCCTCTCTCTCCCATCTGATGGCTTCACCTCGCACATCCAAAAGAGTAGCTGATGGTTTAGCACGTACAAATTGTTTTAAAGACCTACGAAGATCTGCATCATTAACATGTTCGACAAACTGATCCCTCAATAAAATGGCAGAGTTAGGTATAGCCTGAGGAGCATTTCTCATTATTTTCTCCATAAGCTCAAATAAAGCATGGGAGTAGTCTTGTAATGACTCACCCTCTAGCTGTTTTCTGGAGAAGAAATCCTTCTGTAAAGCAACATAAGACAACGAACATCCATACACCTCCTGCAGTATAGCCAAAACTTTCTCTGGGTCCTCACGATCTTGCTTAGGTCGATACTTTATTTCATCTTTGGCAGACCCCTCCAAATGATCATAAATAAAGTAGGCCTGATCTGTGGGAGTTAAATGTCTGGCACGTATACTAGCACGGACCTCTTCAACCCATTCTACTACGCCTATACCCATGTTCCCCCTAAACATGGGACATTTCCTTTCTCTGGGGACGTAGAGGAGACGTTCAGAGGCTGAACCAGAGGCTGCACTAGGGGGGTTAAGAGGCTGAGGAGGTTCAGAAGAACCAGGAGTGGGGTTTGGTGGAGGGGTTCGGATCGTAGAGAGTTCTTGTGTAAGCTGTTCATTTTGAGCCCTTAGTTGTACCACCAAATCCCGTAAGTCCTGCTGTTCATCCTCCATATCTGAAGAACTGGAGAGTGTCTTGATTTAACAGCAAGGGCCAGAGTTCAGGACAGGAATGCAGGTTCCTTTCCAAAGGGGGTGCCTCTTGGAGAAGAATCCGCGGCTAACTGCTGTTTTTGCCCAAAACAAAAACAAAACAAACAAAGAGAAAGAAAACACCACGCAAAAACAACAAAAGAAAAACTACAAAGTTACTTGTTTTGTTTTTTTTTAAAGGGGGGGGGGGGGTCAATTAAACCAACTACGAGAGCAAATGTACTAGAAGGACACGTCTCTGCTTTACAAAATCCTGCCAACAACGCCAATTTGTGACCAGGGCAGCTATATACCCCAGACAATGCAACAACGCCACTCTGGGAATTTCACCCAGAGAATACCACACCGGTTCTTGGGTTAAAGTAAGAAGGAGCAGAGAGGTGCGTTTCTAGTTTTGCAAAAATATTCAAGTTTTATTTAGACAAAATTCACATTTAACATGTCAGATTGTATTAAAAACTCTTGTTAGGAAAATATACTCTACTAAAGAACGGGTGTTACTCTACTGGAGCATTTACCAGCAAGAAGGGTGTCGGGAGGCCAACAGGAGTGGGGGTGTGAGGGGGAAGGGGCCACCACCACCAGATACCAGAAAAGGAGGGTTGCACGCAGACACACACACTGCAAAGCAAGAAGACACAAATTAGAACACAACAAAGTATTAAACATGCAAATAAAACTTGAGGAGTGGGGAAACCCTCCACCTAGTGAGCCACCACCTGTAGGCCTATGACCAGCCCGACTATACTGGCATTAGAAAGCTCCAGAAAAGATAAACTCAATGTTGGTTTAAAGAAAGAAAAGGAAAGAAACAAACAAACTTGGGTTCCAACTTAAAGACAATAATAAATTATAAAGAAGACACTTAGTAAAACAAAGTAACCTTATTCACAAAATATATTTAACAAAAGGGCAAAAACAGCAGTGCCTAGAGCTCAGCTACAGCACCAGAAGCCGACATCACTTCCTTGTTCCTATGAGAAACATGCATCATTACAGAATATAAAATACTGAAGTCTGAGTAACCAAAAATACAGGAATTTACAAAATACTAAAACCAATTGTACCTGAGAACTTCACATGACACAGCCACACATACACACGATGAGTGCTGCACCAGACAGGGAAGGAACACGGTGACCAGCAGCTTAAATGCTCAGTCCTGCACCTGTATAAATGTAAGGAAAGTGCTAAGTGCATCTGCTAGAACTGTTTCTAACAAAGAAAGGGAGAAGCATACCTTAACTAGACATCACTATTCATGGCAGTGCAGGGTCAGCAGAGGGTGAGGAGAACCTACAGCAGGCTGTCTGCAGCTACATTTAAGATAACCAGGAAGTGATCTAGCCTCAGCTGACAGGAATTGGCCCTGATGGGGAGGTGTGGCCAAGCTGCCAGTGGAAGGAGGGGGAGCTCTACCTATCACATTTAGAAACAGTATAAAGCTGTTTCAGACATCGTCAGAAATTTGAAAGGGGGTGGTGCGTCAGGATGGGGACACAATTCTTAAAAGGTTAAGTTCACAGTATTTCATCATACTCCTTAAAGGTTAAGTTTACAATTGTCAGGTGCCTCGTAAAGAATAAAAGAATCTGAAATTGATATGAGTTGTCAAGCAGTCTGACTTGGACAGATCAAGAGGATATCAGCCATGGTTGGGGCCTGTTCCCCTGCAAAAATACAATTAACTAAAGATGATAAAATATATAATATTTGACTTGTTTCATTCTGACGACTGAAGTTTCACATGAATCACTTGCATTGGAAATACATAATGAGTTTAGTAGCTACTGGAGGACTGTCTCTGTTCGTACATACAGTATATGGGCACCTGACTACTGTTTAACTAGGCAGTAAAAAAACAAGCTCACAGTAGCACTTGTTCTCGGAAAACAAGACTTTTTAGGGTTTTTCTGTGTTTGATAACAGAAAAACAAAATCACAAACAATTTTATCATCTTCTCACATAGTGATGAATACACTTTCAGGCTGATGAAACCATTTGTAAATCACACTACTGTTGGCTAACGTGCCCTCAGGTTAAAGTACCACATACTTGCAGCGACCTCCAGTCTCTAATGACCTTCTGAGTGACAGCAGCCAACTGCATTACAGCAACTCTCTTCATACAGCAAGACTGGAAGCAAAGACTGCAATGGTGTTTGTGTGTAATCCCTGAACAAGTGCAACCCCAGATGTGGATTTTTATGTTTTCCTGTCTGCTCTTGACCTTTCATCACCTTTGACCTGTTGCTCTCTGTCCCCTCAAACACACACTTAAAAAGCCGGCTGGGGAGTAATTTCCACCTTTTAACGGAAGTCCGCTCTCTTTGATGGCACAAAGGGGATTTTTATTGACATATTGTTTTATTGACTCCCTCAAGGTCACATTCCATCACCACCACACAGCCAGAGAGGAAGTAGTTACAGGTTAGCGGTTAGGGAGGAAATGGGGAAACCATCCAAAAGTCTGTGCTGTCATGATCGACCACCTTTTTGTAACCTCTGTGAATCATGAAGTGAGCTTATTTCTGCCGTGCCTAAAAGCCTGTTGCAGCCTAGGCATGGCAGAAATAAGGGGATCCACCATCAGGATAGTGTGAGATAATTGGTTTAGACAAAGAGCAGAAGAACTGCAGAGTGTGGTTGGGTTTTTTTCTCTCTGCACTTCAAATGGTGGCATGTGCAGCCAATGTCCAATCTAAATTACTCAGTTGATCAACGCAGGCAAGTAATTCTTAATTACTAAACATCCACAGGTCTCTGTTTTACTGTCAATCAAACAGAAGGAACGTGAGCTGAGCTTCTGAGTAGGTACATTGTTCATTTTCTGAAACACGACATAGCTGTGTCCCAAATAATTCAGGGACTGGATCCTTCTTATTTCCATAGTGAAGAGTAAACTTTGACCTAACGAGCCATCACCATCAAATGATATTCCAGTGTAAGTTTATGGTGTGGACCTCCCCCCCCGATATGAAGTCTGCTAACCGCTAGCTTCTCTAGTTGTAGCGACTTTAGCAATTACCTTTTCATTTCAATATGAATCAGAGCCATGAATCAAGTTTCGACAATCTTGCGTCGCTAATTTTTGGTCTCCACCAGCTCCTGAAGGAAACATCTGGCTTAACTGTTCCACGGCGTTCACCAGTGTCTCTGTGCAGCAGGTTGTGGACAGTGGGGGTTTTAGAGGTTTTCTATGAAGTGAAATCCATATTCACTGAATGGGGGATTTTTTTTGCTCACATTTTATGGAGTGAATAATTAACAAATTTAAAGATAAAATAACTGAAAGATAAATCAATTTTCTAAATCTGTCCCAACTGATTAAGTTAACCTGGGAGTGGTGTGAAAGCCTGTCCACAATACAATCACTTGTTTCACACACCTAAAAAGTAGGTGTAGCAGGCCTGATAAAAGATCTTTAACTCAACAGGTACTGGATTTTAGCACAGGTGACATGTTTGCTCCTGAAGATAGGGTGCGAGCATGAGAACAAATGAAAACATTGACTCTATCATTTGGGTTTTCAGTGGAATTTACTGGCTTAGCCTACAGTGCCAACTCTGTTATGGTGCAACATTAACACCACACACATGCATGTTTGTGACCTTTAATTGTTGGTGCAAGCTATTTTTAGAACGGCGGAGCAGAGCCGTGAGCTGCTCAGAGCTACACTATGGAGGCTAATGAGATTCCTTGGTTTCCCTCATCAAAGTCTGTTATGGTGTAACACACCACACACATGCATGGCCACAGGCATGTAATGTACCTTATAGATGTGATTCATAGATTCACAATTCATAGATGTGTACAATAACATACAGAAGACATATCAGATGTCTGCTCAGATTCTTAAAGGATAACTTTACCTACTAACCTCTGATCCGGATGATGTCATCTCCGACCGCTGCCCGGCTCATTCTGATAATAATCATTACGCTTCTATTCGGCATTCAGGTCCTTTTTAGCTCAACTAGTCAGAGCTGTAGTGAGGATCCAGGCTGCGGAGAGGAAGCCTGTGGAAGCTGAACTTCATCCAGCTGCTCATTTTGTTCTGACAAGTCAGAAACATGCAGAAACGGACCATAGCATTAGCGACAGCAAGCTAGCTGCGCCGCGCCGCCGTCGGAGATGAGTCATCATCCAGATCAGAGGTTAGTAGGTCAACCTCGAGGAGCAGGATGTTGCTAACATGCCACCACGGGCTCGGAGGGGAGTAACACCAAAGTTATAAACCAAGACCCTCCATGACGGGCAGCTTCCTGTATGCATGTCACGTGGGCTTCTGCACGGCCACGCCCCTTTAGGGAGACCAGAGGCAGGCTGGAGTGTATTGACTCCAATGGGAAAATTGAACGTGAACACCGATTATGGTCGGGTCTTACTCCCCACAGTCACTGAAGAAAATTTTGGACTCATTTTCCAAAAGCCACATCTCTTCTGAACAGTTAGACACGAAAATGGTAATTTTCAGACGGACACATCAGGAGAAAATCCACTTTGTTCAAGACCTGTCTCTGGCTCTACGACACACTCTCGCGAGATTTCCTAGGCAACGTCAAACAAACGGCCGCGAACTCCCGTGAAAATGATTTAAATTATTTTTGTCATGTTAAATATGACTGTTACTAGTGTAAATATTTAATGTTATCATAAGAAAATATAAATATCTCACTTTCATCTACCTACAAATTGTATAAATCCACACACATGATCACAGCCGATGTGGGGTGACGGTTGGCCCCGCCCACTTAGAGACAGGAAGTGTATACAGTTTGCTATCATTGGAGCAGCCGCTCATGATGGACTATCTTTCCATTTATTCAATATCTTTGATAACACTAGTGTATCATCACAAAATATTGGCGAAATGAATGAGTTTTGCGGCGGATAATGTGTTATTTAGAGGCTGCATTGCGTGCCCCGTGTACTCGCATTATACGGATACGCGCCGCTCGATTGGGGCTAATTTCGTCAAAACGACTCCAAATGACACCAAAGTTGTCTGGGTGAGTAAATGATCGTATTTGATGCTAGAAATAAGGTCCAGGTTGTAAAAAACGAAAGTTATCCTTTAATTCCCTTTATTCTAGCAGTGGTAGAAAAATATTAAGATATTATTAAACCTCATGTTGTAAAATAGCAATATAGAAACTGTCTCTTGCCTCCATCTTCCCACAAGATGTCGTCAGACGTTCCTCCTGTCACCTGACTCCACCACGCCCTCCTGCATCCCTTTGTTCAATAATCACCCACAATCCATGGCCCTGACTCCCATACTTCCCCTACCTGTTTCCGATCCACTAATCAGCCCACAGTGTACAACACAGCCCTCTTTCCACAGTTGTTTGCCAGATCACCTGTTACCTGTTACTTTCCTGAATGTCTAAATTTGGGTTGTCTTTCCTGTTGCCTTGTACAAACTGTATCCTTGAGGTACAGAAAGTTAGATTAACACTTGCATGTTAGGGATGCAGCTAATTCTAACTAATTTATATGCTGCCAACCAGCACGGGATCCTCAAACTTTACAAAATGCAAATAACAATATAAAACATCCGTGTGGTGGCAAAAAAGATTACTCGTCCAATAAAGTATTTAAAAAAGAATATCTTGACACGTCAGCTGTCTTTTTGAGTTTTAATAAAAGGGCATTCATGAATGGAGTCACACAAACACAACCGAACAAGAGAACAGTCAGTGAGTGAGTGGCCTGAAGATGTTCTCAGGCACGCTATCTTATAGTTCCCAAAACACTTTGAACAGAAGACAAAATATATGACACCCAGGCAGTCCTGCTCTGGTGCACCACCAGGACACAACAACCCCTTGTAAATTTCCATAAAGCACTTTATGGTGGAGCTTTCCGGGCTCCTGACCTTTAACCTGTCCTGAGTGGTATCTGTTCTTGGCCTGGTGGGTGTCACACTGTTATCAACATGAAAGGATTAACTAAGGAGTGTTCACTTGGTTAACATGGTTATACGACACTCTTGAAGCACAGTATAGGTTACACCAGAATTTCCCATTACATTCCACCCCTTTTAGCATTTCTGTGCTAAACCACAATTAAAATGGGAAATTATGTAATTACCTACCCCATGCACTATGATTCCCTGCCTCGCACCAGCCAAACGCTAGCGCACCCAGTCTCCAACCAAGGAGTTAAAAACCCCCCAGGCAGGAAAACACAGTCCACAGGCACAGAAGAGCCAAAATCCCCCCCCTCACTTGACAAGAGGAGGGCAAAAGACTCATCTGTCTAGCTACACTCGACCTAAGAAAAGGGGAAAAAACCTCTAATATGATGAGGAAAAAATCCCATAATTCAAAATTTAACTAATCTACTTCAAATAACATGTAAAAAGATAATTCAAAAAAAATCCCATGTAATGATAACAACAACATGGAAACATAAAAAGAAATCACATATGCAAGGTCAAATTACCATCAATTACCATCATAAAATGCACCATATGATTATCCAAACATACGACAGTCCGGGGTCTATCCACCCCTTTGATCACTGTCAGGCCCAAACTCAAATACTAACTGAAAAGAAAAAAACAGTAGTACTTTAAATGACAGTGCATATTAACAAGAACATCAAGAGACCTTTAAAATCAAACTTTGGTTACATCCCGTAAAACAAAAACCCAAGATTGTATAACCCCAAAAAACAATCAACACATTTCAAACACAAGGTTAAATGCAGAAAGATTAAATGAATGCTTGATGAAGAAAACGTAAGATTAAAAAACTCATCTTGGTCCCCGTAAGGGGGAATCCACACCTCCCCGTCCTCCATCTGCGCTAACTGTTCAGTAACAGATGAGATCATGGACCTAACCACGGATTTAACCAGTGGCACAACACAGCATAAGACAACACATAGGCCCACAAGAATAGCTAAAAACCGGGGCAAACAGATGCATCAAAGTGCCTTGCCACCCCTGGAAGGAGAGCCAAGACCACCAGCCATTACCTGCGTCCTCCTCGGTGTCTCGGCTCCTCTGCAGATGTAACAAATCATTCAAATGGGCAATCACATGAGTCATTTTGTCAGATATGTCAGGAATATAAGTACAACACTCAGTACCCAAAACATGACAAACCCCCTTTTAGCATTCACCTAGTCATCACAACATAAGAAAACACAAACTCAAAATGGAGTAGGAGTACTTCAAATGAAATCATGTGCAAAACATCAAATGCACATATGGCAATGCATAGAAATCAAAACATGGTGTTCTGTGATTACCCTAACTGAAATCTTTAAAGGAAGAACAACTTTCTTGATTACATCACTCAATGCAATAACTACTATCTCAGAATGTGAAAACTTAAAGGAGCTCGTCCTACAACTCTTGTGTGAGTGAGATCGATCCTAAGTTAATGTCTGTGAGAATCAAACCTGCGACCATGTCAGGTCGCATCCGAAGATGTCCATGTTGTCGTCTCACATGACTCGTCGCCAGTCAGTCTGTTGACATGCTGTTGCACCCAAAGAGCGCTGTCTGGGTGCAACATGATTCTGAATGAAAACAAACTGCACATCTCTGAGAAAAAGTGAAGTTCTTCCCAACCTACTGTAAAAACACTTCCAAGAACAAACCGTCAGCCCCTCGTAATTCACAACACTTGCGTTGAATCCTCAACGTTCCTCTGTCAGGTCGTGAACTACGAGCTGGGGCCCTTTTTGTCTGGATAAGAGCAATCACTGCCCCCAGAACTCTAGGATGTGCTTTCAGTGACACACCTTTCTCTTGTGCCAGGGCAGTGCAAACATGGCAGCTTGCGCTGGTCAGCAGCTCGCAGCTCTCGTCACTGCCTTGTCTCCAACGTTGTCCTCCAATCTCGATGTTGTGTTACTCACAGTAACAGCAGATCTCTTCCACGGAATGCACAGTGTGCGGTGTAGGTGTAGATCGGTGGTCTGGATGGGATGAATCTGACATGCTGTTATTGCTCGTCCCACGATTGTAGATCTCCCTCAGTAACAGCACCGACAGCCCCGCTGTGATGGAGATGACCAGCAGGAAGCTGGTCGCCACCCCTCGGCTGCACTGGAGCTGTTCACAGGGATGCCATGGTCGTTCACCACGATATAGTCGTCTCACCCGCGGTCACACAGCTCTATCACTGCTGCCTCCTGCAGGACAACCTCCACCTGTTGGTAAAATTTACGAAAAACAAACAACCAAACAACTACTAGAAAAACCCAACACCATATCATTCATCCACACACTGGCCAGTGATTCCATACATACTTCAATCAGTCAATCATCAATTATTCCCCCTTTTGACACACGGTCCAACCCATGTGTCAACTTCACACCAGACAAAACGTAAACAAGGGAAGCAGCACAGACTGCTGTTCCCTGGTTCCCCACAACAGCCCTCTCTCCCAGAGAGGCTCTTATCACCAGGTGGGCTATCTCAGTGGTAGCCACAACTGTGGGGATGGGAATGATGTTAGAGAAAAACAACAGGCATACAATTCATGAGACAAAAGTAGCCTTGAAGCTACGTGTACAGCTGCATCTGCCCTGGTAACACCTAAAGAGAAAAGGTCAATTATTGTTAATGTGAACTTTCACACAGCATTGTGTTCTTTTGGCATCAGCATTTCATCCAAAAACACCATCTGATGCTGATCATGTAAATTTTGTTGAAGTCGTCTCCATTCACCCAAATGTGTCCAACATCCTGAAAATAAACATTCTACAAAAAATAAAAGTCAAAGAACCCACAATAATGCATAGAGCATCCTTTAAACTTTGGCCTGTGGGAGCAAACAGATATTATAGCAGTCACGTTGCCATGTGGCTTTCTGTCCTGGCTGTTGACAGAAGAGCAACAGGGTTTAAAACAGTACATTTCAGTCATAATCATAACAATCCCACCCCTCTCATCAACAGTCCTGGTCAGAGGTCATGAGCAGTCAGGTAGTCCAAGTGTCATAGTCTTTATAGAACTACGTTAAAAGTCACTTGGAGACTTTGTCAGCCTCCACAGTCGTCAGAGTCAAATCTAAGTGACAGGGTCTGAGCTCTTAGGCCTTTCCCATAAGCAATTGCTGCCAATGGTGCCTAAATTACTGCACAATGAACGACCCAATATCTGCTAGCTTATCATGGCCAAAAACTTTACATTACTTTAACCAAATTTTTCAAAACTTAAATTTCTTTTTGAATGTGAGGAATCTTCCCTCTGCTGAAATAATAAGACCCAAAATGTGACCTTTGTGGCAACAAACTGCAGTTTGGACAGGCTGGCCTAGTGCCCCTGTACAGCCAGATGGGTCAAAGAGCCAGAGCAGCTTTAACGCATCCCTCTCTGGGCTCACCTGCAATCCCAGTACCATCACCATACTGCAACAAAGGCACGTTCCTCTGGCCACTCCAGAGACTCCAGGCTGTCCATCAGAGCAAAGTAATAAATCGTTTCACAGACACGAAGATTCACACCAACTCTGACACAACCGAGTGAACGCATACTTCTTTCCACACAAAAACAAAACAAAACAAAAGGCAAATCCAAAATTGACTGTCATTCTACATAAAAACGTTTGAAAGATCCACAACCAAAAAATCATTTACTGTTTGTTGGACTTCAAAACAAAATAATTTGTGTATTCGATACCATCGGCGCCCTGGCCTGCACAGCAGCATTTACAGCTTGCAGGTCTTACACAAACCTCCACAGGCTCGCCTTCAGGTCCAATCTTACATACCAGAAAAAATGGGGTTCTCACTGGAGAACCAGCACATGGTGCACTTACTCCATCTTTCAACAAAGCATCAAACACAGGCCTAACGCCTTCAATTGCTCCGTCTGAGAGGATACGAATTACAACAGGGCCTGTACTTTAATTTTAATTGTCATAGCAACAGGCTCACAATTTCTTAATCTGGAAAGCATCATGTTTCACCTTTTAGCCCAAAAATGACTGAGAATGTCTTGTAATTCTGAGGTCTCTTCAACAAACTTAAACATTTTCTTATCAATGTCAAGTTGGGATAATCAAAAGATATGATTACATCTGCAACTTCAACATTATGATTCAACAGTTTACAATTTGCCTTCAGGACTTCATTAAAGTGCACCTGAGGATCAGCCGTAGCCTTCCGGTTCGAGGAGGCATTCAGCTTTTACACCCAATAATCCAAGTTTGTACATGTTCGATTCACCAATGAGATGTGAGGGTCAGATGTTATGAGTACAAAATTTAACACTCATGCTGGCACTGTTGGTGAGGCAATGCATTTAACATTATCCAAAATATCCTAATCGAATTCAAACAATCCTCGTCCAGCGTCATTTCATCAATAATTCTCTTGATTTCATAAAAGTGTATGCGTGTAGCCTACTGCAACGCGGGCATAGGCTACGACGTCAATGTGTGTGTGTGTGTGTGTATGTGTCTGTGTGTGCGCTCAAAGCTGCAGCACAACAGAGCAGGGGAGAGTTACCTCCCGCTCTAACATGATTTGTGTGCCAGGGTGCTGGAAAAACATTGGTAGCTCTCTCTCTACCTTTTTTTTTTCCCATACTGTTTTCCCACTTATACCCCATCTGGTATACTACAAACCCAACAAACAAATAAATCTTTTTCCACTATTTAACTGGACTGCCTATCTTAACTAAGGAATGAGGTATTTGAATATTTCTCAGAATCAGGATTCAATACATTTTAGTAGAGCTTTGTATCTTTTAAAGAAAACACTTCCCACCCACACCAACTGTCTACTCTGATATGTGGGGCTGAGTTTAAACTCATAAGCTCAGTTTCAGTGTCAGTGTTAGGATGCGTAACATGTATCAGTGTGTGTGTTGGTGTAGGTGCTCTCACGTGCTTGCGCGCTCCCAGCTGCCGGCCCAGTGTCCCCACCAGATCCATCCTGGCCCTCGTTCCCACCATCCATCCTCCCCTCTTTGATCTTGCGGCAGTCCCGCACTCAGTGTCCTTTCTTTCCGCACCGAAAGCAACGGTCCCTCCTTTTGTTACCACGACCTGTTGCTCCGCGTCCACAGCCAGCATGGCCACGGCCTTGGTGCATTCGGATTGAGTCAGCGGTTGTGGCCACGGCTATTCTCTGTGTCACCACTGTCCATGTTCTTTGTCTTGACCACCTCTGCAGCCAAAACTGACATCATACTTCTAGCCGTGGCTTGTTCTTCCTTCTTCGTCTTTTGCCTTTGGGTGGTGCGTTCAGCTTCAATGCTCAGTTCATCAATTGTTGGTCTGTGCAGTATCACTGTCGGGTGTTCAAACTTTCTGCCTCCTTCTGAGACTGGTTGCAGCTGTGCACAGACAGCACGTATGTCAGCCACTGTCCATGGCATGTACACCGGCTGCTCACATCGTCCGAAGATCAGACAGGGAAACGGCACTGATGATGATGATGAGGAGAAGCGTCCTGAAATGACGATGAAGGTGGAGGTGGAGGTGGATGGCACAGTGCGGTCGGGTCCAAGTCTGGATCCAGCTTCAGACACCGGGGCACGGTCCTGTTGGAGCCCTGCCTACACTCAGCTTCATGCATCCACATGTCCAAAGTTTTCCAGTCTATCTTAATTTCCCTCTTACTCTTATTGCTTCGACACACTTGTTATCTTACCTCTAGTCTTGCACGTAAAGCCTCCAGCTCTTTAACGCTCAGGCTGCCTATTTTTGGAAATTTAAATTCTCTGACCCACAGATCTACTTGGGCTATGGTCTCCTTCCCATAGTTAACTGACATGTATTTTATATTGGGGGCTTCATAATCTGGTCCCTCGGATAGATTACTTCCTGAGGGTTTACCCTGTTCTGCTCCCATTGTTATATTCTCTCAGACGTTTGCAATTTTTATTCACAAAATCAAATCAAGATTTTTTTTTCTCTTTTCTATTTTTCCTATTATCTTGTTTTAATACTGATGAAATCACTACTAAAATTTGGTTCTTTCTTAACAAACAGGTTTGAAATAAAAATTTTAAAAATCGTTTTCCCCTCTAATTACAGGGGAAATGTTACTTACTGTTCAGGAACAGAATTCAGGAACATTTTCTTTCTCCTAAGAAAGAGATTCCAATTTAACCTTTTTTTATTAAGACAGTCAAAAATGGTTAAGCCAAAATAAAAATCTTCAACTTCGCCTCTCCTTCCTCCGTCTTAGGGTTTCCAAGGCCCTCTAAGTGCCCTCAGATTTTTTTCCTAAATCTGGTGCCACAGATCCTGATCTGGGCAGCCCCGAGACCCAGCAAAAAGCTCCCTCGGGGGAAGTCTCTCTCTCAGACACTTGGGTCTTCCTTTCTTGGGGAAGTCAAGATGCCCGGCACGTCTGCCGACTCTACTAAATAGGCAGAGAAGAGACTTCTTGCGCAATTTTTTTTTTTTTTTATCGGCCGTTTCCTTTCTTAAAACTCACCCGAAAGAACAGCGAGGTATTTTCTGCAGCCACCGAGTTCGTTAGACCCCAACAGTGAGGGGATCCCGTCCTTCCAGACGTCAGGCCCTCTTCTCTACCTTCCTTTTCTGGGGGAGTTTGAGGTTTTCCAAGGGCTTAGCCCCTGGCGTGCACAACCTAACACCGTCGGTCCAGAAGTCCCAGAATCCGCTCACGGATGAGGTCCCTTCGTGGTCGCCAGATTGTGGTGGCAAAAAAGATTACTCGTCCAATAAAGTATTTAAAAAAGAATATCTTGACACGTCAGCTGTCTTTTTGAGTTTTAATAAAAGGGCATTCATGAATGGAGTCACACAAACACAACCGAACAAGAGAACAGTCAGTGAGTGAGTGGCCTGAAGATGTTCTCAGGCACGCTATCTTATAGTTCCCAAAACACTTTGAACAGAAGACAAAATATATGACACCCAGGCAGTCCTGCTCTGGTGCACCACCAGGACACAACAACCCCTTGTAAATTTCCATAAAGCACTTTATGGTGGAGCTTTCCGGGCTCCTGACCTTTAACCTGTCCTGAGTGGTATCTGTTCTTGGCCTGGTGGGTGTCACACTGTTATCAACATGAAAGGATTAACTAAGGAGTGTTCACTTGGTTAACATGGTTATACGACACTCTTGAAGCACAGTATAGGTTACACCAGAATTTCCCATTACATCCGTCTTCCGTCTCTCCACCCCACAAATCAGTAAAAACACTGTATCATAAACAGTTGTAAACCGGTTTGGGCAGTTATTCCATTGAAAAGTGACAGAGATGGTTTTGTATCAAAGGGAAAAAAGTTGCTTTGGAAGACTTGTTGGACACACCCAAATTTGATGGAAACGTGCCAGTGAAGGGGGTTTACATGGAGCATACAGTACCTAGTGATATCACTACTCTCCTATCATTTCCACCCTGAGGCAAAAATGAAACTCCTTCGCAGCATCTGAAAGCTTCTTTTCCGAAGCTGAATGATATACTCCACGACTATAGTAAATAGACTTTGACGTGTAAAATTGGTGGAATGCCCCTTAATTCTTCACGCGTACAGTTTTCAGTGACATGAAAAGCCTGTAAGTACAACAGATTCGCAGCCCTGTCAGGATAAATGCTCTCCAACTGTCAGTAAACCCTGTAATATTTTAATGAGGTGAGGAAATCCCTGAAGGAAAACCCATTAATGTCAGTAACTATTAACGTGTCTGGAGTCATGTTTTGGTATGTGTGCCCTTTACATATCTGGCATAATAGGTGCAAGCTTCATCTTGTCTCTGTAAAAGGTGGTTTTGATGCCTTACAAACCAAACTAACACCCGTGGGACTGAGCACTACTGGCCTTTGATTACTCTACTCAAGGTATTGAGATATTGTTTTCTAAATCCTTTGAACTTTACAAGTAAAAGCACGATCATACACAAAGCAGATCCACCTTTGACCAGGTGATTTACTGCTGAACAGGTGAAAACAGGTCTCTCAGCCAAATAGATTTTTTGATGGCATTTGTGCAACTTTGACTTTCATGTCAAAGGAAGGAACTGGAACGTTGGCTTTTCTGCACATTATGAGACGAGAGAAGCTTTCCTGGGTTTAGTATCACTAACAGAGCTGAGAAAAATACATTAGCCACAAGGACCTTTTTGTTACGAAGAACTGGAGACTGCGGTAAATCACCTGAAGGTCAATGTTTGGATATATTTTTGCCCCACCAGGTTTTGGTTGGGTCTTTTAAAGGGATAGTTCAACATTTTGGCAAATTGGCCCATTGCCATAATCCCTAGTTATAGTTTTAGGAGTAGGTTTGTTACCTTTAATTGTCGGTTCAAGCTATTTTTAGAACGGCAGAGCAGAGCCGTGAGCTGCTCAGAGCTACGCTGCGGAGGCTAATGAGATTCCTTGGTTTCCCTCATCAAACTCATCAAATACACAATCCAACAACTCCAAAACACTCTTGTGGACAAGTTGTGACCTGCACATTCACCACGGTATAAGATAATAACAGAACGTGACAAGACTGAGTTATTTTAGAGGTAAATTCATGCAAAACCACTGATGCGCGTTCCTGTCAGGGGCAGTTTTTCAGCAAGCAGTTTCTGCATTTGCCTTGAAAAACAACCCATCTCCTCTCGTAACGTTCTGTATAGCGTGATGAATGTACAGGTCACAACTTGTCCTTGGAGTTGTTGGATTGTGTATTTGATGAGTTTGATGAGGGAAACCAAGATACAATTTCACACAAATGGTTAGTGTCGTGGTTGTGGGATGGTTTGACATGAAAGACTTAAACGCGACTCTGAAACCAGTGAGCCTATATAATACCAAGGAACGCCCTCAGGAATTTCACTGTTGTGGATTTGTGACAGCTTCCACCGCCAGATTACACTGTGGTTTTGTAGTCATCGCTTGGTGTAAGGTCATGAGAGCAGCGGGGAAAGTCAGTCCCATGCTCTTTCATCAACAGTGACATTTAGCAGTGTTGACATGAAACCATCCAAAGCTTCTTTTGTTTTTTTTTTAATAACAAATGGATAATGTGCCTTTCTTCATGTTTTGCAATTGATGAAATCCGAGAAATTCTACAGACTTCATCCTGCATTTTATCACTGCACTTGAAAACTATTCTGCATTCCCAGGACCCGCAGGGCTCGTCACATGTGTGTTTTGTTCAACAAAGCACAGCTATGTCAAAAAAACAAACTTTTCTATCATCCATGAAGCCTCACTTTTGAGAAGCTCCAGCGTTGTGGAAAAGTTTGGCTTTTGCTTAAAAGATGAATTAATTGATCCATAGCATCAGTGTTAGCTTTTGGCAGATTTGTTCCATTCATCCTCGGTTGCAAGTTCAGACAGTTAAGAAAGTTTTGTCATCGGTGTGTAACGGCAGCTGTGACTGGAAAAACAAACTTCCCATCAGAGTCAACTGGAGCTTGAACTTCACAGAGCTTCAGCCAGTGTGATGAAGGAGGGAAAGGGAGGGGAGGGATTGGATGTCAGGAGGGGAGAAAAACATCAGAACCCAACTCAACGCTTCACTAAGTAGTTCAGATCTGACCTACAAAGCTGAGCGAACCCACGCCTACCCACTGACTTCCACACCCTAAAACACGCAAAAACAGCGAGGGGGAGGAGTCGGAGGTATTGTTCTTCCTGTGGCTCGAGGTGGCCTGACCCCCACACCCTGCCGTTCAGACCTCGTTATTGGCTGTCTGTGTCTGTGGCAACAATCAATGGCTGCCGCTTCTGCGGAAAGAATAACAACAGTGTAACAGGACCTGAGGTAACCCCTCCTTCAACCCGACACACACACACATACACTTAAACAGTTCAGGTGCATGAAGCCACCAGGTTACCCTAAACAACTATAAATGAAAGTCCACTCATTTGCCTCACTGTAGTGTTGACACTCTCAAAACCTGGACAAATTAACCTGTGCAATGACCCATGTGATTTGAGTGAACTGACATGAGACTCACGTGATGCTTTCACAACTTTAATTATCTTGCAACTGCATGATCAATATTATTGCAAGAATTAACAGCAGAGAACTTAGATATGATAAGATCTGTGACATATTTATTGTAACAAAATAATAGAAGTGTGTTTATATCATATGTGTGAGAAGTTAGGATCAAGTCCTCATAATACATAAGATATTATTAAACATTAACCATTAGATATTAAAGGACTCATCAGGCAGAATGACTACATGTAGACTATGAAATTATTGGCCTGGACTAAAGTTATTATTGGTTATGTTTCTGTGCATTGGCATTTTTATCCTGACAAATGGTTGAGCAAGGGGATTGTTTTTAGTGTGGTTCATAATAATACATCATTTCAATAGAAATCACTGTGTGTAAAAAGTAAGCTCGCTATAAGTATATTACAAAAAGCAGTGGATTACTCTAAATATAATGGAGTAAAATGGAAATATTTATATTTAAGTGTCTCAAAATGGCTAAGAGAGCAAAGGTTACTGCCTAACAGAAGGATAAATGATGGCTTGGACGCTCTTTAAGGTGCTGTGATGAGCAAACAGCAGCTCCTTTAAAGCTGCTCTTCCTCCCTCTAGTGGTCAGGAGATGTCAGTGCACGTTCAACAAATCATTCAGTCTTGCACTACATCAAATGAAACATTATTTATTGCATATTGATTCTGCCGTACAAAGTGCAAAAAAAAAAAAAAACTAATGTAGTCAGATGCTTTGGGATCATATATGATTAAACATTGGCTATAGGGAAGATATTAGTCAACCAAAAGCTTCATTATTGTGAACATGAACAAAATGTTAGCTACCCTTCAAAGACAACATTTGGACTCAAGAGTTTAAAAAAACCTGATGATGCTGTGTCTCGCAACACACACAAAAAAGTTATGTTGAAATGAACTTCGACTTTGCATTAGCTTGTTTCTGTGAGTTGACGAAGAGGCACTTCAGGTGTGGTTCCTGTTATTGCTTGTTGCCACGATTATGCATCATCTCCACCGCAGAGCAACAGTAAAGCCTTACGGTAGTCGCCGCCGGTATCTCCCTGTAACACAAACGTGCAGCAAAAGTTTAAGAGAGGAGGCAGGGAAAGTATTCGCAGTGACTAACCACCAGTGGAGGTACATGTTAGTAGTGTGAGAGTCGTGCAGTTTGTTGATCATTATACCTTGATCATCGAGTGCAGGGAGCAGGCGAACTTCCTCCTGAACTCAGCTCTGATGTCCATCATGTCCACCTCGCAACGAGACGCCATCACTCTGATCAGCGTGTTGTCGTCAGTGCCCGCACCCTGCAACAGACACATAAACATACGCCCTGATAAACATAAACAGCATAATTGCATAATAGCACAGATTTTTTATTTTTTTTACAGTGGTCTGTACACGTGGTGGTCATGTAAATTTGATTTGACAACACAAAGTGCATACAGACTGCAAAAATATGTCATGGCTGCACAATTTCCTACATAAATAATTGAAAATAGAATTAGATCTGCATCAAAATGACAGACATAACTCCAGATCATCTGCTCCTCTGGCTTATTGCCCATCTTTCTATTTTTAAAAATGATTTCTATCTGTGTAATGGCTTTAAAAAAAACAACATGTGATTGCGGCATCTCTAGTTTTCCACATCATCAAGATTGATTTTTATAATAACCATTTTACTTTAAGACAATACTCCTAAATGTATATTAGGAAAATTTAAGCTTGCCAAATCCCCTTATAATACCATCATCAATCAGAAGTATGTTGATGTGGTGTTCAGAAATCCTCACTCTAAACCTCCACAGCTGTTGTTTACCTTCATGGCGTAGTACAGAGTCTCAGCAAAATAGCCTGGAACGCTCCTGGCACACTTCACTGTAAAGCAAAGGCATAAATGTTTAAACATGTTGTTATTATTATTAAAAGATTGAAGAAGAATGCACAACTGGTTTAAAAGTATGGCCTTGTTTCATACCCACGGCGAGGAGCAGGTCTCTCAGGCCGCCAGATGTTTCCCTCTTGATGCTCTCCTCCATCTCGTACCCAGACAGCTTCATGTAAGCGTCAAACACTGAAACACACACATAGCATCAGCATTAGACTGATCATGAAACACGTGCACGACTAAATATGGCAAACTAAATATGGCAGCTTTCTCACGCTTGATGAACATGTCTCTCTCTGTCTCACAGACACACACACCTTTCCTGAGATGTTCGGCGCTCCTGTTGCCCAGGATGGTGATGAATGTTTGTTCATCAGTGCCAAAATGCTCCTCTCCTGCCTTGAACAGGGCCTGGTATGACACAAGCAATGTACCACTATCACACTAAGTTCATCGTTTAAAATCATCCAAAAAATCTGATTAAACAAGACTTTTAAAGGGGCATTTCATGATTTTACACGTAAAACCTTATACAACTAAAACAGTTTGAATTAAATGCCATCATTCATTAATTAAAGGTTATGGTTCATTAATTGAGTCCTGGTTCAGACTTTAAGACTAAAGATGAAGTGATTCAAATATATTATAATGAAGAGCATATTTTACAAATTGTAGCTCTGGAAATGAGGCCAGACAGTAATGCCTGTTTTTGGCTGCATGCAAATTAAATACTGGACAAATTTAAGCGCACACAGATGCAAAAGGTCATAAAAAAATCCAAAATGAGATGGATTAGAAGATAACAGCTCATCCTTACAACTGGACAACATTGTTTCTATGTCTCTTAAATATCTTTTAAACTTCACCAAGAAATGTTCAGATTTCTTTACTTGCTCCCTCCACTAGAGGGCGGCACAACATCATAGATAAGTCACCCTCACATAGACGCAACACTCCTCTGATTTTGCTCAGAGCAACAGTTAAATCTTGTCCACAGACACATGTGACAGTCACACCCTCAGACACAAACACAAAGACAACATTGACGGCGAGGAGCAGAAATAGCCTATTTATTTACTGACCAGAAATAAAACTGACGCCGACTCACCTGAGCATCGTTCTCGATCTCTCCGTTCTGGATCCCCTTCTGTCTGCTCGCCTGAGGAGAGACAAAGCATGTCCATCATAAATCAGACACCATGTAACAAAGTGCTTTACACACAATCCCCCGCCCCAAAAAAAATCATTGTTCAAAGCAAATAAATGACTCAATAAAGGCCTCAATTAAACTGGCAAAAGAGGAAACTGAATAAAATTAAGAGAAGTTTACCTGCAACAGAATGACCAGAAGTCTCTTGAAGTGACCGGAAGTGTCTCCACACACGTCCTCCTCCAGGTCGGCATCATACTCTGAGGGAAACAGACGACAACACACAACAGCGTTTTAATCTTAATCTTTTTTTCCCCCCACAAAATTAAAACAAAATTAAAACACTCTTGTTTTGTGTTTTGGTTTGTGTTTTCCTCTTGCAATTGTCGACACATTTCAAAACACTGCTCACAGTTTCACAACAGCAGCCACTGCAGGCGACAATGATTTGAGAAGTGCAGTCATAATCTTTCAAACTAGTATGTTGTTGTTTTTCACTGAAACTCAACAACCACGTTGCATGGTTATTTATGTCCTGTAACATTTATGTCAAAAGCCTAAATCTAACTAAAAATTAGATTGAGTTAGATGGTGACTCGCTACCTCCTCTTCATCTAAAAAGTTGAAGTTGTGAAGTTGTTAACACTTTCATTCTTCAGAGTGATTTGTTCATTTTATTATATAATCATATGATATTGCTGGAAGTCTGATTCATTTGAGCACCAAAAGAAAACACAGGTGTGCATTAATCTTCTTCTGCACTTCCACCTCTGTCTAATAACCTTTTAAACTACTGCACATTATACTGTATGTGAACGCGTGTGACTTGTTTTGAGGCAAGAAAAAACATTATTTTTAGAGCGTTATTCTCCTTTTTATTCCAGCTCTAAAATGCAGTTGAAAGCTACTTAGTCCTTGAGATAAGAATATTTAGCCAAACGTCTGTTACCTCAAGCTCCATTTGATTTAGTTAAACTCTGAAAAACTTTGTTCAATAAGGCTCTTTTTTGTTTGTAAAATAAAGCAAAGTAAGTAAGTAAAGTAAAGTATGACCTTATTTATACGATGGGGAAATTCACAGGGTTACAGCAGCCTAGTACATACATACAACCACATTCACACATACCGTGCACCCTGTGGTGGACTGGTAAAAAGAGATATAAAAAATATATAGTGCAGTTGTGGTTGGGGTGTTATTGCACAGAGACGGGGTATGTTGTATGTTGTTATACCTACAATAATTGCAACTGCCCAATATAAATGAGTAAACCTTTCAGGAACAAACATCAGCACAAGGAATGAAAACTACTTCACTTCAGCTTTTGTGGTTTCCCACTCTGTCAATCATTAGTTACGTACTGGCAACTTCTCCTAAGGCATCTTTCAAAACTGTGATGAAATTAAAAACCTATGACACAGATGCATGTGTGCAAACTAATTTGAAGAATGTAGACCACACACGCTACACTGGCAGATACTGTGCACGGCACACGGTTTTCTGCCAATGTCAGGACTTCACCTTCTCTGCTCAGTTTCTGTGGTTTCTGTGTGCACACGGCCCTGCGGTCTCGTGCCCTTTGACGGGCATTGATGGGGCAGTTACTGATGTTAATTAGGATCAATTGGCACGTACTCTCAACTTACAAGGAGACGGTTTAAGAACATAGCTGTGAACATTTCTGCGGCTTAAGAACACGTTGATGGATTTGACAAAGAGAAAAGAAGATTCTAAAGAAGAAAATGAGGTACAACATTTTTTTCCCTTTGATTTTGTTACTTATTCTGTTTTAAATATTTACAAGGTGAAACCAAATGCAAATGCAGTGTGTGTGTGTGTTACCCTGTCTGTAACCAGCGATGATGTCCTTCACCTGGTCACAGGATCTGGAGGAAAGAACCTCCACCAGCACCTTCTCGTCGGTTCCTGCCCCCTACAGGTGAAAAAGGTGGAAACGTCACACACTTCACGTTTCAGTCTCCAGTCTGCTAAACATTTAATATATATATATAATATATAGACTTTATTACAGACACCGGTCCATATCACAATCATCCAATATAAAAATAAATAGCACAAGAATAAAAGAAGGTACAAAAATACAAAATTCACATGTGCTCACTAGCTAGCTAGCACCTACTGTACCTTGATGGCATTGCGGAGTAATGTGACATCGTAAGCGATGGGTGGGGTCATCAGAGCCACGATCAGGGTCTCGAATTTGCCTCCGAGCTCTCCCTTCAGGTCGTTGATCAGATCCTGTCGTGCAGATGCAAAATGTTCTGGACTGAGTTCTGGTGCAGCACGAATGTGTGACAGCACTGTGACGCTGTGATTTCACCGGTTATTGTATGTGACTAAATGAGAAGATTAATACCACTCATATCTCTATGGAGCTGCACGGACATATCGTATTAACACGTTATGTCACGCACTGACCAGTAAATAGTCCAGACCTTGAAACCACCCTCTGTCATTTTTAGACAGGGGTGAAAATAATCTTCATATTATACAGATGTGTGTGCAATATCTTCTCAGTCCTAAATATTTCCTTCCAACTGCTCGAAGTGTGCATTAACACCAGGGTTAAGTCCAATTTAGCATTGTTTTTGTCATTTAAAGGAGATTTTAATATGTTGCATGTTAGATAAGTAGCAAATTAGTAATTCTTATTAAAGGAGAAATACAAAAACATTTGCAATTCATCTACATAGTTTGTAGTTTTAGTTATTGTTGATACAATATGAATGCGTTTGTTTTCACATATTGCATACTGTACAGGTAAAGCAATAAAGACTACAAAGATACACAAGGTAGTGGGATTCAAACATGAATAAAGATGCCGTGTGTGTGTGTGTGTGTTTGGACGACATGTTGTCTGAAGCCCAGCGGGCCCCTAATGTTAGAGCTGTGTTATATGTTATGTGATGTGACGTGAGATTGTGGCAGTCCAACCTTTCCAAACAGGGTTTTGTAGGTGGCCTTGATCTCCTGCCTCTGGGCGTTGCTGCGAGCCGTCAACAGCTGCAAGATGGCATCCTCGTCGGTCCCTACGGCAACAAGCGCCATGGTTACTCAGGCCAAGGTGTGAGTGTTTGTTTAAGGATAATTCTCACGTGACAACATCCTGTGTATTATTATTACATAACGACAGACGTTTCTCCGTCCGAGCAGACTGTCCAGTCAACTACGAGTATTTCGCCCACATAATTGCAGCCTTCGCCAACGTATGGACGCCATATGTGTTTACTCCATGTGTCAAGTTTCCCCTCTCATGTGTTCATGAGTCACTGCAGTGCGGGCGGAGCTTGGCGCAGACCGCCGGGATTACCGCAGTAATTGTTCAGGCAGGAACTCCTCAAATAACTCCCTCCCATTGGTCTGTTGAAGGAGTACTACAGACTGTCGTGCATCCAGCGTATCAGATAACACACTGCCGATAACAGATGCAGTATACAGTACGCACACACACAGGCACGCATCAACTTACCCAGGCCTTTCATGGCCTTGTGCAGGACCTCAGCATCCGCACTGGCATTGAAGTTTCCGCTGGCTTTCACAGTTCCCCTGCTGGCCTGCAACACAGAGGATGTGCACACAAGGAGGGTTGTTTTTTTTAATTCAGTGAGATTCCCATCAGCCTCTGTGATACATTTATAAACAATATTTCAATCAATCAATCAAAAACAAGTACAACAACATATCATTGTTACTCACAATAAGAAGATGCATAACACAACCTTAGAGCATACAATAGCTTTATAATGTAAATACTCAATAAATGTCAAATAAAACTTTAAATACAGGTAAATAAAAATAAAAGAGGGACATATCTATTTCCATTTCAGAGAAGTTATAAACATGTAACTCTTGATATTTTCCTCCATCACCTGACTTGTTATATCACTCAATAACTCAACCTGCAGATGAATGCAGTAAACATATTAAATATCTCAGTTTTGTTCCCATACAATAATCAAAGACATTCCCTTCTTGAGCATACTGTGTCCTTATATAAAGGTATTCAAAGATTTCCTCCCATTGGATGCACTAACTAAAGTTAATTCTGTAAAGACCCATTCAGATGTGCACACACACACCGTCTCCCATTACACCGCTTTATTCACACATTCCCACTCACCAAAAAAAAAAAAGAAGAAGCATTTTCCCACCTCATCTTTTAGCTTTTGATTTGCCAACTATATCTGAGACTCGTTCTGTTATAAATCTGATGGATGAAGTGAAACTAAATGGCAAATCAATAAGATTATATGGCTAATCAGTGTGCACCAAATATTTCAAAGCAGCAGACTGACTGATACTGAAGACTGTAAGGATGCGATAAGGCTGAAAAACATTAACTTTAAGATTGATTTTTAGTGAGTGTTAAGTGCCGTGCCAATGCGCTCCAGTCTTCACAGACCCCACCCTGAACCTCTGACTTATTAACAATAAAATAGTCGAGCGCCTGCTTCACATATCGAGGGGCAAAGAGTGAGCAAGGGGTGGTGTGTGTATGTGTGTGTGTGTGTGTGTTTAGGGAGGAAAACCACGGGAATGTCTCAGGAATTCTCACCCTTTACGTCCAACAACCAGGATTTTGTCTTTCAATGCAGGATGAATTACGCAAAAAAACATCCGTGAGCTTCCCTTTTTTTTCCTCTTTTTTTTTTTTTATAAACACACTCAGCACCACAAGCTAAACAAAATCTAATCAGATGGCTGCTGCTCGGGGTAAACAAGGAGATATTGAGACAACAACAGCGTCACAATGTAGAGATCGTCTCTGCTGGAATGTGGGACTCAGACTTTAGCTGCTGTATCAGAGTGGAGCCAGTTCAGACATGACCGAGGTGGGGAGGGGGCTGAGTTCCTGATACTGGTGTGTTGACCGTACACATACAGTACATACAGAGGCGCAGACTAGTGACACCACACAGCTCCTGTCACTGCTCCTTTCCCACGTTTATGGAGGTTGCTACCATAGTGACACAAGAGTAAACAATCCATGCAATCGCTAACTGCGTAAAAGGGAAGTCCCCTTTCATAAAGTCATATAATGCATCTGGATGTTGACTGTCAATAGTGCAGAGCTGTGAATGTGACTATTAACTCCTTTGCTGATTTAAAAAAAAGATCATTGTGATCATTTTCACTATTCAAAGTGCAGTTATGAGTTATTTAAAGGGTTAATATTTAAAATTTTAATATATTCTGGTTTATTCAGTGAAGGAAATGGAGCAGATAACATTTTAAGAACAAGATAGAAAAAACTTATCAGACATAAATAAAAGGGTATAATAGGCCTGATATGTTTTAAAACATGTGGAATATGAATATTAATACTGTATTTTTGGAGAGTTTCGGTGAGAAAGTGAGGCTGCTTGAACTTATGACCTCAGCATTTCTGAAATCCTGCAGCTGTGGCGCCAAGACAACTTTTTTTCCTACTGAAGACTTTTAGTTTTTAAATTCGCCACACACCACAATTTTCATTTTCATTTCACTTTTTCCCCCCTCCCAGCAGGTCACAGTCGTGTTTAACAAATGTTACTCAAACAGCAGTAAATTAGGCCTTTGTCAGGGACTCTATTCATCTGCGAATTAATACAAACACCAGGTGCGAGTGAGTATCTACACCTACAATGCTGTGTACGGTATGTGGGATTAACTCAACATAAGCTACAGCATCGTTGATCATGTCGCCCTGCAGCGCAGAGGTCACAGACTCCCTGATTGGTTGTAACAGTTTCTGTACAACACTGCAGCTCTTTGCCACAAAGGAACATGCTACATCAGGCTTCAGCTGCACACAGACATCATTTTCACTGGATTTGCTGACAACAAGAAAAAAACAGATACCACCAGGTTTACCTTCTCAGTCAAGTTAGATTTCAGTTCATTATAACTGAACTGACCCCCACCCCCACCCTCCCTGACAGAGACTGATAGGCGCCACATCCTCATGAGAAATGATCATGATTTATATTATTATTATTTTATGGTGACGGACCAGCTCCACCCTGATGTGCAGTAAAAATGAACTGGTTCCCCTTTAAGAGAGGGAGGGCGGCTTTAAGCTGCAGACGAGACGTGGAAACAGGAGTTAAACAGAGAGAGAGAGGTGGAGACCCACCCGAATGGCATACAGCCCACATGAGTCATACACCAAACTTCCCAACTTCCCCAAATGAAAACTCTCTACAGCTCCACAAACATGCACACACACACTCACACACACACTCTTGTCTTTCTCTACTTACAAGGAACGACATCACACAGTATCTAGCTCTTTACCCTGCACTTCTTCCTCAAACAGCATTATTGTCTGGTCCTCACAAATATAGTACAATCCTATACACATACAGAAGACATTTAAAGATTCATAAACTGTAAAGTTTCATTAATAAAAGTTATTGGTTATTGATTATCTGTTGAAATAAACCAAATGATAGACATCTGAGTTTTGATTCAACTGAGGGTACATGGTTTGTCTTGTCCAGATGTTCTGTCATTGGTTCAACATCCTATAGATTCAGTACTGGTGTGTTTGGGATCAACTGTAAAGACACGTAAACTTGTCTAAAGCTGAGTGAATAAATATGCATCTGTTTCTAAACAGTCAGATAAAATCCCAGTATTATATAATGTGGAGTGAAGTGGGCGTTGTCTTGGAGTTCACTGTGTAAAAACAGCTGTGAAATTTGCATAAATAACGGTTTTTTATTTACAGCACAGACCAGTTCAGGTTTTATTACTCTGGTTGTAAGTTTGATATAAAGTTAGCATTGTTCTGAGGTGAAAAGGTAACAGGAGACTATAGTGTTGAGTGAAAGTGACTCACCATTTCGTCAGACTTGTAGGTTTATTCAACGGTAGGAAGAAAATCTGTTGGAGAAAGAAACACGTCAATCCTAAACCGAGGACTTGGATTAGTTCACTTAAAACGTCAGTGTGTAACTTATTTATCTTTTCTTTTAAAAAACAAATTCTCAGTTGTAGCTGTCAAACTTCCGTGGACTCAAGACATGTCCGCCTTTTGTCTACAGGTGGACCCCGGATCTCGTTCACCTGACGGATGCTGCTAACTTTCTCTGGAAAAAGTTAAAACTTGAACCTGAAGCCTCCACGGTGATGTGCAGCAACTTACCGCAGAGCAGAGCAGCAGCAACAGCAGCGGGTAGAAGGAGCTCAGACTGAGAGACCCGGCGGAGAGCAGAGAGGAGGAGGAGAAGGACGGACACAGAAGCCCCGGCTCGGAAAAAGGCGCTGCGCGTGAGTGTGTATATGACGGGTGCGCGTGTGTGCGCCACACCCAGTTGTGGCACTGCCCTACTCCCGAAGCACTCTGGGAAATGTTGTTTTCCTCCTCCCTCAACATCTGTATGATCATTTTTCTCATCTGTGTCTTTCTCGCAATCGTTTCAGTTTTAATTTGCTTTCTTTCTTCTTCTTTTTTCCGTTTGACCTCATTTACACTGTAGCCAGAGGTCTTTTTGTTTGCTAGGCCATAAGTATCACTAAAGTTTGCTTCCTATAAATAGACTTCCAGAAAGTGATTCTTTCCAGTCCGCCTGTAACCTCTAGTCTAAACCACACATTCAATGATTTCACATCTTTTCCAACAGAGAGAACTAGCTGTATTGGAAAGGTCCAAAATCCAAAAGTTTATTCTGTTTTATTTCCATTCTGGATCTTGATGTCGTCCTGAAGAACATCTCTCAAGGCATTTTGGATCTTTGGAAATTTTCTTTTCTTTTCACCTCAACTTTATATTGCTCAGTAGTAGCATGATATAGCCTAGGGGTCATTTCAGCTGTATACAGAGATAGGCCTACATTCCTGTTGGAACAAAATGCCATCCATGCATCCATCCATCCATTGTCTTCCGCTTCATCCGGATCCGGGTTGCGGGGGCAGCATTCAGAGCAGGGATCCCCAGTCTTCCCTCTCCCCAGACACTTCCTCCAGCTCTTCTGTGGGGACCCCAAGGCGTTCCCAAGGCGCCTTGGGACAAAATGTTTACTTTGAAAAATGTCTTTTTATTTAGTTAGTTAAGTCTCTTACAGTTAACATCTTAGCAACTTCTGTTGCAGTGTTTCATTTATTGGTATTTTAGAGGGGTAAAGATGTATAATAATTATTTCTCTGCATTAGCATTTAGTAATTGCTAAATAATGTTCTGCCAGCCTTTGGGTCAAGGAAGAGACAGATTTTTAAATAAGGTAAAGCCACCATCAGATGTCCAGCAACTCCTTCTGTTGACTCATACTGAAAATAACTACAATGTAAATATTTATGTGGTGTTTATACTGAAGATGGAGAAACTGAGTAATTGGTCACTTGTGGTCATTTTAGTTTTCACTTTATTTAGCTTTGTTTAGGTCAAGGAATTAAGCACAAGTCAAATAATAATTCTAACACAGCACTCATCTGAGTTCATCTCAAAGACACTGGATTGTTTCAGTAGCTTCTGCTTGTACAGGTCCTAACGCTGAACTGAACTTCCCTTGAGGCAATCATCTGTAGTGATTTATTAAAAAATGAAATTAGAGTAGGCTATATAATAAAAATTAAACATAATTGATAAATAATTCTTGACCTGTTAGTCAGAACATCTCCACATAACCAGACCAAGTCTATAGAAACAGGTCAGGTGGAGACTTGGCAACAAACTGGGTGAATCATAGGTCATGAAGAATGTCGCCCTATAAAATACATTGATTAGGATTGTTTCTACCCTGAATGCTTTCCATTCTCTTGTCTTTTGCTTTGGCATGTGTGGAATCTACATGCCATGTCAATAAATTACCAACTCAACAGCTGAGTCCTACAGATCAATTAACTAAACAATGAGAGAGAGAGGACACAAATGTGTGTTTGGTATTTAAAACCACACATACAGTAAGTTTGTGTTGAAAATTAGAATCAGGCTATTTCACCTCTTGAAATCACAAGACAGATATTTTAGGGTGATCAATGAGCTTTTATTTCCCCAAACATGTCAATAAAAAAATGTAAGTGAACTTGTTTTAAGTGTGATCACATAAACAAACCAGCTGTAAACGTACTGTGCACCCATCCTCTGAAAAGATATCAACTTGTGCAATATTTGTTTTCATTTACAGAGGTTTAAAATACAATGACACAACACAACACAAAAACAATATGTAAAATGTTACAGAGCTATTAACACACATATTATGCATCCAAGCACATTCACACACCAGCACACACTCTGAGTCCATTATCACTTTTTAAGTCTGTAGCGTTGTGACTCTGCAAGTAAAAACCAAAGCAGCAGAGCTAACAGCATACTGAGTGAGACAAAGACAAAGAAATACACCACTGTGCTCCATCCCCAGCCTGCTGGTAAAGGAGGAACACCACTCAGCTCCACAACTTGAACTGGAATCGGCATGCCGGTGTACACGGGTCTACACATTCCTCAGAGGTGAAGAGTGAACTGTCCAGCACTTTCCAGTAACTTCCCTTAGGACTCCACAGGTTTTCTTTATCTTCTTAGGACAGCATATACCACATCTCATCGGCACGGACTATGCTGTTCAAGAGGAAACCATGACAGCTACATTCAAGTTTCTTCAAGAGCAAAGACCATGATCACAGCAATAAGTGTTACAGTAATTACAACAATGACTGAATATCCATTGAGATGATGATGACTCACCAGTGTGCTCTGCCAATCTTCACTCTAAAATGCAACCAAAAATAAGGACAAAAATAAGAGATATTGTCTCCTTCGCCTTGATTTTCAAAGAACACCGTCTCACTGTTGCTTGCCCCCCCTTTTAAACCAGCTAACGAAACACAATTTAAACACCCAGACAAATAGGCAATCACCAACTACTCATATCCCTCTGACCTTTGAACCCAAAACCCCTCAGGCAATTTCACTCTGTCTCCCAACTCTTCATAAACACACACAAACAACACAAACACACCCTTGCAGGGGTGTAAGATCAATAACTTCTTAAGAGGCCTATCTACACCTCTGATTAAAACATGTCTGTAAAGAGAAGTCGACATGAATGAAACATGCATCTTGTAGCTTTAATGTCAGAAAGTGTCTCAAAAAGACCAAGTCATAAATTTAATAGGTAACATCATAGAAAAATCATTGAGGTATACATGATCCAATTACAGTAATTTAATTTCCACTCACTAAAACTCCATGTGAAAATAACCATTTGCTATTTAGACAAAGAAATAATGAGATTGATAGTTTATTTACAGTGTATCATGAAACCAAACCAAAACCATCATTATTGAAATTGTTCATATAACATTAATCACAGACTGAAACCAGATGCAGATAGTCCAGATTATAGCGCCACCAGCAGGAAGGAAAAGTGGAAAGCCACAAAGCCAGAACATAAATCAGAAGATAAATGTTCTGCCATGCTTACAGAACATTAATAGGCTACAGTTTATTCCCACTGCCAGACAGGCACAAGCAAGAGCAATCAGATACTAAATGTGTTTATTCTTACGAAAGCACCAACATGAACAAACAGGTGCACTAAAACTGGCAAAACAGGACACACAAAGTAATATTACACTGGCAGAGACTGGTGCTCTCAAACAAGTGTCGAACTCTAGGCTGTCATATTCACACAAACATACTCTTGCAAACCTCAGGAGAAGCAAACGATTGCAAATGATTTTACAACTGCACATAATGATTAATTGTTCAATGTTAACACAATAGCAGCACCCTGAGGTAACACTTGGTAACTGCAGTCTATTGCATGGTTGTTTCCAGCCTCAGTGTATGCCATGGCCTGACATTGACGTGCCATAGATCTGAACATCAAAGTTTGTGACTTGAATACATGAGTAGACAGTGCCACATCAAGGAAATCACATTGGGAAAAGCAACTGTGGATTGTTGTGGTTTACATAGGAAGCTGTAGAAGCAGCTCTTCTGTCTGTAAAGCATTATTTTTTCTTTAATATTTAACTGTCAGTGTTGTTGTAGGCTACTACAACACTAATAGTTAAAAAGACCAGTCAAGACAAGCTGCAGTAACTTTTTTTTAACCGCAAATGTCTCTCTGTCACTCGCTCACTTTGGTTTACATAATGTAATTCAATAACTTTAAGATAATTAAAACTGTTCTATAAAAGTATCTGCTTGTGTAACCATCTGAAAAACCTGGTTACACCAGAGTCAAAAGTGGGAGGAGACTTCAGCAGGTTCTGTGCTGTGTTGTTCAATGCAAACTTAGTTTCAATTAAATAAAGATTTTACATAAAATTATCTTCTTTTTTTTAGCTGAGGAGTAATGCAAACGTCAAGCCGCATTATAATTATGAGTTGCCAACTAGTACTGAATACAATGGTCCTTGAAAATGGTCTGACATTGGTTTGGTCTCTGTCTTGATCTTGGTCTCATCCCCTCTTGGTCTTGACTCAGTCTTGACACCCTCAAAGTCTTGTTCTGTCGTCTCTGTTCTGTCTAATTTAGTCTTGGCTCGGTCTCATTTCAAGTGGTCTTCTTGAACACAGTACTGTTAACTATTGAGCCCTTCACTCTGTGCTCAGTTTGTTAGACCTATTTAGCCTATCTAGTGGGCATGGCATGCACTATGAAATGAAAAATTACGTGTATGAATGTGTAAACTGCAATTTTGAAGATGTCTATAATTTCATGATAAAGCATTACGTTTTAAAGTTTAAGTTTAAGTTCATTTAGGACAGCCCCTGAGATGCAGCATCTCGTTTTCGAATCTACATGTGTATTAGAATGACAGTAGGCCTATATTGTATTAGGGGCAGTGTATGCAATCAGACACCTGTGCTCCTACTCTCTCCAGAGAGGCTTGCACCCCATTATTTTTTAAATATAAAAGGATCATGGTTTGCCATAGAATACTCCTCAATGTCTGGACTCTTCTTCTTGTAACATGCGATGCAGCAGCCTAATATTTGTCATTTCTAGTATGAACTTGCCACAGTTATTGCATAATCTGTAACAAAGTTATTTTGTAATGCTAGGCTATTTGTCGACATAAAACTTAATGTGATAATCTTTAACCTGCGAGTCCAAAAGTCTGATCATTGGGTACGTTTACATGGACAGTTTCAATCGGGTTCAGAAAGGTTTGGGAGACCAAACCGATTGAAAATACTTCATGTAAACACCTCAAACCGTTCCATTTAATCCAACCCGGTTGAAATTCCAACCAGTTTGAAGGGGGTGGTTTAAACCTTTTCCAAAGCGATCTGTCTGTCATGTATACACTTGAAGCGGGTTGATCCCTGGCTGCATTCGTTGACGTACGTACGCATGCATGCACGTTGAGCACGTACGAGCCGTGCCTGCCTGGCTGTCACTGAAGTGAAATGTCCGTGTTGCCTAAAAAATGTCGAGCAAGAAATTTCATAACGCACTGGTGGGTCATACGAGGTTCTGTTTCCACTCGTTGTCCGAAAATATATGCAGAGAGAGGAGGAGGAGGAGGAAGCGGTGCGCCGCCGGTGTTGTGCCGAAAAGAGACTGCCTGCCCAAGCAGTCGTTTTCTGTAGGTAGTCTCTTATCAGCTCAACACCGGCAACATACGGTATGCACTCCCGACTCCAAACGCTCTCTCTTCTTTTCCTGTTAAAATTAGTGATATGCCACGCTGCTGTTTAATACGGACAAATATTATGACAGCAAAGACTGTGCTCAACAAACGATATTTGTAGCACTTCCGTAATCAATACTGTTGTAACCATAGTAACGCAATCACTCACGGCTGCGGGCACATTCGAAGCGTTTGATTTGTCGGCGCATGTAAACACCCAACCAGTTTACTTTGTAACCCATGTATACGCTCAAGCTGAAATCTTCAACCAGATTGATTTAAACCAAACCTTTCTGAAAGAGATTGAAACTGTCCATGTAAACGTACCCATTGTTGTTGTATGTGGTCTATGGTTAAATACTGGTGCGTTCAAGACAACTCGGAAGTCGGGAATTTCCGAGTTGGGATTTCCGACTTCCGACATCATAGCGTTCACGCCGCAGGAACTCGGAAAAGAAGAAAACATGGATGCCAGAAAGAAGTTTCTGTTGCGGTGACGTCAACTCGGAAAATCGGAGCTCTGAAATGATACCCGAGTTTCCGACTTGTAATTTCCGAGTTCGACGCCGTTCAATTCGTTTTTTACAACTCGGAGCTCGTTAATTCCCGACTTCCGAGTTGTCTTGAACGCACCATACGTCACACGTCTTTCTAGAAGAAACTTGATTTGACCGTAGTGGTCTCTCATTTAGTGGTGTGATTTTACCTTAGATTTAGTTTTAATTGAGATGTAGTTCTTTCTAGGGAAACATTATATTTCTTCATGTGTGGCATTTAAAACGTACCGTTAAAATCTCTTTCAACGTCTCTCAATAAAACGGAGAAATCTGTGCACCACCGGTAATTTGATCAGAGCCCACCCCCCTGTCTGCCGGTAAGTTGGTACGACCGGTAGCATAAAGTGCAGGAGACGCTCTCGCGCTGTTACTTCCAACTGACAGCTGCGAACATCGAGACACGACGAGACGACGGTTAAAAAAAACAAACTTGCCGAGTCACATCATCAAAAACTCAACAGAAAAATGGAGTGGACTGCGATGGAAATCAACCCCGAGGTCGGTGGGAAGAAAAGAAAAGCGCGTTTATTACGAACTTTTTGATTCTCTCGCAGGTTTCACAGGTTAGCAAACTCACCTGCTGTTTATGTTTATGTTTCTGTCGTTTCAGATGCTGAACAAGGTGGGTAAAGCAAACGTTAGTCGTGTTGCTAACGTTGGTCGTTTGTTCCAACGGTCGGGTAAGTTTTAAAAACAGTTAAACTAAATCAATGACGAGGACGACCGTTAAAACGCCACCACGTACAGTAGCAGCCATGATAACGTTACCAATACATGGCGGTGATATTTTCAGCTGTGTATTTTTTTCTAAGTGGAAATACATATGAAAAGGCCACAACAGAAGAAGCGTTTATTTAAATTTAATGAGCAGCAGCAGCAGCAGCAGCAGCAGCAGCATCCTCCTCCCAGTCCCAGCGCTGCCTGCCTGCTTGTGTCTGGGCTACAGGGTGTGGTCTCTCTGGACCCACACAATACAACGCAGCATCTTTCTAACCAGACACCATGGGGGGGTCCGGCTCCTTGATGGATGTCGTCATTGTAACCTGTAAACTGTTTGACATCCGCTCACAGCATCGTCGTGTTCTGTTGTTTATTTCTTGGCCCCGTGTGCGTTTCAGATGTTGAGCAAGCTCGGCGTGGGTGAGAGCTGGCGCTTTGTGGATGTGCTGGGGCTGGAGGGTGATCAACTCTCCGCCGTCCCGAAACCATGCTGTGCTCTGATGCTACTCTTCCCACTGACACAACAGGTGATAATAATGATAATGATGGTGGTGGGGTGGTGGTGACTGAGGGTGGGGTGAGCCACGGAGGATACAGGCTGTCTGGGGTGGGGTGAGACTGAGATGCAGGGAGGGCAAGGAGGAGAGGGAGAAAGAGCTGCAAGACTGAGGATGATGAGGAAGTGATTCAGCATATGGTTACATTTCCTTTCTCAGTGAGAAATCATCCAATATTATCCAGTTAAATCTGCACTTCTAACACCCAACTGATAATTTCAGGATCCTGTATTCCCACTTTTTATTAATAGCAATGAAGTAAATCATCTATTTGTAAACAAAATGCTCAGACAGCTTATATCATCATCGTCATCAGATGCTTTGTTTGGTCTTGGCAACAGTCAAGACCCCATAGATTAGGTTTACTGCAATTTGTTGAGGAAGAGAAGGATAACATACAACCATGATTATAACTGATTAATGTCCAGCATCTAGACATTGTCTTTAGATTCTTTAAAAATGTACTGCTTGTGTAAACCTTGTGTTAAATCAGATATCTTATTGTTTCATATGAAATAAGACACTCAATGACATCATCACCTTAAACTCTAGGGACATTGACACAGGAATTTTGAGCTGGTTTCTAATGTAAAAGATATCATACAATGATTCAATCATGAATATAATAGATAATGATACAAATGCAGCCAGATTTAAATGGAAAAGAGAGAAGCAGATCATGATTTCATTGGAGAAGCAGTAATGGAGAACTTGTCTGTGTTTGAATCCTTGTCACGTTGTCACTGCTCTGTTGATTTCCATTCCCAATTCTGTTGTTAATTCATGTGCAGATTTTAGGTTGCAGAATTGGCAAGACTTTGTGTTCTCACAGGCAGATGACCATGACCATGTTTTGTGTGCGTGCGCTGTAATTTGTCTGTGTGTATGGCAGCATGAGTCTTTCAGGCAGAAGCAGGCAGACAAGGTTGCGGAGAACTCTGACGTTTATTTCCTGAAGCAGACAGTAGTCAATTCCTGTGGCACCATTGCTCTGCTGCACGCTGTGGCCAACAACAAGAGTAAACTGACTTTTGGTGAGTGGAACTGCCGCGTATATCGTTACAGTGGTCACAACAATAACTAATACATTTCTGCTGTTCAAAACTGCTCCACTTGTTCCCTAAAAAAAATCAAATACATTTTAGATATTGTCAGTAGAAAAACGTTTTAGGACCCTGACTGGGTTGCTTTTTGATTCATACTCCCTAGCCAAATCAACAAGTATATTGTTTAGAGGTGTGAATCAGAATTTGAGCTTGGTACAGACACAGACATAGAAGTTAACTAAAGAAAATATGATGGTTGAACTAAAGTATATGAAGGTTAATGATGAGTTCATAATATACTTAGTGCAGCATATTATTAATGACGCTAATGCTGCTGTTTGTGTTTTCAGATACTGACTCTGCCTTGAAGAAGTTTCTAGATGAGACTGCAAACATGTCTGCCGATGACCGTGCCAAACAACTTGAGAACAACAAGGTACGGTAATGCTGCTTTATGCACTGTTAAACATAAAGCTGTGACAGTCCACTTACCGATGGTAAAATATCCATCATCATATTACAAGACTACTTTGTGTCGCGATCAAAACCAATCGTTTATCTAAAATGAGATACAGTATACATAGTACAGTTGCAACAGCAGCACTCACCCATTCTTAAAATGTGTTAAAATATATTATATTGTATCTAAGACCTTAATAGTCCTTTTGACAAAGGGGGTAGTTTAATGAGTTTCCAGAAATGCCATGAATAATGAAATGAACCATAAACAAATGTTTCAAGAATAGATAGTACCATTGCATAACCGTTATGTTATATTAACGCCACTTGGGGGCACCAGACACCATTAAATCCTTCTCACTAGAAATGGCAGTGTGACTTGGATACAGTAACACAGAAACAACATCACAAAACTGTTTGAAACTTTTGCTATTGTTTTTCCTATAACATTATGAATTTGTGTTTTTTAAAGCATATAATGATCTGTTTAAGTAGTTACAAAACTGATGTGTTATGATTTCTTCCTTTTTCTCCAGGCAATCTGTGAGGCTCACAACGAGGTGGCAGTGCAGGGCCAGTGTAGGGTAAGATACTTAACCACATCATCAACAGATATTCACAGCACAGCTGACGTCGTTATGATCTATTCAGACAGCACCGGGTCCACTCAGTGTCTGACACATTTTGGACCTCACCCAGCTTGATTCTAGTCTGTAATACATTTTCATACATGTTTTTGATGAGCTGGCACTGAATTGTGTTAAGTAAAAGTTCAGTTTTTTCTCTTTCTGTCCATATGCGTCTTCTCTCTTGTTAGTATTTCCTGAAGTTTTTTTGTTTTTGTTTTTATGACAGTATTCACTCTGAATATTACTTTAACGTATCTGAACTTTCGCAGCCGGAAGCTGACAAAGTCAACTTCCACTTCATTGCCTTTGTGAATGTAAAGGGACAACTTTATGAGTTTGGTAAGCATGTCTACACATACTGTACCTTCCTGTATGTGTTTAGCTGTGGATGGAAACAACAGTTTCATTTGTTTTTCAGATGGAAGAATGAATGGGCCAGTGAACCACGGCGCCACCAAAGATGATTCCTTCATTACGGTATGTAAGAGTGTGGTCATCTGATCTTTATGCACATGGTTTCTGATGAGTCATGGTATCTGATAAGGAGTCTGTTCCTGAGTGGCTTGATTCAATCAATAACTTGGCTAATGAATGAATGTACACTGAAACATTTCCAGTATTCATAAAAAATACAAATGCAGTAAAATATAACTTTAACTGGACTTGAACCAATGCTGTTTTCTGCAAGTCATGTTTCACTTCAAATCTGTGGGTAACTATGGGATTATAAACAAAGGTTGAAACTCTGGGGAAAAGATAATTAATCAACTAACCCCAAAATAAATCCCACATATTTTATTTGTGTTCTGCAAAAGTCTGAAGAGGCAACATCTTTGCATCATGAGGCTTCAGGTTGTCACACCAAACAACCACATGGGGGCACCACATGCATTAGTGATTGAAAACCAAAATCATAATGTTGGGATGAGTCATTGAATCTGGTTTTAAGGAAGATGTAACAAAATCTGCGAGTAAAAGAATAGATGCCCACTGAGGTTAATACTTAAGCTGATGACCTGCATTCATAATTCTACCGGTCATGGTCGTCATGGGTATATTTTGTAAAATTAGTTTATTAATATTTGTCCAAATACAGCTCTTGATGCATCAGAAATGTGGCGATATCTTGAGAACCACACCTATACATGACATTTTATTATTAACATTCAGAGGAATTGATTTAACTTGAAAAAACTAGCCTTTAAACCCCAGAAAACTTTGCTTTATTTCGTAGCATCCAGACAGATTACATCAGCAGTATTTTTAGTGTTGCTGTTCAGCTTTACTTAAGTATTATCAGTGAAACTTCAATTATTAAAAGATTAATATTAATCTTTTGGCCAGTCCGTCCTCCGTGACCAGGCACCTCGGATGAGGACACCAGAAACCAAGTTGAAATTTCCTTCTGAAATGTGCAGTATTAATTGGAATGTAGTGAATACATAGACCGGTCTAATTTCCTCTCCATTTATTTCTTCTTAATCACATCCAGGATGCAGCCAAAATGTGCCGTGGATTTGTGGAGAGAGGACAAGGCGAAGTGCGCTTCTCTGCAGTGGCTTTTTGTCACAATTAGATATCTGGTATGAAACAGAACCAAACTGGAAACCAAAATGTCTCGGCGCATTCACATGACAAACACAATCAGCAGGCGAGCAGGCTGACCTGTGTACACATACATCTGCAGACACTATGCACTATAAAGCACATGTTATTTCCACATTGCACTATCATCTCATGAACAAAACATTCGTTAGCACTTGTACACACAAACACAACAAAACTTTTTGTTCTGCTGATGCAAGCTTGCCCAAATCTCTTTGTGTGATGTCATTTAGCAGTGATAATTGTAAAACCTGAGGTCTCACCACTGCTTGTGGGCATGTGTGTTTATCTTTTGCAACTTTTTTTGTGGGTAATCACTGCATCTATGTCAAACTCAAAAGACTGATACTTTTAAATACCTTTTGTGCCAATAAGGGGAAGAAGGAAAAAGGCAGAAAGACTTGTTAGGGGGAAACGTTTTCGCCTGTTTACCCGAATGCCTTTGGTTGCTGTGTGGTTGAGCTTGTAAGGATCTGACATTCCTCTGAAGAGCCCAAATGTATCCGTAGGAATAATTTAACCATTGTTCGGGGCATGCACGCAACCTTTTGAGTCGTGGTCTTGGGTGTCACACTGACATTTTTCTGAAAAAACTAAAGTTTTCTTTCAGAAATGTGAATTTGAAGCACATACTTGAAGTGAGCTCACTGCCCTTTTTCAGTTATAGCCCACCAATGCCCAAATAGTCAGATGCACTAGTTACTGTTACTGTGCAAGTTTAACACAAAATTTCCAACCAGATTAGGGACCATTCAGATACAGTGCTTCTGTACGTTGGGTTGTTGTTGTGCAGTGCAGGGTGATTTAGTAGTGTTATGTCTAGGCTGTGCTCAAATTGTTTACCTTTCTGCACTTTCCAAATACTGTGTTGCTGTAGTTCTGCTGGTGATGCAGCTTCAATAAAGCAACCATTAAACTTGAATGTGTCTCCTGAGGTGTTTTGCACTCGAAAAATGGGAACCAGCTTGTGCACCTGCTTCCTTCGCTACATCAGATAACCCAGACTCTGATGTCTCCAGCTGGATGTCAATGTTTTTCTTTTGAATACACATAAGGTACAAAATACTGCTTTCCTAATGTGATTTAGTTATATTTACTGCCAGTAAAACCCTTGAAGGGCTGCAGTGATTGGTCAGTTAATTGGTTTGTTAATCAACAGAAAAGTTCATTGGCAGTGCAAAACTGATCAATTGCTTTTCCACCTTCTTCAATGTGAAGATTAGCTGTTTGAGAATAGCAAGTTCTGGACTGGTGGTCACATGAGGCCTGTCAAGTGAAGCTATCACTGAAATTCTGATTTTTCTTTTCTTTTTCACTATAATGAAGAAGCTGTAGCCTGAAAGCTTTGTGGCTATCCTGCTTTTCTTGACTCTGCTCCCGTCACTAGTTCTTACATTTTAGCTGACGCTCATTCATACTTTCTGTCACATGAGGTGATGAAGTGGTTAACCTCCTCGGGCTGGCCCCGGGGCCGGGGCTCATCCTGAACAGATCTTGGATGCATTTCAGCTGTGGAGGGCTGAAACAGGAGGAGGATAGAAGAGCTGACGACAGGTTGTCTGGTGATTCAACTCATCACTGTGGATACACACACAAGACCTTTCTCTGTGTTACGAAAGAGCAGGCTCAGTGTGATATGCGGTTTATTGACCGGACTGACAGACTCTGTTAGAGACCATGAGAGTGTGACAAACTACTTTGTAAAGCTTTATTTTACCTAACTTTACTCTGGGGGAGGATTATTATTGTCTGCACAGATACTTTCAGAGCCTGAGATGCAATGAGAATCTCATTCAAAACAGACAGGAGGACAATATTTATGTTGTAGAAAACACATGTACCGGTAGATATTATAACAGGACTCTCGCCCGCTCGTGTCCTTTACAAAGACTTCATTCAGGTGATCAGATAAAGTGACAGTAAACTAAGTGTCACCTGCTGTTTAAGGTCACATTTGCATCCAATAGTGCAGGGCAGGCGTTATCAACAGCCCCCAGTGTGTGTTCAATTGTTACCCACTACTGATTACTTGCATTACTAGTGACTGCTAAGCTAATGATTCCGTATTGATTTTTGCTGATAATGGAAGCTGTGTATTTTCTTTCCTCATTAAGCAACTTGAAGACAGGGCCGGAGTTTTGCAACCGGAGGCGAGTTAGCATTCTAGTTTGGACTCTTTATCTGCAGTTTGTAACTTTCTAAAACCAACAAATATCATCAATCAATAGCAGGATTGTTAATTCACAACTTTTTTTTTTTATTCTTGCAGGGGATCACTGAACCAAAAATTGAAATGTGAAGTCCTGACCTCAGTGGTTTTCATTTTCTGTGCAGAATGCAGTCTGTTTATATTCTGTATGTTGTCCTTCATCTCCCATCAGATGTAGAAAATACAGCAACTTCACTGCATTTTCACAAATCTGTTATCTGTTGTGATAGTTTGAGTGAACACAACTTTATTTTGGAAAATGCACAACTGAAATACAATTTCAACTTAAGTACTGTGTTGAATATCGACACAGGCCGGGCTCCATGACACACAGTAAAAGTACACTGACCAATTTGAAAATGTGAGAGGCCTGGGCGCGTTGTGGGTTCGTGGGCCTGTGTCTCTTTGATAATCCAGGCATGTGGACAAAGCTTTGAAAGAAGTTTTACACATTCATATTAAATTGTTTTGTGTATCTTCACGTCTGGATTGTCTTTCTAGTGGTCCCGGAAGCCCTGCTGTACAACACAGTTTCAGTTTAATACTTTCCCAAGGGATGCAGACTTACTTGACAGCTCATTTTGAAGCAAAAATGACAAAAATAAGAACCTGCTCCAGCTTCTCAAATGTGGATGCATCTTCCCCCCATTTATGCGACACCCACATTTGGACAACCAAGTAAGTTAAAAATAAGTTGTTTTTGAGGATCATTGTTGTAGGTGTGCATTTTTATTTTATTTTATTTTACATTTATTGGATTATAGAGTGAGCAAAAGCATAATTGAAACTACTTTTTGACATGTAATTCTTGGTCTCTATAAAGCCAATACACATAATTTATCATCTATGGCTCAGGTAAGGATGAAGCAGCATATTTTATTACTTCAGCTGATGAACAGAAACAGAGAAATAACGGGACATCGTGCAACTCCCTCCCCATCTCTCTCTCTCTCCTATCTTTGTCCATCTCTCTCGACCTCCCCCGCATAGATTCCTGTCTGCGCGTTCACGTGTCCTGAAAAGCGCGGCGGCAGCAGCAGCGGTGGCCGAGCTGAACCGAGGACAGGCAGCAGCAGCGTCAGCCTTGCCGCGCACGGTGAATCGTTATTTTTAGCGCCCAGGCAGTTTGTGTTGCAGCAGGAGCAGCAGCAGAAGCAGCGTCGGGGTCACGGCACACGCTTCGTCCGTCCCCGTGGTCTCCATAACAGTTGGAGCAGCAGCAGTGGGAGGAGGAGGAGGACTGGTCCCGTCTTGAAGTGCGCGTGGATAGTTGACCGTTGGAAGCGAGAGGAGAGGACGGAGGAGGAGAGTGGGAGGATAACGGACTGACGGAGAGAGCCAAGCCGAGGAGGGGAGGGGAGCAGCACCTCCACTCATCTCAACACACATTATCCCAGTAATATCATCACCGACCGTCCCACTCGACTGGTCCGCGGTGAAGTGAACGGCCTGTCCGGAGATGGCGAGCCCCACAGCAGGTCGAGATGTCCCGAACGCTGCCGAGTCGGAGCCGCTGGAGCAGCCGAGTCATCCCGAACCGGCCTGTCAGGAGGCACAGAAATGGATAGAGGTAAGTGAAGTATCGTTAACCGAGTCCGGGGGCCTGCTGCTGCTCCAGCATAGCGGCGCTGGGGACGTAAATGGGTCATACTTTGCCACATTCTGTGACCGGGGATATAAATACATGCTGCAGGCCAACAGCACCAGCAGCACCGGTGCATCATCACCTGTTGGGGGGTGATGCAGTGTTGGGTTACCGCTATGGGACAACCGCTTTGGTAGCCTGCGTGAACAACAACCGTGTTGGTCAAAGTTTTTCCACTCGTGTGTGACTCTTGGTGTAATTTAACACCAGTACTGACGCTGTTAGGGGCTTTTTAACACCATTCAAGTGGGAAAACAAGCGACTAAACTCCGCAGTTTATCCGTTTATTTTCCGTTTGTTTAGCTCAGCTCACCTAACCTACTACAGGAGGAGGAACGCCCCCCTGTTGCCAGGCGAGAGGGGATTCCGGTTGCCATGGTTATGGAACCGGGCCATCGTTCACGCACGAGATGTTGCAGGCCTGACTGTACAGCAGTTGATAGGATGAGCTTATCACCCGTGGTCTGCTGCATCGCCTCTCTCCACCATCATCTGGCTAAAACGCCCGTCTCCATAAGCTTGAGTGGTGAATCACGATTTGCCCATGCATGGAGCTGCGTTATTATGACCTATTTTTTTTTTTCTTTCTGTCGTCATGGCTCGGTTGCCCTTTGGTCAAGCTACTGTACCTGTCTGCAAGAGTCTGGTGGGAGTGGGGGGAACTAGGATTTGGACTAGTGGGCCTAAATCAAGATGAAGTTTTTCAGCTTTGCAGTTCGCACCTTGGCTGTGTTGTTTTTCACAGGGATTACATAATCTGTGCCTTCCCCTGCAGTCAACCAACCAGTGCACTGCTGCTGTGGTATGATACAGAGAATATGGATAGACACGCTTTATTTGATAAATCCCCAGAACTGATGCAGTGGAATTTGGATTAAGTTGCTATTCTAACTACTGGCATAACATTGTGTGTCTGCTCTTCGTATGGGGCAAGGACTGGTTCTGGGATGTTTCCGTGGTATTTCCTCAATATCCTGGTTTTTAGTCCTCTAAATGTGTGGTGTGTTTTGAGATTTCTAGTATGTGGTTGTGCACATTAACAAGGTCATGAATGTATGTGTTCATTTTCCTTCTAAAATAGTGGAAAGCAGATTACATAAAGCTGATCAAATCTAGTGCTTTACATAACTAGCTAACTGTGTCAATACATGTTGTCTTATGACAGATGAGATGATATAAATGCAAAACAATTATTAACACATGCGCAAAAGCTTGTGAAACTCAGCTAAACTGCAGGCGGCAGGAATCAGGGGGATCCACAGGCCAACAGGCAAAATGACTGAGTCTGATACATAAATGAATTTACGAAACCCTGAACCTCTCAAGCTTTCTCACTCAACACACTCAGTTTGGCAGTGATAATTTTAAAACAACCTGACTTGGTTCACCCTGATAAGGCTTAAATCCAATTTGAGATTAAACAGAGAGGTTACATAATGATTAACAGGATCCACCAGTTCCATATAAACTGATAAAGTTGCATGTTTAAAAGGAGGGAGTAGCCCCTCACGTCTTCAAGGACTTGGCAAATGATAAAGCTGTCAAGAACATTGAAGCTAATTGGTTTTATTCCAACATTCACCCCTCTGCCAAATGCATTTTTAGCTTTTTAAATCAGAATCAGATTTAAGTTGACTTGCCTGTGGGGGGCTGCATCTCATCTTTCTATCATGACTCCTCTAAACATTTCACACAGCAGAGATGTGGATCATTAATCTCTCCAAACCCACCCAGTTCAGCTGCACAGCTTCTGTGAGTGTCCCACATCCAGTATAAGAAAATTAAAGTTAATAACATTTATACAATATCTATTTCTGTGGAGAGTTTTGACCTATTTACGGATGTCACAGATAATGAACAGAAAAACTGCACGCGTTTCCCTCCATGAATCAAGTTGAGGTTGCAGACAACCTACTACACCCTCTCAAGTCACAAAAAAGGATGCATGGATTACAAAAGATGACATACTGCCGGGACTAAGACTGTGTTTGAGCGTTTAGTCACATTTTGGTTACTTAATGTTTAAATTAAACATGTATCACAATTCCTTCTTAGCATAGGAATGTGTTTTATTCCCCCAAATTTTGTTTTGCAGACTCACCCTCTGCATGTCGGTCCTGATGTCGGCGTCTGTGTGTTGTTTATTTACAAAATGCAAGCCACAACATCGCCACAAACACCAACATAACACATTACAACCATCTGTTTTTCAAAAATAGTTTTGCATTTGGGAGAATTCCCCCTATTGATTGAAAACCAACTGCAATAATTTCCCACCGCTCAAAATGACCATGTCTTGTTTGGTCCAAGCAACAGTTTTTAACCCAAAATAACGGATCACCTCACAATCTTCTATGATGAAGAAAAGCATAAACTTTGACATTTAAGAAGCTGAAAATGGAAATCTGCATTTTATTTAAAATGATAAATTATAACCACAACTTCATAACTAGCTTTTTTAAACATAAAACATTTCATCAATGGACAAATAAGTAAAAAACAAAAAACAAAATCATATGCTATTCTTTAATTTTTTCCAAGTCAGTCTGTAGAACAGTTGACCTCTACATGTCCTTATTTAACTTTGTTGAACCTCATTTAAGGTCCATATTTCTCTTGAAGCATCCTGTTTTTTGTTTGTTTTGTTTTTTTACAGAGTTTTGGTGCTGGATATCATAGATGAATTTTGATTGGACCTATTGCAGCCATGTTACATCAGTAGTGAGCACACAGGGCCTGGTTATTGCTGGGCTCTGAACCTTAATCTCTCCTGCTGCAGCGTCTTTGCTCAGTGTTCCTCGTGCTTTGTCGTCTTCCTGTCGCCTAATTCTCTAGATATTTTCAGACGTGGTCAGGCTGACTCTATTTCCAGTGGTGTATTTATACACTCTCACAGGTGGGGATGATTCAGGGTTCACCATGCCACCCCATGCTCCTCATGTGTGTGTGTGTGTGTTCTAAGAGTATGCAAAGCATATGCACACACACCCATGTCGATCAGCTATGTATGATACTGCTCACACACTCGTCAGACACACCCCGGTTGGGTGACACTTGTCACTATGGGAACATAACATGGGCAGGATCTCAGGTATCACTGTTTCCAGGGGGGCAGTAGAGCAGTAGGCTATATATCACCACATGACCCCAGCAGGAAATTAGCCTGGCACAGACAGGACTCTCTCTGTTTATAACTGAGACAAGGCTGGATTAGACTGTCTCTAACACACACACTGCCAAAGGTGCTTTTTAAAACCTGTTGGATGTGACGTTGATCAGGTTAAAGTTGTACAGGCTAAGAAAGAAACATAAAGTTAACTTTAGTGGCAGCAGTTTAACCTGTGCTGTCACCGACATACAGGACATACCAGGAGTCAGGGTCGAACACACAAGGAATAAATGAAGGAATGTGTGCGACTGAGCTTGTGTGTGTATGTGTGTGTGCGCCAGATGTCACAGCTGTCCTGGCCAGATTAACTCCAGTGGTCTCAGACAGCCAGCTGTGTCTGCACGAGAGAGAGTGAGTGTGAGAGCTGGGATTTCAGACTCTCCATGCATCAAAAGCTGTGTTGAAGAATGTGAAATAATGTTGACACAGAGCTGCTGTTGGCCAAAATGTCTGTCATGCCTCAGTGATTTCTTCTTTTTTTTTGAGGGGAGGGGGCAGGATAGTCACAGTTAGACAGACAAAACTAAACATGTCATATTGTATTTTCTGAAAACATTGCAACATTAGAAATGGGACATAAACCAACAGTGGCAGTAATTTAGTATCTAAAAAGAGATGTACATTGGATTGAATCAATCAAGCATCTTTAGTAGCTAAGAAACATGATCCTCAAACTGTGACTACATTTGCATACAGAGCAAAGTGAAATGTAGTGTCAAATATCCAGTTAGAATACCATATATTTACATGTTTTAATCTAATAACAAATAAAAAAAACATTGTATAGACTATGCCACAATTGTGCAAGAATGTATTTTGTGCTAAAAAAGCACATTACATACATTAATTCTCAAGTATAACAATAAGTGTGCTGGAATCAAGAATCAAGAAGGGGCCTGTGCTGCATGTGTTGAACAGATACCTATCAGCTGTCAGCAGCTGACGTATCGGCCGCTGTCTTATGTCCACTCACTCTGGTTAATTACTCTGATCTAATCCAGATTAAACTCATCCTCAGATCTACGATGCATCACGATCATGACTTTATCTCCCTCTTCCTTGTGCTGTTTTTTTTCCCTCTTTGTCTTCGTGTACCACATGGCATCAGTACACAAAGTGCCTGCAGCACATTTGTACATTATAACAGGGCTAATGGGCGGGCAACACCACAAATTGACAAATCAGACTCTCTCCATGGCGACTCCATCACAGTGTGTCTCAGAAACGCCTCATCTCCATCTTCATCATGCAGAATGCATTTAATTTGAGCTTTACAGGAAGTGCACAGGAGGTCAGAGCTTGCTTCAGCTTGTATCTTTCTGTAACTGATGATTATTTTTATTTTTATCTTTAAGCTCAGATAATCTTTTTGTTTCTAAATAAAAAAGTTTGTGGTCAATGCAGTGGATAAAATGTCCATAAAAAGGTTTAGAAAATACTTCTCAAGATTTTGCAAAGTGAAAACATCACTTTGCAAAAGACCAGATTTCAAAATAGTCACCTGTAATTTTCTGTTTCACATTACATTTGTGTCACTTTTTAGAAAAAAAATACCCATCAATCTTGGACAAACAAAGTCTGTACCCAGATCCTCAAAGGCTTTTTTAACTGCACACAGTAAAACAAAGATTTATCTTGAAGAAAAGAGATGCTTAGCTCTGGGATGCAGCAATGTTAACCCACGAGTGGCACAAAGTGGGTCTGGGCTTAACCCAGGATACTGCCTGACCTGTCCCAGACTAAAAATAAACAAGCATTTGAGTAAATTGCAGCATCGTGGCCCTTAAGCGGACTACTCATCACTTAGTGTGGGGGACTGCAAAATCCTGGCTTTTGTCATTTAAGTGCGTTACAGCACAAGAAGTGCTAAAACCAGAAATAACACCAGTGTGTTATGGACGAGCAATGTCACCGGCTCTGATTTTCAAGCCTCTCATTCTTTCCATCTTTTTGCAGTTGTTGAAGTAAAAGCGAAGGGTACTTTGGCCTACTTCTGCTTCTTCTCTAACCCCCCACCACACACACACACACTCCCACCTCAGGGTTTAAATGGAAGCTGCTGCTGCTGCTGCTGCTGCCATTCACCCAGGCTGAGCAGAGAAATCCACCATAAGGGCCGAGAGGGAACGACAGAGGGTCGAATTACCGTTGCTGGCGCTGAAATACCCCCCAGGCCTTTGGCTTGGATTTTGTAGCAGACATGAATGCTTACTCAACACACATGTACACAGACGCACACTTTTCTAACCCACACAAAATATCACATCAAACCTTTTTACTGCTGTCCATCTTATCCTAAATGTGTATGCTTACTTTCGGTGACTATATGTCTTGCTGTATTTCAGTTGCAGCATTTTACACACAGCCAGTTGTTAAACCACCTCCACACACACATACACACACTGGGTCTCATTCATGAAACGTGAGCAGCACAGATTTGTGTGTAAACCGTGTGTAGCGCGAATTTACGTGCATTTTCCGCATTCATCAATCTTTTAGTAGTGCAGATTTGTTAGTAACTACTCACAAAATCTACACCTGCTCCTGACTGTGTGTAGCGCTTGTGTAAATGTAGGAATGCAAAAAAAAACTGCTTGTCACTGTTGAAAATTACCGATGCCTTTGAAACACGTAATTTAAACATGACAAACAATTAGAAATATTTGGACAGTTTAGGGATTTTGTCAAGGCTCCATCTAATGATGATAATCTGATAGAAAACCGGAAAAAAAACTGATTTGTGTTGCTACGCGCTCCGTGGGCGCGCACTCAACACCAGCGCAGTCTGCACTGGATTGATGGAGCTGTGACAGACGGCTGGTGCTTCTTAACAATATAACCTGCCTATAACTTTGTGCTGATTCATCGAAATATAAACAGCTCTTTAATAAACCAAATCAAACTAAAACTGTTTCTTCCCTCCACTTTGACCTGTCCCAGTCTACTATCACAAGAGAATTAAATATTTTTTCTACTTCATCCAAAATGCCTTTGATCCCTGATGCTCTTTTTCTCTCTCCCCCTCTTTCCTCGTTTGCGTCATGGCCGCAGGTGAACAGGATGACCTCCTAATATGGTGGTCAGGATCTCCTTATATGGCTATTCATGTATGGAGATCTATGTTAATGGCTCATCACCGGGGGCGTGTTGTTAATTTACGATGGGCCGGCATTCATGATCCTACACACGTGTTTACGAACAAATCTGAGTTTACCACACCGTTCATGAATCTGGAGTAGAGTTTTAGTACCGAGAGCTTTTATGTGCAAATCTACACACAGATTTACTAACGTTTCATGAATGAGACCCACTGTCTGTGTCCTGCCTCCCCCTCACACACACTACCTACACAAAATACAAACACAGTAGTCCTGCTCCCCTTCGACGCTGAGCTCTGCTCAGTGAGTAAATTATGTATGACCATGGTGTAAATGTTTCAAAGGCCCTGTAGTCGAACCCTAATAAACATGACATGTGCCAGCGTGTGCACACATACACGTGTGTGTTTGTGTGTGTGTGTGTGTGTGTGTGATAGCAGAATGATGAAAGACAAGAACAAGAAGGCGATGCCAATGGGAAACATCTGGTCATCACTTATATAACTAAAAACAATAGACTATTTTCATAGCTGCAGATGCTCTGTGTGTGTGTTTCCCTTGAAACATATGGTGCACATCCAGGCACGACTGTAGCTCACAGATACCACCAGTACGAGAAGAGAAGAACATTGATTAGATTCCTCAGATTATTTAGTGTCTCTGATCAGTTTCCATTGGCTGAGATTAAGTGTGTTTAGGAGGCGTGTGTAGGAGCGCGCATCGAGCAGCAGCAGCAGAGACGGAGAGAGTGTGTGTGTGCCTGCAGTTAGCAGTTCGGGCGCTAAATGTAATCTGTGCTAATCTGGATTAGACGTCTAAAAAGCGCCAGTCAAACCTGATTTTCCATTCATCTTTGGCTGCTGGTTACACAACAGCTCCAGAAAGCAGTGTGTGTGTTTAGATTGGTCTAGTGGTAGATAATCACTGTTGTGTTAACTTCATAATTTCCTCCTCCTCCTCTTCCTCCTCCAAGACAGACGTCAAATTAGAGTTCGAGCAGGTTATCACTGCAGATTTTTCAAGATGCAAGTGTGAACATCTAAATCAAGGATGTGCATGTGGGCGCATTTTGGGAATTTGGAAATGAGGACACAGAGCAGTGTGTCATTGGCCTCGGCGTCACTCTAATTTGGTTTCTACTGAAGCAAAATGTTGGGGGAAGGGTGAACCGTGCAGCAGCAGCAGGTTCCTCTGTCAGGGACACAGTGAGGCACAATCCCTGCACTGAAGTATAACTTACTTGTCTAAAAGTGACTGTGCTCGTATTTCTTAACAAATGCTTTCAACTAACTAATGCCACAAGATGTGATGAATGATATTTTCAGTTTCCCAGGAGGCCAAGGTGACATAATTTCACACATTGGTGTCACTTGTGTTAAATAAGAAGAATAAGAATTTCAACATGGAGAGAATAGAGGATATAGCTTTCTTTTTTGAGTGTGCTTAGTTAAAAAAAAAAGGATTATTTCATAAGTTAATAAGATTTATTCATACAGGAACTCTCAGATGAAAAGATTAAAGTTTGTTTTGCAAGTGAGTCCCACAAAATCTTTGGTTACATGAGGGCAAAGATTTCTCTCAGTTTGCCCACTCTGATTGATCAAATGCAGCAGACAAAGCAGAATTAACAACTTATTTAAAATGACCTCTTAAAACATATTTTTATAGACTTGGTTTTATGTGTCTTTTTATCGTCTCCATGTCGCCTTCATTGATTTTATTGCGTTTTTGTGTGTGTGCACGTGGGTAGATTCCATTTTTATACAGCATCTGCTCATTATTATTTCCCTCATTTACATTGATTGTATTGCTTGTCTTTCCTCTGACTGTCATTTCTTTTGATTTGTTTTTACAATGATTATATTTGATCAGTGAAAAAAACAAAACAAACACCAATCGGGTGTATTTGATCAGTGCATCGTTTGGGAAAGGATGTAAAAGATGAATGTTGGGGATTGTTAACCTTTAAAATATGGTCTACTTAAAGAACTTCGTTACATTTGCAATTAGTCAGTTGACAGAAAACTATAATGATTATCATTGCCATTTAAGAAAAAAAGTCAAACTGTTTGCTGGTTTTACTTCTGGAAATGTGAAGATTATTATTATCAACTCGGACAATTTTTGAATGTTTTGTAACGTTTTATTGACTTACTGAACAATCAATAAGTAATATATAACTAATATTCAATTGATATTCTCAATAATTTTTAGCAACAGCCCAGGTCCCAGTCTACATCCTTTACATCTGTCTCTTCCTCTTCCCCCTCCACAGGCTGTCACAGGGAAGAGCTTCGGAGACAAGGACTTCCGCAGTGCGCTGGAGAACGGCATCCTGTTATGCGAGTAAGTCTGTGACAGTTTTTGATGTCAGTAGCAGCAGCAACAACACATAAACTCCACTAAGACTCAATAAATCTCTGCCTCTCCCCTCCTCCACACCAGGCTGCTGAGTGCAATCAAACCAGGGCTGGTCAAGAAGATCAACAGACTGCCCACCCCCATCGCTGGGCTGGTAAGAGGACACCACCTCTCCAGTGGGACATTCAGCCCCGTGGCGTGAACCTCCCCTGTTCTGACTGTCTGTCTGTCGTCCCCTGCTGTTTCCTCTCTAGGACAACCTGTCAGTCTTCCTGCGGGGCTGTGAGGAGTTGGGCCTAAAGGGCTCCCAGCTGTTTGACCCCGGGGACCTGCAGGACACTTCTATACGAGCAAACCTCAAGTAAATAGGACTGTTGGTTGGATTTTATACATGTGGGGTTTTCTATCGCATCACACAACAATAACACACTTTTCTCTCATCAGGGACTCAGACTGCAACCGCAAACTCAAAAATGTGAGTTGTAATTTCTCTTTCCTCATCTTGTCCTGCATTCAACTTCAGTTGCTTTTGTCCACATTTTATAACACGTGTCCTATCTCCGTGTCCCAGGTGCTGAACACAGTGTTCTGGCTGGGGAAGGCTGCCAGCGGCTGCGTCTCTTACACTGGCCCTACTCTCAACCTCAAGGAGTTTGAAGGACTTCTTGCTCAAATGAGGATGGTGAGCGAACACACTGATGTGAGGGGGGGTATGCAGGGAGATAGACAGATAAAAGCACGGAGGAGGTGTAGGGGATGGGTTTGTTAGTTTCCTGTCTTTGTTGGGGTGCATGAGACTGGAAACAACACGTCTTTGTTTGTGTTTCACCACAGCTACTCCTATTACAGGGAGACAGAGACAGAGAGAGAGGAGACGGGATATGAGTTGGTTGACCGTGTAAATATGATCAGTTACTGTAGGCTCCATTTGAATTGGTTCATCTTTGTAGTTCTGTAGAGTGTAGAGTTCTTGTATCTAACATAACATTTTGGGATTACATATTAAAGGGATAAATCAACATTTTGGTAAATTAGCCCATTGCCATAATTCCTGTAGTTTTAGGAGTAGGTTTGTTGCCTTTATTTGTCGGTGCAAGCTATTTTTAGAACGGCGGAGCAGAGCCGCGAGCTGCTCAGAGCTACGCTACGGAAGCTAGTGGTATTTCTTGGTTTCCCTCATCAAGCTCATCGAATACACAATCCAACAACTCCAAAACGCTCTCATGGACAAGTTGTGACCTGCACATTCACCACGCTATGAGATAATAACAGAACGTTACGAGACGGAGTTGTTTTTGAGGCAAATGCAGAGACTGATGCTGAAAAACTGCTCCAGACGAGAACATGCATCAGCGGTTTTGCATGAATTTACCTCGAAAACAACTCCGTCTTTTAACGTGCCATTTATGATTAGAACTACAATGGTATCAGATTGTCTTCGAAACTCCAACTTTCATTCTTGATCAGTGAAAACATTCTTGGCAAATGTTTTCGCTTTTGTCCGTCTTGAGCCGGTCCAAGAACTCTTCATTGTCCCTTTAAAGATAACAATCCTACTGCTATAACTATAGCAATTATGGCAGTGGGCCAATTTGCTAAATGTTGAACTATCACTTGAATATTTGTGATTTTAAAAGAAAAAATGCATAATATGAAAATAAACGAATAATCTTGTGGAGAAAAAAAATGGAATTATATAATGTGAAAGTCATAAATTCTCAATGACAAATGACTATCACTGTGAGCTTATGTGCTTTTTGGTCATGGAGATCATCCCTGGACATAAAACAACCCAAAAGCCTCTTGTTGTGTTCATTGTGTGTTTGTAGGAAACCGAGGAAGGAGGCGACAGTCCACAGAAACGCAGTGTCAGAGACAGCGGCTATGACTGCTGGGACTCTGAGAGGAGTGAGTCTCTTTCTCCGCCACGACACACTCGTGACAACTCCCTTGACAGGTGAGAGACATCTGTCAGCACACACGCACACACACAGCCCAAATATGTGGATACACGTGGGAAGTTAAATACAAGCACTTGCTTTCTCATAAATATCCCATGTAGTTACACAGTGTAAAAGTGTAATGTTTGTTTTGTTTTTCTCGTTTTTGACAGTCTGGACTCTTTCGGCTCCCGCTCACAGCACAGTCCTTCTCCTGATGTGGTGAATCGAGGAAACAGTGATGGTTGGTTGTGATAAATGTCTCTCAAGTTGAAAAAAAAAAGATATTTAGACTTTGGAGAAAGCCAGGCCAGGCAAGCTTCATCCCCGCTGCCAGTCTTTATTCAAAACTAAGCTCCCAGCTACACTTACCACACAAAGAGAATAGTGTTGATCTCCTCATGAAGCTATCAAAAAGAGAAAAAGCATTGTACCCAAAGTGTTGAACTGTCCCTTTAAAGCAGCAATACAGAGTCACTCAACCATAAATAGTCTGACTGCGGTTCTTTAACGTGTTTAACCTTGGTATGTTACGGTCAGTCAGACCGGCTGTGGACAACAGCTGAACATCTCAGACTGTGCGTGTGCATGTGAGTGTGTGTCCCAGATGCAGCAGCTGTTGGTCTCAGTGGCAATCATTAGGACCTGGGAAACAGACTGAGGTCAACATCCTGCCTGTCATATGTTAGTGTGTGTGTCTGTGTGTGTTAGAGATATTACAGGCATCCTGTTTGTGTCTTTCATGTTGACGGTGTAGTTCTGTGTGCAGGAGGGCGACAAAAAAGACACTATTCCAGAGCCGAGAATAGACTCATTCCCAACATTTCCCACAGGTCACAGAAATTGTGTGCTGCTCGACCAAGTGACATTTATTACCCAACAACAAATATGGGTGGTCACAGGTATAGTTTGTACCACTGTATTTGTAAGTTTCATTGGAGAATTATCAATTGTCAAACAGTGAGATCAAAAGAAGAGGTGATCAAGGTGTCTTTCTGCTGAGGACCATTTCATAATATCTTCTCATATCTCATATATATATCTTCTCCACTTCATCTCTGTGTGTCGCTCAGGGCGAGGCAGCGACTCGGAGGCTGATGCCCCCAGCAGGAAGCCAGATGTGCGCAAGGACGACATGTTGGCCAGGCGGACCGCCAGCAGCGAAACAAGAAGCTCCATCCCCTTCAACCAATTTCTCCCCAACCGAGCCAACGCCAGCGCCTACGTCCCCGCCCCACGTCGAAAACAACACACAGAGGAGGGCGAGCAGCGAAGGTAACGGCCAGCACAGTTAATAATTCTAATGTGAATGAAATGTATGATATAAAGAGCTGCAAAAGAAAGACGGAAAACGCACACGGATGTCCACGTGCAAACTTCCATCACCCCTAATAATCTTTTTCCCGACATTGCACACTGTTCCCCCCCAGTCACGCCCCAGAACAGGGTAAAAAAATTGGACTGCACCACAAAGCTCCCAAGACGGTCACTTGGGCCTTCGAGAACAATGGGGAAAAAACAAAACAGGAAGAGGAGAAGGTGACCCAGGAGGTACTGGAGCAGAGGAGGCTGCAAAAGTTGGAGAAGGCGGGAATTAAAGTTCTGCCTGCTGCCGTTCGCTACAGCAGGTCAGAGAGGACAATGAGGGCATGAGGTCGCGCTGTTGTCGTGTTCACTAATGAGAAGCTGTGGTGGCGATGTTGTTAGTGGTTTGCTCTGACAATGGTGCTGTGTCTACCTGGTGGTCTGTGTTAGCATAATGATTAGAGGAGGGAGTGTTTACTAACTGCCTGCTCTTTACTGGTCTAATATGGAGTTGGTTATGTCGTAATAGAAGTATTGGAGTGGAAACTATTTTCCTCCTTCACTTGTTTTGCATTTTAGGGGAAAATGAACATAACATTTGGAGATTAAAGTATTAATATTTGTGATTTTAAAAGAAAAAAGGCATAACATGAACATAAAACAACACAAGAGCCTCTTGTTGTTGTGTTCTGGTGGTTTGTGTTCTTATAACGATCAGTGTAGTGAGTGTCAACTAACTGCCTGCTCTTTTCTGGTCTTATGGAGTTGGTTATGTGGACTGGAGCTGTTAGAGATGTCAGTGGAGGAGAATTGCTGCTTGATTGAGCAACTGTTTTGGGTTATCCTCTGGAGCACTTCGTGATATGTTTGACTGCAAACTGCGACCAATCAACAGGACCTGCTACCAACTGTTTGTGGGCATGCACGGCATGCTTGAACTTTGCACGTCGCTACAGTTGCTTCACAACGTCTCTGAAAATGACCATTGTTCATCATCGTCGTCCCATCTCAAACTCCAGCCCTCCCAGCGTGGAGGAACAGGAAGTAAGGTCGCCGTCTCCGAACATCATCCTCCGTCGAGAAAACGATTTCCTGAGCTCCCAAAAAACTGCCTGGGATTCCTCCTCTGACGGGGAGGAGGAGGCGGAGGCGCGGAAGGTTCCAGATGTTCGTAGGGACGACCTGGCGTCCAGACGAGCTCATCGTGGCCCCGCCGCTCCCAAGGTGCACCAGTTCCTCCCTCCGCCTGTGTGTAGTGACAAAGACAGAGAGCGGTGGGAGGGCATAAGACGGGCCTCACAGCAAACACTGCAGAAGAAGGAGATGAGGTTAGCTGTGTGTCTGTCTGTCGGTTTGTGTCCATTTCCTCTAACTCACCTCTAAATATTCTGAACAATTTTCCTGCTCTTTCTTTCTCTGGGTGTCGTGGTCACTTGCGATTTGATGTGTGTGTGCTCCACTTTGATGTGTAATGGGTGGTGTGTGATGCCACTCTGCTGGCCTTGTGAACGGACAGTGAGAAGGAAACATTCCCTGACATCATTACGCGCAGAGACAACCCCTTCCTAAACTCTGCCCCTCGCCACCGGGAAGGGGAGGAAGAGGAGGATGGGGAAGAGGGAGAAGAGAGCAGGGTTAAGGCGCTGCCGAACAAGCAGAAGGATGACCTGGCTCGTAGGAGGGCTCAGAGTAGACCCCTCCCTCAGAGGGACGGACCAATGAGCTTTGTTTCTGCCTCCATGAGCCAGGCAGATATGAAGAAGTGGGAGAGACTCAAGATGACTGAACCCAGGTGCCCAACACACACACACACACACTCACACCTACACACACCGTTTGAGCACTCATGCAGTACAAAGCACTTAAATGCTGCTGTATGTCCAGTGTGTGGTTGGTTAATGACTGGGTGAGAGACTGTGACGTGAGTGTGCATTTGCTTCTAGTTTCTGCTCCAGTCTCAAGCAGGTCACTGCAGGCAGAAGAGCCAGCAGCTTGAAAATGAGCGAGTTGATGAATATTTCAGATGGTACACAGTCCAATCCTCACCAAACTGCAGAAAATACACATTATTTAAAACCTCAAAGCCCAGTGAATCCTTCTCTGCCAGTCATTTAAAAATCCTAATGCAATCCAAAGTGTCTCCATTCAGGAGGGGATCATGACTGTAGTGCAAATATACTGAACATGTTGTTCCTGGTATGTCAGGGAGTAGTACGCAGCAGGTAATTGAATATTCAAATACAGTCATTTGAATAATTTGAATTTGCCCTGGTTGCTAAATGTATGTGAAAAAGGCTAAATATAGCTGGAATATTTTATATAGAAACAAAGGAAGTTTCTGGGTCCAGTCATAAAATAGCTATGTACATAAAGAAGCCAGTTTTTGTTCATACACTTAATTTTCAGGTTTTAGACTTGCTGGAAGGCTCAAGTCAAGTTAGCTTGGGCGGCACAATGACTTGAAACACAACTGGAATTGCATCATTGCCCACTGCAACATCTAAATTGTTCAGATTTATCTAAGAATTTGCCATATTTTACACAATCATGAATCAAATACTTGTGGACATTTGATCAGACACACAACAGTCAATCTGAAGACTGTCTGGTAAAACACAATGGGCACTTTTTTTCTCTGTTTACTGACATGTTACACAACATGTTACACAAGAATTGGTGAGTTGTGTAAGTGTAAAGCATGATCAACAGGTTAATCCATATTGTAAGTAGCTGTTTGTTGCAACCTTAAAAGTAAATAAGGTTTATTGAAGCCAGGTTTAAGAACACAGAAAACAAACTAAAAAAAATACTTTCATCATCTTATTGTCAGTATTTAGCTCCCCACCTTGTCTGCAGCCCTGTGCGTGTCTGGATGTACATTCCCTCCTCTCCTTGTCTCTTTTCTCCCCCATGTTCTCATCTGCTTGTTTATTCTCCTCATTATTGTGCACTTCAGTCCTCTTCAGTCTTCTTTGACAGGCATTGAAACAGAGTAGGGAATTGGCCGGTGTGTATGAGACTGTGTGTGTGACCGAAAAGAGAGAGAAAAAGAGGCGACTGTTGGCTGCGAGCACTGCTTCGCCTTTGTTTTCCTCTCTCCGTGCTGATGTCATTAGATCGGATAAAGAGTTTTTTGTGCTCCCGATGGAGCAGCAGTTAGCGGGAAAAATGTGGCTACCTAGAGTAGATAAAAAGCGTGGCATGTATGTGTGAATGTACGTGTGTGTGCTGAAGTGTTTTAAGTACACAACCCCTTCGCTTTTGTCCTCTTCTGTCCATCCACACTTCCTGTCTGATTCATCACTTCCACCTCATCCTTCCTTTGTCTTAACAGTCTGATCCTTTGTCTCTACTTGCTCACGATTTCTTTTCCACTGCCTCTTCTCCCCCCTGCTCTTTTTGCTGCCTGTTGTTGTGTGGATGTATCTGATCTGTGTGTGTGTGTGTGTGTATGTGTGTGTTCATTTGTGTGAGGTTGTTATATCTACAGTGAGGCTAGCCCTGCACCTGTGTGTCAGGCTTGTCTGGAGAAAAGTTGTGGAAGTCCTCTCAGCGGATCAGCAAAGGCAGGAAGAAGTCACAGCAAAGTTGTGACCTTTGGGGGCGTGACTGAGATCGAGCAGCCAATAGACACAGTCACATCAAATGAAGGGGAGGAGACGGAGTTGCTAAGACGACTCCTTTCCAAGGCAACTGTAGCCATGCCTACCATTGGCCTGGGCTCCCAGCTTTCAGAGCGGGAACGCAGGTATGGACGAGGCCAAGTGCAAGACAATTTAGGCTTCAGTGGCTCGACTCTTAAAGTCGGTGGCATTATTGTTACGGACTGCTGCACTGAGGAATACATAGATCCCTTTCTCTTGCATCACAAAGTAAATGGTTTAATTGAACTGCTTGCCAATGTCAGTTTAGGAAGTGTGAAACATTTCACAAGGGTATTTGAATTAATAGTAGGTAGGTTGTTTGGATGCACCTCTGCATTGCACTGATTTGCTTGTAGTTTTAATAAGAATCAAAGGTCCACATACACAGACACACACATGCATGTACACAAACTTTCTCAACTGGCCAACACTGCATTTTTTTAGAGCAATATATCAATATTTAAGAATTTAAACGATCTCTCAGACTGTGTTATGTGGCCTCTCTGTGCTGCTATTTACAGTGTAACATGATTGAATGGATTCTGTAATATTCACCAACATATGAACCCAATCTAGCTATATGCCACATACTTTTTTAAATATTTGATTATTCATAAGCACTTAAGGTGTACGGGTTTTGCCTTGGACTAGTGATACATGCACATTCTTAATGTTTACGTATGTTTATACACTGACTTTTTTAATCTACTTGTTTTTCTAATCTCTTTTTGGCACAAGTTTTCTAGTACAGGTTTGGGAGTCATGTTGCATTTTACTACACATATTGTTTGTGTACATTTGAAGTACACCTGTGAATCCTTGAACTCTCCTAGTTTCCAGTACTTTGAGTAAATGGTCCGAGCAAAAGCTGACTTTTGAAAATCGCTCTGGTGTGGCTCAAAATCTCATTCTGGACTTTACTGTTTGTCTGTTTTTTAGTAAACTTGCACCACTTTTGCATGTTTTCTTTTGTAACACTGAAGTCTAAATTCTATCTTTTTTTTCTTTCTTTAATGGATTTTATCTTGGTGTTTCTCACAGAACATATAGTCTGTACTCTGAACACTTCTGGCCTGTGTTTCTGCATGTACGTGCCTGGATTTAAAGGGTGCTTGCAAGTTTGGGTTGAGACTGTCTGTCTTTGTCACTGCAGTTAGAGCTTTATGTGTCACTCCCACAGCCAGGTCGATGGATCTGACCTCAGTCAGACCCCCCCTCCTTCTGATGACCCCCCACCCTGGACCCCTGAGGTCTCTCTGACTCCTGCTGAGCTGGATGCTCGTCTGGCTCAGTACAAAAAGAGAGCTGAGGAGGAGGAGGAGGAGGAGGAGGAGCTGGAAAGGATCCCGGATCTTCGGAAAGATGATATGATGGCGAGGAGGACGGGTGTTTTCCATAAACAAACCACGGTTAGCACAGCAACTTACAACCGTTTCCTGCCTCTTCCTGCCTCCAAACGCACCACACAGGGGGAGGACGCTGTCGATGCAGCTCCGCGGAACAAGAAGGAAGTTCAGACGGACAGAAACAAGAAGCTGAACGTCAGGTGGGCTGGGATTTGTTCGGACTGGGCCTAACAGTGTGCAGAGACACTAACAAGCTTGGTGTGGTTTGCATCTTCTCAACAATTTTGCAACTTGGTGTTCAGTCATTTCAACTTCAGGAGTTTCTCTCACAGAGTGGAGCAACAACAGCAATCAGGTGTTCACATGGAAACACCTCAACGGCAGCCTGACGCAGCAGTGATCAGATCGACTCCTCTCAGCGAACGTGAATATGACGATGACGAGGATGAGTATGATGAAAACGAACCTGCACCCAACCCAGAGAAGGACGACATGATGGCGCGTAGGACCGGATCTTATCAGAAACCGGTCGCAGTCAGAACGCCTCAGTCCTTTAATCAGTTCCTGCCTGTACCGGGATCAGTCAAATACAACATCAGCCCGGTGTCTGCGATGAAGCCGCTGCACAGCAGACCTAAAGTCACAGAGAAGATGGCTAGTGAAAGGTACTGACTGTTTGAGAGGTGAAAATGAAGTGTGTTGTTGGCCAGCTACTAACAAAGCACGTCATACACACATATAGTGGATATGATTATGGTGTAATCATGTTATCTTGTACTAACGCAAAGTCCCTGAGGTTGATTTGGATCCCGATGTGACGGCGTTGTTTTTCATTCCAGCATGACCGAGTGCCTGCAGCTGCTTGTCTGATGCGATTTGATTTGTATTATTTGTATATCACAGGACTGGTGGTTTTGATTGGTTGATCTGGTTAGACTTTTTGCAGACTCTGTTTTTCACATGTTTTGGAAGCGTTTGTGCTTGGTTTGGACTCTAACTGGACTTTTGTTTTGTTGTTGAGGTCTAACATCGACTTTGTTTGGCATCACTTTGAATATCCTGCTTTCAGTGGAATGATGTTGGTGGTTGTTATTTTTGTACTTTCAGTGTAAATCACCACTGAATCACATGGGGACAAAAACTGTTCCTCTAGTGTTTGGAAAGGGATTGGTTCACCCAGATTACACAGATGTTAACCACCTGTAATTACTTAACAATTAGTTAGTATAAGTTTTGTGAATAAATCAACATAATTTTTACTTGAATTATAGGGACAATAAACATTTGAGTTGCTATATCCACTGTAAACCTGCAAAGAAAACAAATATTTGTTTGTTGCTATCTAGCCACACAGGATAGGTCTGGTTTGCTTTTCCCAGACTATGACAACATGCCCCAGATTCAAGTAAATAGTGAGACAATCAGCTGATATACCGGAAGAAAATAATTAACAAAAATGTAACAATTTAAAGCACTGCACTTCAATAGGTGTGAGGGTATTGTGATATCTTACGTTACGCCAAACAGTGTCATCATAAACACAAACTGTATGATTATAGAGGTAGAAGATGTGAGGTGGAAAACTTGGTAACGCTTTATAATAAGTACACACTATTAAGCATTAGTTAAGCATTAATAAATATTGAATTCTTCATTTATAATGCATGAACACTCATTACTGTGTTTATAAACTACATACTACTGAGTATTCATGTGTTATAAATGATGAAATCAGTATTTAATGCTTAACTAATGCTTAATAGTGTGTACTTATTATAAAGTGTTACCAAAAACTTTTGTAATTTGGGTGAAACAACATAAATTGGCTTCTCTCCACTGAGTTCACAGAAAGAGACATTAAGTACAAGTCTTCTGTTGCCTGTGATTCTGTCTCGATTTACACTTTAATCTGTCTGATTTGGTAATCTCGGCCTTGTCACTGGATTTTAGAAGCATCGTTACCGTAGCAGCAGAGCCTCAGGCTCCGACCCCCGCAACCCCAACCAGGCCCATGTGTGGGACCCCACTGAGGGAGAAGCAGCAGGAGGAGAAGGAGGAGGAGGAGGATGGGAAGCAAGAGGGAGACAAGACAGTCCTTCACACCCTCTCTTCCCCATCACTCACCCCTCCACCCAGTCCTGCTGCTGCCCGCATCTGTACAGTGGAGGCAGAGTTGGAAAAGCCTGCAAGTGTGGAGCAAAAAAGTGAGGAAAGAGAGGTGGAGAGAAAAATGGATGCGATTGAGCAACCACGAAAGAAACCGTCCTGGCTGGAGGACGATGATCTACCTCCCATGATGTGAGACGCCTGTTGAAGCTTTTTGCACAAATCCTCACTTCCATTTTCATATCTTGTTGTCATCAAACCCGCAACAGCCAAGTGACACATGTTTACTAGATCTGTGAATGAACATGAAGAAGATTGTTTTATCTACTCATGTCCTTGCTGTAATGATGGAAAATGTTTCACGTCTGATAATGACGGTAGCACATAACGTCATGTTCCCCTGTCCCTCACCTGCTCTTTCCTCTCGTTCATTTTATCCTGTCATTGCTGTAGGATGAGCCGGCGAGTTGCTTTTATGTCTGAGGACACAGAGTAAGTCTTTGAGAGCGTGAACCTGGAAGAGCTTCTGCATGACAATAACAATATACACGCTGTTGCATGTTAGATCTCGAGAGTACAGTCCAAAAATACACCAATATAGAACAAAATAACACTGCAGTTATTACTAACATCAACCTTGTTGTCATCATCAAGTTTGTTTTATTATTAATTCTGTCAGTGGTGGAAGAAGAACTTGGATTTTTAGCTCAAGCCAAAGTAGCAACAGAACAGTCTAGAAATAATGCTATAATAATATAAAATGAAATGATAATCTTATGTTATAGGAATACGGTAGGATCAGTAATACAACACCTATTACCAAAAAGAGTTGTCATACTGATGAAGTAGTTTTTTGAATGAGTTTTTATTTTGTCTGTTTACAGATGGTTTAGGTGGAAATGAGATGTTATGCGTTAAAGTTAAATATAGCATGATTTGTAAATCATCAAGTTAAGTACAAATACCTAAAAACTGCACATTCAACTGAATGTTCTTTCCACCACTGATTTAGTTTGAGTAACTTTTGGTTTGTTTGTTTAAATAAGTTAAAAATTCATTCACTAATGCAAACTACTAAGCTAACACACTATTATTATATAATGTGTTGTGGCTTGGCAATTACAGTTTATTTATTTTCCCATTTGCTTGTTCAATTAATTTTGTGATTAGTTTATCAATCGGCATATTTCTGTTACCGCGTGGGGATGCGGCCATGTTTGACTTCATCTTTAGAGAAGATGGAGAGTTTATTTTGTTTTACCTGCTTCCGTTTTACCATTGAATGTGTTTTATTATTTTCAGATTCTGGTCTTGTGTGAAACCCTTTTTATGAATATGAACTAATAATAATATGATGAATGAATAAAAGTATTTCAAATGTTTGTTGTTTTTCTGTAGCCAAGTGGGCAGCATGTTTGGTCAAGTGATGAAGTAATTGAAACATGAACATCCTCTCTGTCCTGTCTAGGAGTGTGAGTATGGGTGACATGCTCAAGGAGGACGAGGTGGGACACTTACCTCCAATGAGCCAGTCACGACATGAGCGCATGCATGAGCAGTACAACGCCTTTGTGGAAGAGGAGGATCCCTGGCAAAGTGTGAGAAACTTGTGATATTAAAACAGAGCAAGATAGATTAATCAATTTAAGAAACAGAGGGGGGAATATTATGACTACAAGAATATTCACGTGTCTTGTAATTGTCTCTGTGACAGGACTTGGCTCGCTGGAAGAATCGCCGTCGCAGCGCTTCACAGGAGCTGATAAAGAAAGAGGAAGAGAGGAAGAGGATGGAGAAAAAGATGAGGGAGGAGGGAGGCAAAGAGAGGAAAAGCATTAAGACATACAAAGAGATTGTGGAGGAGAAGTAAGGATGAGGATTAACATACGAGCTACATTTAAAACTTGACTTTTCAATAGTTAAATAATAATAAACACCACAAAAACAACCATGATGCCTTTCTTCCTCTTCCTTTCTAGGGAGCGTAGAGAAGCAGAGCTGTGTGAGGCCTACAGGAGCGCAGCGACGCCAGAGGAGGCGGCCATGGTGTTACAGCGCTACGCTCTCCGCTTCACCATCAGCGACGCAACACTGGACAGTCTGAAGCTGCCCAGATCCACCTCAAAGCCCAAATCAGACCTAGACCAGGAGGCTAAAGACCACAAACCCTCATCATCTATCAATGACCCCGACTCAGCAGAACCTCGGAACGAACCAAAACCAGCTGTCACAACAGATGTGACGCAGAAACCAGAACCAACTGTCACAAAAGAGCCGGCACAGGAACCAGAGCTGACTGTTAGATCAGAGCCGACACAGAAACCAGAACCAACTGTTACAACAGATGTGACGCAGAAACCGGAACCAACTGTTAGATCAGAGCCGAAGCAGAAATCAGAACCCACTGTTAGACCAGAACTGGCACAGAAACCAGAAACAACTGTAAGAACAGAGCCCAAGAAGAAACCAGAACTGGCACAGAAACCAGAACTAGCACAGAAACCAGAAGTGGCAGAGAAACCAGAACCGACTGTTAGATCAGAGCCGAAGCAGAAACCAGAACTGGTGCAGAAACCAGAACCGACTGTTACAACAGAGCCGAAACACACAAAACCTGAGGAGACGGAGACCCCAGCTCCACCAGCGACGTCTGATTCTGCCTCCACCAGTTCACCAGCACCGATCAGTCCCATCACCGCGGTCACAAGCTCAGATATCGCACCGCCTCAGTCACTAGAACGATCCAAACCCACAGTGTCTCCAACCACACCTCAGAAACAGCCGATTACAGGACAAACTCAGCCTCATACTACACAAACAACAACACACACAATCCCCTCCGCTCCGTCCAGACCCGTCCCCCTCCTGGCAGCCAAACCGTACTGCCAGCCCCGGAGCTCGCCGTCTGGACACAAACCTGTCAAGGTGAGGGAGAGATCAGTCTGTTAAACTGGTCAGCAGCACCATTTCATCCTTGATCTTTTCACCTCAGTTCCTGTTAAGGTTAAGTTCTGACTTCACTCCCAGTGACATCAAAACTTTTTTCTGTTTTTCATACGCTTTTATTTCCCAGAAAGCAGTTTGAGATGTGTTGATAATATGTCTGGTTTCCTGTGTTTGAATACAATCTTTCTCAAAAAGCAGAAATTACCTTTAAGTTCCTCCAAAATGAGTTCTTACCTTACTGACTTTTGTGGTTCAAATATTTATATAAATTTTACGATTAGTCAGAAATAATTCAAGGGCATACAGCGCAATGCAATTGATAAAAGAGAGAGAATTGGAAGTAAAAGCAGAAATGAAAACTGAAATAAACTAAATAATTATGAATAAAAGTAGGGTTTAAAAAGGAAAGAAATCTCAAAAATAATCATAAAATGAAAGGACACAGCTGCATGTTTGTGTGATTCTTAACTAATGAACTATGATGATCAAACCATGATCCAGTTCTTTGTGTCCGTGTTCCCCTCAGATGGATGGGCTGGTCCGAGTGAATGGAGAAACAACTGAGGATGTACCTGCCTCCACGTCACCTGCCTCCCCTCAGCTCTCACCACAGGAGATTAAAGATGTCGCCCCCAAGCAGGCAGAGAAAGACGTCGCCACCAAACAGACTGAAAAAGACGTTCCCCCTGAGGAGACGATGAAACGTCAGGAGACAACAGAGCAGCCACCTCCTCCGCAGACGGAGAGATCGACCGCCTCCTCAGGTTCTGCCATCAGCTCTTTGATCGGAGGCAGAAACTGTGTCATCAAGACTACGATTGTTACAGAGCTCACACAGACTGTTGTGGAGCCTCACCACCCGGACGTTCAAAGCAATGGACAGGTAATTCTACATGAGGTGACGTGTTAAAGGACAGTACCTGTGTTTGTTTACATTCCTTTTCAGAGGGTTAAAGTGTGTTTTCTAATCTCCTGGCAGACACTTGTTCTAGTTCTCATCTGCCTTCGGGTGCACAGTTGTGTTTATGGAAATCTTCTACACCTGAGACTTGAGAATCAGGTGTCAGTTCATTCAAAAGGAAAATTAAACCCTGGAGGTGAACCATACAAAAACATGGGCTTTATTTAAAGGGATATGGCGAATTTCTGTTCAGTAGCTGACTTTGTTTTTGGAAGCACATGAATACTGCAGGCAGGTCATTCATTCTGAAACTGCAATTACCATAATGTGATATTATAAATAGAAAGGCAACAGAATTAGATAAACTTAATGTCCCTTTTGGGAAATTTACCTTCTGTGTAAAAGCAGCAGGGAATTAACACGGCACAAGACAATTAAAAAGAAAACAATTAAAAAGGAGTTACACAGTCAGTCACAACACAATTGTACATGCCACCTGCACAAACAGTAGGCTTGCCTCGCTCAAACACTAAATATACAAAATAATCCTACAGTGAGGCACGCAGTATTGTCTTCAAGTACGTGTGTAGCAACTGAAACTGAAACACTCCTCAGCTGTTGACTGTGATGGAGTCGTATGTAAAACAAGAAGTCTCTTCGGGTTGATTTTAATATTTGATTTACATAAACTGAAACAAGTGACTGCCTGGAGGGCAAAGAAAAACTCATTAATCTATGTTTTGACGGTGCTGAGCAGATTTTTGTGCTAAGATGTATATTGTGTAATTGTTACAATTGCCAGTTTGCTCCATTAAATACATAGAGGACTGAAACAGATCACTTTGTAGTCAGCTGGTTTACAGTAAATTAATATCTAACTTTCAGGTCAATGGTACCACAGGAGTGTTTGGGACACCTGGGCAGGAAATAGCAGCTACATCACCAAACAGCATGCAAGAATATTCTCCTACTGTCTCAGGTAAAGCTGCCGTCGAGGCCTCTCCACACATGCACATGTCAGACGCAGCTGCTTTTCTTTAAGTGGGTGTTCATTTTATTTTGCCCTTCTCTTCCTGCTCCACAGAGGGCCTTGAGGAGAGCAGCATGACTGTGAGTATCTCGGGTTCAGTTCCAGCTTGTTTTTGTTTTTTCCTGTTTCTCCTTCATTCTTGGATTTGATCCTGTCCTGACCCTTCGTCTCTAGTAGTCACTGTAGTCACACTTGTCCTCTCACCTTTCCTCTCTTTCTGTCCTTTTTTGGTGCGTATACATGTATCTGTGTGTGTGTGTGCGTGTGTGTCCTTGTTGGACGGGTCTGGTTAGATTGAGACCCCCATGTTGAACTTGGCTAAACGTGTTAATCACTGGGTCTGGGACCCCAATGAGGAGCGTAAACGCCTGGAAAGGTGGCAACAGGAGCAGGAGCGCCTCCTACAGGTACACTGGTAGAGTGGTGTGTACTGTACGTGCATGGCCCTGGGAATATTTATGCAGAACACAGAAGACTCTTTTGGATATTTGTGCATATGTGTTTCTGTGTTTTTTTTGTGTGTTTATGAGCAGAACATAACATAAGGTGTTTCTCTGCAGGAGCAGTACGAGAGGGAACAGGAGAAACTGAAGAAGGAGTGGGAAAAAGCCCAGCTAGAGGTGGAGGAGGAGGAGCGTAAACACAATGAAGAGGTGCCAAAGAACAGACTGAAACTGAAATAAGTTCAAGTTCAAGTTCAAGATATTTTTATTGTCCCTAGAGGACAATTTACGCTGCAGCCAGCAGCAAAAACAACAATACACAGGAGCTGCTACTGCATGCCGCCATTACCAGTGTTTATTAGTTTTTGTGTCCTATGTTTTCGTTTGTGTGTTAACTTTGTGTCTGTGCCTCTTTCAGGAGAGAAAGATTCTGGAGGAGACTGTAACACCCCTCAATCCCACCGGCTTATTGAACCAGCAGACCGGCCAGACACACACAACTTCATCAGCTCCAGAAAACGTCAGGACAGAGAAGAAAGGTATTCCCCTGCAGCAAAACGGCCAAAGCATCTCAGCAGGGAGCGAGGATCAGCATTCATCCAAGCTGCATTTTCTCCAGGGTGAGTGTCATGCTGAAATATGCACTGACATGTGTTTTGCCCAGCTCAGTCAGTCAGGTTCAACCATGTAAACTTTTATCTCCTGATGTGTTTTGCAGATTCTGTGTGTGATGGTGAATCTTCAAAGAAACAGGAATTGTGGAAGACATCTTCTTTAGACCGCAATCTTTCACAAAACCAGGCACATGTTGTTAAAAGGTACGTCAGGCTGCTCTGTGTGTATGACACTGAATTTATGTGAAATTATTTTGTTTTCCGTCATGGCGAAGCAGTCACCGTTCTTTGTCATGCCTCCTCCACACCCACATTGACCCTCCATTCAACTTTGCAGGATTTGGTTTCTCTCAGTATTTCCTGGAAATCTGTTAAGTTTTTGTTAGATCAATCAGGAAACAGTCAGCCAATGACTTTTTTTGTTTTTAAAACTAAAAGTATACCATCACCATCTTTATCATGGAAAACACTTCAGTTAAACCACAGAAAGAAGGAGAACATGGGACCTTTATTAAAGATTAAAATAATTACAGCCTTGCACAGCGCTGAGCAACAGGAAATCAAATCCAGAGGCTTTTTAACCAATTTATTACCAAAGCACGTTTTTTGCCTCATATTTCACATTTACTGATATCTTTTCCTTGGCATTTTTGTTTTTACTGTTTTATTGCATGTTTTTACTGTACATTACCTGTATCCCATTTAGCTTTATTGTTACTTGTGTGTTTTATTGTATAGCACTTTGGACAACTTGGGTTGTACTTTTCAATATGCTATATGAATAGATTTGTATTGTATACAATTGTATTGTATTGTATTGTACCTATATAGAATACTTGTGTGTTTTATTGTACAGTACTTATGTATTGTATTGTATTGTGTATTTATATAGAATACTTACAAAGAATCTCTCTGTTATGTTTCTTTACCACAGGTCTGGATCACATGACATTGTAGCAGAAAAACAGCAGTCCTCCTCGCCCTCCTCACCATCACCACAGCCTCCTTCACCCAGCAGGTAATGGCACACATGGTGCATGTATAGAAAAAAAAATAGTCGATTGTAGTGTTTGAAAGAATGAATAAGAGGTGGTGAGTCAGAACTGGTACAGTATCTGGATTCGTGTCAACGTTCCCACTTCTATTCACTGTCTCTGTGTAGGTGTGTTAGTGGGAAGAGACTGTGTTCTGGCTGTTCTCAGCCTCTGGGAAAAGGAGCTGCCATGATCATCGATACACTGGGACTGTTTTACCACATACAGTGTTTCAAGGTAATGTATTATTCTAGTACTCAAATTAGACGCTAATTAGAAACTCTTTTATATTAGCTATTGAATGTGTCTCCAAGATAATGAAAGTGCATCAAAGAGAAGGTTGATACTCATCTTCTGTGGTTGTCTGGCATATTTATTTGATATGAGGGGCAACTGAAACACTCCTTTATATCATCAGTATCAGTATTTCACTGTATTTCCATCCTCAGTGTGGTGTGTGTGCCGGGCAGCTGGGTGATGCCACCACAGGGACTGACGTAAGGATTCGTAACGGATTGCTGAGCTGTCACGAGTGCTATATTGCAACTCGGGGTGAGAACACACAAAAACACACTCTCTTGTTTAAAAAAGTTGTACTATTGTACAGCTGTTAATGCATTGTTGTTGTTATTGTTGTCTTTATGTATGTGTGAGCAGGCAGAGGGCAGCCCACTACACTATGATGTCCTGCATTAGAACCGGAACCCCACCATCGCTGCTGCAGTCTGTGATTGGGCGGAGGGCATTCTGGAACACTCCTGGAATCTTTCAGATGCTTCAGAATCATCTTGTATTTCTCCCATTTTTTTTCCTGATATGCACAAACAGCTTTATGGATGTTGGCAAGAGCACAACTGGACCGACATGTGGACTAAATGGCACAACATCAGATGCACATAGAGCACAGTATATGCTTCTTAACCGTACACATGTATACACTTGTTTTTTATTGTGTGTAGCATGGACGTAATCAAGAAATCGGTGTGTTTAAGCCTTTGCACATCCATACTTAGCACAGTGAAGACGCTAAAATAAGGATCTGTTCTGTCTCAAGCTGAACATGTTATGCCACAAGCTAATCGCTTCTTTTTTCGGTCTGAAAATCTTGATTCATTAACACCTGCTTCTGCACTGATCATGTGACTCCACTCTCTGAGTGCATTGATAAACTGGTTTGGGTTGGATAACCTGAGGTAGCTTGACCATTGTAATGCCTTACTCATCATACTTTGTCATTCATTTTGGGTTTTGTGTTTACAGTTTTGCATGAAAGAAGAACATATATAAGTTATTTTGAGTATTTGCTCAGATGGAATATTGTGAGTTTGATATAGGTTGTTATCTTCCAATGGTTGAACTTTAACTCTCCTTGTGTATGGTGTACATCATCATGATATTTTTGGAAATCTGGAAAACTTACACAAGCTTTTTCTTTATATTTCATTGTACAAGAACGGGAATGCATTATATTAAGTAATAATACTTTGAATTCTAAATATTTTTCCCTTTAAGATGTTTTAGCGACTCTTTATTCTCATAGACTGACTGCATCCAAATCAGTGCCTTATGTAATGAATGAATGCGAGGGCTAGTGTGCGTCATGTGCAGGAGTATTTTCCACTCACAGGCATTGGCACATTGTGTGAATGTGTGTGTGTATGTGTTATGAGTGTGTGTACACGTGTGTACAAAATCATGCATGTAGGTATCTCTGCAGTGTGTGATTTAACTTTAAGCACAGTTCCATACCAGCAAACAAAATGTTAAATGGATCAGCCACTCCTAATCACCCTCTGTTCTCTTCCACCCTGTCCCATGAGCTAAACCAATGACACCGTTATTTGCTGCTTCCCTGTTAATTACCCCCAGATAATGATCAGTTCACAGTGTCCTAAAGTGTCCTCTCCTCGTCTGCCTCTATCACAAGTGTTGCCTCCCCAGAGTCTGAGCTGCATTCCTCTCTGTGTTTATTGCCTCTATCTGGACACATGACAGCGTCTTCATCACTCAGAGGAATAGAGCGCTAGTGACTTAGTCCATTGTCTTTTATAGCAAGTGTATGTTTATCAATAAAATATTTTAAATGGGATGCTGTCTATTTTGTTGTGTTTTCTTTGTAGTTAAAGAGATGAATTAATGATGACTTTGCAGAAAAATGTCCTAGTTCAGGAGGTGGAGCTGATTCTTGAGCAGTAACATTAGTATTTCGTCTTTTTTATAGACATGTATTTATTAAGTTTTAAAAGTTTACAGAAATAAATTTTAATACATTTAACAAAGCATATAACAGTCGAACTATAAAATAGTCAACTCCGCCCAAAAACAAATAGTTAAGACAGGACTAAAAACAAAACGTAAAATTAACTTTATGGGCAACTATGCATATTGACACATGAATATTAGGATATCTACTGATACATTGCTTTGTAAAATGAAACATTGCTGTATATTGTAACTGGTTGGGTGGAAAGAGGCTAATCAATCTTAATTATATGTAAAATATTATTCTTCAAAATAATTAGTAACACACAGTCACTGTATAATCTTCTCTGCAGTGAGTAGAAGTGCAAAGCAGTATACAATGATATACTATAATACAATTTTGACTATTTTGTTTACTATTTTACTGAACAATCAATTGAGATAGGTAGTTCACTCAAAACAATCAGACTGTCAAATCTGTCTTATCGTCTATTTGTTGTATTAATGTTGCATTAATGTAATGTTTTCTTGACATTATTTTATTTATTTGTTTGTTTGATTGAAGGCTCTGTCTAACATTATTACACAAACATACAGTCATAAACATGCCAGGGGCTGACAATAAGACAGAGAAAGAAAAAAGAAATATTTCATATGTTTAAACAGCGTTTTCTTTATTTATTTTTTATATAACTTATTTATTTATTTATTTATTTATTTATTTATTTATTTATTTATTTATTTATTTATTTATTTATTTATTTTTACGACATCTTGACGTTATTGAGGTGTTTCCATTTTTCCTGCTCGACGTTATGATACCGGAACCTTTGTGTCAGGAACTAAAGAGAGAGTAACGGAGGGGGACGGGTGAGTGGGGAAACCGGAAGTTTACAGACGTCTGACTCGCCCGCCCCTCGCACTGACAGCATGTAAGCTAATGTTTGTTGTTGTTTTTATTTTCCCTTTTTCCCCTCAAAGACGTCGAAATATCCACTGAACATGGACTCAAAGGGACGTTCACTTTATGCTGTAAGTACAAGATATTAAACGATATCTAGTTACCATGCCAACGTTTAGTTTGTGCGATAGTTAGCCAGCGAGCTGGTTAACAACTGACAGCTAAAAAACAAAACAGAGGTAAAATAAGTACGACTAATAATCAGTTTTTCTGTAATGTACAATGGTTATCTATCAAATATTATCAGATTTAAAAGAAATTAAAAAAAAACCTTTATCATAAACCGCTCAAATGTCGATGTGTGGTCAGTTATCTTGTGGTTTCTGAGCTGTTTTCCTGTTTTTGCTCAAGCAAAGATCCGTCAGTGTTTCAAGTATTGTTATGTAGATAATTTTTTTTCGTGTTGTGGTGCAGACTGTACAGACTCACAGTTTCTCTTTCTCTTTCAGTCAGAAGTGAGTCCTACAGACAGATTTTCATATAAACGGACCATCTTCCTCAATCCATAAACTGACTGAATTGATTTACAGATAAACTTAAACAAGCATATTGATAATATGGTGGTGTTTATATATCAGCAGGCAGGCGCCTCGGTGGATATGACACGGAGCACAGAGGAAGATTCACTGGTGGAAGGACCTCTGATCTCTGCAGATGCCCTCCACTCTGCCATCAGGAGACAGTTTCAGACTGTCCCAACACACTGCCATGCCAGCCTGCTGTCTCTGCTGCATGTACGATACACACAGTGAATTTATCCTCTCTTTAATACTGAGATTATTCCCTAACATCAGTCATATCCTCACATCACTGCTCCTCTCTCATGCCTCCATTGTTAAAAGGTTTTCGTTCTATTGCTACTCTTTGCTCTTTCTTTTTTTTTTCTTTTATTAAGGTGTCACTCCACAACATAATCTAGAGTTTTACTCTGTTGGTTGGTCAGAACAACACCATTGAAGATGTAACTTTTGGATCTTATATTATTTAAATTTAAGCTTATATCATCAAGAAAATTCAAATTGGCTGCACAATGAAAGTTAAATTAGAATTAATGAATTTTAAAACTACATTTCAATAGCTTTTACATAGTCTTTCAGCACATGTATCCATTCTCTACATACTTAAAGTTGATCTCTATTTTCTAATGTAAGAATAACAATGGTATGAGTTGCTCTGATGCATCTGTTTCACTTCCACCTCTCTCTTCTTCTTTTCAGATCATCTATGTTGTGCTGTCAGTGTGTGTGTCTGTGTTGTGTGTGTTGAAATTCGGCCAGGCGGAGGTGTGCACGAGTGTTTTGCACAACGTGTCAGGTGACAGTGTCATCGTGTACGGGAAAGTGTGTCTGTGGGTCCTGGTGCTGGTGTTCACTCGATGTGTGCAGCACCATCACAGCCAAGCCAGAAGGAGAGGATACCTGCGATTCTACAGAGAGACACAAGGGCTGAATCACCTGACGCTCACCGTTCACTCCGCAGGTACAAGATAATAAGTGCAAACACTCATTGCTGCGTCACTGCTCATGCAGGGACCAGTGTTCTCCACAAGGTGGCGGTAATGCTACAGGGAATATGTGTCTTTGATGTGTTGCAGGGAATGTTTTGCTGCTGGTTGTTCTGGCTGCTTCATTATCGCCACAAGTGCAATCTTACATGCTGCTCAGTATCCTGGGGTTGGAGCTCCTGGTTTCAGTGCCATGTCTGATCTATTACACAGGTAAAGTGATCTCACTTATCATTCTTTGAGTGTGTTGAATCATGTCGCTCTGTGATTGAACATAGACATCTACTACACGGCATTGTGTCTACAAACTTTACTGTACTTTAATCAAGTTATACTTTTATTATTCATGGCCTCTGGGCATGCACATGCATCCTTTGCATTTATGGCAAACCATAAACCCCTTGTTCCCACCTCATCAAACCACACACCCAGCTACCAATGTAATTTATACATGCATTCACACACCCATCTGTTTTCCCAGTTACACCCTCTTTGTGCCAAGAGACCTACTATATATTGAATCTTAGAAAAATGAACAAGTCTATATCAGAATACATGAGCCCAAAAAAAGCAATCCATTTGTCATTGTCAAAGTACTCTGGGTATTAAGTCAGCATCTCCAGGTTTTGGACTGGGCGTTTGGAATAGGGTGAGACATTTTCTGCAAATTTTCTTAAACATTTTGTCCACCAAGTTATAAAATGGAGAGAAAGGAACGATAAAAATAAAATGAACTACAAAATAATAAGAAATAATGAAGATGCAGTGATAAAGCAGTAATGAAGTCGATAGAGAATGTAACAAGTTACTTGAATAACCCTTTTGATGTGTATTTTATTTGTTTATTACAAGGGCTTTCTGACTTTCAATTCTATAAGATAAATAAATATAGTAAATGCTATATATAAAAATAACACTTTTGTCTCTGTTGCATTTTGAATCCAGTTGTCTCGTGTGGAGAAAATAAACAGAGAACAGGACAAATATGAACCTAGTCAGACCTCAAGTATATTATGAAATATTTAATCTAATCTGTCATTCCTGTAGGTCTGTAAACTAAGTAATATATAAAGTAAAGATACAGTTCTGATCCCACTCCTCTCCTCATGCTGGCTCAATTCATATTAGATTGATCCTTTGTCCAATCAGGTCAAATATATTTGTTTTGGTTGTTTGTTTTTTTTTAGCAAATTGTGTTTTTGCTTTCCTTCTGTAGCATCATGCATGCTCAGTTTTCTCATGGATGTTGGCTGTAATTTCAGCAGTGATATATGGAGAGACACACCCTGCAGATTACATGACTCACACACACACACTATAGACACACACACTACCCCCACTCTCAATCTGAGGGCATTCGCATCACAATACCTGCCCTGCCCTTTTCAGACTCGACAGCATGACAATCAACCATTCAGCTCTCTGTCCTCCCTCCTTCCCTCGCTCTCCCCCTCCGTCTGCTGATCTGCTGATTTTTTGTTGACTTCTGATACAAACAGCATGTTAACTTTTTCTGGGATGACACCCCATCCCACATACCACACATCTATTGTGTTTTCTTTTCTACCCCCAGAGCTTGATAACCAGTACCACCTGGTCATGGATTTATATAACCTCCAATGTTTTGGTGGCTTTGTTGAAATAGCTTAATGCTGCCTGCAATTACGCACTGTGGCCATTTTCTTAATTTGCTGTGAAGAAGTCTCGGCATATGAGAGAATAAATAACCCAAAAGCATTTGGAGAAGCAGTGAAATCCATTTGCTATGCGTATTTGGACAGCTGTCATCAGTACGATGACTCCGTGCTTATTCACTGTCTGTTTTTGGCTATTATTTGTTCCTTTTTAAAGCCTTCATAGAAATACATCCTCAGATTTAAATTCTTTAAAAAATTGCTGAAAGGAGAAAGTGATGTGTGACAATAACAAACTGATATAACTGTTAGTGAAGCACCGAACTGCAGCTTTCTTTCTTGTGTCTTTGAATCGTGTGATATAAAAAGCACAGAAACACTGGAACGTGTCATCACGTTCTCCAGTGGATACATCTGTAATCATTGGCAGCGCGCTCTGTGCACATGTTTCAGATAAAACAGGTGACGCCTCACATGCTGACAAGTTGTTAGTCAGGCTGTGGTTGTCATGGTATCATCCATTAAGATCAGTCAAATTGCAAGTCACTGTTGTTCAAACGGTTTTCAAAGAAGGTTCCCTGATGTGACGCGGCCTGATGTCTTTTATTATTTTCGAATTAAGGACTGTGTAGGCCTTATTCTTTTAATTGAAAGTCATCCTTACAGCATTTTTCTTCCATTTATCACCTGCTTTACTTATTCTACTGGTCATTTATGAGCAGCAAACATTACAGAAAAGGTTTATACCACATTATAATGTAGCATTAAGTAGATATAAAAACATTAATGTGGATTTATTAGTGTACAGTGTTTGTCAACAATATATCCTCTCCTTTGAAGACGTTTTTTTTTTAATTTTACACCTGTGTTTAGTTATCTGCTAATTCACCAACCACGCTTATGGAGGACTTGTAGTTGCTGACAGAGACATCAATAAACACATAAATATAATTGCTTTCAACTATGTCATTGAAGTACAGAGCGAAATCTCTCTGTAGAGCTTAAAACAAACCACTGGCACACCTGAGAAACAGCTCTGGTTTGTATGATTTTGTTAAATAAAGAATAAAGTTTTAGGTGGAAAAAAATATTGAAATTCCTCAAAATAGTTAGATTAAATAATAAAACACTCAGACACAGACACTCATGTGTCACCCAGCCCAGTGTTAGTATGGGCGTGTTTCATAAATCATTGTGACATATCTTTTGTTTTGTTTGGCTTCATTTTTTATTCCTTTATCAGAGAAAGTAGAGAGATGGCAGAAAATTGAAGGAGACATGCTAATAAGGTCAGACTCAAGCTGCAGACTTGTGGTAGTGTTTCATGGTCGGCATCTTAACTGTCTGCTCTTCAACTGCAGAGGTTGCACGTTGTGTGAGAAATCTGACTCGCTGATTATTCTGGTTTTATAATTTAGACATTAGAAGTGTTCATGTTAGTTAGTTTAGTTGATTTTAATTAGTTTATCAAGGGACAGTGTGCAATAACAAATGTCATTTACAAAAATGAGGAGATGGTTGCACCAGATTCAGCCATCTATAGCCCCAACATATAATTCACAACAGACACAGACCACAATCTAAAATACCAAGCAGAGACCTGAGACACAAAATGACAGATGAACAGTGAACAGCGCAGGGATAATAATACTGACATACAATTTCCACATTTAAAATGACTAACTAGTTGCAGTGCAGGAGGAACAACACACAAAACACTAAAAGGCCACGACATGTTAAGACAGCGATAAACAGCGACATATAAACAGTAAATATTGGTATATTGTCCAGACTGTTTGATGAGGGCTAACACAGGGCCCTCTTGTGAAGTGTGTGAAGGAAAACTGCTGTTACAGATGCTCTATCAGAGGATATTGATATTGAAGAATGTGTATTGATAGGAAATCCATATTAAAGGTGTGTTTGGCCGCCGAGGGGCGCAGATTGCAGCTGGAGATACCACAGAGGCAAGGAGAGGAGATAAGAGGCATTAGGATTTAACCTAGCCAAAGGGTGGTAGCCCTGAGCCCACTCACTCCACCCGAACACAAGGAGGCACACACACACACACACACACATACACACACACATTGTCCCTGTGTTTACAGTGAGGGTGATCCAGTGTGTGAGGGGGTATCTCCGTTCACCCGTCGCATTCCTGCTCAGATCAGTGCAGTCAGGCACGACACAAACTTAAGCGACGCCTCGCAGCGCAAACCTTTTAAAACCGCAAACACACACACACGCATTCACACACATGCACACACTTCAACTCCAACTGAGACCGAGTCAAGTTTGACCAACGGTGAGATCACGAAGAAGAAGAAGAAGAGGAAAGAAAAACTCTTTTTTTTTTCTTTAGAGACGACAGTGAGGGAGAGATATAATGCCTGCAGCTATGAAGTCCATACAGGAAGGCCTCGTTCAACTTCTCTTTGAAGTGCGTGCTGATTGTAAGTGTGTGTGTGAGTGCCTGTGTGTGTGTGTGTCTTTGAGGTTTTCTGTATGTTTCTGCCTCTCATTTTAACATGAATACACTCTCCTCTATAGACCTCCATGCACATCAAAGCCGAGCCGTGGCCTTCAAAGGCTAAACTCAGAATACATCTCTCCCTTGTGCCTGGTCAGAACTTGGTGTAAGCACTGCAGGGCACACACACACACACACACACACTGATACAGATACCCACAGCATACCTCTGTCACGCACACACCTCATGCACTGTGTCACAGTACAGAGGACAAGTTCAGTGTACGTTTCAACATTCCTTCCAAAGTATTGATCATAGATACCTGATCACTGTTGTTTCATAACTGCATTGCCTACATAAGGGGGGAGGGACATGTACGGAAGGAATATACTGTATAAGTATAGATAACATGATCGATTATTAACGGAAAGTCACTGCCTCCATCTCAATAAGTGATTTTTTTTTCTTTCCAACAGCAATACCCATATTTTAACCTTCTTATTTAATTTTACAAAGACACACCATCTGTAAACTACAGTATCTAAATATTAGAAAACTGCACTAACAGGGTTGCAGAAACATAGATCATTCTAAACTACCAAATAGTGAATCGGCTCTATAGAGGGATGTCTGAGATGTTTGGGGCTTCTGTATTTACTGACAACAATCTAGTTTTACTGATGAGATGTAAAGTGTGTCCAAGCAAGTTTCTCTGGGAAGAATTTCATGACGTATTTAACATAGAAGAATACATAGCCCCACCACTAAACATATGTATTATGTCATGGGTAGGCTGTACAATGTGGGAATGAAGATTGAATTTAATTTATACAAACTGTTACACAATATTTATCGTATGGACGCAAATTTGCTTGGACACACTTTATGTTCTGCAGTCCATCAGTGTATCATCAGGTGCATTATTAAGTACACGTTTCACTCTTAGAAAAGCCTTTTGATGAAAAAAACAAAACAAAAATGCTGTGAACTTGTATCAGTCGGCCTGTGGTTTTCATAACATCTCTGTTTATATGTAGGTTTGAGTGTGACCGACATAAATCCTGCAGTCTGCGGTCTGAAATGTGTAACATTGACCCAGTTGAGGCCAGTCCACTGTTAAATGTCTCTGATGTACGTCATATATTAGTTCAGTATGCACACTATGGGGGCTTCAGTTTTCTTTCATCCACTGTTGGTTCAGAACTTGTGAAGCTCTGTCCCCGGCTCCGCAGAACACACACTACACTTTCCAATTAGTTTAAGGAGAAGCTTGAACACCTCCTCAGGTTTGTACCTGAAAGATGTTTCTCTCTTTGGATACGGCTCTGACACATGAAACAGAGCCGGCTTTATTTTCCATCAGACTTTAGACTTTAGCGTAGCACTTTGAAGTAAAGGGTGATTTACACTGCTCTGTAGTCGCTGGCGGCCGTAGGGATCCACTTCCTTCCAATTCTTTTGATTTTGAGCACAGACATCAGCTCCTTGCTGCTCTGCCGTGCACTGCTACCGTTAGCTGTTAGCACCTCTGTTATCACCTGGAAATGTGCACTCCTGGATGGGTGATTGAAGCCTGCCAAGTCTGAGCACTGTCTGTCCAGTGAGTGTGTGAGAGTCTAACAGGGACGTGTGAAATGTGTCACTTGCTTTACACTGCTCCATCCATCCATCCATCCATCCATCCATCCATCCATCCATCCATCCATCCATCCATCCATCCATCCTGCTATCTGTCTTTTTGCTGTAATACACAGAATCATCACTGACTTCATCATTGTAGTTTTATTTGCTAAGCAGTAACAAAACACAAGATTTTTATTGATCCCACTTGTGGAAAATTCACTTGCAACAGTAGCAGAGAAGTAGAGGAAAAGTAAAGAATAAAAAGATATTAAGACTTTCACTATGCGTAATTATGTAAACAAAAATATGTACTGTTATACAAAATGATTTAAATAGAGAAATAAAAGATACTATTTACTGTTATGAACAGAGTAAACAAACTTATTAACAGACATGTTGTACTCATCATTACATGGCACAACAGTCCAACAATACGTGAGTCGAACTCACTAATTATTGTGCCGTGAACGTACAAGACGGTTTGTTTTTTAATTAACAAAGCAGACATACCAGTCAAACATAAACACCATCTTTACAACATAAATATGTGGCATTTGCTGTACAACAATAGAGAAAACGTTCAATTAAATCCTCAAAAAGAATTAATTCACGTTATACAAATAAATGGCATTACTATGTGAAAACTTCTCCTACCAAGTCTCAAATAAAATAAAAATATTTCAACTTTAAAATGATGAAGTGGTATTGGCAGCAGGTTTAAAAACGTATACAGAGGTCAGTGTGAATGTTTTGTGTAATTTAAAATCAAGGGAAATGGCTGGACTGCCGTGGTGGTATTCACTGTAAATATTTGACACCAATTTGCCTCTTTGCATCGTCGTCCTCTGTAACAAACACTCGGCAAACAACAACCTCATCGCTGCTTGTCTTCTCCCCACCACACACTCATTTCTCTGCCTCTCTGGAATGTCTTTCTCTCACACATACTTGCTTTCTGTTTCTTTATTTACACACAGTTTCAGGGCCTCATTATGCAGGAATGTGCAGTATTTCTTTGGATTGACTGTGAGTGTGGATACTGAGATGCTGCGCCGTAGCAAAGCAAAGATAGTGCTCTTTAGAACCTCCCTGACAATTTCCTCTGGCTAATGACACTCAGCCTTATCAATACTCAGCCAGCTCCTCCCTCTGCCCTTCCTCACACACTCAACCCTGCATCCATACGCATGCATGCATACCACAGGACCTTATCTCATCTCTAACATTCAACCCATATTTTGGCTCTGGCTCCTCTTACTGCTACTGTATCCTCCACACACACACTCACACCCTGCCGTTAACCCCGCCCCTTGTGTAAAGGTGTATGTTTAGGGTGTGAGAATTAGAGGTTTGAGTGCAGGATATGACAGCCCATAAGGACTAAGTGCAGGATATAACAGCCTGTGTGTGTTTAGGAGAGGGAGAGGGATGGAAAACAGTAAAAAAAAAAGAACGAATGTCTGCTGTTTCTCACCTGATTACCATGTGTAGGAAAAAAAGCTCTCACTGACTCAAGATGTGTTGTTTGCATTTCCAGTCAAGGTGATCCGCTTCAACCAGGAGCGAGCCGCGCCGGATGTGAGCCAAGAGGAGCAGTCACACACCTACAGTGTCTCCAGTCTGCCCACAGAGACCGGCTTCAGGTAGACAGACTTCACTCAGCCACATGCACACACTTGAGTTTCACTACAGCCCCTTGTATGCACCATATCACATAATATTACTACTGGGAATTTTATGTGTTGGTCTCAGGCTCAACAAAATAGTGTTTTTTTCTGTAACCGTATTCAAGACACGGTTAAATCAACAGAGAGCGATGATGAATGTTGAAAGAAAATAACATTTCTTTAATAAACTGAGAAATACATTGAGTCAATATTATGAATACGAGTTCTTCAACTGTACAAATACTCCTTCTGTTTATTACAGAAAAAACATAGTAAATGTTTGAATGGAGCCATGACAAAGCACATTCATTACTAATGAAGGTAGCTGCTCAGTGGTACTGGGAAGCCAGAGAGTTTTAAAGGGATAGTTCACCCAAAATTCAAATTTCACTCATTATCTACTCACCCTCATGTCGACTAAGAGCTGTGAGAATTTTCAGAGTCCTCCGTTCCTTCTCTGAGTTACGGGGGGGGTCCACGCAGCAGTATTTGTCCATATAATGTTTGTCAATGGTCACCAGGTTTCTTCGTCCAAAAAGACACACCAAAAAACATCCAAATACCTCCATACTGCTCGTCTGTAATGTCCCTCTTGTATTGAAGCCCCGACATGAGAAAAATTAAATAAGTCTATATTTTAAGCTTGTTTGTAACGGAAGCTCCCAGTGTCTCAGTTCACTGCTCTTCCTGTGTCAGTGAAAATCTCACATGATTTGTACTGACCGGCGGAACAATTTCTCATGTCGAGGCTTCAATACAAGACGGACATTACAGACGAGCAGTATGGAGGTATTTGAAGGAGAAGTTTTGTTGGGGTTTGTTTTATACTGTGGATTTGTCACGTTTTGTCAATATTTACAGCAGCAGGACGGTGTATCACCCACACAGTGTCCATATCCATGGTAATGAAGCATTATCCCTTCATCCAGACTGAGATATGACAGCCTCCTCGTTATTTGCTGTGAATCTGATCCACTTCTGCCATCTCACACTTTTTTATTGTTTTTTTCATCATATAAATAGAAATATCTTGTACTATGTCCATCTGTCGTCAAAGACTGAGAGGCTCTGTGTTACTCCAGTACTTTTTTCTTTCAGAGGGAGACGTTATTGTTTCAGTAGAAATGTCTAAAAGGTTAAATAATCCCAATATGACACATTGTGACAGTTCAGACAAGGCAGTTCCACAAGAGATGAATACGATACTTATATTTTAACAGATAGATGAAGTCTGCAGGATTACAGATTCCTGTCTTGATGGGATGTATTTGTTATTTCTGTGTGTTACAGAGAGGGCTCTAGTCTGGAGGAGGTGGTGGAGAAGCAGGCCGACCTGATAGAGTACCTGAAACAGCACAACACCTTACTGAGCAAGAGGCTGCTCAACCTCACTGCCCAGCACTGACCAGAACCGGGCCTCCTACTGGGCCTCCTCATCCTCCTTCCTGTGAGCCAGCTGACTCCCTCTCCAGAGAGGAGACAGCCATTAAGAAAGAGCCATGTCAAACTGACACTCCAGTAGTGGATCTCTAGAGACGACTAAAGCCATGAGGAAACACTGGAAGAAAGACTGAAGTGAGCAAATGCACCTGTATGCACAGAGACTGAGTGGGCATCTCACCTGAGATGGACAGATAACACAGAAGGAGGTGGAGGAGAGCTGAAAGTGGAGGACAGTTAAAGAGGAGGAGTGGGAGGAGGAGGAGGAGTCGTGGGTCACAGATCAGAGGTGAGGGGTTTTTATCGCTCTTTTTACGACCCCCAGTGACCCGTGTATGCTGCCGCTTGTGTTACTGTGAGAGAAAATAGTTTTAGAGATCATCTGCACTAAGGAGGGACTGAGAGAGCAGGAGGAGACACAGGAGGGAGGAGGGTGTCGCTTTCAGGGTCAAACAAAGAGAAAGAGATCAGATAGCACTGTATAATGTCTCTAAATGCTATTTTTGTAAATATGTTTAATGTGTGTAAATGTGTTATTCAGTGAGTTTTTTTTCCAATCAGTTTCTGTGTTTGTGATTAAATTCGAATAAATCTTTAATATTGCCAATGATTTATTTTATTTCATTCATTAAATCTTTTAAGTCAGGATGAGAACTGACACAATACTCCCAGTGAAACCCAAGTAAGTAGCAACTGTTTTGTGTTTGTCTTGTATAATGCACTGTAAGAGCCCGAACAATGGAAACACTGCAGTGTCAACGAAAGGTGGGGTTAATGCCTTTTCCCGCCTCACCTTTTTTTTTTTCTTTTTCTGGTAAATTTCAACGGTCACGGGAATCTGCGTTAACGAAATATCGAGGTCGTCATTTGAGCCCTTGGTGTTTGTTCCCCATTGTGATTCTTTTATGCTCTGGCGTCCGTAACTCCACAGGGAGCGCAACATTTACGACGTCTTTCCCATGTGGCTTCTGCTGGGAGTTATCCAGGGTACCACAGGTATCGGGACCGGTGCTTGACCTGGAGCTTTAGTGGTTGTCTGGGGGCTTTAATATTACACATACAAGGAGTTTTTTTTTTAAACTAAAAGTATCATACATTTAAATGAAGTCTGGCCGATAACCTTTAACTATCATCCTCAAAGTTGCTGCATTTATTTAGATCTAAAGTCAGTTGCTCACACAGACAAACAGAATCTCAAAAAGGACATTTAGACATGTTTTTTATTAAAATGTTTAACATGTAATTCAATAAACATTTGAAGTGCATACATGCATTATAAACACTCTTTTAGGAATACTATATGGGTGCTGTTCATCGCAGCTGCAGTCACTAAGATGTGTCCAGCTCTTTGGTCCGTAGCTTTTCATTGGAGTGTGTTATTAGTTATTTAAAGATCTATTATGCTGTAGCTCTGTCTCCCTTATCCACAACAGTGACAGTATTGACTTGGTGTGGAGAAGGTCGGTGCTCGCAACTTGGAAGACCCACTAAACTGCGGCCATCCAACTGCCAAACACGAACATGTCATGGTTTGTATTTTTATTTCATGTTTCCTTTGTTTGGAATGAAAAGTCAGTCGTGGCACAAGCTGCGGTCGCTTGTTGCTCTCCACCTGGTTGTGTATATGTGATCAGCTACATATACATAGTATATACAGTCTTTGGATGGCATTCTCGTGGCATCCCACAGTTTTTTTTCCTCCACTTGAGTCCACGTCTTGGCACTGGGATCCATCCACGGTGTTTGTGCCACACACTGCAGTTGCTTCAGTTTCATGATTCTCCTCCTCCTTTGGTCACCCTCCTTCTTGTTGTGCTTCTACCTGTAATAGAGAAACAGTGTTTAGTGTCCAGACAAGAGGCATTCAGAGTAGGCTCAAGAGACGGTGCATGTGCCAGCATCAAAATTAAAGCTAACCCCCCCCCCTCTCCAAACTCCTCGTGGTACTTAAAACCTTCCTCTTCATCGTTAGTGAGATTTATGTCTGAGCCTTTTCCCCCCCTGCACTCCTGTTCTGCGTGAATACACACCTCTGCCACTAATCACACACACCTTCTTAACAACTGCCACTTGCCAGATCTGTAACCTAGTTTTGTTCCATGTATCACAAAGCACAGCTCATAACCTTGTGTTTTTTTTTTTTTTTTTTTTTTTTACATAAAACATGTGCATGGTATGTGTATGGGTGCACATCTCACCTTAGGGGAAGGGTACTCTGGAGTGGAGTGGCAGGCAGCGTCTGTGTGGGCAGTGGTGTCTGTGGTATTTTCTTCTCAGGTTCAGGAAATCTGCGTAGGAAAAAAAAGAATATATATTGAATTAAACCAATGGAAATGCTATAGTATAAATATATTTTAAGGAAGTAGGCAAGTTGGACAGCTGGCAGTCAAATCATCTACTTATCAAATGTTTTTCTAAATGTAAAGGTCATTTTAGGCAAGATTTATGTCTGCAGCTGGACTCTTGGATATCCCTGGTCGGGCATAATGAATCCCAAATGGAGGATATAAACTCAGCCTGGATTATTTTTTTAAGCACAAAAGATACAACGACATCTCCCTATATAGCAGTTTTCCAAATAAGGATCATTTTAGCATTACATTGTCCATTTAGACCAAGTTTATCGTAGAAAAGCCTACTTTTAATGGGTTTTTATTTTTATTTTTTATTATTTGAGGTCCATTTACCAACAACAGCAGGGTGACCCCCACTTATAATAAAACCAGGACGCACAGACCTCCTAACACATGATTATTTTTAAACGTCCCTAATAAATCCACTTTGACTCCCGCGGTTCACAGGCTGCCAGCCAGGCCCAGGAAGAGATAAACTGACCAGATGACTTTATGACCCCCCACCCCCTCCCCTCCCTCCTCCTTTCCCTCCTGAGAAACTGCTCCCCACGCCTGGAGGTTAGGGCTTCTTCTTCTTTTTACACTTGGCACCGCTTCTCCATGTCATGTTAATAAAGCTCGGGTATTTGCATGGAGTTTTAACACCGCGATTAACAAAAGCGCGCCGGAGGAGAGTGCCATCCAGCCGGGGACAAAGGAGGGACTCACTGGGGCCGCTGTGTGCGCTGTGCGATCCCCGGCGGCGCTCCTCTGTTCCCCTCCTCCTCCTCTTCCTCCCCGCTCCATCGTCAGTCACATGAACCTAATCACGACCTCACCTCGAGCCCAGACCCTAAACTTTCTCAACAGCTGGTTGTCCCCCCCGCTAAACCAAACCAAACCAAACCAGCCTGGGAGGGCGCAAAACAGCGGCACCTGCTACGTCAGACGGAGCACCTTGTTTTACTAGACTACTAATTAAAATTTAGTAGGTTTCGTTGGCAGATTCCTCTTTTACGGAAAAAAGGTCGAATGTTTAAAGTAAAACCCACACTATTCCTGGTGCTGCTGCATTAAATGCATTAACGTTACTCCACCATAACAAATTCCACTGCTTGCCATTTTGTTTAGCAGAAAAATACATAGAAATAATTAACCGGGCATTTGACGTGTTTGCATTGTCCCTTTTTTTTAAGGTAACGTTAACATTAGTTTAGGTAATGTTAGCTACGTCGCTGTGTTTACACTTTTACTCTTTCTAAAGGAGGTTAACCCAACAGCATAACAGCTCAACAGTACTTTTATTTTGTTTTATTTATTTATTTGTTTTTTGTTTTTGTTTTTACCCATTTTATTTTGTTTCTACCTTCATCACCAGCTGCAGACCAAACTCACGCAAGATACGTTAATTAAGCTAGTTCTTTATTTTAACCAACGTAAAAGCGGCGGACCGGCCGGCTCTCGACCACCTGCAGGTAATTTAAGTACAATTTTGCCTTATTTATTAATCTATTTATTACGAATGCCACATATAGAGAAATAAAACTAAACTTCATTTTGGTTAAGATTGCGGAAAGTTTATTTACTGAGCTGTTAGCATCGATGAGAATTAGCCGTTTCTATGGTTACCGTAGTTCGTAGGCTAGTGTTAACGTTAGTTGTGTGGTGATTTTTCGACCGCCATTTAACCGTTGACGTGAATGAACTGTCCGGTTTTTGTTTGTTTATTTGTTTGTTTTGATTTTTTTTAAGGACACCGGGCCACAATTGAGGACAGGTAAAAGTTTTGGGGAAAGTCCAGCTTACCTGGTCTGGCGGAGGCGATGGGTGCTACAACAGCTACAAGCAGCAGGAGCACGTAGAGCAGGTTGAAGATCCTCATGGTTAGTGAACTTCACAAAGAGCTGTAGGTGATGTGATGAGAAATTGTCCTAAAGTCCTCCTGGCCCCGTGCTGGACTGATGATGATGAAGATGATGCTCAGTTCTGGTTTTGTTCTCCTCTCTTTTCAGTCCAGAAGGAAGGTCCACTTCTACCAGTCCTGTACACAGAAGTACCTCTTTTCTCAGGATAATCAGGGTGTCCCCGAGGAATGTGAGTGTCCAGAGTGTTTGTGTGTCTGTCCACCGAGAGTGTGATTGTCTCTGTGTCTGAGAGCAAAGTGACAAAGGTGCTTCTCCCCCCAACCTCTTTATACAGCCTTTTTTTCGAGGGGAGGGGGAGTATGGAGGGGTGTAGCAGCAGCACAGCCCCTTCCCCATCCCAACCCCCCAACCCCCCCTCCCCTCCTCTCCTTCTAACACACACACTTCAGCATTGCACATATTGACCCCACATGTAGAGGGCAATTCAAATGACAGGAAGCCCCCTCCCTTGCCTCCAACTGCCCCTTGTTCAACACACACTTGGCAGTGTGTGTGCATATTGCATCTATGAATGATCAATAAGTTTTGGAGTTGCAGGTATTTTGACTGATAACTTACAACAGGGGCTTTCAAAGTGTGAGAGAGTGAGCCCCCTCTTAAAGAACAAAGGAACAGTTGCACCCCCAGAAAAACACATTTTCAACATCTAAAAGATTTTATTATCTTATTATTAACACATTCATCAGTTACTCTAACCAAAACAATAAACTGGTCCTTCCTGTTGCTGGACTTGTTAGATCTATTTTAGGCTACAAGCTTGTTTCTCAGCATATATTGATTATTAATCATGACAACATAACAAAGTTCATGAACACTGATATCTAACTCTGTAACACACTCATCACACAAGCCGGCTACATGCTCTCCCTGCGTGATGGCCTCGGCAATTAGACAGTCTGAGGACAGAGAGCTTTCAGGTTGAAGTTTATAATAATGAAATGCACCGATGATACTGTGGTAACCTGCTAGGTCTCCGCTGTACATCTTGACCACATGTTAACTGTTCAGCTGTAGTAGAGTGGCCTCGCATCACCAGGCTCTTCATACAGAGAGGAGAAGAGCATGGTTCCCGTTCATTTTGTCTGGATTCTGGACAATGACTTGGTGCTTTTATTCTGACAAAACGACCTGTCTCTCTCGCTCTGGTTTCGGTGACTTACCAACAGCCACTAAACGGCCCCATAGTAGTAGTAGAGGAAAACTCGGCTCGTGCTCCAGTCATTAAAAAAAACAACCTCTGTTCTAGTGACGCTGTACCACTGGTCCTGCTGCATACCTGACACGGTACGGCACACCTGAGGCTCCTCTTTTTTTTAACCTTGATTGTTCCACAGCCAAGGTAGTGCTACATTCAGCCGAGCAAGAGACCAACATACAACACGTAACAGTGTGGCGTTGGCCATTGGTTGCATGACAGATAACTACAGCGTAATCGCAGCCTGTGTGTTACAAAATCGCGCTTGATCATGGCAAGCAAATGCAATTAATCATTCAGCCCTATGGTCAAGGGACACTTCACTCATCTTTTATTGTGTTTTAATGTTTACAGTTTATTTTTCTCACGCCCCACAGTTTGAAAGACGCTGACTTATAACATTAGAGCAAATATTGAAGAGGCTTAGACTGTAAAGTAGCAGGTCCTTCACAAAACAGATCACCCCTCCCTCAGTTGACCCCTACCCCCGCACTGGTCTGGTGGGGACACACATCTGGGGCTTTTGGGTGGCTGTGGGGGTGGGTGGTGGTGGTGGTGGTGGTGGGGTGTTTGCACCAAGCATTTTTGGGGCAGGAGGCCTGAATGAAAAGTGGAGATGCACAAGACTAACGATAGACTCGCTGTCTGGGCCTCCATGTTCTGTCTCTGTCTGTCTGCATGAGCGTCTGTCTGTGTCTGTCTGTGTCGTCTGGTTGCAAATTAAATTATTTTCATCAGTTATTAGCTGAATGGGTAAAACTCAGAGCATTCGTCTTTTTTTTGTCCAACAGAAAGGCCCTTATCACAGCTGTTTTTGAAAACATGGTTTTATTAGGCTGTGATGGTTTTAGTTTGTTTGGTTGATGTTTTCAGAGCCTCTTTGGGCAGGCTATCATACTTCAGTATTATTTCATTGACAAAATTATTGTGTAGCATTGTCAAGTACCATGGCTGAAAAATCAAATCCTCGATCAGCTTGTTTTCTTGATTATTTTGTCTCAGGTCATTATTCTTTTTTATGTTGAATTGTAACATATTGTAAACTAAGTTGGTGTTTAGTTCTTTGTCCAGAATTATCTTGATTTTGTACCATCAACATTGTTGCAAGGATGCTTGTGTCTAGACAGCTTTTAACTAAGACTAAACATTTTTACTGTGTTTAATGTTAATACAGAATGAACTGTTTTGTGTTGATATTACCTAGTGTGAGAAATTGTTCTGATCCAGGAATATTTCTGTCCCCAGTATCAAAATATCCAGGCACTTCCCGGCCGTACTCTTCGTGCAGGTCATCATCAGTCGGTGGTATGACAGGGGGATTTTCTTGCAGCAGGTAAACCCACTTCTCTTGGCATTGGTCTCTGTGGTTGCCAGTGGTTTCGCTAAGTGTGGGGACTCATTAGCGTGTCTGCTGACGGCCGTCTCTGTGGACTGAGACTTTCCATTCAGCATGCAGCTAATGAATTAACACATTAAGATGAAATGTCAGCCATTACATGTGAATGAGGATTAGAGAAGCAGCAGGACACTAATGGACCACGGGGCTCAAAAAAGTCACAGAGACTTTGAACAAGCATCTGGACTTTCAGCTCTCTTTTAGCCCTTAAAAATAGACAATAGGTGCCCGTGTCTCCATTTGTGTGTATTTTTTTGTTTTTTTTAGTGGTATGTGCGTAGCCGTCCATGTTCTTATGTCTTTAGAAATGTTTCTTTTATTGCTTTATGGTGTTTGCAAAAATGTTGCCCGAGATGACAGAGATTCCACATGGATTTGGGTAACGTACAAACACACCGACTCGCGTACACACATTCATCCCGCTGCAAACACTCAGCTGAGGTATGTAGTTTGTTTCTGTGGCGAGCTGCACTTAGCATATCTGCTGCTATTGTCTTTTAAAAAACTTTTATTTTCCCTATTTGAATATGCTAATTCACTCTCAATTGTCATTCAGAGCCACCTGGTATCCACTGCCCACTAACTGTTGCCAAATCTCAGTTTCTCTGTCTCCCTCTTTCTTTCTACCTGCCTCGAAAAACAGAAAGAAGTGAAGCTCACCAAATTCTCCCCACCAGGTTTTCTGTGTTACTGATTGGAGCATGTTGTAATATTTGCTCTTCCTGGGGATTATACGTCTTTACAGGGATTACCCAGCCTGCTCAAACACACCCCTACGAGAGGCACACACACACACACACGGACACAGGGCAGCCTCCGATTAAACCGCTTCAGTGCTTTGGCATCTCTGCACTCCAGGCTCTGTTTTCAAGGTGGATGTTTTGAATGAATATTTGTGTCTTAACCCCGAGTACTTTTTAGTAAAGGGGTAAAGCCCTCAGATGTTTTTGTTTTGTCTAAAACAAAATAATTATAGTTTCCAGTGATATAAAACAAGTAGAACAAGTCTGGGTAACACTTTATAATAAGTACACACTATTAAGCATTAAATACTGAATAAATCATTTAACACATGAATACTCATTAGTATGTAGTTTATAAACACAGTTAAAAAAACATCATTGATGAATAACAACATTGAAGTATTATAAATGAAGAATTCAGTATTTGTTAATGCTTAACTAATGCTTAATAGTGTGTACTTATTATTATAAAGTGTTATCCAGTTCTGTTTAACTCCAGAGTCTAACTTTGGAAAGAGTTTGACAGAGACAGCAGTGAAGTGCTGCTGTGGTTCAGGTCTTCGTCTTCCTCGTCGCTGTGATCTTTACGACTGCAGAGGAAGCTCGAGCCTCTCCTCCCCTCTTGAGTTTTCACTTTCTTCTTCCTCTCCCATCTTCACTTTGGCCAGGATCCACTGATAAAGAACTTCCTCTCTGATAAAACTTGAGAAGAAGAACAGTGGGTCATAAAGTCACTGTTTCTTATTCACTGAGCCAGACAGTGTTGCCCACATGCACACTTACAAACAAACAGGTGACCAATATGAAGTAAACCGCTGGGCCTGGACCATTCATGAGTTTGAGCAGGGTCTTGTGATGAGTTCTCAGTTTTAATACTCAAGGCACTATCAGTAAATGAACAGGTAGGTAGCTACCTGTTCATTTACTGATAGTGCCTTTAGGTTTTTTATGCACCTGTATCCCGCAATTATTGGTTGTCAACTCAGCCTAATTCTGTGCATATTGCAGTAAATGGTTACCCTTTCAATTTCAGGCCCGCTAATTAGGTGATAATATCAAGACATAGCCAAGAAATAACAATTAATTGTGTAGTAATGTCAAGAAATAGCCTATAAATAACGGTCAATTTCATAGTAATGTCATGTTTTCCATAAAGACAAAGGAGTACACATGCTTTTCATGCTTTGCATTTTTTTTTCTCCACCAAGTCCTTGCAATTCTTGTTATTTCTTGGTTAATCATTATTTCTTGGCTATATTGTTGTGCCATGTATGGAAACATTTGCATTTATTTACTCTACTTTTTAGTTTTCTGGCAGGTTGGACTGATTTGTAGTGGTGACGTTGACTTTAGGGATGTTCTGTGCCGTGTTGTCTGAAAATTTTAGGGTGTCGTCCAGTGTCTCTGTGTGTGTACGAGTGTTGATTGTGATCTGATGGGTCAGTTCAATGTCCATCGTTAGAGTGATAGTGGGTCTCTTGTCATGCCGAAGGTCATCGCTGTTAATGAGGGCCGCAGCCAGTCAAGGGCTTAATTACTCTTAAGACCCTTTATCTCGAATTGCCCAATACAGACCTCAATGGACGCATGAACAGCAGCGAACACCCAATACGCACGCAAATGGTGTAGACCATCAGGACACATCACACACCCAGAAAAACGACACAGATGAGGGTGTGAAGAAAGATATCCCACCACCACAGTTGATAAACGCTTCTTTTTCTGGCGCTCCAACTCCCCTCCGTGTTGGACGCTGGACGGCTGACTGCAGAGGAGTGACGGAGGGCTCGGGGGTCAAGGGGCAAACTCAACAGGGAGCAGCCTCTAACCCCCCAGGATGTCACCCCACAGGGGCTTCAGGGGGCAAAAGTCACTCAGTTTGTTAAATCCTAACCCAGACACAGTGGCTTCTATGGACACACACACCCAGGCAGTGGATTGTTTTTTTTGTTTTGTTTTTCAGCACTAAGGCTCTGTATGGTTGCATATACATATTTGTTGATACAACTAGTCAAAATACAAAAAATGCACTAATGTAAATTAAATGAACAGAACGGCATGCACTGTGTTTAGTTTGTAGTTCATTCAGTCTTGTCTCTCATCCAACTTCTTGGTCAAATGAAAATCCAGAAGATGCAGAGCTTTGACTTCACGGCATCTGTCCAGCTTCCTTGGTGATCACTCTTTGCTTACGCTTAAATAGTCTTGACTTCTTTGCTTCATAGACAACTTTTTCTGAAAGTGAAAATACAAACAGTTTTGCACCGTTAAAAAAAAATAAATAGCTGACACATTTTTTCTGTATTTATCTGATGACAGAGGATGTTTGGTACCTGGCTGGGCACTGTCAGGCTGGAAGCAGACTGAAGCCAGACTGAAGAGGAAGAAGATGGTGAAGGCAACAAAGATGAAGGTCAGTTCAAAACCAGTGAATGGGAGTTCCATCTACACAACTGAACAACACAAAGCAAGTCATTACATTATGTCAGTCACTTTCATTCAGGCAGCATACAGAGCACAGAACAGAAATTGGTACACTCAGAAATCATCTTTTCAGATTTTGCTCTGTACAAAAAGTAAAGGGGGATCACTGAAAGGTGTAGCAGTGTGTCATAATATGATATAAATGTTCATACTGTGAATATTTCCTTTACTATCCACCCCATTATTGTGCCAGTCTACACATACCGTATTTAATTTTTTACTGCCATATTTTTAAGTAAAAAAATGAAAATGAAAAAAAGGATCTTGTCTTTTTAAAATGCATAATGTAGACGTATGCAATGGTGTTGCACCAATAGACTAAAATGTTACATCGGCTGAGGAGTATGTGTCATAATCCAGGTGTTATTCAAATACAGCAAGAGAGCTCTAACAAAATATTCATAATCCTTAAATTGCTTAGAGAGTGAACTGCACTGCATCCCATGGCTTTTATTTTCAGGTGGTTGAGCCTCAGGAAACTGAACTGGCCCTGTATCTTTGTCTGTTGTGTTTTTTTACACACAAGCTGCTAAACCAGTTTCATGCTTGCATAAGCAGATTTATTACTTGGGCCACTTATTTGTATTACATGCATGAAAAAAATGTCATGCTGCCAAAATTTACACCCAGTTTGAGATGCAGGCAGCAGCCTGTTTTCTCCAGCAGGGGGCCTTACTGTATAACTGTATTATAACTATTTACTGTTGTTGGTTTATAATGACTCATGTGCTTCAGTCTACTTACAGTGTGTGCCGTAGTGCTTGATTTTACCTATTACTACAATGGATGTGTGAAATTTCACCTTTCCAAGATCGTCTATTCATGATTAATTTGAGCCTGAAACATTTGAATAATCTACCCACATTCACATTTCCAGTGACCTCAGCAGTATCAGATTCTGTGTTTTTACAAAGTTAAGAAATGCACCATCGTATCAGAGAACTAATCGTATCATCTGAATCAGACAGTCAGGGCTGAAATCAAAGAGTAAAGTTCTCAGTGATCTCAGCTTTCAGGGAACTTCAGTGAATGGATTTTTTATTCTGTTGTAGTTATGATCAAACCCTCTCTGAACTCTAAAACCCACTTGATACCCAATGTGTCAGTACCTAACTTTTTCATAACATAGAGAATTGCAAGGAACATTTCTTCTGAACACATCCAATGAACACGTGTATAAAGATATGTTGAACTACAGTAGGAGCGGGTCAGGTGGTTCACTAGAATGACCTACATAAGTGTAGATGGTTTTCACGTGGGTTTGAAATGATACACCACAATACAGGTATCATTCATTTCTGGTGCACCGTGCAGTTTTATATTACTGCTGAAAGGCTGTATTAATCATAATAGCCCAACACAGATGGTCAATGATTCACATGTTTTTCCAGCTGCCACCGATCTGTTCATTCACACAAGCTCCACCTTCGATCCCCGACGAGAATGATTCACATGTCTCATTCCGACAAAATAATATGAGAGCTCACTCGAGATTCTGTCACCAATCCTGTCCGACCTGTATTTTTAAGCTGTAGTTTCAAATCTGACACGACCTGTATTTGATTTTTAAAGCCACTCAAACAGTGAGATACAACAACAGGAAAGTTTTTGGGACTTACCTGAGGAAGAGCCCCAGCATTTCAAAATTCCTCAAGGATCTGTGCGTATCTCCACATACAAACACATACTGTCCTGTCACAGTTTGATGAAGTAGGCGTTTATTTATTGATTTTTTTCCCCTTGTAATGGGTGTGTGTGTGTGTGTGAACCATATCTAGGCCACTCCTTTGCGCCTCATCCTGGAAGTAAATAGCACTGGATCCTAGAACAAAGTACACACACACACACACACACACACACAGAGGCCACCATTTAGACTTTGTTCTGGTAACACACACACACACACACACACACAGTCCCCAAGACTTTTACTGACACGTTGTCATAAGTCAACAAATGGGCAGAAAGAGCTGAGCAGAAGTTTGTTGGTCTTTGTCACGAGTCTCATCTGCAGTCAGACGATATCCTCCTCACTTTGTGGTAAAGGTTTTGTCCCTGAAGGAGAGGAAACATCCCAAAAATCAGTCATTCTTTGGTTGTCTTTATCTAATCCATTATGTCACAGTGGGATAAAAAAAAATCCATCAACATGGTTATCATTTAAGTATGGCTATTTTTTTAAGTAACAATCTGAAAGAGAGAATAATTTGATAGTTTTTTGCCGTAGAAAAATCATAAACATATGCAAACTTTCTGATGTTATCAAAGAAAGATCTATCATCTACAAAATAAATCACATGTGGCATAAAATAATGTGCATAATTACACAATTACCACATAATTAGAAATGTTTATTTTTAAATTAGTTGATTAATTTCTTAAATTAAATGAATAACCCTAACTAGGTATGGATCAATATGATCCCCCCCCCCCTTTTCCTTCAAAATATTTTGTATTGATTCAAAGAGAGTATACAACACAGGATGTGTTAGCACACATATATTTTCAGTCTACACTACACACCCCTTTGTCAGTTTAATAGGTACTAAGTGAAATGTAATGTTGTTCAACGTAATTGCCCTGCAGGCTGTTGAATTATAATGTGTTAAAATTAAGCAAAATGTTCTCCATCTCATTTGTAATAATGATGGTTGTCTTAGAAACCACAGCATCCATAATAATCAAAATGTCTCTAAAAGATTTCCAACTAAAAGGGACATTATATCCCCCTATTGCAGGACCGTTGCATTAAGCACTCATATAGCCAGTATTTCTTTTTCCTTTTCCAGCCCATTTAGAAACCTGGTTGAATTGTACATTTATTACAGCCATATAAAACCCACTGAAATTATAAATGGAAAGTTAAACACTTCATATGATTTAGAATAGTTTTAAATAACAGCCTGAAAGGACAAAGTGTGACCATGCATCTGTGCTCTGTGTGTGCGTGTGTGTGTGCGTGTGGTCATACCATTGGAGTGAGTGCATTGCTCATTGAAAATCCCAGTACAAGTGCATAGGGTGAAAACCAGTAAAGAGAATATAATCGTCAGCGCCTCCAGCTCAGTGAATGGTGACGCCATCCCGGCCACCTGTGTCACCTGTGCCAGTGAATGCAAATGTCTCATTTGTTAAATTACCCACTTCCCAACCATGGTGGTACACCATCCTATCATACATCCGAATTAAGATTAAACACTTACCATTGTTTGCAGGCAGGTGTGTTATAAGAGGACGGAGATGTTGACCATCATACAACTGCTTCATGACACATCGCACACTCTCCTTTTCTTCTTCTCTTCTTCTTCTCTCTCTCTCTGGCCCCCCCTTATTTACCGTACATACCTCACCTTTTCCATCAACATAGTTGTGAAACCACAATGAAAGGCTCTGGTCTTTGCAAAAAAAAATCTTGTGATGCGGTTGCTTTTCGCTTGAGATGCAACAGATCCATTGGTCTTCGAAAAGCATGTGTGCAGTTGTGATCTACAGATACAAACATGTATCGTCTCTGAATGCATTTGTTAAGGAACTGAAACTTCACACTAGGATGCACACTGCTTATCACTAGCATTTGTGGAATAGCAGCTTTTATTTTAATTTAGAGATGACAAAGCATGTTGCATCTTCTAACTTCTCCATTTAAATGCTTTTGCAGTGATCTGGACCTGTGGTTGTGTGCATGTCTATGAAAAGCATGTGGGTGGAGTATATCTGGGTCACATAGATCTCGACCACTACTTTGTTCATAAAACAAGGCTGCTGCTGCTGCTGCTGCTGCTGCTGCCAACAAGCCATTAAATGTTCTCTTTCATCAAGGTCCTTGCAAAAGAATTAGGGAGTAATTGCTCATTGACGATATCAGAGTATTTCAGAGGATTCAGTCAGCCTGAGGAAAGCACCATGGGACAGAGAGGAGACAGAAGGTCAGTTTCAAACAGAGCTCAGGTGGGTTAAAACCACCCTAAACCTCAACGTATACAGTTGTTGTATTAGTGAAAAGTAGGATATTATTGATGTCCAATGTCCATTTATGTGTCACAAACATAATTAAGACAGATACATAACAAAAACAAAACAAAAAATATCCATGTAGACGACCATCATAAGCGCGAACCAGGCAGGAATTACACTAACCACCACAACAGGAACCCTGGAGTGCTGTAGTGTTGCATTTGTAGTTTATGTTTAGAGGCCTGGGTGATTTGAGATGTTTTACCATCATAGATTCATATATGAAGCCATCATATTCTCAGGTTTTAGTTTTTTTTCAAAGAATAAATATTTTAAGAATAAATTCCCCCTTCAAAAGTTCTGCAAATTGGCAAGAAGTGTATCTAACTGTGTTGGTGACCTCGGTCGAGCTGCTAAGGGTGATGCTTGATTATTTCTGAAAAGAATCTGTGTAATATTGTCTCTGATTGGTGCAATACGTTTAATTGTATTAAGCCTGTGATATACTTTTTTTTTTTAAACAATATCTTTATTGGATTTTCTTTTTTACAAATAAAAAAAAAAAGTATATATATATATATATATATACACACACGTATATACTACTGTAACAAAACAAAACAAAACAACAGAGGCGTGTAAAGTGATGATGTGACTCAGAAGTGTACAAAAATACACCGTCAGAACAAGTATTCACACTATACACACATCCATAGAACAGTGTAATCAACAAGATGAAAACACGGCGGTATAGGCTTCCCAAAGAAGGCAAATAATCATGAGTTCATAGAGGATACATTATTGTGTAGTCCAGAAAGCTGGAGAAAAAGATGACTCATCAAACGATATGTGCGTTCGGTCGCAGATGACTCATCAAACCGACGCAAGATACGCATGGCAGCCATGATGCGTTTGCGTAGTTTACAGCAAGTATATTGAGGGCTTTAAAGTGCATGAATTACCCATGTGTACGTATGTATGTGTATGGTACTACCAAACAGATAGGCCTACAAACAGAAATGGTCTATACATTTTCTACCCATAATCCTCTTTGAGGCTGCTGCCCAACAAACCAGCCGTCAACCTTCATGTAAAAAAGAGGAAGTTTGTATATGATACAATAATTTATACAAAGTTCTGACTAAGTAGTTGATTTGACAAGTCATGACATGTGAGCTGATATAAAAGAAAACAGCATTTAACAAATTGCATAAGTTTGTTTTATGGATGTTCTGATATCAAACTGTTGTTAAGGAAAAGTTAAAACAATATGTAGACCTAGCCAAGGAATCAGAAATATGAGTGCGAGGATCCATCTGAAAATTTAATAAAACTAATAATCAAAGTGAAAGATCATCATGCTGTTATTTTTGATGGTGCTTTTTCGTGGAAGGGCTTCCCCCATCCATGTCTTTTCTCACTTGAGTTGCCTCTTCATCTGCACCTGCCTTCTCACATCAGTTGGCCACCGCCCATCGGTGATCCCTTTAAGTCACCCATTTTCCAGTTATATCAATCATAATCCTCATGACCTGAGACAATTAGAGATAGGATTAGACCTTTACCACCCACACACAGACACACAGTTACACACTTACATACATACTGTATTCTGTGAAGATGCCAGGTTGTATATGACTCTTCTGTTTCATTTCATGGCCAGTCAGACGAATAATGTAGCTTCAACATGACAGAAGAAATGAGGTGGCTTAACATCCATCAACACATTGTTTCTCACCAGGGAGTCCCTGAACAATCAGGCTGTGTGTGTGTGTGTGTGTGTTTGTGTACGAGTCTGTGTGTATGGGTGCTGCCCATGTGCACAAGTTGTGTAAGCTTATTAGCAGCACCACTGGTCAGAGGAGGAGATTGAGGTTAGTCTAAGCCCTAATCCTTGTGGACCGTATGCTTGTTACCCAGCAAGCACGACAAAATCTTGGCTCCGCCCCTTGAAGAAACACACACAGACACACACACAAACATGCACACACATGCACACGTACATACATACATGCACATCAACTACAACGCACGCTTTCCCCGTGTCCTTGTTTACAGCTCAGCGCCGTTGCAACTCTTCCTCTCTGTCTTTTCTCTCAGCAGGAGGGCAGAGGAAGAGGAGAAGGAGAAGAAGGAGGAGGAGGTGGTGGGTGAGGAGGAGGTAGTGCGCTGTTGAGTAGTTTCCCAGTCGTCATGACGACCTCACACCCCACCATCTCCGGAGCTGTCTTCCTGTTGCCACGGTGACCTGATCCCGTTCCATCTCTGCTCCTTATCGATGATCCGGATCGGGCTGACAGAGGAGAGCAACTCCGGAGCCAGTTGTCTCCTTTCACTGAAAACAGCCCGTTGATGGGACAGCGAATCGCACAAAGGGACGAGGATCGGAGGACGGGAAGGCGCGGCGAACTGGAAATGCTGTGGGAGTAACGTCCGAGTGTTGCCTGGAAACAGCAGCAGCATGCCAGTACAACAGATAACTGTGGTGCCGGCCAGGGACACAGCCAGCAATGGCAAGAGTGCGCCACGCTCCAAAGACAAAAATGAGGTGAGTTTCCGACTTGTTAACACTGCTTTCACACCTCTCAGTCGCGAGTCAAACCTCTTGTTGTTGTTGCCAGGGTTTTTTTTGTTGTTGTCATTTTTTTGTGATTCAGACTTAAAAGTAAACTAAAGTTGATGAGATAACAGAGATTTAAGATTTCAGGATAAGTTATTTAGGGGTCAGAGGGTAGAAGTCACTGATTGGTCGTTGACTGTTGATCTTGATGGCTGTCAGCCATCAGCTGTCAGCTCCTTTAAACTCCCACCTCAGTCACTCGTACGTACAGTATGGATGTGTGCTCAGCAGCCTTTTATCACTCTCTTTACTCACTTGGGGTTTGGAGCTTCCAGCTGCATCTTCTAACAGAGCTCGGCGTCACGTCACATCCAACAAAACCACATTGTGCAGAACAAACCAGAACATCGTGGCACATTATGGGGGCATCTTGATGTTTTTGTCAAATTGCATATAAAAGTGTTTTTCTGTGACATCAGGAAGGAGTTGGTGTGTGTGTGTGTGTGTGTGTGTGTATGTGTGTGGTACAAAAAGCAGGAAGACAACTGAAATCACCGTGACCCATGTGAAACTGAGCTCTATAATGGTGTCAATTAAGTCACGCAAGTGGTTTTACTGTGTTTGCAGAGTTGGTTTGTATGTATTTGTTCTCTCATTTGCAAGCATCCATAACAACCATATTACTTATTGTTAATAGAAATAAACAGGACTTTTCATGCTTTTAATACAAATATAACAGTAAAATGACATTGCTTTTATTGCTAGTTTTTCAATTCAACACTAGAAATCAGTTTGGTTGAAATCAACAAACTCAAATGTGATTAATTTTCCAAGAGAGAACAGACAGAGGAGCCAGAATTTGACTTTGATGCAACAGATGGAAAAAGATGAACAGGTCTGCTCCATGCTTCAAAGGGCATGAGAACTTCCTACTGGGTGCGCAGCCGCTCAGAGGCAGGAGACCACAGTCATCAACTTCCTGGAATCTGATTTTCCGACACCTCCCCACAGTGTATTTATTCTTATTTTTGACATTTTTGTTTTTAACATCACAATTGAAAACAAACGGAAAACCGATTCACCCCACGATTTTTAAAGATTTTTTTTTTCAAAAATGTATTTTTTTTTTTATTTTTCTTTTAATTTTTATTTTTTTTTTGCAACATTTTTGCCTTTTTTTTTTTTAACATCAGGTTTTGAAAAGGGTTTAAGTTCACTTTATAATGGAGTATATTAAAAGGCTCCTACAGTATTTGTGTGCAGATAAATGTTAAAAATGCAGATTAAAAATCGAGAGAATCGGCAATATCGTAGAATCGCAATTTAAATCGAATCGCCATCCAAAAAATCGTAGAAGAATCGAATCGGGAGAAAAGCATATCGTCCCAGCCCTAATAGTGGGATTATAATCCATCCAAGGGACCTCAGTGTTGTAACTGCTTATTAAGGCCTTGAGAGTTTCCACAGATTGTTTAGTCACACCTCAGTGTACACAGCCCCATCCACCAATCCGACAACCTGTAACACCAGATAACAGAAGCACAAAAAATACGGACTTGATTTCATTGCATCTGTTGAGGATAATACAAACTGTTTTGCAGTGGTCACTCCATAACACACAACACTTTTACTTTACAATGTATTTTATACATTTGTATCTTTCCTTCTCTGCCAGACATTCATTTACTTCCACAACATATAAAAATTAATTAGCATCAATGTCTTGTAACCTAATAGTTAAGATGCAAATAGTTACCATGTCCACAGTTGTTGCAGGGCATACCCCTATTTTTTGCCCTTGTCTATCAAGTACAATACTAATATTAGTACTATATATACATGTAGTACAATAGCTATACACACAGGGTATAGAGAGCCTAAGCAGAAGCAGGAAGTAACGCCATGGGACCTCAATTTGGGAAAAATCTCCATGTGTAAATGAATGGGCCTCAAAATTTTATCTCGTGATCCGATTGAATTGTGCCATGAAAAAAAAAGACCTCTACCTATTTAAATGGTAAATGGTAAATAGATTTGCACTTGTTGCACCATTCTACCTCCTAAGCCACAAACGTTAACTTGTGTTTCATGCCGAGAAATCAGCAGTTTGTCGTAAAACTATTATAAAATAAAATTCCCATTCTGTAACCAGAAAGACCACAGGTCGCGTCTGGTGAGGTCACATACCACATGCCGCCCTTTCCCGTGTCAGCTACTCCACTGCTTGTTACTGTAATCCATAGAGCGGTCTTCACACAAAATAAATTCTTCCATTGCTATTTTACGACAAACTGCTGATTTTTTGGCATGAAACGCGATTCAATCGGATCACAAGATAAAATTTTGACTCCGTTTCACTTACATGGAGATTTTTCCCAAATTGAGGTCCCATGGTGAGCTTCTCTTCAGCTTCTGCTTAGGCTCTCTCTATAGCTAAAGGATAAATAATATTTTATAAGATACCAAAAAGTTTACGTCATTTTGAGTATCATGTTTGTATTGATGATTTTTATACTATATAGAAAGTAAAGGCCTAACTAACTAATAATTAATATCCTCTCATCAGCCTGTCAGTAAGTAATGATTGTTTTGTGCTTTTATCATCAGTTTGAGGAGGGGGGTGGGGGTGGGGGTGATGTCACATTTTTCCTGGACCAATGTTGTCAAGTTGTTAGGTTCTGTTGTCATGGAGATGCATTGACCTCTCTGATCAAAACAAAACAACTCAACTATGACAAAGCAGATTATCTGAGTTTTTGAATAGAAAAAGCTCAGTTGATTAAAAATATTTATAAGAAGAAATATAAGGAGCGATTTAGCCCAGCATGATGTGACCAGATACAAATTTAGCTACATGGTTGGTTATCTGAACGTGGCTGTAGGTGTTTTCTGAACCCCAGCCAGAGTACAGAACCAAAATATAACCCTCAGTCCACGCTACATCACTTAATCCCCTCTGCAGAAACATGCACATGTCCACACATAGACTCACCAAAGTCTCAGTTGTGCATCAGAGTCAGAGTGTGGACAGAGGCACAGAGGCTGAGGTAAGTGACAGTCAGGATGTTTATTCTGATTCAGCACTTTGATACCACTCGACTGTGAGCTTTGGCGTTTAATCGTGGCGATAGAACAGAACTGTTTGGTTGATAGGATGAACCATCGGCGTGTGATCCTTCTTTCACGTTTTCTGGCCTTTAAGTCATTTGTTGCTTCTTAGAGCTGCCAGGCTGTTAATTCAGGATACTGTGGATGTAAAGTTACTGCGTCTTTGCTCTGACGTTTGAAGATATAGATTTAGAGAAATGAAAACCTACAGTGCGACTGAGAAGAAGCTGGTGTATACCACAAAGGATGCTCTATGTGTGAGTCATAGAAACTGAGGAACTAATGGAGTTCAACACACTCGCACACACACAGCTACTGTGCATAATTAGAGAAGAACATTCATTTTTGTGCGGGAGCTACTGTATGCAGAGGCTGAAGCAGCACCGGTGCTTGTATCTGTGGAACAATGTGTTTGTCTGCTGTGTATTAACCTGGTCTTTCTATTCTTGCTTTGCTCTTGGCTACAAAACACTGATGTCATCTTTTCACTTCAAACTGATGTGATGTTGTGTTGTAGGTTTTGGTTTGGTGGTTAGTTATGTTGGTTAGGAAGAGGCCTACAGTATATGTACACAGACTCTGACTTTATCTCAGAACTGCATCTACTGTTTTTGCGCGTTGATGGACCTGACAAACAGCACTGTCTGTTGTTCAGCACAACATTACAAATGCACAAGCTGATGAGGAGAATCTAAATATCTTAAACCTTCATTTATAGGCCGAACAGATGCGCCGACACTCATCAGAGCACCACATTCTTTTTATCGTCTCGATGATGATCATATCTGTCTGTGGTTTTTTATTTGTGTTGATTTTGAAGTAGCGTCTGCAGCCTGTGCTCTAGTTTCTGGACCCGTGTATGAATATATGAATATGATTGTTGTTGTGTAAAGTTCACTGTGGCCAATATACTTTCTAAAACTTGCAAGCCACTGTGTACGTTCTTCTCCATCGACATGTACTGTACAGTGTGGTTGACAACAATTAATGGAAATCTGATATGACTAAATCTGAAAGTGATACAGAGGTTCAAACATCTGCATTGTCTCATAATTGCAAATTAAGTCAAGTGTAATGCAGCGTTCCAGGCAACCCGTAACTCGTATTTTTCCGACCTGCTCCTATGATTACCCGTTAGAACGTACAGTCAAACTGCTAACTTCCCACCCGTGAACTCGTACTAGATCGATCTACTCCCAGTTCCCAGTTAACTTGCCTGAAACGCTACTAACTCGTAACTGGTGACTTGAAGTTGTGACTTACAGGTTCAAAAGCCTGCCTGCAACGCACCATTAGTATTCATGCTCACCTGGAAAGAACACATGCATTATGATTTAAAGGCTTTTATTTAATGATGGCTTTTCTAATCATGTTATGTCAGTGTGGCGTGTCACTTTTGACGAGCGACTTATCTCCTGTTATGAATACATTTTAATCAGTTAATCAACGGCTGATTTGTCCTCTGAGATAAGACTACACCCAAACCTCACACACACGTATCTGAGGTCACAGGCACATGTGCCCATCCCCTCTAACACCCGGAGGAGGTTGCCCAGTGTTTGCTTTGACTCCACGCAGGACTACTGATTTAAACCTGGCTATCTGCAAATCCTTTGATCAGCTTAGATGATGCGGCCTTCTTCTTCCCGTCAGTGTCTCTCTTATTTATTTCACCGATCTGCACACAGTGTACCCACAACTGTCTTGTGCGTGGGCTGATTTGTGCAAGCTCAGTTTTGCTCTTTAAATGTCGAAAAAATATACGCCCACATGAGAGATTCAAAAAAACCTTTCTTTAAAATCTGTAAGATGCATAATACACACAACTTCCTTCCTATGAACTTGTCCACTGTCATACTGTTAAGACCTCATGTCATTATACTGTACAATGTAAAACATATACTCACATTTTATAAACAGGGATGGCAGGTATTTAACACATTATATATATACAGGCAGGTGTGTTAAGTGTGTTGTGGTGATTTCCAAATGTTATAGTAAATGAATCAACAAGTGTAAAGAAATGCGTTTTTTCCTGTAACAAAAATTTTGCAACAGTAAACAGTCTTCTCATTTCCATAGTGGACTGTAAATGTACATACACGAGTAGAGAGGATATGAAAGTAGAAACATTTTCCTTAGGATAAACAGGTGTAAAAGAAATTAAATAAGTGAACATCTTGATTGAATAATTGCACATAATAAAAATGAATACTTGTTGCTAAATAATAAGATACGGAAATCCAGGGGTAGAAATTTTCTTACATCAAAATTGAAAATATCATGAGAGCCACACTGTTGCACTGTGTGACATGTTGTGTCACTCTGAGGAACGTGGGCTCTGTCTTTTGTTCTGAATCAGGCTCACGTACACCACACTGCAAATACACGCGCATCCACGGCTGAAAATAGTCTGAACTATTGTTGGAGCAACGTCCAGTCAGATACAGCTTTTCATCATCACTTTTTCCCTCCATTCATTGCAACAGTTGTAAAGGTGGATGTCCTTGTGACTCCTCTAGCATGTTCAGTGTTGGATTTCATTTCACACCTATAGCACAGTATCTACACATTAAAGGCTGAGAGTACGGTCTCTAGTGTATGGGACAAGATGTATTCAAAATGAATACATTTGCCTGCCAGAAGCAGCATCATCTGTGTGGCTGGTGATGACAGGCAATTGAAAGTAGTGGAAGAAAAGTTGGTTTTGAAAAGAAAAAGAAATAAATTAGTGTTGTGACCGTAGGTATTTTTGTGATAGCCTTAATAACGCTGGTAGTTTCTCCTTATGGCTTCAGCAGCCTGTTAAGCCTGTTAAGTGTTAAGTGACCATCCTCCGTTCAAGTGCCAAGAGTTTTCTGTTTCATGGCCAAATGTAATGACTAGAAATGTTTTCTATTTTTGGATCAGACATGCTGTGGCCCGAATTACACTCAGAATACCAGAATCATATTCTTCAATATCTCAGAGTGTATTTGGACAGTGATTGACAAAATTGTGCACAAATGATCAAAACAGACTTTTCTGTGGAATTCTTTCAGAAATGACCTTGCCTTAATCAAAACAAACATTTTTGTCGTTGAAAGTGACTGAATAACTTGGAAATGCCACAGGAAATATGTATGTTTTTTTTTTATTGTGGTTTAACTGTGAACTCTGACAAGTGGGCGTCTGCTGCTAACTCGAACTTGTGTAAGATGCTGCAGAGTTCAAGGTCTGCCAGTTGAGTTCACACAATCAGCACTGTCTAGGAAGTTCCAGAAAAAGTGCTTTAAGTTGACTTTAAATAGAGGCACATTACAGAGTAGCCACTTGTGCACTTAGCAGGGCGACCAGGTAATAGGATTGGCTGGCTTTAGCTCAGGTCACGATGAAATAACAAGGACACGTGGCCACACATGACTCTTAACGCTTGATTTTACCCAGTCGGCATTGATAATACTATACAGCAGCACCACTGTAGAAGATGTTAAAAGCGGTTCGGTTGTTAATGATGTAATCTTTGTGTTGTTAAAGCCTTTATAAAGATTGAGTGATCCAATCATACATTTAACTAAAAGAAGCCCAATTTCGTAACAGGACTTATTCTAGTTTGGCAAATGACAGCTGAGGGAAGCTGAAGCAATCTCTCAATTAATGATTCACGGAAAAGTAATTGCTGAGAATGCTTTGAAATATTCTCTGGGTCTACTCACTAAGATGTAAAGTCTCACTGCTTGTCTTTGTCTTCACATCTTTGTTTTTTTATCAATTTGCAAAAAAAAAATCATCAATTCATCAAGATTATTTTACTTGTTGCGTCTCTACAGCAGTTCACACTAAAATGTTATGGTGCAATGATATTCTCTGAATTCTCGAATGATTTTCCGTCTCTCTGTCTCTGCAGGGGAAGAAGGGCCCTGGGCGCTCGGGGAGTCGATCCAGCAACATCTCCAAGGTAACCGCTGAATATCAGACGATTTAAAGGGCCAAATTCAAGGTCACAGTTCGTGGTGTGATGTGATGTGCACGAATGTGCTGATGAGCTTCCAAGTGTTGCAAACCAATCAATGTCAAGTCAACGTAATGCAGCGTAAAGATCTCAGTATTAATTGACATGTTGGCATAGAGATAATTTGATTATGTCGGTTGTTGCAGGCCAGCAACTCCACAGCAGGACTCACCACAGCCTCAAGGGCATCGATCACCCCATCTTCTCAGGACATATGCAGGTGAGACAGCGGCCTATTTAAAGGTCCAGTGTGTAAAATGAGGGGAAAACAGTGACATCTAGCATAACGATTCTATTATTTACCTAGTAAATAATCCTATTGTTTATTTATGAACGTGAAACTCTCAAAACATGCTCTCTGGTTGGCTGGATTTTCCATTATATATAATAAAAGAAACATAATAAGGCTATGAAAACCAAACAGATTTTATTTTATTTTTTTAACTTATACAATTTTTTATTTTATTTTTTTTAACTTATACAATATATTCATTGGTAATACATTCAGATTTTATACCTTGACAAATATTACACACTGGACCTTTAAGTGTAAGATAAAGGAAAACTGTCATTTCCTACAACAACCATCTGAAAACACAAACACCTCTCAAATCCCGACAGCCACAGTTTTCTCTGACATGCACAGTTTAATGCTCCCTCTCCACTAAGTGAAAGACTGAATTAGGGTCCACCGCACCCTGAGGGTTTAACAAAATTAAAATGGATGCTGAAATCCAGTGGTGCTCCTATTGCGCAATCAACGACAGGAAGGTGGCTGGTTGCAGAAATCCTTCAGCTTATTATCTTCATCGTTCAGCTGACAGGCTCAGTCCAGAGGCTGACACTGACACTGACACTGCTGTCAAAATGCACATGTGATATATGTGAGTGCTTGAACCTCCATTTGTCACTCGCCTTGTTCACTCATTCAAAAGTTAATATTTCCTATCCTGGCTCCTCAGCCATCATCATAAAATCAGCCATCTGGTAAATCTAAATGTTGATTTAGCAGAATAACAAACAGAAAATTCATCTAACAATGCAAATGTTTGCTCAGGTTTGGACATTTTGGAAACAGGTGTTTGCTGTGATTCTTTGAAGCCTGTTAGTTGTGCAAAATTCATCTTCACTGCACAGAGGTGAAAGTAAAAATTTCTGTAAATAATACGATCTACATGGATGGATGGGAACTTTTCTGTCATTTCTGTGATCCTTTCCGTGCATACGTCATCCTCATGTCTTTGTCTTTTCCATCTTGTTTCACCTTCTTTTTTACACATCTCCATCTGTCTGTGTGTGTGTGTGTGTATTTCATGTTCAGCTCTGGCCACCTGACGCGTTTAGAGGAGGATCCTTCTGAATCACGCAAACACAACAAGCACACACACACCTCTGCCATGACAGTCACCAGCACAACTCTGGGCTCATCTCAGGCCCAGAAGAAACAGGTGAAGCGTCGGCACCGGCGCAAGAGGAGCAGCTGCACCGCCTTCGACTGCGTGGAAACAAACGGCAAACAGGAGCGGGCGGATCGCAGGGACCGCAGCCCCAGCTCCGACCGCAGCGAGAGGGGGGAAAAGAGGGAGCGGTCGTTCAAAACCCGACGGGAGCTCCCACCTCGCCTCCGCTGCGCAGGTGCCCCGCAGTCCGACTCCTCCGACGAGGACGAGGGGGGCCGCGAAGCCCGCAGCTGGAGCAAGGAGAAAGCCAGAAGAGCACGCCGCCGCAGCGGCAGCAGCCGCGAGAGAGAGGCGGTGCACAGGGGCAAAGCGGGCGAGGACAAAGCAGATATGGAGCTGCAGTCGGTGGGATCCGACAACGGGAGGGAGAACCAGCCCCTGGTGGAGGAGAGCGGAGGCCTTAAGAAGCGACACGGCAGCCGGAGCTCGGCGAAGAGAGACGGACAAGGTTCACAGAGGGAGTGCTCGGAGGGCAGAGAGAAGGAGAAGAGCTGTAAGTCTCACGGCCAGGGAGGCAGCTCCTCGCTGACGGAGGACGCAGAGGAGCTCATCACCAAGAGATACCAAGAGAAGGGACCGGGGGGCGGAGACATGTCAGTGCCCACAGCCCAGAAACACTGCGGCGTGAACGGGGGCACGCCACGGCCCTGCTCTGACGACTCTGAGCTTGAGGTCTGCAGGTTAGTGGGTGTTCGTGTGCACATAGATGAGATAACTTTATGAGCCACAGCAGTAACGCAATCAAGGAAGGTAAATCGACAGGGACACACCATAATAACAGTAACGGTGGCTTCACATCACTTTTTACTTAACCTAATGTGAGTGTCTGTGTGTGTGTTTTTGTGTGTGTGTGTGTTTGTAGGATCTGCCACTGTGAGGGGGATGAAGAGTGTCCCTTGATAATGCCATGTCGCTGCACAGGGAGCCTGAGTTTCGTCCACCAGGCCTGTCTCAACCAGTGGATCAAATCCTCCGACACGCGCTGCTGTGAACTCTGCAAGTTTGACTTCATCATGGAGACGAAGCTGAAACCTTTACGGAAGGTACTCACTCACTCCACTCTTCATCATCATCTTCATCCCTCTGTCCCTCACCTCAACGTCTGGTGTTATATTGCCTCTCACCTGCTCTCCGTGTCCATGTCCTCTGTCTTCCAGTGGGAGAAACTACACATGACGAAGAGCGAGAGGAGAAAGATCTTCTGTTCAGTGTTGTTTCACCTGATAGCAATAGTGTGTATGTTGTGGTCAGTCTACGTTCTGGCCAAGAGAACGGCTGAAGAGATCAGACTCGGGAAGAACGGTCAGTACTTTCCCCACCACCACCCCCACTCACCAGAGCCACGCAGAGTGAAATACGAAAACTTGACATCACCTTTACCTTTAATGAGACGATATTATAATTTGTAACAACGTCTTAAACTAAGACATGAAGTTTTTCTCCATCAGTATGTAACGTTACTCACCCAAAAGCGTTGTGGAGGGAGGGCAAATCATAACTCTCCTTTACAATTTCACAGGTTTATGTTTATCACATGCAAAATGTGTGAATGTAATGAATATAAATAAAAGAATAAAAAAGAACAAATTTGAAAATGCTGTAAGGCGGTTTAGGTGGTGAGATGATATCAAAAAGGATAATTTAACACATTGCACTGAAAAAAAACATCCCATCTGCTTATGTGGGTGAAACGCAGAGTGTAAGCAAGGATATGGCTGCGTACACAGCCATAAGGAGGCCTTTATTTTGTAGTAATAAAATCTTAATACAGAAACACTGAGGTGAAAAGGTCACTCACTTTGTTTTCATATCATCATCGCCATCTGTTGGACTAATCGGGCAGTTGACAACGATGCGGCTTCAAAATCTTTGTAGGGATTGATGAAGGATGGAGCGTTTGAACTTTAAGTTATTGTGAAGAATCTGGGCTCTTGTCTCTCTGAAACTGTAAATATGCACCACTGTCGTCTCATCTGACGTCTGGACTGTAGCCTACAGTTCACTGGCCTGTTAATTTTAGGCCAATTGTAATTGCTCAGTTTATTATTATTTGTTAGTGGTGACTCCGGGTAGTCGACGATGCGTTGATTCAATTCATTGACTATCAACCTCGTAGTTGAGAATAAAATGTGTTTATTTGGGTGTTTCAGCTCTTTCCTCCGGAGCGGAAAAAGACAAATGAGATCATGAATAATTTTAGGGAATGAAACAACAAGATTCGGTGATAAGTCGACAAAAGGCAAAATCTGACGAATCAGATGAAAATCAGACCCCGCATTTGTTGTAGTCGTGAATATATCGTACAATCAGAACAAATCCAGGTGGGCGAGCTGACAGGGCGCCTTCAGCTTGTTCACCTGCTGATCTCTGCACCTGTGTGTCTCTGGCGATGTGATTTTACATTTCGTAGTCGACCACCATGTTCCTGTAGTCTGTCGGTGTGTGGGTGTATTGTACAGTGTTAGTGTTTCATCAGCAGACTGTAGCAGTCATCGCTAACCGTCCCCCTGGCTACAAACAGACAGATTATACATTATTGATGAGTATATTCAAATCAGACCTCTTCAAAGTTGCAACCAACACAAGCTTTATGAGATCGGTATCACTGTAGCTCAGTCCATGAGGAATATGTTGAAGATCGAGGGACGAATATTGATGTTTTAACTCATGGTTTTAGAGATAACTGAGATTAAGTTTTTCTGATAACATTTGAAACTGCACTACAGATAATATGTGGAGCATTTAGCTAAACTGGGAACTTTTAAGCTCATAAACTGCAAACTTCATAAAGTTTAATAGACCATTTCTTTACACCAGTGTCATATAGATTATCGGGTAGACAATTTATATGCTGTACTGTTATATTTTTTTCATCTGGTGATGTGGTTAAGAGCAGTTTGCTCTGAAACTGGTTGACGAGTTGTGGTGAAAATGTTCGATTCAATACCAAGAGAAGAGCTGTGGTGAAACTAAAACCCAGGAAGATAAGATCTGTACGCACACACAAGGGTCACGAAGAGTTGAGTTTCATGTTGCGAACGTTGGGGTCAGAGTGACACGTCGACACACCACATGGTCGTTTTAATGAATAAAACAACTCAGAACTTCAGTTTTATTTGGCTTTGTCATACTTTACAATGTGGTTAAAGTGAAGTCCATATACACATGTACTGTACATACAGTGTTGTGCTGGTGTGTGTGTTGTGCTGTGATCCTAGTGTATCCATCACATCAGTCTCATGTTGTCCTAACACTAGAGGCAGACGTCATTTTACACACACAGCGGCCAGTTTGTTAGTTTTAATACACAGCATGACAGATCATCAATAAGTGTAGGATTTTGTAAGGAGGTTTTGATTCAACTACGTGTTTGCTCTGTAGGATGCATTTGTCGCGCTGTTGAACAATAAAACAAGACGCGGTTTTATTACTTAGCCTGCCTTCACTCATATAAACGAGGTGGACAAAATGATAGAAGCACCTGCAGAGCAGAGAGCACAGTACAGTTCAGCAGTTTGTCTGTTCTCAAGTTGAATCAACACCTTCCTGAATATAGAGTCAATAAAAACTTAAATAACTTCAAATTTATTGCAGGTCCTTTGCATGAGACTGGTTGAATCTGAGCCCAGTCTGTCTAATAAACTGGCAACTTGTGTGAATATACAGTGTGTTAAAACACTTTATATATATTAATACACATTAATATATATATTTATTGTATAGAGTAAAATAAAAATAGTATAGCGCATGTTTCCATTGAGATTATTGAAATAAAGAGAAAAAATTACACTCACTCTTGATTGCAGAGGAGTTTTGGAGATTTACTCTTCTGAAGTACTATACACCACAGGGTAAGCACAGCTCTGCGCACACCAGCCATCATGACCCATCGCACGTCCTGCAGGCGGACTCACAGTGGCCCTGTGTGTGTGTGTGTGTGTGTGTGCATCCTCAGGTGTGCTAGAGTGGCCCTTCTGGACCAAACTGATCGTGGTGGCCATCGGCTTCACGGGCGGCCTCATCTTCATGTACATCCAGTGTAAAGTGTACCTGCAGCTGTGGCGCCGCCTCAAGGCGTTCAACCGCATCATCACCGTGCAGAACTGCCCCGAGAAAGACCTGCACAACCCTCAGGCCCGGCCCAGCCCCCTCACCAACGGCAAGCACGAAACCGTGGAGGTCCCGGTCGGCCCGGTCGGCCCGGCTCCGGAAGCCCAGGTGGACTCGGACATGTCAGTGGAGGCTGCGGTGGCGCCGGCGCAACACCCTGTCTGACTGGTCCTTCCTGTCGCTCAGTAAAATCCTAAAATCACACCCCTGCTCTGGTGTGATTTAGACTCGTAACAGTGTTTCAGTGTGTTGTTGTTCTCAGCTGCTGTGATCGCTGACGTTATGAGACACAGCGGACGGATTCAAAGAGAAAGAACTCAAAAATCCCGCCTCTCAGTGATCACAGAAAACTGAACGGCTTAAGGGCCGCAGTGAAGTGAATGTGCAAAGTAAGGATGGGAAGGATGGGGGCGGGGGGCGGACAAAAGAGAGGAGGCGAGGAGATGTAAAGGAAAATTAAGCCATCAGCAAGGAAACGGTGTAAAGACTGTTGTTATGTGGTATATTGACACCATTTTATTCTTGTATGCACTTTGGAAGAAAAAAAAACTGCACTGACTTGGGGTTTAAGGTGTAAACGCTCTGCGGACGCCGTTTACCAAAACGTCTCACTATGCTTCAAACAAACGTTGCCACAGCTTCTCCTGAACCGCTGCGGTCGAGGGCCTGGTGGGGCCTGACGTGGTAAAACCGTTGCAGTATGCAGGCGACTGAGCTCACTTTTGATGGTGTTACACTCATTTGTATGTTCAGAGTACATTCTCTGTGTCAAGGTGTAGATGTAGACTGCTAACCCCCAGGCATCTGCATGCACATCTGTTAGGGCTGCACCGCAACTGGTTGGAAAGAACGGCTGTTAAGAAAATGGGCAACACTTTATAATAAGTGCACACTATTAAGCATGAATAAATACTGAATTCTTCATTTATACGCATGAATACTCATTAGTATTAAGCTTATAAATACAGCTAGTGCTTAACCCTAACCCTATGACATTTTAACTGTGTTTGTAAACTACATACTGAGTATTCATGCATTATAAATGATGAATTCAGTATTTAATGCTTAATAGTGTGGACTTATTAGAAAGTGTTACCAGAAAATGTTACCACAACAACAACAACATGCAAGATGCTGCAGTCGTTGAAATTGAAACAAAGTGGTGCTCACTGACTGTGAGACAGTCTCTCCACAGTCATTTCTGGAGGTGCTCTAAAATCACACACTGGAAACGCGATGAAGTTAACTATGGTAAGAATGAAAATAAAATCAAAAAGGGCTTGAGAGACGTCCCAACGCCTGCACACACACCTCCGCACGTCTGGTTCATTATTGTGTGCGGAGGAGGAGGAGGAGCTGGAGACTCCAACATACAGTAGCTCTTTGTTTGAAGCATGATGAGGCTTTAACTCCCCTCAGACAATCAGGTCTTCAGACACCAAAGAGTCAGATATTATAAATAGAAAAAACAATTATTTAAACAGTGTCTTTAGCTCTGTCTGATTATCTTTAAAAAAAATTGAATGTTATAAAAAAATCATTTAACCGTCATAGGAAAGTTCTGAATACTCCTTAAAAAATAGTAAAGATCTCAAGTAGCCCAAATGTTTATGAGGTTTTCCTCTGACAGTCTGCAGCTGTACGTGGTCCTGCTCCGCGGGGTTCGTCACTTATACCCAAATACAACTACCACAGCTTTCATGGTTGCCAATAGTTCATGTTTTACATCAGGTTATAACATGTTTGTCTCACGCTGGGTGAGTGTCAAGGCAACTGCTATTTACACTTTGTTCTTTTTTTTTTTTACACCAGTGTCATTGTCGAAGTCACAGAAGATAAAATTTTCTCTGTGTCTCATTTCCAACACAACATCAGAGCACTCAACATCTTTTTTTCTATCTGATTGGATTAAAAAAACTTGGTTATTCAGGTTACATATATTGTTTGTGGAATAAACAATGAATGTAGAACCCCTCACAGGCTGGTGTTGTGATTTTGAGAAACATGAAAAGATTTTGGCGCCATCTTGTGGACGGAGACGGTGCAGCAACATCTTCTTACAAATGTTTTTTTTTCTGTAACAAGTCTTTTAACACCAAGTCCAAGAGCTTCAAGTTTCAGTCCGACATCAGAACCATCTCATCCAACTCCTCATCGTCATCATCATCATCCAACGCATCGTCAACATCATCATCATCATCATCTTTGTTATCATCGACTTCGGCCTCGTCCTTCTCCTGTCCTTCATCCTTCGTGTCCAGACCTTTGTTCGACACCTTTCGCAGTTTAATATTCGGGAGTTTCTTCAGATCACCAGACCACTCCCTGCCAGAACAGAGAGTCAACTATTTCCGGTCCAAAATTACAAAGGCTGCACAGTTAAGACAAGTTGTAGTGGTTGGTTTGGGTTAGAAAACAGTGCAGAGAGGAGAAGAGATCAGATCAGTGTTGGGGTTAGAAACAAGTCTTGAGTCACAATTACTTGTTTTCATTATTAATCCTGGTATTAAACGCCACAATTAATTAATTGTTAAGATTCCTAAATCACGTCACTTTCCAAAAAAAGATGTGGTACGTAGGTGTACAGATACTGGATCTTTACCTAACGTAACATTGAATTGGTAGTTAAAATAAACTATGAAAAAAACATTTGGTATAGGTGACAATTAATGACTTTAATATCTCAAACACTTCCCTGGGGGATTGATAATTGGTTCGATATTAAAATATACTTAAAATATTTTGTGTAAATAATTAGTAATGTATATTTTGTGACAAAGTGACGTATATTTTGTGACAATCGTAATACCATGATTATTTCTGTGACAATAATCATACCAAAAAGATCTATAACGGTGACGTCTCTCGTTTTGAGTAAAGTCTATTCTCCGGGTCTGTTGTTTAGAAAATGTAATTTCGATGTGAGAATGTTTGGAAGATCTGAAGCAGGAAATTGATCAAATATTAATTTCAGTGATACAAGGCGAAAGACTCGACTCAGTCGTAACAGAGACAGGAAATAACAGAGTGAACCCTCTGTGGTCCCGTTTTACTGACCTGAATGTTTTCAGGTGTTTCCCGTTGATGATGTCTGGTATCTCTGCGGAGGAGACGACACAGCACCGTTACAGACTCACACTCAGACGATGCTTGTGTATGTGTTTATGTATAATATACGTGTGTGTAAATATGTTATCCAGGGATGACTTGACTCACCAAATCCAGCACCCTCATACTGCGCTCGCTCCCGCTCAATGGTCTGTTTGATGACAGCCTCTCTGGCACCATGGAGACGACCCTGACGACCTTTGATCCCGTTCACCAGCTCAATCTGCTCGAGTTCAGAGTCAAATCTTTGCAGGTACCTAAACACACAAAAGACACACAAAAGCTCATTAGACAAGCTCGGCTGCACAATGTGATTGTTAACAGTTATGATTAACTATCTCAAATACAGTGTAAAAACATTGGCATATTTTGTTCCTATTATATAATAATAAATAAGGCCTGATATTATATCCATATACACTTAACAACAGTTCTACAATACATTAAATTTAAAATATACACATCGTAATTGCGTATATAAATAAATTTCATTATATTCTTCTTTAAATAATTTCATTCAGTTCATTGTTGAAAACACAGAAGTTGTTTTAACCTCTCGATGACGTCGCAGGCCTCTTTTCTGGTGTAAGTCGTCTTCTCTGGATCCAGCTGTTCCTGAAACCACAGCAGCTTCTCACCTGAGAATAAAGAGAGGTTTATTTTTGTTGTTAAAAAAAAACAAGATACTTGAATAACTGCACAAAATAATAGAATAAAATGACACTACTTCTGCTAGTGCTCAGAAACAGGAGGCGACAGGTGTAAATTGAATCAAACTGTTAAACCAGCACCTTCATGGAAAACATATGGAAATGACACCTGACCTAAGCTGTATCATCTGTAAGAGCCGGATTGTGACTGTTCAACCTCATCATGACCAACCTGATCAATTATAAAGACGAGAAACAGCAGGTGCTCAAAACAAACAACAAATGATGAAGCAGCTTACCAAAGCCGCTCAGACGTGTGGCTTTGTCATTTTTCTGCCTGTGGAATCAGAGGAAACAAGACTTTATTCTCCAACACTTTTAAGTTTTTTTATACTGTAAGAAATAGCTACTATTATATTAACATTTTTAATCTATAGCATTTATTTATACTACTAGAATGTCCTATGCTGTACTGATCTTGTATTTGATCTTCTATCATTAGCAGGAATAAAGAAACTCCAATGTGTCACGTGCACAAACAGTAACACTAATGGTATCATCATCATCATCAGTTTCACAGCAGAGAAACACAGGCTCTGTAAAACATCTGCAGTGTTTTATTTCCTCTCTACTCGCCTTTCTTTCCTCTTCAGTCGGATCTCCTCTCGGGCCAGGTAAGCAGCTTTCCTGCTGAACGGGTGAGGAGCTTTCTCGGCCGCTTTTCCCTTCTGGACCTTTGGCTAGAAAGGAAAAAAAAAACAAGATAAAGACTTTTTGAACTGAGCTTTAAATTGTTAAACTAGTTTTTATAAATATTTGTATCGTATTTAATCAGGAAGGGTAAGAAGAGACAGAAATTAGTTCACATGGATGGTAAAGTAAAGAGTTTTTACCATTTTCTCAGCCTGGAGTCACGCGTGGTGCTGCTCTGTTGACAACTGCACCGGAAGTCGGCCGGTCCGTCGGCGAAATGTGTCCGAGTGAGTTGCGCGGGAAACAACATCGTTCCAGTTAAAGGTATTTAAACCATGTCATAATAAATAAAATAAAGAAATAAAATAAAAAAATATTCAAACAGCAAGATTTAACTAACACATTAAAACAATCATTAGGGTAATTAGTGATGAATAGTTGCAGAAAAGATTAAAAAAAAGAAGGGTTTGGTGCATGCTACTATTACTTTTTTTTTCTTCCAATAAAAATGTCATCAATATCTGAAGAAACACACTTTTTAAATACCAAATTCTGTTTAGAATTATTTTGGTTTTACTTTTGCTTTAAAAAAAATCTGCACATTGTAGGCTATAGGGCAGCATCTATTAAAAAAATCTTCATAAACTTATATATAACTGTTTTTTGTTTTGTTTTGTTTTTTAAATGAATGTTTGAAGGAAAGTATTAAAAGGTGAGACGAAATGAGAATTACACAGACAAAACTTCAAAAGAATAAAACAGAAGACAATATGATTGTGCCCACATGTGCTGATAATGATCAGTCGAAGTTCAGTCAAACTTTTCAGGGAGACCAGTTCAGACCAGTCAAGCATCTTCAGCACCTCAGGCTCTGCTGGGGTTTATGTTAAGCAGATCAGATATGAGGACAGGGAACAGGCCTTGAAGGCCTCATTATTAAACTCTGCAAAAGAAAAAAAAAAAGGACTATCAAATGTAAAAGCTCAGTAATTCTTTCATATTTGTTTAATTTAAACTTTTCCCATTTGTCAACAGTGTCACCTGAGATTCTACAACCCAGCCTACTTCACTTCTACTACATTAGAGGGTTACAATTTGGCTGCACACTATTTCACTGTGGCCAAAAGTATGTGCACGACTGCACGCCCCCTACTCACATTGGTTTCACCTTTGCCCTGTTGCTGTCTGCTCTCATCACCTTCAGGTCAGTTTAAGAAATGCTAAGGATGCACAGCTCTAAATTAGACAAAGTTGTGTTTTTAACGTTGTGACAAATAGATCATTTGACTGAAAAAAAAAAATAGAATCCAGTTTCTTAAAGGGATAGTTCAACATTTTGGCAAATTGTCCCATTGCATTAGTCCCTATAGTTTTAGGAGTAGGTTCATTACCTTTAATTGTCGGTGCAAGCTGTTTTTAGAACAGCAGAGCAGAGCTGCAACCTGACCTCCACCTGTTTATGAGTCATCCATGTGTCTGGGCCCTTCGGTTTGGCCGCTGTAAGTAACTTCAAAGCTCCTTATTTGCGAGTCAAAACCAATTCCAGACAAAGAGACACAAAATGATTCAAGAAGGATTAAAAAAAACCATGAAGAGACAGCGAAGAGAGAGAGAGAGAGATGCATATGATAAGATTATGAAATGTGAATGCATGTACTGTGAAATTATGCACTTACAGGCCACATACACCAGTCTACAAACAGTCTGCCTATCTATCTAGTGTGTGCGTCTGTGGCAGCGTCCCTCTGTCTGTTCCCTGTAAAACCAGTAAAATGTCAGTTCACATTTCAGCGTCATGTGCGTCAGATTTCTTCACAGCTCTTGAATGATGCCAGGAGTTAATGAAACACACTTCCTAAGAACTAGAATCACAGTTCAGCTGAAAATCGCACCACGTTTGACTTCATTTACGTAAAACAAAACAAAAAAAGTGCCAATACAACAATGTTGAAATACACCAGTGTAGAAATACACCACAACAGTGTAGAAATACACCACATCAAGTACAGATTCCACATTGAAATCCTAATAATTATAAATTACATTGCATTATTAATTAAACACATGGTATATACAGTAAGAATGGAACAGCTTACTTGTATAACATCATTAAGTCATGAGTAAAGACAGCTTTTTATTATAGAAACAGTTAATTCAGTCTGGTGATTCTTTCTGTACAAGATGTCACCATCATTTAAAACTGATTTGAAAAATAAAGTTGCCTCAATAAAGTGTTTCTACAATATTATGAAAGGCAGAAAAAAGCAAATCTTTGTCCGACCTAATTTTTTTTAAAGAATATAATCTCATCAATACAGATGCCAAGTTATTTGTATTGCGTGACACCTTCAGTATCAGTATCAACGTAATTGGGGGGTAATGACATAATTCCAATTAATTCATGTTCATAAACATGTCAGTCAAGATAACAAATTGTTTTTTTTAAGTGTGCGTTCACTGGAGCGAGTTTCACCTTCAACTGACTGACTCAGACTGAGTCACTCATTTCGTTTAAGATCGGGAGGAACAGCAGTCACGTATAAATCACACAATATGAGCTCGCTGCGCTCTGTCGCAGGATTATAAAACAGAGATTTCTCCAGGAAAATGTCACTCTCCTTTGTTGTTTTCTTTCACTCTTCTCTCTTAAGCTGTCATTTTAATTTGCCGCCTCAGACTGAGAACTGCAGTGTCCTCCTTAATTTACCCAACTCTTTCCAACAAATGTTATATTACGTAAGATTTTAATACTTTCATTTAAAGTTGTTTTGAATCCAAATAGGTCGGAGATTTCAGAGGTTTTATGTAACTGGGCTGTTTTTCCGGATGACGGCGAGAATCTCAAGAGAAAAAGATCGTAAAGGACAGACAGCGTTATGATTTTTTCCAGTATGTTGAAAGTTCATCAGTTCAATTCCAGTGATTAATGCTAGAAAGGTGACTCTCGTCCTGGATTACAAGAAGTGTCCTTACAGTACAGCTTCCCTGCAGCAGTGAAAGACAATGAGGTCTTTAACGCACACAGTTCCTATGACTAACCCACTGTCTGACTGCACAAAGGCAGAGTTGAACACAAGTGTGTTACTACACCCTCTGATGCATTATTAGGACAACAATGTACCACAGGAAGTTAAATGAGGACACATTGGTTGGTGTGGTTTTAGATAACCACCATAAACATTAGAGAAAAGAACTAGGCAGCGGTGGCTTCACATGCACAGTCCCCAGACTCAGTTAAAGCACAGTGACCTTGTGAAAACTTGTTCCCTGAGCAGTGTTTTTCTTCTTTTTTTTGTTTTTTTGTCACTCATGTCCTCAGCTGGAGTCGAAGACTGGGGTTGAAAACTAGTTTAACAAGCAGAGACGATTTTAACATCTCCATCTGTTTAATTTCAATGCTTTAATTTCAAGAAACGGACACACAATTATGTAAATTTTAATAGCAAGCCCCATAGTATTGAAACCCTTCAGGCCTTCAAACCCAATCAGTGAGTCTCAACAACAGAGAAATGCCAATGACATTTTCCAACCTATAGCAAATGACTTACCTTTATGACTAATTTCAATTTCTCCAAGTCTGATCTATTTGTTTTAGACTAAATATTGCAACAAATGATTGCACAGACATTCATAATCCCTCCTGTTGGTGATCAATGAGGTCGATTTTGGATGAAATGTAAATCTGGAGTTTCTGTGTGACCCAACTCTGGACACATTGGTATAAGTCTATTTACAACAAAATAAGACAAAAGTAAGGAGGATACCATCATAACAAAAAGTATGTATGCAATATATAAATAGAGCTGTGCAATATGTACAGGAATGTGCAGTTCAGTTAACTGTGCAGTTATGTAATAGATCTTCTCAATATATGTTTGTTAGCATTGTTTTTATTTATTTCTAAGGGTTTTGTTTCTACTCTGTCTCTGTAAAACTTCGCTCACATGCTTGTTATAGAATTCGATCCACACATCCATGTCTCTCCCAAGGGACGGCTCATAATAACTTTGGATATCCCCGAATTTCTCATCCTGGGCCTTTATCAGATTAAAAATTAATTAGCTTCATAACCAAAACTAATTCCCTTCCCTTTCAGACCTCCATTGCTCTGCTCTGTGTTGAGAGAACATATCAGAACCGCCACTGTGAGCCGTGTTGTGTCACCATTACCACACGTTGCCCAAACCCCCGTCATTTCTGAGAAGTGGCAACAAGCTGTGATCAAAAGAGGAAGTGTTGTTTCGAATTGTGCGTTGATGCCTGAGAGATATAGCCAGTCTCACAGATGAGGCTGAAACCATTGCTATACCACCATGGCTCTGCTGTTGAGATGAAGACAAGACTGTGTAGTCTTGACAAAGTAGGCCAAGAGCCTTCTCCCATAGATAATCACAACAGCATGACCCTCAAATTCATGACCAGTATCTCACCACAAAGACCGACTTATGATCCAGCCCGAGCTGAGTAACAACAAGCAAATTTACAGCCTCGGGGTTATTTTAAGCTGCCGCTTTGACACGTTGACAATTTTCTCAAGGGATAGCAGAGCGGCTGGCACTCTCAGAGCTCACACAAATTGTTTTCCTACTCCTTAAAAGTTTGTTCAGCTTCCCCCGTCTTCGCCCGCTCTGTAGGGCTGCATACCTAACCGGCAGGAATGCGATTGTACTGCAGCTGAGGAGCCGTCAGACTTGTGGCTACAAGCATACAGCAGTCGATTGCATCACATCCGAGTGAGTTATCTGTGTGAGTCTGAGGGTGTGTGATTTTTTTTTCTCCCTCTCTCTCTCTTTTTCTCTCTCACTGCCTTCTGCTTAACATGTTGAGTCAAATCAGGAAGTGTGATGCTGTGACAGTACAGAAGGAAGCAGGCACACAATGGCACTATGTCTGCCTCTCGGCCCGGTAACATGAGAGGCCCCTGGGTGAAGACCCCTCTGCTGCTGCTGCTGCTGCTGCTGCTGCTCAGCTTTCTGACTGGGACAGGTAGGACCAGGACTGGGGGACACGTGTAGTTTTTTTTTTCCTTCTTCTTCTACTCCTTCTTCCTCTACTCCCTGAATTAAGACCCAACAGGAATCTTCACTTTGCTGCTCTCTCTCTATGTTTTGAGCCTCACTCACTTGTGCGTTAATGTGTTTGACTGAAAGTGCAGGGTTTGTCATTGATACTTTTGAACTCTTGTTACTTTTCTTACAATGAATTGAGTACAGACGCGGACAGGGCTGATAGGTGGAACAGCGAGGGAAAGAGCCAAAGTTCCCGTTTGCTTGTGGCTCAGGAACTAAACCCGACTGAAACGCTTTGAAGTGTTACAGTGTACAACAAACAGCAGAAGTTCATTAATACTTGACCTCCACTTCATTCCTCTGTCATGTAAAGGCTATGGTGTCTTTTTCTTAAGCAAGCGAAACATGACAAAGCTTTGTCCGGGAACAAATTGCTCAACATGATGCATTCTCCACCTCCTCCAGTCTTGTCAGTGTATTGACGGAGTTGCAACAGTTTTGATTTTGGTGCCTCTATAGCAACCATTTGAAATCATGAAGTAAACGGAAGTCTTCTTCCTGTTTGAGCTATAACTTAAATGTCAGTCACCTTTCTCCTCCTGCAGATTGAAACCTTCATAACTGCCTTCTCTCTATTTCACTTTGCACTTAAATGACAAATCAGTTTTTGTAAGCCAACATGGTTCTGTGAATAATTACTAATAAATGTTGTGTTGCAGTTTTATGCCAAGAGGACTATGAAAATCCAGAAGCTGAGGTGCCAGAAGCCGACGGCTCAGAAACAGATGATGCGGACGGTACAGGTGACGCAGACGAAACCGAGCTCACTGGTGAGACATCAATAATTGCTATATTGATATTAATACACCCTGTGGCCAAAGGAATAAAGACAGATGCATCTGTATGTAGAGCTGTTCATGTTTTATGTTTATTGTTAAGTCTCTGAGGGTGACTTACACTTCCAGTTTCAAAAGAATAAATTATCATATTGATTTATTGATTTGTTCTTGTTCCTGTCTCTGGTTCAACCTGTTAAACGTGTTTCTTTTATGCACCTAAACCTTCAGGGTGTTTACAACAACATCTAGAGGAAAGATTTAACAGAAGGGTGGCGGTGGAGGCTGTCACACTTTTGGCCATGTGGTGTATATTCAATTATTGTAAATATGGCCAGTGTGACCTTGTAATGTGCTACTCTCATATCCTCTCTCATATGTGTGTTTGCAGACCCTCCAATTCCCTCTGGTAGCACTGTGTTACCAGACCCCACTCCCACAGGAGAACCAGGTAAAAGTCCACCACAGTTTTTCAAGTTTATTTCACAAATACATAGTTGTTAGTTGTCTTATTTTCATCAATATTTATTATTAAACTTCTTTTTCTATAGAAAGGTAGTCATTAATGGTGTGGATGATGACCTTGGTATTTAATGGTACAATTTTTGTAATGCTGCTTGTAAATTGATGTATAATTGTTACATTTCTGGTGGGATGGGCTTTTTTTATAGCTCTAAAAGGTTTACATATTTTATATATTATATTTACAAATGAAAAGGGAATAACAGTGAAGAAACTGTTGAAATGACATTGCAAAATCATACATAAACATCTGTGCAGAATAGGGAGACAGGCTCAGAAATCAATCAAGTTTTTATTTCTTCTCAGTAGTTCTGGTTATGGGAAACTGTGAGGCACACCGATCTTATCAACTTATCAATTTGTGTTTATGTTGAAACTGTGTTAAAGAAATGCTAAGTCATTTTGGAAACTGCGGTTTGTGGCGGTGTTGAGTTAAATTGCGTTACTTTATACGTTCAGATGTTCCTTTTTTTTGTCCACCCCATTTGTATCAAAGAGGGTTTATTTAAGCCTCATCACAGAAACACATCTCTGTACAGTGTGAATGTGTTCAGCAAACAACATGCTCCAGAATCCAGAAAACTGCAACCTGAGACGTATTATTAAATTCAGTGCCCTCTGGAGTGACATGAAGCTGATGTAATATTTTGAACTACACTTTGCAAAGACGAGTTTCATGCTCTGAACATGAGTGGGTTGCTCACATTTATCTTTCCGGCGTGCTAGATCACTTTTCAGATCACCTTCTCACTGACTTTTGATTTTATCTGTCCCTCAAAAGCAGCGCTGTTGCAGCAGAAACACTACATTTATCTTCACACATGAAACTCTGAACATATTTTATTTTAAACTCAGACCCGGTAATATCAAAATCTGCCTCTAATGTGCCAGAATGTGCAGATATTAGATGTCACTTCTTGGCACTAGGGGAAACAAAACTAGCACATTATTCAGTCACTGAAACTGATCAGATCATCTAATTATTTCCTTTATTGTTGTTTCCCCTTGAAGAGATCACAGAGGATGGGTCAGGATCAATCGTCAATTATGGTATGTGAGGCCAGCTGTGACTTATCAGAGCTCGGTACTCATGTGTGTCCTTTTTTAAATTCTGTAGAAATTTTGCATTAATTCAGGAGGATGCATTTAGTAAGACAGTGAAAATGTATTCACGTGTTGCATCACCACGAGCCTCTGACTGTGGCCGAGCTGCACCGATGACGATGAGTGACTGATCGCTGCTGTGCTGCTTTGTAGACGGGATTTCAGTAACGGCGGAGAGCGGGGTTTCTGAGTCCCCCTCACCAGAGACAACCGTGGGCTTTATCATCATCCCCGCTGTCGTGGTGCTGGTGGTCGTCATCATCGGCATGATAGTTTGTGGCATCTTCATCAGCCGCAGATGGAACAGCAAAGCAAGAGATCAAGGTTTGTCCACAATAAGAGGAAACTTTTCCTCTTGGGTCCATATCATGTGTCACATAAAATATCCAATTTTTTTGGTAAATGCCCTAGAAAGCAATTATTAATATATTTTTGTGTAATTTGGGTGAAGCAATGTTCTTTATATTGAATCAAAATGTTATAAAAACAATACTTTTATGAATATCTGTTGATTAGTAAGATATATTTCACAAGTTACTTTCAGTTGCATATTCAGTTCCTGTACTGCTGATTTCCATTTTGATAACAATGACAATGACGCGTGTTTTCTTCTCATAGAGCTCAGAAAAGAAGATCCATATTTGGATGATACTACTGAAAAAGTGCCAATGTAAGTAATTGAGAATTTAATCATTCATTCATTTTTCAAAGCTGCAATGTGAAATGTTTCGTTTCAGTTTCAGCATTTGAAACATAATATCCAGTTATTAGTAGCTACACATTTACCATCAATGTGTAATTCCCCGTTACAACAAAAGAAATCATGTGCATAGGGATGTTTTGGATTTCATGCGACTTGGAGCGTTACGTTAAAGATGGAGGTGTCACAAGTTAAGACTTGTGGTTACACACAGTGTATTTCCCAAACTCTTACTTACAACATCCTCAACAATCTTGATCCTTTGGTAAGCAGACCGTCTTCAGAACTACATCCACCGTCATTACTTGTGTGGTTGCATCGACCCGGCGAGCTGAACATGCCTTAAGATTGAAGACACAAAGGTGGTAGTGAAAGCAACAGTGACCATAACTAATGAATAAACCACTGTAAATAAATGCAATAGGGGAGAAAATATGAGATAAACAAGAGTTCAACAGAAGCTGGAACAACATTTCCTTGCAAGTGTTACATTGTCTGCTAGGGTAACAACGTCAGGGTCAGGGACAGGAACAGACGAGACAAGCTCATCAAGAAATGTAGCTGTGTGATGGGAGGGGGAGCGGAGCTGGTGGAGGCTGTGGTTAAGTGGAGGATGGGGTGTAAACTGGCTGAAGGCCATCGTGGTTGACCCTGAATGGCCGCTACACAGGACTCTCACAGGTCAGAGGAGCAGCCGCAGTAACAGGCTCATCTCCTGCAGAACAGAACGATTCAGGAAATCCTGCTGCCATCAAGATGCACAATGCCATGTGTTAGGCTATACTATATTTATATATTTATCATTTTAGGTTATGTAAGCTGCTGGACAATTTGAATTTCCCTCCAGGGGATGAATAAAGTATTTTTCTCAGCCACTAATGCATTGTAAAAACAAAGGCATTTGGGTAAAAACAGTGAGGGTGTTTTGTTTGGTCTGACAGTAAAATAACAAACACTGGATGTTGTAATGCATTTAAATAGTCATCTGACCAGAATGACAAAACACAGGAAACAAAACACTCACCCTGATAAAGAATGAGTGATGGTGGTTAGCTCCAGTGTTACTCATGTAGCCCTGACGGCCTGACACAACAAATAGCTGTGTTACCGAGTTGTCTACTCACATCCAAACAGCATCTTGAAGTTGACAGAAAGATGATGAGTTTCCGTAATTACAAACATAATTTTAGAGTAACTTCAGAATAAGTTCATTCAGAAATCAAAAATATAATTAAACATTTTTATTTTATTTTTAAAGAAAGATTATTGCTAGGGTGACCCAGATAGGCGTGAATCTCTCTATGTCCATGTTCTTGAAATGCAAATATGAAAAATATTAGATGAATGCTACAAACAACTAGCACCACTGTAAGTAGCAGATGTAATCTTTGTCAGAAATTCATAGCAGACTAATCTAATTCCAAGTAAAGGGTTATTATGGTTGTTTAATTAGGCTAAATAACTTTGATGCAGCGCTAGCAATGTGTAGTTAGCTGATGGTTATACACTCAGACCACACCAAGAATCAAAATCAGCTTTAAAAAGGAAACAAAGATAATAGGCTGCATAAATAAGGCAGCATGAAAGATTAGATGTTTTTCTGTTTTTGCTTGGACCTAATGTTGGGTTTCAAAATGTTAACCTGTTGATTGCAACAGATTGGTGCAGTTTGTTTTACTCTGGTTGTCATCTGATTTATGTCAAATGTTTTGCGTCCTTTAGGCCGATGTTTGAGGAGGACGTACCCTCTGTACTGGAGCTAGAAATGGAGGAGTTGGACCAGTGGATGAAAAAAGACAGTAAGCAACAAAAACCAACAATTACATTAGATATTAACCTAAAGCTCATTTAAAAACACATTTAGCTTTTATTATTATGTTAGTTCAGGTACTAAAGTAGTTTCAGTATCAACTGAACACTATAACCTTCACATTAGCATTTGTTGCATTAGCCTGCTGTAGGTTTTACATAGTCAAATGAACCTAATACACAAGTAGGAGAAAGTTTTTTTTTTCCTGCAGTAACATGACTTTATCCAGCAGAGGTCACTGTCGCTCATAATAACGGAAGGGACTGAAGTCTCTTGACTGTTTCACAGTGGTTTTTATAGATTCTGTGTATTTCTAGATTTCTCAAGATGAATTGCTTGTGAGAATCAGTTTGCAGCATTTTTGTGGGATTATTAATGGATTTACATGAATAGAGTTTCTTGTTGTTTTTGCTTGTTCTAGGTGAAAATGCAGACGACTCTAAAGATCCATGATTTTAATTATGGTGAGTATATTTTACACTTGTTATAAAAACATCCTGACTTGAATACTTGAATTACTTTTGTGGTTTTCTTTCTTGTTTTTGTTAGATTTTATCTACAACATCATAAAACAAGGACTCTATTTGTATTTTTGTTGTTGTTGAGAACATTTGATAGGCAAAAAGGCAAAAAATGCATATTTTGTGTTAATATTTTGTGATTCATGTTACATTAAGCTTTGTTTGACAATGTTGAATCAATTAATTTCTTTTTATTTGTTTTTATTTTGAGCAACATTCCTATAAACACAACATACGTCATATGAACTACCTCACTCTAAAACACTCTTAAAAGTGTAAATATTTACGGCTGCCACATTACAATCGAACTATTACATATGGCTTGTTACACAACGATGCTAACACAACACAGCTCCACAGTGGACTTGGGTAATATAACAAGTCGTTCCAGATGCTTTGTTTCTTTCTGCCAGGCCGTTTGTTGTGATGATGTACCAGCTGGTTTTCTGAGATATCTGTGACTGATGAACTATGACCCTTTTGTCATTACACATGGTATTGTTTGAAAGCACAAACACCCTGACATCTGTTAGTGATTACAACAGGCATGCATGGAAGTGTGGCGCAACTTAACCCTGGGATAGTCTCCTTACTGGAAGGGCTGGGAAGGCGAGGTCAAGGTCCACTCCACCAAATGTTGACCAACGTCCTTCACCCACTGCTTTTTCTCAGGATTTCATTTCCAAAGCTGTGCAAGGGTTAGATTATACTTTCATTCAGCGGGGAGGCACTCTGTACACAGTGGGTTACTCAAGAGATCTCAAAACAGAAGTAAATGTGATGTTACTGCTGCTGCGGTTGCAAAATGTGATGCTGCTACTGCAGCAGCAGCTGTGCCCTGTTTGTAAGACCTGTGAAAATCCACGGCAACTTAGGCACAGCAGTGAATCAAATTAAAGCAAGAGAGTGTGTAGTGTGTTAGAAACTGCTGATTGAGCACAATTAAAAGCATACAGTATAGCTGCTACTTTGCACTGGATGCAGCTGAAGCACAGCAGAGCCACTCTCAATACAAGAATGGCTTTTGGTCAAGGTGTTGAGAAAAATGAGTTGAACTCAAATTGAACATTGGATTATCATAGATATATTATCGTATTTATGTGAATATTATATGTATAAGCCCTTTATTTAACAAGTGCATAACTTAAATCTGCACTAATAATATTAGTGTTGATATTTTTAGCCACCGAGAAGCAGAACAACGAGCTACACCTGCACATAACGTAAATGTCTGTATATTTACACAGCCAGCAGACACACAAAGCAGCCAAATTGACATTCATATGGAGTTGTGTTTACTGTCAATCAATACACAAGCTGCTCCTCAGGGAAATATCTGACTCTTAAACTACTAGATGCACCATTATGATCACTATGGGACCATTTGCTAATGTTGCCTGTACCTGCTGTAGTTGGTGCTGGGTCGGTAGTGTACAAAGGATCAATTGCACTGGAACAGTTACTGTAAATAGTAGGCAAGGCAAGGCAAGATGACCCTAAAACCAAAACACTGAGCTGAAAAACACTAAAGCCCTCTAAAGCTGTGGAAAGAGAGAGAACAACAAAACACAAGTATACTGTATCTTCAAGAACTAGGCAACCACTTGAAGAACTTGAACAGAAAAACATTTTTATAGGACTAATAACTTGTCTGCATGTTATTTCATAAAAAAGAGTGGGTCACATAACACACTCTGAAGTTCAGTGTTTTGAAAACATTTAACAGTCAAACATGTCTCTGTGTGTGTGTGTGTGTGTGTGTTGCAGCAGGGTGTGTCTCAGCTCAGCGTGCAAAGACCTGAAGCGAAAGTGTAGATTTTGTTGTGGTTTGGTGTTTTTTTTCTTCTTCTGTTAAAGTTTATCGGTGTCGTGACCACAGCGATTCCCCTCTCGATGCTGAGTGTGTGCAGAACTGCACAGTCAGTAAATGTTATAGTGGCGCTGAGTGGGCGTGGCCTCATTGAACTTTTCTTCACTTTCATGTTTCCCTTTTTTTTTGTACTTTTATTTGACTAAATCTACAATACCAGCTTCAGCACTGAATAAACTCAGATTTCAGAGATTACAGAGGAGTGGCCTGTCTCGTTCTGTCTCCCCGTCTCTGACATTGTCGCCTCTCTTTCCCATGATTCCTCTGCTGCAGGTCAACAAAGGACGCTCTCCCGGTATGCAAGGACACGCTCAACAATGCGTAGCTGCCAACTTGGATGTTCTGACCTCTCTACAATAATCCAGCTCCATTTGTGACCACGGGAGGTAAATTTAAGCACCAGGAAACAGCGTCACAACACTTAGGGGACACTTTAAAAACTTTAATTTCATTTTTAAAACATTAAGCAAGAGAGAAATGAGTCACATGCCCCCCCCACCACCACCACCACCAAAACGTCTTAAATGGGGAGAAACATTTTCTTTTTTTAAACCACAATGATCAGTGTTTTGCCTTCACATGTTTTATTTCTGTCATTCTTTGTGTTTACTCTTTGTTGTCTGTTACACCAGGGAAATGTACAGTATTGTATGTCTCATCCCATCAGCCTAATAGAAAAACTTTTTAATTTAATTATTAAGTATTTAGTATTAAGTATTTAAAAAAGAAAGAAAAAAAAAGCTTGTTTGTTGCTAACAAATGTTCCTTGTTTGCTGATTCATCTGGTCAGAGAGAGGGTGGTCATCCACAGATATGACTGCTGATGGCTTATCTTTAGCTCAAAGCCTCTTTGTTGTGCTACGCTGTGTGCGACTCCCTCCTGCTGCAGGTTCTTGAATGGGGAAATATCCTGTTGGAGATTGTTGGCATGCATGACAGAGAGGGGCCACTCCTTTTTCATGCCTGTGCAGAGCCGCTTGTGTCTTTTCTTACGCAGAAAGAGTTTTTATTCGGTGCAACTGATTGAGATCTCGGGGTGTGAAATCGTGGATCTGTTTCTGAGATGTTTGATAAACTGCTGAAACAGTTTTCGAAGAAGCTGCCACTGATAAGATTTCCATTGAGCTGTAGATAAGAAAAAAAGACGAACCCCCCCCTCCTCTCTCTAAAACTCCCCGACTGAATTCCTTGTATCTCTTTCAATGCCAGTTTTGGCTTGTTGAATCTGAGTAGTCATTACACTGATCTAAATGTGAGTGCTACTTCCTTTAAAGTGTTGTTTTTTGCTGAATCTTGCACTGTAAATATGGGAATACAAAATTACCAAAAGATAATATTTTCATGAAACGCCTTTTTTTTGTAAATATTTCACACAAGGCATGTAGTATTTTATATTTTGCCGATGTAGCTTTGAATAAAGTATCTTCATGTGTCACTCCACCTCTTCTTCTTTTGTACAGACTGAAGTGTTTGACAGCTCGGCCGTGTAACTCTTGTGTCCTGTATGTGATGATGATGATGATGATGATGATGTATCTCCGTGACGACCGGTGGTGATGCTCTGACTTTTCCTCCAGTGCTGCTAAGAGAAATGTCTCAACAACAGCATCAACAATGTGATGAATAGCATTTAAATTTGGTTCAGATGTTCAAGGTCTTCAGAGGATGAATTCTCATGGCTTTGGTGATCCTCTCGCAACTTTTCTTGGAATTTTAATTTGGAGTCGTCCCCCACCCCCCCGGCTCCCCTGATTTGATTTTTTTTTTTGCTTTTTGCAGTGAAATGTCTCAACAATTATTTGATGGATTCTTATGATTTTTTTTGTTCACTTTGGTGCTCTTCTGACTTTTCATATAGCACCTCCATGAGGTAGACTCCTAGTCTTGAATGTGGTTTTATTATGTCCTGTGCGTACGATGATATAAATCTCTACAGTTGCAGTCGGTCGTTGGCCAGATGTTTCAGTTCAAAGCAAAAAATGAGGTACAGTGAGCGGTCTAAAGGAGAGAAGCCTTGGAGATAAATATGATTAATGTGTTTCTCTGTTGCTGTGTAGCTGGTGTTAAGTGTAACTCAAAACCTCAAAAGTGACATTTAAATCCATTTTAGAATAACAGCACCGTAAATACAGAACAGCAGGGTTGAAGTGCGAGACATCTGTCCAACATGTGCTCCAGTCGGTGTGTGTACGCTCTCTGTTTCAGCTCGTACGTCTCCCCTGCTGTAAATCCACAGATGTATCTGCTCCTCTTTTCCTCTTTGGGCTTTGGCATGTTTCACAGAGTCACTTGTGAAAAGGCTGATGGAATTCATACCAGAGGAAAGTCTGGGGGGAGAGAGAGAGAGAGAGAGAGGACAGACCATCCGACACAAACCAATGAATACAAATGAGAAACAAGTCTCTTTCTCGCTCCTGCTTTTCATTCTCTGTCTCATTAGATTTCCACACAGTTGTTCTGTCTGTCACAATGTCCTCATCGCCACCACTGTCACGCTGGTTAGACTCTGAGTACTAATCACTGGCATTTTCATAATGAACGACTGAAGGATGAATTACTATTTACACATGTGTATGAAACCTGTTGCCAAGATGCTCTGCCTTTAATTTGCTCGTGAACTGAGTCATGTTTTATAGCTTTTATTTCATATAGAAAAACAACATGCTTTGATCCAGAGTACAAACCTTACAGATCTAGACCTAGACCAAGTTTTTTTTTGGAAGTTCAAACATCTTTAAGCCTCTTGTCACTCACTCTCACAGTTTTTCTATCACCTTCCTCTGATTTTACGTGCCAAAGTCGGTTTGCTATCTTGTTTCTGAAAATACCTTCTGAGGCTGAGAAGCTCTGTGAAGTCTGAACCTCTCTCTCTTTGTGTGTGTGTGTGTGTATGTGTTTACCTGCCAGAAAGGAACCAATAAAAACCTGATTTCATAACCTATACTTAGGTTTTATGATCAGTTGACATCATTGACCCTCACCCGAACTTTTAACACTGGAGGACGCTGTTTGGTTCCTCCTTCGAGTATTGTTTTACTTTTGCTCCTGACGCTGACTGTTCTGTAACCTTATCCCCTTATCCCTGAGGTTATTATTGTAACCATTATGGCAAAACCTCTGTAAACCTAACCAATCATCACATTATAATACGTTCTTTTTTCAGTCATTATTTTTTATTATCATTTCTCAGCAGGGATTTTTGTGAACAGTTGCACTAATTCAGGAAACGTTGCTACGGGTCTTATCAGGTGTTTGGGATAAATGTTCTACAGTATGTCATTGTTTGGATTGGAGAAGCTGTTGATATGAAGTCTGTGTGTAGCTTGTTCCAGGGTCAGAGAGGAGGCAGACAAAGCTTCGGAGGCTCCATGAAGAAACAAGTCTGGCTGCCCGGCATCGGCGTTCAGACTGTCAGACTCTTAACTGGGTCTAATCAGTTTAGAAACTGCTGTTGTATGTCCGTTATGTACAACAGCCTCTGTTGTGTTTAAGCTTCAGTATCAAATTTGGTATCAAGAATCGTGGAATTTCACTGGCATTTCATATTTCTGGTCTCGTGACATCTCTGGTTTGAACAAGGATTTACTGCTTTTTCCATCTCCCATTTTATGTTATCATAGGTAGGCTGAATGTCTTTGTATTTTAAGCTGTTGCGCAGGCAAAGTAAACCTGATTATATTACACTGGACCGTGATCTGCATTTTTTCATTCTCTGACATTTCACAGAGTAAATTAATGTGGTTTGTTGAGAAAGTATAGGCTACACATGAATCATTACAGAGCAAACTTTTAATCTGTTACTTCACAGAGTTTTTAATTCATGCTGTAGAAATAAAAAATATTATTAATATTATCATTATGCCTGTGCCAATACACTGTAAATCCATAAATACAGACTCAAAATTAGACCCTGAGCTTGAATGATAGATTCTTAATCAGAAATATGTGCTATAATAGCAGGTGTTGGGTTTTATTGACTGTCTGTGAAGGCAGCATCGCCTCACAAGATACCTGCTGAACTGGTTTACATGTAAATAAAACATGTAAAGATTCCCACCGAGCAACAACTTTGGCAAACACTATGTAATGCAGTGCCTGAGAAATCTGAGCCTTTAGTTGTTTGTAGGCACGTCTGCTGTAGTGAACAGGAATGACGCGATGTTATCCACTCACACACACACACACACACACACTCATAACATCATCTTTGCAATGACCCATCTCAGTGAATTTACCAAGCTCTGCTGACTGAATCACTGTGGGCCCAGCAGGCAGTGTTCCTGACTGTCACACTCCATCAGCTCCATTTCACAGCTGCACCAGCAGCCGTGTTTGTTTGCCTTCAAGGGCCGTGATGTTACAGAGCATCGTCTGTCTGTCGCAATCATCGCATTCATTCATTCTTGGGCAATCTTTGACTGGAAAACACATAATACACCAGAGAATCTGTGCGTGTGTGAGGCTGTGAGATCGTGCCATTATGGGAAAATTCACAATAGTCTGGAGTTTGGAGAGCTGTGATGGGCAATTTCGACCGTGTGAATCTTGCCTCCGCCTCTTATGAAAGACGGGCTCTTGCAACCAGTTTATAAAATTCGACAGAGATGATCGGGCTGTAACTACTGTACCGCTGAGAACACACAGGGAATGCCCTTTGGGTTTTTAATACAACTTCAGAGGTGTAATTTGCATTCTTAAAGGATTAGTCAATTGAAATGGGATGTAAATTATTTGGGGGAATCCCTCGGGTGTAAACAAACAATAAAAACACACAATGAGATGGTTAAATGAAAAAAAAAATACTGCAATTAATAGAATATTTTACAGATAATTTGCTGAAATGTGAGTTTGTGGAAACATTATGATATGATCTCTGTGGTGTGTCTAAGATCTTGCAGCTCCAGCCCTGACACAGTCAAGTACAATTTAAGGGTTTAGTTTTCCCTAATAAAACATGTAAAACATTAGATGCAGAGATCGCAGAAAATTTCCAGACTAGAGTTCACATGTAAGAGAAGAATCACTTTCAGGAGCCATTTCCATAAAAGCATATAAAATGTCTACAGCTGCTGTCAAACCTCTATTTGAATGCATTTAATAACAAAGTGAGGATATTTTGCAGGCAGCCATCCTTTGTTTCCTGGGTCTGCTTTCCTTGCTAGCTTTCGTTGACCGGATGCCAGATGCAATTCCACACTTCTCAGGATTGCATGTTTGGTGCTTAGTGATATCTCAGGGTTTCAGACTTTCCCTGGAGGATCCAGATACAGGCCATGAAAATGACCATGAGCCAAAATGAACCATAGTTGGCACTGTAGGGCTAACTTCAGCAGCAGCAGCAGCAGCTGGAGCAGGAGGACACTAATCCACCTAGCTTTTTTTTGTTGTTGTTCATAAATAAATAAGATAAACAGGCCTCAATATGGTGGGAAGACTTAGGTTTAGGTTTTCATATTTTCATCTGGCATGATTTGTGACACACTGTACAAATTTGGATTTGGAGACTCTGCCTTGATTTTTTTTATTTCCTCAAAACCTTACTGATTAAAATAGTCTTTCATTTTCCATTTGTAACACAACAGAGTAAGACAACAACAACAATAATAGGGCTAAAAAATGAACAAAGATGAATTACACATTCTGTTTTATATAATTTTAGATTAAAAAAAATGTAAATTAGCAAAAATGTTATTGTAGAGTGTTTAATAAATGGCAATCCTTTGAATAAATACAACTTATAAGTCTTAAAAACCTGTTTTCAATATGCATTTGTTTTTGTGTGTAAAAGGTACAAATGAAGTTGTTTTGTCCTGCCTTCGATTATTCATTATCTTGTGACTTCTCGTTTCCTATTAAAGCCTCTATTAATCACTGTCATCTAGTGTAGTCCGGTTCTCAGGGATCAACCCAGTTTTTATACACATTTCATTTTATGGGCTGACAACACAAGAGGACTTTTGCTGTTTGACATGGTGCATCATCCTGCTGGAGGTTCACATTTAAAGATGATAAACTGTACAACACTCAGAGCGTCTCTGTCATTCATGATTGACAGGTATTAAGGGACTCAAAGTGTGCCAAGGAAATATTCCCCAGACCATTACACTACCATTACCACCACAGATTCATGCTGTCGATGCCAAATGCTGACCCCACCATCTGCGAGACTCGGCAACCTCCATTGTTTTGAGCCTGTGTCCAGTGCAGCCTCTGATTTCAGCTCTTGGCCGACAGGACTGGAACCCGACGTGGTCGTCTGCTGTTGTCGCCCATCTGCCTCAAGGATAATGTTTTTTACGAGATGCTTTCTTTCTTGCAACAGTTGTTTCATGAACTGCACTGTTGCCATAATGATCCATATGATGATGGAATCATTTAATCAATCAATTCACTAATTTATTATCCTTTAGATAATAAATTAGTGAATTAGTGAGAGAAAAAGTATTCAATGAATATTTCTCTTAAGCTTACAAAGACAATATGTTTGACCAGCTTTCTTAAAATGTATTTTCACAATCACATATTGAAGTGAATTGAAAATCTCTATTGTCCACTGTTTTGGAAATTCATCTTCATCTTCAAAAACATACAATACAAGTTTACACAGCACATAAAAGCTTCAGAAGCTTCAGCAGATTAACAAACATGCAGCATAGAAATGTGCAAAAGACATCTGTTAAAAAAGTATTGATAAATAAACGAGTAACTCCCAAATATCAATGGTTCAATATCAGCTTACAAAGATCATATGTTTAACAGCTTTTTATTTCACAATCACATGTAGTGGAGATATATTACGAGCTGAACTTAATTTTCTTTTTCTTTTATATAGCCTATACACCCACCAAAGAAACAAACAAACAAAAAAGAACAAAATACATATACATCTATTTACACAGTTGAATTGAAAAACAGGAGGTTGTCGTTTCAAATAATCATACAGAGGTTTTTAATAATTTGTACTGAACTGAACTTTATTATCGAAAACACACCTGGGAGCGTGTTATTATTATTACATCACATTTGAGCGCCCCCACCAGCAGCAAACAAAAACCGTGTCGTCATCACGTTGCGCCACTAGTCGGTGAAGAGTCCGGAGAGGAGCGAGCTGACCTGGCGGGTGTCGAGAAAGAGCTGTGAACGGGAGGCAACGAAAAAACCGGTCTCCTTGGACGTGTTTTGGCTCTTGTAGCGGTCGGAGGCCATCGCACGGCGCCCAGCGAACGAACCGAGTCAGAAGCAGGACGGACACAGGCGTCAGTTTTTACCGGAGCGGCGGCGCTTTAATGAGCTACTAGCCTCCGTTAGCATCATGCTAGTTAGCCGATGGTGCTAACGCGGCTAAAGCTGCTGAAAGCTGCAAGAAGAAGAAGGAGCTCAGTGCTGCTGCTGCTGTTGTTGCTGCTGCTGCTGCAGGTGGGAAACCACCAAAGAGACGGAGCAGGAGCCGTAATATACCTCACCACCACCGGAGCCTCCTCCAGCGTTAGCATCAGCACCATCATCATCATAACCACCACCACCACCACCATCAAGCTGCTTTTGGTTTGGATACAGGACCAAGAGGAGAGGAGAAGAAGGAGAGGAGGGGGAGAGAGGAGAGGAGAGGCCCCACCACCTTTGTCCAGCATCACATTTCTGAGGTAAACACAGTGTAAAAAAACAACAACAAAGTACAGGATCACAAGTGTGGTGTTTTCCTTGCAGCCGCCGTGGTGTGGTGTGGTGTTACCGCCGGGCAAAGCAGAGAGGGGGCCTGGCTTTAATTAGCCGGCTAACGTGTAGCTTTCGCTGGGTTTAGCCGAGTTAGCATCGCTGTGATGCGGTGATGTGGGGCTTGTTGTCGGGATGAAAACAAGTTGAAGTCGGGGTATTTTTTTTTATTTCAACGCGCCGGAGCTTGTTAGCTACAACTACTTATTTTTATTCTTTAAAGGTTGGATTTGTTTTTTGATTTCTTTGCGCCTGGATCACCCGGGGTTTTGCTAAAACACTGAGCCCTTTTAAAGAAGCTGCACAAACTGAGCTCAGCTCTGTGAAGTGCGAGGAGTTCAAAGCTCGTGCAACACGTTGATTAAACGAGAGATATAAAAGTCGTTTTATTTAATTATGTCGGTGCAATTTAACAAGTGAATTTATCAATTTCCTCCGCGGTCCAGGGTGCAAATATGACCCAGTACGAAGTTAATTTACGACTCACTTCAGCGGCTCGACTCGATAAATCCAATTAACAGGATAATGGCAACCAGCGCTGTTTGTAGTTTGTTCAAAGACAGCAGGTTTAGGGAAACCAAACAAGTATCCCATGCTGCAGAAAACTTTTGATTCTACAAGTTACAGGTGTCACGTTTCTCTCTCAGATACATTTTTACTCATTCAGTCGAAGCAACTGTCGATTGACCAGTTTATTAGGTACAGCCACAAAATCACACCTTTTGTAAATGTTTATTGTTTAATTACAGAGACAGTTGTCTGTAGTTTTGTCGTCACAGTTTTGTGTTTTATTAAGGGGTGTTAGTCTGTTTAATCCACCTTTATTGATGGCAATATGGAGGAGAAAATAGAGGAGAATCCAGTTTCCCATAAATTTGCAACTGACTGTGCATCCTTTTGCAGACGAATGATAGATAAGTTCAATAAAATGGAGAAAAAAATCCCAAATAACTAACTGCTTAAACTGCTTTGTGTATTTTCTCCTACATTTCTGATTGAGCAAAACAAAACAGTCACCTTCTGCACTGTGAAATTAATTTGACAAGTCTTTGGATGTTTCATCAATAGGAAGAAAAAAGGTGTGAATCATTTCTAACAATAATTGTTAGTTGTGGCTGTAGAACATAGATAAACATGGGTGTTTAGCTCCAACTAGAGATGATTGCACGTCTGTGAGTCCTTGAAATCCATCAAAGCTGCTCTGTCTGTACCAGCTCGGTTACCTCAAGGGGATGAACGACACTAACAACTCAGTTCCTCCACTGCATTACCTCAGACAGACTCACAGTTATTTCAATAGGTAGCTCAGCTCCCCTTTATATAATTTCCTTCCCAGCTTTTTTACCCCGTCCTTTTTGTTGATGAACAAAAAAACAACAGTGAAGAATGAGGAGAAAGTTGATGAATAATATATCATAGTATTGCCATGACTTCTGTCCATACACAATGATAATATATTCAGGTCATGAAAAGTTTCTCCAGACGTGTTAAATAGGTTTCTGACACCACGATGTGATGTTTACAACTGGGACTCAACTCTCACGCACTCCGGTTTCAATCTAAATTGTCCCTGTCACATCGTAAATGGTTGGCCACGGGTCTTGTGTTTGCAAACTCAGATCTTGGGACTGATGGTTACACATTCGTGCGAAACAACAGACTTGCATAGGAAAATGCATTGCAAAAGTAAAATAGGTTCAGTTTCACTTCTCTCCACATCCTGATTTAGTCTGCGTTGACCATACGGCGTCTTTGTCCAGTGCTGTGTTTTTTTCTAGTCGAGAACTCAGTCAGGTTTAACTTGAAAGCTGCCGGCGTCGAAGTGAAGGGTTATGGTCGGGGTGGGTGGTTGGCCTCAGTTTTTGAAAGTGATGTCTGACCCCAACGTTAAACCCAGGTCAGGTAGAACGGTTGCGAAGGCAGGTTGAATGACGTACTTTGACTGATTGGGATGCACAGGCGGCACGGGGTTATAGACCAGTGGCACTCATTTCCATTCAAGGGGAATGCAACTGCTTCATGATGGCATTCACTTGACCTATCAGGTCTGAGTCTGTCTTTGAGGAGAGGTTGAAAAAAAACAAAAAACAGCCATGTCTCGGACTGAAAAGCAGCGACTTTAGATCGAAACCTGAGTTTTCTTTTTGCCCAGCCTCTCTGACTCTTGGAAACCTGTATCTCTGCAGTGGTGGAGTGTTTTTTATCAATTCGCCGCGACTGGAACGGCGAACTGTGTCTCTGTCGTCATGTTCAGAATGAAAGTCGTAATAAGCGGGGAGGGGAACAGATCAGGATTTTCTGACAGTTGTATTTTGATAAGCATTGAGAACAACAGAACAACAACATATGCATGATCACAGTCCATCTTCAGTGGCAGTTTCCTAATGCAGAGAGTGTAACCACAGACCTGTTGTTTACACATCGTGTGAGTAGACAAATACTTTATTATTTACTTATCAAATTACATTTGCATCTACGTCAATAAGGCTTTTTTCTGCATGGATGATTCTAAAGAATAGGTTTCTGTATAAAAGGCTGACAAAACCATTAGATGAAGTCAACGTCTCTCTGACACGGTGTCAACAAAAGCTTAAAGGCAGGCTTTATTTCATTTCACTGCCTTTTATTTAGAAGATAATTGAGAGCATTTCACCAATTACAGAGAAATAGACATGCAGCTACAAAGTCTAAGAAGCCTGCAAGAAATGAAAACCTCTTCTCAGTGTCCTTCTACTTTCTCTTTATTGACTTTGCATCAATAGAATTTCCCATAATTATTGTACATTTCAAGAAAAGGAGCTCATCTTGCATTGGAAACTCATTTTTGAATCGGTTACTGGATCAGTGTTTGTCTGTGGGTTAAGTTAAAAAAAAAAATCCCATTTCATATATATTTCATGAACTATATCTGTATAGTCTTTTTGTCCCATATATGAATATAAAACATTGTCTGACATAAGGTGCCACATATCTTAGCTGTGCTCTTGGAACTGATTTATAGAAAAGATCCATTGAAGAGAAAATGTTCTTCACAGACACTCGAAATTATTCAGTTTTATTTGATTTAGAGGCAACAGAAAACAACCACTTTGTTCTCGGGAGGTCAGCCCGTTCAGTTTCGCCTTTAATTTGATAAAGCAGCGACGTATTGAAAGCATATTTGCAAAGTGCCGTGAAGGGCTGCGAACAGACATTAATGAGACAGTGCGATGACGCGACCTCCAGTTTTCAGGAACATTAGTGGAAAATCTCTGATTTTTACGTAAGTTTCGGATCCTGAACCTTCGCTGTTGATATTGAATATTAATATGTTTATCCTTCTTTGCTGCATGGCACGTATATCGTCATTAATCAGAACTGCTGATCTGGTCAGGGTCTGATAATCGATCACTTTGTTTCCTGTCACAAAGGCTGAACTAATTTAGCGATAGGACTGATGATTACACGGCAGCTTTTGCAGCTTCCAGCTTCCCAAATGTGTGGGTTTAAGGCTATTCTTGCCTGATATGACAGCAAACCAAGTGTCTTTATATAGTCATTTTTTTTTATATAAAGGCCTGATGATTATAGATTGTATCGCCTTCGCTGCTGCTACGAGCTGACCAAGACGGCGGGCTGGAGAACAGGCGAACGAGACAAATAATAAACAGATGTGGACGTTCTGTAAAAGAGGATGTTAATTATCGTTGCTCCTCGGATTGACCACATGAATCAAAATGTACTCACTGTACTCAATATGTCCTGTCAGGGAGGCGGGGAGGAGGGGGGGATTTGTTTAATCCTTTATTTGCAAACAGTTTAATGAGAGGAGAGCGTGCGCAAGATGTGTTTGTGTGTGTTCCTCCATCTCCGTGGTCGAGGAGGCTTTATAAATAGTGAGTGACTAGAGAAGGCAAGTACAAAGATATCGCAACAATATCAAGACGAGAATGGCATAGTTTCAGTTCACATGGATCCGTCGTGTGATGAAATACCCCTTTTCTGGCTGTGATTATTGCTGCAAGGCCTTGGAGACTGAGGGACGAGGGGTATCCTAGACTTTGTTTGCAGAAAGCTTCACATTCCCACAGTCCTGACTGTTGCTGTGTTACTGACCCCGGGGCCTTTTCCTAAAACCATTCTCATATGGACAGTGAGATTTCCTGGCTTTGAAGCCGCGTATTGACAAAACACGAAGGGGGTCAGAGGGAGATTGGTTATTAAAGGAGACATATTATGCTGTTCCGTATTTCAGATCATGTGTACAATGTTATAATGCCATATGTCTATGCTGAACCTCTGTGAAGTTGCACAACATGAGCTGTAGGGGTCCTGCTGTAATCCCCCAACGAGATTTCACCTGTTCTGCATTCACTCTGTACCCTTGGTAACGAGACGAGATTTGTGCAAAACCTGACGTCAGGTTTTACCGTCCAATCAGGACAAATGTCCAAACTGCCAGGGTTCTGACCAGGTTCTGACCAAAACAAACCCACGACGCCCGCCCCCAGCCGGCATCTCTCCCTGCTTCCTCATTTTAAAAAAAGAAAAAGGATGCCTCGCGACTTTGACCGGACTTCCTCTGGACAATAGTGGTCGCCTTGACAACGGGACACGCCGGTTACCGGGTGTGCTAAGGCTGTGAGATCGGCTCGGGAACCCGCACAAACACACACAGACACAACTCCCCCTGGTCCACTTCCGTGTCTTCTCAAAGTACTTTCCAAGCTACAACTGTAGATGTGTATCAGTATTTTCATCCATGGCTACAGCCTGCGGGCGGCAACTACTCTAGTCCAGTCTGAAATAACGTGTGTCCAGGGTTTTATCTGCGTTATAAGTTTTGAGGCGGCCGCCGCGCTGGAGTCCTGGTTGAAGCTCATTTTACGGTGTAGAAGCTCAGTGGTGCAGTTTTCAACTCGGTTCAACCAGAGTTCAACTCGACCTCAGCAGGAGGATGGCGTTTGATTTTAACTCTGGCCCAGGCCGCAAGATGCGCGGCTTGTCCCATGCTGCTAATGAGCCCCGCGGGGGCGGGGCTTATTGGGGCTCCGGTACGGTCAAACGAGGTGTTGAGAGTAAACAGACCCACCGGCGCAGAGCGAGAAGAGAGAGAGAAGCAGAGCGGCTCTGGAGAGACGGAGACGGAGCGGTGCAGCTACTGTGAAGCCAGTTCAGTGTGTTAGCGAGGCGAGCTCTCCTGTAGGCTAGCTACTATACGTGGCTCTCTTTTAACCCGGCTAGATCGCCATGGTAGGCTAATTTATGATTAGGTTATGTAGGCTGTAAAAGCGCGGCTGGTGTCAGCTTTACTTTGAAAGTCCACTGGATCTGGATCACGTTGTGATCTGAGGTCTGTGATCAGCTGATCCGCTGCTGTTGACTTTCTCTCTGCGCGCCTCCACCATTGATGTATTAGGTCTCCACCCACAGATGTTCAGCTGAGCTGCGCCTGGGAAACCTCGGTCTGGTCTGCTTGTGGAATCTTCCAGAGCAGAGCTGGAATCTTCCACTGAGCTAGCCAATCAGAGGAAAGCAGCAGCCAGAACGAAGCGTTTCCAGAAGTGGCCGCAATGCAGCTGAAATTGGGATTTTTTACGATACGACTAAATAGTTTTTGGAGCTAAAAATTATGCAGAAATACTCTATAGGTGTTCAAAATTGTAACAATGGGAAGCAAAAAGCAGTAAAATAAGCATAATATGTCTCCTTTAAGGGTGTAAATAGTGGACAGCGGTCAGGTGTCATGCATTCCTCAGAGATGAGACTGTGTGTAGCCTGACTTTGAACTGTGTGTAATGATAATAAAAAGAAAACAAATTGTAACTTGAACATGCTTGAGTGAGACTAATAACTGCTGATCAAGACTGTTTCACAAACTTTTTGTGGAAGTTGCTGATAAGAGATTTCCTGCAGGCAACCGCATTATCCCTCTGAATGTTAACCCAGTTATGAAACGTATCATTTAATCATCGGTTATTGGGAAAATGGGGAAATTGCAACCGTGTAAAAGGTTCTTTGGATCTTTCTTCTGTTTTTCTCCGAAAAGAGTTTTCTTTGTACTGTGTTGTTGTCCCTGTCACTGTTGGGAGAGGGAGGGAACCGACAGGGGGGAAGAAAGTGTTTATTGGCAGTAAATTGAAGTGACAAACAGAGGAGGATTCAGTGGAAGCTTTCACCTGGGTCAAACAAACGTTGATGACGGTTTTAATCACGGGGTGAGAAACCTGCGAGGTGAATCTCATGTTACCAGTCACACTCACATCACTGCACTTTTCTTTTTCTTTAGTCTGGGCAGGATAACAAGTTGGCAGGCTACCAGCTTTCTCCAAACCTTGTCTCATCTTCAAATGATGCAACTGCAAAACGAACTTTAATGGACACCGAGTTTAAAGTCGGCAGCTCGGAAAATAAATGTTTTGAAGTCGCTCCTGGTGCAGGTCGTCGTCCGAGTGTCCAGCAGATGCTCTGTGGTGAACTTTTGTAATAGGGATACCATTAAGATGCAACTTTTCTGTGTGTCTTTGAGTGTGTGTTCCTGATATTTGGCTTTAACCGATGACTTTAAGTCTCAGCTTTGGGAGAAAAAGTTGCATTAAAGTTCAACAATGAATATTTTGAAGCAGAGAAGGATGTTGGATTTTTATTATGTGGACTGTAAACACTTGAACGCCTTTAGCCACTTGTAGAGTTGATACCTCAGTGATACAACTTTCATACAGTTTGTTTACCTCCTCAAACTTTTACTACTGCAACTTTCAGTGAAACTTTGAGTTCAGCATAGCATGGCATGACAGAACAATTGCAATAAATGCAATGAATACACACTAAGAACGAGGGGATATGTGCATCGTATTAAACAGAGGGCTAACAACAGACAGGGCCTTGAAAGCACCAGGTTATAGTCAGAGATTTTTTAAACTCAGGGCTGCAAGCAGTGTTTCAAAATGAAGCATTTCTTTATCAGAGCCAGAAGAGGCAGTGGGAGTGTAGTAGACGTTTTAAAGTTTTTCCTGCCACACACATGGGAAATAACCCCAGGTCACCGAAGATGGCAGAAGCCAGCTGGTCGATGGTGTTGGAGGAGTCGGTGGAAAAGGACTAGAAGAATGTGGACTGAGGAGAAGAGAAGAGAAGAGAAGAGAAGAGAGAAGCAGCTTCTGTGTTGAAGTGGTGGAGTGCTTCAGCAGCGATGCAGTGAAGTGCAGTCTGACCAGAACGGGCAGTCCTCCAGGTCTTCTGGGAAACCAAAACACTGTGCGAGGAGGAGATACTGGCACGTTGGGTCTGAGAAGGAGAGGATAATGCGTGGTTCGTGACATCGGCTTGATTGAGGAATTGATGATGATGATGATGATGATGATGATGATGATGATGATGATGGAGAGTCCAGAGAGCAAGAAAAAAGAGGAGAACAAGTTGGATGTAATAGTCAAAATGGTTTTGAGGATTTTTTTCACAGGTAAAGAGACTAATGAGAGAAAGAGAGAGGAAGCAAGTGTTAGTGTGTGTGTGTGTGTGGGGGGCGGGTTGGGTTTTCAAGTGGTGAAGCGGTTGCTGTCGCAGCAGACTTTTGAATTTAGATGAGAGACTCAAAGCGAGAAGTGATATTTGCGTCGGTCTTGTTAATCACGTGCTTCTTTTTCTCAGCTGCCTCGTTTGTTTCTCATCCAAATTAACAAATTCAGGAAATCCAATGGGTCGCTAAAAAAAAACACACAAGACGAGACGGGAGGCGGCGAGGAGAAGGGCGAGGTGTAGATGTGGAGCATTAGGCGAAGCGAAAAAGCAGACAGCAGGTGTGTGAGTGAGTTGCTGTGTGAGTGAGGCCTGGTGCTGGTAAACGGGGCAATAATGGAAGAAGGAAATGAAATGGTGCAAATCAGTTTGAAGAGGAAAAGAGATTACACGAACAGGTTCTGCAAAAGTTCAGCCTGTTGTTATAGCAGGCATTGTGTGTGTGTGTGTGTGTGTGTGGGCACAGGCACTTGAGAGAGAAAGTGAGATCAAGGGAAAAGGAAATTAAAGGGCTTTTCCGTGGGGAGGTCCAAGTCGCCCTGAGGAGAGAGGGATCTCCCGTCTCGGTTGTATTTTATATAAGAAAGTCATTAAGCAGCAGCAGCAGCAGCAGGAATGGACGGCATTCAGACCTGGAAGAGAGAGAGAGAGAGATGGTTCAGGCAGGTCAGACATTTGGATATTAAAACGCATGACAGAGCTTTTATATTCACACCCATCTCCAGAAAAACACTTTAGCTCTCAGACTTTGTTTATTTATTTTTTTTACTGGTCTTAGCCAGCAAGTTGCAGCAGCAGCAGCAACAGGAACACAGCCCACACAGATAAAGTAGCTGAGCCAGGTGATAACGCACTGATTACCTTGTGTTCTCAAAGCTCAGCTCGGCGCAAAACCACCGTACTGTTGTTATTGTTGTTGCTGCGGATGTTACAGGGAGTAAAAAAAAAACACAACACTGACCAAGGTTTAAGGTAATTACTGGAAAAGAGGCAGATAAACTGACAGCTCTTTTCTTCTTCTGCGTTTTAAGGCTCAGTGCTGCAGAGGTCGGAAATTTGGCACAAACATTGAGTCGGACTAGGGATCTAAATGAGCGGAGTCAAAGATCTCGGTGATGATGCAAAACATGTATTTTCTATGTTGAATGAAGAACTGAAACACTGATTTTGACACAATTAAAGGGGAACTATGCAAGTCCAGTCTCTTTTCCGCTGTGTTGCTAACCCTCCTCCTGGCCATGTGCGTTTGTTTACAACAAAGCTGACAAGAAATCAATCAATCGAGCAGTAGACAACGTTATATGTCATATACGATGTTACGATGTGTATATTTGTGTAGTTTTATCTGTCATAAACAAGAGATTACAGGTTACAGGGCGTGTTTATGCCACAGAGATGAGAGCTGGGACTCCAGCGCGGCAGCTCAGATCTTACAAGGTTGGTTTTCAGCCAAGAGATGCTCGATGCTTGTAACAAGTTACAAGTCATTCACAATTACTCCACAGCTGTTTCATTAAGTTGTAAATGTAGCATAGTTCCTCTTTAATACAAATATCTTATAGGATAAATCATTACGGTCTGCAGTATGACCATCGCTGCCGTCGTTCAGTGCTGCAGCCGAGGAAGAGAAGGAGAGGTTGTGACCACATTTCCTGCAGCTCGACTGGTTGATACAAACATGCATCTGCATAATGTTTTATTACAGTCACTGTTTCCTCTTGTCCTGGGATCAGAGCAGAGGCCTCACAGTCCCTCATGTAGCTGTTACCGGCCACACGAATGCTAACATTTGCTTTTATGCCCATTATGAGAACGGTGGCTTGTTGAACCTGTGTGGAAGTGTGAATAGCTTCTAGTTTGATATTGTGAAAAAAAGTCAGTAAACATTGTGATGTAATAATAATAATAATCCCCCAGTTCTATCACAGAAGTACTGTTATTAAACCAAACCTAGCATTTAATAGCTGCTGCTGCTGCTGGTGGTGAGGTATCAGGAGAGAGCCTGTGTGTTTGTGGTCGAACACCGGAGGGAAGCTGTTGTTTATGAAGACGAGTGTTTTCACACATCAGCCAGATAATGCACTGCAGCACTGATCCCATGCAGAAACATTAATAGAAATATTATTTACACTTAATATTGTTTTTTGTTCTGGTTTTATGTGAATTTTCAATTGCGATGTTAGACCGCTTCGTGTGCAATGCGAAATCTCTGTCTCTTCTCACCTCCTTTTAATTTGTTTGTTATTAATTTATTCACTTCTCGCGCCCTCCAGTCATTCACTATGTTGCTTATTCTTTAACAGACATTAATGCAAAACATTATCTCATGCTTTCACTGTCCTATTTCACGTGTTATCCCATTTTCTTACTAGATTTCTTAAATTTCCTCCTTGATAAGTCTGAATTCTCTCACTGAGGATTTCTTACAAGCGTTGAGTGTGTCATACAGTTGTGAATGGCCCTCTGCTCTGTTTCTGTCAGGCACAAGGAGCACGTTAATAATTCAGTGTTGTGCCATGTAGTTCTGAGTTGGTTAATGAACACAGAGAGGAATCTCTCAAGGATTTCACTTTGATGTGGACTGTAGTGCGAGCGCTGGGTGACACAGCGCAGGGACGAGAGGAAGCGGAGCTGTGGGACCAAAACTGTCATAATATTATAGTTCAAAATCATGATAAGGTCAAATATGGATAGGAGAGTGTTTCTTAATCCCGTCCTGTGAGGGATACCTTCTGTTCTGCTTCTTGGTGCTGTGGTGCAGAACAATCTCAGTTTTTTTTTTTTTTTTTTAGCTCTTCCAGTGGCCTTTCACTTGTCGTGTTTACAGGAACATGTGATGGGACGGCGTTCTTCTTACAGAGAGGAGTCTGTCTCTACTCAAAGTAAATGTTCCTTATTTCATTGAATGATTTACATTTTTAGGAGGAAGTTCATCTGATCTTCCACCTCACCTGGCTGTCAGACAATGACTACATGTTCTGTTTTGTTTCGCTTCACCCCGGCTCAGGACCAGACTTCACATTCTCATACACAAGAGACTGACGCGTACTTCTGACAGGCTTTTTTTTTTTCTTTTTTATCAGACCACCGACTTGTACTTGGTTTGTACTTGTGACTCTGCAGAAAATACGTCATTTGAAGTCTAGAAACCTCCGAAATATTCAGTCAAGATTCAAGAGATTTGTTGTTTAAAGGTTCATCAAAAGGAAACATTTTTAAAAAATAATTCAGAAGTCAAGATTCAATTGACTGATTTGTATATAAATAATTGTTTAATAAAGTTGTTTATTTCATCTGTCAGGATAAAGATCCAGGAACATTAGAATTTGATGTTTGGCAACCAGTTTTGGAGCGAGAGTTCTACACCTACTGGTCAGGAGGAACTTAGTCTGGCCTACGGAAGTGCTTAGGAATTAGTCCCCAGGAGTCCCCCCGGAAAAGGGAAACATCAGGAACAGAAGTTATACAAAAGTTTTAAACCGGTTTTTCAAAGGAATAAGTTTCAAGGCAATAAAAAAGACAAAAGAAAACATCAGAAATAAGACTCTCCTTCTTCTTTGGAGGAGAGTCTGGCGAGCGAGACTAGGAGGAACTAAACTTGTAGCTATCACCTTTAAGTTGTTTATTATCTGCAGGATAAAGATCCAGGAACTTTATTTTGCCATTTTGTGCACAGACAGGCTGCGTACAATAGGAATTAGTCCCCCAGGAGTCAGACTGAGTTAAAAAGTTTAAAAAGAATTTTAAAGGAATAAGTCGAGGCAAAAAAGACAAAGAAAACATCAATAAATAACATAGATGAATAAAGCATACAGAAAAAGCTGCCAAAATATATTTTATACACATATACACAGAAATGTAAACATGTGCTGTGTAAGACGCCGTCATCTATGAAGCTTTATTACTAAGATCCTTGTAATTTCAATGATAATGTGAAGCAGTCGGAAATCATTCACTGCCCTCATACATTCAGACTGATGTGCTGCCGGTGTGAAAGGGGGGTTGTAAGTAGCAGACCCATCTCCAGCCTCGGTGTTATTATTTCCCGTCTCCGACTACGCGGAGGCTCAGGAGGCTTTCAGCTCAAAAACCTTTTCCATTTCTTTTCCAACACAGTTAGAAACTCTTCTGCCGCGTCGCCCTCCACCCACAACTCGTTCCCTCTCAAATGCCCCCCCACCACCACCAGTCCTTCCTTCTCTGCAGCAGCAGAGGTGCAGGATGAAGAAGAAGAAAAAAAAAAAAAAAAAGGAGGGAGGCCTCTCCCAGCGGAGGTCCTGTTGGCAAGGAAACGGCTGTGTCCTTGTGAATGGAGGCTTCTCTTACAGGCCCGGTCGGGGGGTCCCCCACTGTCTCATGGCCCCGAGAGGACGTTGTTAGAAATCTCATGAGCAAACCTTTTAGACTGTGCACTGAACTCTGGGTTTATACGCCGCTCCGACTCGGTGGTGGTGGTGATGCACTTTGTGGATTTTTCTATAAATCCTTGTCTGTGTTGGTTTTGTTATAAGGTTGTGCGCCGCAGCAGCGTCCGTCCACAACTTGTGATCGCTTGAGTGCTTTCATTCATTCATTCATTCATCCGCTCCTTCTTCACGCTGAATATTAGGGGGGGGCGAAGTCGTGAACCTTTTCGAGAGACGGGCAAATCGACTTTCACAGCGTTTCTGCTCCCGAAAGCATTTGCAACCTGATGTGCCAGATGGTTTGTTACGCAGACTTTTCCATCTGGGAAAGATTTATGTTTGAAACAGTTTGGGAAAGGGCAGGTGATTTAAAAAATAAATAAATAAATACTTTTCAGGTGATTAGAAGAACCATCTGTCTGACCCCCCCCTCCTCTCTAACTTCATCAGATTCTGCATCACTCCCAGTTTGGCCACCTGGTAAAACAAACTCGTGCCAAAGGGGAAGAGTGAACAGCTTTCATGGCCGTTCTTTGATCTATTGATTACTATATTAACTCCTCTGATAAAAGCTGTTGTCGCACCTAATAGCACTTTTCCACGACACAGTTACAGCTCTACTCGACTCGATTTAGGTCATTTTCCATTACAGCAGAGTTCTTGCTCTCTTTTTGCGTTCCCCCTGTCAGCCACCAAACGCACAGCAGCCGTTTCACTCGTGTGAAACAATAACAACAGTCTCAGATCAGTGGTCGCTGCTACTGGTGGGTGTTTTTTTTATTATTGTGAAATAGCCAGTTATGATCTACTAGTGACGACACTCTGGTCCAATCAGTGGCCGGCAGTTGGTTGATGTCACAATTTAGTATCGGCTCGGTTGGCTTGGGACCTCGGCTGAGGCATTATACATTTGGACTAAAAATATAAACAAATGTCTCAGGCTGGGTCAGCCAAGAAATAATGCTGATGAGTCTGGCCGCTGGCTCAGAGATGCTTTTCCGAAGCAAAACAATTGTTTACATGTTATATATTTTAAAAAAAAGAGAATGATATGACTAGTGCACATTGCGATGGTGATGCTCAAATTGTGCAGCCCTACCCTGCGTAGCCATCTTCTCATTTCATATGACAAAACAACTTTTTAAGATTGTTTGTCTCGTGGCTCTTTGGGCTTGACCAATAACGACCGGTTATATTGGCTGGATTAGATTAGTCGAGTCAAGCCGAGTAGCGCTAGTGGAAAAGGGCCATGCGACATGCCTGTGGCTGTCAGTAGTTCCTCCTTCATAAGACGCAGATTGGTTTGGCCACGAGTTTTAAGAAGAGCTTGGAGTCTGACTAGATGGACTCTGACTCGTGAGAAATCCAGCTGTCTTTCTTGCAGATGGTGCCGTGATTATTTTGGCGTATAGTGCAACATGAGTCACAATTTTTTTAATGTTACTGATGGAAAAAAAAGGGAATTTATACTTTTTATTTTTTAATGGCTCTGTGCAACAGCGTGTACATGCTCCTCTACATCTGGGTCACTCGTGACTGTGATAACGTTTTGATTCACTGCTACAGCCCTATACTTGAAAGGATAATAGCATGGTTGTGTTGATTGGAAAAATTCTGACGCCCAGTGACTGTCTTCACACAATTGATCAAATACTGTTATGCAATTTAAAAAAAAAATAAAAAAAATCAGTGCACAGACTAGAAATTCCTTTTCAAGGAAAGTTTCCGTGCACCGTCTGTATGATTTAAGATCCGTAGAAGGAGATGGTTTGAATAATATGAATAGAAATGAAGGACAAACAAAACCAACAATCAAACAGGGAGGACACCAGTAATTATGGGTTTCCTCTGATTGGTGTATTTTTCCTGGACGAGAGCTGGTTGCCTTTGATTATATGGAGCCAAAGCTTGTGTGACATGAATTTGTTCATCTTCCAGATTGCTGCGTCTTTGTTGGTGTGTTAACTAAACTGCGGTTTTACAGCTTAGTGGGTTTTGAACAATGATAACGATCAGTGTCGTTTCCACGAAATGTGAATCTGTCTTTGATAAACACTGGATTTTTAAAACAGTCTCCATTATAAGTTCAGTGATTTGTCTGTGGATGGACAGTCAGTGGTGGCAGATTTCCCCGTAACCAAGCGACCGACGACTACAACGACTATATAAGCAGACCGACCTGACAACCAGATCAGGATCACATTTGCATAAATAAAAGGGGGGGAAATTAGGGCTGCGTGATCTTCTCCACAGTCAGATTTTTGTCTTGTGATGCTGTGAAATTGTCCATTCTTTGTTGACAGTCCCGTCACGTCCCTGCGAGCCAAACGCTGCCTTTACAATGTTTGTAAAAAGAAAAAAAAAAACACCAGGATAAGAAATAAAACTAAGTGATGTGTTCTGTCTGTTGTGATCTTTAATCACATCACATCGCAGCGTAGCACCTTCAGACAGACAGCGATTCAGTGACAGTCAACACTTGTTGCACTGCTGCTGCTGCTGCAATGGGAGGAAAACAAGACAAATACACAGTGTTTGACTTTGGTAAAAGACACAACATGTCAATATCTCTGTGTTTGTTGATCTCTGAAATCATCATCCACCGGAAAACCCTCCGATAATAAGCATTTCATCAGGAGTCAGTTATAAAAACCAGTGTCGTACACAGTCACTGCTGCACTGGAAAGAGTTATTGCCGATTCCCTCTATTAATAAGATGGGAAATGTCTAAATTAATCCGTGATTAGATGCCTTAGGGGGTGGAAACCTGCGAGTGTCTGTCCTCTGTGGACAAGGACGGTGAACGACTGACCTAATTATTCATTTCCAAATTCCACAAGAAATGAAAACGTCAGTGCAGCAGCAGCAGCAGCAGCAGCAGCAGCAGCATCCCGTCCTTGTCTCTTCCCTGCACGCAGGTGTCTACGGCTGACACACTTTTCATTGCCTATATTGTCTCCAGAAATGCTCGTAATAACCGTGACCGGACTGCATTGTTGCATGTTAATAATAGTTTTTCTACACACATTAGGAATTTACCATGCTAGTAATTTTCTACCGCGCCATAAAATCACCTGAGGCACTTTTCAGAAATTAGGTCTGAAATTCAGTATTTAGTCTGGGGAGTCTGTGCATTGTGTTAACAGAGATGTTTCGGCTTTTCTGAGGTGATGTATTACAGCACAGAAATTGGCTTGAAATTGCTGATTTCGGAGTTATGTAGATCACGCTGTCTTGTCCCACATTCCTGTTCTTCTACATGAATAATGCACTGTTTATCAAAGTTATAGTAGGTAGACTGTCTGTCTGCTGGAGCTGCTCCGCTCTGCCGCGGTTCTCATTTACTGTAACTCTAAAATGCATCTTACGGGAAGTTGACAGCTTTAAAGCGACTATAATCTACATTTTTATGGTTAGATATTGAATGTCAGTGTGAATACAGTGACCGATGTGAAAGATTTTTTTTTTTTTCTTGTGGCAGCGAACCCACAGAGAATAATAACCCGAATCTGCAGCGCCGGCTCGGCTTTTACCGACATTTTTGAAGCGAGTTTCAGCTCATTGTTTAGCTGGATGGTCATCATCAGTTTCACTGTCTCGGTTCACGCTCGCTGCTCTCAGTATCATTTTCGGTCACAGCAGGAAACTGTTGTCAGTGAAATGGCTCTAAAAAAAACCAACAAAACAACAAAAACCCACTTTGCACCACATGCTCAGTGACAATGAATGGACAGAATTGGTAAAAAAAAAAAAGCTGCTAAATGCTCCACTGTGCTCACCCGCAGCTAAAGAGGAGAATATTTCAGGAGTTGACAGACACGGGAGTCATTACTCGACACAAACATGACGTCAAATAACAGTAATTTTGCGCCTCGACTGTTGGTTTGAGCATCAAAATAGTTTCATTTTCTGTCAGTAAACTAATAGATTAAGAGGATGTTTTAGCTTCTCAGGATGAAAACGCTTTTGATGCTGACATCTTCTTCATGAATTTAAAATTAAAGGGATAGTTCACCCAAAATTGAAATTTCATTATCTACTCACCCTCACGTCGACTAAGGGCTGGGAGCATTTTCACAATCCTCCGTGGCTTCTCTGAGGTACAGGAGCCTCGGCGTAGCAGTGCATGTCCATATAACAGTTGCAAATGGACACCGGCGGTCTTCGTAACAAAAAGACATACCAAAAAACATCCAAATACCTCCATACTGCTCGTATGTAATGTCCGTCTTGTATTGAAACCTCGAAATGCGAAATTGTCCTGAAAAAAATTCAATAAGTCTATATTTCAAGCTTGTTTTGTAGCGAAATTCTTCTCAAAGCTCCTCTTCCTGGTTCATCTAAATTTGATGAACCGGGAAGAGGAGCTTCCGCTGCAAACAACTCCTCAAAGCTCCTCTTCCTGGTTCATCTAAATTTGATGAACCGGGAAGAGGAGCTTCCGCTGCAAACAAGCTTGAAATACAGACTTCAATTCAATACAAGACGGACATTACATACGAGCAGCATGGAGGTATTTGGATGTTTTTTGGTGTGTCTTTCTGTTACGAAGACAGTTGGTGTCCATTTGCAACCGTTATATGGACATGCACTGCTACGCCAAGACCCCCTGTAACTCAGAGAAGCCATGGAGGACTCTGAAACTTCTCCCAGCCCTTAGTCCACATGAGAGTGAGTAAATAATGAGCGACATTTCAATTTTGGGTGAACTATCCCTTTAAAGAACCAGGGAGTATAGGACTGTGATGAAGAACCGAGAGCGCCGCTATAGGAATGTGTTGTGCATTGTCACGGTAGGATATCCTCCCTCAGACGTGACCTGGGTGGCTTTCCGTCAGGGACGTCGGCAGCTGGCAGCTCAGTTAAAGTGCCTTTAAGTCCATTAGAGGATAATCCTGCAGGGACAGTGGCAGTGAACAGAGGGACCGGGCAAAACAACCCCATCACTTCACTTTCCTCACTTTTTTGTTTTTTTTTGTTTGTTGTTGTCATCCGAGTGTGTCCCCCTCTCTCCACCAAACACATGGCTACCATATGCTTTCTTTATTTCTCCGTAAAAGGAAAAACTGGCCTCTTGTAAACATGATGTAAAAATAGAAAAAACAAAACAATGACGTGAGTTCTGCTGCTGCTGCTGCTGCTGCTGCTGCTGCTGCTGCTGCTGTGTGACCCCCCAAATGTTTTAGCTCTGCTCTGAACAAAATTGCACTAGATGGAGGTGCGTTTTTTTCACACGACAACATGAACGTTTACAGGTTTTTCTTTGTTTGTGTGTTTCTGCTGCTGCTGCTGCTGTTGTTTTATCTTTTGTACCTCACAGTTGTTTTCTAACCTTTTTTTTTATTGCTTTTCTCTACACTTTCTCCAGCTTCCCACCTTTCGCCGCCGCCCCTGGCTCAGTCGGTGGCTCAGCAACACTTCAAAGGGGAAAGGTCTGCGGCGCTGCAGATAACACGCTGCAGGCCCTTGAGTGACAGGTTTGGCCCCTTCTGTGTCTTTATATGAAACTGTTTCTTTACTGATGTTTCTAGTGATTTATTTCATTATTTTTTTTCTCTTCTTCTTTAAAACCACTCTGTCTTCAATTTTCCATTGTTCTGCTGAGCCTCAGGCCTCAGCGCTCGCTTGAACAGCCTCACTGCCCATCAGCAATTGAATTAAATTGTGCAGTGTTATAGTTACTTTTTCATATTGTTAGTTTTAGCTGGTTTATTTCAGCATGTTGCATAGGATGAGTCTTAAATTATTCAATTGGAAATTACACATGAATACAAACATTTTTATGAATGGGATGGAGAGATATGGTTTGAGTAATTATGTGTTCGTCAAGACCGGGTGTCGTGTTTAACACCACAATGTTTCTTCTTTCTTTTTCTCTGGTGACATAGATTAGAAATTGGTTCCTTCTCTAAGACTGACACCTCTAAGAGCACCTCTACGTCAGATATTTTTGCATTTTTCTTTTCTAATATAGTGAAATATTGTCTTTATCTTCCTTCTGCTTTCATCGAACCTCTCTGCATCATGTTCCTAAACATTATCTGATATTTTATTTGTAAATTACTGGGATAATTCAAAGAAAGACCTTCCTATTTGATGATAATTATAAGAAAAAAGGAGGAAATGGCTTGTACCGTCAGAAAACATTCGCCTTATTCAAATCTGACCCATCTAATTGACTGCTAAAAAAATAAAGTGGGGGAAAAGTAAATGTGCAGTGATGTCACAGATCATAAATCCGTCTTTCGGTCAATCCTGGAAGGCGACCAGTAGATCTGAGATGAGGAAACGTCTCCTACGAAACCCCTCTCAAGTGTGACGGATAAGCGTTTGGATCCCTGATCCATGTTGGAGCACTTTGAGGATTTTTTCAGAAGTCATTGCATCTTTTGGCTTATCAGTGTTTCCATGGCAGCAGCACGTTGGCGTTCAGGTTGCTCATGATTTCCTGTGGGATAAAAGACCTCTCGCTCTGCTTTTGTGAGAACATCTTTGTCCTGAAGACAGCCAATAACCATCTGTTAGACAAAATAATTAGAATACGTTTTATTTTATTTTTTTTTAGATTCTGCCATTTATCTTCCTTGATGTGATACCGAATAGCAGATCATGTGTCATCATCAAGACTCGTTATCTGCTATTAGAAACCAATTTACAGTTGAATGTTTACAATAAACTACCCTCCTCTGCATCCGAGGTAAACTGAAGTCTACCAAAGGTCACACATTGAGAGACAGATAACTGTTGCCTGGGATCATTTTCTCCCCTCTCTCCTCAGTGTGTTGGAACATTTAGTAACATATCTGCTGGCTGAATGTTGATGAGATGCAGATTAGGCCCGTGACAAAATCACAAATCAAGTTTTGTGATAATAAACAGCAAGAGAGAAAAATGCGTATCTGCGGTTCATGTTATATTTTGCAATATCAAATCACACATATTTCTGTGTCAGTTCACTGTAAGCAGCTCTCTGCCTTAACAACAGCAGACACTTTTTTGGACCATGGACTTTTTTTTTGGGACAGTTGATTTCTCACAGATCGACTCTCTGTTTGTTTGTTACTTGTTGAGCAAATGGTTTGATAAAGGTCTGAGTGGCCTCTTTGCTTTTGATTGCACTTGCAGTGAAGTCCAGCAACAGTTGTCAACAACAGTTATTCTCAGTTATCCTTCACCTCACCTGGCCCTGGCGTCCGGTGCAGTCCCTCTGCTCTTCTTCTTCTCTTCACTGTGAGTGCAGCGGTCCCACGGTCCAGAGAGCTGAGGACGGAGGAGCATGGCGACTCTGACCGATGAATTTTCTTTTCATCATCATCATTACAACATGCATGATAAACACACTGCAAAACGTTGCCTTAAATGGGATGATTAAGTTTTATTTTCAGATGCCGTACCTTCACACTCCTACACCTCATACCTGTAACCTGAGCTAGACTGCCAGACGTAATACGTACCTGAAACGTGCCCACGTGGCATCCATCGATCGGAATATTTGTTCTGGCACGACTTGTTTTCTGTGTTTTTGTGTGTGGCAGCGTTACAGCACCACTACAGGCCTGGTGTATGTACTACAGCTTATTGAGGAGTTTTTAGAAAAACACAGGAACAGGAACCTTTTTTGGCGGCGCTACCCACTCGTTTAGCTGTGTTGCTCATTCCATGAATGCACGATCCTTAAACGTTCTACCTCATTGTAAAGGCTTTCCAGCAATATATAATACAACACATGTCCAATTGGTATTATTATGATGAAAGTGCTGTCGGATTACTTTTTAGCGTGGAGAAAATGAGACTTAATGTTTCATCCACTGGCGTTTAGGGAGATAAACAGTAGGCGGAGGTAATTATTCTATACTGTTTGAGTCGTACCAAAGAGGATGCAACAAGATGCTGTAATCCTAAGAGTCACACCTTAAGTAATGTACATTTTGACGTAGAACACATGATGTGTCACAGTTGTAGTCTCCTCATCGCTCCAGAAAGATCTGATGATTTCATCCAATGCAGGTTTTTTTTGTGTGTGTTTCTTTAGAAGAGCACTGGATCAGTTGAGATTCATGTATGCTATGATTTATTCACTTAGTCTGTTTCCATTGCACTTTGTTGCATCGTGCTTGTATGGCTGCACCAAACAAATCTCAATTGCAATCAGGATACATATCAAAGTCATTGCATTATTTATTTATTTATTTTTCTTCACGGTGAGACTTTAGTGAATGTTTTCAGAGCAGTACACACGCAGAGAGAATTAAAAGTAAAACAGCTGAGCCTGTGCGTGTCGGTGTCCTGATGGAAAGATGTCTGGAAAAAGCATGAATTGATTTTTTTTTTTTGTGTGTGTTGAAAAAACATTAATCACTTCTGAATCAACAGTGTCCCCCCATGCATGTACTCTGTCATTAATTCATCCTGCTCATTAGTTTTTTTGTTTTGTTTAGTAATGTCTGCTCTGCATGACTGAAATGTGAGCTAGTTTGCTGCAGGGAAAACATCTTTTTCTTTTTTTTTCTTTTCCTCCCGACCTCTAACTGCTGAGACTCACAGCTGCAAATTGTGTCATGATGATTGTTGTGATGTTCAGGTCTCAGTTACTCACCGTAGAGAGAAAGATCCAGGACTTGGAGGAAGAAGCCGTTGTGGAGGTGGGGTCGCAGAGGAAATGAGGCTACATTCCTGCGGTGATTTATGAAGTGTCTTTCACACTCTTCTCCGCACCGCTCGGCTAGTTTGCAGCTGCTTCAGACAGTTTGCTGGCCGTGCATGGCGGAGGGTGGACCCGCGTCAGTCTACATATTGAAAGGATGTCATTAGATGCTGTACCATTTTTGAAAATTGATACTATATGTGTTAAGCTGAAGTGAATTACGTTACGCTTAGTGGTTTAATACAGGAGCTGATGCCCCAGCTCCCTCTCCCTCTTTCCCGCCGTAGCATCCCCAGTTAGTTCTTTTGAGGCTGTGGTTGTTTCTCATTCATGAAAAAAACAAAAACATCCAGAGTGACGCTCATTGGGATCCCAGAGCTCGCAGCTGGAAAAACTAATTGCTGACACACTACTCAGTGAGTCACGTCTTCAGACTGGGTCCAATGTGACGAGACGAGGCCTGTTTTATTATTAATCTGTTAGAGACTCTGCTCCGAGCGCTGCTGTGTGAGAACATGTCGACCACACTGGGCTTGAAGTTCACACCTCCAGCAGGAATTAAAGACATTTCATTCTGGGTTGTGTTGGAATAACAGTATTTAGACGGCCTATAAAATACTTTTACTCTCTGTGAGGTATGTTACGATATCTGTTACGTGACCTGCGTTGATTATTCACTGCATGCTGTTAAAATCTGGAGCAGTGATCTCTGTTTACATTTCATTGTTTCGCCCTCTGACATGTTTCAGAATGAGATATTAGGGTGTTTTCACACATACCGAAGCGGAAATTACACATTGTTCAATAGGGCTGGGTATCACTATTGATTTACTGAATTGATTATAATTCCCAAGGCTGTCGATACTGAGTCATTAAGAGATATTTCAGATCAAATATTGCTTGGTTATGAAAGAGATTTAAACAGAACTAATGCTGCTTATTGTACAAAGATGGAACTCTCTAACCTGATGCATAATTAAAAATATTAATGTTTACATTAAATATTTACCAAAAAACAGTTACATTAATGCACATTAACATAACCCACTCCAGAAGTCAGCAGTGCAACTCTTCTGTACAGTTGTAGGTGATGATTCAAGCACTGCATTGTGCAGTGTGCACATTTCATGGACACAACAACATGTAAACAGCAGCGTGATCACAGATCTCGATCACATGGCTCTGTGATCTCGTCCAGCTCGTCTCACACGATCTCACAAACAGGAAATTGCACACATCAAAAGATCAATCTAAGGATTTTATGAATCGATATCAGATATTTCAAATGAAGATCGATATGAATTGGAAAGTTGTTTTTCAGCTTTGTTTTCAGATGTCAGATGAAACTCTGACAAGTAACGCCAAACTTTAACAATGGAGACACAAGTAACGCAGTGCACAAGTTATTTGTAGCTAGCACCCCGCGGGTCATTTCCACTTATATCGTTTGTATTATGCACCGCTCTCTGCAAATAATAGATTTTGAGAATGAAGCGCGGCTGTGGGAGCAAACTACAGGATTCGTTTCAGCTCCAACTTGTGGCGTACACCAGGTAGTTGGTGTGGAGCAAACCAGAGTTCGACTAAAGCTGAACCGAGACCAGCCGGGTCGTGTTCACACTGACTCACCCGTACTGCACTCGGGCCTAAAGTTCAACTGGGTCGACATAACTAAAATATCGGTGGGCCTACAGGTATTTCAGTCAAGTGCTGTTGTCTCTAAACAGTGTCTCTCCACTTGAGTCACATTTCAGTCGCATCTTGCATAAGATTTGGCCAGAATTTGAAAAACAAAGGGACGACTATTTTGAAGAGAGCCCTCGTACCATTAAACTATCAAGAGCACAATTATTCTTGTGTTAAAATATGTATGTGGGTACAGCTTCGAGTTTGGTTTTATGTAACTTCTGTTATTTAGTCGCTGATTTTGTTATTACATAACAGCTGTTCTCTTTTTCTTTGTGTGAAAGAATGAAAAGCAGAGTGTGTTGATTAGGTTTAATGCTGACCTTTAATTACATTTGAATCAGACTAAAATTAATCTATAGATAAGATAAGTGCATACATAACCAGAGCAAATTTTCCTCTCTTGTGAAATAAGGACCGTAATGAGAACAATGATTTTTGTTCACTAAAGATGGCTGTTTTATTCATCCACATGTGGACTCTTTTTTTTTTTCTTTCTATTTGGCACATCCAAATCCAGCTGACCCAGACTGGAGCTGCAGGCATCCACAACCTGGGCCTTGCTTCACTCTTAGGCCTATTTGGAAACACTCTGCAGCACTTTTCCTAGAAAACACTGTACTGGGGCTCATGAAGAAATTAGAAGCTGGCTTATTATTGCAACTCTGAATTACATGAGTTTGTCAACATGTAGCTCTCAAACTGGGCCAAACGGAAGCAGCTAAGATTTTAAAAACAACAGCTGAGTCGTATAGCGACTAGTGCATGCGCATGGCATCCTCTTCTTCAAGTGAAATGACTCCAGGTTGCTGCTAAAGCTACAGCTGCACTAATATGTTTTTGTTTTAAAGGGGAACTATGCAAGTTTGTCACTTTTTCTGATATTTTCATTGTTGTAAAAACTCACTGCGAACTGCTAGATGGAAGGCAGAGAGCCTCCATTCTCCCTGTAACAAGTCATTTAACCAACACAATTACCCTGAATATGTTTAGTTAAGGTCCAAATCTTTGCATAGTTACTCTTTAAAATGCATCTTTTGGAAACAACCCTGACCTGGTTTTATATTGAAAACCCAGTGGTTGCATTGCAGCGAGTGTGATCATTGAGAAACCATGACACAGATGTCGACAGTCACTCCCTGATTGGGTCTTATCTCCCTTGACTACCAGGGGTGAATATAACACAGATAATGAATTAAAGTTTTATTGGCCTGGTTGTTTTTGCTCACAGCTGTTGTGCAGTCCAGCTCCAGCGCTGCAGCTGACTTTGCTGACACTTGTTCAAAGTATTATTATTTTTTTAAACTTAACGAGCTGCACAGAGGTCGATCTCAGACATGTATATTGTGAGCTGCATTTAGGCAAATCAATATGAGATTGTTCTGAGTGGTGAGATGGGTCCACCCTGAGGGGAGCGGTCTCCTCCACAGTGAAACAATAAGACGACCCTTCATCTTGGTTTTCCCCTATTTTTCTTTTACGTTTTGTCGTCCGCCTGCATGTGTCAGATTGCTGAATTCTGAGGTTTTCTGTCTGACGACCATCTCTATCGAGGTCTCACGGTTATCAGATGTCAAACAGCTGGATGGGCTGTCTGGGCATCTGTTCATTTCCCCAAAAACTCGATGTCCTCCATATCCAGTTTTTTGTTGTTTACGTCAACTTTAGAAATCCTATTCTCCTGACACGAGCCAACTCTTCTGAGCTGTCGGGGGATCTAGTGGGGGGCCTAATTATATTTGTAGGCAGCGGCTCAAAACCATCAGCTTGATTTCTCACATTAAAGCACCTTTGTCTGTGTTATGTTATGACCTGTTATTAAACAAATTATACCTGAGGGTGCTTTTTCCATTTTTGGGGCTGTTTGTGCAGTGAAGGTTTAAGAATTTCAGCAGAAGAAGAAACACATGGATTAGTTTGGACTCTGCTGCTGTCGACTAACTCATGTTCAGAAACAGAGAAGTCTGAGTTTGTCTGTGTGTCTAGATATAGTTAGTTATCAGCTCTGTTTCAACAGGCAGATAGATAATCAGCCCGGGGAGGTGATGCTTTTAGCCGCTGCACAGCCCCACCTGTTTAAAAAAAAGAAGTATATTGTGCACATGTAATGAACGCGTTGCAGGATAAAAGTCTCTGTGAGTTTTTATGGTGTGTCAGAAATCTGATACCTGCCGGACACCACCTACTTTGTATAATTTGGACAAAAGCTGAGTGTCAGGGAGGGAGCGCAGCAGCAGCAGCAGCAGCAGCAGCAGCAGCAGCAGCACCCAGCAGGTGTTGAAATAACATACTGGAAAAATATTAATGGCTCCTCCTCCTCCCTAATGCTGAATGTGCAACAGCTTGACTCCCTCAAACTGTCAATGGGCGAGAGCTAATGGTATGTTGGCTTGTTCACAAAAAGCGTGAAAACATCTTGCACCAATTTATTTGTCTAGCCTGAACACCGAGGAAGAAGACGGAGGTCACATTTTCACAAATACTTACATGTTTGACGTGTCCAATGTTTTTTGTTTGTTAAACTTTTTGTAGAAACAACTTTTGCTGTGTCACCAGTTTCTCTTGTTTTCAATAAAAAGTGTCGGCGTGTTAATCGTAGCAGTACACTGGGTTGTGAGCAGCTGCCCCCCCTCACCCTCCCGCCCCCCCTTACCCCTCCTCCACTCTTCCCATCAGATGAGACAGGAAGAGGTGACACACATGTGGTGGTGACTCACTGTTTTCATGCTGATGCAGGTATTGTTTCTTGTGCCAGGTTGTTGAATAGATCTGTTGTAGTTTGTAATTTCTTTGGCAAAGGTGTGGAGGAATTGACGTGTTCTGTCTGTCTGTCTGGGGTTGTGAGGGATGAAGTGTGAAATCCCAGCGCTCTTATCTCACCGCTCTGGCCCTCCTGCCTTCTTCCTCTTAGTCCAGTCGGTCCCTGTTTGCTGTTTAACCTTTTAATCTCCCGCGGATCTCTGTGCTAACTGATCCCTCTCGCTCTTTGTCCACAGGAAGAATCGACCCTTAGAGTAATACCTGGCGTGGAGAAGAAGACCAATTTCGGCCTGAACAAAGGCAGACAGAGAGAACTGTAAGTAAACACTGCGTGAACCCTTCAGAGGTCAGCGTGTGTGTGTCTTTGCTCTGCTTAACATTACAGAGTGTATCTGCATTGTTCGTTGTTGACAGAGCAGCCATCTGACATACTTGTTGGCTCTCTTGGTTGGATCTTAAAGGGATAGTTCACCCAAAATTCAAATTTCACTCATTATCTACTCACCCTCATGTCGACTAAGAGCTGAGAGTCCTCCGTTCCTTCTCTGAGTTACAGCAGTATTTGTCCATATAATGGTTGTCAATGGACACCAGGTTTCTTTGTCCAAAAAGACACACCAAAAAACATTCAAATGCCTCCATACTGCTCGTCTGTAATGTCCCTCTTGTATTGAAGCCCGACATGAGAAATTGTTCCGCTGGTCAGTACAAATCACGTGAGAATTGCACTGACACAGGAAGAGCAGTGAACTGAGACACTGGGAGCTTCCACTACAAACAAGCTTAAAATATGGACTTATTTAATTTTTTTTCTTAACAATTTCTCATGTCAGGGATTCAATACAAGAGGGACATTACAGACGAGCAGTATGGAGGTATTTGGATGTTTTTTGGTGTGTCTTTTTGGACAAAGAAACCTGGTGTCCATTGACAACCATTATATGGGCAAATACTGCTGCACGAACCCCCCCGTAACTCAGAGAAGGAATTATCCCAGCTCTTAGTCAACATGAGAGTGAGTAGATAATGAGTGAAATTTGAATTTTGGGTGAACTATCCCTTTTAACCTGCAATATTTGGGATCAAAATAAACAGCAGCAGGCAGTGACAGGTAACACAACGTCCATCTACTGCTGGTGGTTTCCTTTCCCAGTTCTCCTTTGCTGCAATCGTGCATATTGTTCTAAGTGCAGACTCTGCTGCTTGTGTACAGCAGCACGTTGACAAGATGTGTTGTTAGAAAATAAAACCTGGAGGACAAACAATGCAAAAAAACAAAAGGTAAACAAGGATGCTGTTGGGAATATGGATGCTTCCTCCTTTTCAAAAGGCAAAGAGAAATATCCTGGCTACCTTCCAAGCAGGCCAGCGTGTTCGCCAAGGTAAAGACCTTTTACAGTCTCACACAAAGTAACGTCATGTTGGTGTTGGTTGTTGTTAGGTGTCGTCAACAGCTGGTAGGATGTAATCTTGAACCCAGTTGTTTCCTAGCAACACATTTCCCAAGTTAACGGCTGCTGTCATCAGGTGAATTCATTCCCAGTCGGCCGTGGCACCAGCAGCCGCCATCGACAGGTCTTTAAACGTATAGGAAGCGACAGTTTCAATGCGATCGAACTGCAGACAAGAGTTGGCGAAGTTCTTCAGAGGAAAGAGTCTAAACTAAAGTAAACTCTAGAGAGAGAGAGAGAGAAAAGGGGAAGTGCGCTCAAGATAAGAATACAAAAAGAAACGTGCTGGGTTTAGATTAGGACAATACAAATGGGTGCAGTCAACAAGGTTCATAGCGGTTTACGCTGCTCTAAATATCTCATGCAGGGTGTTGTTGTTGTGTCGTCTTGTTTTTCATAGGAAGAGCGGAGATGATGAGGCAGATAGCCGACTTTCCTTTATGACTCTGATGAACTCGAACTGTTTATATTTGTTGTAAATAATCCACAATGCGCGATTGCATGGCGTTGCACAGATAAAGGCACTTTAGATTCAGCTTCATTTTTTATTCATTACTTTTAACTTTGAATCCACAAACAACAGCTTTTATATATAGTGTGGTGCTGCAGAAGTAACGTAGCAGAGGTCTACTCTTGACTTACCTGGAATTTATCTGCATTATTAATTGATCTGTGCTGATTGTTTTCTCCAGTAACTGATTAATCATTTAGCCTACCAAATGTCAAAATATGAGCTGAAGGCGCCGTCTTCAAATAGTTTGTTCAGTTTGACCAAAGATGTTCAGTTTTGCAGTGACGTGGTACAGAAAAGGCCAATGGAGTAATTAATTCATAGCCTATGCTGTGATAAGGCTTTAGAATAGTAGCTGTGGTGAAACGCTCATTACATCCCAGTTAACAACCAATCAGATCACCGGATTTCACCTTTCCGTTTTATAATTCATTTTGCAGTGTTGAGTCTCACATTAGAGTTCTTGATCTACTTCAGCTTCCTTTTTTTTAGGATGTGCAAACCATATGTCATGTGAGGGGACGGGAGGGGGGAGAAAAAGCCACAGAGATCAAGGAGGACAAGAAAATTATTGCACCGGACCGGTGGATGTACGGAAAAGCTCCACCCGTGGGTTTCATTGTCAGCATCTCGGGCAGGATGCAGACCTTTCACACTTCCGCACGAGACACGGTGGAAGTTGTTCAGGTTGTCGCGAACAAACACTGGTGAATTTAATCAGCGGTATCGCTAGGTGTGTGTAAGTGTGTGTGTGTTGTGGTGAGTCGCTGAATGTTTCATTCATAGGATTATTTTAAAGTCGCAAACTCACCAGCTTCTTTGTTTTATGTGAATCATTTGTTTAAGGTGGACTCACATTTTCATAATGCTCATTATGTACAATGGGATGATGCACGCGTGTCTGTGTGTGTGTGTGTGTGTGTGTGTGTTTATCTCATATTACTATCTATGCTGTGTTCAGTGTTGTGTGTCCCATGAGGGGGATTCTTCCTCAAAGCCAAGTGTGGTGCTCGTCCTGAATTATTCATCCCAGGCACGCGCCAGTGAATTAAAGGTAAAGTGATAGCACATAGCACAGCCTTGGTTTAGCTCACTGCTGCATTTTTAAAGCATGCACTGGCACTCAAATGTCAAAATGTTAAAATTGTCCTGTCCTCCCACCCCCCTTAAAACTGTTACCTTGGTCTGAGCGACTGGATAAAGGAAATTTGATATGGAGTTTGAATAATTCAGGACGGCGGCGGCGGTTTTGGGATTGAATTTTCATCCCAGTGCAACTTCTCCTATTTTCTATCCCAGTACAGTAGTAGCCTACCGCCTCCTTTTGTTAGAGTTGCTTGAAAGCTGCATGTGGCGACTTCTTGGTATTTTGTGTTTTGTGTGTGTCCATCACTCAGGCTCTCGGTGCTTTTTAACAGGGACATAAAAACTGCAGCAAAACTCATGAAACATGTGTCTAGTGCCTCAGTGATGGACTGTTTGAATCAACCGTGGAGTCGGCGGCTGTGTTGAGCCCTATGAGGGATGAGTGTATCTGTGAAATGGAAAAATCTGCCTTGTAGCAGACTTGATGCTGAAGTGATAAATGTGTGACTCCGGTCCGGTCTTTTAAACCCCAGACACACACACACACACACACGTATATACATATAAATACCCAGGCACCGAAACTGTCAAGCTCATGTTTGTTCCCATCTCTGGGAGAGATTGTGCTCTTGCAGTTGAACATATAAATGAATAGAAGAATAGGATCTGATGAAAAGGTAATGCTGCTGCTGCTGCTGCTTCTCTGCTGCAGGAAGAAGAAGTGTGCTGCTGTCGTTTGCTGAAAAGGTCCTTTTTTTTTTTTACAATTTGAATTTGAAACTGCTTCCTAAGCAGACTGTTGAAAGGGACTGAGATTTAACTATCCTCTGTGTCACTCCCTAATCAGTCCCACACCTCTCACCCACTCATTCTCTGTAAATAATTCAGACCAGCCTTTTGGCTGCAGAGGAGAAGAGCACACACACACACACACACACACACACACACACACACACACACACACACACACACACACACACACACACACACACACACACACACACACACACACACACACACACACACACACACACACACAGAGTTTAAATTGGTGGAGGCTTGGGACAGTTGGAAATTGCTGCTCATGCACTTTTTTTTTTCCAAGAAGTCCAGAAAGTTTGAACAACTCTGCTCTGCGAGCGATCAGCTTCATGCTTGTCAATGCAAATTATCCCAAGTCCACAATCATCCCTCAGTGATGTAAACAGTCTGCAGCTGATGGAAACTAAAAGTGAATCGGGTGTCAGTTTCTCACTTAAACAAATCGTCTGATTGTTTACACCGAAGGCGAACAGTTATTCTGCTCGTGAGCCAAATGCATTTTAAAACGAAGCAGGACCCACCGACAGTCAGCTTTATGTGCTTTAGATGCTGAACAGCCCTGTGTGCGTGTTTACGCTTATGAGGACTTCAACTGCACCCCCCCCACCCCTCCTCCTCCTCCTTATGCCAGCATTGTAATGCAATGATAAACACAGGGGGATAAGGAGAAGTAACAGATATCTGGCTCAAGGCTTATATTCTTTCCTGTTGGGATATTGGGCAAATCAGCTCTTCTGTGGTTTTGTGTTTTTGAGGTCATTGTTAAAATCACGAGTCCTTTAAGAGCAACAGATGGGTGTTGCGAGGATGTGAGGATCCGTGTCATATTTTGAGGGGTGTGACGAACACTTTGTCACTCATTCATGCTGCGGAGACCACGGTGAAAACAGGAAATCCAACTTTGTCCCTGCGAGGGGAGATGGGAAGTTGTGACTCTTGCTTTGGTCCGCTGCCCAGAGATGAGTGCTGTCGGTGACAGAAACGCACCATGTTATTTACCCTGCGCGTCTTAACCTCCTGACAAAACAGGCAGCTTTTTTAAGTACGTGGCGTGATATTCTTGTATAAAAAAAGGGAATATTTCATCTTCAGGGGACAGATGTTAGTTGCAGCCTTCGGCCACTAGAGCGCAGCCTCCTCACAGGAGAAACAGTCGGCTAGATCAGTCCTATGGCCTTATGTTGTGGTTCTTTTTGTTTGTTTTAATGACATACACATGCATCAGTGTTTAATACTTAATATTTTGTAAAAGAGTCGATGTGTGAACTTCCTTCACTTCTATTTTGGATGTAATGTGGGGCTTTGTTGTTGTTTTTTTCCCTTTCTTGACTGTGTCACAGTTTGGGGCTTGAGCATAATTGAGGGCATGATTTGCAAGCCCCACTTCAAGTGTATCGCGCATTAATTGGTTCGATGATGAATGGTGCCATTTTAAGTATCACGCATTTGCCACTTCATTAACCACTGAAATCATTTGTCCACAAGTCCAAGTCTTAATGGTTTTCAAAGTGTCGTTCTCCATTTGGGAAATGTAAGCGCCACAGATTGGACCAGTGTTAAGTGAATAATTTCTCTTCCGGTCTGATAACATTAATGATTGTATTGCTTGGTTTGGGAAGTTTTACAGCCTCTTAAGCTGTGCCCATTAGATATACTGGTTTAAACAATCTGCCTTAATGCCTTATTAGTGGCAGCATCAGTCTCCTTCACTTTTACACACACCCGACCCGTCGCAGCGCAATCGACTTTATACATGACTTTGCGTCGATAAACCACCAAGAATATGTGCTTTCTGTAGACACAATATTATTTCATGACTGTTTCTATGAACAGGCTATTTCATTAAGGTCAAAGATATTGTTGTGATTGGTCTTTCCTGTCTTTCTGTTAACATCGGCTTTAAGGATTATGCAGTTGCAGCCAAGGAAAGAGATATTGGAAAAATATGACTGTCAAACATAAGCCAAATGATATGCATGATAAATCACCGGTCGTATGTTTTTTGGGACTTATAATGATGTGATATGAGAGCTATGCAGTTTCTACATTGATAAAGAAGAGCAGTGGCGTTGGTCCATTGCCCTGTACACGCCAAAACTCAGAGGTTTTGGTATCAGAATTGGTATTGGAGGAGGAAAAGTGGAATTTATGCAACGGTGCCGTCTAGGAAACGGCTTAAAAGTAATTTTTCATGGTCGGGAAACCATGTAATGAAATGTTATCTCCAGTAATGAAGATTAATAGCAAGAGGCCTCGGAAGAGAATAATTAAGGATTAAATCCATGGGTTTGAGTCAAACTTTTTGGAACCATTATTATTTATGCATTTGTGGTAGAGCAACATTGTTTATTATTTAAAGGCAAAAAAATCCAACCACAGTCCAGAGAAAGTTGATGTTAGCCTTTTTATAACCTGATATTTAGAAAAGCATGTTTATCTTTCATAAGTTAAACAACATGTAGACAGGGTGGAAACACAAGGATCGCTTACATACGCTTTCTTTTACAATAAATAATATGCAAAAGCGGATTTTTCAGTCAAAATGAAACAGTTTGTTTTGTGTTTGTAGTTTTCTGGTGTTGTTAACAAAGATCTCAGATAAAACCGAGAGACTCTAGCTGAATAGTTCATACTTCAAATTGAAAAACAAAAAAAGTCAACACAGCCGGCAAATTAAAAGTGACACGGGGAGCAACTGATATGTTTTTTTTTCCTTTTTTCCCCCAAGATGATACAGATTATTAGCAATCAGTGGTAGTTGGAACCGATAACGCAAAACTGCAGCTGCATGAGATCTGTCGCTGTGACTTCCAGATGTTTCTGTTATTATTATTTTGTAAAAGCGTTTTAATATTTAAAAAAAAAACCTGAATATTGGAACCATTGAGAAGGATTAACTGCAGGACTGGTGCATCAGACTACATCTGTTTATGGGTGTTCTTAATAAACTGACAGTTCAGGGTATTTATATTAGCAATTATCAGCTGGGTGCACTAAGTGCCTGCCTGGTATTAATTAGTGGCTTTCTCTGCGGTCCTCATACACCTGATACAACCTACAGTATAACCATTAAAAATGTTTTACGCCTCCACTTCCTGCTTTTAGAGATCTAACACTGTAACACACTTACAACGTCAGACAGTTCAGCTGACTCACTACACCTTGTTGCTGTTATCTGACAATATCCTTACGGTGTAATTGTACTTTAACTGTGTTAAAAAAAGTCTCGTCTGTAACGGTAGACCTTTAACACGCCGACACGCTGCATTGTCTCGTCTCCGCTTGCTGAAGTTTCTGTTACGTGTTGTGTTTACTGCTGCTTTGTCTTCATCAGTGTTGCACTACCCACTTTACATCAGTTCTGCTCCAGCACTTTGGGCTCTCTGCCCCCACGTCAGAAAATGCTGAATAATCGACGAGGCTGATAATTAGTCGATCCCTATTACACACTTTTTGATCATGGAAGAAAAGTGTGAATTATCATTGTTATAACAATGAGTCGTACTGTTGTAAACGCAGAGGTTTATCAGCATGTGATGTCACATCTCACTCCACAGTGACACAGCTTTTCTTTTTTCAGCCACACTGAGAGTTGTTTTCAAGGTAAATTCATGCAAAATCTCCCGCCTGGGTGAGTTTTTCAGCAAGCAGGCTCTGCATTTCCCTCAGAAACAACTCTGTTCCATTATTATCTCATAGCATGGTGAATGTGCAGGTCACAACTTGTCAACGAGAGCGTTTTGGAGTTGTTGGATTGTGTATTTGATGAGTTTGATGAGGGAAACCAAGAAATCCCATGAGCCTCCGTAGCGTAGCTCTGAGCAGCTCGCGGCTCTGCTCCGCCATTCTAAAAATAGCTTGCACCTACAATTAAAAGTAACGAACCTACTGCTCAAACTATAGAGAATGTGAAGTTACGTCACGCCGTTGGACGTTGGGCGCCATCTTTGGAGGATCGCGGATGTAAACACTTGCTCGTCCCCCCTGAAAAAAGTTCCCAAAGTCGCTTAAAAGTAATGACGGTGGGACAGTACTGCTGCATAAAAAACGCCACAGTATTATATGCACTAATACGAAAAACGACATCTTTCACAATGTCTGGATTAGTCAGTGGAGGGAGTAAATCTGGGTCTTAATATGTAGTAGTTTTACTGTCTACCTTTGTTTCTCATTAAATTTGAGTTTATCATGATACGTTCCTCCTTCGTTTCCCTTCCTCTTCTCCGTTTCTTTTTTGTTTTCTTTTTTTTGTCTGTCTTCCACATCTTTTTCTTTTACTTCTTGCTCGTTTTCCGCCGTTTTCCCCACTCTGTTTATGTTTGCGTTCCTCCAAAGATGGCGCCGACGTCCCACAACGGCAAAGCGGCGTGACGTCAGCTTCACATTCTCTATAGGGAATGGGCCAATTTGCCAAAATGTTGAACTATCCCTTTAAAGGGGGTTAAGGTTTAGGTGTGAAACTGCAACGGCAGTGGCAATGCAGTTTAACCGACCTCTCCTTCTGCTCTAATTGTAAGTTCATCAATAATTTAAAAATAAACAGCACAGACTATTGTAGAGGGTAGAGTCGTTCAGTGAATCTACTTCTCAGTTAATGTTGTGCTAAATATCAGTTGTGTGAGTACACTGGAGGATGGAGGGGGGGGACAAAGTTAGTAATATACTCACACGGCATGAAATTGCTGCCATGTTACATCCCAGTTATCGTTGCCGTTTGGAGTTTTGTTTGTCCTTATAGCTGCCGTGTGTCAGCTTGGTGTCGTTGCAGCTTCCTCTGAAATCCTCCACTGCTTTGGTGCAGTGAGTCTTCTTCGCTTTATGGATCAATACAGAAGCAGTGAGCTGACACAGTGAAAAGCAATATTCATAAATAATGAACAGGGCACCCCTTCACAATGCCCTGTCTTTTTTTTTTTCTTTTTGTGCTGTGCAAGAAAGGAACAAAATGGGAAAAGAATTATGCTAATTTCTTTTCTATGTCGAGAGTCCTGTCGTATGTCGCTGCTGCGTATTTAAGTGTTGGGTGGAGTTTTCTTTTAACGCTTCTTTCTGTCCTTGTTCTGCCTTTATAGTGCTACTTTTTTCCCTTCTCATAGATCGTATTTGATGATTGGAGATAGATATCTTGTGTTTGCTCTGTTCAATTTCTCTCTTGATGATGAGCCGCCTCCTCCTCCTCCTCCTCCTCCTCCAGGGAGATAGCAACCTGGTGTTTCAGGAAATCTCTGTTGCAGTGAATCACAGCGAGGTGTCACCTTTTAGTAGCACTCCTCTCAACAGCACAAAGATGTACCAGTGAGTGAGCACGGAGAACAGCTTAAGTGCTTCATCATTACCCTTTCCTCCCCTCTTTTATGTCGGGGGGCGCAATTGGCAGGCAGTCACAGCTGCACACCGAAGCATGATGCACCTCGCCCAGATAAATGGATGGAATAATAACGGTTCTTGTCGTTCTTGTAATATCCACCTGAAAAAAAAAAGGGCTAATGGCAGTCGATTTTGGAGTGAATCTCTGCATCATTAAACCCAACCGGTGTGGTGTTTACTGCGCAGCCCAGACAGCCCAGGAGATACTTTTTTATACTCTCAGTGGATGAATACACACTTTAATTGACCTCCTAAATGTGTATTCAACCAAGAAGCTAAATTTGGAGGTGGTCCATTTGCATATGAGCTCTGAGTAAAGATATTAATACGCCCCAAATTTGTTTTCCAGCAGGGAAGATGTAGACGAGGCACATCCGCACGAGCTGAAAGTGTTTCCGTTTAAGAAAACCTTGTTTTAAGCGCTCCAATAAACACGAGGGCAGGGAAAATGTTTCACCTAATGATGGAGGAGTTCCGTTATGAAGCCTCTTGTTACATGTTTTATGCAGAAAATCTGGACTTGCACTATCTGAAGACGGACATCAGCAGCTATGCAGTCTTCTGTGACCTCGGTCTCAACAGGGTTTATGACCCAAGAAGGACCTTGAAGACATGGTGGGTGGGGGGTGGGTGCTGAATTTGGACGTAGCATAGAAAACCTGTAAGATGACACTGATACTATAAGGTCTGTAACTCTAAACTTAATCCATGATCACCATTAGGGCCGCCTGATAAATTGTATTTCCATCGTCATCGCGATGCCAACATGCACGATAAACACGTTGCAAAAGGTCGCAAGATGTCACATAACAATTACAACAATGGCGTCCCTCAAATACCGCACCTGAAACCATCCACGCAGCATCGATCAGCATATTTGCACTTGCACGACTGTAGCCGATGTACCACAGCGTGTTGAGGTTGTTTTCAGGAAGACACAGGAACTGTATGGTTAATATGCAGCACACCTGAATGTTTGATTATTTATCGCAAGTCATATCGTCATCGCAGTGTCATCGGACATTTTCCTGATATCGTGCAGGCATAATCGCCATGTATTTGCTTTGAGCTTGACTGTTTCACTCGTATGTGAGGTGGTGGTTTGCATATCAGTGGATATTTAATCTAAAGCAGCACCTGCCACATTTAAAATAAAGTTCTGTCCCTGTTTTGCAAAGTGTAATGAACCTGCTGATGCTAGATGAACAAAGAGGTTTGCACAAACACCAATCATCAGCTGTTGTTATGCGAGTAAATTCTCCTCGCTCCAAAATATCCTCTTTGAGCTTGTAGGATTTTTCTCAGAAAGGTTTAAACTCTAAAATGCCACGTTCAGTAGAATTAGATTGATCTATCATTTGTCTGCATCAATCTATAATTATCCTGCATGGGAACCGTAGGCACAAAAGCAGTATTAAATCACAACAGGGTCACAATGAATGAACCACTTCCGAATAATCTGCCGGGTATTTTCTACGATAGATTCGTCAAGGAAATAGAAAAATATGTCAGTCTCCACAGATTCCCTCTAGTACTGTAGTTTGTTTTTCACTGTAACCCCGTCATGCTCCGTAGGGAAGCGTAAATCACAGTATGAAAACTTCCGTCTCATCCGAGCATAAACTGAACGACGTTTGACCTGTTGGAGGGACGAAACGGTCCATGTTAAACGAGCTGTTTTGTCTCTGATGTCCACTGTGAATAAACTGAATAATTTTGTTTTAATACCACCATATCTCACAGGGTTGCATATGTAGGCTTACTTGTAATGGCGTAGTTTTTAAACACAAAGCAGAGCAGCAAATCTGCACATTTTGGAAACTGGGACCATCGAATATTTGTTTTTGTAAAACTGGAAAATAAAATATCTGTTGATTGATTAATCAGTTAATAAGTTGCTTTAGTTTTAAACAACAATACACTGGGAATCAGTGCTAAAAGTCTCAATATGGTGTCATTTTTTAAAGCTTTTGCAGCGTCTGCGTCACCTTTAGTGTTTGTCCTGTTTTGCTGTCTTAATGTCACCGGCATGGTGACGGGAGACGGCGATGGTGAACAGCTACTTGACATTATTTTGTGTAGGAGCTATTAATAGCGGGCTGCTGTAACAGAGGAGGCCCATTCTCAGCTCCAGTCATGGCTATCTTTGCTCTGCCATTATTACGGCCCCTCCCACTCTCACTCACTATCTCTCCCTCCCAAGGCCTCCTGACTTCATCGGCTCTGGTAACTATTAGCTTCAGCGCTGAATGATCATGTCGTCCCTCTTCATCATCACGCTACACTCCTCTAAGGTTAAACGTCTGAGGGAGCAAACATGTCGTCTCAGCAGAAGCTGGACCAGATGTTGACAAACAGGGGGATGCAGTGAAGTTACAGATGTTTAAATTGACTAATCAGACATGAAAGCTGTTTGTACTTTGCATTATGAGCCATTTAGTGAATCTGATAAAAAGCCTTGATATCACAGTGATGTGTCTCGTCTCAACAACTGCAGTTTATTTTCCACTTTCCTTTTTCAAGGTTTTATTATGAAGCTCCTCAGCCTTTAAAAGTGTCTGTTTTATTTCACCGACTATTACAGCAATCATCGGCGGCATCTTGACTGCAGTGATGGATTATTACCGTAATAATCCTGTATGCTCCGTTCATTGTCTCCTAAATGCTGCTTACCCCTGGACCCCTCCCCCCACGCTGCATCCTGACTGTATCCGTCTAATCACTCCCTCCTCGTGCATTCAGAGTGGCTTGGATTTCTTGCATTTTATCTGCTGCTTCCTCAATTAACGGTAAAACTAGGAGCTTGGATGTCATGAGTGAGGCACTTATATCGGCAAGTTGGAGGAGCTCAGTCTGAGTGGCTCAGTGCTGGAGCTGCTGCTGGTGCTGCTGGTTGTGGTGGTGGTGGGGGGGGCTTGCAGCGGTGGTGACAGTAGCGTTGACAGCGATAGCATCCTCATTGCACAGCAGCCGAAGGCAGTGGAGGGAGTGGAAGAGAGACGGATGGAAATTGAAGGAGACGTACGGGAGTAGTGACACACACGCTGCATCCTGTGTGTTATTTGCAAAATAAGGACAAGGTGTTTTTGTGGATGGGAGTGAGTTTAGGGAAGAGGGAAGGAAAAAAAAACAAAAAAAGGCGGAGGGGGGGACAGGGGACGGAGAGGAGGGGGGGGAGCTACAGCAAAGGAGGCGTGTGTCTGTTCAGAGACAGGAGACACAGCACAGGGGGAGTGGAAGTAAGTGGGAAGCAATCACGAGGGAAATGGACCGACAAACTGTACTTCTCAACTCAAGTGCCCTCGCTGTGGATTTTAAGGTGAGCGTCGGGCATCCGTGTTACGTTGGGCTTTAGATAAAAAACCAACCTGATCGCCGGTGACGGAGGCGTACCTGTGGATCCAGCTGCACCATGTGGAATACATCACAGAGGAGCCATCAGCAGCTGTGAGGGGGAAACTAAAGGCAATTCGGGAAAAGGACCAGGAAGTGGCTGCGGTTTTTACAGCAAGTCTCTTTCTTTCTCTATTTCTTTTTTTCTTTTCTTTCTTTTTTTTCCTCTCCCACCCTCCACACATCTTCCAACCTGAGAAAACAGCCAGGCTACTAATGAGCACATCGATGTGTGGCTGTGGCTGCAGCATCATCTCCTCTCTGATGAAGAGACTGGGCCGCACGGCGTGCTGCTCAGATCTCCTCTCCTGCAGCCACAGCACCTCAGAGCAGCTGCAGCGACTCGCCACCGGCTGCCCACCTCAACCAAAGGTAACAGTGTTGTCAGCAGCAACCGCCCAGTGTCACCGTCACCGCCGCCGCCCGCCACCACGTCTGTCTTCACGCCTCCCGATCAGACAGTATTATGATTTCCATCTCTTATCACCTGCGTGCAGTGCAGTGCAGGAAGCACACGCGGCCCTGTGTGAATTGCAGCGCTCTTGTTTTTTATCCTCCTTGGTTTGTCCGAAACGATTTCTCAGGTATGAGAACGGCGCTACCAGGGAAAGCGGCGCAGTAATTGATTCTTTAATGGTACCAGGTGATTTAATGGCTGTCTTGCTGCCTTGACAACAGTGGACTTGCTTTCAGCCGGCAACAGTCATTTAAATGGATGCCTTCAGTTCAGTCTGCCTGTGGTTTACAGTGATTGCTGCCCCTCCTCAGTTGGAGAAAAAGCATTTTCTAATGGAACAAATAAAAGCCAAACAAGATTGTGTGTGTGTGTCTGAGTGCTTGTGTGAATGAGAGCGCGACTTTGCTCCTGCCTCATGGCTGTGCCTTCTAACGTTTCCCTCTTGTTTCGCTGCCCGTTGTGCACATGGCTGTTTTAATGTTTGGCTGGCGCTGACCGACGGGGGGATTTTTAAAGTCCTTTCCAGAGTCTCCTCCTGGCATTCGGCCCGTTCCTTCAGCAGAGAGAGAGAGATAGAGAGAGAGAGATTGATCCTCCTAAGTTTCCAAGAAGATTTATGCTCTCATGAGTAATGATAGAAATCCACAAAGGAAAATGTTGTGGTATTATCGGGCTGCTGCCTGATAATACCAAGTCATTGTTTTTTTGGTTTTTTTCTGAGAGCATTGTCACAGGATGAAGTGTTTCGCTGTAACAATGAATGTGGAAGAAGAAGAAGAAGAGCGTTGTCCCTCCTGATCACACAGCTCTGGGATTGAGGTTTCACTTTCTTCCTCTGAGACATCACAGGGCACCAGCTTGAAATAGAGCCATCGATTGATAGCCTCTGCATTGAACAAAGATTTCGAACAAACGCGGAGTATTTATAGGCTTACCAGACTTTTTTTTTTCTTCTTCTTCTTCCAGGAATTGGTTTCTCTTATCGCATTTCACGGCTAAAAGAATTCATAATTGCAAAAGTCGAAATTCTCATTAACTCTTGTTTGCTTTTAGTGTCACAAGTTGCAGTTACTGAGGGAGAGGAGGAGGGGGGGGGCAGGTATGCTACAGTAGGATCTGTTCTCCACTTTCAAATAGCTTTTTTCAGTCTGCACTCACATCCCACTGTTGATATTTGAGAATCCAAGCGGAGCCACTATACATCTCCTGCTCGATCTATATCTGTTACTATGTGCCTTGTGCAAAGCCAATATTTTCTCCACGCTGTCCCACTGTTCTATTAAGGTCACATTGGTGTGATTTATTGCTGCCATTTAGGCGGTTTTCAGCTCAGTCTGCTAATTTTCTCTCCTTATTCTGAAGAAGGTTTATGTGCCAGCTGTATCCAGGAGCCTGGACACGAAAGATTCGCCTTTCTTTCTTTTTTTTTAAAAAAGTCAGGTTTTATCTTTTCAAAGCTGGAAATCACTGTCACACTGAAGCCGCCCACCAGGATCTCACCACCAGTAAATACAGCATGTCTGCACAAGAATTTGAGGCCTCATCCACAGGGAAACAGAGCTTCACTCAAAACGTTTTTTTTTATTCTTGTTCGTTTTGACAAACTTTTCCGTAAACAAGACATTGTTTAAAGAAACATCTGCGTAGGCATGCATCCACAAAAAACTCAAAACGCTGTAGTACATACAGTGTGTCGGAAGAGGGAACGCTTGCACGCTGTATCCAAACATTATAAGTCGATTAAACTTTGATCGGGGGTCGATGACGACTTAACGAAGGGTTTCAGCCGCAGTGTCAGAGCGCCGGCCGTTGTTGTTGTTACGTTATGACTGTTTCTGTTTTGACAAAACACCGAAATGATAAGAAACTTGTGCAAAGTCACTTGAACTTGTATCCGTGTGGACGAACTCTTAATCTTGAATGATTTGTAATGGTTATTTTATATGGATTACGAAGGGACTCTGCATTTCCCTTTTAATAATGGTTTGTTGTGTTGTCTTCATTCAAGTTTTAGTTGGAGAGAAAGTTGAGCCTTGTTTCTTTTATGTATGAAACATGTTCAAACATGTAGGCATCAGGAACTAGGATATTGTTTGATAATAACACCTTAAATTAGTTTGTGATGTGATTTGTGACCAAGATTTATCGCTGACAAAATATTTTGCATATGATTGAACTACAACTTTTCCGAGAGCTGGTTTTACTAAACGTGTAATGGTCTGTTATAAACCAGACCTTGTGACTGATACTGAAGGTTGTGCCTTTCTCTGTTGTTGGTGTAGGACACCCAGAAATACTTTTTTTTTTTTCTTTTGCAAAAACAAATTTACTGCTTATTTAATTTTATTGTTTACATCTGGCACAGAACGTCTTCGCTAGGATCCTATTGTATCTCCGACTGTTTCTGGTTTAGTTTAAATCAGCAGTGATTGCACACAGAGGTTGTTTCGACGTAGGGGAGGACGGATGATTTGGTCCATAAGAAGAAGTGATATTGCAATGTTGATCAAGCTATATTTTGCAATCTTCCCCTCCATAGAGCTTCATAAGTGCAAGAATTAACCTCTTGATGTATAAAGACTAGAGACACGCTCATGCTTCACCGCTCTGTGATCCAGAGACTTGACATCTACTTACTGCTTCACTTCACTTATGACGAGCTCCGCTTTTTTCACGCTGTCTCTTGTTACTTCTGCTCAAGATGCACAAACACACACATACACACATGTACACACACACACACACCCTCCCCTATGTCACGCAGGCGGAGACTTTTCTGGATGGGCAGGGGAGTGTGTCTGTGAGAGGGCGACAGCCACAGGAGAGAGTGATAGGAGCGAAAAACGCCGAAAAGAATTTCGTGCCGGCGTCTTAAAACAATTATGTCACAATTTTTTAATGTAGCTCATAAACAGCGGTGTTGCTGACTTTGTGTTTTTGGGTTCGTTTTTACAGCTGTGAGGCGGAGCGGGCGCGTTAGCCGCTGCTGCTGCTGCTGCACCGATGATTGCCTTTTAAAGGTTAATGCATACCTGTTGCCTAGCATCCCTCAGCCTGTGTGTGGACTGGAGAGAGAGAGAGAGAGAGCTGTGTCCAAGAGCGGGACACTCCTGCTGAAGTGCCCCATGTGGAGTGTGTGTGGACAAGGCTGAAGTAAAAAAGTCTGTGTGTTACCACAGCTGTGGCGGTGTCTGTCAAGTGCCAACTTGGCGCACAGCCCTCTGAAGACATCCCACCCACCCACCTCCCCATCAGCAGCAGCAGCAGCAGCTCCTCCAGGGACTGTCTGGGTGTATGTGTTGCACTGCCAGACTGCTGGGCACGCAAATATCAATGCAGGTCTACACAGAACTTATTATCCCTAAGAAAGAGAGAAGAAAAAAACAAAAACAAGGATGGTTTGGCCAGCGAGCAGCATTGAAAGTAAACTGCTTAAGGGCACAATTACGGAGATGATGTCTAACTTGGCATTGCACAAACTGGTTAGTAAAAAGAGGGAATACAGGCCAGATACGTTATTATATTTAAGCAGCACAACAGATTTAAAGGAAGTTGTTTTTTGTTAAGTTGTTTTTTTTTACTGATTTACTGCCACTTTGAGGCGTTGGATGAAGCTGTAGATTCACCATTAACATTATTTCTTCTAGTAAAAGAGTCGACCTCTTTTTTTATGCATCCAAAAAGCAGAGCAGCATCAGTATTCATTTGCGTTGGCCACTGGATACGAGTGCAGTATATTCACTTTTCTGAGCTTTGTTTGTCTGACTCACAAGTTGCCAGAGACATAAAATGTTTCGCTCTTTAATTGCTAAATGCTTCACTGTGTGCTGCGGCAGCTAGCTCCGTACAGCGGGTCTATCAGAGCGTTCTGTCTAAAAATAGAAAGGAGTGGAGTTTGTGGGCTGGAAAACCAAAACGATGAGCTGGAAGATGTAAAAATGCTCGGTAAGACTGAAGGGAGCGGCAGAGTTGGGTAAATCTCAGTGGGTCTGTTGTTACACAGCTCATTTTTTCCAAAGTTAATAAACTGATCTTGACTTTAATTATTCGCTCCTCTCTATAACGTAATGAGATGTGGATAAAACTTCAGATGCTCTTTCACTCCAGGAGGTGTTGGCCCCCGTATTTCTCAAATAAAAAGTAGTAGCAATGCATTTTTTTATTACTTCCCAAAGGGGAAATTCATTCATTTGTCTGGCAGATCATCAGCGCCTCAGACCCCCAGATTTCGTCTCGTGAGAAACATGGACTGCTTTACGGCACGACGACACACAGACGCCCGGTAATCTCTTAACGTTACACACATGGCGCCGCAGATTGCCTTCTCGTTGGCTTTGTTGCACATGGCCGGGGGGGTAAGAAGGAAGGTAAGCGGTGAGTTTCTATGACAGTGAAAGTATGCACTCTGAAACTGTAGGGGGAGCTCTACCAAAACAGAGAAAAAGCGACCGGACTTGCACAGTTCCCCTTTAAAAGCCCGATGGCTGCAGGTACAAAGGAACATCTATATCTCTTAATCATCCTATACCTCGAAAGAAGAGAGAGAAAAAACAATTTATTTCCCGTGTTTGTCTCCTGGGCACCTGTGTCACCTGTTTGCTCCAGGAGACACATTCACACCTGCCCCCTCCCCGGTTTCCCAAAGCTATTTTTGTCCGCTTCATAGCGCTCGCGCGGCTAAGAATAGAGGCTGATGAATGTTCACCACAAGTGTCACTGTAGGATTTCATCTTTTCCATAGGTTCACCACACAAAAAAAAACATCAATTCAAGCGCTATTCTTCAAAGGAAGAAGAAGAGTTTGTGTAATTTTCAGGTGTGATTGCTGGTTTTGATCAAGAACACACACACAAAGAATCAGTTTAACATCTGTCTCATTTCATCAGCGGAGACGAAATGCCTTTTTTTTATTATTATTGTGCGTCACGTCAGTCTGTCTCACCCTGTTTGCACCGCTCACAATGGTTTGAACAACAATAACAACAAACTAAATTCATGCCGCGCTAAGGAAACTAATTACGGAACCTTAGTTTGTTCCGGTAAAAGGCAGGGACAACTTTAGCTATTCATAGCCTTCCTCTCCTCGGCTCACAGCAATGAACTGGCAGTCCCGAGGGGAGGAGGGGAGGGGGGGGGGGCTGTGCAATCTGAGATCGGGCTAATGCTTCCCACAACAGCACTGGGACTATACAGCAAAGAGGAGAAGCCTTGCAAAAGGGGACCAGTGACTTTTTCCCTCAAGGTCAAAGCAGTTGGTTTGCACAGAAACAGACAAAAGTACGTTATTTTCTCATCTCTTATTGTAGTGCAGTGAGCAGATTTGGAGCTGCAGGCCGCTGATTGTGAATTTGTCATAGTCGAGATTAGCTAGAAACCGCATGTGGGCCTCGAAAAAAACCCATTGCTGTCCTTTTTTAGGGCTGCATTTTTCAAGACTGTACAAAAATAAAACCCTGTCTCTCTCTTGAAATCATTGATTATATGAGCGCAATCGATTGATCATAAAAGACAAAAAATTGCAATTGTTAATTGATGAATTGTTAGGTCGGGAAATCTAGGCTCTTGTTGTTCGCTGCTGTTTGAAAAATCTCTCTTTACTGTCGTCCGCTTTAAGAATCGACAGCGCGACCATCATTTGTGTCTAAATCACCATTTGCAGACTTATGTGACAGGAAGGAAACAGTGTGTGTTCAGCTATGATGATGTTTTCACTGCCTGCAGAGCAGTCTCTATATTTTTATAACCCCGCTGAACGCCTCATACATTTGCTCTAACAAATTCATCAAATCATTTCCACAGAGTTGCTGCAGACGCAAAAAGAAACTTATTTTTAACAGCTGGTCTTACAGCTGCTCGTGTGTTGGTGGAAGTCATTGATACTCAAAAAGCCTTAAAGACGAAGCAGCAGCAGCAGCAGCAGCTCCATCTTTAAGGCTTTTTGAGTTGCTACCCACTCAACCCACTACCACTTGGATGTGACAGATCCACGAGTCACACATCCCACCTATGTTTATTTACATAACCGTTGAGCCAGAAGTGTAGCTACTTTGTGGTTTAAATCGAACTGCTTTCGAGTAAAGTTTCAGAAAGCCCTGTTTTTTTGTTTTTTTTTAAAGTTACTAAACAGAACCAGATCAAAGTAAAGAAGACAAAGCGCTCGCTAAGAGGTAACACCTCTCTGACTCCAACCAGCTCATGAAAAGACTTGTTGGAAATGCACATTATAAATAAGTAGTACATTCTGCACATGCTTTCTAACTTATCTGATTTAAAGTTGCAAAAACAAGTTCAAGGTGTTTATTATCTTTGGAATTAAATCCTAGATAAATCAATTAAAATAGTCCTTCAATACTTAATTCAAAACTTGACGTTCATGTATGCAACAGTGCTTTAACACTAAACACCATAAACAACATTAAGTAACTAGAATGAACTGGTTCTTGACACAGAGGTTGTACAATGGAAAATAAATGCTGTTATCGACTCGATACTCGGTGTCAGCCAATACGCTGACGGCAGCCTGCGGTCTCTTCCTTTTTTTAATTAGCATTTCTGATGTTTATTCTGCGCAGCTTGTTGTCTCCTTCCCCACTCTCTCAGCTCTTTGCTTCACTTTACCTTTTGTCTGGATGTGTCATTTCTAATAGCACAGCCAGCCACATATTGTCGCCTTGCAGCACCACGTGAAACTGACTGAACATTTGTGAAATCCTGAGCACATACGGACAGAGAGAGAGACAAGAGTACCTTCGGCTCACGAGAGTTGATGCTTTGATGGTCACAGATTAGTCCTGTTGCCTGAGTTGGTTTCTTGTCTGCACTGCTGCATCTGTGACTCTGCGTCAGAAGGTGAAGCTGTCTCATTGTAGATAAAGCTCCGGTTGCCTATCCCTTAGTTCCATATATAATTTGCGGTATTTTTCTGAAACAAGCCGACGTGACTTGCGTGTTTATTCAGTTATGTAGGTAGGTTTTCGCCATCCTTGAATGCAAAAGCAGAAGCAACAGAACAGATTCAGAAGATAAACTTAAATGTCTTTCATTTGTCTCCAAAGCGTGTAGACTACACAAATCTTAAAGGACAATTGTTGGACAATCTCCTGGTGCCATGCAGTGCTTTGCTTTTGTATTTGACAGATTGGACTTTGTTTATTGGCTTTGTTGGATTTCTGGAACGCGAGCAGCTCTCAAGGCTATTCTGCCCGTCCGTCTGCATGCGAGGCAGAGCATCCAATGCCGTGTGATCTGAAGCCAAACACAATCACTCCCACCTTTTTTTCCCCCTTGTCTGCTGCCGAGCGGCACAAGTGTCTCCAAGAGCAAATGTTTAATGTCCATTGTTTTAATTCAGTGGAAAGGATAGAATATGAAGAGGGATATTCATGCTTTCTGTTGCAGCTGTGCATGTGTTTGTCGCACCTCACACACACGCTAAGCGGCGTACCATTGAAAACAATTAACATATTCTAATCGTGTGTGTTCTGTCTTCTCTTTTTTCTTGTGTGTGTGTTGCAGAATGTCAAGCCCTTCTCCTCCTCAGACAGCCTAGCGAAGGTCCAGGAGGTAGCAAGCTGGCTTTTGGAAATGAACCAGGATCTGCTGTCGGGGGGCAGCAGCAGCAGGCGGAGTCGAGGGCCGGGGGGTCCGGCAGTGCGAGGTAACGCCTCCTCCACGGCCCGGGCACCCCAGCAGGCGGCAGAGGAGGGCGACGAGGATGAGCACATGAACCGGGTAGTAGAGGAGGAGGAGCAGCTGCAGCAGAGGGTGAGAACCAGATGAGAAGATACAGAAGCGTGGTGAAATGTAGATCCTGGATTAGCGAGTCGTAATCAAGACGTATCCACGTTCCGGTGGAATTTTATGTTTACGTTTCCATGGTTTCGGTAGTCGAGGTAAATGCATGGATTTTTTTTTTTCCCAAATGATAATCTGTAAAACGCATGGATCATCACACCAGCTTTTAACAATGGATGTCACACAGATTGACATCCGTGTTAAAAGCCAGATCCATGCATTTACCGCAACTATGACAACGACTGAAAACCATGGAAACGTAAACTTAAAATTCCACCGGAAATGCAAAACCACCTTCCGGTTTTGACCATAGATGACGTTCGGAAACTTGTGGATACGTGTGGAAAAGTCATTGATTGTAGTTTTTAAACATTTGTACAACAGAAACTTTAAGTGCAACAGATGAGATTGTATGTTTGTTTTTCCGTCACAGCCTGAGGCGTCGCAGGTTGACGGCGGGAGAGAACAATCATGGGCGCCCAGCGAGTCGGGAGCCAGCAACGGCCCTCGCGGAGAGGAGGAAGGGGAGGAAGATGAGGACGGCCTGCCGAACGAAGTGAACGGAGGGGAGAAGGGCGCCCGATGGATGTGGGAGTCGGAGCAGAGACGACTGCGAGGCCAGCCGCTGGGCGAGGAGGACGAGGAGGAGGAGGAAGAGGAGGAGAACAACAACAGCAGCAGCGGCGGCCACCAGGAGGAGGAGGAGGCGGAGGAGAGGACAGAGGGAGGAGGGGAGGAGCAGGGCAGGGAGGAAGAGGAGAGGGAAGAGGGCGAGGAGGAAGAGGAGGAGGATGAGGACGAGGAGGAGATGGACCAAGACAGTGATGACTTTGAACATTCGGTGGAGAGCGGGAGGGAGGAGGAAGAGGAGGAGGAAGGCGAAGGGGAGGAAGGGCTGCGGTCTCCCTCTCTCAGGAACAATGTGTCTGCCCCCAATAACAACCTGGACTCGGGTTGTACACACCAAAGCTCTTCCAACAAGAAGGTAAGCACAGCTGTTGTTTGTCCAGCCGTTTTGGCTGGAACTACTTTCTCCTGAGGAAGTAGACCTTTTACCTCGTTTATCCAGAGTTACAGAAACACTCTGTTGTCTGTTGTTGCTTTTTATTGTTGTTGTTGTTAAAAATGTGTTGGACTCTTTGTGTGGAGGCCCAAAGCTGAAAGAGAGGTGATGTCACAAAACTTGGACATATAAAATCCAAACTATTTGCACGGCTTCATGATTCACCACCCCCTCTACACATGGGTGCACAGATGTGTAATTGCGGTGAACTGATCCTTTATGATCCTTCTGCAGCTACACACAGGCTGTGTGTGTGTGTGTGTGGTGGTGGTGGTGGGGGGATTACTATCCCACCGCTGCTCTGCACTGGATGTTCGTTCGTGGTTCATATTTAAAGCAGCAGCCCCCTCTCTTGGCACAAACCTGTTACTGCACCACACGGGTCATGGCAGGGTAGTCGTTCAGTTTGATGCGTGAGGACCTCATCAGGGGGATAACATGCAAACGCCTGGTTGATACCAATTATAGCAAACTGGTCTCATTCCTGAATGTATTAACAAGTATTTCTTAAAGGGACAGTATGGGACTTTACTGGCTTTTTATTGACAAAAATCAAATATGTCTTTCATAAATACGTATTTCAATGAAGTGGAATCGCGCCCGCATACAAACGAGCGCTTACTCGTAACTTAGAATGAGATGTTACAAGTCGTTCAAACATAAGGGGGGTTCACCGAACCTTCTCTGCCATGTTAATCGCCATGTTTTACGTTCAGTCTTGTTAACCACAAACTCGGGCCGCCGGACCTTCTCGTCTGATTTGAATCGGGCTTGTGTTGCCTTGTGCAGTCAGACACCTGAGTGATTCTGGATGTGGGTTGACAACATATTGTCACGCCGGTATTGTTTTGCCTCGTGCTGGCGGACCGTTTGTTTACATGACTTGTTTATCCTGTTACATGCAGAGTCTGTTGTTTTTCTGACTTCTGCCCGAGTTTACGTAAACGCAACAGCAAGAATACGTGCCGACATGCAACCGCACCGCTAGATGGGGGTAAATCTCACATACTGGGGCTTTAATCTTCGAGCCTCCATCACTCTAGTAACAGTCTTGTTAACTACGAGCTCCAGCGATTTGAATCGGGTTGTGTTGTTGAAACGATTCAGTAGGTTGTTTTAACGCAACAAGACTTAGAAAAGGGCAAACCTGAGGTAATATGTCTGTGTTTTTGAGACGAGGGTCAGAAGAGCAGACGGGTGAGATTGAGGATTGAGGCCCGAGTCTCAACGTTTCCCACCTGGCAAAGTGTGACATTTGTGTTGCCGCTGTTCTCATCTCGTCCTCCTGATCTTTAAGCTCGTGCTCTTTCCGAGTCTTGCATCATCCCCCTGAGTAAATGTTGACAATTACAGGACTTGTACTCAAGACCTCGTGAGTCAAAGTAGGAGAGGTAAAAGTCTGTTGCGGTGAAACGTTCAGTATCGACACAGAGCTCCCTCACCTGACGGCAACAGGACACATAAGGGATGCAGATCTATGCAGATTAGTGCTAAGTGATTAAGAGATCACCTCTCACCTGGGAGGGGGGGGGTTGTAGATTTATTATTACTTGCAGCAAATTGATGGTTTCTTTCTAATGTGAAATAGAGCTGCAACAATGAATCGATTAATCACACAATAATCGATAATTACATTAATTGTCAACTATTCGAATAATTAGTTTCAGTAGTTTTTTAAAGAAAAAAAGTCAAAATACTCTGATTTCAGCTTCTTAGCTGTGAATATTTCTGGTTTCTTTGTTCTTTTATGACAAGAAACTGAGTATCTTTTTGGTTTGTGGACAAAAGCAAGCACTTAATGTTCGTTTTTCCCCTTCTCATTTGTGTCGTCTGTGTGTAATTATCCAGTAAGAATTGGTTAAATCCTGAATACAGGGAAAGCTAATCTTTTTTAAAGAGGGGTCATTACAGCTCTCCTGCAGTGCTGACTGGTTTTACATCATGTTTGCATCACGTGCAGAAGAGAAAAGCTGATACACATAAAGGAAAGCACATTAGATCACTTCTGTCGTCACTGAGAAGCACATGGGAGGCTCTGGGTGAATTATGAACTGCAACATTTATCCCAAGTGTCAATAAACAAGCTGCAGATGACAAAATTACTGGAGAACCAGATTAATCATGAATAATGATATTTTTGTTTTCATTTCATGTGTCATGCGCTGTATCCCAGGAGAAGCTTGTTATGCAGTGTGTGTGTAATGGAAGTGCAAAGTAAAAAAATAATAATTATAGCTTTAACAGCGTCCCACTGCATAACAGTCTTAACACACTGATGAAGTGCTTGTATGTACGTGCAATGCACAAAAGCCCCATTCAAGTCCTGTTAAAAGTTCAAGCCTCACTGATGGATTTACTGACGCGTTGAGTGACGATTGTCGCCGCAAATGGAGTCGCGCCTGACGTTCAGAAGACATGTGTAACAAATTGTCAGATCTTTCTGCAGCGTTACAACTAATGTGGCCACTTCAAACGACGCTGGTTTTAGTGCAGCACCGGTGTTTGGATGTTAATGCTGGTGTCTTGTTGCAGCGATGACTGATGACATGCTTCAATGGCCTTCACCCCACCTGCATTTAAAGGGAGGAAATGATGCCTGGCGGGATGTTTTCAACGAGCAAGGGATGATATTCACATTTGTCTGTTTGCAATGCATTGACGGATAATCATATCTGATATCATTAAGTATCGGCGTGTTGTTGATGGATCCATCAGTGTGTGTCTGGAGACCGTACGAAGAACTATAGTGATGCAGTCATGATGCAGTTTGCCCAGCAGACTAAACTGCCCTCGCTTATATTGACCTAAATATAGCAGATAGTCTGAATTTGCTCCCGTGTGTGCCTCTCACCATCTGACGCAGCTGTCGGATAGGTTTGTCAGGGTCTTGGTCAGTGCAGCGGGCCAGCTGGCTTTGATGTCGAACGTACACATTTTGTTCAGCTGTGGACTCTGTATGCCTGGAATTAGGAGTGGCGCTGAAACAGAAGCTCAACATTTATCGACACTGTGTTTTATGTCTAATGACAACGTGGCCGTAATGGAAAATCTACTCTTTAGCACTTGCACCTTTGGGAAAGACCTAATCCTGCAACATCAGAGACCATGACAAATGATATATCTTAGGAAGCGTCATTATATGAGTTTGCTTTTGTAGTCGTGTTTAGTTTAGTTCCTGATTTTGACACAATAATGTATTTCAGAGCTTTTGGGCTGCAGCTGCAAATGCATTGTCTTTTACTGTTGAGTTGAATGTGGGGGGACAGTGAATATTTATGCATCAAGCACTGCTGTTCCTTAAGTTAAATAGGATCATTTATTGTAGCTACAAGATTTAAATGTGACAAGAGATGGAAGGTATTTTGGAAACTTTAACAAAAGAGCTTTGTTGATGAATGATGGTAATTATGTCTTCTGGTCTCTAAGAAAGTCCACCCAGTCTTTTGGTGCGCAGAACAATCGTTATGACATTTTTTCATTAGTGATAAACTGTGCAGTACTTTGATAGACAGCTGAAGTAATGACGGGGCAGTTTGACAGTACAATGTGTCCCTCATAATCAAACACAGACATTAAAGTTGACTGCACAATAGTTTGCAGTTAGAAAAAGACAACCTTTTGATTCTTGACATGAAAACAAGCTCGATTTTTAATTTTTTCGAGCACGAATCTTCAATGACAGTCTAGGCTGTCAAGCCTAACTTTTGTAAGTATTTGTATGACTCAGCAGGAGTTATTTGGGTGGCATTGTAAGTAATAAAGGGCAGATAATCACAAAATTGAAGTGTTGAAAATTTCGCCACTAGTGACTGATTAAAATGTGATAATTGGAAATGGGTTTTACAAAATCCCAAAAGTGATTGATCAGTAAGAGCTAATTTAATTTATAATGTTGAATAGTGCGCCAAGCTCAGATGATTGTGATAATGATTGTGCAAAATGACGAAATGAAACTCTGGTTATGCCACTCAGAAATGGTCAGTCAGACTCTAAATATTAAAAGTTTTTCTTATTCAAAATGTTTTTCTTACATTTACGGATGAGTTTTCCTTGAATATTAAAACACGACTCCTATTAGAGTAAAGGTTTCTTTAGGTCACATTGTTCATCTGATTTTAAAGCCATCAATCTGAGCCCTGAAATTCAATATTGAAATCGTCATCTGAGATGCATCTGTTCACTAAAGCCTTAAATTAGTTTGCTGCATAAGTAAAATCTATATATATATATATAGTATATCACCAGTACTTTTCAAAACCAGAATTAGAAAGTGCTTCACACAGTGATAGTAGTGGTAGTAGATGGATCATCTCATCTGCATCTACGTGTTTAAAAATCCTGAATGTCCCCGTGGAGTAAAAACAACCCTGTGAAATATGACATGTGCATTTTGACAGCTGCAGCGTGCATGTGTCGAACACTGGCAGCAGAGGTGTGTAGCGGAGGATCAGTTGGTGGCGATGTGTATCTGGTGCTGCATCATGTGTTACAGAAGTTATTAGCAAATGTATGAACTAGATGTGAGAAGAGGCAGCACCATAGAAACCCCAAATATGATGACGTTGTCCTGTCCACACATGTCGTAGCAAGAAGGATTGTGTTGTCAGGCTCCAGGTGCTGCAGGCTCGGGTCACTGGAATTAGACGCTTCTCCTCCTCCTCCTCATACTTGACACTCCTTTAACGTTCGACTATGTGCCAATGGGGTGAGCCTTTAGGTCAAACTTATCATTTAACCTAAAGTCTTAGAGCTTCATGAGTTTGAAAAAATAATAAATTTAAGCCTTGATACGGTAACATCCCTGAACACCGAGGCAACGCTGTGCTCAGATTTACATTTCAAGCAGGTGCTTTTCTTTTCACAGGTACTAAAGAGGGTGTGCATCACATGATATTTTGCAGAATATATGATGATGGGTTGACACGAGGCCTGGAGCAGGTGTTGATAATTGTATATTGGGTCATATACATTAGTCCGTTGGGATGGTGGAGGGGGGGATAAGATTGTTTGACATTAGCAGGTGGAAGAAGAACAGGTTTAAGGTCATTTAAGATTAGTGTGAAAGGTTGTTTAGAAAACCATTACAAAGAAATGTGTTAATGCCACCACAGCCCCCAGTGAACACTGCCGCTGTTTATGGCTAAAATAATTTTGCATCAGCAAATGTATACACTATTGAAATAGGAGCTGTGTGGGACGGAGGATGTGCAGCAACCCTTTGGTGAACCTTGAGTAAATATACTGTACAGTAACGACGACTGTAACTACTTGGATTCAAAAGCCTTTATTCTACTTATCTTCACAGGAGAAAATGACAGGCAAGGCTAACATTGAACTTTTATTTGTTGAGATGTGGAAATAGTAGGAATTGATCCATTCAGTCTCTCCAACGTTCCCTCTCCACAACCTTGATGATGAATAAAGTTGTTGATGTTACTCTTCTCCAGCTCTTATTGTACTATTTTAATAGCTTTGAAATTTTCAAATTAAGGATAACTGATTTTTATTACACAGCACAGGAGAAGACTATATTAGATACAGGGGGAAACAACCGAAATAAACACATTTCCAAACCTGAACCAGAGATTAAACAGGATGCATTATGCCCATTTTAGGCTCCCTTCAGCACGGTGCTGCCAGCCCATCTCAGAATTCATTTGAACGTGTCATTCATGGCCAATGACTAAGGCATTATGTGATCTTACAGGATTAGATGTCTCATAATGACTCATCGGAGACTCTTGGTGGAGAAATGGATCTGCGGAGCTATGATAAGTCGGAGCAAGAGGGCATAAAGAGGGCATATTGCATTGACGGCGATGAATTAACACCAACACTTGCTGAATAAAGCATTGATTTATCTGGATTAAAAGAAGATAGAAATATAGTCCTATTGTGAGGCGGCTGTCTAATATGTTCAGCGCACTTTGTGATGCTAAAATAACCTAAATGACTATACCTTTAGCCTGACACTTCAGCTGCCTGTTGTTTATCTATCTAGAATGAAAGAGTCTATTTAGCTTTAATCTCTGTCTGTATCATCCAGTTGCTCACGTTAGGGTTGTCACAATCATGACATTTCAGTTGGCGATACAAATAATTGCAATTAATGACTTGTTATATACTTAGTCGTCTTATGATATAACTATGAATGAGGAGACGGAGACCGGGAGCTTCTTGCACGTCTGCCTGTATGGCAGGTTTTACTCAGAACTCAGGACTACAACATGACGTCATCACAACAGAGGCCGCAGGGGCGCAACGGGATCCCTGTAGGGACAATCTCAGGGCGTAAATACACAACATATCCCTCCCCCTTTACTTTTGATGTACCCTTAATAAAGTCAAACATTTTTCTAACTCTGTATTCTCATTTAAAGTCTCTGGTTCAAATACACAATATATAATGAACTTTTAATTAACATAGCAGTACTATAGAACAAGTACTTTAACTACGGAGAGAGGGTAGACTACCTCAATCCGGACTGAACCCTGGGGGATTATTCTGCCCCAATGTGATGGGTTAGTCGCTATACTATAATGACAGTTTGTCAGGAGGTCGTCTGTTTCTTCTGGGATAAGTACGACCTGTCACAGTCACAGTGTCTCTCGGTGAGGACTGAATGAGTCCTGGACTGGGAGTGATGCCTGACACCGGCACCTGAGCAGGCTTAGGTGTGCCTGGAACACTGTCCATCTCTGAAGTTGGCTTCTGTGGCTCTTCAGGGGATTGATGTTGCTCTAGATGGACCTCCGGCTCAGGAACAACAGACGGTCCCAGAGATGAGTCATCACATGAACCAGAAGTGTGGAGCAATTGATCAACATGTCTTCTCCAGACGAGATGATCACTGGTTTCCACAGTGTATGACACAGGACCTGTTTTGGCCACAACTGTTGCAGGTGTCCACTTAACACCACTGGTGTAACTCCGAGCGAGCACCTTATCTCCTGCTGTGAAGCTCCTGAACTTTGCTTTTGCTCGTCTTTCCATTTGAGCTCTCTGTTGAAGGTGAACGACCTCTTTAGTCTTCTGTGGTCTCAAAAGGTCAAGTCGAGTGCGGAGCTGTCTCTTGAACATAGACGAAGCAGGAGACACTTTTGTTGTAGCATGAGGTGTATTTCTGTATGACAACAAAAATGCACTAAGGCGTCGGTTGAGGGACTGCGTGCTTTGAGAGGACTTGAGAGCTTGCTTCATAGTCTGTACAAATCTTTCCGCGAGCCCATTTGTGGCGGGGTGATAAGGCGCAGACTTAATGTGCTGAATACCGTTCTCCTCCATGAACGTCTTGAACTCTTCAGACACTAGCTGTGGGCCGTTATCACTGACGAGTTGTTGTGGGAGACCAAAACGGCTGAAGATCGATCTTAGCTCTTCAATTGTCTTCTCTGAGGAAGTGCTTTTCATTATCGCGACCTCTGGCCATTTGGTGTGCGCGTCGACCACCACCAGGAACACGCGGCCCTCCAGTGGCCCAGCAAAGTCCACGTGGACTCTTTGCCACGGTTGTTCTGGCCAGTCCCATGGATGTAAGGGCGCCAGCTGTGGGATATTTCTTAGTCTCTGGCAGTCAGGGCAGGATTTCGCCTTCTCCTCAATGGCAGCATCCAGGCCCGGCCACCAGAAATAACTGCGGGCGATTTCTTTCATTCGCACGACACCACAGTGTCCAGTATGCAGCTCAGCCAGCACTTTACCTCTAAGAGGTGGTGGGATGATGACGCGGTAGCCCCACAATAAGCATCCAGACTGGATCGAAAGTTCATCTCGTCTCACCAGGTAAGGCTTAAAGCTGGGTGTCATCTCTCCTCCCCTCCCCCGAGCGATGATATCCATGACCTCAGACAAAACTGGATCAGTGCGTGTGTGTTTCTTCACGTGAGCTGCGGTGACTGGAGCAGCCGACACATCCTTGAAGTAAAAGATCTCCGCTTGTGTGGGCTCAGAGTGTGTGACAGGCAAAGGGAGCCTTGAGAGCCCGTCAGCATTTTGATGTTGGTCTGACTTCCTGTACTTGATCTCATACTGGTGGGCAGACAACAGCAGAGCCCATCGCTGCATACGGCTGGCCGCCAGCGATGGAATGCCAGTATGAGGACCAAAGATGGAGGTTAAAGGTCGATGGTCTGTCAGTAGCGTGAATTTCCTGCCGAAGAGATACTGATGGAATTTCTTAACTCCAAACACTATAGACAGTGCTTCGCGCTCAATCTGAGCGTAATTGCTTTCCGCTTTGCTCAGCGTCCTCGATGCAAAGGCAATCGGTCTCTCTTCTCCAGATGGCATGATGTGCGACACGACTGCACCCACTCCATAAGGTGAGGCGTCGCATGCCAGCTGAAGAGGCAGGTTGGGGTCAAAGTGGGCGAGAGCCTCAGATTTGGCGAGGGCTGTCTTTACATCTCTGAAAGCTGTCTCACATTTGTCTGTCCACTTCCATGTTGTTGTTTTGTTAAGCAGTTCGTGTAGTGGCTTAAGTTTGTTGGCGAGGTTAGACACAAATCTGGCATAGTATGTCAGCAGGCCAAGGAAAGACCTCAGCTGACTCACATTTGTGGGAGACGGAGCCTCCACAATAGCCTTCACTTTTGATGGAGCTTTGTGGAGACCTGTGCAGTCAATTACATGTCCCAAGTACTCAACAGATGGTCTGAAAAACTCACACTTGTCTTTCCGGACTTTCAAACCATACTCCTCCAGCCGTTGTAGTGTTGCATCCAGATTCCTTAGGTGCGACTGCTCATCTGGTCCTGTGATGAGCAGGTCATCCAGGTAGCACTGAACCCCTGAAAGCCCGCTGAGGATCTGGTCCATTGCTCTTTGGAACAGCGCTGGAGCAGAGGTGATCCCGAAAGGGAGCCTCTGGTACCTGTACAGTCCTTTGTGTGTCACAATAGTCAGCAGCTCCTGTGACTCACGTTCCACGTGCATCTGAAGATATGCTTGAGACAAATCTATCTTACTAAACTTCTGTCCTCCAGCCAAACATGAGAAGAGGTCATCGATGAGGGGTAATGGATACTTTTCTGTTGTCAGCACCGGATTTACAGTTACTTTAAAGTCACCACAAATTCTTGGGGCACCGTCTTTTTTCATAACGGGAACGATGGGTGTAGCCCATTCACTTGTGCTTACAGGTTCCAGAACCCCACTCTTCACTAACCTGTCTAGTTCTGCCTCAACTTTTGGTTTGATGGCATACGGTACTGGTCTCGCTTTTAGGCACTTGGGTGTGCTGCCGGGTTTGATTGTCAGTTTAACCATGATGTCTTTCATGCTGCCAAGTTCTCCATCAAACACCTTGGGATGCTTCTTTAAAATCTCCTGTAGGGGACTTGTTTCACCATCCGAAACCATGAACACTCCTTGCCAGTTTTTTTAGCCATCGGCGACCTAGCAGAGCTGGACGGTTTCCTGAAATGATGTACAGTGGAAGAGTCGCTCTCTGCTTGTTGTGTTCCACTATCACATTCACAACTCCCAACACTGGAACAGACTCACCAGTGTACGTCCTTAATTTCAGCTTTGTCTCTCGAAGAGCAAGGTGCTGCAGTTTCTCTTTGTACACAACTTCAGATACCATGGATACGCGTGTACCAGTGTCCACCTGCATCCGCACTGGTTTATTCTCCAGAAGTGGTGTGACCCAGTATCCATCATCATCATTGTCCATAACAGATAAAACATGTACAGTATCTTCATCGGACTCACACTCACTCTGTTCATCCTGTTCATGGTCCATTTTGTTCACACGTTTATTTTTGTTTCTGTGGAAGCCACCTCTCCTTTTGTCGTTGAACTGTTTGTGTGTCTGTGTCTTTTTATTTCTGCAGGCACGTTCGATGTGGCCTTTCTTACCACAGTTTCTACAGTCTAAGTCTTTACACCAACACTCTGGTGCCTGGTGCCCTGCTTTTCCACAACGGTAACATAGCTGGCCAGGTGCTGCTTTCTTGGTGGATTCAGCAGACATCTTATGCACTTGGGTTGATGCACTTAGCTGTTGTGCTTCTTTGGCAGCCATCTCCATTGATGTGCTGATCTCAATAGCTTTATCCAGTCTCAGATTAGCTTCAGTCAGTAGCCGTTTCTGGATAGCCTCACTGCGTAAACCACACACCAGCCGGTCACGTATGGTATCATTGAGTGAAAGTCCAAATTCACAATATTCAGATAACTGTTTCAGTACAGCTACAAATTGTGAAACAGATTCACCCTCTTCCTGGTTCCTTTTATGGAATCTGAATCTCTCTGCAATGATCAGTGGCTTCGGGGAATAGTGGTTCTTTAATATTGTCACTATCTCATCATAGGACTTCTCTCCTGGCTTGGCAGGTTGCACTAGACTGCGCAGTAGGTTGAATGTTTTTCCTCCCATAACACTTAAAAATGTTGGTACAATAACATCCCCCTTGATGTTGTTAGCAAGGGCAAAGTATTCAAACCTTTCCGTGTATGAACTCCATTGCTCGGTATTTTCTTCAAATGGCCCAATATTTCCGACCAGCGCAGCCATTTCTGAATGTTCCTTCAGCAATTAGTCTTGTCCTTCTGCTCACTTTTTTCTCTGTCCTGTTCGTCAGCTGTTATTTCCGTTTTTCCTTTAACTTACTGCTTTTATTTATGTCTTTCAGTTGTGTCACACAGTCCTTCCCTTTTTCGTTTGCTCCGGTCTCTTTTCCACCGCGGAGATTTCTCCTTCCCCCGTAGCAACGCTGTCCTCCGGCGCGGCGCGGTCCCGTCTACACACCGGAGCAGCTAGCTCAGCACCGCAGGTAGCCACAGCGTCACGTCGTACGCGCGCCGACCAAACTCATAAAACTCGGACTTTCCGCCGAAAAACAACAAACGTGAGGCCGTACCTCGTCGCCAGTTTTGTTATATACTTAGTCGTCTTATGATATAACTATGAATGAGGAGACGGAGACCGGGAGCTTCTTGCACGTCTGCCTGTATGGCAGGTTTTACTCAGAACTCAGGACTACAACATGACGTCATCACAACAGAGGCCGCAGGGGCGCAACGGGATCCCTGTAGGGACAATCTCAGGGCGTAAATACACAACATGACTTAATAGTCTTTTTCTGATCATTTTATGCCACTAAATAGTGTAAGCCTCCTAAACAGTTTATTAATACATCTTATGAAGAAGTCGGACATTAAAATTGCATTTCTGTTGGACTTTTAGGCTTCGCAACAAAATCCATGATAGATGATCATTGAAATGCTGTCGAATATTAAAAGATTAAGCGGCTCGAGATGAACAGTTTGTGGCGCTTTACTCATGTGCCGTTAAACCAGTCAAACTTGAACTTGCAGCAAACAACGAGGAAATAGTGATGAAAATGTGACATTTATGTCCGTTTCATCCAGCTGTTTTTTATACAGATGAATATACACAATTTTAACGATTAAATGCAAAAATAAAAGCTCCAATATTTGCGATTATGTAATTATTGTGACAGACCACGTGTCCTCAATCTGTCTCTTATTGTCTTGTCAAATCTTTTTAAAGTTGTCAACATCATTTCAAACACCAACGTGAAAATGGCTATTAATTTGTGAGCAGCAATGAAAAGATGCAGGTGCTCATTGTCGTGCCTGTGGGTGAAACAGCTCCGGGGACATTTTGACGTTTTGATTCATTCGGGGCTGAAATAAGAGTTTTTGTCCCGCGGCCCGTTTCGCAAAGAACAGACTCAGACTGTGGCTCGGATATAACAAGTGGTAAGACTTCACACAGACATCTGAATTCAACTGTTGCACAAAGCAGTTTTAGCTCTTGACTATCTGGAGCAGCCGGAGAGTCGAACTGTAGCATTGAACGTTGAATTCTGGGTAATTCTTTTAGACTCGGGAACCGCATCCGACCGCTATATACATGTACGCCTCTTTGGGGGGATAATGACAAGTTACAAGGACGTTTTTACCTGAAGAGTGTAACAAAAATCATCGTTCTCTGAAAAAAAAGTAATTTTTTTTTTATTTTGCTGGTGCTCAATGCAGGTGTCATTGTTACCATGGTAACACTGTTCTTAGGCCTGAGAGAGCCTGGGGGGGTGAGGAGTCTAATGTCTTTGCTTTAAAATCAATCAGTCTTTATGTATTTTAAAAAAAAACAATTTTGGTTGCATTAGACAAATCTATGAGGCAAATTAGGTCTGGATCAACAAATACCTCTGTGACCCTGCTCCACTGTTTTCCTGCTCTAATGCAAACACCCTCATAACACTGCGTAGCTTAATGCGTCTCTGAACCCTGTGTGTGCAAATGAACTGGAGTCGTACAACTGCATAGCAATGTGCATCAGACCTGCAGGCTGATCAGCGTGTGAGAAATGTTAATGTATGGCCGTTTTTTTAAAGTTTATAATGAGCAGTAACTCATCAGCCAAATTGTTTTCACTGAAGCAACCATGCACATTTTTTTTTTCAAATTTCTCTTCAAACACACATTACAGTTCATTTCCACTAATTAAATGTTTTTCCAAAGAAAAAGGCTGCCTGTTTATTGTAGGTGGCGGCGCCCACGCACTGGCCTTGTCACACAGGCAGAGATGAGCCACAAAGGATCAGTGTTCTCGTCCTCCCACATGAAAACAACTAGTTTGAGTCACTACCGATATGTATTGATGATGATGATTACTTTCTCTCTCTTCGCCACAGAAGTCCTTGTTATACCCCCAAGACACCTCCACTCTCCCATTAAATCTGTGCAGTTTTCTGTTTTCTCCAACTTTGCTGAGGCACGCTGGGGCTGAAACATAAAGTTTCACTTTTTAAATTCAGCCCTAAAGTGGTGATTATTTTCCGCAATTGCTTTTCCTTCTTGATTGTAAAGGTTGTGTAATTTTTTTTATAATGTGTCAGTAACAGGAAGGATGATGCACTTAAAATCCCCAAACTTCTTCCCATTGTGTCCCATCTGAAGTTTCAAGGTGACAAGACGACTCATAATGCCAACAAACTGACACAGTTATTACCTGCATCATCATCATCATCATCATCATCATCATCATCATCAGTAACGCCAATCCCAAGTCGAACGTTGATGGATGTTTTGGCCTCGTTGCATTATGAAGGTCTTTGCATTACAGACTTAATGTCCTGAGGAATAGGGTTCTTAGATGTGGTATTCATTAAGCTCCACTCACAGTCGGCTATTAATATTTATGCTGCTATCACAACAGATTGCTAACATTCTTCTTTATAACCCTGCGTCTGACAGCGCGCTGTCGTCTTGGAGGGGGCACCACGGGGGGAGTTGGGGGTTTTCAGTGCAGCAGCAGCAGCCTCCTGTTGTCCCAGTGTTTGACAGCAGAGGGAGGCAGCGGTCTGAGTCAGGAGCATACGGTGAATCTGTGGCCCCACAGGTTGGAGGTGCTTGTTGGCAGCTGTGCCCAGATTGTACCACAGGCTTTACCTTGTAATGAACTGCTGCTTGCCTCTCATGGACGCTGTCCAGCCCCGAGAGCAAAAGGGAGTTACTGTTCATTTGGTAATTTTTTTTTTTTTTTTTTTTTTTTGTAATGCCTCTGGTATTTTGGCAATGGTTTGTCTCTGCATCAGCCAGCCAGCCAGCAAAGCAAGGCAAAGCAAAGCAATGAAGCTACAGCGTGAGAGACGGGGGGGGAATAGGACGAAAATGGTGTAATGCACCATTGTGTCTGTCTGCTTAATGTATGTGTGCAGATTCTCATTCAGCGTTAATAGTAAAACGCTGCACAGGCAGGCAGGCTCGACAATTTAGCTCCTTTTTTTTTTTTTCCCAGGGCCTAAATTTGCAGCCCTGTCATGTCAGCTGCTTTGAAAAGCTGGGAGTGATTTGTAAGAGTACCGAGTTACTAGAAGCCAAACATTCTTGACCCTCTGGCACTTGAGCAGTCTTGGTGTCTTTCAGGGATTGCAAACTTGATGACCAGGCAGTAATACAATGACACAGTATTAAAAAGAAAAGAAAAATATTTTTATTTTATTTTGATTGGACGACATGGGTATGTTATGAACTGACATGAACTGAAATGAAATTATACTTGCAGTTATTAGCAGGTTGTAGAAACTATGATCTCCTCTTTATTTGGGCATTTTCTGCAGCTCAACGGGGCTTTGAGTGTCTGTCATACTTTGAATATCTTCAGATGCTCACAGCACATTTTCTGCCTTGTTGTGGGGAGGATATGAGACTAACCCCCCCCACACCCACCCTTTCACTGCACACAGTTAGAAACACTGGTTGTTGGAGCATTTTCAACAGCTCGAGCAACTTTATCCCCTTATTACACAGGGATCTCCTGGGTTTGGCTTTAGGATTCTTGGTCATGGGGCGTTAGCTTTCTGAACCATTTGACGGGAAATGGCTTAATAGATAATGGTTAAGAAAACGTTGTAAAAGGACAAGCATTGCAGAGGAGCCCAAGGTTAAATATGCTCCCATGACTCGCTATTTAACGAGTTACTTTGGGCCTGATCATGTTGTAGCGCACTGGAACAGTATGTCTGTCACATAGCTTGATGGACTAAGATTAGTCTGAAAGCTCAAGTAACCTCTACAAGGCCTGGGATATGTCAGAAACAAGCGAGCGATTGCAGGTGCCATGCCGGTTATTTCATACTGCCATGTGGACGACTCACTCACGGTAAAGGAATAGAAAAGGGGAAAATAAGTACACTTGCTGATCATTCAGGTAGATTAAATTAGAAATGAGTAATTCTAGGACATTGGATGAAGCAAAAAATGAAAAATAAAAGGGGCAAAGACATGTTTGATTTTCCAGCCAGGCGGCGATCTCTCACCAACTGCCTTCTGCTATATAAGTTTAACTTGGTCAAAGTGTCCAGCAGCTGCCGCTAAGGCGCCAACTTCCTCCAATTGTGCTGAACATACTGTAAAAACTCTGGGTGTTGGTCAGTGTCAGCCGCAAGCACTCATTGGCGTCCAGTGCCCGTCTGGCTGGCTGGCTGACTGTCGGGCCTGTGTGTGTGTGTCGGGGGGCGCTCGGTGAGCTCTGATCGATGTTGTGGCCCTGTAATCCTCCCTAAACAATGGTGGACATGAGAATAGAAGAGAGGGTTAAGCCCTGCAGGTCTTTTTTGTTACCGTGTGCTCAGACATTTAAATGTGCACAGGGAACGCTGTCTCTTTGCCACCCACTCAATCTGTAGATTTATACATATTCAGTAGTGATTGTCCTCCTGTGCTGTGCTGCATATTAATTTTCCTATGGGGGGGGAAAAAAAACATAAGTGCCATAAGTAACTTTCACCAACTCCCTGCTGTTGCACCATTTGTTGCGTCTATAACTTCACACCTTTTCACATTAGTGCCTTGTTTGCTATCAAGGTTAAATTGAGAAAAAAAACACATGCACACACCCTGCTGCTTCTTGAATAAACACTTTAATACTAGGGCTGTCAAACGATTAATTTTTCTAATCGCGATTAATCGCATTTTTCCCGTAGTTAACGCGCGATTAATCTCTATTAAAAATACACACTTATATATATATACGTGCGGGCGGCGCAGCGGGGACCGCAGCGCAGCAGGGACAACTCCATGACACTACTGTGAGTGCTTTAGGACGGCTGAGAATGTGAGAAGTGGTGTGTTACTAAAGTTTGGTTGAATGAGAAGCAAGGTGCCAGGTTTTGGCCACACATCAGCTGATCAGGAGGCAATGGTGAGCTACGCTAAGTTAGCTTCACAGACGGCGAGCTAAGATAAGTTCAGGCTGCAGCCCCTGCACTGGGCTCCAGACACACACAGCTCCTGCTCCACAGTCACAGCAAGCACACACACCTAAGTAGTTCAATCAAACCCATAGTTTGAAACAACGCTCAAAACAAACACAGCTCACAATTAAGCATACAAAGTTCGCTAGCTTAATGCTAACGTATATGTAAAATCTCATAGACAGGCTAAGAGTAATTAGCATTCGCTATCGCCATTCCCTCGTCCTCACGGGTAGACAACGAGCTAACTAACGTATCCGCACACTTTCAGAGGTTTACCGCTGCCTGGTTAAACTCTTTTTATGAGATTAATGTTGGTCTCATTGATTAAATTTAACAACTGCGGTGGCAGTGGCATTAGTTTGTTTGCATGAAAAGTGAGCTGGATTGCCTCTGTGCTCCGCTCTCATTCTTCTGAAGGCTCCGTACCGCCACCTGCTGGACTGGAGGTGCCACAGTCCAGCCTTCCAGTCCAGCAGACAGATGACAAAATGGGCCGCGATTAACAACGATTAAAAAAACTTAACGCGTTATTGATTTTAATTAATCGCATCGCGATTAACGCGTTAATTCTGACAGCCCTATTTAATACACATAAGTCCATCCTTCTTGACACTGTCAAGCGAATCCTTGTTTACGTGCATGTGTCACACGTACTAACATTGGGCAGTTGTGTGCACATCTCCTGAAATATCCTGGGGTCTCGTCGCTGACGTAGACTTACTGACATTTTTGGACGCCTTGGTCGGTGGAAGAGTACGAGAGGGTTGGTGTTTAAACAAATCCTTGCTTCAGCACGTACGTTGTTGACAAGTGGGATTCAGGTGAGGATACAGTGATCCGTTGTTTTCGCTGTATCCAGACAGTTTTCATAGAGTGGGGGGAGTGGGCAGGGGGGCTCGGTGATGATGTAGGCCTCTAGGTTGGGAGGACCAGAAAGGGGTCAGAGAATGACCACAATGAGGAAGCTCCCCGGACACGTGTGTGTGCGCTACGTTGGACGGACGGACGACTGCTGGTACGCATTCCTCCACCGAGGGGGTCATAAGAGTAGATCCCACAGTGTCTGTCTGAGAGGAGAAGAGGAGGGGAGGGGGGGGTCGGGGGGGTCTGAGCGGGTCCATCCTCTTTTCAGCAGCTGCTCCGCCTGGCTTGGTCGCAGCAGTGACCTCACACCCCAGAGATATTTTAAAGGGTGCCAGTCAGCAGGGAGATGAGTTCTGAGTAGGTAGGTGCAGAGGCTCAGGGAAGCGGAGTATTGATACGTCGTCTTACACGATGGTCCTGGGGTCGAAGGAAGACGCCGCTTTGATATTGTAAAAAAAAAAGTAATCCTGCTGACGACGTTGGTCGGCCAGGTTTTGGAGTGTCCGTCTGGGATATGATCCTTTGAAAAAAACGTCCGTCTTTGCAATGCTGCGGCATTGCCCCATTCCTCGCTTTTCGTCGTCTGGTTCTCGGAGAAAGATGCCAAATGTTTCTTGTGGGAAAGGGAAGACTTCGCACGCCCTGCTGGAGAGCCAGGCGCTCCACCTGGCAGACCCCAAGGACGCCGCCACAGAGCCGCTGCCCCCTCAGAAAGTACTCAAGATATTTAGCATCAACATCATCGCTCAGGGGTTGCCTTTCTGTCGCAGACGGGTGAGTATCGTATGTATCGAGTCCGTCCTGCGTTTTTTAGGGTTTTGTTGATCCACCACCCTCTGAAAATGTCAAAGGTCATCCTGGTCTTTCACTCTTCCACTGTGGTTGTTGTTGCCACTATCAAAAATTATAATTCCTCCTTCTGTTGCCATCACAATTCATGATTTGTTACATATTTGGTCCGTTTAAAATCTTAATTTCTCCTCGATTCAAGAGTCATTTACGTGAATCTGATGTTACGGATGTCGTAAATGAGTTGTTTTGAACTCTACTTTCACATTGCTCAAACGGTATTCGCAAGAGCAGATAAAAATACGCTCGGACACTTGCGATGACATGCGATTGATTTGCTATTTTGTCAGGCCGTTTCGTTTCCATACGCTCATAGATACATGGTTGACGTGCCTCCGCTCCGCCCATGACAGGCGGCGGCGGACACCAACGTATAACCTTAAAAAGGCCGTCGGCAATGAGCCTATTTTTAGGTTAAGTTTTTTAAATTAAGACATAAATGTATTAATTTGAGAAGAAGACGTGAAAAAAAGTGTCTTGATTCTGAACTTATGTCGGCCACTGTCATCCATCTACGAGTGAGGGAGTTTCAGTCGTATTATTTGACAAACGAGGATTCAATTTAAGTAACGACATTGTTAAATGTGTTAAATCAGTGTTTACCGAAGGTTTTGTGTTATTAATTGGCAAAGTATGTTTGCATTTGCATCAATTCTCTCTGTAAATGACATCAGCACTTTATTACCCTTGGAGAGCACACAGGGTCGCATATTTCAAACTGTAACAATAACAGCCCATTACTGAATTAATACGGCATAATATCTGACTTGGAAAATTGATTGAATAAGACTCCAGCGTCAAATAACTTAACTCCCAAAGAAAAAGGTTTCTCTAACTTAAACATTAACCTTCTGCATGACGGTTGAATCTCGTCCGTGTTACCACTGACGCTCTCAACGCAGGCGAACTGACTGAGTAAAGTTGGTTAGATTTAGATTTAGAAACTCAAAGCGTTACATCACATTTAAAACTGAGAGGGGATTTAATTTTGAACTATTGCTTGGGGGGAAAAAAACAAGACATTTTGATGACTTTTCTTTGACTTAGAGAAAAGTTTAGCCCAGTATACTCAGGAATTTCTTCTTTCTGATCTTTCTTATGTGGAAATATAAATTGAGCACTGCCATAGAAAACTGGAATAATTAAAAAAAAACGAGAAAAAAGAGCAGTATAATAAAGCTTTAATTAATTCCTTGTCTGTATGTGTATTTAATGTAATTTCCAATTTCACAATAATTTAAACTACAGTGATTATTTATGAGTTAATCACCATATAAAATCATAATGCAATCAAAATGCGTTTTCAATCGACATAAATATCTGACGTGTTATTTCAGTCTGACGATTCAGAGAGTCGAAGCGATGCATTCATCAGAGACCAGTCTATTTTTTCCACTCCCACCTCTCTCATAAGTTCAATAATCTTCTTGCGATCACAGTGGTATATGACAGTGTTTCCTAGATCGTGCAGTGAAAAACGTCACCCTTCGTCAAAAAAAAAAGGAGATAGGTTTGTTAGTGGGGAGAAACTAATGAGACTAAAATAGATATAAGGATGGATGTCACAATTACTGGGGGGAGGGGGTGGTAGTCAGCTTATCGTTTTTCCGTTCTCAGTTTTCTCTCAGATCAAAGCAAGTTGCTATGTTGGTCAGCTTTTGAAGACAAAGGGTCTATTATGGCGATTCATTTTTAATTACCGCTGCTTATCTGGTTGTTGCACAGTGGGTTCAAAGACGGATCACGGCAGGAGGTTTCTTTCATTGTACTTTTAAAAACTTCTTTTGAATCGGTGCCTTGCTTTGCTTTTCACCAAAGTGCGAGGCGTTGTGTTACACCTCCATTGACAGTACGATTGTTATATATCACCCTTAATTACCACCTCTGCATAAGGACTGTAGGCTATAATTTTATATCTTGCAGTCATACCCTTATATAGCATCAAAAGCATTTTGGCATCATTGCCAAGATTTGTAGTTTCCTTTTTTTAGACATACTCGTGGCATGACTCTTTGGACGGCAGGGCCAGTTCGTTGGTGAGGCCACCACTAAAACATCTCAACATTTAGGTTGGGATTAGATGGAAAATATTTATAATTACTTTGGTGAAAAAATGTCCAATGTCAGGCGAAAAAAAAAAAAAAAGTCCACTCCTTGTTTTATGAATAAATACTTGTAACGATAATGACATTCCCATCAGCCTCAGCTGTGCTATTTAGCAAATGTACGGATGCAGCTAACACACGTGATGGTCACCAGCTTAGCATAACTACCGTCGTGTCTCATTGTGTCAAAACTGAAGCTCACGCACTGAATCACAGTTAAACTAATAGGTTTGACTCTCAACCTACTGGGAAAAACAGGGATTATGGTTGCTTTTAAGTTATACAGTATATGCATGCTACTGTAGCAGCACCCGGATCTGAAGCCTCCTTTAGATATTGTATTTAAAAAAGCACAACTGTTCTGCAACTTATTGTTTAAAAGTTAAAAAAAAGTCTAAAGGAAATAGTCTAAAGGAAAGCACCTGGACCTTTTAATGTTGTTGACGAACTCTGTTTTGCCACATGAGCTGAGGAATGACCCACGAAACCAGCTCATGGAGCTGCAGGACTCCTGTTGCTCCATGCAGAGCAGGAGCCACGTGGGCCGTGCTTTGCATGTGGCAGCTGTCTCCGGTGAATGGCATAGTTGGGATTTCTCGGGGTCTCTGTGGCATGGTACAACTCAAGTCGTTGAAGTTATGTCTTCAAAAGGAACAGATGATGCAGCAAAATGTCTATTTTCATTACTCTTTCATGGAAGACATGCAGGGAATTTATTACCAGCTTTATCCCCCCCTCCCCCTTCTAATTTCAGTCAAAATGTTGAACCGGACCAGGGCACAACAGCTTCCTGCGAGGCCGTGCTGCCTCTGAGTGAGACCTTTCTCGTCCCTGTAACGTTTCTTGACTGTTGCTGATGATAAAAATAAAAAATAAAAAGCCCAGGTTGAGTTTCCAATCAAGACGTGACCTATGGAATCCATACTGTGTTTCCGGGAGCCAGAATGGGCATCCAGCTGTTACAGGAGATAGTGATCAAGATATAGGACATTAGCAGCAGGTCATTTTAGTGGCAGTATTACTTTTCTCACCACCGCCACCACACCCTGTGCTGCAGGCCTGTTGAGTAAGGTGATCTGGACTTGCCCACAGCAGCTATGTCTATATAAACAGCTATCAGCAAGATGCATTTGCTGTTGGAGCAGGTGCTGTGGGGTGGAAGCTTCTGGACTGACTTTGACTCGCGTTTCCTGTCATTTCGTAGTCTGCAGATAACGTTAAAAAGAGCCTCGTCTGCTGTAGCTTTATTTTATTACATTTTTTTTTCTGTTCGAGTGTTGTTTGTCTGTGTGTCAGTTAAAGACTCTGAGCTGCGGTTTTCCTGATTTGGCCCATTTGGTCCAAGACACGTCTCCAGCCAGCGACTCTTCTCACATGTCGTTTCCACTGTCACCCAGCCAATTAAGACAAAAGTCAACTTCAAGAGATGAATGCCCATGGTATCATAACAACACATATAGACCGACACCAAATGAGCCTTTTATTTATTTAAACACACTCTTTCACTGTCTATTTTTAAGGATGGATACACTGAGGAGATACCGAACATACTAGCTGTTGATTTGCGTTGTGTATCTCCGTGACAGCTACAGTGACATGATACTGGAGAGCAGATCATCTGATAGTAGCTCAGGTGTTATTTCGGTTTTCACTCTTCATATTTAAAAAACCAACTGTTTTCCATTAGCAGCTCCTTGTTGTCACCTCAGCTCGTTCTGTGTTTTTTGATTTTCGTTCCGTTTTAGTTCATTTTTAGCATCACAACCATCATCATCATCATATCTTTGCTGCTCTCTCTCATTTGTATTTTGCTTTGCTGCCTGTTGTTATCACCTGTCAAAAGTCCTGTGATTATTGCTGCACTAATTCAGACTCTGGCTTCTTGTCAAATTAAATAACAAAGCAGAGTTGTAAAGCGCCAGAACTCATCAGCAAACTGTGCATCTTATGATAAGAAAAAAAAGCACTAACAGCAACGGCTACAGGAAAACTAGCTTTGTGCCAGTCAACAATCACCTGATAAAAAAAGCCACATCAGCAGACTAGATTTAGGAAACCTAAATTAATTTCCAGTACATGCACAGTAGATTTATTTGAAGCTTTTTTAATATATGGTACCTGAATGTTACCACTCATATTCGACTTGTGTGTTACTCAGTAGCAGCCAGTGAATCACTGTAGATAAGCTGGATGCCCTGGGGAAGCAGCTGCCTCCTTTAATGTCGGTCTCTGGAGATAAGTGTTGTAAAAAAAAAAAGTACAGATCTCCTGACAGCTGCTTCACAAATACCATCACTCAGGCCCTTTTTTTTTTTAACCATTTCTCTCCCGTTTGCGGATACCCTAATGTCGAATATTGTTTCTGACGCGACGAGAAACTAATTCATCTTTTGAAGTTTCTATTCCTAAATTATTTTTTCTTTTTCTTCTCCTTCTTCTTCTTCCATTACTGATGCAACAGCCTGCAACGCACCCAGGGTTGATGTGAAGCAGAAGAGATTCCCAGTTTCTCAGTTTGGGTTTTTCTGTCCCGCTGAGCTCTTTAAACGTCTGCATAGAAGGAATTTCATGCTTGTTGTACAACAAAACTAAAACATTGGACGACAATGTTCAAAATGGACAAGCATGGGTCAACAGAAGACACGCGGTGATGTCACTTTGATGAAATTAATATTACATGAAACTGTGTTTTTTCTTAATTTTGGTACTTTTTATAACCTCTCAGGCCAATGTTGTTATGTTTCACCATTTTCTGATATTTTACAGACAAAACGATGTATTAAATATATTATGGGATTAACTGATAGAGAGAATAATCGGTAGTTGCAGCCCTACACACAGTGGTCGACACATAGATGTACTATGCTTATGATGAATGCTATAAAACTTCACATGCTTCACACTGTGGGTCATCCCGTGATGCTACCTCTATGTCTTTGACCCCATTTGTTTTAAGCTCTGTGCACGTCGTCCTCTGCACAAGTCCGTCCGTCCGTCCGTCCGTCTGTTTGTCCGTCCGTCCGTTGTCGCAGCTTTCGGGCTGCCCTCCCCGCTCTGTCCTGAAGTAAAGGACCACACCGCAGCAACACTGCAGGAGGTTGGATTCCACTGCCCTTGGGCTCCAAATAACACAGAGAGGAGGAAGGCATCTGCCATTGGCTATTCTGAGCAGCAGCCCCATACCAGTGAGCACACGGATCCAGTCGGCTGGTGACCCAGCAGCACCCGGATCAGCCAAACAGTTCTGTTTACCACTGATTCAAATACAGACGATGGCAACGAGACGACAAGCTTAGTTTTTTTTTTTTTTTAAATTGACCTTACTGTGAACTAAATCCATCTGCTCTGGTGTTTTTTGATACTATTACATGCATTCACAAGTAACACAACTGAATATCTGCATTTTTCACATTTTGCATGCAGCTCGTACATCTTACTTTTCAACGTACGCCACTATTTGAGGACGTTAAATCACCTTTAATGTCCGAGTGGTCTTCACATTTTGACAAGGCACACACGATCAGTGAAACTAAGCCTGAGCTAAATACCACTTGAGTTCAAGCTGGCTGGGTGTATGGTGTTATACTGTTGTGGTGCTTAACATACAGAGCATACTGGATAGCGATGTGCTCCCCACCTGCCACAGGGGCTGCCTGAAGGCACTGACATTTCCCACGCCGTTAGATCGGAGCTGAGAAAAGATACGGAGAGCGCCATCAGGAAAAGGTTGTCGCAGCTTCTAAACGTCGTCTTTTCTAACTGAGGAGATGAACTGCAATAAAAACCAAAAACTCAAACTCGGTCTGTCACATTTACAAACAAGTGTTTTACTCTCCCGCTTAAATAATTCATAGACCACACATTTAGCTGCATAATTCAACACTATTGGGCACATTCAGCAGACATGAATGTGAATAAACCACCTCTGCGCCCAGTTCTCGAGGTTCAGCTGCATCCGATTGCTGTGTTCTACGACCTGTTGCTTATTTTCTCTTACTTTTTTTTTCTTTTTTTCTCCTCCTACGTGTAGTCTGTTGAGGTTTTTCTCCTAAATTTTAAGCAATTCCTTTTGATTGCAAAGTGCAGCCCACCTGTGTCAGGTTTGGAGCTGCTCTGAGATATTTGAAATGTTTGGGCTTTGTTGTTACAGTTTGGAGCTTTGAGATTCATTTTCAAACACAGTTTTCTAAGCTGTCTATCATTTCTTTTTCCCCTCACAAAGCAAAAAAATTGAATTCATAATTCAAGGAGAAGCTGTTCCCCCGCATAGATTTTGAGAAGACAAACATTAATTTGATCAATGCTTGCACTATTTTCGTTGCCTCCCTTGGAGATTGTCAGGTCGTGCAGCCATCCAGTGTATTTGGTTTTGTTAAGACTAGAAACAATAGGCTCTAAAGCTCTAGATTCCCATTTGAAATGTAATTATTGCAAGTACTAAAATAGTTTTGCAGTGTGCCGTTCGTTTGCAAACAGTCTATGACTGAGTTTGTACAGACGACTGTTTGAGGCTTCACATTGTGCTACACCTACATATCTCTTAATAAGATTAACATGGGCAAAGTTCAGATACAATATTGCATACAATATTAAACTGATCCCTCGTTCTTTTGATTTGACGTTTGTGACCATTTGTTTTGGGAACAATCATCCGTTTTAATTTCGTCAGTGTAATTTTGTCCCGACAATAAGATGCTCCATCAGTCTTCACTGTGATTCACATGTGAATCTCTGTGTCCGGTTCTGTTCCCGTCTTGTCTTGGTGTCGACATTTCCCCAGCGCTGACCTGACCTTCAACATGCCAGTCCTGCGAAAGCGCCTTTCACAGCGTCCTGCTCGCCATAATCTGGTCATCATCGGCGAGGACGGGCCGTGAATGGATAGCTGACTGTCTGTAACTGATGCGGCCCATCTGCATAGTTTGTCTAATCTGCGTATGAACCCTGCTGTCTGAGTCACAGTGTGTGGTCTCGCTCTGCTTTTGATGTGCTGCAGCGCTGTCTGGACATGTGTGGCGGCGGCGGTGGGTCTGTTTTGATAGCAGCTCAAACCCCTGTACACCACCCAAAGCTCGTCTTAGTGACCATTTAGTCCAGGCAGACACCTTGAGCTCGCCCCCTCCTCTGTGTTCAGCTGGAGATGATGTCGTATAAAGTGACACGACACTTTATTACTTTAACGGAAAGAAGATGAGGTTTTGTAGGTGAGCGTGTGCTTGTAGGTACTTGAGCAGGTGTGACAGAGGTTCGTCAGGACGCAGGGTTAAGCAGAAATTTTAAAAACTTGCTCAGCAGCAAGAGGATTACACCTCTTGACGAATGCAAGGTCCCTCGCAGGGCAAGACGAAAACGGCTTTTTAAAAAGAGAAGGAAGGAAAAGAAGAAGAAGAATGTGACTTATGGTAATGGTGTTTGGATACAGGGCGAAATTCGCTGGTGCTGAAGCCGCATTTTTTTCTTTCTTTTTTTTTTACATTAAGCATTCGTTTAATGTCATCGAGGCAACAGGACCAGGAGGCCAAGTTGGTTTATAGAGAGCTGTTTCGTAGAGAACATTGTAAAATGAATCATGTTGTTGTGCGGAAACTTCCCCTACAGGTGACTTGGTTTGACTCGTTCGGCAGACTCACTGTCTTCAAAGACTCACGACTAAAGTAGTGAGGCTGTAAGAAATATTCATTTGGAACAATGTAAATGATTGATTAATTATAATTTAATAAATGAGACAACTCACTTGTGACAGAAGCATCGAAGTAAGGAATACAAATATAAAAACATTCAAAATTAATGTTAAACAAAAATATGATTTAAACAATGATTTAAATAGAGCAAATAATTTACAAGTTGCTTGATTGGAAATATTGCACAGTGAGTGTGGGTCATCATCAAGCTTTTTAGAACCTGATTTTCTTTGACAATTATAAACTGAAGCTTTGGGGTTTTGGACTAAATCTGGTGTTGGGTACATACTGTGCATTTTAGCCCCAATCCAACAGGAACATGAACAAAACGAGGACTGCACCAAAGTGAACATATCATATCACGCTCTCAGACGTATAGTAACATCTCTTGTGGAGCTGCCTGTTGCCAAGCGATCACATTTGGTCCTTGAGAGCTGATTCATCACCTGACATTGATTAGCAGCATGTATAGTGTGAAACATGATGGATGGCTGCCAGGGTTTAGGCCATGACACCTGTATTTATAATTTACAGAATTTATAAATGACCTTGGCCGTGGTGTACTGTACCTCCAGGTCCGACAAGCTGGGCCATGTTCAGACCTAAAATAGCACTCGGCCAGAAAAAAAAAAAAAAAACACCACAAGAGGCTGCGTTGCTGCAGGTATCGGTGAGACAATGAAATACGATCTGGGGAGGTTTAGGTTGAGGACTACATCCGTGAGTTTTGAAGGCTTATCACATCCCCAAACACTGCACAGCGCTTATTATAATACCATGAGACGGGATTGTTCAAGTCTGGAAAGTTATTGGAGCAGCAGTCATTTGATCTTTGGCCACAGCGACACCGCCGTTAACATTACACTGTAATTTACCAGGAATATAAGCTTACACACACACACACACACATATACTGGTGCTTTTTCACCGGCGAATCCAGAATTAGTTTCCTGTGCCCCCCTCCCTCCCCGGTCTCGAGCTGCTTTTGTGCTGCACAAAACCCTTTGATTCTTTCTTTCCTTTTTATTTTTCTGCCTCCAGCACAAGAAGCTTCTAACTACTCAAACTTGTTCTAATAAATGAGTTTAGTCTCTGCAGCCGACTGACTCGCTATGCATTAGATTATTCAAAAACAACCAGGCATTGTGTTGCTGTGAGGAGATGGATGTATTCATTGTAAATGGGCGTCTACTAATGTAAACGCGGTGACTCACAGGATTATTAATAGCGTCTTGACCGTCTCCTGCAGGGTCTCCCTGTGCTTGAACATTGTACAGAACATCCAGTATGTTCCTCTACTCTAAAAACATTGCATTATATTTTTATGATGCCTTGTTTTGTCACAGAAATGTAAAATAAGCAGTAAAGTGGGTCAAACCATCAACTGTGACGATTATCAGAATAGTCTTTGATTAACTTTCTGTTCGCCAGCAAGATGACCGACTGATTGTTAGTCGCAGTTACTCTGGAGGTTTTTTCTAGCTGCCGTTTTCATGTCGTCATATTTTTTGTTATTCAACAGTTTTTCTCAACACTGACGCAAAATGTGAATAATACAAAGCTCTTTTTGTTTATACAAGAATATTTCTTCCTGCTCTTTCAAGGACACACCTCTGCTCTCGTGTCATTAACAGACATAGCAAAGTGGAAATTATAGCTCCTATTCACCTGCCCTCTGCAGGCACAGAACAGGATGAGGGCGGCAGCAGCAGCAGCATCGCCTGGCAGACGACTGACTGACTGACTCACCGTTCGCAAAACGTCAATTGTTGCTCTGCCTACCTTATGTCTCCTCCAGCGTTGTCTCACTCTCATTCATTCATTCATTCATTCAGTTGTTTTCTCGGGTCAGGAAGAGAGACTCCTGGTCTTATCTCTGAGGAGCAGCATCTACGCCCTCCGTCCTCCCGTTGGATCGGGCGGCTCATTGTCCTGACTAAATGGAGCCATTCAGTCTCAGTGGAGATGACTCCCTTTGACTGAGCACGTCTCCAACGCAGATGCTGATTTGATTTTGATTTGAAAGTATGAAAGTCACTCCTCCTCCCTGGATAATGTAGTGACTTTATTTTTTGGCCACCATTTTTCTTTCTTTTGAAACATGTTTCCGAGAAATCACCTGTTGTGCGTCATCTTGTGCCCGGGAACTGGTTTAAATATGGTGATGTTGCTGTTGCCATGGAGAAGAGTCTCTTCTAAAGTACCACTCAGAACAGTGGGATTTCTCGACTTGGCTCTCTCGTTGCAGAAACCTGTTGAAACTGACACAACTATCAGTCTGTTGTTAAAGTTGGACTGGTGATTGAACCAGGAGAGATTCACTGCCCATCCAAGCAACAGCAGCAGCAGTGCTTCAGCTGTGTGAGCCATTACTGTTATCTGTGGGAGAAGCGAATCAGGCTTTTACTTCAGGAAGCAGGGATTCCCAAAATAGCTCCTCCCTCCACGATGCATCTCTATCATCTACATAATTTTCAGTACCACTATATTTTCTCTAATGATAAAATTCTGTATTAGTGTGATCTACAGTATATCAGGTCCAATGTCAATGTATTGACTTGCATCCCAAACCTTTGTCCTTGACCATCACCACTAATGTCCACCAGATGCTTCACTGTCTCCATGTGCAGAGTATTTTATGTCTCTGAGGCATGAAATCTACTTGCAAATAAGTACCAGTGCATATATTTAATGGCAGTTGACATAAAATTCATGTTAAACGATGCATTGTGGTTGTAATTGACTTTGTCTTTTGTACTTGTACAGACAAGAGTTTTGTTACTCGCCACAGTGTGCAAAGCTGTGGGAGGAGTGTCAGGGCCTTTCTGCTTGCTTAAACAAACTGCATGTTAATGTACACTTCTTATGCTTTTTTTTCGAAAAGGCAGAAAAAAAAGGCAGAATACTCGAGATACGATGACATGCTGCTTAACTGCAGATGAAATGAAATGAATGCAGCGCGGCATCAAAGCATCTGTCACCACCACCACGTCGGCCACAGATGAGCTGTAATACAACATGCTTGTGTGCGAAACTCAAAAATATGTTGCAAAACGACGCTCAATATAAAAATGTGATGATAGCAGAACAAGCTTGAAGGCACTCTTGTGATGTGATGGATCGGCGGAGCCTGAATGCCACACAGCATCATCCAGTGGACACAGAGCGTCATCGATGAGCTGCTGCCGCTGATGCTTTGTAGTTTTTATATGAATCATTTAGTTGTTCAGTTGATCAAGCGGTTGAGTAAAAGCAGGTCATTAAGCTTACAAAGCAGTGGATCAGCCAAAGAACATTATGATGAATGAGCCACAAATCCAGTCAGAGCTCACTCCTTTTCTTTTTGAGCCGTCCATCTCGCGCCGTCTGATGAGACACTTAAAAGGCGCTGCCTTTGAGCAAATGTTTGAAATGATTGCAGCAATTTCTGTTTGTTTACAGTATGGAAGAATATTCTGATTTGAGCGTTTCTCCCGTTTGTGTAGGTTCTCGATGAATAAGTAAAACATCAAAGTGAGAAATAAGTAAAGGCACATGCCAAAGTGGGGGAAAAGTGAACAATACTTGCAGTTTAATTCCTGAGACTGAATGCCTCAGTCTTCTCAGCGTGTGGACCTGTGACTCGTGCGTGGGAGTTGTACTTTTCACATTTTTTGTGCTTTCAGACCAGCAAAAGGAGCAAACCAGAGCTAAAACAGTCAGGAACAATGATAGTGCGCACACACACACACACACACACAGAACCCTTCAGCTGTTTCTGTGGCGAAGTCGCAGGAGCTGATGCCGTTCCAGCTGATGCTGGTTCGTACAATTGGTAGAGAAACTAAGAAACTGAAATCAATTTCTGTGAGCCAGAGGAGAATTGCTTCAGCACCTACACAACGTTACATCAGACACCCACAACAAACACCTTCATTACAGAGCTGTGAATCCCACCCCCCCACCTCCAATCGTCCCCTCACAGAGGGCCAATCAGCTTTGTTTTTTTGTAACCAGGAAACAATTCTTGCAAAAAATCAGTCCTTTATTACGATCCTCATTACTTGCGTCTCTGTTTTGTCTCTGTCATTGTGCATCACTCAGTTTACAGGTTGACTGATCACGTTTTGAGCCGAGCAGTTCACAAGTCACTTCAGAAACTTCGTGACGAGATAGTGAGAAGTAGTTCGCTGCTACTTTGAACGAAAACCTCATTCCCACAGCTGTTTGTGTTGCAGTACAACAACAGTTATTGATGATAGTGACTATTACTAAGTCCTTTGCTTTACTTTCCAATTACTAAGTTAAGTTCTTTTAAATTACACACAACATTTAATGTGACCGACCGAGCAATGCAAATAGTTTTGGCTTCAACTGACCCTCAGTAGTGACTGGATTGGATTCTATAAACAACGGTGTTTAAATAGTTTCCACTTGTGCTTTCCCTGCACAAGACACACACACACACAATGCACACTGTATTAAGTTTGTATATTTTTGGTGCAAAGTGAATCCATTAGAAACTTTGATCATATCACTGTGCAGCTCTTTTTAATAAATAATATTTTTGCTGTTTATGTCTGACATAATTGCAGCACTTTACTTTGCAGCCCCTTGAACCCGCCAGTAATGCACTAATTTGTTCATGCCGTTCACCTCTAATGGAAAAAGAGTTTGCTAACAGATTTGTTTGTTTTGTTTCTTTCCCTTCTCCCCTATGTCCTGCTCCCCTGTCATGAAACACTGTGATCCACAAAGGTAAGAAAAATAAACTCTTTCACAATGTAGCATTTATTTTAATGCCTGAGTTTCCATGTCAATGTTCAACAACAACTACGACAAAAAAAAGTCCCATGGCGCTCTTCACCGCTGTTTGAAAGGTTTTCTGTTTGCATCCAGTCAAAATGCTGCTTTGCCGCCTCTAGGGGGCAGCATGGACTAAAAGTTGAATGATCACTGAGGCATTTGAGCCACACAGGACCTTCCCCTGTGTGTCAAAACGCTGCCAGGAGGGTCTGTGCTCTATAAAGCCACACCCGTATCTTTTTTTCTTTTAAATTCTTGCTTGGCCACTGATATTAGTTTGGTTTTTTTTTTGGACAGTTTTCATTGCAGAGTCTGAGAGGGATCCTTCATGTTGTTGCTGCAGTTGTTGTTGTTGTTGTTGTTTTGTATCAGCACTGCTGCTGTTGTTGTGGTCATGCTTCAGTTGCGCTCCCAATCATCTCTTTTGTGCCCTAAAGATTGTACGACTCCCGCCGTTTCCCATCGCCATCACTCTCTCTACACTTTGCAGACATTAGTGTGTCCCTCTCACACACACACACACACACACAATCACACACACATCTGCTGTTTTTTCAAGCACCAACTCTCTCTCCTTTCACTCAATATCCACATGCAGACACTCCCGGCTAAGAGCTTCAATAAATGTTCAGGTTGTTATGACGACTATGAGTGCTGCACTCAGTACTACATTAAGAGTCTGAAGAAGCTCTTACAATGTTGCACGTCATCTGCAGGTTTAATGAAATGGTAATTGTACAAAAAAAATCCTTGGGAAATCATTCCCATGAAGGTCGGTGATAAAAAAAATCAATAGTTTTTTTTTTTCAAATGAAAAACTTTGCATTGAGAAACAACTTCTATATATGAACACAACAAAAAAACAATGGAAAGCTTTTGATGCAGTTGTATTGCTTTAGCTGAGACTATTGTATCTCATATTGCACGTCATAAGCCTACTGTACATATCCTTCAAAACACCAGGTAACATTGTAATAACGTAAGGTGTTACTGGTGGCCTTACCTTTTTAATGGTCTCCAATGATCGCGACTAATTTCCCTACAGTGGTGTAATATTCTTCGGTTAATGAAATGTTGCCCTAATTGTTTGGCTCTCACTCACAGAGCCGCCGGTATCTGGAAGTAAAAATTGCTCGGCTATCAGCCTCGGGTGTTCTCTCGACTTTGACGAGGCTTGAGTCACCAGATGTAAAGTGGCTGTCGGTATCACAACTGGGTACGGCAGGAAGTGGCACAGGGATAATTGAGGACCCAGTGAAGCGTCAGTGCACCCTGACTCTTCTGTGGCAGCGTCGGAGCTGTATCTCTGCGTTTTTTTTCCCCCTTCAGTGCCTCTGACTCACTGCAGGCGGACTGTCTTTGACTTAGAAAGGCTGTCAGTAGGTTACAGGCCTGCTCTGTTGCACAAATCTAGTCCATCACACAGTGTTAGTCCAGTGTACTAATTTCCGTTAGACAGTCCAAACAGTCTCTCTTTATTTTCTTTTATAATAGTCACATCAACTTAAAAGAGCATCAGAGAGCTGCACTGTCACTTATTTACTCAGACTAAAATAATTCCTTTGCAAAGTCAAGGGTTTCCACAGTGTTGAGTCTTGTTCTTATTTGCTGCTCACAAGAAAATATAATTGCGTTGTTCAGTGTCTGGTAAGAAAATTATCTTTGGTTAAGTTGCCTTGTAATGGGGACAATTTAAATGTGTATTGGTTAAAGGACTTTATGTATTGAGATTAGTTATGTGTGTGTTGATGAGGGAATGAAAATCCACAATACAAAAGGCAGAATGAAATCAGATTTTGAAAATATAAATTTGTTAAAGCAGATGTTATAGTTGTAGTTATTTTTTTTAATGGTGGGACACGTTTATGGAAAGCAGTTTAAAGCTGTGTACTCATTTTTAAAAACTTGCAATTTAAGCCTTCAGCTCCAAATTAATTCTGTTGCTGAATGAAGTCTGAAATTTAAGTAAACAAACAGAGGGCGTAGTATTACACTATTTAGCCATTGCCAGCAACAACCATCCCCCAAACTTCACATGTGTACTCAAGGATATCTTACCTCTAGCTCCCTCAACATGCTCGATCCACTGGAACAGTTCAGACAACACCAGCCTGTCCTGATCTGGGCATTTTACCATTGTAACAGGTGTCTACAAATGTAAAAAGGTGTACAAACAAAAAGTTATTTAGAAATGCACCTTCCTTCACCATAAAGTAAAGACTTTCCTCTTAATCTCCAAGAACCAGACAGCTCCTTCTACAGCTTAACAATATCGCAGTACATCCATATATTCTTATTGCGGGGAACAGTTTTAACCTCACGTTGCATGAAATCATTGTCCACGAAGTACAAAGTTGGAAACTAATTTCAGCTTCTCACATCGATTCTTCTGTTCAGCCAACTACCTGAGTGCATAAGTCAGAGTATACGCACTTTATCTCGGCGTGAAGGGAAATAATTTTCTGCTGTGGTGGGATAATAATGGAGGAGTATCATTTGGAGAGAGGTGCTGTACTTCAATCCGTCCAGTCTTCTCTGGAGTGTTATCGCCATCCTGGAGTGCTCAGACGTTAAGACGGGAGGGTGGCATCAAGTGCCAGACCAGAACGAGTGACACACACCACTCTCATTTCATTCAGACAGCGATAGTTGCGTTTTTCTTTGTCTTGTTGTATCTTTTTACAATTTAATATCTTTTGATTAAGTGCTGGTTATGTCCATGTTTGGCCTTCAGAACATAATATGCCAAGCTGCCGGTTTCCCCGCTGCAGGGAAGCAGAAGAGCACTTCCAGTACACTGAACCTCGCCTCCATTACAGCAAAGAAACTACTCTCATTACATGTATCATTACGACTAAATAATGATAAGGCAAAGGAATAACTAAAGATGACACACTGAGCAGAGAGATCAGGAGATAGAGGTCATCCGTAATGAGGTTTCGCACTAACCTCTAAGACCAATAGATGGAGGGAGCTGGACATAAAGACCTACGTCTAATGAAAGCCTGATCGGTGATGGAGTTGAAGGTGAATCAGATCTTACCTGTTGTGGATTCGAGATGCCTTGGCCCTGTGTAAGAGACAAAATAAAGCTTATTCGGGGGCAAGAGCCCGTGTGCTTTGACCTTAGTCTTTGCCTTAGCAGCCCAGGTTTGAGTCCAGTTCTTCAGCCCTTTGCTGCATGCTCTCATTCTCTATCTTATTTGCTCTCTTTCTGTCACTGTGACTTTAAGGCGAAAGCCTGAAAAAAAAATAACTGGTGTGTGTCTCCTGTTTTCCTCCCTGGTCGTATACAGCTGAAGTTGTTGCCCAGACTTTGTCTTCCCATCTGCGTGTTTGTAGATTCTTACATTTGATGATGTTGGCAACTCAGAAAATTATAAGTTTTCACCTAGTCTTGTCCAAAACCAACACAAGCGCAGTGAATCCAGAAGACAGTTGATGATGTCGGTAATAATTAGTTGCAGCGTCAAGGGATTTTGAGGTTACAGTAAAACTTAGTTTGGGCAAAAGCCAGTCGTTCCTATGAGCGTTCATGATTTATGACCTCAGAAAGTTTTGTCATTTCTGGCAAAGTTTACATTATGCCTGTTGAAGATCACGTAGCCTTCCCTGGATTTTCAAATTAGCAAAAAACAAATTATACAAGGTCACAACTTGTGACCCTACTGCTTTTTCTCCCTGTCTCCCCAACAGTTTAGCTCTGTTTGTTTTGCATAGCTGGGAATTGAATATTTACCCTGATGCAGTTCTGTGCACAATGTGGATTTTGATTAGCAATTCATGGCCTCCTTAAGGCAGTATAACAAAGCAATCAATATGCTCTCCTCTGATGAGGACGCGGGGCACGTTGTAGGGATTAATTTATTAATACAAAATGGAAAATCAATGAAGGCTCCTCGCATAAATGCACGCATGCACACACAGACACAAAAGATGCATGCGTACATACAGTAAAAACAGAGCAGCCGGATCTTCTGAGCTTCGTTTTTGTCTGTGCTGCAGTGTGTCAGGAGTCTGTTATGTTGCCGTGATGGATGACAGTGAAAGGGCTTCCATGGCTACATTGGATTTTCCAGTTATGTCTCCTAACAGGGCAGCAACATCCGAAGCCTTTTATTTCAAATGAGCCCTGATGTAATTAGCACGGCCTCATTACTCCGCTTGTTACCCCTCCTACTTGTTTATCATTAGTCCGGTGGAAAAACACAACCATTGCAGGGGACAGACTCCAGGTGTAGTCAAATTAGAGTTTACCCCTGAATTACACTAAAGTTAACTTTCTTTCCCATCTGACTACCCGCAGAAATCTTGTCCTCACTGACTTTGCTGATCGCGTCCTCTCTAATTGAACGTAATGAACGATTTCTCGTGGTGAAATACGCAACTTCTCGTCTCTGCTTGACACTAGCAGCTTGAAATGACATTAGGTTCTACCAGATTACCTCTGAATCACCAGCCGATGTATCACTGGTTGATGATGCATATACCTTTTACATATGGGAGGGAGGGCTTGGGGAGTTCATTGTGCATTCAGCAATTTTTACCAAAACATTTCCCTCTGCATAAAACATTGGTAAAAGCCAGAAATATACTAACTAATACTCATATTTCTTGCGTTTATTGTACTAATAGACACTAATAGAAAACATTCCTTAATAGCGCAGGCATCAGCCCTCAAACGTCTGATTTCCACCATTATTATGTTTACAATGTTGGACATTACTGACATTGAATCTTAATGACTATTACTGTGAAATAATGTTGGAAATCGACCAGGTTCCCGAATCCTATCGGGCATCTTTTGCTAATTAAAATTACCAAATATTTGGATTTCACAAGTCTCACACCATCTGCAATCAGGACTCAACACCTGCTGCTCTAAAATCCCCGTCTCCGAAACTTCACTCTGAGTTTTACAAAAACCAGTGTTTGTGACAGACTTGTAATTGCACCCTGCCATAAATGCTGACAAAGTGCACCTGCCAGTACGTCATATATATACTGACAAATCCCCAAGAGCAAACGCCAATAGAGCCTCCAGCCTGCAGTGTCAGTTGACAACTCTTGATGTCGGTATGAAGTGCAGCTGTGATGTGATGATGTTGCAGAAGAATATTCACATTTTCCAACATAATCAACTCGCATCCGAGTCCAGATGTTGTTTTGTGTTCCTGCATTACAAGGAAGTGAACTGTTATTCTTCATCACCCTCACAGTCATCGTCAAAAATACTTTTAAGAAGTTCTTCTGCATATTAGATTTAACAAAGTCAGTGGAGATGGAAGTTGCCCAGGATGTGGTGAAGGTGCTTTAAGGCTCCTAAGTACCCACATGTGCGCTTCACGCTTCATCTCCCCTGATCTTCTTAGGGCATCCCTTACACCTCCGTACGAACATCAGCACGGTACAGTGGATAAGAGAAAGTGCTGATTTAGTCCGACTGGCCTCTTTAATTTGTGATGAGCGTGGGAGAGTGGGACCCTGCATGAGCGGGGCCGCCAGAGAGCCTTGTGGCCAGGTTGTGCTTCTGCTTCATCCCCCTACCCAGCTGTAGATGCACCTGCTAAGTCAGCACCAGGCACCCACTTCACTTTCTTGGTCTCACTACCACTTAGGGGAAGAATAGACTTTGCAAGCTTAGAATTAACCTCTTTTATGTTCGTGTAGAGTATTAAAAGATGACAGAGTTTCTTTGGGCACTGTTGCTTAAAATTAATTCTTCAGAGAGGTAAACCCACTGGTCGTGACTTTCACTTTGAGCGATGATATTTTATTTTCTGCATATGGTTTAACACTGCAGTCGTCCTCACCCTGTTTACTCTGAGTTACAGAAATCTTCGCTGCCCCATCTCTTCTGTTAATGCAACTTCTCTCACGCCTTTATAACAGTATACAAATGCATGCTTTATTACTTGAGAATGATTTTATTACCCTCCAAGCTGCCAGGCCTTTATAGCAATTTGGATCATTTATGGACCCTTAACAAACTGTAAAACGGGAAACCCATTTTTCCAAAGGTAAGCACACAAGACATCCAGTTTCACAGTCTGGTATATAGTACAGCTGTACTGCAAAATGCTACATTTATATATTTATTCTAGAAAAACACCATATTTAGAAACAGTAGAGTAATGAGAAAAAAAGTGTTTTAAGTGCAGAGGAGTCCTGGCAGTCGTAAGTCTCAGTGGATACACCCTGAACTCGCTGCAAAAAAAAAAACTGAACAGATGTTTGGCCTTGTTTAGAAATCATGTTCATGTAACCGGGAAGATTAAAGCTCATGTTACTGTATCTTCATGCAAACACCACTGTTAATAAGGCCAAAAATCATAACAGTGTGCAAGTATGAGATGTAGACACATTATCTTTGTCCCATCTGAAGCACATCCTTGGGAGGACTGCACAGGTAAAATAGACCATGACCTATCTAGCACCATAGCAACCTTAACGATATATTATTTTTTTCCACAAAAAAAAAAGTGCCTGATGCAACGGTTCAACTGTTTTTAATTGTTTTAACTGTTGGCTGTTGAGCTGAGCTGAATCCCGTTAATTACATTTAACAGTATGCTCTTCTGGCTCCGTTTGCTGCCACATTTTCATTAACCAGCATGCAATGAATTTTGGGATACACTGGACCTCAGAGGAACCACCCATTGGATCCTTCCTTGGAGAAAGAGAGATGTATTTCTTGGCCGTCTGTGAAGGAGCTTTTACAGTGCGACAGCCCAGTTGTACCGCTGTGACGCAGTTGGTCTCTAAATGCAGTCTGTGAATTGGGACACAACTATAGACAAAGTTGCCCCGTGGCAATTGTCTTCCATATTTTTAACATATATTTTTTTTTACTATTTATGCAAATGGATGAAATCGGAGCCAATGTCTGTTTCCCCGGGGTTGTGCTTATATTACAAAAATCTACTTACAGTAAAGCATGTACAAAGGGATTTACTGTACAAGACTGACTGTTAGAAATCTGGTTTTTGGTGGTGCGATGAGGCTAATACAGCACTTCTAGTGTTGTTCACATTAAACAATTAGATTTAAATATTGATTCTTTGTGCGAGAAGTGGCACATTGTCAGAGTGTATCCCCTCTTTGGTGCAAAAACGTCTCGTCCTGATGTTTCATGTGCTCATACTTTGGTCACAGTGTACCACACCACATCCGCTGCAGATACTGAAGAAACTTTTATCTGGTTCTCTGTCATGGTCCCTGTAGCGCAGGCCCCACTGGGTTGCACTGATTTCCTCTTTGAGGACTCGCTGAATACAATTATAAATTCCTGGTGATGCATGAAAAGGTGATTTAAGATGAGACTGTTTGAGTTCAGAGCGAGCAGAGTGTTGATGCTGAAGGAGTCGTATTACATAACGGAGACTAAAACCCCATGTACAGTATGTCATCATAGACTTGAAAGATGCTTGTATGATGCTGTACACTTGGGGGATGGGGGGGTCGATGTAGAGCACGCACCATTTTCTGCATAAACTGATCGTTAACCAGTGATAATTGAGAAGATGTGTGGCTTCTGTCACAGTCGTAATGTTGCTTGATGTAACGCCAGCTGTGTTTACATTTGAGAGGTTCAGCACTTTTTTCTAATTAAAGCCAACAATGTTTTATAGTGAGATTACAGCGTGCTTCACAGTATTTTGTGGAGGGCAAACAAGGAGCCTGCTGCATGTTGAGGTATTATTGATGTCAGTGTTGTTAGCAAAGCGTGTAATCCCAAAAGTTGAATCTCCGTCAGCTTTACCTCTCAGCCACAATTAGGAGGAGGTCTTGCCTCGTAATCCGTCCTCGTTCCGTCTGTTTTTATCTCCCAGTGAATATTTTGTCATGTCACCATTTTGTAATGTGAGTTCTCCCGCCTCATCCTCACTCCACTTTTTTTTTCTCACTCTCTCTCTCTAAACGTCTGTGAGCGCCACAGAGAAGGAACACAGATGATATGGGGGTTTCAGAGACCGACTCTTTGCTTGGCAACAGTCCATTTGTTGTAAGCACCTCTCCCTTGCATAACAATTAAGCAACATCGTCACTGAGTGCATCAGAGACAGATGGCATGGCCGGTACAGGAGGGGAAAAAGAAACTCTCGAGGTTGGGCTGTTTCCTGGAGGACGATTGTTCCCGGCCTGTTGGGGCTGTGGCCTGATGTTCATGGTGTTTTTTTTAGTTTTAGTGAGGTGAGTGACAAATTGTGATAATACTCTGTGATAGAACTTGAACATACTGATCCCTGCTTTATGTGTATGGATCATATTTAGAGACAACATTGTCCTTATTCTCCTGTAACCGAACCTCGTCATTAGCGACCTCTGCAGAATTCATTACTGAATAGCCGGCCCAGCACCCGTTGCCAGAATTGGTTGACTCTTATAGCAAACAAGAGCCTTATCCCTGGATGAGGCCAGAGGCAGCACACTGCAGCCTGGAGGGCAGCGAGCTCGAATCCTGTTGCCAGGCAACAGTTTACAGATAGAGGGGGGGCTGCTGCTTAGCGCGGGGTCCTCCACTGCTGCTGCCCACGCCCCTGCCTGTCCTTCGTCATCGTCACGTCAGGATTAGATGTGCAACTTGCATGCCCTTGAATTATTGATTTGATTTTCCCAGAGCAACATCATTTTTCTGTGCAAGTCCCACCTGAGATGTCTGATTTCAGATGTCACCCGCCGCTGCCGCCGCTGCTGCTGCCAGTCTGCGTTTCTGGAGATGTAGGGAAAACATTTCCAGTGGTGCTAGACTGAAATGGATTCCTCTTGATTTCAGCTATAAAAAAAAAAGAAAAAATACTGGCAATCTTAATTCTGTAGTTTCTCTTACTTTAGTCGACTCTCGAGGAAGGGCGAAGTTAAGAGATGTACTTGATGTTGTCTACTCTAATTACAGCATGTGATCAGTTTCATAAAGAAAGAAAACCACGAGGTGGCAGGCAGAGTTTCTCAGTCTCATCACTTAAACAGTTTCAGATTTTGCCCTTTTCCTTTTTTTTTTCTTTCCCCCCCCTCGTCTCTCCCTCTCTCTCTCTCTCTCTGCACTCTTGTGTGTTTGGTTGTTGTTGATTCGAGGTGCCCGCTTGTGATGGAGCCTCTATTTGTTTCCTGAATGTCTAATCTGCCAAGTTCATGCCTTTGGCTACCCACTGAGAAGGGGGTCCTTGTTCTGCGTCTGCCTGGCAATCCCAGTGACTGCTGCTGTCCCCCAGCCTCTCGTGCACATTAACATACAGCTGTCCCACAGGATGTAGTGAGACAGACACCCGTGAGCTTCAGAGGGAAGCTGGGCAACTCCCTCTCCTCTCGCGCACATTCAACTCGCAGGCAGCAGCCGCAGCAGATGGGCTGTGGAGATTAAACCACTAGGCACATGGCAGCTATTGTGGGTTGCCTATTGTGAAATTTAAAGGTCATCTATAGGGTCATGGCTGAATTGGTGTGCTGTGCTCTGCCTCCCGTACATGAACTCAGTTGGTGAAGGTTTTTTTTTTTTTTTTTTAGCTAATGATAGCACCGATCAATATTCCTGACAAGCAAAAAACAGCTAAGAAGGAAGCAGGAGTCAGAGTGCAAGGTACAGGCAGGAACACCGGGTGAAATGTTTTGCATGGCCTCAATTATACACACTTATTTAGTTGTGATATTTTGTACTTAGTTTCACCCAAAACCCAGCATGTATCCTACTAACAAGTGTTGCTTATTAACCCAAAGCCTGGTAAAGCTTATTCCTGAGTACTGTAAAAAATAATTAAATTAAATTAAATCTACTGGTTTGCAAAATATAACTAAGATAAATTAGCTGCGTTGTGATAAATAACCCTGACATATGCACTGAATATGAACCAACATGTTAGTTCGTTTTGGTCTTCTCAGGGGATTCGGAAAATACAGACTATTCCTATCTTTTAAAGCCAAATGGAAACTGGGAAGTATAAAGTTGCAACACATTCAGCCAGACATGATGTATGAATGGTATAGCTGGAGCCAATGTTATCTGAGTATATGTTCTTTACTCACTGAAATGTGTGTTGGCCCTGAAAGATTACCCTGTTTTCAGTGATGCTAAGTACAACGGTCACATCGAGGGGGGAAAAAAACAAAATGCCATGACCTCTCAGCCTCCTGGACCTGTGAGTGCAGCAGTTACCGCCTGAAATATACTGCTGACTGAAAAACACAGAGTAAAAAAAACAGCCGTATGGATCATGACAAAAGCCGTGGAAAACTGTCACAGCGACGTAAAGAACAAAACTTCAAGGCTTGTCAGAAAACCTGTTTTTGTTTTGTTTTGTTTCCTTTCCTTTAAGCAGCCACATGCTTTTTGACTCGCCTGACATTTCACATCTTGAATCTTAGCTTTCATTTGACTTAAATGTCATGACACATGGCAGAGGAAATGGAAAGTGACTGAAAAGTGAAGACACCCCTTTGACTTGAACGCTCTGTGCCGGAGCGCAGCAGAGGGTTAGTGAACGGTCAGAGGGACATCCAGAAACAGGGCTCTTTATCGTTCGTAAATGTCATTAAATATGCATTTCAGCTACTGTGGATAAGTGAAGTTTTGTCAACACCCCCACTCGAATGTCTGTTCAAATGTAGAGTTCAAGCACTTTGTAGACGGAGGTTTGGATAACGTACTCTCAGAGCTGTCTACAGTGTGTGCAAGGTTCACTCTTCTTTGCTTTCCCCAAGTGTTATTAACCCCCCCCAAAGTTGTGATCCACTGTTTCTTGAAACAGAGGCCAAGAGAGGACGTGGTGGTTTCTTAGCTGAAAAACATTAAAGCCCTCCATTCTGCTGCGGTGAAAGAGTATGATGAGAGTGTGTGCTGAGGGAAGTCTATTTTTGGGGAAGCTGTTCCAACCTCACTTCCATTTTCCGCTCTTGTGCTCATTTCATTGACTGGCCTGTTGGCTGTGTAGGGTCTTTGTTGGGGGAAAGTTGGGGAAAACATGAAGAAAAAGAAGTGACAGCGTGACATTTCAACTGGCTTCGTTTTTTTATTTATATATATATATATGTATGATAAAAAAAAAGTGACAACCATTCACCCGGCACAAGCAGCTGAAGGTTATATGAGACAGAGTTATAATAACTCCTGTAAAGATTTTGTCATTTTTAAAGGCAGGAGGGGCATCATCACTGGGTCACGTCTGTATATGTCACCGAGAGCGATATGACAGACAGCAGCCATTCTCGCGGCGTTTGAACAAATCCTTATGCGTACAAGCAAAAAATTTAAACGCCGGTATTTCACTTTAAACTTCTCAGGTGCTCGCGCTCGTGTTCATGTGTCAGCCTCGGGAGAATGTGCGGTGCCGTTTTTAAATGGGACGGCATGTTTACTCTCCCTCATGCCATCTGCTGCGCCCGACGCCTGCAGTAGCTCCACAGATGCCGGTTAGCGCGCCCCGAGGCGGGATGTCATTTCAAGGTAGACAGCTCATCAAGATGAATGACAAGTTTTTGGAGAATGGGAGCGAGACAATTGACGGGCACGAACCAACAATACACTTCCTGCCACAAGGTGAAAATTAGCATGTGACAGCGTGTTAGCGCTTGACCTCTGTGTTAAATAGAGAGATATTTCCAAGTTAATGCAGAACCCCTGACCTTAAACTGAGAAATACGGACACGGTTGAGAAAGGACTGTTATTTCAGGCAATCTGTCGTTTGCTTTTAATAACTTAACAAGGTACTTTCTTTTATTTCTTTAAGAAAAGGGGTAGAAAATGGCTGCAGAAGGAATAAAAGAAAATTGCATATGTGTTAAATTAAAACCACAGACTTTAATTATTCTGCACAGTTAAGCTTTTCCAAAAAAGTTATAGAGGGAAATTTGCAGCTTGCAAAAAATTTACTATTGAAGACAAAAACGACTTTTTCAGTCTAATAACGTCTTAAACAACTAAACTGTACAAACACAGTTGGTGAAACTGTGAGTCTCCTGTTCCCACCTACAACATGCAGAGGCGCTGAAAGCAACAATTAAAACAGAATATGAAAGTCATGCAGTGAATCAGTGGTTCTAGTCAGACGTTACTGAGCCACTCGGTCATGTCTGGTATGTGGAGAGCTTGCACTGTACTGATGTGAGACAACTGCATTGTATTTTCCTCTTGCAGGGCTCTTTGAGGAGGGGAGGAGGGTCTTAAATCCATTATACGTGGCATGAAAGACCACACATGAGTAAACAAATCAACTTATACACAAACTCCAACTCCTGGAGGTTTTTTGTAAATGACCCAATATTCTCTCCTCCTATCCGTCCTATCTGTGAGAGAGGAAGGAAGTAGAGTGGTGTAGTCTGTGTAGTTGTAGTGTGTAGGAGGTCTACTCTCTGGGAGTGGACGGTAGAAGCTGTGTGAGTTGGAGGCGAGCGAGGGGAGAGAAGACTGCAGCAGAACCTGAATCGAATGAGTGAGACATAAACCACCGCTTCCAGTGTACAGCGTGATCCACCGGCAGCAACTACTGTATGAAATGCTGCTGAACACTGGTCTAAAATGTTTTATTCTAGCAAAAACAATGTTGCTTTTTCTAAAACATTATTATAGAAACCTTCGCTACACAAGTTGTTGTGTTGCAGTAGCAGAGGACCTTTTGATGAGGAAGCCATGCTCTCACTACCTCACAAAACGCATGTCCAGCCCGTCAAGATTTACCTTTGGCAACAGCTGGGTGCTTCCTCTGTCCTCCGTCTGTCTCTGTGTTGCCCAGCATGGGATGTAGCTCCTCAGAGGCCCCATGCTGCCAAACCCTCAGAGCCAGACGCATTGCTATCGCAGGATTCAATGGACATATGGCAACCACCTATAACAAAACTGTTGTCGTTTATTACAGCGCACCAAATGTATTGGTTTGTTGGACTTGTTGGCCTCCGTGCTTTTGGATTTGATTGTGCTTGAAGACAAAGCTTGCATGATAAAACATGTAGCATGTGTGTTTATGGTTGCAAAGTAGTCCTTGCAAGGTTGAACATAAAGAGGAACTATGCAAGATTTTTTACTTTAATTAAACAGCTTTGGAGTTATTGTGATGGTGAAATGACTTGTTACAGGGAGAATGGAGGCTCATGCCTTCCGCCTAGCGTCTCTTGGCCGAAAACCAACCATGCAAGATCAGCACCACCAACCTGGTGTTCCACTTCTCGTCTCATGAGATTAAAAAAAACAGCGAAAATGTGACCAGACTTTGCATAGTTCCCCTTTAATTTATGTGTTTATTTCTGACACAAAAGACTTCTCTTACTAAATACACGCTGTATGTTTTTTCCTCTCAACTCAACAGCCACTGCAGTAGGATCAGCTATTTGTGTGTGTCTGTGTGTTGGGGCTGAGGGGGGGGTGAAACAAACATGCTCGCAAGCCATCCAAGGTTTACTGCTCCTCTGCCCTTCCTGAAATGAAACATTTATGACCTTTGACCCTTGTTATTCCCCGTAGCCATTTAAATCTTGAGAGGCACATTTCTCTCTCTGAGCATCTCTATTATCCATCTGACTGTCCTCACCAGAGTCATATTCATCACTGACAGTGACAGTAGCTAATACAGGGGAATACTTAATGTCCTCCAGTCTGAGCTGCTTCTGTGGATGCCTTCATGCTCCTAATATATAATTTGAATACATCATGTAATGGGAGGATGAAGAGTTTAGTTTGATGGAAGCTGTGACCTTTTGTTTGCTGCAGATTTTGCAGGTTCATCAGATTCATTAAACTGTAGCGATGCTGTGCCAGTTAATTAACCCGCTTTATTATTCAGACTTTTAATTTGGAAAAAAAATCTATTTCTATTTTGCATTAGTTTTTTTATTTTTAATCATCTTAACGTGGCTATGCTAACTTGCTTGCATCAGTATTTGACTGACCTCAGACCATGACGATATCTTTCTCACCAAACTCTGTCCACTTTAATTGTCCTGCAGCAGGACATTATTCTTCTATTAAAACAACATTCACTCCCCTCAACAGCACATCGACATCATTACTTGCTCCCTCACAATCATGCATATCAATACACTTTTATTTTTTTCATTTAGCCATGCACACATGTATATCTATTTATCTTGACATGTAACCTGCATTTACAGATGATCCGCAATCACGGTGGCTCATGCTCAACTTTACTAAACATACTGGAGTTAAATCTAGTCAAGTCCGCTCCAGTCTTCTCACAAGTTGCATTGCTATTACGTTGCATCATTCATCTTCCCCAACAAAGACCAAACCCAAAGATTTATAAACTTTCATGTGCTGTCTTTTTGATCTGTCTTTCAAGAAAGAAAAAAAAAGAAAAGAAAGAAGTGTCCATTATGGGACTCTTGTGTGCGATCAGACATGGCAGTTGATAACAGTCAAGTTGCGCACTAAAAAGGTTGCCATCACCCACTCTGCTGGTGGTCCTCCAGAGATAACGATAATCCCACACAGACACTTAAGACAAGAGGCTTGGCTTTCAAAGCATGGCCAGTAGACACATCTAAACAAGATCAAAGGTGCCCTTCAATTTCTGGAAATTGCCTCCTACACCAATATGGGAGTCACGTATTTCACTCTTATCAAATGATTGTTTGGTTTGTTTTTTTTTATTCGTCGTTCATTCGTCCGTTTGTGCCACTTCTCTACCTGGCTGTCAGAAGTAGGGCTGACAAAATAAGACGCTAGTTTTCAACTTTCATCTGAACAAACCTGTAAAATGCTGTATTCACCTGTATTTTTCCCAAATTACCAGATTGCTTTTGTCGATTTCTCAGAGGGGAATTGGATCATGTTACAGGTGCTCCCTCAAGAATAGAAACATGTGACAGCGTGTGGTGTAATTGCAGAGTTTAAAGTTCGAAAAAACAGGAGAACAATTGCACCTGGTATTGCACAGATAATGGAGGTGTGTAATTGTTGCCTTCGTTTGTACTGTTATATCAGAATTGCAGTGTTATTATTGAATAGAAAGTATAAATGCGATACGTTTTGGACTAATATCCGCTGCCTGGGGTGAATTAAGTCCAAGGGTTCTTCGTTGTCCGACACATGGGTCAGACTCACCTGTCAGAAGAATCCACCTTAGTTTAATCTGCATAAAAAGAAAGCGAGTACCCACCCTGAAGATAGAATATCTCACCCAGCCTCCGTCTCATTCTCATCCTGTCTCCTGTCGTTCTTAAACATGTTTTTCTGTTGAAGAAGATACAGTTACACTTTGCTCTGTAGTGTTTAAAGTTTCTTCCCCTCACTCGTTCTGTTGACTTCTCGAGGAAACTTCAGGAACATTACAAAGGTGACAGCGCCGATCCCCTAGAAGCGCTCTCTCTCTCACTTCTCTGCTTCTTAAGTCTTTTTTTTTCTTCCAGAGGAAGCTCGATGAGAATGCATATTAGTATTATTAGCAGTGCCACTGGCATGTAACTTTGAACTATTTTTAAAGGCAGAGCTCCTCTTCCATCATAACATGAGCTTAGAAAGGGGACGTGCTGTGTTTCTGTCTGTGCACTGTACTTCTCAGAATTAGAGTGTGTCATTGTCAGTGTTGCAGGTGTTTGGTCATAAGATTAAAAGAGGAATTATGCAAGATTTGCACCTTAATTAAACAGCTTCAGGGTAATTGCGATGGTGAAATGACTTGTTAGGAGGGAGAATGGAGGCTCTCTGCCTTCCACCTCCAATCTCTTGGCCGAAAACCAACCTTACAAGATCAGAGCCTCCGGCCCGGTGTCCCAGATCTCGTCTCGCGAGAAACATTGACTGCTTTAGGGCGCGACGACACCAACACGCCCGGTAATCTCTTGTTAACATCACCCACCTCGGTAGACATCGCTCCACGGATTGCCTTCTCTCCGGCTTCATTGAAAACAGATGCACATAGGCAGCGGGGAGGGAGGAGGGTTTGTACGACAGTGCACTCTGAAACTGTAGGGGGAGCTCTGTAGAGGAAAAAGAGACCAGACTTGCATAGTTCCCCTTTTAATGTCAACAATACCCACTTCAATGCACATCACTGCCTTCCGTTTTGGTTATCACTCATTTATACATCGTTTGACCTGTTGTCCAGTCTGCTGCTGCTGCTAGTGATTAAAGTTTGATACAAAAAACACCTCTCACTGCTTTTAAAGGATCAATACTTGTAATTATTTTACCATAGAACAATTTTTTAAAGTCACCTCTGGTATAAAAAGGTTGAATAAAAAATATTTCTATAGAGTAGTTGAGCTGATTTGATTTTTAAAAAATCACACTATCACCAACCAACGTCACCACAATTCATCCATCAAAGTGACGACCAGTTATCCTGTATTTACCAGCCATGGGTGAAAGACCAATACACCTGTGTTCATACCTGCTTATAACAGACGGTGTTAAATGGTATCCTGTGATCACCGATGCACTCAGATTAAGGTACCTTCTCAGTTCAGAGGTTACTCTGGCTTTTTTCCCCTCTTTGAATATCTGTATTTGGAAGCGCAAACATGCAGATTACCGCTTTGTTGGAGAGATAAAGGGTAGTTTGGATAGATGCTGTTCCAGATGAGATCAGTATCACAAGGCGGAATGGAAAAAAAAAAAAATTACCCGAGGCGGCGTGATGCAGGAGTTTCTGTAGTGAGTTCAGGTCAAGGCATGCAACCAAGACTGTTAGCCTGTCCCCGCACAGTTTCCCACCACCTTCTCAAGCACATTTAGGGATCTACAGATGACAGGCAACACCCTGCAGACACAATTTGGCTCCCTTTTGCTTCATCTGGGATGCAGAGTGGTAATTCTGGATGATTAAAGAGGTTTATTCGTTTCTGTGTAAATGTTGATGCCAGCTGCAGCCAAGTTTCACCTGGCTCATCACACACATTTCCATAACCCCTCTTTCATTTCTGAATGAGATATGACAACTCAGGCAGCATCCAAATGCAAAACCGGATAGGTCTATCACAGGGAAGAGGGATTAGAAATGGGAGAAATATGTTAATACCTCTATGGAGAACTTTTTTCCTGTACAGTTTGCCATTAGAAGGTATAGTATGTGACTTCATCTGAGCTACTTATTGCATAGTATATTAGAAATTTAAAAAAAAGTTTCATTGCATCTCTATGAGGCCAAAACTGCTCTAAAACTTTGAGACAGTCCTGAATAAATGTTAATGTTTCTCATTTCAGAACTTCGTATAAAGCCTTAAGTATTTGCGGGAGACTCTCAGTGTGTTTTCACTTGATATATTCTTTCTATTTCATCGCACAGTTTGTTTAAGTCATCATGAAATGTTTGCCCATTTTAACTAAGCTAACAGTGTGATTTAGTTTTTAATATATCATAAATAAACTTGACTTTGGACGTGCCCTTCAGATTAGGCGTGTGCTGCAGCGTAGAGAAATCACTCCTTGAATCCGAGCCATCCAAACCTCCTACCCAACTTTGCAGCTCGATCGTAGGTCAAATGTAATGAGGATCAGAATGAAGGGGGCTGTGGCTCTTGGAGAGGATGACAAATTAGTCTTTTTTTTTCTTTTAGCTGTTTCCAGCAAACTACTGGCACTCAGCTGTTGCTGTGTGCTGAGTACTTATCTTATTTGATTTAGGGTATGATGCTTGTGACTGGTAGAGAGCATCATCCAAGTCTTAAAAATGCAGAGAATCCCACATGAGAAAAAGAAAGATTGGTGATGAAGTGTCCATCTTATGCTCCCTCTTTACAGTTTTCACTGCAGACCTGGACGATGCCTAAAAATCTTTAGATTCATGACTAAAACACAAAACCAGGAACATGTATACTCATATTCAGTTTTACACTGTATCTGAGGGTGTGAAGGCAAAAGGCAGCAATGACATGTTGGTGCTTTGTGGCCAGTGGTCGGCTCCGCTTTGAATAAAACATGCATCCTTGCGAGGCTTTCAATGTGCATTGCAGAGCACATGTATTCAATTCAGTGTATAGACTGATACCACAGGATCAATATCATCTTCCCTCAGCATCACACTGACTTATATTCCATGGGGAAATCAACTTCCTGGTCTTTTTATTGCTTCACTGAAGGCTCTGCGATCAATTTTTTTAAACTACGTATTACAAAGTAAGGAGATGGTCTGTTGTTGCAGAGCTTTTCAATATGTAAATGTTTATATTACATTTTGTCCCTTTTTACAATCCCTGATCAACTACTACTATGAGTATTTTATGACACAACCCCATTCTCATCCGGCCTCTCCAGCCTTTCTGTGTGTGCATGCATGCTACATTGGACACTGGCTCTTTAAAATGTCATTGTTCTCTCTTCAGTGTCGTAGCTTTTGTACTTTTTTTTTTGCATCTTCATTGTGCCACTTGCATACATATTAAAATGCCGCATTTGCCTCAATCTCCAATTCCTAAATAATTGCCAGTAATTGCAAATCCTGACCCCTGTTCCCCATTTATTTTCCATGAATCCTATTGATGTCACAAGAGAGATACCACCGGCTCCTGCTTTTAATTTCTTTTTTTTATGACCTGACCCCTCAACTTCAATGTTCCAGTCGCGTGGGTGGCTGTAGGATATGTTAATTCAACTCCATGCAGATGTTGCTATTATTATCCGGCGCAGAATGCCATGATCCATGGTTTCCTTATTCATCAAACCTCCCCCCACACACGCATTGCATCTGTCCACCCAGGAATGAGCCTCACACTTCACCATTTCAGAAAAAAAAAATCTATTGAGAGGAGAGACCCCCTAGTCCTCATTTTTTCCACTGGGAGGACAACCGCACAATGACACAGCCTCGTTTAGTGATGCATCACTGCCCAGGAAGTATTTGCCTCCTTCAAGTTCACCTCTTCACATTAAACATTTTGTTCAAGAAAGCCTCTTTCTATAGAAGCATGTTATAACTGTTTCCCAGCAACATCTTCGTATTTGCAATGGACGGGCAGTCGCATCCCTTCCCAAAAAAAAAAAAAATCAGTTTAGACCTGCATCTGTTCAATTTTCCATTGATTAGGTGAAAGAAAATGGCAAAAAAAGAAGAAATTATTGACAAACTCACTTCTCCCTTTGTGCAACTATTATTATAAAAGACCAACAAGGAAATCTTCTCATCTAAGACACGAGTTGCTGCTGTCTCTGCCTAAGGAATTACCTAATTTACTTATGTAATTAACTTAATTACTCAATTATCAGTAATGGTGAAGTTTTTTTAAAAGCAAATAATTGATTAGTCATTCCTATATTCTTGAAAAGTACATTTGAATAATAAGACATTACCATTGTTGTAACATGGCTTTTTGCTAAATTTGGCATCTATTATTATTTTAAGATTACAAATTAATAATAGAATTAATCAAAAACATATCATCAACATATAATAAAATGCTGAGGAATCAATATTTGTATCCATTCAGAAACTGTCTCGTCGTACAGTAGCAGTTGATCCGGTGTGCTGAATCCTTGGCATTGATGTTGTCTATTTGTGCACAGTCAAATGAGACCGTATTTGCATTTCCGCCACAAGCTATCTACTTGCACTGCGATGTAATGAGTGTATTTTTACACGTCGTCTGCTGTTCAAATATCGCAGCAGAAGGAGCCGACGTCTGATGGAGCGCTACCTGAAAATGTTTGTCGATAAGAACAACAACAAACGCGATAGTCAAAAAATGAGTTTGCTTCGAGAGAGACACCTGTTTTGTGCTGCTTTGCATCGGACCCGCAGGATTTTTTTGGGTCCTGATAAGCAGCAGGTCAGTGTGTGAGTGTGAGAGGGAGGAGGGAGGGAGTGTTGGTGGTGTAGGAGTGGGAGAGGCCTGTTAATGGTTTAAAAACTGGCAGAAGGAGAGCGACAAAGGAGACCACGGCCTATTGAAAGGCCACAGCGCGACCCCTCTCGCATGCCAAGCATTCCAATGTGCTGTGTAAAGGTTGGGCCGGCGGAGAGCGACCACAGGGCCTTTCTCACGAGGGCCACCTTAAACACACACAGACAAAGCTTGAAACGGGGCCGTCTGATGCTCCCTGACATCCACCGACTTCAGTGCCTTTTCACCGCGGTGGGAAAGTGTGACTAAAATGCGTGGATTTAGCCACCTGTCGTCGTTCTCTCGGATGATCATGATTTATATCTTTTACCGCATGCACTCTGACTTTTTCTGCATTTCGTGAATTACCATGGAGAAGGTTATGTCACGTTTTGTCTGGTCCTGATGGAACACACCAGTACTATCTTTACAATGTGGTGTATTTTTCTATCAGAGCTCTCAGGCGATATGTTGTTTTTCAGCAACAGGGCCGAGCTTTCTTTCCTGCTCAGTAATTACAGGTGTGAGCCAGGAACATCTGAAAGACTGCCAGGTCTCAATGCGCCATCACCTGTGAATACAGCCCCTCCCATGATCCCTCATTGTGTCCCTCTGTTTTTGATAATCTAATGCCAGTGTCACATGAGGTCAGGAGTAGAAAATGTTCAAGATTACTCCTATTCAGACTGAAGGTTTGGTCCAAACTGGTTTGAACTGGAATATCTGAAACCTTTTTTTTTTTATTTCAGGAGAGACTAACGTCACGCACTTAAGTTTAATTTCAGCTACCTACAAATGTCAGCGTTAATAAATGGCAACTGGTCAGCTTAATGGAGAAGTTGTTTCAGTTTGTTCTCTGCAGCGCGGTGACATAACGCAGTTGGCCAGGGACAGAGTTTAATATCCCCCTCTTCTCAATTTCCCCAAATTAATCAAACAAAAAGCTTCTTGTGTATTTATCTTTTTTGGCTGAGCGAAGGAAAGTTGATGACTATTTGTCCTCTTGAAAAGGCAGTTTGACTCGTTACCGTTTACTTTCACCTGCTCTAAATTGGAGCTGTTCGAACTGTCGATGAGCCACGAGCAGCGTCGGCCGTGCGGTTGTAGCTGAGCAGGTGCAACAAGCCTTTACCTCCTGTGCTGCAATTCAAATATTGATCTGTTCTACCTGTGTGCAAATGAGCAGGTGCAGCAGACCTGGATCCATTCACACTGTTTCCTAGTGGCAAGACTTATCTCTTGGTCTTCAGTGCAATGGGTTCATAGGTTGTATGTTATGGTGGAAGACGTATAATGTAGAAATATCACCTGATGAGAAAACTCTAATTAGTTTAAGTTTTGTGATCAAGAATGGAGTCAAAAATGAGTTGAAAGAAAAAAGTGTCTGTGGATACTCACCCTTTCTGTGCTGTATTATTACTTCATAATAAAGAATAAATATTCTTGATACATATTCTAATGCTGTATTTGGTCAGGATGGAGCCAGTTTTTACCGCTTTCACATACTTTTGGATAAATTTAATGTGAAACAGCGACTCATATTTTATAGAATGAGAAACTCAAGCCACTCCCTGACCAAAACGCCAAGCATTGTTACCGCTGTACTGCGTGCGAGTGTGCTGTTTCGCTCTGCCTTTCATAAAAGCAGCTCATTAGAAACACTCTGGGTTCATGGATAGTTCAAAAAAACAAAACAACCCATCATCTTGGATGGAGTAATCAAAAACAAAATGTAGGGAAATGTTATTTTCTGTACTTTTGTATGTAGAAATGATGTAAACTGTTAATTACAGTAGCTGAGGTAATACAGTACACATGACATCTCCTTTATGATGAAGAGGAGAAGAGATGTGAAGTACATAAACATGACTGTAGTCCATCAACAGGCCTGCTGGTGCTTTAGCATTTGCAGCCAAATAAACACACCATTCAACATAATGTTTATGGTGTCTCCTATAGAGGAGTAGCAGTGGTGGTGTAGTCCCCTGGGTGGGGAGGAGGAGGAGGAGGAGGAGGAGGATGGGTTTGGCTGAACTCGTATTTTTTTTTTTTTTTTTTTGCAACAAGTGGGGGTCCAGCTCTTTAAGCCGGGGGACCAGCGCGCTCTCCTCCCGGTCTCCGCGTGCAGCCTCGTCTGCCACACATATGTCCCCGCGGTCTCCTGCTCGTATCGCAGAGGATGCGCCGCCGAGCTCCGTGTTGGATGTTGTTGGACTGCACCATTCCTGCCGTCTCCACCAGGGAGGCTGTAATCCGATCCTGTGTGGTGGTGGTGGTGGTGGTGGTGGAGGAGCCGTCGTGCAGCCTGTGAAAAGGAAGAGGGCACTGCTCCGCGCTCTGACGCTCCTCTCTCTCTCTCTCCCTCCCTCTCCACTCCTCCCCTTTCTGCCGAGTGTCACCCTCTTTCTCCCTCATCTGTTCACTCCCTGCTCGGCGAGGCTGGCTGGCTGCTCGGTCGGCGGCGGCGCACAAACCTCCGGGATCGTCGCATCGCATTGTTTCACCCAAACCAAGCGAGAAGAAGAAAAAAAAACCCTTTCGTTTCAGTTTCGGCGCAGCACGGCACGGCACGGCACTGTTGGACCTTTTTTTTTTCATTTTCATCCATCCCTTTTTTTTTCCGAGAGAGAAATGCCTTTACCGGGGGAATCTACTGCATGCACGCCAGTCCAGTGACGTGCCCGAGCATGTTCACATCAGAGACAGCGTCGGATTTACCTGAGAGTACACAGCCCTCCTCACACTGTCACAGCTTCCTCCTCCCCACCGCCGCCGCGCGCGCACGTTTGGACTTCACCGACTGTCAGTGAAAAAATAAAAAAATAAAAGCGGAAGAAGGGGGGAAACACACCGGATTACAAGGATGGGGTTCTACGGCACTTTAAAGATGATTTTCTACAAAGTGAGTAGGATGTTGTTGATGTTGTTGTTGTTATTTTTCCGCCCGTGTCACCTCCAGCACATCATCATCATCACCCCCCGTTTCTCACCATTTAATGTTTGACTCGCTCCGTCGCCCTCATTATCTCTGACGCCCCTCTCTCACGGCAGATTGTGCGGCCACTGCGGAGGATGAACAGCAGTGTAGCAGAGACCCCCCCTCCAGAGACGCTGCTTTAATCACCGGGGCCTCTTTTTTTTCCCCTGATATATATTCATTTATAGATTAGATATATATCATGTGTGGCGTTGATATCACGACGCGGGGTTTGGCATCCTCCGCTTCCCATCATAGTAACTTCAGCCGCGTAAATAAACGCCACCACCACCAACACCGTGAGTCAGGGGTGATGATCGGTGCGTTTGTGGACGGGCTGCGGCTCTGGCACTTCTGTGTCCATTTTAATTCTGCAGTGCTTGGTTGGAGAAAGAAAAAATGTGTGTGTGTGTGTGTGTAATATCTATACGCCTATTTGAAATAGTGAAATAGTGGATGGCAGTTGGCTCGATGCTCTCTGCACCTGATCGCCAACTGTGTTTCCTCCCTTTCGTTATAAACCACAATCATTCATCCACCAGGTTAGAGCTGGGTATGCTGGTACATCATCACCTCCGTTTGTGCTTTTTTTTGATCCATGCAGACTTTTATTTTGGTAAATACCTGTCAGTTTCTGGCACTAAAGCAGCCAGTCGTCCCCCCCTCTCCTCTCCTCTCCCCTCCTCCTCCTCCTCCTCCTGCAACCCTCCCCAGTTTGGGGGCTTATTATGACTCTACATTATGCAGCAGTGGTTATCTCGCACTGACCAAAGTGACTGCATGTGATCAGTCTGCTGTTGCCTGTTGGAGTAGCCTCTCTCTTCCCTGACATTGTACACTCGCCTCAGGCTCCAGGCACAGATAATGGGTCACTGTGTCAGACTGCGTGAGGTAGAATATCCTCAAGGATGTTGGGTGTATTATGGCTGGATGGCAGCCATGAGACGATGCTCTCCTTCTTTTTCTTCTTTTTTTTTTTTGTAGTTGGGGAGTGCAGAGTACAAACAAAAATATGAAAGGGAATCCATTATGCAGAGCGTGTAATGTAAACAGATTTGTTAATCATTCAAAATCTGCCTCCGAAAGTCCCGCGTAGGGGATTTTTTATTTTTTTTTGTCTTGTCTGTGTGCGTGTGTTTGGAGCTGTGTAGTGTTGATGCTTCCACTCAGTTCAGCCTAATGATTAAGTGAATATGTGATTCTCAATCAGTCGGCGCTGTAGCAGGTTGTTGTACATTTGAAATGTTTGCTCATTTGAATTCTCCATCCATTTTGTGCTGGAATATTCCTCGTGCAGCTCTTTTTTTGCCTTTCACCCACCCGCAGGAACTGAAACCAACACCAAAGACTGATTTATTTTAATGACATGCTCGCGCCCATTTCTCCGGGTTTGGTTGATTTGTAGTTTTTTGCTCCTTATAACACTTCCAACAACTTGCTCATTCACTCCAAAAATGGTCAGATTTCCTGGGATTCAAGTGTCTCTCTGCGTAGTCTTGACTGGTGCTGCTGCTGATTGACGTGTGATGAAACTGTTTGATCTCTGCTCAGAAGACGATCTGAAAAGGAAAAAAAAAGAGAAAAAACACAAAAGATGAGAGAAAAGATGTTTGGAGTGACTGATGCTGCAGGATGTAGCCTTGGTTGAAATGAATCCACATATTATGTAAGAGCGATTGCTGTCTTTAAAATATCATTAACTCTCTGTTTATCCATCTGTCGTGCTTTTGGCCCGATAGCGAAGGGGAAGCCAAGAGGAAGGAGGCAGGACTGATTAGTAGTGATTTACAAACACTGCGCTCTCTTGTTACCTTTTCCCAGGCTGAAACACAAGAGGCTCGATACATGCTCTGTGTGTGTGCGTGTTTTTGTTTTTTTTCACGCCTGCATTTACTTTGAGGCTTTTTGTTTTTACATGTACACACACACACACACACACAGGCGTACACAGTCAAAGCCAGCCAGCACCCCCCCCTTTTCTCTCTTTAGTCTTTCTCTCTCACACACACACACACACCCAGTGCATGCATACACACACCCAGGCTCTCCTTGGCTACTGAACTGCCATTGCAGTGAGATCACCGCTTCAAGAACAAGGCAGTCGGGTTCAAGAGCCGGATCCTAACAAGCAGCGATATCTTATAACCCCTCTTTATGTTCTTTAGCACTTTCACAGCCCCTCCTTCTGTATCAGCCACATATGTTAAACACAAGACAAGTGGAACCTGAAAACCACGTTCTTGCGCAGCTTTGGAAAACATTTTGAGCACGTCCACTTTTTTTTTTTTTTCAAACATTTCCCTGCCTTTTTTGAAAGAAAAAAACACATTAACATCATGATTGACTCAAGCTTTTCATGGCTTTTTCCTTGAACCGCTCTGCAGCGTCACACATGAACGAACCCGTGAGGAAAAGATCACAAATCATTGGTCAGATCAGATCACAGTCGAATGTCCCGGGGGCAACTGACTAACCTGCAGAGCATTTTGATGTGTGGCTGCTGCTCGTACACACACACACACACACACACACACACCTCCATAAGGCCAGGACTGTCATTGGCTTTGGTTGCATTGATTCTTACAAAGGGATCCTGTATTGATACCTTAATGCGTAGATGCAGTTGTGGATACCCTGCTTATTACCGAGTGTTTCTGAGGCTAGATTTCTATTTTATTTTTTCTGTCTTTGATACTTTGCATGCAAAGATGCCCCTGAGGCTGCAAACACAGAACAAGCGCTCACTCACCAAATTATAGTGACGGACAAAAACACATATCTCGAGGAGAGACATGTAATCACTTGTGTGTAAATCCAGACAGTGTGGAGTCAAATACTCAAGGCCCGTATCTTTTTACAGCATTTTACAGCAACGCCACCACCGCACTAACGTAAATGAATCATACGAGCATTGTTCGCCTCGAAGGAGCAAAATAAAAGTTATATTTTGAATGGTGGTTTCTGGTTTCTACAACAGCAGGAGGACAGATGGAAGTGAACTCGTCATCCAGTACAAGTTGTGTCTTGCTGGACTGTAACTGTAGACCAACTGTTGCCAAATAAATCACCCTAAATGAAAGTGCAAAAGCCTGAATTGCCATGCCAAGCAAAGCAAAAAAAAACAAACAAAAAAACACCACGTGCTACAGCGAAGGAATAAATCATTCACATACACAGTGATTTGTTTTCATTGTCAAAATCTGCCCTCGCTGGTGCGTCTGATTTCCACAGTGCGGCTGATTTGCCGTGAAGCCCAGAGAGAGAGATTAGAGAAAACAGTCTTTTGTGTCACTTTGTGGCTGAAACTGTCGAACCGTAATCAGACGTTAGCTGAAGTAGCTTTCACTTAAACATGAAACATCTTTAATTAATCAGCGAACAAGCCCACACTGTCACATTGTATATATTATTTTTACCCCGGCACTACAAGAGAGAGGAAAAAAAAAAAAAAATCAGTGTTGAGTTACTGTTTGTTTGTTTATTCATGAGGGACCGGCGATGAGATGGCGATCACTTGCATGTGTGGTGAGAAGCGTTGCCAGAAAGAGAGGGATAGAGAGAGAGAGAGAGTGGCAGGCATGGGATGAGGAGAATTGGCTTGGCCAGGCCTTTACACAGACTCCTTTGTTTGCGCAGTAGGGTAGGTGGTAACTGGGACTGTGTGTATGCATGTGTGTGTGTTCATGCAGGTGATATTGAATGATAACCAACTGACGTGCTCTGTTTTTCTTCTTCAAGTATCGGTGTGAATCAAAACCTCAGTGCCAAAGAATGCACCCTGCACCCCCTCCTCCTCCTCCTCCTCCCTCCTCCTCCCCTCAACACTTCTTCTTTTCTTTTCTCTTTTTTTTTTTTTTGAGCACAAACACACTGTACACCCCGTGGAGTTTTTGGGTGTGAATGTGTGATTTCCTCTGGATATTATGGGGTGTCTTGTCTTGGTTGCTCTGGGATCACTGTTCACTTGTCATGTCCCTCCAACATGGGAAATAATCAAAACCCCAAAGCACAGCGATGTAAAACAAGCACCTGCTTTGTTTCCTGCCGTGTTGTCACAATGTTGAGCAGCCACATTTATAGATGGGATTTTTTTTTTTTTTTGGTTGCATCTCTCTGCTGCTTCCTCATTGAACATGTTAATAAAGCGAAGCTCTAGCCTATGCATTAAAGATTAATGTCCCATCTGCATAAAGCTGTTGCAAGAAGACTCTGGTGTCTATTTTATTATACTGAATTTCAGACATAATGTTAACAAAGTCTGTATCTTGCAAAAGCAATTTTAAAAGAAACTTCTGTGGCCAGTGTTTTTTCCTTAAGTGACTTCAAAAGTATGCTATGCACTGTAATAATGTTATGTTTCAACATCACATTCTCCTCCAGTTTTTGATGGTATCTAAGATTTTTCTGTTGTTTCCTTTCTCAGATGAAAAGAAAGTTGGACCATGGCACCGAGGTCCGATCTTTCCCTTCAGGAAAAAAGCCCTGCAAAGGCCCAGAGTATCCAAGGTAAAGAATCCTGTATTCCTCACACATAAGACATGTACTTGTGCTGCAGTGCCCTGCTTTCTGTCCCCTCAAAGGGATCAAAGGGATTTTAGTAGAAATTAAATTTTAAAGAGCCTTATCTCCCCAATTTCATGCTATGCACATATTAAAAGAAAAGAAATAATGAAAGTCTCACTTGAGGTATGAATAAAGCTGGTTTTATGTGTCTTAAAACAGAACGGCGCTCCACATTTCATTGTATCTGCAGCGTGCAGCGCTCAGTCCCAGATGTTTTCCCTGACCGTAAATATTTAATGCACATGTTCGCATGTCGCCACATTAAAATTCAGACTGAACACAGCCACTTAACTGTAAATGTTGCCATCTAACTGGCGGCTCCATCTCAGTTTCCTCTCCCATTAAAAATGAATCAATAATGAAATATACCCCCAGTTTCCCATTTTACTGTCAGCAAGCAGAGTCAGACGTGCGCAGGGAGCCCACAGGCTGGTTTCTCCTGCTGCCCCCTCACATTACCAGGGCACATGGACGCCACTTTGAAGTCCTGTGCCACTTTTCACGCCCAAGTTCTGACAAGGGGAGAGTCTGGACCTGAACCTGAAGAAATCTGTTGGACCGTGTATGTGCTCACTTTGAAGTCTTAGAGCCAGAAATGGAGTCAGTGTGCAGTTTATTAGGTACACCAAGCTTAAAAACTAAAAGGCCCCGCAATACATACTGACTTTATGGAGGGATTTTTTTTTGTTGAGAAGGTGTTGATGCAACTTTATGGTCATTTCTGAGGATGTCATTTGTGGTTGAGTTGAACCGTATTACATCACACATAGAGGTGTTTTTATTATGTAACCGAAAGGCTGGGAACATCTCTCAGTCTAACACAACAGTGTGAAGCACTTTCAGGCAAATACTTCTAAAGCTTCTTCTTCTGTGACCCACAGCACAATGTTGAGTTTGAAACTTGTCAACAAGAACATATTGATGTTTTTATTGTTCTGAGGCAGGAATATTTTTGCACCATTTTGTTTTGTTTGAATGTCTTCTGACCACTACTGTATAACTATTTCTTACTTGTATAAGAACATCAGGGCTGCTGTTGGATCTAAACTTCTCAGCTGTGTAAATATTAATATTTTACATTTGATTATCAACAACACAACCATTCATTTGATTATAACTTGTGCTTAATGAACAAAATCAGGGATAATCAATGGAACAGCTTTGAAGTAAAAAAGAAAATACAGTTTTTATTTGTATTTGCCCGCAGAATACAGCTGCCTTCGGCTCTGTTTTTATTGCTAAATCATATCTGTGATGGGCAAAAATGCTTTTTTAAGTACATCTTTAAATATTTAACATTGCAATAAATGCTGTCCCATTTGCCCACAGGCCATATTCAGTCTTATTGTTGTTGTCAACATTTGTAGTCAAAATATCTGCACAGGCCTTAGCAAAACGAAGCACAAACAAACATCATAGAGTCTTTATTATTGACCTCATTAATAGCGGATCCTCAATATGTCTGTCGTCTCCCTGTAATATTAATGTTTTCTTCCCTCTTCTATAATGCTTGCAGTGCTTTCACATCCTCCCCCTTATAGTTTGCCTCCGAAGGCCTCATACCACGATCGATTTTTAAGTCGTTTTCATTTTTTTCCCTGTAAATTGCAGCCCGACAGGAATTGTCCCATGTCCAGCCACACCCACCACATTTGGCCACATCAGAACAGCCAACGGTCAGGGGCAACAGAGACGGCGTATCACCTCAATCCAGCCTCCCACGGGTCTCCAAGAATGGCTCCGAACATTTCAGGTGAGCACTATCGTGGAGTTTTTCTTTTATTCTTTATTCCTTTTTTTTGTTTTTTCTGTCCCCTAGGGCGATGCTGAACCCTTGAGCAAAAGCTCATCAAGAAGCAGATGTTGTGCCCAATCAATGTTCACTTAGTCTCAGAGATAATTGCTGCCTTGTTGTTCTGGCCCATCACATTACCATAGGCACTGTAGCGTGGAATTGGAACTAGCCGTACCTGTTCAGACTTTAAAAAAAAGAGAGAGAGCTTTAAGATCAGGAGTCTGCTGTAGACGTATCGTCTGTATGAAAAGTTGAACAGATGTTGTCTTTTGTAATCCTCTGAATTAATGAAGTTACCGCAGGAAGGATCTAAGGCTATTATTACCCTGTCATTTTTTTTTTGTACTATGCTATCTAAGGAGAGTAATGCTGACTTTGCTTTTTATTAAAAGGTCATTCCGTGTCCATGATGAGCAATAATTTAATTTGATCTCCAACCACTCCAGTGATTACTGTTGATTTCTCTAGAGACGAGACAACTCTGCGTTTATTTTCCCCCCGTATAACTGACCTTACTTCTATTATATACATATATATATACATGGTACAGCTTTTATCATTTCCTGTACAAATACCACACAATATCATTTTCTTCCATGTGAGATATCAGCGCTAATGACTCCAGACCTCACTGAAATAGGATGTCATTTAAACATATTAGCCTTGATGGCGTCTGTCTGATTTCCTATTTAATGGGTTGCCTTGGATTTTATTACCTAAGAGAGCTGTAAACTCATCATCTTTGAATGTAAATGTTTGAACTTGAGATACCAGTATTTATTTTTCACGTATTAATCCTCAGTTATGATGACCTACCGCAGTCTTACTAATACAGGCTACAGGCAGCGAGGCCTCAAACTTACATTCTGTACATTCCCCGTCCAGTCGTAGCCTGTTGCTGCCATTACAGATGGAAACATGAGAACAAAGCAGCGACCTGTAGCTTAAAGGATGAGCACAAGGACGCACTGTTACGGCAAAGTCAACATTTACATTAAAAGATTAGTCTGAGATTTTTGGGGAAATGCACTTAACTCGCCTTTGTGTCGAGACTTGAATGCGAAGATTGACGACCGCTTTTCTGTCGCTCCATTGTGCAAGCATCCACAGCTAGCAGCCAGTTAGCTTAGCAACAAAATGCACATCCGAGCACGTCTAAAAGTTGCCAGTTATCCAGTTATGTCTTGTGTTTATTTAAACTGTAAACAAAGCAGATACTAGTTGTGATTATATACTGTATGTGGGGCCCCTTCTTGATAACTTGGCAGCCGACATACAGACTCATCTGGCTCAACTATACCTTGTTAAAAAATCCTAAAATAAATTTAAAGAACTAATTTGTCCTATTAAACTTAATCTTAATCACACGGCAGCGCCAGTCAGTATTATAACTGGCATAAAAGATGAAGTAATTGCCTCTTGAGTGTCTTTGTAGCTTATGGCACTCTCACTTCAGTAACCTTTTTGGTCTTTTTTGAAGGCTGAAGAATTCGGCAGGACTTTTTCAGCAGATACTGAAAGTGTTTTCCCCCTGAATGTCTGAGCTGAGATATTTCATCAGCGGCCCATCATCATAATGATTAGCTGATCAAAAGAGTTACACTTGTGCACGATCAAGCCAGCCTGAATTCCCCGCGTGCTCCGAGTATCAGCACTGTGATCATAGATGTTGACTACCGGTTTGTGTCACAGCTATTCCCAGGGGGATTGTTTTAAAACAGAAATCCAGGGAAGTTTTAAGAAATCAGGTGCTACAGCAGAAGTGGGAACTGACATGAAATGTGGTTTATCAAAAAACAACAACCTGCGATGAAGCACTGGAGCTTATACCGGAGGCTGCTGGAGTAGTGCACCGAGCTCTCCAGAGGTTTGATTAGAGATGAATAATCAGGACTATTCTGCGATTTACACCTCCATAAAGATCAATGAGCATATGAACCCTGTGGAAAATATCTGAGATAATACAAACCCACAAGAAGTTTTTTTATGAACAGATAGTAAAGTAGAGGGTGGAGGGCTTACTAGCAGTCTAAACGAAAACTCCCTCCTCAGGTTGGGACTTGTGAAACTGTGGTGTTGAGGATTCTGTTTGAACAAAAGTGCCCGTAATCTTTGGGAGAAGATGTTGTAACACATGAGTAACTGCTGCACGGTGAGGAGGGGGGAAGGGAGGGGAGGGGGGGTCTCTGAACCCCTTGATTACCTCCACAACCAGCACCTCTGGCTACAGCTTTTAGCTGCCAAATTACAGGTGGTTTGCGTGTGCCAGATTTTCCATCCTGCCTCCTAGCCCTGTAATCATTGTTGGGTTTCAGCGCTCCGCAGAGGAAAACAACTGTGGTTGTAACATACAGCGCTGCACCGCTCACCCGCCAGCATTTAAACAAGTGAATGTTGAAGCAGAAGCAGCAACCAAAAAACATCCCACAGAGCTTAAATAATGCTGTTGATGGCGCCTGGTTTACTGATGTACAAATTTCCAGCTAATGTGTTGGCTACTAGCAAATAAGCCGCTGCCTCTAGCAACCCTGTGCTGCAGTGGACGGCACGTAGGGAACATTAAAATGTTGGAGACATCCTGCAAAAAAAGCTGGGTCTTTCCAAGATGCTCTAATCAAAGTGTCAGACTTTAGGGGGAAGGGGGGAAAAAAACTTATATAAGCACACCAGGGCATCTAGTATGTTGACGGTAAACTGGGACAATCAGCCTGTAACGCCCCAGCGCTGTGTTTTCAGTTAATGCAGTACATTTACAGCTGTGTTGGGTGGGGCAGTCCAGATGTGGACGTGCAATTAATAATATGCTGACGGCGTTCAACTGGTGCGTTGCCACCTGTGATAGCTGACTTGCAGTATTTATTTTGAGAACTGGAGAGGACAGTGTGCGGAGACAGGGATTCAGACTGCAGCGACATAAAAAGGAGAAACGTGAATAAATCAAAACCTTTGCATCAACAGAAAATCCAGTTTACCACACAGTGGAGCTTAAACCTTAGCTATAGGAAATAAAAAGCAGGATTTCATCTTGTGTTGTGAGTTGCAGGTTTCAATGAGCCTTAACCATCATGTTGTTCCTGCTCATTCATTTTAGGTCACATAGGAAGGAAGCATCAGCTAAATTATTTGAAATGTAATGTAGATTTTCATCTTTAATTTTCTTCTAAATCAACATCCTGTGTTGTCTGTTTCAGAGCTGGACTGGCCCAGAGAAGCTGCTGGCACTGGATGAGTTGATTGACAGCTGTGAGCCCACACAAGTCAAGCATATGATGCAGGTGATCGAGCCGCAGTTTCAGCGAGACTTTATCTCCCTGCTGCCCAAAGAGGTGAGTTCCTGCTGCTTCCATCCGACCCGAGCCCTCCCATGGGGGAATCCGTTATTTCTAAATGATCATCCCTGATAATAAAGAGAAGAGGCGCTCTCTCTCTTGCTCTCTCTCCAGCCTTGATTCTCTGGCTGTCTGTCTTCCCCCTCACATCGTCTGTAGTGGGTGTCGTGTTTCTGCTCCACATCATACCTGACAATACAGAAGTGTCACAGTGATGATAAGATCACATTCTTACATAACGACCTCAATCCACGCTATCTTGTGGAGCTGATCAAATGCTCAACACCTTGTCTGTCTCCGGCAGGTGTTAAGGATGAAGGTGAGATTGGTGGCATAGAGAGTGAAGCAATAGGGACGCAATATTTCAAGGTGTTAGGCACGGCTTGTACCAAAGCCAAATATACAAACAGTAACACGTGTGTTAACAGCAGGACATGAACCCTGTCTTTTTTTTTGTGTTTGTTTTCCCCGTGCTCTCTGTAATATATTTGTTCCTTTTGAATTCCTTTGATAATCCTCCCTCTCTGTCAGAGCTGCTGGAAATACTGTGAATTGGATGTCGCTGTCAAGTCATTTTAACAGGACAATGCTTATGGCTGCACCGTAGTTACAGCTGGAATTGATTGGGTGTGAAGCGGATCCGCAGAAAGTTTTGTGCCTGGCTGAAGAAGCAATCACTGGCTCCATTCATAAAAATAAAATTAAAAACGTTTGAAATACGTTCATCCCTTGGTAATCACTACTGACTTAAACTGACTTTTCCAAGAGGCTGAGGTCTGTCTGGGTTTGTGCTGTTTGGAGTAAATCATTTGAAAACTTACACTAACACCTGGAGACCTTCAGGAAGAAGCAAAAATAACTCTGTGAGTGTCAAGAACCAAGTAAAGACTCACTCTCAAAATGACCTCAGGCTCAGTATTTTCAAAACTGTTTTTAAAGATTTCAAGTTTTTAGACAAGAAAAAAAAAGGAAGGAGGTGCTCAGATGATCAGATCTAAAAACCCTTTCCCTTCTCGTTACTCGCTCTATGACTTGGTTAGAAATCATAGAGAGGTTAAGTCAGGGGCTGGAGACGATAACTTCTCATTGAGTATTGGTGAAACTGTCTTAACTTCATACTGCAACTGCAGTTAAATGGTCGACAGGAAATGAATCTGTATACTGATACTGAGGATCCACATATTGATTTAAAAACACCAAATCGGTTCCAGCTTCTCAAATGTGAGGATATTATGAGTTTTTATGTCCAATATAGGGCGAATAAACAAGTGATATCAGAATGTCGATATGAAAATTGGCACTTGTTAGTATTTTATAGACAAATGAATCAAAATAATGATCAGATAAACTAGTAGAGTAAATCACTTTTAAGGTTAAACAAGGGTCAGGATAAGCCAAGCTCCACAGATCAGTGTAAATCTTTTTAAAAGCCGGCCTCTGGTTATTGGAGTCACCGGTCAGTCATTTGGGTCAATCCTAATGTTCATGATACCGCTCGTGAATTTCTCACACAGCACGTCGCGGGGCCAGTACGTTCTCGGGTTATAGTAATATAATGAAAGAACAATGTTTGCACAATGGGTTACACCTCATTCTGTAAAATGAACCCATAATAATTCTTTTTTTATGAGGATACAGGGAAAATCGCCTCCCGACATAATGCTTGATCCTCTGCACAGCTTAAACAGACATTGTGTATTGAGAGCTTTGTCCAAATATATATACCTGTTTGAATATGTCTGGGGAAAAAACACAACACAGAGGAAAAGCAGCGGACCACAATGCTTTTTGTCCCATTGCTCAGGGGTCCAGATTTAGGCTCATTATACCAGGTATTGTGTCTGTATTTGCTGGCTTTGGCTTAACGAACTGTATCGCTGGCATCATTACCTGCTCTGTCAAGCTCCTATTGTTTTTTTTGGTTGGGCTTTCATAGAAATGTTGAGTCAGTTCAACGGTAATACAAATGAGCCCCTCACCCCCCCACACCCGTCAGTTAGATTCATGCTTGTACTTTGTTCCGCTAAGGTTTTTTTTGTCCTTATGTTTATGTGATTTTAGTTACTTTAGACTTAAACTGCTCTTCTATGAGGTGTTTGCACAGTTGCACACCTGCTCTTTGTGTCCTCCCTTCCATTTACACCTCTCACATTCTTCATCCTTGTCTTTCAACAGCTGGCTTTGTATGTGCTGTCGTTCCTGGAACCGAAGGACCTCCTCCAAGCAGCCCAGACGTGTCGCTACTGGCGCATCCTGGCAGAGGACAACCTGCTGTGGAGGGAGAAATGCAAGGAAGAAGGTGAGTCTCCTGTCTGTGCGGTCTGGAGCCGCTGCGGCCGACGCTCTGCCTTTTTAAAAATTGTGGTTGTACCTGTTTTTCAAAAGAACTTATGAATGAATGAACTTGTTAATCCAATCAGCTTCTGTCTCTCCTCTAACAGGCATCGACGAGCCTCTGCCCCTCAAGAAGAGGAAAATTGTCAAGCCTGGCTTCACTCACAGCCCCTGGAAGAGTGCCTACATCAGGCAGCACAGAATAGACACTAACTGGAGGAGAGGGGACCTCAAATCACCCAAGGTAGCTTTTCCTTCAAACTCAAATTCCCCACAGGATCGCCTCAACCAAGCCGATGTTACAGATCTGATATCAAAAGACTCAAGAGTCACAGAACGGTGGTTCAATAAAGGGGTTTAAAAGTGTGAGGCTGATGGAAAGTTAGTGATGAGCCAGGTCCGCGCTTTGCAGCATTCATGTTGAATGATAACCGAGCTGGAGCACAGGGGTGATCCTATTCCCCTTCAATCTAAAGGGCTCCATCTGTCTTTTGCCTGCTCAGGGGTTTCCCATAAAGCATGACCAGCAGGCTGGAGTTGATCCTAAATGGGCCTTGGACGCCTTTGCTGCTTTTGAAACAGCCTGCAGGTCATTTCAGTACGCACGCCGATGTAAATGTGGTTACTGTGCTCTTCACACTACTTTGCATATATGCAGTGTGCTCCGTCTTTTGCTGAGCTAGCAGTTCTATGACCCAGTACAAAACCAGCTGAGACTCCAGACGGACACACACATACACACACACTGCGTACAACTCAGCAGCACTTTATGACATTTCCCTCCCATGGCCTCTTGACTTTGATGTACAAAGCACCAGAGACGTGTCATCATCGGTTCTTTGCCATATGCCTTGTCATCCCACACACCACCCGGCGTCCTCTCCGTCCCTTTCTAACCGCGCCTCTTTTTTTTCCCTCCCATCTATGCTGTCTCAAAGGTGCTGAAAGGTCACGATGACCATGTGATCACCTGCCTCCAGTTCTGTGGCAACCGCATCGTCAGCGGCTCTGACGACAACACGCTGAAAGTCTGGTCAGCCATCACAGGAAAGGTAAGAGTAAACAAGATCTCCTCAAATGTTTAACCTCCTGCCATGTTTTTATGTGACACAGGGACATTACTGTGTGATGAGTATCTCCACCTTGAACCGCTGCGAACCAGCGACAGGGTTAGGTCGAGGTGGCCAGGGCTTCGTATGTCACGAACCTCAGTAACCAATTCTGGCAACTTGTGAAGGCAGAGGGGGCGGGGCTAAAAAAACCTTGAAACCTTTTGGCCTCATGATTCAGTTCACAGTCGGTTCAGCTCGATCATGCAATGCATCTCAGTGCATCACATCCTCAATTTTCTATGGCTTTTTCATTATTAAAATAAATAACCAGATGAATATGATAACTTTTTATTTACGTAAAATAATTATGTATTAATAATTTTATTTACATATCATTTAAATGCATTTCCACAATACAGCAGCTTCCTTGGAGTCTGAACACACAAAGAAAAAGAAAAGGCCTAGCCTGATTAAATGTGCACTCGTTCATTTCTCAAAAACAAAACGTAAATCCTGGCATTATGCTTTCAAATAAAATAAATCACTGACTCTGTATGTGAACAACATCATCAAACTTGGAATATTTGAATTTAAAAATCAATTATGTGACATAATTGCTTCGATTCACAATCGTCCCATTAAGAATCTTGTTGCATCTTCGAAACAATTATTTTCAACAGCCCTACTTCTTAGTGGGCGTTAGCATTAGCACTGTGTCAGCTACTGCCAGTTACAAGCTAAAGACACTAACAGCGCCTATTCTATGATTTCTCTGCTAATCTCTGATTTTGATTTCCTCAAACTGAGTCTTAAATCATGTTAAACAAAACATAAACCATAGCCGAGTGGAACTTCAGCTGCTTTTATGTTTCCTGTGTTATTATTTGTCTTTAATGGCTTCCTTCCTCTCTGTGTCGGACGTTAATGGACTGTACAGTAGGCGCACGTTCACGTGAAATACTTTTCCATGAATTTTTCAGACTTATTGATCCAAAAGTGAAGGATTATTGCTCGCCTTGTCATCACATAGAGCCTGTTTGATGTTCAGCTATACATAAAACATAAACAGCTGCCTATCCACTGCCTAACTGTGTGCATCTGTGCAGCATTCACTTTCCTGCTAGTTAGTGATATCTGCCCTGTCACGTAAAAAAACAAAACAAACTACAACCCAAAACTCCTGGCAGGCCTCCCATCGAACTGTCCATCCTCTCTTCTTACATTTAGCCATTTTGCAGAGTTGTTACACAGCACATGTCCGCGAGGAGAGTTAGTATTCATAGCTGAAGCTGGTGCAGCCACACAGGGCTTGTGCTGCAGCTTTACGCTGTGTATTAAACAGAAAGGCAGTTGTTGCACTGTGGTGTTGGGGGGAGGTTCACAAAGTGTTGTAAATCACAACACTTTCATGCCTCTGTGTTGGACTTTTCAAAAAGAGCTCTTTAATAAAACACCCTCTGCACACTGTTACTGCATATTTCTCATTCCCACCCAGTTTCTTTCACCTTTACTCAAATAAATGAGATAAGGGGGGGTTGTTAACTTGCTTGGAAAGGGGGGAAAAAAAGCCCTTAGAGAAATTGATATTCTGCATGTTCTCGCTGCAGCAGGTTTCTCTTTCTCTCGGACACAATAGACCCAAGAGCCTGCTTTTCATTTTTGCAAAGACTCGGCCTAACAGATAGTAAAGTTGGCGTGCGGCCCGCCAGTGATTACACGCAGATCAGTCACAGCATTTGCTGATCTGAACAGATTTCACCAAGGTCACCTGATAGGCATGGGGCACAAATTGGCTCTCCTTCACCCAAAGGCTTGTATCTGGACGACAAGTTGTTAAGTTACAGCTGCAGTGGCTCCACACCGGTGGCGGCGAATCGTCTGCGATGAATCACATCACCAGCAGCCGCCTAATCACACATTCAGACCGACGTCACAGACTCGCAGCGCATCGCGTCTGAGGGTTCCTACAATGCAAAGCCGGCTCAGGATTGTTTGTTTACATTAGTCATGAGGAAGAGATGAGCCTAAATCTGTCTGTGTTTGGGGGCTGCTCCCAGAACACGCCCCCCCCCCTCCTCTGCGGATTTCATCTCTTTGCTTATTTAGCTCTCAGCACCAGAGAGAGACAGAGTCCTTCGCTGGAGAGCAATGGCCAATTAAGTCCAGTCGACCATTTCGGGTGAAGTGGCTGTCGATGCCAGTAAAACTGCAAAGTAGAAAATACAATGGGATTTCCAGCACCTGCATTTGTTTTTCCTCCATGCCGTCAACATCCTTTACTGTCATTGCCAGCTTATGTGAGGACTTGATTTCTACGCTTTCCTCGCCGTCGCTCCGTCCCCAAGAGACGCAGGTCTGTCTGCGATCTGAAGACTTTACGCAGTTTGTGATGAAGGGATGAATGCTGTTTGCAGCTGCCAACCACGCTCCTGTTCTCCCTCATATCTCTTTTTCCTTCATATAGCAAATGGCCGATGTGTTAAAGGTGTTTTGTCCGACCTTGGTTTGCCTTTTACCTCTAATGTAAATCCTCTAACCTCTAGAAAATCTCATGTGAGCCTTTCGCAGCTCAGCCGCTAACACCACAACTTTGGTTTTACTCAGAGCTGGATCAGTAAGTGGTAGAAACACGATGATCAACAGAGATGAAGGACACTTATTTCAGACGTTCTCCTTCCAGAGTCGAATGCCATTAGACTGAAGATGTGGTTTTCTTTTCCTCCGTTCAGTCACCAGTGTTTGATTTTTTGGGGTTGCTTTTCATTCATCAGACAAAAGCCTCGGTAGTGGGTTTGGTGGACGATTATAGATTACAGGGGTAAATTGCCTCATGCTCTCAGAGATCAGCGGCTACTTCTGTGCTTCGCTACAGAGGAGAGAGATTTAAAATGCAGCTGTGGCAGCTTTCACTGTAGGTAGAGGATTTAAATTGAAAGGATGGAAAAAGAAATTGGTCACACGGTAGACAAATTTTGCCAGAGGTAGAGCGGCGTTAACACTTCTTCTCAGATAACTTGTGCTCCTTTTCCTCTGAAACTTTGTGTACAATTTGGAACGATCAGACAGATTTCCCCCATGAACCCGACAACACTGTCGGGCGAGTGAAGTGATATTACATCACGGCGCAGCGTCAAAATGTCCTCATGCTGTTTTCCCCCACTCACGGTCTCTCTGCCCCAGCTTCACGTCGAGCATCAGATACGATACTGACAAGATCGTAACAGATGTTCCCATCAATAGTTTAATAAATCTGTCCAATATCCTTTCTCTCCCTCCAAGATTTGTTTGTGAATCCAGTTTGTTTCAGAGTCGCAGGACGTTGTTTTTAGCGCAGAATGCAGATCATATCAACAGGCTGATCTGCATAGACACGGTTTGCATTTTTAAAACGTTCACCAAATATTCATCAGATGCCCTTCAACAAACACTAAGACAGATACGTGCTAATGTTTCATCTCAACACCCAGTTTTTGTCTCTGTCCTTTATTTATCTTGTTATGTAAACACAGAGTGAATTGAACTCTTGCTGTGAGGCAATCAGGGAATTATTATAGGAGATGAGATTATATGTAAATGCTTCTACACCTCTGAAACAAGTGGGCCGTTGCTTAGTGATCAGGTAAGACCATGTGGATTTGATTATGGTGAAAATGTTGCGGTAGATTAAACAAACTCTTGAGTTTGAAATTCAAGCAGCAGACAAGCCTCTGTTGAAGCTGAATCTGCAGGTCGTTGGATTGTTTTTATTTTTTAGTTAAGCTTGTTTTCCTGTTGGAGTGGCCTGTGCTGAGACGACGTTCAAAGGCTTTATCTTTAGCGAATGGACCCTTTTGTCTCCGCGTCGTCCTTCAGCCGTAGTCAGAGATGTCAATCTTCTGCCCAGGAACACAAACAACGACACACATCTCATTGCTTCAAAGGTGGCTGCGGTGGTGCTTAACAGATCAGCGCGTGTCCTTGGTGGTGCCTGTCAGCGGCAGCCTCAGCTGTCAGGCTGATCTAAGATGGCAGACCTGTGCACCGCTGTCATATCCAGGGCGAGGTGTCCTCTACCAGATGCTCCGGCTGCTCGGACGCTTTACCTTCACCTCTTTTTAAAGTTAACAGAGATTAGGATTTGCTTTTGGAGCTGTGAACCCGATGGGAAAAGTGTTACGATGATTAGACATGAGATGATTACCACTTAAATTATTGAATTAAAGTTGTGAAGGAGGTCTAATACTAATGTAGTAATACACAAGAGGGGGCTGTCGAATAAAGTGTTTGTAATGACTACAGTCCCTCGGTATCCATGTCATCAAATCAGGAATGGAAAGACAAAAAAATATATATATAAGTGACGGAAAAGGGCAAACGTGTTGACATCCTCGCAGAGCTCTTTGTACACCGTTAGACTTCACCAGTTTCATGTCTGTCCCCTTGTTCCACCAGCGTTCCTTTGTTAGACGAGATGAGAGCAGGGTTGTGTTTTTACAGTCGCAGGGAGAGAAAAAGCATGTCAAGTTAACACACTTTGATATCGGGTGTCGCGGCGGCTCAGTTGACCAAAGAAAATAATGAACGAGGCAGCAGCAGAGATTTTTTTTTTCCTTTTTGCCAGGATCAGTTTTAGTCACTGTGAGGACTCGTTGTGTTTCATTGTACAGAAAGCAAAGCAAGAAAGCAGGAAATTATCATTACTTTTAATTTATTCATAAGTCACTTTAATTATTAGTATATTGAATATGTAGAAACTATTGGAGACATTTTGCTGAGGCTACTTTCCCCGACCTTCTGTCTCTCCTCTGGGGAAAAGGCCTGTTATTGTAAATTCTACTGTAGCCTCAGAAATCCTTTAATCATGTGATTGAGTCTCTAATAACAACGGCTTGACCTGGGTTGGTTCGTTTTAACCTTTGTACAGCGATAACTCGATGCACCTTTTAGTCTCCTTGACTCCTACTTTTTGATATTTCCTGCTCAGGTCGTGTCAGATGGATTCATCCATACAAAGGGAAAACTGCAGTATTAAGAGTATTTAATGGTCATGGTCATGGCTGCTACACTGGATATCCACCCACCGCTGATTTTCTTTTTTTATTTATTATTATTATTTATTTAAATGGAGAGAAAAATATAATTCAAGTGTAAGTCATTGTATGAAAACCCTCATGTTCAAAAAAGGTCCTTCACAGGTTCATTAAAAGAATGCTAATCTTCTTTCTCTCTCCGGGACGAGCTTATTTTATGTTTGTTTCACAGACAGATAAAGACGCCTAAGCCCTTCATTTCAGATACTCTCTCTTCCCACGCAGTGTTTGAGTAGGCTCTAATCGCACACTGTGATTCTTGTTCTTGGAACCTCAATCACTGGCTTCGATTCACGAGAAAAATCTTGCATCATTAAGAGTGCGATTACAATAAACTGCCAGGCTGTAGTTTAATTTTTACACTGCAGCAGCACAGATTCTTCACACGTGGATTATAGTTCTGAATCATGTATATGGCGTGTTTAAAAATGTGCAGTAAGGTGTGATTCAGTCAGATGTTTCTCCAGCTGTGGTACTGTATGAAGTCATTTCTCTGTTGTAACAAACCGATCAGGCGGGGGGGCCACGGTCATAAACACGAGACTCCAGAGGTGCAGGGGGGTTGATTGTAAGGTCATGCCACAGCGACCCTCAGTTAATGAAGTGATTGTCCTTAACACAGGACGGAGCAGGCAGAGACAGGCAGAGACAGGCTGCAGCTTCAGCAGCAGCAGCAGCGTCGTCATCCTCCTCTTTCACTCGCTGCAAATAAAACCCCTCGCCCTGAAACCGCCGTTCAACTGCTCAGCGGCTTATCAGCTGCAGTCAGGAGGTCACATGTTGTACACTTCAAGAGACACGCTCCGCTCTGAACCCGCCAGAACTGCAGTGCGCCGCTCACCAAGCGACCACCTCCACAGTTGCTCTTCTACTCTCCCCAAAGAATTTTAATTTAATGCATTTAGCGTAATTAAATCGGGACGGTGGGGGACAAATGAGACAAACCGTGGAGGACGCAAATTCAATTGATCAGAAAGATTTCCATAACTGCCGTAATCAATAGTTAATCTACCATCCCTAATGGGAATGAATAGGCGCATTTTTTTTATTTTATTTTATTGAGGACAGTTGTCAACCCATTCTGCAAAGAGAATAAATCGTCGGCTTTTGCAGCTGATAAGTAAAAGCAATTATAAAAGCCAGCAGAGAGCTCAGACAGAGATTTTGTCCCGGTACGGCAGCAGCAGGTAGAAATGACGGCGCTCTTCCCTCCCATAAAAGGTCACACAAATTTCATTTTACTTGTCTTTTTTCCCTGAAGGCGAACTGAGGTCATACAGGAGGAGATGGAGGGGGGGGTAAAGGAATACCAAATGCCATTTTACGAAACTAATTTATTATATGTTTGAATGAAATCACCCTGAAAGTCTTTGAAACTCACTTTTTCTAACATCAAAAAAACTGACAACTGTGAAGTGAAGAATCTTACTGACAAAAGACTCTTATTTCTTCTTCTTCTGTGGTCGTTTCAGTGTCTCCGGACGTTGGTGGGCCACACAGGGGGCGTGTGGTCATCCCAGATGCGAGACAACATAATTATCAGCGGCTCCACTGATCGCACACTCAAGGTCTGGAACGCAGAGACAGGAGAATGTATCCACACCCTCTATGGGCATACCTCAACAGTGCGCTGCATGCACCTACATGAGAAAAGGTATGGAGCAATCTCACTCACCATCAGTATGAGTATCGGTGTAGAAAAGGTTGAGATGAGGCCACGCTACTTCTCATGTGATCAAATTTAATCAATAATAGTAGAGCTGCAACTAGTTTTGATTTAAGTTCATGTTTCTTTTCATCTTCTTCTTGGAGAGAAGAACTGATCAGTAATAAAATGAAAAGAAAAAAAAAAAGTTATCTTTGGCACTAGCTCAAACCCAGGTGTTGATAAATGAATCAAATTGACGTGCATGTTAGACGGTGTCTGGAAACGCTGCCTTCAGGGTCAGGTATTTCCACACCACATCCCAAACATGTCTCATTAGGAACGTACTCCTGTTAGAGTTGATTTTTATCTTTCATGTCTGTTGTTACATCTGATTATCGTTCAGATCACTGATGTGTGTTGTTATGAGGCTGGGTCGCTCTCATTAAAAAGAAAAAAAAAAAGTATATCCCAAGAGACTCCTGATTAAGATCAATTAAAACTCACATATTCACACTTTATCCCATTTCCTTACAAAAAAAACCTCGGTGTTACAGCAACATTATTCTGCCTCAACTCTCGTCAAGAAAGTGGAATAAACTGTCAAGTCCAATAAATTCTCTCATGTTCCCAAAGTCGGATGTGATCAACACCAGGCAAAAAAAGAGCAGTAAAGTAGCGAAAGTATCTACATGACAGTGAATATGTGGTTTCATAGTGATTAAATAGACCCTGCGAGGCGTCTTAAGTGAACCGCTGCTCACTTATTTACTAAATATTACACTCCAGAGACTCAAAGTGCTCTTTTTGCCTCAGGGCCCACCAAGGTTTTTGTGTAGCATTTGATTGCTCACCCACTGGAAACACTGTGAGCTGCAGGCAGCCGAGTGAATAACATGTTGGTGATTTTCATCTTTGTAGCACCGTGAGGCATTTTATAAATAAAGAGTATGTGCTGTGTGTATCTACAGCGTGGTCCTATCCAAATAGCCCGCAAAAGAGAAATATTGATAATGTGCAGGAATTCTGGTGTTTTCCATCAATTTCTGTTTGCAGTATTGACTGTAAATAAGATCCTGCATAGAAACTGTACTCACTGTAATCTCAAGACCAAAACCTTTTCTTCCTAAACGCCGTTTCAGTTTCAATAACCCATAAGTCATCCGGGCGAAGACGACGCTGCCGAAGGGCGGCTGGTTGAGTGAAAGAGGTGTTTTTTTGTACGTTCAAGCATGAACATGAACGTGACGGTGTGTGTTACTCGTCAGATGAACAAAAGAAAACGGTCATACCTGTCTCGTTAGTCTGTCGCTGCAGCTGCCGCAGCATGAACCAAGAGTTACGAGGAGAGTTTAATCATAAAGAAAGCATAATTTAGGGGGAAGTTTTTCCTTGGGGAAAATCCAACTCAACACACACACACACACACACACACAATCCTCTGGAGATTTCACTCTTGTAAAGTGTTTGTTTTTCACACCCACTGATACATTCAAGCTCAACTTTGCCTCGCTGCTTCTGCCGCAAGTCTCTGACTCTTGTGTCCTTTCGCTTCCATCTCAGGGTGGTCAGTGGTTCCCGTGACGCCACGCTGCGCGTCTGGGACATCGAGACAGGTCAGTGTTTACACGTCCTCATGGGCCACGTGGCGGCGGTGCGCTGCGTCCAGTACGATGGCCGACGGGTCGTCAGCGGTGCCTACGACTTCATGGTCAAAGTGTGGGACCCCGAGACGGAGACCTGCCTCCACACGCTGCAGGGCCACACCAACAGAGTGTACTCCTTACAGGTGAGCGTGCACGGTTACATTTAAGGCCAGACTTGTTCGTTTATTTTAATTTAGTAGTTTAGTTGTATGTTTCCAGTCTCCTGTGTTTCAAATCAGATGTTTAATGTATCCAGTTGCACAACAAAACTTACTCATAAACTGAAATATTAAATGTTTGCATTGATTTTGCATTTTTAATTTTAATTTTATCCATATTTATGTACATTTCTATACCTCATCTATGTGTCCCCTCCACCTGTGTGTGTGCGTTAGTAGTTGTTTGTGTGAAAAAATGAATTCCTGTGTGTCCTCTAAGATGTCCTCTCACCCACTCGGTGATGACAGTGCACTTTAGCTGGTGCCATCGCCCTCGGTGCGGAGGCTGTTTACTGCACAGACAGATTGGTTTTTGCACCACGCAGCGTCATTAAGCTTTTAAAGTGTTGCTTGCTCTACATCTGAACGTGGGAACAAAAGGCAAAGCTTTCACGGATCAATAAAATTCATTAATTTCAATGAGTTTAATCTTAAGGTTTGTTAATAGAGCCAGACTTTGCTGCGTCGGCGTCTGCGCCATCAGCTTGTAAGTTCAGGTGGCATCTGCGCTCAGCGTGAACCGACGACTTTTATTTTCAGCCGATCTAATTGTGTCCTCTCCGTCTCCAGTTTGACGGGATCCACGTGGTGAGCGGCTCATTGGACACGTCAATAAGGGTCTGGGACGTGGAGACGGGCAACTGCATCCACACGCTAACGGGCCATCAGTCCCTCACCAGCGGCATGGAGCTCAAAGACAACATCTTGGTCTCAGGCAACGCAGACTCCACGGTCAAGATCTGGGACATCAAGACGGGCCAGTGCCTGCAAACACTGCAAGGTGAGTCCGCCGTCCCAGCAGGCTGCTGTTCCAGCTGCGAGCGAGTGTAGTGGACCAGTCACACCAAAGAAAAACAGGAGGCACCGCAATAATGTAACACATCTCCAGAGCAGGTGAAAGCCAAGGAGTGGACGAATGTTAGAGGAGCTGGAAGAAATCCTTCTCTATTTAATATTTTCTTGCCTTTATTGTCTTTATTTATGATAAAACTGAATTATAAATATATGAATAAATAGCTGTGAACAACAACAAGAAGGCACCAAAGTTCGGACTTAAAACTGATGGTTTAGATAAAACTGAGGCTCCACACAAGCATTTTTTCATTTTAAAGTGTTGAATTCAAACTAAAAAGACAAAATTAGATGCATTTTTAAAACAAAAGCGTAGCAGTGTGGACGTAGGTTAGACATACACTAAGGGATCTGTGTGTGTTGTGCGTCTGCTGGTCCCGATTAGTCTCATTTTCTTTGTGTCTGTTTGAATGGCTCCAACTCCATTAGCAGCACTGCTGCCGCCTCACAGGAAGTTGGAAATCCTTTACTTGAATAGTGATGGCAACCGCCGATGCCCTGCCCCTAAATGCCCTCATTAACACAAACTACAACCCTGCGTGCTGGTCCTTCCAACACCAACACACACACTAAACAAAGGGATTCCCCCAGTAGGAGACTGAAGAGAGGCAGGGATGAAACCAGGGGGGAGGGTGTGTGTGTGTGCCTTGTGAAGAAGGGTGACTACAGTGAGAGGATGAGGGCAGGGCAACTTTGTGGGTCACATAATTAGGTCAGTGGACAATTTCTGCTATTCATTTGTGTGTTTTGATAAGACAATAGGCCAATAACAAGGCCATCACTGTCAGCTGAAGAGAGCAAAGGTAGTGATGGAGCGGGCTGCTTTGTTGTGGTAATGGGAAGAGAGAGAGAGGAGGGGGGAGGGAGGAGGGGGTGGGGGGGGCGGGGATGTGGGGGGGTGGTGCAGAGGAGGATTGTATACTCGGGTAAATAACACAGCCTTTGAACTAACTGGAGAACCGAAAAGGGAAAAGATGTGAGAGCTCGTCGACTGCGAGATCTCGGACCGATTTTTCTTTTCCCCCCTTTTGCAAGTGGATCGTTCAAAGCGTAAAGAAATTTATGACGTCTTGAGAAATCAAATGGCTGCCATGGCAACGTCAGCAAAACAGTTGATTGTGAGCTTGTTTGCTTGTTTGCGTCGCCCCCTAATTGATTTAATTAAGATATCATTTTCAAGGTGCTCGGGGGAAATCTCAAGTCACTGGCTGCGCACGTGCAGTCGCAAATAAAAGTGGCATCGACGATGAAAGAAGCAGCGACAGCCGCCGCCATCTTCACTTCAGCGGTGGCTTCCTGCCAGCTGACGCCACACACACACACACACAGCAGACTGAGGTGAAGCCGGAGCAGCGTCTCTCTGCAGCCTGACTTAGAGCAGGAAAGTCCTCGCCTCACTGTCAGGAGCAGCTTCAGGAATAAGAGATGGGCTCCTCCCTCCTCGCTGACTTAATAAGGTTTTTGTTTTGAGCTCTTTATACTGTAGCTCAGTTCCTCTGCTGCAACTCTTTCATTCCCAATTCACCCTGCACTCCTCTCCTCGCTGCAGTTATTAGAGATGACAAGAGGGAGCTATAGGAGGAGCTATACTGTAGATGCCCAGGTCAGGGTTTCCTGCATGAAAGAGTTTTTCTTTGTCTTTTTCGAAAGTCCTAAGCCTCTCGTCTTGTGATCTGCCTCCTCAGAAGACGGCGGCAGAACCAACAGACAGACTCATTACACTCAGCGTGCGCTCTTTTCTTCAATTTAGAGAAGGTGATCTGAGCCTCAGCACTGAGGAAAAACCCAACAGGAGCTGAAAGTCTCCCCCCTTGTGCTTTTCCTGTTTGCATTTCCATCACAGTCAAAGAACCATGAAGAGCAGATAACAGGACGCAGACACACAACCGTCAACACGGTGGTGTTGTTGTCCTTTGTCGTCTTTTGAGGCATGACGATGATTGGATGTGCAGAGGCAGGAACTCGTATTGAAAACATCAATACCTTAGGTGTGTTGGTGCCAGAGAGGATGGAGATGGTGCTGCACTACTTTTATTTCCCTCAGAGCGATAAAATAAAACATCCAAAGTTCACATAATCCTGTTGAAATTTATATAGTCTGAAGCGCTTGAAGATTCGATCTTCATTAAAAACTATAAGTCACAAAGTGAGTCAATAAAAACGAATAAAAAGGTCAGACTAAAGGTGTATTGATGGATTTCCAAATAGCAACCATGCACAGGAAACAAGCAAAGAACAATTCCGCCTTAAAGAGGAACTATGCAGGATTTGTATCTTAACTATGCTTTTAACAGCGTTGGAGTAATTGTGATGGTTAATGACATGTTACTTGTTATGTTACTTGTTCCATGAGCGTCCGAGCATTAAACTAACACAAATCTCTTGTTTATGACGGATTAAACTACACAAATATACACGTTGTAACATCGTATATGATATATAACGTTATCTACCGCTCTATTGATTGATTTATCGCCAGTTTCGTTGTAAACCAATGCACATGGCCAGGAGGAGGGTTAGCAAAACAGCGTAAAAGCGACCGCACTTGCATAGTTCCCCTTTAAAAGTGTCCGGCCGCTGCTGGTAACCTCTGATGGAAACAGTCTGTCCTCTCGTGTCGTCTCACACGTCTTCCCCTCTCTGTCGTTCCCAGGTCCACACAAGCACCAGAGCGCCGTCACGTGTCTTCAGTTCAACAAGAACTTTGTCATCACCAGCTCGGACGATGGCACGGTCAAACTGTGGGACCTGAAGACGGGCGAGTTCATCCGTAACCTGGTGACTCTGGAGAGCGGCGGCAGCGGCGGCGTCGTGTGGCGCATCCGGGCCTCCAACACCAAGCTGGTGTGCGCGGTGGGCAGCCGCAACGGCACAGAGGAGACCAAGCTGCTGGTGCTGGACTTTGACGTGGACATGAAGTGAGGAGGGGGACGTGGTGGGGAAGCATGAAGAGAGCGCACCGCGGAGAGGAGAGGAAGGGATGGAGAGAGGATTGGGGGGGAGGGAGGAGGAGGAGGAGGAGGAGGAGGCACCTGGAGACCGAAGGGCCACCACCACCACCACCACCGCCGCCGCCGCCGCGAACTCTTCACCCCAAACTCGCAAAAACCTGCAACCACCACCACCACCATCAGTGGGCTGTCCTGTCCTCTACAATTATCTCCCCCGTCCCCCTTTTTTGGGTAAATGTTACTGACAAAGCCACACAGACCCTCACATGTGTTTAGCCCCTGCTTTTGACCCCCCCACCACCGCCACCACCAGTTGGAGGTGGAGCCGGAGGGGATCGGGCTGGAAATGGGGCCGGGGGCCACGACCGGTCTGTCCCTTGATTAGCTGGGAGAAAGAAGAAGAAGAAGAAGAAGAAGAAAGGAGCGACTTGACGGCTGAACTCTCCTGAAGCGACCCCCCCACCCTTTTCGGTTCGGGGGGGGTCGACTTCGCACAGAGACTTGGTTTCGCTTCGAGCCTGACAGATTTTGAGATGTACAGAGATATATTATTTTTTAATGCCCAACCACCGCCCACCCCCCCCACCCCCACCCCCCCACCCCACCCCCTCATCATCAGTACGCGCCCTCAAACACACAAACACACACTCAAAACCGGAAAAGTGGAAAACAATGACTGTAGGAAATTTTAAAAAGATTAAAAAAAAAAAAAAAGATGGAGGAAGGAGGGAGAAGATGTTAAAGGTGAATTTCCACACAGTTTCAGGTGAAAAGCTGCTTGACGTAGAGGAATCGGAGGGTTCGGCCTGTAACCAGGCTCGTTTCTTGTCACTCCATTTCCGTTTCTTGTTCTCCACTCGGTTTCTGTAGTTTGATTTCTTTACAATATCGCACACAAACACAACTGTGAATTTCAGAACCTTTTTGGTTTATCATATGAAAGGGGTTTCTCTATTGATGTTGTTTTTTTTTTTGTTTTTTTTTTCCTCTTTCCTTGCCGTTGCTAACAGCAACAAATCCCAGTATTAGAAACCTGCCCGGTTTAGGTTTGCTGTCATTATGTCACAAGTTTTTCTTTTCTTTTCTTTTTTTTTCTTGGTCTTTCTGTTTGAGTTGTTTGTTCTTCCTTTCTGTTTTCTACATACCTGGGTTTGGAGGCTCCGTCTCCACATGAACATCAATGCTGTCCAGAATTTTTCAGTCGAGCTGGGGTGGTTTCCTCAAAGCCGGTGCTGTGACGAGAAGTAAAGGTTCTCTGCTCAAAAGCGCTGTGGATTAACGCCCCTGAACCCCCCAACCCCTTCCCCTCTACTGTTTTCCCCCAGTGGCCAAACTGTATTTATGCTGCTAGATGAATGGAAAAAAGAGAGATGGAACTTTTACTTGCTGTGACGTTTTAGTCCCAGGCGAAATTCCAAATTGAACTCTATATGTTTGGACTTTGACAAAAGATGACAACAACAACAAAAAACGATAACATCCAACATTTTTGTTTTTGTTTTGTTTTTGTTTTTGCCACTGAAACTTGAGCCAAACGTGCCTCTACGAGGCTGAGAGGAGGGAGCGCGTCCGACAGACACTGACGGAATCGCTTGCAGAGAGAGGAAAACAAGCGGATGTACACTGTTGGCGTGCGTGTGTGTGCGTGCATGAGTGCGTGTGTTATAAGCGTGTTAATGGGCAACTTGTAAAACACATTCCTTGGGACAAAGCTCTTTCAGCCTGTTCTTTGGGGAAATGTACAAATGCTGTGTGGACTGGCAAAGGAAAAAAAAAAAAAACTAGCAGATGTATCAACTTTAACACGTGAATGAGAGAAACTGTCCGTATCCATGTGTGATTGTTGTTCCATTCAAAGATGTCTGAAACAAACAAGAGGAGACCATCACAAGCATCAAGTGACGGGTCGAGCTGCCAGGAGTCTTAGTGTTACACGTGTTGCAGTGGAAAAAAATCACCGCAGCCGCAGCCTCGTGGATCGTCAGTGGGAAACATTAAAAACACAAAAAGGCAACAAACGTGAACTGAAACATTGTAGCCAAAACGAAAATCGTCTCAATCTCCAAGAGTCACAACTCAAGCTGAACTGTGAAAGTGGTATAACACTGTATATTAAAAAAGAAAAAAGAAAACAATCTTGCTCTATCTCCTCTCGTTGTTTTCTCCCTCTGTTTTAATTTATGATCTGGTTTGAGAAATCAGATTTGTTGCAGGTGTTTTATTTTTTCAGTTCATGTAAACTGCCTGGCAAAAAAGAAAACAGACAGAAAAAACCTTAAAGGGATTGTGTATTTGTTTGATTCACTTAGAATTTTATTTTCTTATAACTTAAGTGCAATAAAATGTGGGTTTTTCTTTTTTCATTTCAAGCATATCAGTTGTCTGTTTTTGTTACCTGTGTGAAGGCATCTTATATGTTCAATAAAGCAAATTATTTGGTTAATTACATCCACGAGGGAATACTTCAACATTTATCGCAGCGCAGGTTTTTATGAGGCCAAATCTGTCACAGCCGTTAACTTCAGATGAGACTTGTTTCCTTCAGGGGATCCAGTTTAAGGAGCAATTCTTCTCTCCTATCAAAAGACTTCATGTTCTACTTCCTTCCTGTTTGTGTAGCAGGTCATGAGTGACGATAAGCAGATGAGCACCTTTTTGTTCAGACTACCCTTTATTAAGGATTTAAGATGGGTTTACTAATAAGATTTTTCACACTACACTAAATACATAATTTACAAGCGGTTAAAACACATTAGATGAAAGCAGTCACACGAAAAACTTCCAAAAACCATCAAACTATTTTAAAGGTAACGCCTGAATTAATTAAATAACTAATTATGAATCATTGAGTTTAGTGTCATTGTGCAGTGGTATAAGTCTGGGGAATAAAAAGTTACAGTGTGGCAGAGGTTGAAAAGTTGACGTAGATGCAACTCGAATGTGATGGATTCAAACTAAGTGAATTCATCATATGACTCGAACGTCGTCTGACGAGACTAAAAATAGCAGCAGAACAGAAAAAGCCGCATTCCCATAAACTCTACATAATGATTTTTTCTTGTTCTAAACATTAGACAATACCTCATTATGTCCTCGTTCGTCTCCTGCAGCGGTTTACTGGCACGCTAATGGACACTAACAGTCGGTAGTAGTTGAAAACATTCATTCATTCATATTTTCTGTTGCAGATTTTCCTCAGTTTCTCTGAAAAGTTTCTCTACATTAGGACGAACCTGTGGGATTCGATTGCCGGCTCCCGCAGGGCGTGAAAATCTCTTTAAGAGTCCCAAACATGTTTATTGATTTTCTTTAGGAAAAAGAGAAGAAGTAATTTCCCAGTTTTCAGCAAACATCAGAACAGAAGTAAATGATGCGTTTGCTGGGGACTGTTTTCTCTCCAGTGAGTATTAATAGCAGCTGCAGTGTGTGTTATGTGGGATTGACCCAAAATAAATTATAGGGCTCTTTGTTTATTAACAACGGAGCTCGGAGGCACAGAGGAATGTGCACTGTGGCTTCGGCCTCACAAGCGATGCTTGTTAGTAAGATCTTGTTGTTTTTTCCCAGGAGAATCGTTGATAAGAATGATCAAGGCTTGTCAGCACTTCTGTCTTTCAGTAGCTCAGTGTTACGTGAAGAGGTGGCAGCATGAAGTCTGTCCTCGGTAGGACGTCCATTCAAGTTTAGTATGTTAAATTAATAAAAAAACAAAAAAAGACCAACATCAGTTTGGAGATGTCACTCTGGGAACTTCAGATATGAAATTTTCTGATGATCTCTGTTTATTGACTGAATGATAATGGGATTATGGAAGTAATCCATGTTTAACCATAAGTCAACAAACCAAGATGAAAGCAGCTTTTCTGAACTTTTGCATTTACACAAGTGAAAAAAGAAAAGATCCTGGTGGTGAATGTTTTCACAGACAGATCCAAATCATCACCACCATCATGTCTGAAGTAGCTGCTTAACAAGTTTGTTTGTTGTTAAATGTGTTTGAATACAAAGAAAGACAATCAAGCTCAGTAGCCTGAAGTAAAAAAAAAACAAAAAAAATCAGAATCATATTTATAATCCCAGTGTTTTTCACTGAGACTAATTTTGCTGAAAGAGATTAATCTCCCCTCTAGAAAATGATGACGGGCTATTTTTTCCACTTAGACTTTAATTTAATTCTTGTTTTTCAACCTGTAAAGATAATTTATGCCTATTTCAGCCTCACTGGAGCCTAAAAAAAAAACAAAAAAGAAAACCCAGCAGAGCACGTTTCCTCCCTTCCCTCTGCTCTCAGTTGCTGTGTCTAAAGCTCTGTAAAGGGGAGCGACCAGGGGGAACTATTTGAATTTGACCCTCTGTTTTGTTTTGGTCAGTGTCAATTATCTCCAGACGGTTATCTGTCATGAGCCCATGCAGCTCGGTGCAGCAGCAGCAGCAGCGGTAACAGGCTCTGTGCTGCGGATTCCCTCCTGCCTGTTGCCTAGCGATAGCTCGTCTCTGGCCCCGGCCTCCGAGCTCAGTGTGCAGCTCACAGAATAAATGGCATTGTGAGGAAGCGGGCGAGGGCTGTACATCCTCACATGAATGGACGCGTGGGGGAGTTTCCACTTTGGTTGGCAAGGTTTGCTCTGTCCGCCTGTTTGTTCCCAGGCTCCACTCATGTGTTGTGTGAGCAGCAGCTCTGCTCCACTGACTGGTCATGGAGGATAGTAATCCACTTTTTTTTTTGGTAGCAGCAACAGAGTATAGGCTGCCTTCTTCTTTATAAAGTGTTTTTTAGCCATAGAAATAAAATATTATGATAAACCTATGAAACACAGTTCATCAGCTTTGTTAATCGATGAATCATTTTCTGCGACAGTGCTACAGTGTGGCTTTTGTCAGTGCGACTCTCTGTCCACCACTTTGGTCCAGACTCTTGGATGTTTTTTTTGTTTTTTCTTTGCCGTGAGATGAAAACACAGCTGTGCACCAGAGCAGCCTCACAAAGCTGCTAGAAAGGCTGCAGATTAGTTTTTGTTCTCCGGTTTCAGCTGCTCCCATGTGAGGTTGTGCTACTTTTGTCTGTTTTTATGGCTCCGAGCTGGCGACAGGTTGTCCATCCGTCTCCATACGATAGCTGAGGGGAAACTCCTTCAAATTTGGCACAGAGATTAACTTGGACTCTAGGATGGATGGAGACTGATTGGATTTTGGCCGAAAAGTCATCGTGACCTTGCAAAAACATGTCTCTGGCCATAACTTGAGAATGTACATGTTAATTAACTGCAGCTGGAGCAGCTGGCAGAGGTGTAGGACCACAAGCCAAGCACTTAGAGAAGCCTATATTATAAGAAACGTCACCTTTGGCTCTGTGAAAAATGTGATGATCAATTCTTTCACTATTTTTGGACATTTCCTGACAGAGAGAGAAAACTGCTGCAGAGATGCTCCACTTACACCGAAGAGCCAGAACTGCACCACAGTGTAGAAAAACCCCATTACAAATAGAAGTCGTACATTTTTAATCACATTTCAAGGAGAAATGTGCCAATTTTTACACATCGGTGTCTGTTTACAGTTCCTGTAGCTGCAGGCAACGACTGCCAACCTGAAAAAAACTAGAAACTTATATAGTATAGTAATAAGTTTTAATATATAGAGTTTATCCAACCTGTGTGTTCTGCTCTTCACCTCTGCCTGAAGCTACATTATCAACTACAACCATGACACAACTAAGTCTTCTTCTACTGAACTCTCATCAGTGGAGTTGCATTCTGGGTAATGAAGGCACCAGGTTCTTTGCTGCATTGATTTTGAACTTATTTTTACTTTGAATTTAACTTTCCATTGTGAAGAACAAGTGAAATGCTGTGAGTCCAGTGGATTTCTCTTTTTACTTCAGAGGTTTTTACCAACTAAATGTTTCAATCCACTCATTTTGTAGACGCATTGCTGCTCTGCCTGGAAGTTATTAGATTATTACTCATGCGCTGATGCTTCAGTAGTATTTTACTCTTGAGGTACGTCGACGTGGAACCAGTTCTACTTTCTTTAAAGTTATTTTTTTAAGGCTTTATCATAGTGACAGTGTGAAACAGCAGGATGTAGGGGAGTGAGAGAGATCTGAGGTAGTCCAGGGAGTAAATGTCTCTTTAGTTGATCATCATTGAACAACTGAGACATCTCCGACATGATATTAGACTCAACTAACTACCGATGTTATAGAAGAGGTCACAATCCAAAAAGGTTGGGGAGCACTGGTTTATAATCACGCCTATACTTTAAAAAATCGGCGTACAAGTTTCAGCCTCTCATTATGTGACATTGCCTGGTGTAGTCTCAGAGAGCTGAGCATATCCCATTATAAGATGTCACACTTTTTCTACTCGGAGAATCAGGGTTATATAGATAACCTTTTATTTTTTAATGTTCAGTCGTAATCTGAAGGGTAACCAGGAATTTAAGCTGCTACATAAATATAGTGGAGCAAAAGGAGAATTTGCACTGAAGTGAAGTAGTTGAGAATGAGATGTACTTCCTTACTTTCCACCGCTGTGAGAAAAATCTGTAACGTGTATTTTTCTCGGTTCATATAGTGTAACAAACAAGATCATCTGGACGAGGAGACACTGATGTATCTCCACAGGCAGCCTTTTAATGAACTTAATTCTGGGAAGTGATGAATCATCTCACTCCTTGAGGTTATTAGCCATTTATCTACCTTACACTTACTGCCCGGACTGTGCCGCACTTCTTCCATCGTGATGAATGAACTTCCTTCTCTCTGCTCTCGCCGCTCAAACGAACCACGTCGTCCGCTGCTGCAGCTCCGACTCATCTAGAGACAGAAAAACAACAACAACAACGGTCATGAGAGATGGAAACCAGTGAAAGGCCGCACTTCGGTCCAGCAGAATTTCATCGGCATTGGGACGAATTAAAGGTTTCTTCTTTTTTTTTTTTTGGATGTCAAGATAAAAGAGATGGAGGAGGTAGAGGAGGGACTGCAGCTCCAACACCTCATTTCATATCCCTGCTCCATCTCTTTGTTCAGTAATCCTGCCCTGCAGCATCGTGGCTCCTCTGATTGCCAGCAGATTCTCAAAGGGCCGCAGCATTAGCAGTGGTAGCGTTTCACGTCTCCACTTAATCCTATTTTGGACCTTTGTTGTAGCCCGAGAACTGATAAAGGAGAACTTAATCTCCATAACCTGCTGTCAGTGGATGATGCTGAATGGAGTTACAGTAAAGGAGCTCAACATTGATCGGCGCACTCACGTCGGTTGATCTGAGCTGGTTTTGTTTCCTTCAGGCAACTGATGTTGATGTCCGCCATTTGTCTTCTTCGCGCCTCCTCCTGCATTAAAGGCTGGGATCGAGGTCAGCCGGTTTACCCAACGCCACAGTGGCTCAAAGCGTAGATCTGACACATCTGACCTTTTTCTCCTTTACAGTCGTCTTGCATCCAAAAAAAGAAAAGAGAAAATCTTCACTTCCCCAACACCGCCATTGAAATGCCAGGTGTGTCACCGGTAAAATTGGCCCATCTGAATGGATTCCTGCGTTTGATCACAGCCCAGCAGCGCACCAAATCACATCTTGTGTTTCATAATGAGATGTGTCAGGGCCATTCTCGAGTACAATAATCCCGTACGAGGGAGCTGGAAGCAGAAATATTCATTCACCTTTTCTCTCTTTTCAAATCAGGCACGGTTAATAACACCCAGGTGAACGCGCGGTAGATCGGATCAGCTGAAGTCCTTTGATTGCCCTGATGGGATTCATGGCTGACTGCTGCTATCAAGGACCTGACAGCAGGAGGTAAAACTGCAGGGGTCATCCATTCATATCAGTGGAAATCCAACACGCCTCCTACTGCAGGACATTTATTTTAAATCACGCTTGAGTTTTCAGTGTCTCAATAAATTACAAATCCTGTCAGGATGAATCATAAAGAACAAATCAAATGTTCTGTTTCAACTTTACACGTTGCACTTCAACAAAACTTTGAGAGATTTGTACTTTGATTCTCTATCCGCACTTTCTGCAAATCAAAGCTTCTACCATTTAGAACAAAAAAATAGATTTTTTTTTTTATCTTACTACATGTATTTATACGAGTTTCACTGATATCATACACATAGCAGAATAATTTCAGTATGGAACAATTAAATATGTTCATAAACAGATCGTTTTGTTTATGTAACATTAAAGAAATGGAGAAAAAAAGTAGATCTGAAGCTGAGCTTATACGGTCTATCGTCTAATTCACCAAATCACAGATAATTTAAACATTTTTATTACTTACTTGTATAAAAGGCCTGCAAACCCACAAAGGTGTTTTTACTCCCTGTGGCTGAGAAGACCTGCTCACAGAGACTCTTGTGTCTATAAATCACTAGTAGTATCAATGATTCACTTGATAAACAGGATCGTAACTTGTCCTGTGACAAAGATAAGGCAGGTGTCAATCAAGCCTGGTCCGCTCCCGGTCCCTCCTGCAACAGGTTTAATCAGATGGATCAACCTGTGAGGGAGGGGGCCGTGGGCGTAGGGGTCATAAAATATAACTGCCTCAATCCAGCACCTGTGGTCGGTTCAGAGAGCTGCAGCAACTCGGTACCAAAAACTGTGTCTCTCTGGTCTCAGCATCTCTACATATGCTGCCTGGTTGTTTTAGGATTCATTTTAAAACTCTTTCTATTTAAAACACACATGTATGAAGATGTTTTTGATCATTGGAGGGGAATTTTTATATCTGACTCATATACACAAAAACGTCCATAAAACACACAATACACAAAAACCCTGTAATATTCATCCACACTGCTTGTCCACTGTAATCCAAGTGTCTTGAAGGGATATAATCCAGAGTTTACTCGAAACAATGCCATTTCGGACATTTTCACAGCCCTGTATTGAATTTGCCTGGTGATCGGACTTGCCTCATTGACGTCAGGACACTTGGATTGCAGCAGGCGAGCAGTGTGGAGGAATATTAAATGTTTTTTGTGTAGTTTTATGGACATTTTTGTGTCGGGCCCTATTAATCTCATTTAAAGTTTTCGTTGGATTATGAACCGGCCTCCCGGGTCTCCAGATGCACTTTGAGGAATAAAAAACTACTCTGGAGTATTCATCAGCATGAGGGTGAATTTCTTTTTTTTGGTGAACTATTCCTTTAAATCAGCTTCAGTCAATGAGCTGCATTGAAACCCAGCTTTAATAACAGTCATCATGTCCTGTTAGGAGTCTGTGTGATGAGTTTCCACTTAAGTAAAGGGTTTGAAATTTTCCCCCTCGTCACAGCCTGAGGGTCACTGCAGTCATATGTGGGTCTACAGGTCACATGACCGTCATATGAGTCGTCACGAGGAGAGAAACTCAGTAGGAAACTGCCTGAAGACGGAGATGCTGGGATGGTGTTACAGTGCAGAGTGTAAGTGACTGGGTAGTGACCTCTCCTGTGACCTGGATGTCTAAAGGCTCCTTTACGCTGCGTAGTTTTAACATGATCCCCTCGAGGCGTCCTGCCGCCCTGCTGGTCCAGGCCTTTGTGGCACCAGCCGTGACCCATATTGGTACCAGTTCAAGCCCAGCTGGGGACTTTAGTCACGTGTCATTGCTGCATGTGTGTGTCTCTCTCTCTCCCTCTCCCCTTGTTTCCTGTTATCTCTCTACTGTTGATCTATTATAGACGTTTAAAAAGTGTGAGAATGAGTCCTGCATCGCACTATGACACATCCAATGATGGTGTTGGAGCCGAAGAACCGTCTGCATTTATTCTGACTGTTGTTGGAAATTTAGGGCTAGTTTCCCTCAGTGGGTTTCCTGCTATGACCCACATTTATAAACAGAACACACTGGCCGATATTGGAAGAGGAGAGGACATTTTTCACAACAAAAGCAAAAGCTTCAACCGAGATTTGTGTTTTTGTTTCTGTTTTCGAACATGGATTGAGGATTCAGACACAATCTGAAACAACCTACATTACCTGATTCTATAGCAGGCTGACGGCGTCCTGCTCGGTGTCACATGCAGTGACCCTGCTGCTTTCGTCACAGTGTGAAGGAGACTCCTCACTGACTCACAGCCAGGGTTCGAATTATGGGGGGTTTTGGGGGGGTCAGAACCCCCCAATTAACGCCTGATACCCCCCGAAAGCCTAAAATGCTTAATTGTGGGGGGGTCTCAAATTTTGTTAAAATAAATTAAATAAAATTATCAAAGTATATATTATATTTGTTACAATAATCATTACAATGGTATTACAATGTTTTCTAAGCTCACAATTTAGGGTTAGGGTTATTTAGAATTCAATCACTGGCCAAGTCAAGGAGCTGTCTAATACCCATGCGCGGAGGTGCACGCGATGCGCCAAACAGGCTATAATGTCTGTGGTAGTGCTGGAGTTGAGTTGCGTCAGGTTGCGTATAATACAGGTGTTGTGCCAAAAAACCACTGCCTGCCAGAAAACGACTGACCCCAGCGGGAACGCTGAAATACAGGGGGCAAAAATAAAAACATAGCCTAATATTAATACTACTAGGCCCTACTACTACTACTACTACTACTAACATTATAATAGTAACGTTACACAGCCTTTTTAACCCATTAAATGCCCCCTGTGTGCAAACCGCAATCTTCACATACATTTCTGGAGTAATACAGGGCAGTCACTTTTCAGCAAGGCTTTGCCAGAAAGTGACTGCCCCCTGTATTTCAGGAATGCAAAGAGCAATATTCATAAAAAATTTATGACACAGCCATTATGCCAGAGTTAGTTGGAAAGTTTTAAGACTTTCTGTCACCAGGTTGACTTTGGAAGGATAATTCTGTGTGACAATGCAAAATGTCATATTAAGTGGTTTCACTACTTAGTCCTGCATCAATGTTAAGGTTGCACCAAAAGAAATATAACAAAATATAATAACAAAATATACAACTATATATAGTTATACAATATACAAATATACAACTATATACAACTATAACAAAATCCAGTTACAGTATGCTGACCTTTGACCTTAGGTCACATCAATTCCTTCATAGGTGTCATCCTCATTCCTTTTGCATATTGTTCCTGGTGTCTCACTCTACCTCTGGTATCATTTTGGTGGCATTTTACTGTAGAAATCTGGAGAAAAATCATTTTAAAGTCACCCCTATATCAAAACCCAGTTACAATATGCTGACCTTTGACCTTAGGTCACATCAATTCCTTCATAGGTGTCATCCTCATTCCTTTTGCATATTGTTTCTGGTGTCTCACTCTACCTCTGGTATCATTTTGGTGGCATTTTACTGTAGAAATTTGGAGAAAAATGACATTAAAGTCACCCCTATAACAAAATCCAGTTACAGTATGCTGACCTTTGACCTTAGGTCACATCAATTCCTTCATAGGTGTCATCCTCATTCCTTTTGCATATTGTTCCTGGGGTCTCACTCTACCTCTGGTATCATTTTGGTGGCATTTTACTGTAGAAATCTGGAGAAAAATCATTTTAAAGTCACCCCTATATCAAAACCCAGTTACAATATGCTGACCTTTGACCTTAGGTCACATCAATTCCTTCATAGGTGTCATCCTCATTCCTTTTGCATATTGTTTCTGGTGTCTCACTCTACCTCTGGTATCATTTTGGTGGCATTTTACTGTAGAAATTTGGAGAAAAATGACATTAAAGTCACCCCTATAACAAAATCCAGTTACAGTATGCTGACCTTTGACCTTAGGTCACATCAATTCCATCATAGGTGTCATCTTCATTCCTTTTGCATATTGTTCCTGGCGTCTCACTCTACCCCTGGTATCATTTTGGTGGCATTTTACTGTAGAAATTTGGAGAAAAATAATTTTAAAGTCACCCCCATATCAAAACCCAGTTACAATATGCTGACCTTTGACCTTAGGTCACATCAATTCCTTCATAGGTGTCATCCTCATTCCTTTTGCATATTGTTCCTGATGTCTCACTCTACCTCTGGTATCATTTTGGTGGCATTTTACTGTAGAAATTTGGAGAAAAATGACATTAAAGTCACCCCTATAACAAAATCCAGTTACAAATTGCTGACCTTTGACCTTAGGTCACATCAATTCCGTCATAGGTGTCATCTTCATTCCTTTTGCATATTGTTCCTGGCGTCTCACTCTACCCCTGGTATCATTTTGGTGGCATTTTACTGTAGAAATCTGGAGAAAAATAAGCTTGAAGTCACCCCTATAACAAAACCCAGTTACAATATGCTGACCTTTGACCTTAGGTCACATCAATTCCTTCATAGGTGTCATCCTCATTCCTTTTGCATATTGTTCCTGGGGTCTCACTCTACCTCTGGTATCATTTTGGTGGCATTTTACTGTAGAAATCTGGAGAAAAATGACATTAAAGTCACCCCTATAACAAAATCCAGTTACAGTATGCTGACCTTTGACCTTAGGTCACATCAATTCCATCATAGGTGTCATCTTCATTCCTTTTGCATATTGTTCCTGGCGTCTCACTCTACCCCTGGTATCATTTTGGTGGCATTTTACTGTAGAAATTTGGAGAAAAATAATTTTAAAGTCACCCCCATATCAAAACCCAGTTACAATATGCTGACCTTTGACCTTAGGTCACATCAATTCCTTCATAGGTGTCATCCTCATTCCTTTTGCATATTGTTCCTGATGTCTCACTCTACCTCTGGTATCATTTTGGTGGCATTTTACTGTAGAAATTTGGAGAAAAATGACATTAAAGTCACCCCTATAACAAAATCCAGTTACAAATTGCTGACCTTTGACCTTAGGTCACATCAATTCCGTCATAGGTGTCATCTTCATTCCTTTTGCATATTGTTCCTGGCGTCTCACTCTACCCCTGGTATCATTTTGGTGGCATTTTACTGTAGAAATCTGGAGAAAAATAAGCTTGAAGTCACCCCTATAACAAAACCCAGTTACAATATGCTGACCTTTGACCTTAGGTCACATCAATTCCTTCATAGGTGTCATCCTCATTCCTTTTGCATATTGTTCCTGGGGTCTCACTCTACCTCTGGTATCATTTTGGTGGCATTTTACTGTAGAAATCTGGAGAAAAATGACATTAAAGTCACCCCTATAACAAAATCCAGTTACAGTATGCTGACCTTTGACCTTAGGTCACATCAATTCCATCATAGGTGTCATCTTCATTCCTTTTGCATATTGTTCCTGGCGTCTCACTCTACCTGTGGTATCATTTTGGTGGCATTTTACTGTAGAAATTTGGAGAAAAATAATTTTAAAGTCACCCCCATATCAAAACCCAGTTACAATATGCTGACCTTTGACCTTAGGTCACATCAATTCCTTCATAGGTGTCATCCTCATTCCTTTTGCATATTGTTCCTGATGTCTCACTCTACCTCTGGTATCATTTTGGTGGCATTTTACTGTAGAAATTTGGAGAAAAATGACATTAAAGTCACCCCTATAACAAAATCCAGTTACAAATTGCTGACCTTTGACCTTAGGTCACATCAATTCCGTCATAGGTGTCATCTTCATTCCTTTTGCATATTGTTCCTGGCGTCTCACTCTACCCCTGGTATCATTTTGGTGGCATTTTACTGTAGAAATCTGGAGAAAAATAAGCTTGAAGTCACCCCTATAACAAAACCCAGTTACAATATGCTGACCTTTGACCTTAGGTCACATCAATTCCTTCATAGGCGTCATCCTCATTCCTTTTGCATATTGTTCCTGGTGTCTCACTCTACCTCTGGTATCATTTTGGTGGCATTTTACTGTAGAAATTTGGAGAAAAATGACATTAAAATCGCCCCTATAACAAAATCCAGTTACAGTATGCTGACCTTTGACCTTAGGTCACATCAATTCCATCATAGGTGTCATCTTCATTCCTTTTGCATATTGTTCCTGGCGTCTCACTCTACCCCTGGTATCATTTTGGTGGCATTTTACTGTAGAAATTTGGAGAAAAATCATTTTAAAGTCACCCCCATATCAAAACCCAGTTACAATATGCTGACCTTTGACCTTAGGTCACATCAATTCCTTCATAGGTGTCATCCTCATTCCTTTTGCATATTGTTACTGATGTCTCACTCTACCTCTGGTATCATTTTGGTGGCATTTTACTGTAGAAATTTGGAGAAAAATGACATTAAAGTCACCCCTATATCAAAACCCAGTTACAATATGCTGACCTTTGACCTTAGGTCACATCAATTCCTTCATAGGTGTCATCCTCATTCCTTTTGCATATTGTTCCTGGGGTCTCACTCTACCTCTGGTATCATTTTGGTGGCATTTTACTGTAGAAATCTGGAGAAAAATGACATTAAAGTCACCCCTATAACAAAATCCAGTTACAGTATGCTGACCTTTGACCTTAGGTCACATCAATTCCTTCATAGGTGTCATCTTCATTCCTTTTGCATATTGTTCCTGGCGTCTCACTCTACCCCTGGTATCATTTTGGTGGCATTTTACTGTAGAAATCTGGAGAAAAATGACATTAAAATCGCCCCTATAATAAAATCCAGTTACAGTATGCTGACCTTTGACCTTAGGTCACATCAATTCCTTCATAGGTGTCATCCTCATTCCTTTTGCATATTGTTCCTGGGGTCTCACTCTACCTGTGGTATCATTTTGGTGGCATTTTACTGTAGAAATTTGGAGAAAAATGACATTAAAGTCACCCCTATATCAAAACCCAGTTACAATATGCTGACCTTTGACCTTAGGTCACATCAATTCCTTCATAGGTGTCATCCTCATTCCTTTTGCATATTGTTCCTGGGGTCTCACTCTACCTCTGGTATCATTTTGGTGGCATTTTACTGTAGAAATCTGGAGAAAAATGACATTAAAGTCACCCCTATAACAAAATCCAGTTACAGTATGCTGACCTTTGACCTTAGGTCACATCAATTCCTTCATAGGTGTCATCCTCATTCCTTTTGCATATTGTTCCTGATGTCTCACTCTACCTCTGGTATCATTTTGGTGGCATTTTACTGTAGAAATTTGGAGAAAAATGACATTAAAGTCACCCCTATAACAAAATCCAGTTACAAATTGCTGACCTTTGACCTTAGGTCACATCAATTCCGTCATAGGTGTCATCTTCATTCCTTTTGCATATTGTTCCTGGCGTCTCACTCTACCCCTGGTATCATTTTGGTGGCATTTTACTGTAGAAATCTGGAGAAAAATAAGCTTGAAGTCACCCCTATAACAAAACCCAGTTACAATATGCTGACCTTTGACCTTAGGTCACATCAATTCCTTCATAGGCGTCATCCTCATTCCTTTTGCATATTGTTCCTGGTGTCTCACTCTACCTCTGGTATCATTTTGGTGGCATTTTACTGTAGAAATCTGGAGAAAAATGACATTAAAATCGCCCCTATAACAAAATCCAGTTACAGTATGCTGACCTTTGACCTTAGGTCACATCAATTCCATCATAGGTGTCATCTTCATTCCTTTTGCATATTGTTCCTGGCGTCTCACTCTACCCCTGGTATCATTTTGGTGGCATTTTACTGTAGAAATTTGGAGAAAAATCATTTTAAAGTCACCCCCATATCAAAACCCAGTTACAATATGCTGACCTTTGACCTTAGGTCACATCAATTCCTTCATAGGTGTCATCCTCATTCCTTTTGCATATTGTTACTGATGTCTCACTCTACCTCTGGTATCATTTTGGTGGCATTTTACTGTAGAAATTTGGAGAAAAATGACATTAAAGTCACCCCTATATCAAAACCCAGTTACAATATGCTGACCTTTGACCTTAGGTCACATCAATTCCTTCATAGGTGTCATCCTCATTCCTTTTGCATATTGTTCCTGGGGTCTCACTCTACCTCTGGTATCATTTTGGTGGCATTTTACTGTAGAAATCTGGAGAAAAATGACATTAAAGTCACCCCTATAACAAAATCCAGTTACAGTATGCTGACCTTTGACCTTAGGTCACATCAATTCCATCATAGGTGTCATCTTCATTCCTTTTGCATATTGTTCCTGGCGTCTCACTCTACCCCAGGTATCATTTTGGTGGCATTTTACTGTAGAAATTTGGAGAAAAATCATTTTAAAGTCACCCCCATATCAAAACCCAGTTACAATATGCTGACCTTTGACCTTAGGTCACATCAATTCCTTCATAGGTGTCATCCTCATTCCTTTTGCATATTGTTCCTGATGTCTCACTCTACCTCTGGTATCATTTTGGTGGCATTTTACTGTAGAAATTTGGAGAAAAATGACATTAAAGTCACCCCTATAACAAAATCCAGTTACAAATTGCTGACCTTTGACCTTAGGTCACATCAATTCCGTCATAGGTGTCATCTTCATTCCTTTTGCATATTGTTCCTGGCGTCTCACTCTACCCCTGGTATCATTTTGGTGGCATTTTACTGTAGAAATCTGGAGAAAAATAAGCTTGAAGTCACCCCTATAACAAAACCCAGTTACAATATGCTGACCTTTGACCTTAGGTCACATCAATTCCTTCATAGGCGTCATCCTCATTCCTTTTGCATATTGTTCCTGGTGTCTCACTCTACCTCTGGTATCATTTTGGTGGCATTTTACTGTAGAAATCTGGAGAAAAATGACATTAAAATCGCCCCTATAACAAAATCCAGTTACAGTATGCTGACCTTTGACCTTAGGTCACATCAATTCCTTCATAGGTGTCATCCTCATTCCTTTTGCATATTGTTCCTGGGGTCTCACTCTACCTGTGGTATCATTTTGGTGGCATTTTACTGTAGAAATCTGGAGAAAAATCATTTTAGAGTCACCCCTATATCAAAACCCAGTTACAATATGCTGACCTTTGACCTTAGGTCACATCAATTCCTTCATAGGTGTCATCCTCATTCCTTTTGCATAGTGTTTCTGGTGTCTCACTCTACCTCTGGTATCATTTTGGTGGCATTTTACTGTAGAAATTTGGAGAAAAATGACATTAAAGTCACCCCTATAACAAAATCCAGTTACAGTATGCTGACCTTTAACCTTAGGTCACATCAATTCCTTCATAGGTGTCATCCTCATTCCTTTTGCATATTGTTCCTGGGGTCTCACTCTACCTCTGGTATCATTTTGGTGGCATTTTACTGTAGAAATTTGGAGAAAAATCATTTTAAAGTCACCCCTATATCAAAACCCAGTTACAATATGCTGACCTTTGACCTTAGGTCACATCAATTCCTTCATAGGTGTCATCCTCATTCCTTTTGCATATTGTTCCTGGCGTCTCACTCTACCTCTGGTATCATTTTGGTGGCATTTTACTGTAGAAATCTGGAGAAAAACGACATTAAAATCGCCCCTTTAACAAAATCCAGTTACAGTATGCTGACCTTTGACCTTAGGTCACATCAATTCCTTCATAGGTGTCATCCTCATTCCTTTTACATATTGTTCCTGGCGTCTCACTCTACCTCTGGTATCATTTTGGTGGCATTTTACTGTAGAAATTTGGAGAAAAATCATTTTAAATTCACCCCCATATCAAAACCCAGTTACAATATGCTGACCTTTGACCTTAGGTCACATCAATTCCTTCATAGGTGTCATCCTCATTCCTTTTGCATATTGTTCCTGGTGTCTCACTCTACCTCTGGTATCATTTTGGTGGCATTTTACTGTAGAAATTTGGAGAAAAATGACATTAAAGTCACCCCTATAACAAAATCCAGTTACAAATTGCTGACCTTTGACTTTAGGTCACATCAATTCCGTCATAGGTGTCATCTTCATTCCTTTTGCATATTGTTCCTGGCGTGTCACTCTACCCCTGGTATCATTTTGGTGGCATTTTACTGTAGAAATCTGGAGAAAAATAAGCTTGAAGTCACCCCTATAACAAAACCCAGTTACAATATGCTGACCTTTGACCTTAGGTCACATCAATTCCTTCATAGGTGTCATCCTCATTCCTTTTGCATATTGTTCCTGGTGTCTCACTCTACCTCTGGTATCATTTTGGTGGCATTTTACTGTAGAAATCTGGAGAAAAATGACATTAAAATCGCCCCTATAACAAAATCCAGTTACAGTATGCTGACCTTTGACCTTAGGTCACATCAATTCCTTCATAGGTGTCATCCTCATTCCTTTTGCATATTGTTCCTGGGGTCTCACTCTACCTGTGGTATCATTTTGGTGGCATTTTACTGTAGAAATTTGGAGAAAAATCATTTTAGAGTCACCCCTATATCAAAACCCAGTTACAATATGCTGACCTTTGACCTTAGGTCACATCAATTCCTTCATAGGTGTCATCCTCATTCCTTTTGCATAGTGTTTCTGGTGTCTCACTCTACCTCTGGTATCATTTTGGTGGCATTTTACTGTAGAAATTTGGAGAAAAATCATTTTAAAGTCACCCCCATATCAAAACCCAGTTACAATATGCTGACCTTTGACCTTAGGTCACATCAATTCCTTCATAGGTGTCATCCTCATTCCTTTTGCATATTGTTCCTGGGGTCTCACTCTACCTGTGGTATCATTTTGGTGGCATTTTACTGTAGAAATTTGGAGAAAAATGACATTAAAGTCACCCCTATAACAAAATCCAGTTACAGTATGCTGACCTTTAACCTTAGGTCACATCAATTCCTTCATAGGTGTCATCTTCATTCCTTTTGCATATTGTTCCTGGCGTCTCACTCTACCCCTGGTATCATTTTGGTGGCATTTTACTGTAGAAATCTGGAGAAAAATAAGCTTGAAGTCACCCCTATAACAAAACCCAGTTACAATATGCTGACCTTTGACCTTAGGTCACATCAATTCCTTCATAGGTGTCATCCTCATTCCTTTTGCATTTTGTTCCTGGTGTCTCACTCTACCTCTGGTATCATTTTGGTGGCATTTTACTGTAGAAATCTGGAGAAAAATCATTTTAAAGTCACCCCTATATCAAAACCCAGTTACAATATGCTGACCTTTGACCTTAGGTCACATCAATTCCTTCATAGGTGTCATCCTCATTCCTTTTGCATATTGTTCCTGGGGTCTCACTCTACCTCTGGTATCATTTTGGTGGCATTTTACTGTAGAAATTTTGGGAAAAATGACATTAAAGTCACCCCTATAACAAAATCCAGTTACAGTATGCTGACCTTTAACCTTAGGTCACATCAATTCCTTCATAGGTGTCATCCTCATTCCTTTTGCATATTGTTCCTGGGGTCTCACTCTACCTCTGGTATCATTTTGGTGGCATTTTACTGTAGAAATCTGGAGAAAAATGACATTAAAGTCACCCCTATAACAAAATCCAGTTACAGTATGCTGACCTTTGACCTTAGGTCACATCAATTCCTTCATAGGTGTCATCTTCATTCCTTTTGCATATTGTTCCTGGTGTCTCACTCTACCTCTGGTATCATTTTGGTGGCATTTTACTGTAGAAATCTGGAGAAAAATGACATTAAAATCGCCCCTATAACAAAATCCAGTTACAGTATGCTGACCTTTGACCTTAGGTCACATCAATTCCTTCATAGGTGTCATCCTCATTCCTTTTGCATATTGTTCCTGGGGTCTCACTCTACCTGTGGTATCATTTTGGTGGCATTTTACTGTAGAAATCTGGAGAAAAATCATTTTAGAGTCACCCCTATATCAAAACCCAGTTACAATATGCTGACCTTTGACCTTAGGTCACATCAATTCCTTCATAGGTGTCATCCTCATTCCTTTTGCATAGTGTTTCTGGTGTCTCACTCTACCTCTGGTATCATTTTGGTGGCATTTTACTGTAGAAATTTGGAGAAAAATGACATTAAAGTCACCCCTATAACAAAATCCAGTTACAGTATGCTGACCTTTAACCTTAGGTCACATCAATTCCTTCATAGGTGTCATCCTCATTCCTTTTGCATATTGTTCCTGGGGTCTCACTCTACCTCTGGTATCATTTTGGTGGCATTTTACTGTAGAAATTTGGAGAAAAATCATTTTAAAGTCACCCCTATATCAAAACCCAGTTACAATATGCTGACCTTTGACCTTAGGTCACATCAATTCCTTCATAGGTGTCATCCTCATTCCTTTTGCATATTGTTCCTGGCGTCTCACTCTACCTCTGGTATCATTTTGGTGGCATTTTACTGTAGAAATCTGGAGAAAAACGACATTAAAATCCCCTTTAACAAAATCCAGTTACAGTATGCTGACCTTTGACCTTAGGTCACATCAATTCCTTCATAGGTGTCATCCTCATTCCTTTTACATATTGTTCCTTGTGTCTCACTCTACCTCTGGTATCATTTTGGTGGCATTTTACTGTAGAAATTTGGAGAAAAATCATTTTAAATTCACCCCCATATCAAAACCCAGTTACAATATGCTGACCTTTGACCTTAGGTCACATCAATTCCTTCATAGGTGTCATCCTCATTCCTTTTGCATATTGTTCCTGGTGTCTCACTCTACCTCTGGTATCATTTTGGTGGCATTTTACTGTAGAAATTTGGAGAAAAATGACATTAAAGTCACCCCTATAACAAAATCCAGTTACAAATTGCTGACCTTTGACTTTAGGTCACATCAATTCCTTCATAGGTGTCATCCTCATTCCTTTTGCATATTGTTCCTGGTGTCTCACTCTACCCCTGGTATCATTTTGGTGGCATTTTACTGTAGAAATCTGGAGAAAAATAAGCTTGAAGTCACCCCTATAACAAAACCCAGTTACAATATGCTGACCTTTGACCTTAGGTCACATCAATTCCTTCATAGGTGTCATCCTCATTCCTTTTGCATATTGTTCCTGGTGTCTCACTCTACCTCTGGTATCATTTTGGTGGCATTTTACTGTAGAAATCTGGAGAAAAATGACATTAAAATCACCCCTATAACAAAATCCAGTTACAGTATGCTGACCTTTGACCTTAGGTCACATCAATTCCTTCATAGGTGTCATCCTCATTCCTTTTGCATATTGTTCCTGGGGTCTCACTCTACCTGTGGTATCATTTTGGTGGCATTTTACTGTAGAAATTTGGAGAAAAATCATTTTAGAGTCACCCCTATATCAAAACCCAGTTACAATATGCTGACCTTTGACCTTAGGTCACATCAATTCCGTCATAGGTGTCATCCTCATTCCTTTTGCATATTGTTCCTGGCGTCTCACTCTACCCCTGGTATCATTTTGGTGGCATTTTACTGTAGAACTTTGGAGAAAAATCATTATAAAGTCACCCCCATATCTAAAGCCAGTTACAATATGCTGACCTTTGACCTTAGGTCACATCAATTCCTTCATAGGTGTCATCCTCATTCCTTTTGCATATTGTTCCTGGGGTCTCACTCTACCTCTGGTATCATTTTGGTGGCATTTTACTGTAGAAATTTGGAGAAAAATGACATTAAAGTCACCCCTATAACAAAATCCAGTTACAATATGCTGAGCTTTGACCTTAGGTCACATCAATTCCTTCATAGGTGTAATCCTCATTCCTTTTGCATATTGTTCCTGGGGTCTCACTCTACCCCTGGTATCATTTTGGTGGCATTTTACTGTAGAAATCTGGAGAAAAATAAGCTTGAAGTCACCCCTATAACAAAACCAAGTTACAATATGCTGACCTTTGACCTTAGGTCACATCAATTCCTTCATAGGTGTCATCCTCATTCCTTTTGCATTTTGTTCCTGGTGTCTCACTCTACCTCTGGTATCATTTTGGTGGCATTTTACTGTAGAAATCTGGAGAAAAATCATTTTAAAGTCACCCCTATAACACAACCCAGTTACAATATGCTGACCTTTGACCTTAGGTCACATCAATTCCTTCATAGGTGTCATCCTCTTTCCTTTTGCATATTGTTCCTGGCGTCTCACTCTACCTCTGGTATCATTTTGGTGGCATTTTACTGTAGAAATTTGGAGAAAAACGACATTAAAGTCACCCCTATAACAAAATCCAGTTACAGTATGCTGACCTTTAACCTTAGGTCACATCAATTCCTTCATAGGTGTCATCCTCATTCCTTTTGCATATTGTTCCTGGGGTCTCACTCTACCTCTGGTATCATTTTGGTGGCATTTTACTGTAGAAATCTGGAGAAAAATGACATTAAAGTCACCCCTATAACAAAATCCAGTTACAGTATGCTGACCTTTGACCTTAGGTCACATCAATTCCTTCATAGGTGTCATCTTCATTCCTTTTGCATATTGTTCCTGGCGTCTCACTCTACCCCTGGTATCATTTTGGTGGCATTTTACTGTAGAAATCTGGAGAAAAATGACATTAAAATCGCCCCTATAATAAAATCCAGTTACAGTATGCTGACCTTTGACCTTAGGTCACATCAATTCCTTCATAGGTGTCATCCTCATTCCTTTTGCATATTGTTCCTGGGGTCTCACTCTACCTCTGGTATCATTTTGGTGGCATTTTACTGTAGAAATTTGGAGAAAAATGACATTAAAGTCACCCCTATATCAAAACCCAGTTACAATATGCTGACCTTTGACCTTAGGTCACATCAATTCCTTCATAGGTGTCATCCTCATTCCTTTTGCATATTGTTCCTGGGGTCTCACTCTACCTCTGGTATCATTTTGGTGGCATTTTACTGTAGAAATCTGGAGAAAAATGACATTAAAGTCACCCCTATAACAAAATCCAGTTACAGTATGCTGACCTTTGACCTTAGGTCACATCAATTCCTTCATAGGTGTCATCCTCATTCCTTTTGCATATTGTTCCTGATGTCTCACTCTACCTCTGGTATCATTTTGGTGGCATTTTACTGTAGAAATTTGGAGAAAAATGACATTAAAGTCACCCCTATAACAAAATCCAGTTACAAATTGCTGACCTTTGACCTTAGGTCACATCAATTCCTTTCATAGGTGTCATCTTCATTCCTTTTGCATATTGTTCCTGGCGTCTCACTCTACCCCTGGTATCATTTTGGTGGCATTTTACTGTAGAAATCTGGAGAAAAATAAGCTTGAAGTCACCCCTATAACAAAACCCAGTTACAATATGCTGACCTTTGACCTTAGGTCACATCAATTCCTTCATAGGCGTCATCCTCATTCCTTTTGCATATTGTTCCTGGTGTCTCACTCTACCTCTGGTATCATTTTGGTGGCATTTTACTGTAGAAATCTGGAGAAAAATGACATTAAAATCGCCCCTATAACAAAATCCAGTTACAGTATGCTGACCTTTGACCTTAGGTCACATCAATTCCATCATAGGTGTCATCTTCATTCCTTTTGCATATTGTTCCTGGTGTCTCACTCTACCCCTGGTATCATTTTGGTGGCATCTTACTGTAGAAATTTGGAGAAAAATCATTTTAAAGTCACCCCCATATCAAAACCCAGTTACAATATGCTGACCTTTGACCTTAGGTCACATCAATTCCTTCATAGGTGTCATCCTCATTCCTTTTGCATATTGTTACTGATGTCTCACTCTACCTCTGGTATCATTTTGGTGGCATTTTACTGTAGAAATTTGGAGAAAAATGACATTAAAGTCACCCCTATATCAAAACCCAGTTACAATATGCTGACCTTTGACCTTAGGTCACATCAATTCCTTCATAGGTGTCATCCTCATTCCTTTTGCATATTGTTCCTGGGGTCTCACTCTACCTCTGGTATCATTTTGGTGGCATTTTACTGTAGAAATCTGGAGAAAAATGACATTAAAGTCACCCCTATAACAAAATCCAGTTACAGTATGCTGACCTTTGACCTTAGGTCACATCAATTCCTTCATAGGTGTCATCTTCATTCCTTTTGCATATTGTTCCTGGTGTCTCACTCTACCCCTGGTATCATTTTGGTGCCATTTTACTGTAGAAATTTGGAGAAAAATCATTTTAAAGTCACCCCTATATCAAAGCCCAGTTACAATATGCTGACCTTTGACCTTAGGTCACATCAATTCCGTCATAGGTGTCATCTTCATTCCTTTTGCATATTGTTCCTGATGTCTCACTCTACCTCTGGTATCATTTTGGTGGCATTTTACTGTAGAAATTTGGAGAAAAATGACATTAAAGTCACCCCTATAACAAAATCCAGTTACAAATTGCTGACCTTTGACCTTAGGTCACATCAATTCCGTCATAGGTGTCATCTTCATTCCTTTTGCATATTGTTCCTGGCGTCTCACTCTACCCCTGGTATCATTTTGGTGGCATTTTACTGTAGAAATCTGGAGAAAAATAAGCTTGAAGTCACCCCTATAACAAAACCCAGTTACAATATGCTGACCTTTGACCTTAGGTCACATCAATTCCTTCATAGGTGTCATCCTCATTCCTTTTGCATATTGTTCCTGGTGTCTCACTCTACCTCTGGTATCATTTTGGTGGCATTTTACTGTAGAAATCTGGAGAAAAATGACATTAAAATCACCCCTATAACAAAATCCAGTTACAGTATGCTGACCTTTGACCTTAGGTCACATCAATTCCTTCATAGGTGTCATCCTCATTCCTTTTGCATATTGTTCCTGGTGTCTCACTCTACCTCTGGTATCATTTTGGTGGCATTTTACTGTAGAAATCTGGAGAAAAATCATTTTAAAGTCACCCCTATATCAAAACCCAGTTACAATATGCTGACCTTTGACCTTAGGTCACATCAATTCCTTCATAGGTGTCATCCTCATTCCTTTTGCATATTGTTCCTGGTGTCTCACTCTACCTCTGGTATCATTTTGGTGGCATTTTACTGTAGAAATTTGGAGAAAAATGACATTAAAGTCACCCCTATAACAAAATCCAGTTACAGTATGCTGACCTTTGACCTTAGGTCACATCAATTCCTTCATAGGTGTCATCCTCATTCCTTTTGCATATTGTTCCTGGGGTCTCACTCTACCTCTGGTATCATTTTGGTGGCATTTTACTGTAGAAATTTGGAGAAAAATCATTTTAAAGTCACCCCTATATCAAAACCCAGTTACAATATGCTGACCTTTGACCTTAGGTCACATCAATTCCTTCATAGGTGTCATCCTCATTCCTTTTGCATATTGTTCCTGGTGTCTCACTCTACCTCTGGTATCATTTTGGTGGCATTTTACTGTAGAAATCTGGAGAAAAATGACATTAAAATCGCCCCTATAACAAAATCCAGTTACAGTATGCTGACCTTTGACCTTAGGTCACATCAATTCCTTCATAGGTGTCATCCTCATTCCTTTTGCATATTGTTCCTGGTGTCTCACTCTACCTCTGGTATCATTTTGGTGGCATTTTACTGTAGAAATTTGGAGAAAAATCATTTTAAATTCACCCCTATATCAAAACCCAGTTACAATATGCTGACCTTTGACCTTAGGTCACATCAATTCCTTCATAGGTGTCATCCTCATTCCTTTTGCATATTGTTCCTGGTGTCTCACTCTACCTCTGGTATCATTTTGGTGGCATTTTACTGTAGAAATTTGGAGAAAAATGACATTAAAGTCACCCCTATAACAAAATCCAGTTACAAATTGCTGACCTTTGACCTTAGGTCACATCAATTCCTTCATAGGTGTCATCATCATTCCTTTTGCATATTGTTCCTGGTGTCTCACTCTACCTCTGGTATCATTTTGGTGGCATTTTACTGTAGAAATCTGGAGAAAAATAAGCTTGAAGTCACCCCTATAACACAACCCAGTTACAGTATGCTGACCTTTGACCTTATGTCACATCAATTCCTTTATAGGTGTCATCCTCATTCCTTTTGCATATTGTTCCTGGTGTCTCACTCTACCTCTGGTATCATTTTGGTGGCATTTTACTGTAGAAATCTGGAGAAAAATGACATTAAAATCACCCCTATAACAAAATCCAGTTACAGTATGCTGACCTTTGACCTTAGGTCACATCAATTCCTTTATAGGTGTCATCCTCATTCCTTTTGCATATTGTTCCTGGTGTCTCACTCTACCTCTGGTATCATTTTGGTGGCATTTTACTGTAGAGATTTGGAGAAAAATCATTTTAAATCACCCCTATATCAAAACCCAGTTACAATATGCTGACCTTTGACCTTAGGTCACATCAATTCCTTTATAGGTGTCATCCTCATTCCTTTTGCATATTGTTCCTGGTGTCTCACTCTACCTCTGGTATCATTTTGGTGGCGTTTTACTGTAGAAATCTGGAGAAAAATGACATTAAAGTCACCCCTATAACAAAATCCAGTTACAGTATGCTGACCTTTGACCTTAGGTCACATCAATTCCTTCATAGGTGTCATCCTCATTCCTTTTGCATATTGTTCCTGGTGTCTCACTCTACCTCTGGTATCATTTTGGTGGCATTTTACTGTAGAAATTTGGAGAAAAATGACATTAAAGTCACCCCTATAACACAACCCAGTTACAATATGCTGACCTTTGACCTTAGGTCACATCAATTCCTTCATAGGTGTCATCCTCATTCCTTTTGCATATTGTTCCTGGTGTCTCACTCTACCTCTGGTATCATTTTGGTGGCATTTTACTGTAGAAATCTGGAGAAAAATCATTTTAAAGTCACCCCTATAACAAAATCCAGTTACAGTATGCTGACCTTTGACCTTAGGTCACATCAATTCCTTCATAGGTGTCATCCTCATTCCTTTTGCATATTGTTCCTGGTGTCTCACTCTACCTCTGGTATCATTTTGGTGGCATTTTACTGTAGAAATTTGGAGAAAAATGACATTAAAGTCACCCCTATAACAAAATCCAGTTACAATATGCTGACCTTTGACCTTAGGTCACATCAATTCCTTCATAGGTGTCATCCTCATTCCTTTTGCATATTGTTCCTGGTGTCTCACTCTACCTCTGGTATCATTTTGGTGGCATTTTACTGTAGAAATCTGGAGAAAAATGACATTAAAGTCACCCCTATAACAAAATCCAGTTACAGTATGCTGACCTTTGACCTTAGGTCACATCAATTCCTTCATAGGTGTCATCCTCATTCCTTTTGCATATTGTTCCTGGTGTCTCACTCTACCTCTGGTATCATTTTGGTGGCATTTTACTGTAGAAATCTGGAGAAAAATAAGCTTGAAGTCACCCCTATAACACAACCCAGTTACAGTATGCTGACCTTTGACCTTAGGTCACATCAATTCCTTCATAGGTGTCATCCTCATTCCTTTTGCATTTTGTTCCTGGTGTCTCACTCTACCTCTGGTATCATTTTGGTGGCATTTTACTGTAGAAATCTGGAGAAAAATCATTTTAAAGTCACCCCTATATCAAAACCCAGTTACAATATGCTGACCTTTGACCTTAGGTCACATCAATTCCTTCATAGGTGTCATCCTCATTCCTTTTGCATATTGTTCCTGGGGTCTCACTCTACCTCTGGTATCATTTTGGTGGCATTTTACTGTAGAAATTTGGAGAAAAATGACATTAAAGTCACCCCTATAACAAAATCCAGTTACAGTATGCTGACCTTTGACCTTAGGTCACATCAATTCCTTCATAGGTGTCATCCTCATTCCTTTTGCATATTGTTCCTGGTGTCTCACTCTACCTCTGGTATCATTTTGGTGGCATTTTACTGTAGAAATCTGGAGAAAAATCATTTTAAAGTCACCCCTATAACAAAACCCAGTTACAGTATGCTGACCTTTGACCTTAGGTCACATCAATTCCTTCATAGGTGTCATCCTCATTCCTTTTGCATATTGTTCCTGGTGTCTCACTCTACCTCTGGTATCATTTTGGTGGCATTTTACTGTAGAAATCTGGAGAAAAATGACATTAAAATCACCCCTATAACAAAATCCAGTTACAGTATGCTGACCTTTGACCTTAGGTCACATCAATTCCTTCATAGGTGTCATCCTCATTCCTTTTGCATATTGTTCCTGGTGTCTCACTCTACCTCTGGTATCATTTTGGTGGCATTTTACTGTAGAAATCTGGAGAAAAATCATTTTAAAGTCACCCCTATATCAAAACCCAGTTACAGTATGCTGACCTTTGACCTTAGGTCACATCAATTCCTTCATAGGTGTCATCCTCATTCCTTTTGCATATTGTTCCTGGTGTCTCACTCTACCTCTGGTATCATTTTGGTGGCATTTTACTGTAGAAATCTGGAGAAAAATGACATTAAAGTCACCCCTATAACAAAATCCAGTTACAGTATGCTGACCTTTGACCTTAGGTCACATCAATTCCTTCATAGGTGTCATCCTCATTCCTTTTGCATATTGTTCCTGGTGTCTCACTCTACCTCTGGTATCATTTTGGTGGCATTTTACTGTAGAAATTTGGAGAAAAATCATTTTAAAGTCACCCATATAACAAAACCAATTTACAATATGCTGACCTTTGACCTTAGGTCACATCAATTCCGTCATAGGTTTCATCCTCATTCCTTTTGCATGTTGTTCCTGGTGTCTCACTCTACCTCTGGTATCATTTTGGTGGCATTTTACTGTAGAAATTTGGAGAAAAATGACATTAAAGTCACCCCTATAACAAAATCCAGTTACAGTATGCTGACCTTTGACCTTAAGTCACATCAATTCCTTCATAGGTGTCATCCTCATTCCTTTTGCATATTGTTCCTGGTGTCTCACTCTACCTCTGGTATCATTTTGGTGGCATTTTACTGTAGAAATCTGGAGAAAAATCATTTTAAAGTCACCCCTATAACAAAATCCAGTTACAGTATGCTGACCTTTGACCTTAGGTCACATCAATTCCTTCATAGGTGTCATCCTCATTCCTTTTGCATATTGTTCCTGGTGTCTCACTCTACCTCTGGTATCATTTTGGTGGCATTTTACTGTAGAAATTTGGAGAAAAATCATTTTAAATTCACCCCCATATCAAAACCCAGTTACAATATGCTGACCTTTGACCTTAGGTCACATCAATTCCTTCATAGGTGTCATCCTCATTCCTTTTGCATATTGTTCCTGGTGTCTCACTCTACCTCTGGTATCATTTTGGTGGCATTTTACTGTAGAAATTTGGAGAAAAATGACATTAAAGTCACCCCTATAACAAAATCCAGTTACAAATTGCTGACCTTTGACCTTAGGTCACATCAATTCCGTCATAGGTGTCATCTTCATTCCTTTTGCATATTGTTCCTGGCGTCTCACTCTACCCCTGGTATCATTTTGGTGGCATTTTACTGTAGAAATCTGGAGAAAAATAAGCTTGAAGTCACCCCTATAACAAAACCCAGTTACAATATGCTGACCTTTGACCTTAGGTCACATCAATTCCTTCATAGGTGTCATCCTCATTCCTTTTGCATATTGTTCCTGGTGTCTCACTCTACCTCTGGTATCATTTTGGTGGCATTTTACTGTAGAAATCTGGAGAAAAATGACATTAAAATCACCCCTATAACAAAATCCAGTTACAGTATGCTGACCTTTGACCTTAGGTCACATCAATTCCTTCATAGGTGTCATCCTCATTCCTTTTGCATATTGTTCCTGGTGTCTCACTCTACCTCTGGTATCATTTTGGTGGAATTTTACTGTAGAAATCTGGAGAAAAATCATTTTAAAGTCACCCCTATATCAAAACCCAGTTACAATATGCTGACCTTTGACCTTAGGTCACATCAATTCCTTCATAGGTGTCATCCTCATTCCTTTTGCATATTGTTCCTGGTGTCTCACTCTACCTCTGGTATCATTTTGGTGGCATTTTACTGTAGAAATTTGGAGAAAAATGACATTAAAGTCACCCCTATAACAAAATCCAGTTACAATATGCTGACCTTTGACCTTAGGTCACATCAATTCCTTCATAGGTGTCATCCTCATTCCTTTTGCATATTGTTCCTGGTGTCTCACTCTACCTCTGGTATCATTTTGGTGGCATTTTACTGTAGAAATCTGGAGAAAAATGACATTAAAGTCACCCCTATAACAAAATCCAGTTACAGTATGCTGACCTTTGACCTTAGGTCACATCAATTCCTTCATAGGTGTCATCCTCATTCCTTTTGCATATTGTTCCTGGTGTCTCACTCTACCTCTGGTATCATTTTGGTGGCATTTTACTGTAGAAATCTGGAGAAAAATAAGCTTGAAGTCACCCCTATAACAAAACCCAGTTACAGTATGCTGACCTTTGACCTTAGGTCACATCAATTCCTTCATAGGTGTCATCCTCATTCCTTTTGCATATTGTTCCTGGTGTCTCACTCTACCTCTGGTATCATTTTGGTGGCATTTTACTGTAGAAATCTGGAGAAAAATCATTTTAAAGTCACCCCTATATCAAAACCCAGTTACAATATGCTGACCTTTGACCTTAGGTCACATCAATTCCTTCATAGGTGTCATCCTCATTCCTTTTGCATATTGTTCCTGGTGTCTCACTCTACTTCTGGTATCATTTTGGTGGCATTTTACTGTAGAAATTTGGAGAAATATGACATTAAAGTCACCCCTATAACAAAATCCAGTTACAGTATGCTGACCTTTGACCTTAGGTCACATCAATTCCTTCATAGGTGTCATCCTCATTCCTTTTGCATATTGTTCCTGGTGTCTCACTCTACCTCTGGTATCATTTTGGTGGCATTTTACTGTAGAAATCTGGAGAAAAATGACATTAAAGTCACCCCTATAACAAAATCCAGTTACAGTATGCTGACCTTTGACCTTAGGTCACATCAATTCCTTCATAGGTGTCATCCTCATTCCTTTTGCATATTGTTCCTGGTGTCTCACTCTACCTCTGGTATCATTTTGGTGGCATTTTACTGTAGAAATCTGGAGAAAAATGACATTAAAATCGCCCCTATAACAAAATCCAGTTACAGTATGCTGACCTTTGACCTTAGGTCACATCAATTCCTTCATAGGTGTCATCCTCATTCCTTTTGCATATTGTTCCTGGTGTCTCACTCTACCTCTGGTATCATTTTGGTGGCATTTTACTGTAGAAATTTGGAGAAAAATGACATTAAAGTCACCCCTATATCAAAACCCAGTTACAATATGCTGACCTTTGACCTTAGGTCACATCAATTCCTTCATAGGTGTCATCCTCATTCCTTTTGCATATTGTTCCTGGTGTCTCACTCTACCTCTGGTATCATTTTGGTGGCATTTTACTGTAGAAATCTGGAGAAAAATGACATTAAAGTCACCCCTATAACAAAATCCAGTTACAGTATGCTGACCTTTGACCTTAGGTCACATCAATTCCTTCATAGGTGTCATCCTCATTCCTTTTGCATATTGTTCCTGATGTCTCACTCTACCTCTGGTATCATTTTGGTGGCATTTTACTGTAGAAATTTGGAGAAAAATGACATTAAAGTCACCCCTATAACAAAATCCAGTTACAAATATGCTGACCTTTGACCTTAGGTCACATCAATTCCTTCATAGGTGTCATCTTCATTCCTTTTGCATATTGTTCCTGGTGTCTCACTCTACCCCTGGTATCATTTTGGTGGCATTTTACTGTAGAAATCTGGAGAAAAACATTGAAGTCACCCCTATAACAAAACCCAGTTACAATATGCTGACCTTTGACCTTAGGTCACATCAATTCCTTCATAGGTGTCATCCTCATTCCTTTTGCATATTGTTCCTGGTGTCTCACTCTACCTCTGGTATCATTTTGGTGGCATTTTACTGTAGAAATCTGGAGAAAAATGACATTAAAATCACCCCTATAACAAAATCCAGTTACAGTATGCTGACCTTTGACCTTAGGTCACATCAATTCCTTCATAGGTGTCATCCTCATTCCTTTTGCATATTGTTCCTGGTGTCTCACTCTACCTCTGGTATCATTTTGGTGGCATTTTACTGTAGAAATTTGGAGAAAAATCATTTTAAAGTCACCCCTATATCAAAACCCAGTTACAATATGCTGACCTTTGACCTTAGGTCACATCAATTCCTTCATAGGTGTCATCCTCATTCCTTTTGCATATTGTTACTGGTGTCTCACTCTACCTCTGGTATCATTTTGGTGGCATTTTACTGTAGAAATTTGGAGAAAAATGACATTAAAGTCACCCCTATATCAAAACCCAGTTACAATATGCTGACCTTTGACCTTAGGTCACATCAATTCCTTCATAGGTGTCATCCTCATTCCTTTTGCATATTGTTCCTGGTGTCTCACTCTACCTCTGGTATCATTTTGGTGGCATTTTACTGTAGAAATCTGGAGAAAAATGACATTAAAGTCACCCCTATAACAAAATCCAGTTACAGTATGCTGACCTTTGACCTTAGGTCACATCAATTCCATCATAGGTGTCATCTTCATTCCTTTTGCATATTGTTCCTGGTGTCTCACTCTACCACAGGTATCATTTTGGTGGCATTTTACTGTAGAAATTTGGAGAAAAATCATTTTAAAGTCACCCCTATATCAAAACCCAGTTACAATATGCTGACCTTTGACCTTAGGTCACATCAATTCCTTCATAGGTGTCATCCTCATTCCTTTTGCATATTGTTCCTGGTGTCTCACTCTACCTCTGGTATCATTTTGGTGGCATTTTACTGTAGAAATTTGGAGAAAAATGACATTAAAGTCACCCCTATAACAAAATCCAGTTACAAATTGCTGACCTTTGACCTTAGGTCACATCAATTCCGTCATAGGTGTCATCTTCATTCCTTTTGCATATTGTTCCTGGCGTCTCACTCTACCCCTGGTATCATTTTGGTGGCATTTTACTGTAGAAATCTGGAGAAAAATAAGCTTGAAGTCACCCCTATAACAAAACCCAGTTACAATATGCTGACCTTTGACCTTAGGTCACATCAATTCCTTCATAGGTGTCATCCTCATTCCTTTTGCATATTGTTCCTGGTGTCTCACTCTACCTCTGGTATCATTTTGGTGGCATTTTACTGTAGAAATCTGGAGAAAAATGACATTAAAATCACCCCTATAACAAAATCCAGTTACAGTATGCTGACCTTTGACCTTAGGTCACATCAATTCCTTCATAGGTGTCATCCTCATTCCTTTTGCATATTGTTCCTGGTGTCTCACTCTACCTCTGGTATCATTTTGGTGGCATTTTACTGTAGAAATCTGGAGAAAAATCATTTTAAAGTCACCCCTATATCAAAACCCAGTTACAATATGCTGACCTTTGACCTTAGGTCACATCAATTCCTTCATAGGTGTCATCCTCATTCCTTTTGCATATTGTTTCTGGTGTCTCACTCTACCTCTGGTATCATTTTGGTGGCATTTTACTGTAGAAATTTGGAGAAAAATGACATTAAAGTCACCCCTATAACAAAATCCAGTTACAGTATGCTGACCTTTAACCTTAGGTCACATCAATTCCTTCATAGGTGTCATCCTCATTCCTTTTGCATATTGTTCCTGGGGTCTCACTCTACCTCTGGTATCATTTTGGTGGCATTTTACTGTAGAAATTTGGAGAAAAATCATTTTAAAGTCACCCCTATATCAAAACCCAGTTACAATATGCTGACCTTTGACCTTAGGTCACATCAATTCCTTCATAGGTGTCATCCTCATTCCTTTTGCATATTGTTCCTGGTGTCTCACTCTACCTCTGGTATCATTTTGGTGGCATTTTACTGTAGAAATCTGGAGAAAAACGACATTAAAATCGCCCCTTTAACAAAATCCAGTTACAGTATGCTGACCTTTGACCTTAGGTCACATCAATTCCTTCATAGGTGTCATCCTCATTCCTTTTACATATTGTTCCTGGTGTCTCACTCTACCTCTGGTATCATTTTGGTGGCATTTTACTGTAGAAATTTGGAGAAAAATCATTTTAAAGTCACCCGCATATCAAAAGCCAGTTACAATATGCTGACCTTTGACCTTAGGTCACATCAATTCCTTCATAGGTGTCATCCTCATTCCTTTTGCATATTGTTACTGGTGTCTCACTCTACCTCTGGTATCATTTTGGTGGCATTTTACTGTAGAAATTTGGAGAAAAATGACATTAAAGTCACCCCTATAACAAAATCCAGTTACAAATTGCTGACCTTTGACTTTAGGTCACATCAATTCCGTCATAGGTGTCATCTTCATTCCTTTTGCATATTGTTCCTGGCGTCTCACTCTACCCCTGGTATCATTTTGGTGGCATTTTACTGTAGAAATCTGGAGAAAAATAAGCTTGAAGTCACCCCTATAACAAAACCCAGTTACAATATGCTGACCTTTGACCTTAGGTCACATCAATTCCTTCATAGGTGTCATCCTCATTCCTTTTGCATATTGTTCCTGGTGTCTCACTCTACCTCTGGTATCATTTTGGTGGCATTTTACTGTAGAAATCTGGAGAAAAATGACATTAAAATCGCCCCTATAACAAAATCCAGTTACAGTATGCTGACCTTTGACCTTAGGTCACATCAATTCCTTCATAGGTGTCATCCTCATTCCTTTTGCATATTGTTCCTGGGGTCTCACTCTACCTCTGGTATCATTTTGGTGGCATTTTACTGTAGAAATTTGGAGAAAAATCATTTTAGAGTCACCCCTATATCAAAACCCAGTTACAATATGCTGACCTTTGACCTTAGGTCACATCAATTCCTTCATAGGTGTCATCCTCATTCCTTTTGCATAGTGTTTCTGGTGTCTCACTCTACCTCTGGTATCATTTTGGTGGCATTTTACTGTAGAAATTTGGAGAAAAATGACATTAAAGTCACCCCTATAACAAAATCCAGTTACAGTATGCTGACCTTTAACCTTAGGTCACATCAATTCCTTCATAGGTGTCATCTTCATTCCTTTTGCATATTGTTCCTGGCGTCTCACTCTACCCCTGGTATCATTTTGGTGGCATTTTACTGTAGAAATCTGGAGAAAAATAAGCTTGAAGTCACCCCTATAACAAAACCCAGTTACAATATGCTGACCTTTGACCTTAGGTCACATCAATTCCTTCATAGGTGTCATCCTCATTCCTTTTGCATTTTGTTCCTGGTGTCTCACTCTACCTCTGGTATCATTTTGGTGGCATTTTACTGTAGAAATCTGGAGAAAAATCATTTTAAAGTCACCCCTATATCAAAACCCAGTTACAATATGCTGACCTTTGACCTTAGGTCACATCAATTCCTTCATAGGTGTCATCCTCATTCCTTTTGCATATTGTTCCTGGGGTCTCACTCTACCTCTGGTATCATTTTGGTGGCATTTTACTGTAGAAATTTTGGGAAAAATGACATTAAAGTCACCCCTATAACAAAATCCAGTTACAATATGCTGACCTTTGACCTTAGGTCACATCAATTCCTTCATAGGTGTCATCCTCATTCCTTTTGCATAGTGTTTCTGGTGTCTCACTCTACCTCTGGTATCATTTTGGTGGCATTTTACTGTAGAAATTTGGAGAAAAATGACATTAAAGTCACCCCTATAACAAAATCCAGTTACAGTATGCTGACCTTTAACCTTAGGTCACATCAATTCCTTCATAGGTGTCATCTTCATTCCTTTTGCATTTTGTTCCTGGTGTCTCACTCTACCTCTGGTATCATTTTGGTGGCATTTTACTGTAGAAATCTGGAGAAAAATAAGCTTGAAGTCACCCCTATAACAAAACCCAGTTACAATATGCTGACCTTTGACCTTAGGTCACATCAATTCCTTCATAGGTGTCATCCTCATTCCTTTTGCATTTTGTTCCTGGTGTCTCACTCTACCTCTGGTATCATTTTGGTGGCATTTTACTGTAGAAATCTGGAGAAAAATCATTTTAAAGTCACCCCTATATCAAAACCCAGTTACAATATGCTGACCTTTGACCTTAGGTCACATCAATTCCTTCATAGGTGTCATCCTCATTCCTTTTGCATATTGTTCCTGGGGTCTCACTCTACCTCTGGTATCATTTTGGTGGCATTTTACTGTAGAAATTTTGGGAAAAATGACATTAAAGTCACCCCTATAACAAAATCCAGTTACAGTATGCTGACCTTTAACCTTAGGTCACATCAATTCCTTCATAGGTGTCATCCTCATTCCTTTTGCATATTGTTCCTGGGGTCTCACTCTACCTCTGGTATCATTTTGGTGGCATTTTACTGTAGAAATTTGGAGAAAAATCATTTTAAAGTCACCCCTATATCAAAACCCAGTTACAATATGCTGACCTTTGACCTTAGGTCACATCAATTCCTTCATAGGTGTCATCCTCATTCCTTTTACATATTGTTCCTGGCGTCTCACTCTACCTCTGGTATCATTTTGGTGGCATTTTACTGTAGAAATCTGGAGAAAAACGACATTAAAATCGCCCCTTTAACAAAATCCAGTTACAATATGCTGACCTTTGACCTTAGGTCACATCAATTCCTTCATAGGTGTCATCCTCATTCCTTTTGCATATTGTTCCTGGGGTCTCACTCTACCTCTGGTATCATTTTGGTGGCATTTTACTGTAGAAATTTGGAGAAAAATCATTTTAAATTCACCCCCATATCAAAACCCAGTTACAATATGCTGACCTTTGACCTTAGGTCACATCAATTCCTTCATAGGTGTCATCCTCATTCCTTTTGCATATTGTTCCTGGTGTCTCACTCTACCTCTGGTATCATTTTGGTGGCATTTTACTGTAGAAATTTGGAGAAAAATGACATTAAAGTCACCCCTATAACAAAATCCAGTTACAAATTGCTGACCTTTGACCTTAGGTCACATCAATTCCGTCATAGGTGTCATCTTCATTCCTTTTGCATATTGTTCCTGGCGTCTCACTCTACCCCTGGTATCATTTTGGTGGCATTTTACTGTAGAAATCTGGAGAAAAATAAGCTTGAAGTCACCCCTATAACAAAACCCAGTTACAATATGCTGACCTTTGACCTTAGGTCACATCAATTCCTTCATAGGTGTCATCCTCATTCCTTTTGCATATTGTTCCTGGTGTCTCACTCTACCTCTGGTATCATTTTGGTGGCATTTTACTGTAGAAATTTGGAGAAAAATGACATTAAAGTCACCCCTATAACAAAATCCAGTTACAGTATGCTGACCTTTGACCTTAGGTCACATCAATTCCGTCATAGGTGTCATCTTCATTCCTTTTGCATATTGTTCCTGGCGTCTCACTCTACCCCTGGTATCATTTTGGTGGCATTTTACTGTAGAAATCTGGAGAAAAATCATTTTAGAGTCACCCCTATATCAAAACCCAGTTACAATATGCTGACCTTTGACCTTAGGTCACATCAATTCCTTCATAGGTGTCATCCTCATTCCTTTTGCATATTGTTCCTGGGGTCTCACTCTACCTCTGGTATCATTTTGGTGGCATTTTACTGTAGAAATTTGGAGAAAAATCATTTTAAATTCACCCCCATATCAAAACCCAGTTACAATATGCTGACCTTTGACCTTAGGTCACATCAATTCCTTCATAGGTGTCATCCTCATTCCTTTTGCATATTGTTCCTGGTGTCTCACTCTACCTCTGGTATCATTTTGGTGGCATTTTACTGTAGAAATTTGGAGAAAAATGACATTAAAGTCACCCCTATAACAAAATCCAGTTACAAATTGCTGACCTTTGACCTTAGGTCACATCAATTCCGTCATAGGTGTCATCTTCATTCCTTTTGCATATTGTTCCTGGCGTCTCACTCTACCCCTGGTATCATTTTGGTGGCATTTTACTGTAGAAATCTGGAGAAAAATAAGCTTGAAGTCACCCCTATAACAAAACCCAGTTACAATATGCTGACCTTTGACCTTAGGTCACATCAATTCCTTCATAGGTGTCATCCTCATTCCTTTTGCATATTGTTCCTGGTGTCTCACTCTACCTCTGGTATCATTTTGGTGGCATTTTACTGTAGAAATTTGGAGAAAAATGACATTAAAGTCACCCCTATAACAAAATCCAGTTACAGTATGCTGACCTTTGACCTTAGGTCACATCAATTCCGTCATAGGTGTCATCTTCATTCCTTTTGCATATTGTTCCTGGCGTCTCACTCTACCCCTGGTATCATTTTGGTGGCATTTTACTGTAGAAATCTGGAGAAAAATCATTTTAAAGTCACCCCTATATCAAAACCCACTTACAATATGCTGACCTTTGACCTTAGGTCACATCAAGTCCTTCATAGGTGTCATCCTCATTCCTTTTGCATATTGTTCCTGGTGTCTCACTCTACCTCTGGTATCATTTTGGTGGCATTTTACTGTTGAAATTTGGAGAAAAATGACATTAAAATCGCCCCTATAACAAAATCCAGTTACAATATGCTGACCTTTGACCTTAGGTCACATCAATTCCGCCATAGGTGTCATCTTCATTCCTTTTGCATATTGTTCCTGGCGTCTCACTCTACCCCTGGTATCATTTTGGTGGCATTTTACTGTAGAAATCTGGAGAAAAATCATTTTAAAGTCACCCCTATATCAAAACCCAGTTACAATATGCTGACCTTTGACCTTAGGTCACATCAATTCCTTCATAGGTGTCATCCTCATTCCTTTTGCATATTGTTCCTGGGGTCTCACTCTACCTCTGGTATCATTTTGGTGGCCTTTTACTGTAGAAATTTGGAGAAAAATGACATTAAAGTCACCCCTATAACAAAATCCAGTTACAGTATGCTGACCTTTGACCTTAGGTCACATCAATTCCGTCATAGGTGTCATCTTCATTCCTTTTGCATATTATTCCTGGCGTCTCACTCTACCCCTGGTATCATTTTGGTGGCATTTTACTGTAGAAATCTGGAGAAAAATCATTTTAAAGTCACCCCTATATCAAAACCCACTTACAATATGCTGACCTTTGACCTTAGGTCACATCAAGTCCTTCATAGGTGTCATCCTCATTCCTTTTGCATATTGTTCCTGCAGTCTCACTCTACCTCTGGTATCATTTTGGTGGCATTTTACTGTTGAAATTTGGAGAAAAATGACATTAAAATCGCCCCTATAACAAAATCCAGTTACAATATGCTGACCTTTGACCTTAGGTCACATCAATTCCGTCATAGGTGTCATCTTCATTCCTTTTGCATATTGTTCCTGGCGTCTCACTCTACCCCTGGTATCATTTTGGTGGCATTTTACTGTAGAAATCTGGAGAAAAATCATTTTAAAGTCACCCCTATATCAAAACCCAGTTACAATATGCTGACCTTTGACCTTAGGTCACATCAATTCCTTCATTGGTGTCATCCTCATTCCTTTTGCATATTGTTCCTGGGGTCTCACTCTACCTCTGGTATCATTTTGGTGGCATTTTACTGTAGAAATCTGGAGAAAAACGACATTAAAATCGCCCCTTTAACAAAATCCAGTTACAGTATGCTGACCTTTGACCTTAGGTCACATCAATTCCTTCATAGGTGTCATCCTCATTCCTTTTACATATTGTTCCTGGCGTCTCACTCTACCTCTGGTATCATTTTGGTGGCATTTTACTGTAGAAATTTGGAGAAAAATGACATTAAAATCGCCCCTATATCAAAACCCAGTTAAAATATGCTGACCTTTGACCTAAGGTCACATCAATTCCTTCATAGGTGTCATCCTCATTCCTTTTGCATATTGTTCCTGGTGTCTCACTCTACCTCTGGTATCATTTTGGTGGCATTTTACTGTAGAAATTTGGAGAAAAATGACATTAAAGTCACCCTTATAACAAAATCCAGTTACAGTATGCTGACCTTTGACCTTAGGTCACATCAATTCCTTCATAGGTGTCATCCTCATTCCTTTTGCATATTGTTCCTGGGGTCTCACTCTACCCCTGGTATCATTTTGGTGGCATTTTACTGTAGAAATTTGGAGAAAAATGACATTAAAGTCACCCCTATAACAAAATCCAGTTACAGTATGCTGACCTTTGACCTTAGGTCACATCAATTCCATCATAGGTGTCATCTTCATTCCTTTTGCATATTGTTCCTGGCGTCTCACTCTACCCCTGGTATCATTTTGGTGGCATTTTACTGTAGAAATCTGGAGAAAAATCATTTTAGAGTCACCCCTATATCAAAACCCAGTTACAATATGCTGACCTTTGACCTTAGGTCACATCAATTCCTTCATAGGTGTCATCCTCATTCCTTTTGCATATTGTTCCTGGGGTCTCACTCTACCTCTGGTATCATTTTGGTGGCATTTTACTGTAGAAATTTGGAGAAAAATCATTTTAAATTCACCCCCATATCAAAACCCAGTTACAATATGCTGACCTTTGACCTTAGGTCACATCAATTCCTTCATAGGTGTCATCCTCATTCCTTTTGCATATTGTTCCTGGTGTCTCACTCTACCTCTGGTATCATTTTGGTGGCATTTTACTGTAGAAATTTGGAGAAAAATGACATTAAAGTCACCCCTATAACAAAATCCAGTTACAAATTGCTGACCTTTGACCTTAGGTCACATCAATTCCGTCATAGGTGTCATCTTCATTCCTTTTGCATATTGTTCCTGGCGTCTCACTCTACCCCTGGTATCATTTTGGTGGCATTTTACTGTAGAAATCTGGAGAAAAATAAGCTTGAAGTCACCCCTATAACAAAACCCAGTTACAATATGCTGACCTTTGACCTTAGGTCACATCAATTCCTTCATAGGTGTCATCCTCATTCCTTTTGCATATTGTTCCTGGTGTCTCACTCTACCTCTGGTATCATTTTGGTGGCATTTTACTGTAGAAATTTGGAGAAAAATGACATTAAAGTCACCCCTATAACAAAATCCAGTTACAAATTGCTGACCTTTGACCTTAGGTCACATCAATTCCGTCATAGGTGTCATCTTCATTCCTTTTGCATATTGTTCCTGGTGTCTCACTCTACCTCTGGTATCATTTTGGTGGCATTTTACTGTAGAAATCTGGAGAAAAATAAGCTTGAAGTCACCCCTATAACAAAACCCAGTTACAATATGCTGACCTTTGACCTTAGGTCACATCAATTCCTTCATAGGTGTCATCCTCATTCCTTTTGCATATTGTTCCTGGTGTCTCACTCTACCTCTGGTATCATTTTGGTGGCATTTTACTGTAGAAATTTGGAGAAAAATGACATTAAAGTCACCCCTATAACAAAATCCAGTTACAGTATGCTGACCTTTGACCTTAGGTCACATCAATTCCGTTATAGGTGTCATCTTCATTCCTTTTGCATATTGTTCCTGGCGTCTCACTCTACCCCTGGTATCATTTTGGTGGCATTTTACTGTAGAAATCTGGAGAAAAATCATTTTAAAGTCACCCCTATATCAAAACCCACTTACAATATGCTGACCTTTGACCTTAGGTCACATCAAGTCCTTCATAGGTGTCATCCTCATTCCTTTTGCATATTGTTCCTGGTGTCTCACTCTACCTCTGGTATCATTTTGGTGGCATTTTACTGTTGAAATTTGGAGAAAAATGACATTAAAATCGCCCCTATAACAAAATCCAGTTACAATATGCTGACCTTTGACCTTAGGTCACATCAATTCCGCCATAGGTGTCATCTTCATTCCTTTTGCATATTGTTCCTGGCGTCTCACTCTACCCCTGGTATCATTTTGGTGGCATTTTACTGTAGAAATCTGGAGAAAAATCATTTTAAAGTCACCCCTATATCAAAACCCAGTTACAATATGCTGACCTTTGACCTTAGGTCACATCAATTCCTTCATAGGTGTCATCCTCATTCCTTTTGCATATTGTTCCTGGGGTCTCACTCTACCTCTGGTATCATTTTGGTGGCATTTTACTGTAGAAATTTGGAGAAAAATGACATTAAAGTCACCCCTATAACAAAATCCAGTTACAGTATGCTGACCTTTAACCTTAGGTCACATCAATTCCGTCATAGGTGTCATCTTCATTCCTTTTGCATATTGTTCCTGGCGTCTCACTCTACCCCTGGTATCATTTTGGTGGCATTTTACTGTAGAAATCTGGAGAAAAATCATTTTAAAGTCACCCCTATATCAAAACCCAGTTACAATATGCTGACCTTTGACCTTAGGTCACATCAATTCCTTCATTGGTGTCATCCTCATTCCTTTTGCATATTGTTCCTGGGGTCTCACTCTACCTCTGGTATCATTTTGGTGGCATTTTACTGTAGAAATCTGGAGAAAAACGACATTAAAATCGCCCCTTTAACAAAATCCAGTTACAGTATGCTGACCTTTGACCTTAGGTCACATCAATTCCTTCATAGGTGTCATCCTCATTCCTTTTACATATTGTTCCTGGCGTCTCACTCTACCTCTGGTATCATTTTGGTGGCATTTTACTGTAGAAATTTGGAGAAAAATGACATTAAAATCGCCCCTATATCAAAACCCAGTTAAAATATGCTGACCTTTGACCTAAGGTCACATCAATTCCTTCATAGGTGTCATCCTCATTCCTTTTGCATATTGTTCCTGGTGTCTCACTCTACCTCTGGTATCATTTTGGTGGCATTTTACTGTAGAAATTTGGAGAAAAATGACATTAAAGTCACCCTTATAACAAAATCCAGTTACAGTATGCTGACCTTTGACCTTAGGTCACATCAATTCCGTCATAGGTGTCATCCTCATTCCTTTTGCATATTGTTCCTGGCGTCTCACTCTACCCCTGGTATCATTTTGGTGGCATTTTACTGTTGAAATTTGGAGAAAAATGACATTAAAATCGCCCCTATAACAAAATCCAGTTACAATATGCTGACCTTTGACCTTAGGTCACATCAATTCCGTCATAGGTGTCATCTTCATTCCTTTTGCATATTGTTCCTGGCGTCTCACTCTACCCCTGGTATCATTTTGGTGGCATTTCACTGTTGAAATTTGGAGAAAAATGACATTAAAATCGCCCCTATAACAAAATCCAGTTACAATATGCTGACCTTTGACCTTAGGTCACATCAATTCCGTCATAGGTGTCATCCTCATTCCTTTTGCATATTGTTCCTGGCGTCTCACTCTACCCCTGGTATCATTTTGGTGGCATTTTACTGTAGAAATCTGGAGAAAAATCATTTTAAAGTCACCCCTATATCAAAACCCAGTTACAATATGCTGACCTTTGACCTTAGGTCACATCAATTCCTTCATAGGTGTCATCCTCATTCCTTTTGCATATTGTTCCTGGGGTCTCACTCTACCTCTGGTATCATTTTGGTGGCATTTTACTGTAGAAATTTGGAGAAAAATGACATTAAAGTCACCCCTATAACAAAATCCAGTTACAGTATGCTGACCTTTAACCTTAGGTCACATCAATTCCGTCATAGGTGTCATCTTCATTCCTTTTGCATATTGTTCCTGGCGTCTCACTCTACCCCTGGTATCATTTTGGTGGCATTTTACTGTAGAAATCTGGAGAAAAATCATTTTAAAGTCACCCCTATATCAAAACCCAGTTACAATATGCTGACCTTTGACCTTAGGTCACATCAATTCCTTCATTGGTGTCATCCTCATTCCTTTTGCATATTGTTCCTGGGGTCTCACTCTACCTCTGGTATCATTTTGGTGGCATTTTACTGTAGAAATCTGGAGAAAAACGACATTAAAATCGCCCCTTTAACAAAATCCAGTTACAGTATGCTGACCTTTGACCTTAGGTCACATCAATTCCTTCATAGGTGTCATCCTCATTCCTTTTACATATTGTTCCTGGCGTCTCACTCTACCTCTGGTATCATTTTGGTGGCATTTTACTGTAGAAATTTGGAGAAAAATGACATTAAAATCGCCCCTATATCAAAACCCAGTTAAAATATGCTGACCTTTGACCTAAGGTCACATCAATTCCTTCATAGGTGTCATCCTCATTCCTTTTGCATATTGTTCCTGGTGTCTCACTCTACCTCTGGTATCATTTTGGTGGCATTTTACTGTAGAAATTTGGAGAAAAATGACATTAAAGTCACCCTTATAACAAAATCCAGTTACAGTATGCTGACCTTTGACCTTAGGTCACATCAATTCCGTCATAGGTGTCATCCTCATTCCTTTTGCATATTGTTCCTGGCGTCTCACTCTACCCCTGGTATCATTTTGGTGGCATTTTACTGTTGAAATTTGGAGAAAAATGACATTAAAATCGCCCCTATAACAAAATCCAGTTACAATATGCTGACCTTTGACCTTAGGTCACATCAATTCCGTCATAGGTGTCATCCTCATTCCTTTTGCATATTGTTCCTGGCGTCTCACTCTACCCCTGGTATCATTTTGGTGGCATTTCACTGTTGAAATTTGGAGAAAAATGACATTAAAATCGCCCCTATAACAAAATCCAGTTACAATATGCTGACCTTTGACCTTAGGTCACATCAATTCCGTCATAGGTGTCATCCTCATTCCTTTTGCATATTGTTCCTGGCGTCTCACTCTACGTCTGGTATCATTTTGGTGGCATTTTACTGTAGAAATCTGGAGAAAAACGACATTAAAATCGCCCCTTTAACAAAATCCAGTTACAGTATGCTGACCTTTGACCTTAGGTCACATCAATTCCTTCATAGGTGTCATCCTCTTTCCTTTTGCATATTGTTCCTGGGGTCTCACTCTACCTCTGGTATCATTTTGATGGCATTTTACTGTAGAAATTTGGAGAAAAATAATTTTAAAGTCACCCCTATATCAAAACCCAGTTACAATATGCTGACCTTTGACCTTAGGTCACATCAATTCCTTCATAGGTGTCATCCTCATTCCTTTTGCATATTGTTCCTGGGGTCTCACTCTACCTCTGGTATCATTTTGGTGGCATTTTACTGTAGAAATTTGGAGAAAAATGACATTAAAGTGACCCCTATAACAAAATCCAGTTACAGTATGCTGACCTTTGACCTTAGGTCACATCAATTCCGTCATAGTTGTCATCGTCATTCCTTTTGCATATTGTTCCTGGCGTCTCACTCTACCCCTGGTATCATTTTGGTGGCATTTTACTGTAGAAATCCGGAGAAAAATAAGCTTGAAGTCACCCCTATAACAAAACCCAGTTACAATATGCTGACCTTTGACCTTAGGTCACATCAATTCCTTCATAGGTGTCATCCTCATTCCTTTTACATACTGTTCCTGACATCTCACTCTACCTCTGGTATCATTTTGGTGGCATTTTACTGTCGAAATTTGGAGAAAAATGACATTAAAATCGCCCCTATATCAAAACCCAGTTACAATATGCTGACCTTTGACCTGAGGTCACATCAATTCCTTCATAGGTGTCATCCTCATTCCTTTTGCATATTGTTCCTGGGGTCTCACTCTACCTCTGGTATCATTTTGGTGGCATTTTACTGTAGAAATCTGGAGAAAAATGACATTAAAATCGCCCCTATAACACAACCCAGTTACAGTATGCCGACCTTTGACCTTAGGTCACATCAATTCCTTCATAGGTGTAGAAATCTGGAGAAAAATGACATTAAAATCATATTATAATCTGCACACAGCTCTTGAATGAGATCAAGTTATATTTACGCAGAAATAACCATTCAGTAACTGCATTTGGCCTCCAATCAATTTTTGGCCATTGAAAAAGCACATTTTGTGTTGTAATGGTCCTTTAAAAAAGTTCTACACTGTCCTGTGAGCTTTGGTGTCTATATTATGAAGCTCTTGAATGAGATCAAGTCATTTTCAGGCAGAAATCACCATTCAGTAACTGCATTTGGGCTCCAATCAATTTTTGGCAGGTGAAAAGGCCCATTTTGTGTTGTAATGGTCCTTTAAAATAGTTCCACACTGTCCTGTGAGCTCAAGGGGTTTATATTATGAAGCTCTTGAATGAGATCAAGTCATTTTTAGGCAGAAATCACCATTTGGGCTCCAATCAATTTTTGGCAGGTGAAAACTGTATTTTAGGCATATTTTAGACACAAAACACATCCAAACATGGGAAGCAAATACTATTGGGCCCAGATCAGGTAAAAAAAAACAACAATGCAGAGTCACTAGGATCATTGCAAAAGTGACCATTACTTTATTGAAAACACGTTGTAACTTGGAGTCGGAGGAAAGATTAACAAAGGAGGCGTCACTGTGTGGCGTAAACTCTGATATAGTGCTCTGGCTGTTAAATCAAACATAGCCTACTGTAGAGACGTGTTTATCACGTAATTGCCATGCCTTATTTCGCTACAAACTACACTTCTTTTGGCCACAGCTGTGATAATGTGTGGTAAGTGTGTGTGTATATGCACATTATGACCGGTTAATCCAAAGAAAAGCAGACGTTTTATAGCGCTACCGCTCAACGGGCTGCTGTGCGCGCTCCCGCGGCCACAAATCAGATTCTGGCAGACGATCACTTTTTGGCACGACACCTGTGTTCCGGCTGCCCGGTGAAAACAGCAGCGATAATTTGCTTTCAGGTCCGAATTTCTGAACCAGAAACGTTTGTAACAGCACCGGAGAAGTCGCTAGATTTGCCGCTGGTCGCTTGACAAAAAAAAGTTGCCAAGAGGGTTTGGAAAGCTGCCAGATTCAGCGAGGAAGTCGCAGCACCGTAGCAGACTCCGTACAGCTGCTGCTGCTGCTGCTGCACGCAGTCCACAGAGCATGCATAGCTTTAATAGGCCTAATAATAATATTAATAATAGTAATTTTATACTATGTGTGGGCATGACGAATGGCACAAATCTGAAATGATGTGACGTCATCGCCATCGCTACGAAAACGCTGACCCCCCCCGAAGCTGGAATGATAATTCGAACACTGCTCACAGCTGAGCCTCCTCTATTTACTTTACAGTGGTTTGTCGCCACAATTTAAATTAAATCGAATCTACTTACATGATTAAAAACCACTAAGAGGAGCAGTGAGTGAGAGAGGATCCCGACTCTGTAAATGAAGCTACAGGAGTCCTTTATCTTCATTTATGAAGTTTATGTAATTTATTCTCAGCTGTGACATTTGTCCTGTAGCAGGACTAATGTCACAGCTGAGAATACATTTCTAACTAAGCTTCTGTGTGGGACATTAAACAGGAATATGGAAGTTTCTTGGTACTGGATGTCACATGGAGACAACGCTGCCTTTGTTATGAGCCTATTTATCAGATTAATGGTCACTATTCATGTGTGTGAGGCAATAATACGGAGAACCGGTGACCTATTGTTCGCTTTAAAATGACGCCGCAGGACGAAGTAGAGCTGCAGCTAATGACGACCGTCACTGTGGATTAATCTGTTGATTATTTTTTCACATTAATTGTTCACGAAATGGGGAAAAATGTCCCAGAGCCCAAGGTGACATCTTCAAAGTGTTTTTCTTCTTCTTCTTCTTTTTAATTCAAAACCTACAGCAACCACCAAGTGGCACTCTGTTCATGTCAATCAGCAAATCAATTAATCAATCAGTCAATTACGTGAGTAATTGTTTTAGCAATATAAGGAAATATTAGCTCTCTCAGCTTCGTTGCAGGATGTAAAGGTTTGGAAGGACGTGTGTTTTCCTGTAAAGGAGCATTCAGCTTCACGCTACACCAGGGCCCATCTGCAACACTCGTGTGCGTAGGCGGCGAAAAGCATGGCAGGGGAGGATGCCAGCACATACTGCTATGGGGAGGGCACACACGCTGACTATCCAGCACCACCTGTCTCACTCGGGTAACTGATGAGCACAAGGTGTGCAACGGTGTGTGCTCTCATTTATCTGCAGAGGAGATGAGTAAGCAAATTCACCTGTGGTGTCGTCCTCAAGAGCTAATTATGTGGTCAATTTTCTGCAACAGCGGACAGGGTGTGTGAACATCTCACAGACAGATTTATCATATTTGTATGAATATGGAGCAGAAGTCTCAAAAAAAAAAAAGAATCTCAGAGAAGTGCAGAGGTATTTGCTCCTTTCTCTTATTTAAGCAGTTGTGTCTTCCTCTTTGTGTGTCTGTGTGCATGTATGTGTGTGTGTGTGTGTGGTGGTTGTTGTGCTGGTGCTTTCATGCCGCCTGCCTCTGCCCGCTGTGGCTTGGCAGGGAGACACTGCCGCTGACAGCTCCTGAGCGGGAGAAATGCCGCAGGCAGAGCTCGGGCATGACAAACCCTTCTGGAGCACGCTTATGACTCAACGGATCCAAGATACAGGAAAAATATATTTCAAATCCCAATGCCCCGACCTTAACTCTCCAACGGTGTGCACGTCCCCTGGTGAAAGTATTTTTAACCCTTTGAAGGATAGAACTATCCGGTTTATCACAACGTGGATCTTTATGTTTGTAGTAGTATAGTGTTGGCCATCTTCTGAACCACTTCTGATCCTACATTTTGGTTCACATCTGCAGCCGTCGACTTAAGAGCGTGGGATGAGTCAGGTGTGTGAGACCTGCTACTGCAGCAGAGAGGTGGGACAGGCAGCACTGGGGTGGTTAGCCAATATGAAGGTATAATCCTAAACTGTGTCCTCTCTTTTAAGGAAAAACATAAAAAGAAAAAGTGATGAATGTGATGGACACTCTTGTTATTCAACGAGTTTAACTTCTAATGTCGCATTGAACAACACATTCCAGTCAAATTCATCACTTTTTAGCATGTTTGTGTGTTTTTACATGGTGTCATTTGTTTTGCAGTGCAATTGATGAAGATGTTTTCTGAATTTGCACAGCATTTGTGTGTTTGCATGTTTTCTTGAGTCGCATTGAGCTCTCAGGGTCACCGTACCGTATACGCTTCGGTTTCAGTCTTTGAATATGGCTGAATAAAGATATTTGGTCGGCAAAGATACGTTATAAAGAATAACCTGGTAAGGTTGCAGGATGCAGGATGCAGAGCTAATGTACGTGCAGGCACAATCCAAAAGTCAAAGGCAGCAGTTGACATTCAGACTCAGCCCTCGGCTAGCCAGGTGATGTATTACCCATCATTACTCTGGGTGTTGTGTGTGTGGTTGTCTTGACTACAGTAACTGAGATGTGAAATGACGGCACCACAGCACCAGTCCAGTCCTAGTTTAACTGAGCTGAAACATTAGAAAACTACAGCAGGTCAAAATGAACTAACAAACAGATTTAGTGTTAGCTGTGATATTTACACCTGATGGTGTGACTTACAACGTCACCTCTCTCTTTTTTCCCCTTCCTCCTCTAAATAAATCTCAACAACCCCGAGGTTTGTTTAAACTTATCCTCTCCCTGTTACTGTGGACTGTCAACGCCCCTAATAGAGAAAAAGTGTTGAAAACAGTGTTAAAAATACATATAATTTTTGCACAGTGACACATGGAAACTGTGGGAAAAAAACCTCACCCTCTAAGTTTCCATTCACTCCCTCGTGTTTCCGCCTGCTTAGACAAACTCATTGGCAGAGGTGTGCAGATGGTACAGTATGGACACCTTCATTAATTAGTTAAACCCTCCAACATGGCATCAGGCAGGTAATTGACCTTCTGCAAACTTTTCCGAAAGACTCAAAGTTTATAGCAGCTGCAAAAAAACGTGAGTCTAGATGGTTATAGATAGATATAGATAGAGAAGCAGCACCATGTTTATTCCAGTTCAAACATAAAGGCACAGTGCTCGTTTCTTGTTCTACATGAATCTGTTCAGTGATAACTCCTTCCACATCCCCAGATCCCAGCTATTAACTTTATATCTTTATAACTTTATCTATCTATCTATCTATCTTAAGGTACTCTTACACCTCAGATGGAGCAGGATTCAAAATAATCATTCAAGCGTGTAAGTGAAATAATTGAAAAAAATTGCTTTTCTTTATCTAGGTTAAACATCACCCAGAGACAGAGAGTACAGCAATTACTGCAAGTGTCTTTAATACCAGGACACTAATTATACTCACCATCTGCAAAATATCGCAAAGTAGCGATTCCCAAGACTGTCCTGTTGTTATGCTTTCATCATGATCACACTTTTCCTCAGGAGGAAAAAAGCGCTTCAATCCGACGTGGTGGGACCAATACGAGTCGGCAAACAGCTCCTGTCAAGTGTTGTGCTGCGAGTGAGACAGCGAGATTATTATCTTGTTAGAGGTCACAGCAGCATTGAATTAGTCTTGTACACATGTTGAAGTTAATCTGAGGAGCACAGCTGCATCAAAAGTGCTTCACATGGCGATGGAACGATAAAGAAACGTCGGAGACAGTGACGCAGGAAGATGACACACACAATGCATATAGGAAAAGCTAAGTAGATGAAGATTGCTGTTTGTGTAAAACCTCAGATGAGCAGACAGGCTGTTCTGGGCTTTAGGTGCATAAACACTGATTTCTCTATCGCCAGATTTAGAAGGAGCTCTGGGAATCTGAGGCAGACATCTGTCTTGTGACCTATGAAATCTGTCACGTTGATAAACTGGAAGCATGTCAGATATGTAATCTGGATCCAGACCATTAAGAGCTTCATAGACCAGAAGCAGCAACTGGAGATGATTGGGAATTGGGAGCAATAAACCTGAATTTTCTGGTCCTCGTCAACGTATAAAATTTAATGAGCTTTAGTTGTTAAATGGGTTTTATAGATAGAACAACAAAGAATGATTTTGTAGTAATCTACCCTCCAAAATCCAAAGGCACCGAACGTCCAGATCTAACCGGGATAGAAAGTTTATTTGGAGATGTGACGGCTTATCTGACAAAAAAACCATCTTAAAAGGAAAAGTTTCACATTTTGGGAAGTACCTCAATTTATTTTCTCGCAGAGAGTTTGATGAGAAGATAGCACGTTTCTGTGGAGGTGGAGCTAGGAGACAGTTACCTGGGGGTTAGTCTGACTTCAGGGGAAAACAGGAAGCCTGAAGATGCTTAAAACAGCATCTCTAAAGCATCTCAAAGAGGCACGATGCTAAAGGTGCGGAGACGCAGTAACGGCAATGCACAGAACAGTCACTGAATAGTATATTAGTTGTTTGCAGATGAAGGCAAGAAGCTTTTGTTTTAAAGCTTCCACTCTCCTCAGAAACCTCAGATGACTTTATAAAAGTCTGAATCCGTTTGTGTGATGGTCAGAAAGTTTGGAGACTGCCCTCGGTGAAACTCTCTGACATCAGATAATGGTTTACGTCTCTGTGGTGGTGTTTTAGTGCCACGGTAGGTTAGAGATGAGGACCAGCGCTGGGTTTAAAACTCAGGATTTTCAAGTTCAAAATAACAAAACACAAGAAATAAATAGGATATTCTCCAATATAATACATTCACAATTTTGCAAGAAAAAACTGAAAACAAATTCTCACAAAAACTCAAACGTGTGCGTTTCAAGCACGATACATAACTCACCAATTTCACTCAGTTGACTATGCCAATTTACCTGGTGCAGCCATGATCCAGTCTTGCAAAATGTGTTTTTTTGTCACACATTTCCAAGTTTTTGTCCTCACACATTTGCAGATTTTTTTCTCTCTCAGTTTTTTACAAAGTTAAACTAAGTTTTAAATGGCAAATTTGCAAGGAAAAAGTATTACCTGACATTTTACTGATATTTTAAAGTCAACACATGAAAATAAATCATTTTTTCTCACAAATCTGCCCACATTCAGCTTATTATTTTTATTTTTTTAAATAGGCCTAGTATGTCGTTTTATGTATCGACCAGTTCCTTAAACGCTCACTTCCCGTCATCACTGACAAGCTGTGTGAAGTTGAGAGAGTTGCTCAGGACGACCGGATAAACTGAGACAGTTTAGTCACAGTCAAAAAATAAACCGTCATGCTCACAGTACTGTAAGCTTGTTCTCATGGCTGAGTGATCCTTGACCAGAGACGGACTTCACCTGAGTCATTCCCCACGACCACTCAGCTCCCTGTCAGTCTGCAGGATGTAATGCTGTGCTCCTCCTCCAGCTGTATATTACAAAGCTTCCAAGACAAGTGATTTACCCTGAAACGTTGTGTAATCATTATTGATTCTCATTGTTCTCGTTTTGTCTAATCACCTTAATTGCTAAAATAGTATTTTAGAGAGCACATAATCACAACCATAATAACTCCAGTGCCTGTGTTAATCCTTCTCTAAAGCTACTGTCGAAATGTTGCATTTTCTTTCTTTCTTTCTTTTTTTTTTTTTAAAGAAAATCCCAATTAATTAGTATTACATCAAAGGAGCAGTCTCAGTCTATAAGCAGGAAATGTAATTAGGCACTAATGAAGAAGAAGACTGTGCTCCCTTCATTCCTCCACAGTGATACTACAGGCTTGCGTCACATCGTTTCACTTCTTAGCTCCCCTGGGGAGTTGATCAGCCAGTCTCTGGGTGAGGCTCTGTAACTCCCTCACCACCACACTCCCACACTCTCTCCCGCCTCTTGGTGAGATGAGACATGCAGAGGGGGGGGGCACTGCTGCTCTTAATGGCAAGTGTAGGAGAGCTCAGACTGTCGAGAAAGCCCGACTTCAAAGGGTCGAATGAGAAGAAAGACGCCAAACACAGGCAGGCGTAACATGTCAGAGCGTAGAGCAGAATATAAAGGCTCAGGATTTAACTGAAGCCCAAAGCCCTCGTACACCCGGTCCCCTGACAGACACCTGCCCGAGTCCACTTACAAACAGCCGCACCATCCAAACACACACTCTCACCTTTTGAAGCCTGCAAGACTTTGTTTGTGATGTATAATTAAGAGCACTGTGGCTGGACGACGGCGTGTTGCAATGCCTCGGACTGTATTTTGATTGATAATAATGATGGTAGCCCCCGGCTGTGTGAAGCGACTTGCATGATGATGTGCACCATACAAACCTGATCAAAGCCCCAAAATATGAAATGTGACGATTAATGTTTCAAATGAGAGTAAGAGAGAGGGAGAGAGAGGGAGGGAGGGAGTGGGATCCTGGAAGAAAAGAAGCGGGCTTCACCATAGAAACAGTAAATGAACAAATGAATGCATATCAGCCGCTTTACAGAAATAGACTCTTTTCTTACAGGGAAGACTCCTCCTTCACCCCCCCCACCCCCACCCCAGGGTGAAACAAGGCACGCATAAGGGTCTCCCCAGTGGACCATGATGTATGCGATCGGTTTGTTCGACACATAATGAAGACGCTCTGGGCCCGTTCTGAGCCGATTCGCCGGACGTCTTCTGTGCAGCTGGTGACTGCCAGAGCCCTGGGATAATGAGGCCTGGGATAAGACGACTGTGAAGAGGGATTGGAGGAATCGGCAGCAGACTGTTGGCAGGCTTGTGTTGTCTAAGCCGGGGCTCTTACACCAGTGGCACCGGAGGACGACTCATTCAGGCGAAGGGAGAAGGAGGAGGGCGGGAGGAAAAAAGCTAAGGAGGCCGGCTTGTGAGCAAGAAAGAAAGCACCAAAAAAAAAGAGAGAAAAAAACCCACCCACATCCAACGACAAAACATGAGGCCCGAAAAACCGTGCTCAGATTCCCCCATGTGGCCCGGTCTCACCACGGAGACAGGAAGCAGTGCAGCGGGTGTCAGTCAGTCAGACAGTGAGTGGGATGAGACGATCTGCCAAGTAGATGAGATGAGCTGACATCACCAAACATACTGTATCGTGTCTGCATCAGAGGAGGAAATAGAACGACGGCGTCCTGGTTTCGGCTGTTTGCTTCTTTCTCAAACAGAACAGAAAAACACAACTTAAACCTTTTGTCAGAGTCAACTTGGCAGGTGCCTGTTTGGGAAAAACTTTGGAGCAGATTCAAAACAGGGGAGGGGGGAATTAGTTTTAAAAAAAAAAAAAAACACACATGTGAAGCCCCGGCTCTTGGCACTAATGAGCAGTGCATTCTTAATAGTTACAATATTTATTCAGGGGAAATGGATGAATGCCAAATAAACCATTTATGTATGAACTAATATCAATAAATAGCTCTTGTTTGTATCTTCCATCATACACAAGAGGAGCAGGACGCCAAGAAAAATGTAATCTCTTGCATCAGTTTTGCATCACTGATATGGTTTTGCATCTTGTTGTGATTGTTTTGTGTGCATTTATGATTTTTTTTTTGTGTTTTTGTGGTTGTTTTTTGTGTATCTGTGGTCACTTTGCAACAATTTTGGTTTGCTTCTGCATATTTGTGATTGTGGTGTGTCACCAATGTTGTTTCGAATTGTTTTGTTGTCTCGTTGTGTTTGTTTTGTTGTGTCTCTTTATGATAATTTTCTCATTTTGTTTCTCTCTGTGGAGTTTGATTGACTTTCCAAGAAGACATGTCACCTCACACCAGTGTTCGAGCACTAACAAGCCCTGCACAGTAGCTAATCCAGTCCCATTGGGGGGCCTGTGCAGTGTTGTGCTAGTTACTCAAAAATAGTAACTAGTTACAGTTACTAGTTACTTCATAAAAAAGTAACTCAGTTAGTAACTCAGTTACTTAAACTAAAAAGTAATGCGTTACTGAAAAAGTAACTTTTTCGTTACTTTCAAAGGTTTTTTTTTCAATGCTCCCATTAAATAAAGGTTGATTGAATTCCCCTCAAACCCCATGTCAGTTCTGTAGCTACTGATGCTGATGAAAAAAACCCCATCATCATCATGCTGCATACACACTAAATAAGCAGAAAAAACTAAATATAGCGTCTCCTGGTGAAATATGGTTTACGTGAACGTTGAATAGACGTCCACAAATAGACGTTAAAAAAACTTTCACTTTTGAACCAATTCTGAACGTATTTTCAACGGTTGGCATGAACGTTTTTTAAACGTCTTTTCAACGGTTGGCATGAACGTTTTTTCAACGGTTGGCATGAACGTTTTTTAAACGTCTTTTCAACGGTTGGCATGAACGTTTTTTAAACGTCTTTTCAACGGTTGGCATAAACGTTTTTTAAACGTCTTTTCAACGGTTGGCATAAACGTTTTTTAAACGTCTTTTCAACGGTTGGCATGAACGTTTTTTAAACGTCTTTTCAACGGTTGGCATAAACGTTTTTTCAACGGTTGGCATAAACGTCTTTTCAACGGTTGGCATGAACGTTTTTTCAACGGTTGGCATGAACGTTTTTTAAACGTCTTTTCAACGGTTGGCATGAACGTTTTTTAAACGTCTTTTCAACGGTTGGCATAAACGTCTTTTCAACGGTTGGCATGAACGTTTTTTAAACGTCTTTTCAACGGTTGGCATAAACGTTTTTTCAACGGTTGGCATAAACGTCTTTTCAACGGTTGGCATAAACGTCTTTTCAACGGTTGGCATAAACGTTTTTTAAACGTATTTTCAACGGTTGGCATAAATGTTTTTTAAACGTCTTTTCAACGTCTTTTCAACGGTTGGCATAAACGTTTTTTAAACGTTTTTTCAACCAAAAAATGTTTGCTGGGAATCAATACAATCTATTTTGAGAGCTAGGTGATTATCAACCAAAATTAAACAAATACGTGTTTTGCGACACATTGACGTTGTAACCGCTTTTTAGACGGTTGAAAAGAGGTTGAAAAACGTTCAAACCTTATATCAACCTGGTTTCAACTGGAAATCAACGTTGAAATTGGGGACAGCTCTCCATTCCGACGCACCTCCACTTCGACACCCCGCTGTTCCGAAACACCCTGTTCCGACAGCTCACAGGGGCGCGAGGCCGCTGCTCGTGCTGACAGCTGACTGAGGGAGATGCTTTGGTTGGGCTTAGGCAATGAAGAAAGGAGTTGGTTAAGTTTAGTAAAAAGATCAGGTAGAGGCTAGAGAGGCTAGAAGCAGAATGAACGTTAGGCCTTTATGTCATTAATATGAAGTATTTGCTTGTTTTGCAGTTTATTATGCACATGATCCGTTTGACTCCAAAAAGGAAATAAGGATCACTGCGCACTGAGGGTTTCCCCCAGTAGCCTTTTCGAAATAGCGGTGTCTTTAGAAAAAATAGAAAACCCCGCTATTACGATGAATGGAAGTCTATTGTCGGAAAGGCGGGGCTTCGGAAAGGCGGGGTGTAACCGTTGAAATTACGGTTTGTGTTTGCTGGGAGGCTACAGCAGCTTGACCCAACAGAACTGCAAAAAAAATCATGACGATAGGCCTACGTCTTATTCTGACCGAGTTACATTCAATGACCGTAATAAATTCACCCCAACGGGTTTTTTTTTTTTTTTCGATCGATCAGCTGTGTTTACCCAGAGTGGTCGCTCTGTGTTTACCGTTTCAGACGTCCGTCTGTCGGATTCGAGACGCGGCTGCTCGGTGGAGTGAGTGCTGGTGTGTCTCGCTGTGACTCTGGAGCTGTGTCCCGGTTCAGGGGCTGCAGCCTGAACCGGGACACAGCTTCGGTCTCGGATGCTGCGTTAGCTAACGTTACCTTAGCTCGCCGTCATGCCCTGCTCTGTCATGGAGCGTGTCTGGTTACGTGTGGGACGCTAGAGGGCGGCCACCAAGCGCTTTGTTTCTCACAGTGTCACAGTGTGCTCTTTCAATTCAATGAAACTTTATTGATCGCTGTAAAATCTCACCAAAAGGAACGGAAAGGAACGGAGTAACACAGCGTTTGGTAACGGGAACGGAGTTACTGATTTTAAAAAACAACGCGTTACGTTATTAGTTACTGAAAAAAGTAACGGCGTTACGTAACGGCGTTAGGGGAGAGCCGGGTCGATTGAGACACGGGACGATTGATACACAGCGATTTTCTCGAAAACTACACAAGCTTGAGCCGCCAGATTTTATCACTACCTTCAGCACTCATCACCTACCAATCCTGGGAAAGCTTGTGAAATGACATCATGCCATTCAAAAGTTATTAGCGCGAACCGGTTTTTGACTACAGAAAGTAAAATATACACGCGGTAGTTTTTTTGTGATCAAAAGTTGTATTGTGTGTTTCATGCAATAATAATATGATCTAACAACAGATGAATTCGTACATAAACAGGTCCTAATGTATTTAATGTCATGGTTTTGAAGTTTAGTGACAAAACAGGTTTTAGTGTCCGTAGTCGCTGGGGGGACGATTGATACAGCTGTTTCAAATGCCCCTCACGCCGCCGCACGTAATACCGTACATGTAATTATGGTCACAGTGCGCGATCAATAGCTCCTATAAATCACTGAATTAATGGCTTAATTGTTTTGAATGAACAACAACCGATTTAAATGAACATGTATTTTTAATAAACACCACATATTTTTAATGAACAAAACGTGTTCATGACATGATGAATTAACAGATATTCAGCAAAGTGAGGAGAAAATGCCGAGGGTAAAATGACAATATGATCACTGTGTATCCATAAACATGACTTAGGACGGGAAATAAGTCAATGAAATGAAAATGCAGTCATCCAACAACTCGTACTGAAGGAGAAAGGCGAGTTTAATTGAAATGCGGATCTTGATAATGACGCACGGGACAAAAATGTTTATTTAACCTATTTATATTGTGAGAAATGATGTGATATTTTGGCAGTGATGAGTACACTAGTGTGTTGTCTGATATGCTTCATAAAAACGGGAGTAATGTCAGTAGTTTCTGTTTAAAACATGCTGTTTCAACCGTCCCTCCTCTGTGTCTCAAACGACCCGCATAGGTGGGGCGTTTGAGACAAATGACAACTTACGTTTAAAGTTACAAAACAGCGCGATCATCCCACATATGTGTTAAATTACACTTGTAACTAAGAGAATACACATGTGAGTTGTTGATCACATGATAAAAATGTTTGTTTACATAACGTCATCTTTGAAAAAGACGTTAAAGTGAAAAGTGTATCAATCGACCCGGCTCTCCCCTACTAATAACGCGTTACTACCCAACACTGGGCCTGTGCCACCCCTGGCCACCCCTCTGTCTCCACCTGGTAAACTCCATGAGCACTTTGACAGACGTGGCAGGTTTGGAGCAGATGCTACTGCTGTCACCCAGATGAATGAAAGACAGGATGTTTTCTCTCCCATTTTCAAATATGTACAGGAAGAAAGAGTTTGTCTGAGCATGTAGATGACAATGTTTCGTCTTTTGTACTTTTCAACCCAGGACGATTTCTGTTTATCAAAAAAACACAATTCAGCGCCCTGGTTTTTCGGTCTGCGCTGCAGTTCACAGGGCCATTCATTACCCTCTCTCATTCATAGTTTCCCCTTGAACCAAAGGGAATGATTAAAAAGGCCCCGATTGGTTGGAGAGTTTCTGATTCTGCAGTCGCCCCAGACTTCAATCAGCCTCTAATTGAAAAGTTATAATGAGGTTCAGCCGAGCTCAGCCGAAGCTCTCCAGCTTGACTCCGGTTCCATGTCAGGCTCGTGTCTCGGAACAAAGCCAAAGACGAAGTCGTTTGAATTTTCACACAAACAGCTCCTGTGAAGGCAGATCTTCACGAGAGGCTTTCATTCCGATTTTATATCAAGATTCAAATGAAGTGACATTAAAGCCTGATTTAATGCAAATTGAATGCACTAAAGCAGTTTGTATTTTTCATTTTGCTGCGTGGGTAATTAGTTGCAGTCCATTCAGAGTCACAGAGGAAACCGGAGGAAAAACAATGCATACATATTGCATTAGAGAGCAGACGACCAGAGAGGAGCATCATTAATCAAAGATCCATGAACGTAATGTTAATCCAATGCTGGTTTTCAAAGGTGTGGACACTTGCAATGAGTAATCTATCTCTACAAAGTATTTCTACAAGGTGGAAAAAGCTGTGAAGCCAAAATATGTGTTTAATTACAACAACTAATGGGCGAAGAAGGAAAGAACCCGAATCCACACCTTTTCTGTCTGCTTGTTTTTCCCAAGCAGATATACATTTATACAATCCCTGCTGTAATGAGAGCACTGTAATGATTTTATTTACACCTCGAGACCGAGTGATGCTCTGTTGGTATTCCTCATACATCCATACATCCATACACTATATATGTATATATGTTTTGTATTGTAGCAGTGCTTCAGATGAATACTGGCTCCCGTCTTGTGGGCATCACAGCGTCAGAGGAGCCAGACAATCAATCGCCACTCGCCCGTATTGCCTCAAATTAATTTCCCAATGATCACCCTCCAGGTATCCACCGCGGCTGTTTTTCCTCTTGCAGATCTATAATGCAAACACTCTGCAAAAAAAAAAAGTGTAATGTATACGTATGTCTGTCTGTGTGTATTTGTGCCTGTGTGATGCACAATCCAGTAGCAGGGAAACCAGAGCGTGTTGAAAAATGAGCACCCCTGAGCGCTGAGGGAGGGAGAGCCAGAGAAGATGTGGGTGAAACAGAGAGGGGAGGAGATGAAGAGTGAATGTGTGTGCGTGTGTGTGTGTAGAAAGAGGCCAAGAACATTTTTTCTCGGACAAAGGAGGCGTAGACTTAATATGAAAAGTCTGCCAAAATGTTAAAGGCCTAATGAGAGGCACCAGTCTCGGAGAACCGATCAATAATCACAAGATACTCCTTTGTGTGTATGATGCTTGTGTAGAGACTCTGTGGCCATTACTGTGCACTCAGCCTAGATGTATAGTTAAAATATTATTTCCTGCTCGGGTGATCAGTTCACTGGACGTTGTTTGTTCTCTTCTGAGAGACAGATACCAAACAAAGACAAAAACTGATTCATAATGTTTTCTCGCGCATCTTCCTAAATCACAGTGAGTGAGTCACTGTTTGTCTGACGCCGACTTCCTGCACAACCCGACTCCAATATCCTGTTGGCATCCTGGCGCAGAGGGCGAAAAAACAGAGGAGCAGAAGAGCACACGGAAGCAGCAAATTCATACTATCACAAGTCCAAATGAATCTATTACCATAACTCTCACAGCTACTCAGCTATTTCATACGTCTGTGCTCAGGAGGGGGGGGCGCCGCTCACAGCCTCTCCTACCCATCTCCATTACGCTCAGCTTGTCAGCTGCCAAGCCGAGCAGAACACGGGAGGAGGAACAGCGGTCATAATGAGATAGACGATAACAAAAGCAGAGGATGGAGGGATGGCAGTGACGGAGTGAGAAGATCCAAACAACCTTAACGGAACCCAAATGAGGAAATTGTCTTTTCACCAGCTTCGAGGAGGAAATCGCAAAACTTTCAACGAACAAAATGACGATGAGTTGACTTCTCATCATGTCCGACCAAGACACCATTGTCCAGAAGAATATCGAGCGGTGCATCGTTTATAAAGAGCTATGAATTAAACATGGCCACTTACCACACAGGCAGGAATGTGATGAAATCCAGAAGTATTACTGAGTCCTGTCTTTAACATGTTACTTCATTAAAATAGCGGCCACAAGCGTGCAGGATTTTTGAAATGATGAGTGATTAACTGAGGAGGTGAAATGAACCTCACTGTTGCTAATTTTCTCCAGAGTGTTATTGCCTTTGGCTGTTGTAACACTGGTATGAAATTATTCATTTGCAGCACTGAAATGAAGTGAATCAATTCTTGTGCTTGCAGCCCTGTTCTTCCCGTGTTTTCTCTCACTTCTCACATCTGTGCAGCTCCACTCTCGGTCCGTCTCGCCTGCGGCTTCAGGAGGCGTGTCCAATCCACAGCTCGCCACAGGTCACCGATCCTCAGTCTGTCACCTGCTCCCCGTCTCTGGGTTTTCAGGACAGCAAACAGGAAGCTGCTCTTCCTGCCAAAATAAGAGGTCAGGGGGTGAAGTGCTGTACCTCTCCTCTTCTCTCTGGACACTACGGCTGCAGTGTGGTCCAGTTTTAGTGTTCGCTCCAAACAATAAGGCACTGACTCAACCTCTGCAGACTTTAAAATGACTTCCATAATCGATGCATGGCTCTGAATGCTAAAGGTGAAAACATATCAGGAAATTATATGCTAGATGTTTCATTTGATGACACAGTCAAGTCATTATCTCTGGCAATAAAGGCTGGATATTGATTTAACTTCCATACAGGCCGGCTCCGGCTCATGTCAAAGGTCAAACTATGGTTTGACCCTGTGAATACAATATTGAGGGGTAAAAAGAAAAAGATCACGAGTACTGAAAGACAAACAGATCTTGTTAGTCAGGGTTGTTCAAAAAGACACATTTTAACTACAACTTAAAGGTTCAGTGTGTAATATTTGGCAAGGTTTATTGGCAAAATCTGAATATACCACCCATGAATATATTTGCATTTTGTAAAATTGCTATAAAATAAAAATTTGTTTGGTTTTTGTAGCCCTATAATTCTTCTTTTATATACATACTGTATATGGCAATGGTCTTGCTATAGAGCGTTGCCATTATGCACCGCCATGTTTGTACAGCAGCCTGAGCGAAACATCCAGCCAGCCAGGGAGCGCGTTTCGCAAGTTCTGCATGCATAAAGAAAACCAATGAAGAAAAAAACGTATAAGGAAAAAAGAAGGTGGGGGAAACAGCAGACATATCATAATATGGATTTGATCTTCACCTCATTGCTCGATGCTCCTGAAATACTCCAGTCGTCCCAGTCGTGGAAGACAAGTTCTTTTGGAGGCCACCGTCATTTTGCCGACGGGAGGGATCTGAACGCTAGATGTCACGGTTTCCCCCCATTTTTCACACTGAACCTCATGACAAAACTTTTGTCATGATGTTTATATTTCATATGACTGTGGCTGAACAGGAATGAAAGATGGTAATTCTTGTTTGTTTTGTTTGTTTCAGAAAACAGGCTGGGTCTAACTGGTTAGCATGCTAAACTCAGCAGGAGAAAGTACATAGTAGATACAAAAATTAACCTTGACATTGTTTTACACCTCTGGAGACAGGAATAAACTCAAAACTGTTCAGCCAGGCCGGTAAATAAAGAGCTGCTAGGGCTAATGTTCACTATGTTGCTGTGGGATATCAATGGGGCTTTGTAAATTTCATGGACGCAGCCCGCTCATTTATGCCAAACAACCCACTTCACTTTCACGGAGCACAGTGGGGGCCGTCCAGCTACAGACTGCAGCAGCAAATATCTGCTGTCTGGTAGATCTAGCTCTGCAGGTCATCCTGTGATCAAAGTGATAGATCACTTTGTAGCATGAACATTTTTGCTGTTAACCTGTGTGGACTTCCTTGTGGTATTATAAACCTGCTGTCCACGATTTGGCACCTGCTGAACATGCAGGATGGAGCTAACTCATAAACTGCCTCAACAGCTGCACCTGTGCATCTTGTTTGTGAATAAACAGTGAATCAGTACTGGTACAGGGCCAGAAAAACCTAATCTTTCTTGTTGTTTTGTTTATTCTTATATTGTAAAAAGTTTTATACTGTATATATCTTCTTGACACTGAAATTTGCTTGCAGACATTTAAAAAAAAAACTTGATTGAAAACACACTGGAGCTTCCATTTTCTACATGAGAAAACACAAAGTCAGTGACAGCGCCTGAAAGTCAAAGTTGATGTACAGCAGGGATCAGCGCTCCAAGAACTACACACGATGCAATATTGATGGTTGGACCTAAATAATGGATCCAACCGAAGAAGAGAATATGGAGCTGCTGCACATCAACAGACCATCAAAAGACAGCAAACACAACCAGGTAAACAATGCACAACCCTATGACCATTCATAATGTCGCTTCAGATTTTCCTAAAATATATGGTAAAACTTTACTTCAAGAATCGCACAGTTTTCGGTTGCTGTCTCTGTATATTCCCTTTTCTCTTCCTCTCCTTTCTAATCATCTGCCCGGTGGCGTCGGTGGCGGTGGCGGTGAACACGGCTGTATCTCTTTCAGTTTGTCTTGTACAAAAGCCAGTGTACAGTATCAGAGCCCTAAAATGGAGCACGATGCCGTCCCCAGATAAAAGCCCCCAAATTGGCATCCAGAGATGGAGGAACAAGAGTGTGTGTTTCCAGCCCGACCATCTCAGCCTCCCTCTGCTGCTCTGACAGCCGTGTCTGTTTCACAGGCCTCATTATGAGCCTCTCCGTCTCAGCTTTTTCCTCACACCTCACCCCCAATCTCTCCTCCTCTCCTCGCCGTCCCTGAGACTCGGCCTGATCTTTGACTGCCACCTCTTTTTCTCTGCTGGTCTATCTGCTGCCCTGACTGGCAGGTAATTACCAGCCAGGTGACAGCAGCCTATTCCAAGAGTTGAGAGGTCATCAAGGTTTTTTTTTCTTTTCTTTTTTGGTGTAGTTTTTCTGGACCAGCTGAAGCTCTCTGAGCCTGATTCTCCTTGTGAGGCATCAGCAGCGGGCGGTAACGGCGCTGAGCTGTTAGTTTAGCCGTTATGTGAGTGTGTGTGTGTGTGTGTGGTGTTGTCAGTGCTGCTCCCATCCACATCCTCTCGAGCCATCTTTGATCCAGTGATGGAAAGGCGGGCGGGGTAAAGGGCTTGTTGTCTGCCTTAACCACTGTTATTATAGCAGAACAGGCAAGTAATTGCTACGATTCCAGTGCATGTGAGGTAATGTTTAAAAAAAAAACAGTTAACTAAGTGGAAGAAGAAAGGGGAAGATAAGATATAAGAGAGACTGGTGGATAAAATAGGAAGGGTGGACAGAGATTTGGAAGAAATGTCTGCAGTTTCTATTCTTTTGTAGATTTTGTAGATTGCTTTATGTTTTCCCCGGCCTCTCTTAAGTCAGTTGGTGGAGCTACTGGGCCTTGAACGTGGTGAAATTTCAAATTTTGTTTTTTTTTATGACGCAAAATGAAAGTTTAGGGGATTTTTCAGAGATGTGTGATGACTTTGTTCATCTGGATTTTTCATGTAAGCCTTTAAAGTAGCAATTATTGAGTTTCAGCTGCTGAGAAGAAGCTGTAAACAAATCTTTACAACACTATAAAAAGTTGTTTTTGTGTATTGAACAACAACATCCAGAAGACATGTACATTTCTTTTCATTTAGAGGTGTTTTGGCCACTTTATATACATGTAATAGTAACTCTCCTCAACACTACATGAACTCCAACGTGAACTCCTGAACTTTTTGTACTTGTGGGAAAACCACATATTTTGCTAAGCTGAATAAAAGACGTAAATACACATTTGCCCTTTCTTCAAATGTCAATGCACAGTTACTTTTCATTTAATGAACATTAAGATTGTAATAAAATCAAGCGGTGATTGTGACATTTTCATCCAGAGCACTTCCAGTACTGATATGTTTGGCTGAATTGCTACAGCAGAAAGGTTGAGGTCGAGCCTTTTGCCTTTTGCTTCTTTCCTCTGTCACTGTATTCGAGCCAATAACAAACAACAAAAAAAACATATTGGCTATTCCACAAATTCAGGCTTGACCAGAGACACTGCAGTTACACACTAGGGTTTGACCTGTTCTTGTTGGGATATCTTCCAATTCCAAACACAACATGTTTAGGAGTCAGGGTTTGCTGAAGCTTGTGGTGAATCACTGTGCTGTTCTTGACAGACAGCGGGACATTTGCTGATACAACACATGTTCTTCCTCTGATCTGTGGAGCGTTTCCTCTGCAGACGCACCTCTGGTGATCGTGGTCAAAGAGCACAGTTTTAACTTCTTATCCGTGTTTCTGAAGCACCTCTGACTTATCTGAATGTTGCTTTGTAAGGATTGAGACAGGTCACAGACGAGGTGTCTTTCTGCTGTAAACCCTGCTGACGGATCAAAACTGCACAGGTGAACAGTTCACCCACCGCTCCTGTGTCAGCTAATCCATCCTGCATCTCCAGTGCAGTCATGTGGAGGTTGTGCTTTCGCCTTCCTGTCCTGCAGAAAATCAGTTCCATTTGATGGGCTCCTCTTGGCCTTAGTCTGATCACTGCATTTAAAGAAGTCGTGTCCCCAGTGTTAACACAGACAGGTGACAACCATTTCCATGACATCGGTTATTCAGGATCACCAGTGCTGGTTCCTGTGAAGCAAGGTGAGACCTCAGGAACAGTCAGCCAGCGATATGCAGGCTGGCTGCTAGCCGAGTGTGACCAAACAAACTCTGAAACTTCGATACAACACGCCACACACTGCCAACTATATACTGTACCTTTAGTCGAGTGCGAGTAAAACAATATCTTGCTGCTCACCTCCAACCTGCATCTTATCAGTCTGCTTTTTATTTGCCTCTTTTGCCTCCTGCACACACACATACACACAGCCAGGCCTCAGCTCATACCCCTTTCACACTGGCCAAAAACCCGCTAACAATCGGCATTTGGTGGCAGTGTGAAACACTGGCCTCAGCGGGTCAAACGTCGGCAAGCACGCGGGTTAAAATCGAATCGGCCGGGTCGGCTTGCAGTGGGAAAGCCAGACCCGGGTCATAATTAAACACGTTGAGTGTTACGTGCGCCACGTCATCGCGCCGGTCTCGTCTCATAGCACGTACCGAGCATCCGAGACTGGGATTAAAAGATCAAACAACACTGACCGAAAACAATTGAAACAAAAGAAAAGAAACTACAGTGTGTTTAACTCATAGATAAGGGTTTAACTGACGTGTACAGTCATATGGCCGTGGCGGACACGCTCTCCTCCGCGGTCCAGGTGCTCTGTAGGCCGGCCAAACGCCGCGTCTGCCTCGGCCGACAGACCTCCGCTGCAGGCGGCTGTGGCATGACCCAAGGGCATGACAGTGCTTCTCGCACCGCGGATGAGAGCGGGGCAACAACATGGCTGCTCTGTCTGATCCCCCCGCGGGGGGTCAGACTCGGCTTATTGTGGTCAATGTGAAAGGGGCCAAATGCCGATTGTTAGCGGGTCGACCCGCATTTAAAAAACCCGCGTCGACCCGCTAATTTCAGTGTGAAAAGGGCTTCAGTCAGATGAATCCTGCCTCCACATAATTAAACACAGTGAAGTATGAGCTTGAGCCTGTATCGATGGATCACTCTGTCAATTTTCTGAGTACAGTACAGCTGCTACTCTCGGGTCCAAAATGAGCCAATTAAGGCCAAACAATTTAATTATATGTTTTACAAGTACTAAGGGTGCTCAAACTTGTCTATATGCCACAAACACGGTTAGATTTGCTCATATGTTCAAGTTTGTGAAGTGAAAACTACTAACAGTGTGTTGGCATTTTAAAGAAAGGCCACCTCTGTTATATCTGGCTGAAACAGCAGGGGCTGGATTTACTTTTCACTTTAAAAACTTGCAAAACATATAATTTCCCAGTCTTTTTCAAACTTTTGCAAACAACTGTATTTCGCTCTTGAGCTGCAAAATGTGCAGTGTTTATTTCTTTTCTTTTTTTTTTTCTCTTAATGTTTCATGCTGGATAGCTCTTTCTATAGCTGCTGATGGAGACGGTGATTTGCCAAAACAATGAGCTGAAAGACGCTAAAACATCCTGAAACATGTGAGTTTGTCCTTTTTAACAAATGATTTAACTTTATTTCCTTGTGGAAAATTAAAGGAGTGGCTGTGGCTTTGAATTAAATTTTAAATATCTTTTCTGTCCTCGAGCCTGATGTCTCAGAGTGCCCTTATTTTAATAATGTCGTATAAAAGCCTCCCAGTGGCTCCTTATCTCCTGCTTCCTGCCCTTTTGTCTTGCAAAGTGGCTTAATTGTTGTCTGTGTGATCTGGTCAGGTTTGTGCTGCCTGCTACCCCTCATTTATCTCATTCACAGAATTAACACATTAAAACAGCATCCTGCAGCTACATTTGTTGTTCAAAGACCCATTAGCCGCTCACTTAGCATTAGCTTCTCAGCACCAACAGTGACACACATGCTACCTCACAAAGGGAAACGAGACGGTGCAGTGACTCAGCCTTTTAATGTGGTCTGTAGTTAACAGGAGTGGAGGTAATGAGTTATATTCACTCTGGAGCATTTTACTGAATCAGTAATTTCACTGTTACTCACTCTAACAAGCAGAGATGTTGAATGGAGACTTTGGAGGACTTTCAGGTGCACAAGACTCGGTGATGTTTGAACGCTGTGTGCAGCATCATTTTGAACCTGAATACTCTGTTGATTACATTAGGTTACATTACAGTCGCTCCGTCGGGAATGAAAATGTGGCAAACAGTAGAGAATAAGTAATTATAAAGACAAAAATATCAATAAATATTATCAAAATTTGAAAAAAAAAAACTATTATATGAAGTGTGTGTAAAGATAAGTACCACTGCTATTGGGAAGTGACAGTTTAACTACATACAACTGTGCTGCTTCACAATGTTTTGTCTGTTTGTCAGTAGCAATCGCTGGAGTTTGTTGTTTGCATTTTCTACTGCTTTACTCCACTGTTGATTCTGTTAGAGGTGTCAACTGTTTGATTTATGTAGCTTGATATTACTACACGAAGTCTTATAGGACGCCGACTGTGGCGCCCTGTTGTTTGTATTATTCTGCCCCATTTATAGCAATGAAGGTAGATGAAATAACACAAATAACATTCTCTGTGTACAGTAATTCAATACATCTGCCGTAACGATCATACAGATGAATCAATAGCTTTCTACAACAATTTTAATAAAAACTGAAATAGACTCTAGAGTTTTATTAGACTGTATTAGCTTTACCAAGATGTTCCCAATAAACAGAGTGTATATGAATAATCATCAGTGGGATACACAGACTGCAAAGTGCCTGAACTTCACTGGTTGCTTTTCGGTGCAGTTCTCATCTCACTCACAAATATATGGAATAAAATACCAATATATGTAGTGTATTTGCTTGCTTGTCTGTAGGGCTTCGCGATAAAAGCAAAATGTCTAATGTCCAATGTGCGATGACACTGTTCAATATTGTGATGATATGGCGTTTTGAAACTTTGCACCAGTGAATTCGGCTACAGTGTTTACAATCAGTAGTTTTATGAAATGAAATTCACAGAAAGTCTTCTTTTTAGTTGTGATTATGTTGATTATTTTTTGCAAACAGACTTTTCAATATACTGTAGAGCATAATAGCTTTTGATTTTGCTGGTAAAAAGAACAAAATTTCAATTTCAAATTTATGTACATTTTGGTCTTGACATTTGCAAAAATTTGACTATTTTCTTTCAAAATGCACGTCATGAATTCATCCCTTCCAATATAATTAAATGAAAACAAACACATGACACTGTACAATCTCTACTGTGCCAACAAAATCCTCAAATCTTCCATGGAAGTGAATTTCAGTAATGTGTGTTCATACTTGACGTGTAAATTGAAGGATTTCCATCATCATCATCATCTTCATCAATCCCCACCAGATGTCCCAAGCTGACATTTCCACAAACTTCTTCATCTACTCCACATAGGCATATCTCAGAGCAACATGCAATAGATCTTAGTACAGCTGCATTATATGGTATGTGTAATGGTGGCTGGGACTGGGGGATCCCAGGTTGTGACTGGCACCACTTGACCCCCCTCTACCTCCCATTCATACCCTGTTGGCAGAGGGTAACTGTGGGTTATTATGTATGTGATCGTAATTCCATACCATTTCCTTGAAATGTGCACAGGCAATGGCTTCATGTAAGGCTCCTAAAGTTGGTGGCAGTTTCTCAGCAACTGTTTCTTGGAGAATAATCTCCACCTGAGATCACAGACAAGACATGGTACCATGCTCGTACAGCTGACAGACAAACTTTCAATACTATGTCAGGACTCAACTTTTTTGTACTTTTTGTAGTCCCCAGAACAGCAAACAGTTATTGCCTACAGCTCATCTTTCCCTTGCCAGCAAGCCAGCCCCCTACCAAGAGCATGGCCTACTAGCTCCAGTGAGATTCTCAGTTCTTGTTAACCCACACCAGTGATGAAGTTAGTGTCCTTGCATATTTCACTGATGGTACCCCCATCTGCTTTTGTAACAGTAAAGTTTGCTTGAACTGCTTTTTAAGTCATGTTACTTCTGCTTGGATAAAATTCCTTTCGAGTGAGAGTATTTTTACTTTTCCAATGTTAGAAGTTGATCATGAAACCAGCTGCTTGGGATCAGTGAATCAGAGAGGTAGAGAAAACTCCTCTCCTATCTGGATGAAGACATGGCGCCTGTCAGAGTGACGCCCTTGTGATATTTTCAGAATGACATGAACAAGTTATGTCTCTTCTTTTCTACTCATGGCACACTGTTATTGCACACTTGGACATCGCTTACATAAGACTCAGTAGCCTTTATTTAGCCGGAGAAGGCTCTCATTTGAGGTGCAGCATAAATGATGCAGGGCTCTGAATGACGCACGTAGACACAAAAGCGGTGGAAAGGTTTCCCACCGCAGCCACTTTGGGCATAAACAGTCGCCACCATGCTGGTAACACGACTGAGTCACAGACCGTACCGCATGTATGACGTCTGCACCTCTCTACTTAAAAAAAGAAAAAGAAACTGTGGCTCAAGTCTCCTCCCAGGAGCGAGCACATTGAAGTAAGCTCTCATTTTAGAGGCTTGGGTACATAATTCAAGAATCAGACATTCAAGCATAAAAGCAGAGCTCAGAGAAATGTACCCTCGCTTGTGTGTGTGTTTTTTATTTATTTCTTAAAGTCCCTCACTGAGTTAAACATTGATGCTCCTCCAACACTGAAAAGACAAACAGTCCTGCAGACACATGAGGGTGTGGTATCCACTTCCACAACCAACGACCACAGAACGTTCTGGAAACTGCTGACTGTCTGTTCCCGGCTGCAACCACGCTGCCATGCAGAACCATCATTTACCAACAAGACGGTGCGCCTTGTGCACCAGCTAACCCTAATACTTACTCCCACGCATGCTGACAGCGCTATTATCATCTCAAAATTACAGTACTCTTGCTGCTCCTCACTCACTGTGTAATAACAACTGGCAACACCAGCCTCCAAATTCTCTCTCTGTCTCTCTATGTTTCTCTATCTCTGACTCCTCCTGGCCCTGAGACGCATCTGCTACGAATCAACAACAGCAAGAGAAAGAAGGACGTGGTATTCATCAGAAAGCATCCCTGGCTCTGATTGATATGCACCAAATGTCTTCATATAGGCTGCTGCTACTACTATTGCTGCTACACCGGAGGGGGTGGGGTGGTGGTGGGGGGGCAGGCAGGCAGGCACAGAGCTACAGCTCAGAGGCACAGATGAAAAGCCCACAGCTCGTTCTATGATCCAGCTCCTCTGTTGAGCCTTAGGAAAACAGAACAGAGCGTCACTCTAAACTAAACAGACCTGCGGATGTGAAATTGTACATCTCATGTAAACTGACCTAATTCGCTCTGCTGCCGCTCAGGCAGCAAGGAGTCCATCCTTATTTCACACCTCCCCTGTAGCCTGAGATTTTTTTTAAAAAAAGGTTAAGAACATTGTTTCAGGAACTGACTGTATTTGACACAAGTCGTTGATCTGTGACACAAGAACGAAAATGTATCCCCCGGAGATGCAAAAGAAAGCAAAAATACAGTCATCATGGTGTTTGTGTGCAGCCGTTTATTTGGTTGTCTGCTGCTTAAAGGTCAAAAAGCTCCTGCTGAGCAAAGGGTGGAAAAAAAAAAAACGAGATGCGCGATGACCACAGCGAGCGGAGTGGAGATGTCACACGTGGCGTTGACGTAATGAATGGTTTGTTCGACTTGTTTTGAAGACGTGTGACAGCAAATTATCCCCTTTGTCCTCATCTTCATACTCATTTCATCCGGCATTTCAAACACGCACACATAAACCACTGACGCCAGATGAAACACACCCTCATGCTGCATTACCTACAGACTGACAGCCCGAGCCATGACTTAACTCATTAAATGGAGACAAAAGAGGCCTTGACAGTTTACATAAACCACAGCAGATATGTGCCCTGTAGGCCTAATCAACAACACCAAAACATCTCCTTAATTAAAAATCATTAACATGATGCATTCACTATTAACAGCACCAATTAATTACATACCGAACTAATGTCTCATAAATAATGGAGAGTGGGGTGTTAGAATGAAAGGATGGATGGATGGGATCACTGTGGCGCAAAGAGGGGGAAGAACAGATGGATGTCCCCTTCGCTCGTTTTGCTGCGTCAGTTCACGTTCAGTCTCCCGCCCAGACCACTAAACCCCGCTAATGGGGTGGTGGGGGGTAGAGGAGGGGTCTGGTGTCAGCAGTCCGGCAGTTGATAGCGACAACTTTGTTCAGGGGAACAAATGAATGTGTCTGAACCACTGCTCCTGCCATCTGTTGACTGGAGCCCACTTTCCGACAAAGTAACGACAGCGCGACAGGAGGCCCCTGGTAGGAGGTCCGGCGTCGCTAATTTCATTAATTGCGTAAAGGAGCTACAAGTGTCCACGTCCGCGCTCTTACATCTGCATGTTGTCATCGCAGAAGGCGAAAGTGATTCTGTGTCGTAGCAGCAGATGGTCAAAGATTAGCAGCAGCAGCCTGGGCCCTCCCATGTACTACAGTTAAGACTCAAGTCACACGGCTAAGCGTCAAATACCTGGTGGTCTTGGCAAAACCCAGACTGGTAGTTAGTCTGACTAAATATATACTGTTCTGAAGTTATTTCCATAATCCTCAAACATCCATCCATCCATCCACTGGACAACAAATGAGATTTTTAACATGCATAGTCTCCTGAGGATTGATCCTGCCGACTTTGGGGATTTTTTTTTAAATTATCTGGTCAACTACTGAGCAGATTTCCATTAAAGAAGCCACAGACAATACAGAAAGTTAAATTTGCACTTTGCTCGGATGTTTCCACTTATACTGTCAAATATCTCATCATCTATTGGATGGAAAGCCACCTGTCATTTCATAGATACATTCAGGGTTCACTGACCACGTCTACTAATGACTGTCTTTTACCCCATTTCCCATCATCATCACTTCAGTGATCCCCCGACTTTCATTTAGAGGATGACATTTTTCTCTGGATAAATTGCCTGTGATATCTGCAACACATGGCCATGTGCCCTAAATGATGAATTGCATGATATACGTTACAGCATGGTGATGTTAGCATTTAGCTCCTGCCTACAGCTTGACAGAGCCGTTTGCAAGACTGTATACATTCAGTCCAGCTCTAATGTAAACAAAGACCGTGGCCAGAAATGGATCTGGTTTGTATCTTTTCAAAAAATTATTATCATTACAGCTCAGTAGTATCACTTATTTATGTCTGTTATTTTGATATTATTTTATATTTGAATACAAATTGATTGTTAATCCTTATTTTCTTTTGTGCTGTACAAAAATGAAAAAGAATAATTCACGTGTGGAATAATATGTAAACCGGAAAAAATGTACATCACGTGGCTTAAACTTAATATTTGTGAATCCATATTGTTATAGGAGTCTTTAAGGATATACCATCAGTACAGTGATATCTGCTGTTAAACAACCTTCTGGATTCTGGAGTCATTATTTTTCAAAAAGCAGACACTTAAGATTTACTTTCAGAGAGACTGAAAAAAAAAATAAAAAAAAAATCTGCTCCATGAATTATAAAAGGCAGCCATGTCTACTACAGATATACACCCATTTTTTAATGAGCAAAGGATCCCTTGCACCAGCTCCCTCCTCCCCTCTGTTCTCACACACACTAGATGTGTTTTCTCTCTTATTCCCCTCTTTGTTTCTTCGCTCTCCTCCCTCGCTCGTACCCTACTTCTTCTCAATAGCAGCAAAAATGAGAAACACCACGATTTCATATCTTTGGGTATATCTTTTTAAAAAGAAAATAGCTCCCAAGGCTCTCTTCTGAGTTGAAAGAGATTCGTTTGATATACGGCAGGACAATTTCATGCCCAATTCATTTATTCCCTCGGTATTTTAATTGTGAACTATTTCCAGAGCCACTGTAAATGTTCTACCATCTAATATGGTGGTGGTACCGATTCTTTTCAAAGTTGGGTGTCTTGAAACTTCATGCTCTGTAAGTGACTTTATTACACACACTTAATCACAGCTGTCCAATTTACTCTTTTCTTACTGAACAACGAAATATATAAACCCTTCTGTGGTTTGGAAAACCCCGGTCCCACATGAGCTAATGAGCCTCAGAGAGACTTATGCTCTGTCAGTTTGCTGCTCTTTGTCCTACAGAGTCCAAACTATACATCATTTTGTTGTATTTTGGCATCAGTCTTCTCCATGTACCATTGACCTTAAACTTTCAGGTGTGAAAATAAAAGCAAACATTACAGACCGCTTTCCTCCATCCACCAATCAAAGCGCAGAGCTGTCACCTAACTCCATAACTGCCAGTTTGCTCCACACTAAACTTATTATCCCATGATCCATCAGTGGTAGTTGCAGGCTGTGAATTGTCCACCGCAAACCACATCTGCCTCCAGAACAGTGCTGCAATAAAACAAAGTCAGGCTCTATCTGTGGCCCTGGCTTCAAAATAAAGCTGCACTGAGTGTAAATACAAAGCGACTTCTGTTTTTATTGGGTCTGAAGTCAGATTTAGCCGTTTTGCAGAAGACAAAGCAGGAAAAAAGGAATGATGCCACAAGACCAAAATACACGGCACTCTGAAAAGGCAACAGATAGGCTGTGTTGTAGATGAAACAAAACATGTTGCTATGTAGTTGCTCTGAAACCAAAGCTGGCGTAGAGCAGCATGCACATGGGGCATTTAAGGGCATGATCATCATGCCAAGGAATTAATATTATCTTCTTATGCATATATTTGGAGCTTATTTTCCAGTTATGACAAAAAGAAAATGGGGAGAGATGACATACAGCCAGATCCTTAGGTCTTCTTGTTTGTTTGTTTTTTAAAGCAACAATGTTGGATTACATGATGCACATGTCTAGGTCACTGCAATGCCCCAAGAATTACACCTGCTTTAAGGGTAATAAAATAATTCATACAAAATCCAAATGTTCCCAGAGAACAAAATGTGGATTCAAAAGATTAACTACACATACCTGCCAGGCTCTGTACAAACTCTACAGTATATGACCAGGGGGCTTTGGAGGGAAGAGCTGAAATCAAATAAGCTGCAATGTTATAGTTTCCAGAAGGAAACAGACACATTACTGTACCTCAGCTGTGGGCGATATTTTGAGATAAGGTGATATTGTGCCCAGAATTTATAACAACTACATCATAAGTACCTGCTATTGATCAGTAGTCAAACTGCAGTTCCTCTAACAGCCACTAGAGGCTGGTTTCAAAAATGAGTCAGTCCCTATAGTTTACAGCAGAAACAAACATGTTTACAACCTGATGCAAAAGAATAAAAAATGAAATAAATAAATGGCCTGTTTACATTCTATTAAGGCTTAAAGTTATGAATTATTGAGCGCATGGCCAACTTGAGTGACAGGTGGGTGAGTGTGTGCTTTTGGAGGCAGAGCCCTCGACTCTAAGACTCCTCTTCAGTTTGGGTTTGTGGAGCAGACGCCCTCTCTGCATTTAAGATCAGACTTTAGACTATGCTCTTTGATAAGGCTTATAGCTGGAGCTGACTCAGGTGAGTGCTGAACCGTGCCTGTGTTATGCTACTATAGAACTAGACGACTGCCAGGGAATTCCCATGATGCATTGCACTCTCTCTTTGTATTTATACCGCTCGACTTCATGTCATTAACTTGTATTCTTGTTTCACTCCTGTAGGCTGTGATTCTCCTGTGTCTCTCACCACAGTCAATGCTAAGGAGCAGTATTTTAAAGGGATAGTTCAACATTTTTGAAGATATTGAGATAATAACAGAACTTTAGGAGATGGAGTTGTTTTAGAGAGTGACAGAGACTGCTTGCCGAAAAACTGCCCTCGACAGGAAGGCGCATCAGCAGTTTTGCATGAATTTACCTTGACAACAACTCTGTCTGGTAACGTTCTGTTATTATCTCATAGCGTGGTGAATATGCAGGTCTCAACTTGTCCATGAGAGCGTTTTGGAGTTGTTGGATTGTGTATTTGATGAGTTTGATGAGGAAAAAAAAGAAAAAGAAATCCCATTAGCCTCCATAGCGTAGCTCTGAACAGCTCATGGCTCTGCTCTGCCGTTCTAAAAATAGCTTGCACCGACAAATAAAGGTAACAAACCTACTGCTATGACTATATGGATTATGGCAATGCGTCAATTTGCCAAAATGTTGCACTATCCCTTTAAGATAATACCTAGATATTTTGTCAATGTGATGAAGGATGTTGATTTTTTTTTGTCTTTTTAATTTACAAGACTAAAAAAACAAAAAAAGTTAGTTATTGTATCGATAAATGGTATTTCAACAAGGATTTCCAGGTATCTCATTCACATCACAATAGTATCTACATCAGTTCAACAATGCAAAATTAAATACACTTTGTCAGTACTGCCACTGCAAATTACAGTAATAGCTTTCCTGCTGTGTCTCTGGACTAATACTTCCTCAGGTTGTTCTAATGCATTCAAGTATCTAATGACATCAGCCTGTTTTTTATGTTTGGCAAAGTAAGTGACGTCAGGTGATCAAAAGATGCAGCAGCCCAGTTTCCCATCTACAGAGAGGTACTGTATTCATCAGGATATTGCCATTGTGCGTATGCAACACTGATGGACTTGTTTGCCAGAATGCAGCACAAAGAAACTGTCTTGTCAAAAACACTGAGCATGTGCAGGCGCATTCAGTGTCCATGCTGGCACTGAGCCTCTCAAATCAGAAAAGCCTTGTTAAATCCATGCTTTGCAGGAATTGTACCATAATAGGACACCTCTTATCCCTGCTAAACAAGGACACAGGTTCAGTAACAGCAGCATGTATACACTGCTTGTGTGATATTAATGTAGTGAACTATCAGGTTTTAATTAAAAGATAAACACAGCAGGGGTTTAACAAGAGGCTTAATTTCACTAACAGATTCGTGTACACCTGCTCCTCCAGGATGCTGGGGGATGGATTAGTCTTTGATTTGATTCTGTGGGTGATGTGGCAAAGCAAAGAGGGTCATTACAACAAACGCCTTGAACTACAAACCTCACCGGCTCCAAAGGGGGCTCAGCATTTACTTCTTAATACGCTGGGGGAAGCTAAAACAACAGGTGGAGTTGTTGAAAAGCGTTTCAGGTGCAAATTATCTAACAAAAATAACACTTGTCCAGGCTCAGACTCAAGTCCACTCAGCTTGATAAATAATAACTGTGTCAGTTCTCTAAAGAGGCGGCAAGTGAGCAATCCTGCCACAACAGCTGACTCAGCTTCTGTTATAAATAAGAAATTTAAAAAAAATGACAGTGAAAACAGATTTAAATTTAATATTTGACTGATTAGAGGTAATAAAATACAATATAATATATTATAAAGTAACCTAACCTTACATAATGATCAAGTTTGGCCTGGATTTAAAGGAACTATGCAATATTTTCACCTTAATTAAACAGCTTCGGAGTAATTTAGATGGTTAAATGACTTGATGACAGGGAGAATGGAGGCTCTCTGCCTTATACCCGGCGTTTCTTGGCCAAAAACCAACCAAGATCAGGGCCTCTGACCCGGTGTCCCAGATCCCATCTCGTGAGAAACATGGACTGCTTTACGGCACAACGACACAGGATTTAACGTTATCCACTTCAGTGGATTGCCATCTTGTCGGATTTGTTGAAAACAGTGAAAATGTTCACTCCGAAACTTGTAGGGGGAGCTCTGTAGAGAAAAAAGTAGAGGAGCAGAAACAACAACTAAAGTTATAACGACACAATTGTATCGACTCACTACTGTATGCATTAATTGTAGCCTATATATAAGAAGAATTGGCATTCAAAGGAGTTTTTCCATTCTAAACCATTTCTTGCTTTCTCAATCATAACCCTTGAAAACAGCCCTCCCACATCGAATTAGCTTCTACATTTAAAAGTCCTTGTCTATAAGTGCCTGTTCTTTCAGCCAAGTTATTCTTCAGTGACATAAGTGGTTTCTTCTGGAGGTTCAATCATTTCAAAGGAACCTTGGTCGCTTTATAAATGATCTTTGCTGCCATACTCTAGGAAGTGAAAAATGAAGGTTAATAGCCTTCATTTTATCCCTTGACAATAACTATTTTTGACTTGGCTATAGAATAATCTGTTAATCACAGTGTATTAATTCATATGAAGTGAAAGATACCCATCTACTCCAGTCTGTTTAATTCAGCAATAACTTTTGTGTTACAGTTGGAAATACAACCACAAACATATTATTGAATGACAAAATTGGAGAAAACACATCTATTTGCTTTGTTTCTGAGAGTCAGAGTAAATAATCGAATCAATCTCAAGTGTGTGGTTTTGGAATTTGTTCAAGCTAACTTCAACATAAGACTAGAAACAGAGGGGAAACAACAACAAGTGTGGCTGAAGAAAATATCCCTTCCTCCACAACTACAGCGCACCAATTTATACATTTTATCTTCTTTGTTTAATCCGAGCACTCACACACACTCAGACAAAACAATGTTTTTATGGGGAATTAGGCACTGGAACCGCTTCTAGCACAGCCACAGTCAGGCTGCCAGCACTGGCGCCGTTATTGCCTTCCACCAAAACCAAAAAACCTGTGCTCACTGACTGTGTATATGGCAATCAACTCCACAACCAGAGAGGCTGCACACAAGTGCCGGGCAGATGGATAAACTGTTGTTTGTTGGGAAATAGCTACAGCATGCAGCTCTCTTTAAAAACCACAAACCGTAATGTGATGCAAGTGAGATACAACGTGCTAATTAGAGTTTTTTTTTTCTTTTTGAGGTGTTTGTAAACCTGCCTTTGAATTTTGTAAAGTGCCAATCTCGCCTGCCTCCAATCTTTATGCAAATTTAGGCTAAACACTTGACACTTTGATTTGATTAGCTCCATACTTAACAAACAGGCTTGAGAGTGGTTATTGATCTTCTCATCTAAACTGTTGGGAAGAAGAAGGCAAGTCAGCGTATAGTGCAAACTCTGGCTGAAGCAGATATTTCATATGTGACCTGCTCCATCATTTTGAGTCACATTGACCCAAATTTCAAAGTCGAGATTTTGGTATCAATGGAAAGATTAGAAAATAAGCTTTAAAATGAAACCCTAGCCAAAGTAATACATTTTATAGTTTTTGAGATATGGCCATTTGAATTACGATCTCCTCCTCTCTTATTCTGTTCTAAAACCTGAGAAAATTCCATTCAAAGTTTTTGCCTGTGACTCTGGCGTCTGTTCCTGTACCACGTGATTACACGCACCATATACGGTCCCTTGTTGTCATCGATGCACCATTCAATGACCCTCGGAAAGCAGAGAATCTCATAATTCAGATGCTGTTTACAGCTCGTCTCTATCATAAACGGTTCAGAAGTTGTGATGTTTTGTTGATGTTTTGTAAAATATGTGCAAGCGTTGTGTTGACCGCGACGTTCGGTTTAGCATTTAAGCTACGTTCGATTTAGCATCGTTGCTACGTTCTGTTTAGCATCGGCGCTAGCTCTGTTAGCGTCGATGCTACTCGGTTTAGCATCTGTTTCTGTAGCCGTCCCTGCTTATCATAGAGGCACCATTCAATGACCGTCGGAAAGCGGAGAATGCAGCGAATCAGCTGCAGTTTACAGCTCGTCTCTATCACGAACGGTTCAGAAGATATTTCATGTTTTGCAACGATGCAACGCTCATCTTCAGAGGGTTTAAGTAGCAAGTCAACTTTAATCATCATTTACTGGCCTTTTCTCAATTATCTGGACTGTGAAACTTTGGGAGATTGTTTTTGAATGTCATAGCTTTGAAATGAGGGTAAAAAAAAAATATTGATTTTCTATGGGTTTACCACGTTATCAGCTGATTATCTAAAAATAGAACGTTGCGACATCCGACTCATTTTGATAGAGCGCGTCACATATGTTACTGCTTCCTGCTGTGTGTGTGTAAATTGTTTATGCAGGTTAAGGCACATGACCCAGCTCCTGAATGGAAATGAGTGAATATCCCTCTCCCTTTTTGATGAGGGTGTGCTGTTTCCAAACAAAAAGAAGATGCCAGCAGTTCTTGCCTTTATTACATCCACACAAGGCAAATATTTTTAAGTTTATAGCCTCCTTAAAAATACCTCGGCATCTCAGTTGATGAAAGTATTTCATATTCATATTGGACATTTTATTGAAGAAATAAAAATAAGAATAGGCTTCGTCTTTTGGAGCAAATTGTGGTTTTCATTCAATAACATTTTGGCCCTTTGAATATGCTAATGTGAAGTCATCCAGTTTGATCGCATTCAGGGAATGTAAACTAATTTTAAGGACAATCTATACTGTATATATAAATATGTAAGCCTTGTGCCTCAATGAGATTACCTGTATAAATAAAGGTTAATATGAAAAAAAACAACTTATTATAGCATGTATTTCTTAAATAATGAGCCCTTCCTTGTGTTCCTCTGTATCACGCTCTGCACACTTTAACACAATCCTGTGAACGGCCAATGATGCTTTCTCTTTCTTGCTTTCTCATTTCAAATCACGGTAGAGCTCAGTTGTCATAAGGCTTGTTATTTTCCAAATGTGCAGGATCCTCGCCATGTTTACCATTCACCGGTGATCATCCAATCACTCCTTGCCGCTGCGGCTTGTGTTACGCTCCCCCCTTCTGACATCAGAGGTGGACACACCAGCAAAACAACTCTGCACAAACAATCCACAGCAATCAATAGTCAACACAAACACATAACAGCGGCGTTCTCCTGTAGCCTCTATCTATTGCTACTAAGCACCAAGCGGCTAAATAACCTTTTAGTGGGCCCAGGCAGGCGAGACAGATGACTCTCCTAAATGAGGCTTCTGCTGACGCTGGGCTCTAAATCAATGGTGGTGGCAGGCGTCGAAATGAAGCCCCTGCAGCATGTGCTCACAGTTTCCTTTGAGAGAGTTGGAAGAGTCGGCTATATACCTCCCCACACATGTTAATATTTTATCATTGCCACACTCATTCACCGGCTCCTATGAGAAAATGCTGTTGCTACGAGCAAAATTACGATCGAATCCAGAGCAGGATCTTCTACAATCAATCACATCTGACTTTGACTCACAGAACCTGATATGAGAAAGGATAGAGGTTTATTTTCAGTTGTTTGTTTCACAGCACATAGTCTTTTTTTTTTGTATTTGTTTCTGGGATTCCAATTAGCATCAGGTACAGCAGTTTCTCATCCTCACTGAGGCTATAAATACACCAAAATTACATGTGGGGAAACATCTGAAAACAAAATAAAACTGGACAGGAGGAGGTATATCAATGTAAAAATGTTCCTTAGATGATATTTATATCACTTTGCAGTTCATATGTAGAATTCATGGTAAAAGAGATATTGTAAAATATCTGAAATGTGAAAGGCACCGTGTGCTCAAATGTAAACTCATAGAACAGAATAACATTGAACACTTTCATGTTATATTATTCCTTTAACATGTACTGGTTTACATTTCACATGTGAAATGTCTGAAACTTACATGTTCTCACATGCACTCATCAAATTTGAAATTACAAACATTTTAGCTTTATATAGGATTTACTACAGTATATGCTTCATATGCTCAAGTCTGAAGTCAACTCCAAAGAGAAAATTTCCAGAATTGAGACTCTGTTCTGTTCATTTGTTTGATTTGAGACTGAATATTAGTTTGTGACCTCGGAGACATGAGTTAACAGACTCATTGATTGACAGATTGAAAAGTGAATCTCAATTTCTTGGCCAGGATTTACTAAAAGTCCTAAGTTTTCCTGAAACTGAGAAACTCATTTGCTGACTTGGCCTTGCATAGCATCTTTTTTCTTTTGTAACTTTGTACTTGATCCTTCTTAACCTTCATAGTGAGATTTAGTTTTTCTTGTTGGTGCATTAATGCTTCACATTTGTCAGAGAGAACTTGATATGAAATCGTCTAGTTAGGTAACAAGACTACAGAGAGACAAGTCTCGTCAGTGTTTATATGTCCTCTTTATTGGCTGCTGATCAAAACGCAGATGACTTAGCACCTGTGATGATGATGTAACTGTGTTAGATCAGAGGGCACATAGGAATAACACCTCCTGCTAATGCTTATTCATGTGTGTGTGCCGAGAGTGATCAAAGCATCCAAGGATTTTTATTCTTTTATCTATTCTATTTAATAGATTCAACTTTTTTATTTTATTTTATGTATATTTAACAAGTAAATCTGTGGCTGCAGAAAATCACACAGAAAAGGAATAATGATGTGTATATGCAGCATAATGTGTGCTGTTTGTGAGCATATGTCTTATGTCTCTATAATAATTGGCCTAGTCAACAAATTATTTGTCACAATTTGTTATCATTTGATGTTTTGCATGCTGGGATAGACACAGGGCCTAACCTGCTATGTAAGAGCTTTTATTGAGATGCAAATGTTGTCTCAGGGATTTTAGCTCCTAGTCAATGGTTCATTGTGTATCCTGGGCTTCCTGGTGCTCTGCAAATTTATGATGTTATTTGTGATTCAAATATCCACCAGGGCGTTGAGTACATGCAAGTCTTTTGTGCATATTTGATCTGAAACTTTGGGTGGAATATCTGTTTTTTTTTTCTTCTTTTTTTTATTGTTTGTTTTGTTTTATGAAGCTCTTTTCCCACCAGACAAAGTTGTTTGATGTGGCCGTTCTCCTCCGGCATACTCCATGAACTCGGGATGATGGCGAGTTACAGAATCTAATTTGGTATTAAGAAAATAATGAACACTTTGAAAAACGATCATTAATACATAATGAAGAATTTTCCAAATAGAGAAAGCAATGGTGTGTTAATAATATGGAAGCAATTTCATATATGACAGGTGGAAAATGACCTTGAGATAATGGTCCATCTCAGACGAATAGTAGTGTGTCTATCTCTACGCTGTGCTATGACAACAGTAAAACTGATATTGCGGATGTTTGGAAGGTGACATCTTGTTCTTTTATCTTTAAAGATACAACAGCATTTTAGTGATGATTACACTAAATAAATTAAGCCAATTAGCTTGTTCTCAACAAAAGTAAATTAGTATTACTTCTAAGGCCAAGAGGCACATCTCAATTTGTGGCTTTACAAACTGGGTTCACAATATTAAGTCCAATAAAAAAAAACAGTTATTAACATAAATGGGCAATAAAAGTTGTGTAGCAGTTGTGGTATATCCACACTGTGTAGCTGTTTCTGACAATGTAGTCCAACATTAGCAGCTATGTCCTGCTGTTTATTGGATTTGGGAAAGTTTACACCCCAGCAGTTGAAGCTAAACTCATTATCTGAAATAGCATACGTTTGGCATTTTTATTTTTCGCTCATAAAGTGAAAGCACAAACTCATTTCTGTTGTGCTTGTCCAAGCTAAGCATCTTACCCACGACAAGTCACTATGAAATAATAATCTGATATTAAGTTATTCTATTTCATATTAAATCTACTCAAACTATGGCAACAATGTAAGAACAACACTGCTTATTTAGTTCCCTGACTCCTACATAGATCAGCAGCTGGTTAGTAAACAAGTAAAAAGCATTAGCCTTTAACAGATTAACAGATTATATCAGATTCCAACAAAATAAATGATCACATGTTAGAAACATGTATTTTGTTTCCTTTGCTGTGATTTCATAAAAATTACACAAGATGTCTGACAGAAAGCTGCAACGACAGTGACGAAGGTGGGTGGGTTTTCCACAAACTGTCATATTTACAATTCAGATCTCTGGATGTTGGCGAGAGCCGCCCCAGAAGATCAAAGTCGAACCTGAATAAACTGGAAATCCAAAAGGCTTTCCTGTATTCAGGGAGCACCCATCCAAACTTTCCCCTCAAGACACGACGACAACGTCGAAGCAGTAGCTGCTCTTTTCATCAGCACACCTACAAGTCTCCTGTCGCTCTCAGGTGACCCACCAGCAGCAGCTCGGAGGAATCTAACATCTTCTTCAGTCTGTCTCTCTGTGTGAGTTCTGCATCAGTGTGTGCGTTGACATCTAATGCTGTTTCACTCTGGTCGACCAGTATTTAGCTTCATATTTTCCAAGTGGCTGGAAACATAATGGCCTGCACCTAAGCCACAGCAGCTAATACACCATGCTCTTCATATAATGGATGCACATTTACCACCGGCTCTCGCCTCGCTCGCCCTCTCACTCTCTCTCTCTGCTCCTTTCCTGCTCAATTCTCTCATCCCTCGCTCTGTCTCACGGACTCAAGCCTGTAATGACGCCTCACTTCAGGATGAACACGGTGCCATTTTTCATAATTACAGCCGGATGTGATTTTCATACAGCCTCCTGGTTGACATTTCTGAACATATACACGCACACACACACACTATTAGAGGCAGCATGGTGACAGAGAAAACGAACACCATTTAAAAATCTGAATGTCCTTCTGAGACTTCCGACTGCAAAGCATGGTAAAAGCAACAATTTAAGTGAAAGCATCAATCTAAAAGCTGCAAGATAAACAGGCAGACGGTTTTTAGATCCCTTTAATGCCACTCTCATGTACAGTACATCGATCAATCATGCAATCGATAAGTGAAAATCGTATACAAATGTTACAAGAATCCTTCATTTCGTACACGAGCAAACTAGGAATCGCTTCAGGCATCACCCTGATGAAGACATAGCCGTAAATGTTTGGTGAATAAAGCATGGACTGCTTGGGGGAGGGAGCTGTGTGTGACATGTTTTCATTTTGATCAACATGACAGTGCCAACCTGCTCAAAACAAAGTTAATACATGCTTTTCTGCAATGATGTTAAAATGACTTGACTGGCCTGTGCCGAGCGCAGCCCTCAACCCCATCAAACATGTTAGGGATGAACAGCCAGGCCTTCTCACCCGACATAATTGTCAAACTCACTAATGCTAATGTGGCTGAATGGGAGCCAATCCCTGCAGCCACATCATAAAATCCTATAAAAAATGACTGTTGAGGACAGTGGAGGTTCGTATAGCAGCATTTCAATACCTGCAGGCTTTAGAGTGACATGTTTAACAAGTGCAATGTTCAGGCGTCCTCTATACTTTTTACAATCACTGTGAAAATTGGTGCATTCCTCTTCTGTTTTGATGCTTTTTGAAGCCACAAAGCTTCATGGTCAGCATTCCTGTCTGAGTCTGTCAATAAGTATTTCAGCTCAGAAATGAATTAAGAAGAAATGAAACAGTTACTGGTTTCACATTAAATGACAGTAAAAAATGCCCACTTCTGAAACCGAGGTTAATAGTTTCCAGTTTCCTTGACGGTGCACAACAAGAAACATGGGTTTGTTTTTTGTCCACCTAAATTAGCAGATATCAAACTTGCTGAAAAAAGCCAATTGACCCCTTTCCCACTGCCTGTCCTGTCGCATTTCTGTTTGGACTGAGTGTAATCACATGCATTCATAGAGCTGCCAGACACTGACCTGAACTTGTAAAGCAGAACTGTCAGGTGTAGGTGTAGGTGAGCAGGGCAGGTGTGTGTCCGCTGAGAGACGTTACAACTTGTTACAGCTAATTATAATGGAACATTTGTTATTTGCTTGGTGGCTTGTTGGCCATGATATTATTATGTACAGATAAATGGGCTGCTGATATATTAGTGTTTTTTATAATAAAACTTGTTGCAAGTTATTACTTTTTCAACCTTGCTCTCAGCATAAACAGAACGGCCACAATGGTATCCATAACTGTAACAACTGTGAGACCTTGGAAACATTATTTTCAATCAAATAATCCAAGTTCAGACTTTTATGTGACAGATTTTCTGAGCTCTCAAATTTTCTCCTGTGAACAGATCTGGTTCAGGGGAAAAGGGGGATTTTATTATTGGATGGCCATCCAACATAATAAGTGTGACTCAGTGATGTGACCTCTCAGACAAACTGCAGGGGATGTCATTTCAGTGCCACATTTGTGATTGCACAGACAGGACAGAATGCCAACAACACCTGACACTAAACACAATCTGTGTGTTCCCAAGTTTCTAATAATGTGGGTCATGCATTGCCTCTACAGGTCTCTATGCTATTTCCAGGAAACATGTTCTGAAGTTTGAAACTTTGTGATGGACGAAGGACATGGAAATCTGTTCTGGCAGTTGAGACGCCATGTATCCAGTCTCCGTGGGGCTGTGTAAAGTTGATTTTCAGATGTCTTTTAATGCAGCGGGGGGAAACTTGGCTGATGACTTCTTTGGTATAGTAACTGCAACATTTTTTTTTGCTCCCGGGACAAATAACAAAACTTTTTAATAATCGCCTGCTTTAATCAGCAGAGTACTACTTTGAGTATTATGGTGTGTGACATGTATTAACCTTGAAAGAGAGATTTCATCATATTGAAAATCAAAACTCTGTCAAGTAATTGTGGGCAAAGAACAAAATGGCCTTCTACCGCACGCCCCCATCAGGCTCGGTTACCATTTCTAGTCTCTAGGTTCTGTTGTCCTACATTTCAGCTCTCAGGTTCTTTTCAGCCACGCTGAAATGTTTCTCCTCCTTGTTTTGAGGTGTAAAATGCAAAGTGATGGAGTGACAAAACACTGTCAATCAAATTGTGTTTCATGACCACTTGAGATTCTTGGCTGGTTTTGGAGTGTGAAAACATCTGAGGCGCTGAAGCCAAGGTCTCATCGAAGAGACTGCACGGCAGACCTGACTCGACTGTGAATGGGTCGCGAAATCCACTCTCTACTCGAAACTCGAGAATGGTTTCTCTAAAACGCTGGTTTGCAGTAAAGCCTCAGCCCCGTTCCCGCTCCTTCTGAATCAATGCTAAGCTTGTGAATGCGGACAGCCTATTTGTCAAGTCTTTCAATTAAGGCGCATAATGCCACTGTGTTCCTCGTCAGGAATTTGGTTTTTGAGATGTATAAATAAACGGGTAAACACTCTTATTTACCTCAGTGTTCCCAAACATAATCACCCGGCCTGGCTCCATGCTCTGTGCCCTGCATGAAATTAGCTCGCTATTGATTCCTTAAGCATCTCCACACAGTTCTCAGCATTCCAGGGCCCTAATTGGCTAAACCACAGTTTTAAATTCAAGCGACTTGACAGTTTTGCTCTTAATGTTGTCTGCAGCAGAGAGGCGGGCTGCAGTGGAACCCTGCAACGACCCTGCATCAGGCCTTTTTTTCCCCCATTTTTAATCATATTTCACATCCCCGCCCGTGACCCGACGAGCTGGAATACAGAAGCCTTGATGTGACATTTGGTGACATTTAGCACTGGAATGTGAATGACTGAGTCTTAACATTAAAAGGTCACGCCATGCGGGACAGTTTGTCCACAAGATCTGACTTACATCTACATTCCTGTGTTTGTGCACAGAGTGTTACACACTGTGTGGATTATTTCGGATCCCTCCTGCTATGTCTGATTGATTTTTGCCCTTTGAGGTATAGTAGCCTTCTGTTGTTTTAAAAGTTGATACGGTCCCTCAGTCTCCTAATAATTTCCTAGAAAGAAACTGATTCAAAGCTCCTCAAGGTGAAAGAGGTTCCTGGGGAGGATTGTGTAATTAGTTGGTAAGAGCTGGATAAACATAAGTTCGTTTACTTTTAATCCACTTGTGGCATAACCCTCTGTCAGGTCAATTCGTCTATACTGTATAATTGTAAAGTTTTCCAGATTTTAGGAACTCTACCATCCCTGTTTTCTCTGCAAATAAAGAAAAATTCTATAGCTTTTTCAAGAAATGCCTTGGATAAGTATTATTTGCAGGGCATGTAAAATAACACAAGGCAGAGTTTTGGCACCAACACTCAGACCTGAGCTGATTTGATAAGACGGTTGGAGGAATGACAGAAAAATAATCAACAACTTTTACGTCTGAGTCATTTTTCAAACAAAAAGAACAAAACAATTTCTGGTTCCAGCTTTTCAAAAGTCTTTCTTTTTGTCATGTGATATTAAATTGAATGTTTTGTAGCTTTTGCAGTTTGATTTGAACAAAGCAAACAAATTGGAGACATCACTTCGAGTTCTGAGAAAGCTTTGCTTCCAGACTTTAATGTACCGTATGTGTTTGTTAAAAAGGGATTAGCTCTAGTAGCAGGATCCTTATGGCTGCGTGGACTCATGGAGACCTCCTTCAAGAAACAGATTTTTGTCAACTTAACATGTTCTTTCCTGCTCCAACCTGCTGCAGCCACAGGTTCTACAACACCGTGCGGGGTCTGGGCCCGCCGTGGCCTCTAATTGGACAGGGACCGAGGGAGCGTTTGTGATGTGATGGCAATGACAAGAACAGCAGCGTTCAGAGCCCCGCAGCCTTTTGGGAGCTCTCGCCACGTCTTCTGACAGAATCGATGTGTGCGGCTGGCCCCCGTCGAGGCCACAGGGAGCCTAGTTCAGCAGAACTAATTACTGTTCATTTTAAAAGTTCATTTGTTCCTGGTTCACTCCCATGTTTTTTTTTTTTACACACAACTCTTTCTTTTCCACATTGCTTCGTCTAAAGAGACACCATTATTCTGAAGTGTTTCATCAAGTGTTGGCAATCAGAGAGCTCCAGACAGCTCAAATCACTGAGCTGGTTTAAAGCAGGGTCTCAGGGCAAATGACAGACATTAATTGGCTATTGAACAAGATATTCAGGACGAGGAAGATGTTATGCTGAGCTGCTTTTTTTGTGATTCAATCATATAAATATTGGAATTACCATATTTCATTACAAAGAGTGATTCCCACAGTTTGTCTGAACTATGACTCAAACAAATGACCCTGACATGTGATAACTGTTTTCACTATTCAGATATGATAGAAAAAATACAACACATCGTTTTCATAATTAAAAAAAACTGCTCAGTCATGCCATGGCCTTTGCTCTCATCAGCTCCGGCCTGACATCGTCCAGACTCAGCACCATGGACCTGACGCATTGTTTACCGGCTGACACACGCCTCAACACCAACCTGATAGATGCACATACACACACATACACATACACATACACACACACCTCTGTCTTCTTATTGGGAATCCAGGGATGAAGCCTTCAAGCTGGGCTGCACAGCTCTGAGCTGACACGAGGAGACAGGCTGTTGTAGGTAACTGAGGGGGCGTCGACCGGCTCGGTCTATGGGGAATCCGCTGCGGGAGCTCCCAGGCAGGTGGGGGGGCCTCACTGCAGTGCTCTCCTCCAGCAGGGCGGCTGATAGATTGTAGCTTGCACTGACAAGACATAAGCCAGCGGTAAGTGGTCTTCACAGGATGCTAAATATAGCAACGACAAGTCATTGATGCAGCTTTTGAGACAAATCACATCAGAAATGTACATGACAATGGCTCTATCTTTTCTTCACCTCAAGTGGCTCTTTACTCTTTATTCTAGGCAGTAAATACTTAAAGGACTGATACACTAATGTCTAGATAGAACACTTAAAGGTGACTTTGAGGTGGTATTTAACATGAGATCACTGAAGTTTCCTTTTTCTACAGTGTCTTGAAAAGCTCTGGGTTTAAAGTACAATAATCATTCTGTTACCGGCACAAGGGCAAACTGTACTGAAAGTTGTCGAACTCCGTTTTCAAATGTGTTATTTAGAAAATCAAACTGAATCTTTGTTTTTTAAAAAATAAACAGATCTTGTGGTGCATTCCTGGCTGCTGCAGAACATCTTGGTTTTCATTTTGGTGCCCATGTTAACAGGTCAGAGTAAACACACTGGATGAGGCGTTGTGCAATCTGGAGATTCGGCTTGTTGCCTATTTTTCATGTGTGAAGCATTTCTGAGCAAAAACAGGACGAAAAAACACCTGTTGATGTCAATACTCAAATCATAGCAGCCATATTACAAAACTGAAAACTTCCACTGTAGTTATCTGTGTATAGGCTGAATGTGAATATCACACAGCACTCAGAAAACATAATTGTTTTTTTGCTTTTTTATCATTAAAGCAGCTGAAATACAGAGACAGTGACATTTTAATCATGGTTTCTGTCAAAAAAATAAACAAGAAACAAAAAAACACACTCCAGTAACCTGCAAAGTCTGCAGAGAGGCAGAAAACAGCAGCAGCAGCGACGGCAGCCGCAGGCTGTGTGTTTCTGGCCCGTGTAATATCTGTAAACTGCCCCTGGATAACACTTTGGTCTTTACTAGCAGTTGCACATAGACTAGCAAGGTAGAAATGGATGGACTTGATCAGGAATAGTTCACTCAGAAAACACAAGTTTATAGGGATCGTCTCTCCAGTAACTCAAGCATCATTGTTTAGTTTACACAGTGAAAATACTACTAAAAAACTAAATATGCAATATTGGTCGGGTCACTGTTTATCCTCTCCTGGATGGGCTACTTTAAAAAAGAAAATGAATTTCAGATTATCCTCAGAAACCACTCCACCGCCGCTCACGAGGTCTGTAGAGAGGGAGCAGTATCATCAGCAGCAGACCACATACACATTGATATGACCATCCATGTTATTCTTTTAATCAAAACATTGTTCACAGTATAGTTGTTTGAGGTGCACACAATTACCTTCTGAGTAAGAATAGTTAAAGTTCTTCGGAACTCCACTAAGTTAACCCTTTTGACAGTTTTCAAAGGAGCGTGTTAAAGACTTCAGCACAAGTGTCTGAGAACAGCTACAGTACAAACCAGACATGGGGGAGTAAATAGTTTGCATGAGCTTGTGGGCAGAATAAAGAGCAACAAAAAAGCAGCTGCATGAACAGGGATGGTACTCACAACATCACAATATCAACCTTCTGACCTGGTGTCTGCACCTTCCTGACTATTTTCCACTGTGCTTTTTAATCCAAGTCCTGTGAATTCAGAGATTCAAATGAACTTTTTCCTCCTGTGAAGTTGTAGCCGCTGTATGTTCTGCCTCCTGCTGAGGCCTCGATCCTGCTGGACATGTGCTGCGCAGGCTATTTTCAGGTCGACATTGAATTTAGTTTAACTTTTTCTGTAGAACATGGGGGAAAGTCAGCGTACAGTACAGTACATCTGCCTTGCGAGAACACAGCAGCTCTCCCCGCTGGAGATACAACACCTGCACATATGGAGTAAGGTTATGACTTTGTTACAGTCTAAAGAGCATGATTGTTTATGTGATAAAACAGTTGAATTAATTGGTCTCACTTTACTTAAAAACAAAAAGGGTAACTAATGGTCAGTACTCATTACCTACTCATTTTTATATCTCACTTTTACACAAAAAGGGTAACTAATAATTAAGTATAATAACATGTAGCTTTAATATCTTCTTCTGCCTTCCACGCAGGGTTTTTTTAATACAAAGATTATGCAAGTAATCATTGGTTACTGTATATAGACATCTGCGAACTCTTTCTCATTCTCATTCACATTCAGTGCACACTACGTACAGGTGAATGCATAGCCTGCCTACGATTTCACAACCTGTCACAATCCTGTTTTTTTTTTCTTTTAAATGATCTTGTTTGCTGACATTGTGTTCCAGTGTGTTCTCGTCATCTGTCTTGTATTGTCAGTTTTCCATAGAAACAATAGTTTCAAATAAATTAACTATAATGTCATTAGGTACTGCTGCCTTCAGAAGTATATTATTGGTGAAATGTCTTAGGATGAGTTTTAGTCAGATCCATTGTGATAATAATCAAATGAAAAAAGCTCTGAAATAATATTTTGTAAACAAGGGAGAGTATTTTTCCTCCAGAGGCTTTACAGCAGCATCATATCATATCAGCAAAAGATTGTATTGGATATACTGTATATTCCAATTTGAGAGCAGCGGTACACCTCACTTATCTGCCTGAACTAGACTAACACTTTTCACATTATTGAAAACATGACTATCTCATTATCTTAAATACCAAACCGCAGCAGCAAAGAGTAAAATGCATCAATCACCTGGACTTGGTTACCATTGATTTGCTGTATTTTTTTGCCCAAATGATATTGTCACGGCAGAGACACCTTAAATTTTGAAGTAAGATGCAGCAAATAGTCCTGTGGAGTCGCCTTGTGGAATTTCAATTTCTCCTTTATGACAATGAACGATGGATCACCGAGCGAACCTAGGGCACACGCTGTGTTCATATGCAAGTCAGAGGGTATTTTAGTGCCAGTTAAATCCAATAATATTCCCAAAAACCTGGTGTAACTCGAATGAATTTACCAAATACAATGACACGAAGTACCACTCACGACTCATTGGTTGTAACAGACAATCAAACACAGTGTGGGGGTTGACTATAAAATTTTAAGTGCACATAATTTCAAAGATGGATATTAAAATGTTCCTTTGGAATCCAAAATAATCATTACTTTGGGGCTTGGATCGCATTCAAGCATATTAATATTTCACGCTTACACTGAGGCACGGCATTAACAAAATCATTTAATTCATTTATTCGGTTATCAGTTAATTCATTCTTGGCAATGCTGTTTAAATTTTCTTGCTTTATTTTCAGTTATGCCGTCTGAATTGCAAGTGGCTAATGTGCTTTAACAACTGGATAACACACTGCCTTTTATTTCCTCTGTGTGTGTGTGTGTGTGTGTGTGTGGCTGAGATCCTCAGAGTTTCTTCACAGAAGTCTCTATTTAAGGGCGACAGGGAGACGGTTAAGCTCAGGTGGGCTGAGTCCACTGTGGTTTCTGCTTAATTAATGGCATGCCATCTGCCTGTCCCCTGAGGAGGGAGACCACCAGCTGCTCAGGCTTTGATCTCACCTGTCTGTATTTCTGTCTGTCTGTCTGTCTGTCTGTGAATACGTGTCTCTGTGTGTCTGTACCTTTGAGCCTCTGCATGTACACACATAGAGAGTGTGTCAGTCCTCACCTCCTCATCGTGGAGCAGATTGAACGAGGTGACATCATGTGTTCAGTCTGGGCAGTGGTGTGGCCTTGTTTTTCTAGGATAACAATATTGTGGTCTGGTTACATTTTATTAGTGGGTCAATTTCATTATTTTCCTTAAAGCTGCTAAAATCAATATTTTACATTAACAATCATGGAACAGACTCTCCAACTGAGCTCAAGGGAGCACGGTAGTATTTTTCACTTTAGTGTTTTAGGTTCATGACCTGCAACATTATTGCCCGGCTTCCCCTTCACTGCCCTCCCTGTTTCCAGCTGCAGGGACAGATGTTTTCAGTCAAAGAGCACTATGCTCTTGCAGTTACGGACTAGCTGGTGAACGCATCTAGCAGCTAAAGAGACTGATACCTGAAAACAAAATGAGTTAAAAAGGAGAATGAATTAACAACTGAATCTCTCTACATGGACTATCAGTGTATAACCCGTCAACAACACAGAACACGTACTTCCTCCTTTGCTCTCGTCATAATCACTATGGCCACTAGAGGGTTTAGTCATTGACACTGCCTCTCACAACTACAAATTGTCATTTAACAGTTATGTAACTATACATCATAATAAGCTCTTTGAAAAACAAACAAACATTGGAGAACTTTTTCTAGTTTCCCTGACTTTCAGGACAATACAGAAAAATATACAACTTTCACAGGAACTCTCTCCTGACATACTCACTGTACTACATGGTCACCTAGAAGGACACCTGAACATTATAGACCCATATGTCACTGCTTAACTTCTCAAAATAATTCACCCTGTTGCTATAGCAGCGTTTGCTGCAGCCACACCGGGGGAGAACTTGGTCCTTGCACGAGGACACGTCAGTCTGTAATATGTGGCATTAAAGGGCCCGACCAAATACTAGCCTACACAAAAGTATGAGGATAAGCTTGTCTTTTGATCACACTGTGCATGAACTATTTCTGCTGCTGACCATCTGCCACCAGATATTACCTGATACCTTCACCACCATCTTTTACTACCTCTGTCTCCCATCCATTTAAGAGTCAGTTAATGCACAGCATCATTAGTCTCAACATCGATCTCCCTCCTCACTGCAGCAGAGGCCTGAGGACTGTCTGCTGTCACTGCTGCTGCCGCCACCACCACTGCTGCTGCTGCTGACGTGTCCCCTTTAAAAGTCAAGGTGAAGCGTCAGTGTCTTGTGTGGGAGGAGAGCACGGCGCAGATCACAATAGCTGCATCTGGAAAACCGCCTCCGACAGCGGAGGTAAAGCACGCCTCTGCTCTCTCACTTCAAATCCCACCTCCCCTGAGAAAGCTTACACAGGAAGAAAAGATTCATGCAAAAAGGTGGAGAAGAAAGAGGCGATCCAAGTTTGTCATTGAACACAGCAGAAGTCACCCTGTCCTCGTTTTTAAATTTATTTTCACTGCTGACTGAATCTTAATTTCAAAGTGGGCACCGATTCAAACCGTAAATTGCTACAGGTGCACTGCACACTGTGGGTAAAAGTAAAACTTACCCAACTTACAATACCACCATCAGGGACAGTGAGTTAGTGACTGCACATATTCTGTATGTATATTTGATCCTCTATCATATTCATTTACAGTCATTACACCTGCCAAGATGGTGTGACTCAGTAACTGATTGATCTACGTGGGTGTCATGCACTGTAGCTGTGTCAAGAAGACCACATGTGGAGAGCTCGCCTTATACACTGTGCCTAATGATTGTCTTCTTGAAGTAGCTCATACTTCTGTGTTTTACAGATTTGAAGCAAATAGAAGATGATAACTGATACAGACAATTAAATAAAATCTGTCACCATCATCCTGCTGTAAGGTAAATGTATTCCAGTAAATTACATTTCAGTCTATATTTTGCCTTGTAATTGAAAAGCGGAATATAATGAAGTTAAGACAAACTAAATATAATGACTAAGACAAAACAGGATACACACAATTAAAAGATTAAAAAGCCAACATTTAGAAACAGCTGTGAATGACAAACAGTTTGCATTAGACCAACTGTTATATGGTTTCACAGTATTATTGCACTTATCCAGGATATTACTGTATTGCACAGACCTGACCTCAAGTATTTCATTACAGGATCAATGGTTGAAAGAGAAGAAAGGAAGTGAAGGACACTACGGTTACAGTCCATGGTCAGCTAGTCAAACCTTTCACCACCAGGACCTCTCTATACACTGCACATTTTCAACACACCACTTAAAGCTCTAGCTCCGAAATTGCACTACTTTCAAGTGCTATTATAGGAACCAATCCCATGGTTTATGTGTAATCATATACTGTATCAACTTTTCTATTACTTACTATTCCTATTAGTATTCCATCTGTTTTTACAATAGTGTTCTTATCAAGTTTCCCCATGCTCTTTTCATGCACTCTGTAGCACTTGATGCATAAAAAATCTTTTTTGTGGAGCATTTTATCTTAGATAATGGTTTTCTACAAATAACGTTTATTATGATTATTATAATTATATAACACAGACAAAACAACAAAAAGGGTTTTTGTCTATATGAGCAACTGAAGTTGGTGGTTACACTTGCATAACTAAATAAAATATGTCTTTGCCTGTCCGCTATGATTTATTCTAGCCCGTTACTGTAAATGAATTATAAAGCCGCTGCAGAGAACAGAGACAGACTTTTGACATTCAAGGCAGGTTAACAGGGGCTCACTTCAAAACAGCACTCCAAAATAAAAATAAATGTCAGAACACATTGACCCCAGTCTGCCAATTTTTATGAACAAGCTTTCATCAGATCACTATAATGATTTTCTGTAATGAAATCCGTCCAGTGAAATGAATGAATTAATTTGATTTAGAATAAATATCAGAGAAATCTCTTTTCATAGATTCTGGGACAAACCCAGTGTATTGAAATAAAAGACAAAGATAGTTTGAGCTCCAGAGGTAAATTAAGGTTTTTCCTCACCTCGTGTCCTCAGGCTACATTTTGGATCTCGATGTGTATTTTCGTGATGTGCTGTATTATAGAGCGGTGTTGTTTTTGTTTTGATGGATGTGATAACATTCGATGACAGCATCTATTTTGAGGTTGTAATGTTGTATAGGAAAAAAAATAAAGAAGAGGATGCTGGCAACACATTCATTAACATGCTCTGATGCCCCTGAAGACACTGCAGGAGTTTTTGTATTATATTTTATTTGTGTGAGTTGCTGCTGTTCAAAGTGACAAGACTGTGACTTCGCCCGGTGATGGATAGTTACTAAAAGTTTCCAAATGAGTTAGTGAATCTGCGGTTCAGCATATTTATTACTCTGCAGCACCACGAACACTGGTTTTTAATCAAACTGGAGTGTGTGGAGTGTGTGGTGATGAGGTTTCCTGTGTTTCTCTATATCATCAGTCAAGTGCTTGTCACTTAGCTTCAAGCAGAACATATACACTTGGATCACTTATTTCTGATATGAAATATAGTTCTCTGCTTATTTTGATCAGGCACAGTACTGAAATTGTACTGTAATTGCTGATGTTGGCCTTGTTGAGTCTGGTGTAATACAATCTAATCCGCTGAGTTTACACAACTTCAACTTGACTCTACTCTATCGTGCAAAAGCTTCAGGGGCTAAAAACTAAAACTCTAATCAGTCTCTCAAAACCTCTGAGACTAAAGGAACACAGACTCCTGCAGTACAACCCATGGTCCGGCCTCCACAGAGACCTGGTCTCAACATCATCATGGAGTCAGACTGGGAGTCACATTAAGAGACTGTGAAGAAGAACTGTGGAAACTTCTCTGAGATACTTTGAGCTGTGCACAAGTACCAAGTGGAAGCGCTTTGAGGCCAAATGTTAATATTGATTATCTTTGCTGCACTTTCAACAGACCTAAGTTACACAAACTGTATTGAAGGAAGTGAGGAAACACTGCGGGAATCATCATAATAAATAAACTATTTTTCTTTTTCTGTTTCATTACACTTATTATTATATTACACTGTTCACCATGCTTACTGTCGTTGCATCACATCAACACGTATTTGGACAGCTGCTGCATTAACATTTATTATCCTTTTAACTGTGAGTACACTGTGTGGATAAAGGGCCAGGGAGGTGGTATCATAAAGATGAGAGATCACAAGACAATTAACTGTGCAGGAAAGAAGAAAAATGTTTTGACTAGTGTATGTTCACTATTTTCTTTTCATTTGTAATCTTCTCTCATGTCTTCATTTACAGTATTTTACTAATATTTGTGGGGGTAATCAGCCTTGATGAAGCTGTTCTCTAAACATTTTGCCTGTGATATCGAGTTTCATTTCAAGCAGTCAAAAGCCATAATCTGCTTCCAATTAATCCTTTAGCCATTACAATGTCAGACATGATGAAAATGCCCATCATGAGATCCCAGATGGCCAAGGTGACCTTCTCAGTTTGCTTGTTTTGTCCAACCAACAGTCCAAAAAGCCAATCACATTAAATTTGCATTGATGGGAAACAGAGAAAATCTGAAAATCCTCATATTTGAGAAGCTGGGACCAATTAACTGTTGACTTAGACTAGTGTATGTTCACTTTTCTTTTCATTTGTAATCTTCTTGCATGTCTTCATTTATTTTACTAATATTTGCCTTGATGGAGGCAATCATTTGGCCTGATGAATAAACAATCCGTCATCAGAACTGTTGTTCTGTAACTTTCTGTACGATACAACAACAGTATGAGTTGATGAGGCTGATCGTTTCATCACTGGTAAAAGCATACACTTCAGAAATGGGATGATATCCATATGAAGAGAGTAGAAATAATTTAAAAATAAATTGACATGCTGTGCTGACAATATCGAGCACTGACATGAGCTTCAGTGGGTAAATCAATCAGCAGAAACACAGCAAATAAAGGAAACAGGACTGACTGGAGGAGCGCAGGCCCAGGCCCTGCATACCGACAGAGTGCTGTTTGAGTGCTTTAGTTTATATATAGTTGGCAGCGTCCAGTGGGCTTTGAACAGTCTTGAAAACCGTCAAGTGGAAAACAAATCAAGTTCTGCCTCCCAGTTGAGTCGAGTTCAGTACGAGGGCACTCAGGTGTTTGGTTTTATTGGTCCTGAATCACTCGGATGTAGCAGGAATGACCTTGACTCCAGAGCCTCGTGGTGCAGATCCCCATGAAGGACAAGCTGACACAGAGTGGGCGTGTACACAGGAAGCCAAGATAATGGAAGACACCCACTCCACTTGTGGGTTACTACCTCCTCATCTCTATTTCTTTCCCTTCTTTCTTTTTTATTCCTTCCAGTCAAAAGGAGCAACAACATCCTACCTGGGACTTTCTGCTGTCAGAACTGTTAAAACAGCCTTGTCCAGCAGCTGAATATTAAATTTTAATCACACCAATACTGCCACATAATTGCATTATGATTGCAAATCACCTATGCTATTGTTAGACAGTCACTGATGAATATGTGGAGGTATGAGCTCCACGGAGAGTGACAAATGACAGCACTAATGACACCACAGGCTGACTGCAGATTAGCTACGGCCTTATAAGGTCAGGAGGAACTGCAGCAAGCTGGCAGGACTCACACACTCACACACACACACACACACACACACACACACACACCCGCACAAACACATACATACACTGATGACTGCAAAGTAATGGGCAGTTTTGTCCTTTTTGCACTGAATTATATGTATCTGAGCCCTGCATGCTCCTGCTCCACCATGTGACCCTCCACCCCTCCACCCCCCCGCTGGCCCAAGCACAATGACTGGACCCAGCTAGTGCACTGACAGGGGGATAAATAATAGCCCCACTATGGCCGCCAGCCTATACAATCATCCCTGCAACTGCCTCCGCTGATTTATTGAAAGACAACGACCTTTGCTTCCACTGAGCCCATTGCCTGGCCTGGCTCCCAATGCATGTATTGTTTCCCATCTCAGTGTCACATTTTGCCATACAGGGGGAGAAGCTGCGACCCTGAGCTGAAGCCCATGTCGCGGCCACAGATGCGCCTGCGCTTGGTCTCACTAATAAAGTGGTCGCAATAAATAAATTATACGACGCCGTTGCATTGCCGAGTCCAGACCGTATGAATGTTGACGAGGCAGAGAGGATGTCCTTTAGATCCATTTCATTTTTGTCAAAACATTTCAGGAATTATAACACAGTGTAATGATATTTATGGTGCACAACCTCTGTGAAAGACACTAATATACCACAATGGTATTTCATCAATTTTATTGTTGGCTGGATTGCCTTTGATTGATGACTAATGTTTTAATTAGAATACGTTTCAATTATCCTAGTTGATGGAATACAGATATAGCACTGTGGTAAATCATACAGATCGTGAACTGGACTGTTCTTGAGCTGAAACTAAATCAAGTCCCGGTCATATTTTGCATCTCAGAGTGTTTGTTAATTTATATTCTATTTCACTTTGTCTGGACAAAATGCTTTATGGAGAGGCAAATATTTCCACAAGAGCCAAATGTTGCTTCCTGTACACAGTCCTTTATCAAATGGCTGCATGGCGGGAGAAAGCGCTGCCAGGAGCATCCATGCTGCTAAGATAATGTGGCCTCAAGCAGACCTTGTTACTAATATAGCAAATACGAGAGAGAGAGTGGTATAAAAGAATGAACGAGAGAAATTGCAGGAAAACAGAGCCAGTACAGTGTAGTTACTACTCTATTACCACTGATTTAGCTCATCCACAGCAGGTTAAAAGGACACAGCCTTAATGAGAAGAACAGAGCTGCTAAATGGGAGAAATACTATTAAACACCATGAATTTATATTTGACAGTTTCTTCTAATGATCCTCCATATTCCTCAACATAGAAACACAAGAGGAAGATGAATAATTTAACAATTTGAATGAGTTCAACTTGGTTTTTTGAGAAATCCTGTTTTATTTTCCCCTAGGAAAAAGCAGTCGGTGCTGCAGATTGTGAAATACTACGATGCCCATGAGGTTCAGCTGCTGCTGTTATTACTGCTAAGTCAGAGGTGCAGCTCAGAACAACAGCAAACACACAAAGCCCTGACATTTAAGTCATAAACAAAACACCACATACGACAGGCGCTAATTTCAAACAAAGCTGACCCCAGATCCGAAAGTTGCTGAATATTTCAGTGTTGTATCAGGTTTATATATAAAATATAATCTTCACCATTAACAACACATGCAGTAGAAATCATACCTTGGCCCTGTGTGTATAGATACATAAATATACACACATAGTATACCAGGATATGGGAAAAGCTCCAACTAACATTACATATGCAAGAAAACAAACAGGACTTTTTCTTCCAGGACCACAGGCACCCAAAATAACTCCTCCCTCTTTGCTCCTCTGTGGGAATTATTTAAGGTTTTTATGGCTCACCAAAAAGTGGAATGAGAGAGAGGGAGAGGGAGGGAGGGAAAGAGAGAGAGAATACTAAGGAAGAGGTTTGGAGTGGGAGCGAAAATCCTCCGTCAGCTTACATATCGAGGTTGTGTTCTCCATCAGTGGGTTTGAGGGATTGAGAGAGAAGCGAGGGAGATCCAGTCTGCTGGGCACAGGAGCTCAGAGGGGTGGCATGGAAAAGCACAGGCACACACACACACAAATACACACACACACACAGTCTCTTCCTTTACAACTTAACACACACCTGCAGTGGAATATTTGCCACTTCCACACTTTTTTCTCATCAGTATCCATCCACTGCTTCCTCATTTCACTTGTCATTCACTAAACTGTTTCCCCCCTACACTTACTCTTACTGACTCCGTATTTCCCCACTGTTATTTTAAATTCATGTATTTTTATATAATCAGACTCAGGTCGCATACACAATGTGGTGTTGTTTGTCTGCAAACAAACAACACATCTAATGCTTAATTCTGAGCAGCAGTGTGTGTGTGTCTGTCTGTGTCTGTGGTTGGTAAAGAGTGACTAGGTGACTGGGTGACAGGTGAGCAGAGCGCAGCCTCGCTGGTTCATTACCGGCTGGCAGAGTGGAGCACTCCAGGGCACGACGGTTGGAGGTAACGCTCGGGGCCTCCTCATCAACATCCTGTCACCTCCATTTTCATACTCTCGGGCTCGGCACAGCGGCCAAGCCAGCCTCCCCGGGGGGAAAACTGTCTTCCTGAACAATAAGCCAGCACCTGGTGGAGGAAAAACAGAAAGAAAAACAGTGGGTTTGTTTAGTCACAGAAAATGAAAAGAGAGGCGGTGTCAGCTGACCTTCATGTGAATTTGATCCACGGTTTGTAATGAACAGCGGTGCAGATCGAGAGGCTGTCACTGTTTGTTTGTGCGAAAGGATGTTTTACCACATTCCAGCGTCGCTCGACATCTCTGTGACAAGTGAAATAAACCCCTTTTCGCAAATGGAATATGTTACATCTTCGGTTCACTGTGTCCGTTATGGCTCTTAGGCTTGCATGTAATGTTCTGTAACAGCTGGATATAAACACGACAAAATCATTACTGATAGAATTGCAAAGCATGCGTGATAATTGGCACCTGGTGCACAGGAGGAAGTGATATGTAGGACGAAGAGTTTTCTCACAGGCTGCTCCACTGTAGGAAAACAAATCCTATTTTGCAGCTGGATGGAAACAACCTCAGTAACTTAACTGACCATGATGAGAACAAATAACACTCAGCCCTGATTCTCACTAGTCTGACAAATCCTCTCAACAAGATTTAATAAGATAAGCTCATGACCTCTGCAAGCCAAGAGCACCCAAGAACAACTGAAAATAAAAAAGTTGTATCTAATATCTAATTATTATGTAAATTTAGCTGGTTATGTATTCTATCAGAAGTCACCATGGTAAAAAAAAACTTAACAAAAAAAGTATTTGCTCTCGCTCTGCTCTGGAGGGACAGAAAATTATACAAGCACCAAAATTTTTAGCCATGCTGTAGGGATGGCAGTGTTTGTCCATCCACCTCCTTGGTCCAGGCTAATACCTCTGTGTAACTATTGATATGAGCTGCTGCCACGAGAGCTTCACTGATCTGTACTATTTGTTTTTAAGCTATTGGATGGACAACCATAAATGTCCCCTGGCTTTGGCAATCCCCCGACTTCTCACCTTATGCCGTCATCAGGTCAGAGCTTTAATACTTTTTTAAATTATGGCAAACAGAAGAGAGAGGTCACCCTTAAAGGGATAGTTCAACATTTTGGCAAATTCACCTACTGCCATAATCATAGAGGTAGATTCATTATCTTTAATTATCATTTGAGATCTGCGGGGACGCTAGCTGCTCAGTGAACACGATGCAGGTGAACAGCACAGGTCGCCTGTCCCTCAAAACTAATCAAATACACAAAATACACAACTCCAAAATTCTCTGGTGGACAAGTTGTAACCTGCGTAACATTATTTCATAGTGTGGTGAATGTGCAGGTCACAACTTGTTGTTGAGTTTGATGAGGGACAGGGGACCTGCACCGTTCACCTCCATTGTGTTCACTGAGCAGCTCCCGTCTCTGCCCCGTGAATCTCAAAACAACATGCACCAATAATTAAAGGTAATGAACCTACTGCTATGACTATAGGGATTATGGTAATAGGCGGATTTGCTGTTGAATGTTGAACTGTCCTTTTAAGCATATAGTGTTATCCTTTTATTTAATTGCATTCATTGTGGTGTGTCAGTCTCTTCTTCTCAAAACTAATTGCCCTTTGGGATACAAATAAAGTTGGAACTTGAATGATTTAAGTACTTTGCCTCATTAATAAAAAGAGGAGCAGCAGAAATAACAACACTCCTCAGCCTCAGCTGTGCTTTGTGTTTAGTGCTGAACAGCAAATGCTGTCGTGCTAACACACCAAAATAAGATGGTGAACCAGGTGAACACAAAGGGAGGGGACTGTCCCTATAATTACTACTAGCGTTGTCAACATGTTAGCAGGATGCCACTAGCATACCAAAGAGACTTTATTATCTCTGTAGATCAGACACAATTCATTATAGGAATTACATAGCAAATGTATTACAGTTTTCAGGTATGCATTATCATCATTATAATGTCTACTATCACCAAAATTTAAAGCCGCATGCACCAATCTTTTGCCCACCTGGACGTGACACAAAACTAAGAAACTGTTCGCAAACAGCTGCCTATGAAACACATAGTGGCTAAGATGAACGATAGCATCCGTTGTTATGTCTATGAAATGATGGTAAATGTGTGAGGCCCAAAAACTAGCCAACAAGGAGCTGAAAGATGCTATAATGTGCTTTAAGGAGCTGAGTGGAGCAAAAGAGCTTCTGTGGGTTTATCGCTAGTGTCGAGTATTGATCCAACTTTGATCCAGTGTCAGTACGTATTGATTACACCTGCTTTAATGTGACCACGCTGACATCAGACACGGTCAGAAAACAACGCTCAGACTGCCCTTTGATGTGATAAAATGTATGTTTGGGTTACAGTCACTGCTGCAATCCTATTAACTTTCCCATTACTAGCGCAGCCTGATTTTCATCTCATTGTCCACACAGACTGGCAGTTAGGGCTCTTAATTTCAAACTGTAATCAAAGGGAGGTTTTCCAGAGGCTTAGCTTCAGAGGCAAAGTCTTTGAGAAGTTCCCCAGACAATTTCACTGCAGTATGAGTGTACTTTTCACTGTTATCTTTGGGCGGAAGAAGCAGGAGAAGGAAGTCATGCAATATCAGTCTGCAATATGTTTAGCTGAGGGTAAGAAATAGCCAGGCTTGTAATTGCTTTGGGACAAGCTAGGATGGTTCCTCTGGCAGTAGGAGATTTTCTTTTGGTCAGCCATGAGGGCAAGAAGACAGATAAGAGAGAAGGAAGAGACAGACAGACTGAGAGAGGAGAGAGCAAGGGAGATTTTCAGATTTTCTAAAGTGTTCAGACGAAATAGAGGCATTATCGTCCCATGAGGTTACAATGAAAAGCTCACAGTTGGCTGCCCTTCCAAAACTCTGAGGTTTAGGAGATGGAAAAAAAAAACCCATAAGACTGTGCAGGCAAAAGGAAGAAGAGTTTCGATTTCTGAGTGTATTTCTGCTCATGAGCATCCTTTACAACTGTTTGTCCCCGCCGGCTTCTGGCGACTGTCGCACAACCCTCAGAGGAATCTTGTTGCGGTCTCGGCTTTCAGTGTTACTATCATCAGCTTTCCCCTAAATGACTTCACTCCTGTTTCATTACCTCTCCTCAAATAAAAAAATACCTACTGGAAGATACAGGAAAAGGGAGCAAAACACCTGCAGCCACCAGTGTTTTCTGGATGTCTCGTACAGTAGCAAACGTACATCACCTGCACTGCCGGGTCAGAGCTTTTATCGTCTCTACAGGTGTGGTGTTTAATTAATACCTCCAGGGCTGCATGTTTAGCCGTGTGCAGTGGAGATGAGTTCATAAAAGCAGATCAGCGGAGTAGACTCTCCACTCCTGCAGTGGATCTGGAAGCAGCACTGAGATGATTTCTCAATTGATTTGATCATTGTCAGAAAAACAGTAGTCATACTCGTTAACAAACTGACTATCAATCACTTTGGATTTTAAAATGATCCACACATCTGAAATGTTTCAGAACAGTACAGTAGCCTATAAGCAGCCAAGGCAGCGTGACTAAAGCAGATAATGTAGATGTGGCTAAAGGCTGACATCAGGGAGGTGTCGATTTTTTAAAGTTCAGACATTTTCACTCTCAGTAACTTTTAATCAGTCTCCTGCAGATGTGCTGGGCAGAGCAGGATAAAGAGCGCCTCCAAACTGAATGCAAAATGTGCAAGATCGCCTTTGATATTTTTGTCAATAAAAAAAGAGAGAAAATTCTCCCTTTGTTCAGAAAAAAACATCACAGGAGGAGATCAGCTGCTTAAACCTACTTGATTTTCATGTGGATCCTCGACCATTACATATGCATTTTTCTTTCTGCAATGGGTATACATCTGAAAGGGGATATAAACACAGACAGTTTCATATACTGATAGCAGAAAATAACATTGCATAATGCACCTAACCTATAGAGAATACCATATCCAAGAAGTACCTTTGTCTGGCTCGAATTGTGATTAATTTCTGTTTTTATTTTGTTCTGGAAGCTCCTTTTTGAATAATATCCTAATGAGATACAACAATCTTATTAATCTGTACATGTCGGTGCCTGGAGGAACAGACACAACATAATTTTGTATCTTTTTATTCTAATCTTCCTTTATTCAGCTATTTTGTTAAGATATTGGCAGCACACAGAGAAGGTGTTTTCATTCTCACATTGAATTATATTATGATGTTGTTGTTGTTCTCTGCCTTTTTCACATTATAACCGAATGCCCCGAACACCTCCTGTTGCAAAACATTTACTCTGCCAGTCGCTGTGCTCCAGCAAATTATAACAAATGTCCTCGACCACATCATCTATAGTTATGCCCCCGTTTCCTTTGCCTCTTTGTTCTATGCTTTATTTCCCCAAACACTCATTTTCCAGCTGGGCAGTTAATTGAATTCGGTGTTGGGCGTAAAGGAGCGGGTCCTTAGCCACAGTTTCCTGCTTGTAGTGCATGAGGTAGCCAAGGTTAGATTAACTAAAGCTAAGTTCAGATAGAGGAGCCAATGGTGCGTAGATTCACCCCACTGAGTAACTGATCATGATACTCGATGCTGGGTGCTTAAGTTGCCACTGGGTCAGAACGTGGAACAGGAGTAAATCATCTGCTCGGTTGCACAAAAGGAAAGTTGAATTCTAATAACTCAGTGAGATGCTTGATTTGCTTTTGGCTATATAGAGAGAGGGCGGTTAAATTCAGCACGTACAGTACAGACGCTTCATAGGCTTAATACACCACAAGGATCCTGCTGGGGAGACACTATGCCGAGAACAAATGGTCCCAGAGTATTTATTATGTGGCATCTTAAAACAATAATGTCTGCAGCACAGTGTTATAGTCGATGTAATTGTCCCTCTCTCCTTAGAGCCCTCCTTGAAACTTAAAAGTGTCTCATCCCAGACAGCTCTCACCCCGCACGTCCCTTCTTTTTTTATCAAGGTGCGCTTCTTTTCAAATATTCATCTATATGCATCTTATTTTCATCACCTTAGCTCACCGCTGGAACTTAACAGCGGTGCAAAGAAAACTTTAAGAGCCCTCCTAGAAGTCTGCAAGCACACAAAGTGATGGTGCATGCGAGCCAACCTCACTGATGGCTCCGATAGTGGCTTTTAAAAATAGCCCTGGCTGTCGGCCTCTCCCTCCCTCCTCACATCTCACAACACGCCACTGTCAGAGTGTCGCACCTGCTGTGTGCTGAGGCCATTGCATAACCATCGCTGCTCATGCAGAAGATCAGCGCTTCTCTCCAGCGACTCAGTGTGTGTGTGTGTGTGTGTGTTTGCTAAGGCTCTAACAGAACTGGCTAAAGGGCACTGAAGGTTGAAACCCTGTCTGCATCAAAGAGGAGAGAATTCACTTTTGCATAAATATGACTATGGACGACATAATGATCTTTTATCATCATGCTGTTGTGCTGTTTACAAATTCATTTCACATATTTTATTAAAGGTTAGGATGTCCTATCATAGGACATTAATTTTTATTTTCATTTAAAGCCGTGGGGAGAAACAGCACCATATACTTTAAATGGGAAATCAGTAATATATACTATACAGTATGTACTTTAGAATTGAATCGGTGAATTAATGAAATCAAGACTTACAGATCAATGTTCCCTGCTCCAACAGTGGAGCAAGTTTATTCGTTGAATCTGATTGTGATGATTATTGAATATCTTGGTCCTGTTAACTGCTGATTGCTCCTAAAAGCTGAAATCATTCCTGCACATCTTCTGCACATCCACTCTGTACCTCTTCATCTTCAGCCACATAAATGAAAATAAGACTTTTGGAAAAAGGTCAATAACAGTGGAAATTAATGATCTATGGCATCTTAATGGTCGAGGCGGCTCCACCTGGGCCCGTGCCCTAGGCTTCCCTGCTCACCGTGGTGGCCCTCCTACTCGTGGCGGCTCCAGTTGCCAGCGACGGCCGTGCCTCAGTCAGACTGACTGGGGAAACCACACCGACTCCCCGCCCAGAAACGTCCTGACTACACCAAAACATCAAAATGCAGGCAGATGACAGGAGCTCTGCAGACACAGTCACCACCACACATGGCACAGAGACCCATAGGTGATGATTAAACAGGATTTATTTTGTATAAGTCTATATTTAGTTTTTTAGGAAAATCCTACAGACTCTACCTTTAATGAGGAAAGCAACACTATAAATTGTCTCACAAATGCACTGACAATGAGCCAAAACTCATCAGGATCCTTCTAATTCAGCTCAGCAGGTGTTTGATTGGTCAGAGACTGAGGTTTTCTTTGCAGTAATTAATCAGAGTAACACGCTGCAAATAAGGTACAAGAAGAGTTTTTCCACTTGGAAAAAGTACGGACAAAATAATCGAGTCAGTCAAAAATAACTGCAGAGACAACAGGCCGAAGTTAGTTTGATCATCACCAGATGGACGCACATCTCACCCATCAGAGCCGACCAGTGAAAAATACTGAGGTCTGAAACTGAAATTATTTGGGGGGAAATAATCAGCACTGAAATATTTGGTTAAATTACAACTTTTTGGGATGTGATTAATAGAAAATAAATTATTTTGAGCATTGCCTTATTTCTCAGGTGGCCACAAACAGTGTTATTGCTAGCACAGGAAGTGTGAAGCCATTTGGGTGAAGGTAAGGTGATTTCATTTTCTGCCTTTTGGTCTAATAGGACATCATAATAATGTTTTTTAAACTTTTTATACTGTTGCTCTTGTCTACCTCAGCTAGTTGTTAACTGATCAAATTAATTAATATTGTATCATGCTGCCGGGGCTGCCAATGTTTGTGTTCTCTTTCTCCTTAAGGTTTTTTCAGGTTGACCGCATTTTGGATCAGGTGTAATTATCCTCAGGTCTGGCTTTGGTTTGTCAGAAAATTAATTCATGCACATGTACAGGTTTTTTTCTCTTTTCTTTCCAGGAGTCCATTTAGTCTGCTATAACCTGAAATTAGACAAGGCGGGAGCAAGTGCTTCCCCCATTAACTAACTTGGGGGAAACTTTGCAAGTGCTTGTATATTATATGATAACCCTACACACAGACCAAATACTCATTAAAACACACACAGATACACAATTTAGAAGAATCACGCACTTACACTACACAAGAAGCTGTGAATCGAGAGTAAAGAGCAAACAGGTCACAGCAACCAAACAATCCAACGAAAACAAAGAGTCTGAAGCACTTTCTTTACTTTTAAGGTTTTATTTTTGATTATGCCTTCTGGGGATTAAACAAACCTTAAAGTGGTTGTTGTACTATGGTGTACCAATGTGAGTGGTTAAGGAAAGGTCATGTGGCCTGAAAATGTCGAAACAGTAAAACCCTGAATCACTGAGCGTTGACCAGGACCATACATCTGCATTTTTAATGTATCTGTTTATTATCAACGTGCTATTTATGAGAGACAAACCAGTACAGACATGCACATAAAGGAAGAAAGATACACTGGACATGCTTTCTGCGGTTATCTTGACAAACAGGAGTTAAATTCCTCTCTGGGAGAACGTGCAGTAAAACAAGAAATAAGAAATGGCACTTGTGCTTGGATAGCCTGGCCCGATTTTTAATGCTGACTTTAATTGCTTTGATTTACTGAGTTAACTTATCTATAAAGTGTCCTAATGTGGTGTTCTCACCAACCATTAGCTCTGTCCATTTTAATATAACTGTAAAACACTTTAAATGGTTTAATGGTCTCTTGTACCGAGATGCCGAGAAATATCCTGGGTTGTTGACTTCAATTTCAGCTCCGCTAGTCACAGGTAACTCTCTCCTCTCATGTGTTGCATCGTTTATATGATTTATGGTGATTATATTTTCAAATGTCTACACTGTGACTGTGAAAATAATGATAAGATTTGGTACATTTGTATATCCAAAGACTTACTGTACAGTTAATTGATTTCTCTACTCATACTGCATCATAGCATTTCTGGATTTCTTTGGTTAAATATGAATAATTGATGAAATGTAATATTCACTCAAGTGTGGCCAGTTCAGACAGGATTGTTAAGTGTTTCCTGAAAACCTAATGAATGGTGTTTGATCATTTTTCTCTCCATTATCTTACTGTCAACAGGTTCCTCTGCAGGGAAACTGCCTGAAAATGTATCAAGTGAAAAGACCTTTTTCTTTCAAACACTGTAAATGCTATACTTTTAATGTATTTTTGATACAAGACAAGGTTTTGGCCGCAGGCTGAGACCATCAAAGTCTCCTCCTGCCTGCTTTTTCAAACTTTTGTATAACATCTTTCATGTACTGCATTAGGTTGCATCTCTTTCAACAATAGGGCCGAGCTGTGGAGGGGACTTTGTATGCTGCTGTATAATAGACCCAACAGACTTGATTTCTGACTGAGTGAAATGAGATGGATTTGAAATTACGATCCAAGTCGTCGGGTGCGAATTGTATGAGTCGTGTTTGGCGTGAGGTGTAGTGAGTCAATTATGGCAGGAGTGCCGGGCAACAGCGCTCAATTTCCATTACTTTTATCACTCGCTTTTAAAGGTGCATGCATCGAGAAGCAGTGCAGCCTTCAACCGAACAGAATGGCTTTGTAGGATGATGATGCACAGATAGAAAAATGAAAGGCCTCAACAGTGAATACTGCTTTGCATTGAAGGCAGGAACGGAGGTGAGGGTTTTATAACCTCTTTTTTTATCCTTTGCAATAATGCTACTTTGATGACTAAAAGTTCTTCTCTAACTTTTACGCAATATTTTCCTAGTTCTGTTGCAGGCAGACAAGTGTTAACCTTGACTCCACCAACACACTAACCCTTCGGCAGATTGGACTCTTGTCTGTGACCAACAGTTTCGTAGAAATTTCATTAGCATAGAATCCGTCAGAGCAGCTGCAGGTAAATTCTGGAGAGGGAGGTTGGATTAGGAGACAGAGACAGCTCCTCCCTCCATTCATCCATCCATCTCCATCTGCACAGGTTGCAGTGACAGCAAATTAAGAAGAAGGTTCCTGATGTCCTTCTCCCCAGTAACCCTCTCTAGGTCTCCAGAGCTCTGACTCTGTCCCAGGTCCTCCTCCCAGCTGGACATGCTCAGGTGGACATGTTCAGAATACCACAGGAAAAGGATGGAATAATAAACTACCTGTCTTCACCAGAGCAGTCCTCCACAACACGTACATTACTGCTGATGCAGACTCAATCCATCTGTCACTCTCCCCCTCCACCTCCTTTCTGGTCGAGGACCAAGGCCACAGCCTTGGAGGTGCCGACTTTTGTCCGAATGTCCTAGTGGGCACTGGAGGTTGCGTTCTAATGAAGACATCAGGAACATAAGATCCGCAAAGATGCAATCCTGAGGCATCAAAAGTGGACAAACTCCTCATCTCAGCTGCACCTTGAAATGTCCATGAATCCCACAAACAGAGTGAGGGACATTACTTGCATGGGCACCTATCCTTTGAGACAAACTGTTTGTTAAAAAACAAAACAAAACTTGAACATGCCATAGTTTTGCCAGGCAACTGCAGATACAGGCACAGACACAATCCTGCAGAAACGTATCTGTCGTGGTCACCGGTTGTCATTTGTCATTTCTGATTGTTGGCAGGTCTCAGGGTGATGTGATATAATCCTCAGAGAGGGCAGATGCCAAGTGATATTTATAAAGATATGGAGGATTGAGAGTGGGATGAAGGTGCAGAGAAATTATTCATTGACCTCCATCATCTTCTTTAGTGCATTTATATGTCGTATTCACCGGTTAGTGAACGGTACAGCTGCGAGGGTCTTAGTCATTAAAGCTCCCCGACTGCACCGCCTCATGTATGTAAATGTACATTCATGGTTCATTCATGACCTTATGAGCAGCAGCTTGAAAAATATACATTTTAACACAAGACCACTTGTTTTAAAAGCCTCAAACCACATGTCATATAGGGCCTAACTCATCATCACCATCATCAATCATTGCCAGGACTTAAACTGTGTTGAAAGCTTCAAAGATGGGAGAAAAAACTGAACTTACGCTTTGAGTTAGTCAGAAACCATTAAAATATGCACAGACTCTAACACTAGTTTCAGGAACCCTTTAAATTAAGAGGAGTTTCAGCTCATTTAACAGTGAGCAGGATGATGACACAGGGTCATTTTGAAGGAGATTTAAGACTTCATACAGTCATGTCAACTTTCAAAGAGTCACCAGGACGTCAAAATCTATATTTTCTTGACCCATAAAAGCAACACTTTTTTACAAAAAGTCTGAATAAAACTGGGAGCTAGTTATTGGGCTGCACATAAAAAGAAGCGGTGAATTAAGAGGCTGCAGATGGGTATGTCTTCACGCATCTCAGCAACCAGAGACACATTTCTGTAACCATTAGTATCGTCTGTCAGCCTAAACATGCTGTGTGTAAATGGGGAAGAAGGTTAAAAAAAAAGGTGTATAGATGAAGTGATCTCGATGGGGGGGAGCGGCTCCGTCACCTGCAGCCATGGCAGCAGCACAGCGCCTGCATTAAAACTGGCTATGAGCAGGAAAAGGCACAGGAGCACAGCTGGACTCAAACAGCGAGTACGTACTGAGAATCGCCTTTAGTGAGCTCTCCCAGCTATTTAGCATCATGGTGAGCTGCGAATAGCCCAATAGAAGCTGATATATACACACTCACACACACACACACACACAAAAAAAACTCTGACAGCAACAAAATAACCACAAGGTGCAAGGTCACTTTTTGCATCAACACAAAAACAGAACAGTCTGTCTTTATCTGTCTGCTGTGCTTGTAAACTGACACAGATGAGATAGTAGGCGTACATAATAAAACACTGTTGTTGTCTCCCTTTCTCTGTCCCCATCACATCCACCCTCCCTTGCTCGGCCATTTAAAGAAAAGAAAAAAAATCCTCAAAATAATCATCAATATGAAAATTCAGCTTCATTTCCCAATTACACTATGAACAATTTTTACAGTTGGGTTTGTGGAAAACCATGAAATGAGGAGGATTAACAAACTTTATGTCGCCATTGCCTTCAACAATTTTTACAGTTGGGTTTGTGGAGAACCATGAAATGAGGAGAATTAACAAACTTTATGTCCTGGGATAATGTCTTTCAAAACATCTCTTAATCTTTAATGTTTTGATCTTTTAACCGCTGGTGTCTCTGCCAACTCTCCAAGCCGGGCTATTCTGTTTTTTGTTTTTTTGTTCTTTATCAAACATAGCATTGACTTATTTTGTATGAAATGGACAAAATGTAATGTGTAAATGTTGCCTGAGTTTTCAGGAGGCAGAGTGAAGTCGAAATTGAAGTGAAAATAGAAGAAATCTTTAATAATTGGGTCATAATTGGCAGAGAGTAAGGAGTTCTGGTGAACAGGACAAACAAACAAGCAATTTATCCATCCAATGAGGCGTTGGAGGCAACAAAAGGGAACGCTGTGATTATTTCAAACGAGCTTATTTTTCGCAGTCATCCATCAGCATCAAGGAGCCACTTTTAAACTTTTTTCGTTTTGTTGCTGGTCCCGCGCTACCTAAAAGTAGACATGCACCAAATTTCTATCTAATCTTATTTAGATGATAGAGGATGCAGGATCAAAGTAAAGGGCTGGATGAGTCAAGCTTCTTTTTTGATGCCAGAATGCCCTCAGTAATGTACACATGAAAGAAAATGTTTCGTTTTTTTACCAGACTTGTCATTTCTTTGAAAACTACCTTGACTAAAGAACAGCTTCAATGAAAAGCTTTGCATTTTGGTTTTCTTCGTTGATATTTTCTGACATCAGATGAATCCATATAAAAACGTAATAGTTGTGATTCATGGGGACACCTGTTGGTTTCAATGTTCTGAATATTCGTGGTGTATAAAATGTCACTGTAACTGTCAGCCAAAGTTGTGATAATGTTGAACCGCAGTAGAGAAAGCTGTGTCGGAGTCTGGCTCAGGAAATCACTTTGATACCGTTCAGCAGAGGAGCCACCCACACTGAAGTGAGGAGCAGAAATGAAGGATCAGTAAGTCCTCCTTAAATTAAACAACAAAGTATTTTGTCCTCAGGAACAACAGGAACGATCCGATCACCAGTGTGACATTTCTTGTCTGTGTTTTTCTAAACTGCACCACAGAAAAAATCAACTTGCCCAACAACCCTGTGGTTGAGGTTTGATAAGGGTCAGGTACAAAACAGTTCACCTAGGGTCTTGGTGAAGAAGCACTGACTTAATGTCAAGAGACCTTTGTCGTCTTGCTTACTTGAGGTTAGCGAACGGTCATGGTGGTTGCGATAAGACTGGGTTTGAAAAATTTATAGCCCACTGTGCTGTTTTGTCGCTCCATGTACGATGACGCAGCAAGAAAAAAGGCAATGACTTTCTGACAGACTGAAGTTCCCAGAGCGAGGGGAAAGGGTTGAAAACCAGCATTTTGCTTTTTTTTTAGTTTTTTTTTTAGGGAGGTCAGGGGAATTCTCATTAAAGTCTACTTCAGCTTCTTGGGAGGAATGCCTGTGGCATCCTGTGATTTTCAGCATTTGTACACCAGTGTATTCAAACTGTTGGTAGCCTCCACCAAAAGGTCAGGCTGTAGGATACTGTTTGTGGTTATTGTTATCACTTAATATGAATAAATGCATTTGTGAGTTATAGCTTCATACAAGGAAATTTGCTCGACAAAAAGTATGCAGAGAATTGCCCGACCCAGACACCTACAGTAAACATCCACTACAACACTCCTGTTCCCCAGTGCACCTAAACAACATGCAACATGGCTGTATGCAGTGGATAATATGTCGCTGACACTGTGCACAAGTCAGATCACAGAGGGTCATCTGACAGAAACAGAAACAGGCAGAAACTGAACAATAAGATGTGCTGAAAAACAAAGGATCAAGAAGTTTATATTTTGATATTTTTTCTTCCACCTCCAAAAAGGGTAGTGTTCAAGTAAAAATACACCATATAATCTGACATGTAGAGTAAAAGACAAACATCTTATTTCCTGATACTCATGATTGCTTGCAGTTCTTTAAAAAAAAACAGAAAAAAAACACACTTGGTGGGAATAATCCAAAGGAAGAAGTGAAAGATTCTCAGAAAGTAATAATTACAGGAAAAATCTTCAACCCTAATTGCATCCTCCACAGCTGATGATCAATCCACTTCAGCACGCTGCCCAAATAGTTGAATTCAGAGCCATATGACAATACAACTGTAAAATCATAATTCATATGCAAATACCTAAACATGTAATAAACACACATGTACACAGGAAGGCCACAAGTACAATGGTTCACTTTTTTTAATTTTTTTATTTAACCTTTATTTAACCAGGCAAGCAAATTAAGAACAAATTTCTTATTTTCAAGTGCAGCCTAATCATCTTGGATGTGTGAACCTCACAGCCATGATTTGCACTTGAAAGTGTTGCCATCACTTCAGCATCACTCCTCACTGACAACAGTTCCCAAATCCCCCAAATAAATACTAAGCCCTGTATTATTCACTAGTACGACTAATTCTCCTGAATAATTCTGAATAAACAACAAACATGGGATCTGAGTTTATCCTCGCAGCAGAAGAAAAGATAAACTTGGCCCGCAGTCGACCTTGGACCATCTATTAAAGATGACGCACTACACCAAAAAGTGTTTCACTGATCAGGTCGCCTCAACTAAAATAATAATAATAACAATCATAACTTTAATTTGTACAGTGCCTTTCATGAGACCCAAGGTCAACAACAAAAGAAAACAACAACAAACACAGACAACTAAAAAAAGTCTGCAAGAACAAGTGCTTGCCACACAAAAGATGTGTGTGTGGGGGGGGGCAAGACCCAGGTCAGCAGGCTCTGTGAGGGGTGCTGAACATGAAGGAGGTTCGTTAAGTACTGAGGGCCAAGTGCATGAAGAGATCTGTACAGTAGGTGAGGAGGAGAAGCTTGAAGATAATCCTGTACTTGATGGGGAGCCAGCGCAGGTGTTTGAGGGTAAAGGATGATGTGCTGCCAAGGTTTGGTCCTGGAGAGAAGAACCCATAATACCACACACTGTGGATCTTACTGGTCCTTTAAAGACTTTGAGAGGGTTCTCAGTCAGTACCTCATCTCATCTCGTACTTAATGTAAAAACTCTTCCATAACCACAGTCAAGAGTTTGTTCTCTGGACTGAGACTTGACTCTGGCTCCTGATTCAAGTGTCAATGCTTCAAATGATTCTTTATACTTTACTGGTGCTGCCTTAACTATTATCACCTTATTCAATTGAGGTTGTTATTGGACAATGCAGGTAAAGAGGTTTGAGGAATACAAAACACAGGTCAGCACATCAACATGCTTCTAGAGTGAGAAATCTAGTATGTGCTCAACGGTGTTTAAATTATTGATATACTATACCTAATTACTTGTTGGAGAAGGCTTTCCAACTCACTAATGAACTGCTTCTGCACAGTGTTCTGGCATAGCAGCCGTATCTACTGATAACTGTAGTGAATTGTGTACGTGGAAATTCAGACCGGTGCCAATTTAGTTGGAGTTATTAATTTGAGGTTTCCATCTTTTACTGATGCTGTAACTTTGAAGCAGCGAGGACCTTCCAAATCTTATTTATATGGAATACACCACTCTAGTTTGATAATGTCAATTTAATTAAGATGGAAGCTGAGGAATGAAAGTGGTGTGTATTTTCTTCATGCTTGTTCTGACCTGAAAAGGACAAAATACTAAGTTAATTAAAGAATACCTCATGTGGACATGACTAGACCCAGGCTCTCACAGGCAGACAGAGCTGCACCAATGACTAACAAGGCTGAAGCTAATGGGGGGAGAAATATGATTAGCAGAAATAATTTTGCCCTTAACAGTGATGAACACTAAACAAAGACTTGATCCTCATGGTGCCAATTTACTGTGAAGAAGTACTCAATTCAATGAAATGGAAAAAATCTGAATATTTATATTAGAATATTAATGATTTTTGATCCACCAGAGGAGCAGAGAGGGCCAGAGTGCCACTATTAAGCCAAGATCATTTGGTTTGCAGTTCAATGAGAAAAAAACTTTTTTAGACATTTAGTTTTATAGTTTGTCTTTAAAAAATGCACTTGCCTTAACTGCACTTTGGTTGAGTTCAGCTGTTTCCCAGGCGTTAGTATCCAGCATGTGCCTTTTGTCCCTGTTGTGATGAGACTCAATGACTTTTTTTGACTAGTTTAACAAAGTCTCACGGGAGTTGTTGGTAAGTCTTGCTATTTATACATGGCCAAAATGAACGGCTTGTTAACTGAGCAGCCTGACCACTTATAATGCACCCTCTGGGCAGCGCCACTTCTTCAGGGCAGAGAGGATGCTACAGTGTCTCTGTCGGCTGAGCCTGGGCTAGCTTGGGAAATGTAAGTGATAGGATGGAAGCAACACAAGAGGGTTTCTCTCAACTACTGGGGTAAAGCTCCTCATGAGATTTTGATTCTGCTCCTACGGTGACCTCACCGTGGAGGCTACTTGCCTCTTTCACCACCCAACCCCGCTACCTGAAATCGCCGAAGCGGTACCAGGGGGCTGTTTATGTTTTGGAGTCTGCATGCAGGCAAGCCCCCCCCCCCGGCTCTGTCCTTCCTGAGAATCTGCGCGCCTCATTACATATTATACAATGCACATCCGGACCAGTCAAAACATGCGTAATCTCGCGTGATAAAGTCGCTGTAGGAAAAAGGGTCAGAACAAGCTCAATGTTTGATTTTTTTTTTTTTTTTTTCTAATAAGTTTTACGAATTGATCCAAAGCGATCCAAGGGGGGCTGGATACGTAAAAAACCAGGTTATGACTCCTTTAATATCAAACTCCATGTGAGTCTGATATTAAACTCACAACATCTCTAGACATGGACATAAACATGTATAAACTTGCCTTGTCTAGATTCATAATTAAACAGCTGTTAATGCTGGCAAAACACACAGATAACCCTTCTGTAATTTTGTTTTGTTTGTCATTAAAGAGTACAATAGGGTCGATTCAGTCGTGTCCTGCCATCAGAGAATCAAGTATAATAAAGCTGCTGACATGGTACAGTGCTTTAATATTATTAATATAGCCTTCTGTCACATTGGCCTTTTTTCACCTCAAATCACGTCTGTTATTTGCCAGTAAATACATAATGCTGCACCATTTCAATAACTAAAATTACTCTGTGGAATAACAAAACCCCAGAGCTTCCGCTCTACACCAACTGATCTTGTCAATCTCCCATTATGCATCATTAATTCAACCCATCCAGACACACAAACCCCCTATCTGACCTGGACAGAAACATCACCTCATCAGCTTTCAATAGATGCCTCTGCTCATGGATCAATTGGACTATTTGACAACTGGAAGACCAAACGGGAATTTGATGACCTGCACTGGTGTCAGCCAGTTGCTGCTGTAATTGGACCTGCCTGCCAATCACTGTCAGGTCTGTTAACAATGAAATGACGACGCAGCTTTGGAGTCCCGCCGGTGCAGGGCTGATGGGAAAGAGAATGGGAATGTCGGTCAGTGTCAGACAAACAGAGCAGATGCTGCCTCTGCTGAATCAGCAGGTCTCATGATAGTTTCACAGTGGCCTCATTATAGTTAATGATGCAGGTTTCTCATGGGGGAGAAAATTACAACTGACTAAATATTAACTTCAGGTCCAAGTTAAATTGGACTGCATCATTAATGCAAATGTGATCAGGACTTACCAGCTAATACTGAAAATAAAGCCTTTTATTCCCATTTTTGTTGAATTCTGAATTTGAATCTGAACTTTGTGATTTGCTATACAGTATCTCATCTTATTCACATTCCTATTTTTGTTGCTATCTTGTTTATTGGTACCCCATTCATGTGGTAAGACTCATTCCTTATGAGTTAGTCCAAGTATTGTGAATGTGAAACTATCTCTTTTTTGTTACTGTCCCGCCGTGGTATCGTTAATGTTGAGTGAAACACAGACTTTGCACTTTTTTATGACTGTAACCTTGATCGAGCCCCCACTTCACTTGAATCAACTTAGACGTCAGATAAAATCTCACATTTCTGCAGCTTTGAGTTCACTTCCGTGCACAACAACGGTCGTGGCTCTTGTTGCCATCATTTACTTTTGGGATGCTTTAGAGAGCATTTTTTTCTGCAGTCTCTAAGAAAAGAAGGAAAAAATAACAATGAGAAGTAACCGTTTCCTTATGGGAACTCACTACTGTTTTAAGACAGCCTTGAATTTTTTATGACTATGGTCCTACATTAAGTGAAAATTTCTCAGTCTCTTGTCCCTAATGTTATGCATACTTTGAGATAGCTGCCCTTGAGTACAATGAGGTCTTTTAAAATATTTATCGAACTTTGGAGACTTTTATGACAGAGACATTTATATTCTGATTATACATCTACTGTATTCAATGTTTTTAATAAAAATTCTCATACAATTTAGACCACATATTTTTTTCTGCTTAAAATAATCATTATCTTTAGAAACTGTCACCTGAATTACAGCACAACCCTGACACAGCGGGTGCGGACACATCATGGTATGCATCGACAGTTTTCAATTTGAATTGATTAAATGAGGCTGATTAAAATTGTATGCCAGTGACTTTTGGACAAATGGCCTATTTCTAAAACTCTTGCACACATCTCCTGCATCTCCTTCCTACAGTAAATACCATAACTCCACACAAGTCCACAGTGAGTCACCAAAATACCCAACATGCACAAGCACAGAAAGTAATTATGCACAATTGACTAAAATACCACTTTAGTGACCCAGTTATCCCACCGTGGCGTGCACAGTCTCAAAAATAACTCTTTTTGTTTCCACAAGTTATCTTCATCTCAATCTTCTATCTTTAGACACTCACTCTTACTTTTGCTCATATATCTACCACTCTAAACGGACACAAATGTGCACAGCCCTGCAGCCAGTTGTGCGAATGTTGCAAACAGCTTTGATATAGGATTTTTTTATTCTTTTCTTTTTTTTCCAGTCTAAGAGAGCACATGCTCTATGGCAGCAGTTATCTGAAGGCGCTGTCAGGAGTGTCTCTATCGGAGCAACAGTCAGGAAGCTGCTGAAGATAAGATCCCATAAGCTCCCGCGAGCGAGACTCGCTACACGGATGATCACACTCCTTTACTTTCATAATGACTGAAAAGAGTTTGGGTGAAACAACAGTTTATGGATGAACCCATTTAACTCCATCATATTGTATAACACAGCCATTTTGTTATCCATATTCTGATTGGTGGTGAAATGTTTTCCTTAAGCATTCTTGATGTGAAATGCTGGCTGTGGATCAAAGTCTAGTGAAAACAGAAGCGCCAGAGATTTATGAGAAATTGGTTTTGGAGCAAAACAGTGAGTCAGTGGCTCTCGGGCTGAAAAACTTTCACTTTAGACTTGGCTCTTACTCATCACTCAGAACTGCACTGTCTGAGCAAAGGGCGGTGATTTTGGAAAGGAGGAAATATAATGTTGATGTGAGAACCAACAGCAAATCATAATACAGCTCTGTAAATAATATGGCTTACTCACCCATGCTCAAAGTGAGATTAGAGAGTGTGAGTCAGTGAAGTGAACAGTCCCCCCCCCACACACACACACAACAATCAGCCACTGTGGCATAGACAAAATTAGCATTAACAAAGCTAATTGTCAGTTTTTGTCATTCAGCATCAACTTCACTCTTCTCTCAACTCAAACATTATTTATAGAGTAGTTTAAAATACCATAAAATACATAAGTAATGTGCAGTAGAATTCAAATGAGCTTTAAATAAACAAATAAAATGAAACTCATCAGGCTGCCCAATTATCAACTTGTACTCCGTCTCTGATTTGTGTGAAATAGATGACTGAATGACATTCATGAGAATATTAGGACAAAAAAAGAGAATTAAGAAATGACTAAGCTAATGGTGGTAGCCTTGAGATTACATGCCAGTTTGAATTCATGAACTTGACTTTCAGAAAAAGGGGTTACAGCCTCAAAGAGCACCTTGTCATTCTCACTCACTCAGATGTGTTCAGAGTTCAGACGGGGCTCACAGGGCCTCACATCTAGCCTTGCCCCTTGTAGCTGTTAGGTTGATCAACTCTGAGAAGGGTGACAGTCCAGCTGTTGGCAATGCTTCCCCTCCAACTCCAGTCCCTTCCCCAGCAGACAGGTGACAGGTGACTCCCTAGAGACAGTTTTTGTAGCCAGAGCCTCAGCTCGCTAAAGTCCCTTCCTGATTGCCACCTGACCTTGCGGGTCATGGGACTGAACCATGTAATTACAGACACACTTGTACATTTTTTAAAAACGAAATCATCTGTAAAATATTGTCAAAGGGCAACTTTCCCAGAATTAGGAAGGTACATGAATCAATTCTGAAACCAAAGCTTCGGAGCCATGAAATGCAATTTATCTAATGACAGTTGCATATTGGTTCCAAAAAACTGACTGGATGGAAGTCAAGAGGAAAAACCCCAACATCTCTTTGACAACAGAAAGTCAATAAACCTTAAGGTCTCCATAGCTTATGTCACGTCTGCTAATTTGAGTGTTAGAGGTGGTTTAAAAAAAATCAGTACTCAATTAAGAGGCTCTAAAGGGATCTAAAGTGGAGTTTGATTGGCGGTGGTGCCACCACGCTTATCAAATTGATCATCGTAATGGCTGAGTACTTGCACCATCCATCACACAAATGTGCTTTTCCTGCTCCAAACAACTCCTAAGATAACGCCTAGCAGTTTCAACACACAACTTTAGAAACATATCGATCATTACACACAGCGACTTGTCTTTCTACCAGCTGATCGTTATTGGTTGGGGTGCAGCCAGATGTGCAATAAGGTCTGTAGCACACCCAGAACATGAAGAAGCAGTTTTCTATCCTGTGAGACTCGGTGTTGATTTATAGCGCCTGTTTGCCAGTTCAAGGCTGATGCAATGTTATCTATAGTGCTTTCGAATAAAAAGTGTTCAGGCCTTCAGTTCTCGCACATCTTATGTTGCAACCTTTTTGCTAAAATCAAAATGTTTTTTCTCCTCATGAGTCTACAAGCAATAAGAATTCTTTCAAATCACTGATCAGCCCAGCTGTTCAGAGCTTATAATATAATATAATACATGTTATTCATATGTTTGATGTGATTCATTGTTTTATAATATTATAGATTTATTGTTTTATAGTCTTTGGATATGATTAAAAAACAAAACAAAACAAAAAACACCATGCAACTTCAAACTAAAAATGAATGGATCTTCTAATGACACCCCAACAGGCGGCCTCGCTCATCAACCAGATGAAGAAAGTGAATACACTGAAACAATTTTTATCGTAATAATTTTGCCATTTCAAACTAAACAACAGCATGGATAATGTAATAAAACTTTTCCGAACCCCAACGTAATAAGGCAGTTATTACCTACCAGGCCAATCCTCAGCAACAAAACTACAAATCCTCTTTTTCCAAAAGTTTTTTACATTTTTGATTGTTTGGCTTTTTACATTTGAAATGGCCAAAATGATTACATTATTCAGTTTTCTCCACACTCTTTCCTCCTCAACCTTCCTCAGAAAGCAAATGAGATAAACCACGGCCACTTCTCTGGAGAATTAACATACATCGCTTATGTGTTGAATTTCTATATCGAAAACAACAGTGTGGGTGTCACTGTCAGCTACAATGCCTTGAAAACAGAATGATGTGCTAATGATTATGATTAGAAACCATGCATCACTACTCACCACCTGTAATTTCGAAACAGCAACAGTTCAGGTGACAGCACGGATCACAAACATGTTGTCAAGCAGGCTCAAGTACGGCTGTGTTGGTGCCAAAACAGACGACTGCCCATTCTCTTCCACTATGGTCGAAATATGATCAAAGTTAAGTGCATGGACATTTGTTTCTGTGGAAACTTTTCCACTAAAAACTAATCAAGGCTGGTGAGGCCTCGTGTTAGCTTCAAACTAAATTTATTGTAATGTATTCTTGTGCAAAGACTGGATTTGATCACCATCACTAACATTGAAACATCATCCACCAAAAGAACTGAGCATGCATTTCTTATCGCAGTCTGCAAATCTTCATCAAAAGTTGCCATTTTCAACATGGAGATCGGTTTCTGTTAGGGATGCACTGATACCGATACTGGTATCGGGTATCGGTCCGATACTGTTGTAATACACTGGTATCGGTATCGGTGAAATTTAGCGAGTACAAGAACCGATACCAGTGCATGCAATTGCTCTGCATGAAGACCACGATCAGAGGGTGGCTTTGCATCTTTGTTGTATTTTTTTTCAGATCAGAGGCTTGTTACAACAAATTTTGTTGTAACAAGCAGAGAAGAAAATAAAACTTGTCTTCCAATTCATTGCATTTTGCCTAATCGTTTGTTTTTTTGTTGTGGTAGAAGGATCGGCATCGGTACTCGGTATCGGCAAGTACTCAGATCCAAGTATCGGTATCGTATTGGTTTGAGAAAAAAGTGGTATCGTGCATCCCTAGTTTCTGTTGTTGTTTCCTTTCTCCGAAGGGACTGTGAAAACTGCAACAGGAACGGAGGACATCCTCCAGCTCAGACTAAAATATCAGCTAAACTGCTGCCACGGAAATCATTCACATGTTGTTACTACTGCATGGTCACGGTCACTACAACTTGAAACAGCTGGTAACTAGTGCAGCACCAATGGATCCAAACACATCTGTGCCGAGGGAAAGTATCGATGGTGTGTAGAGAAAGTAAATTATTCCAGCCCTGGAGGTCTCCGTCATATATTGTAACAAGTGATGATTGAACACAGCTCTTTGCGGGGGATTTATGAAGGAGCCTGAGCTGAGCCGTGACAGCTACATTCACTAAAGGACACAGATATCAATGTTTTTTTCAGATTTAATTTCCTGGGAGATATTTAAAATTGATTTGACAGTGATGTTAAGTCCCCCAATGCAAGTAGTTGTTGGTGTCAACTGTGTGCGAATCCAAACAAAAGGCAATATGTGACTCTTAAGGTAGCATCGAGAACATGAGGAGGAAGATCTTTTTAGGTGCTGGTAAAAAAAAAAAGTGAAAAATGAATAAACTTGAGCTATGGCACAAACAAAATATCATTTAAGAGGTGTGTGTGACATCTTGACTAATCCTGTTTGCTTTTAATCTTAGAGTTTTAAAACATTTCATTGTTAGAGGTGTTGGGTGACAGTTGGGGAAAGGCTGAAAGCTATTCTGAGCAACAGTCACTTGACAGCTCGGTGGCAAGAGTGCAGGAATGCAGCATTAATTGAATAAAAATACACTTTCTATGTGCTTCTGACTCAGATATTTCAGCGGCGGTATATACACTACAGCAAGAGGGCGAGAGCGATCGTATGAAGTCTGCTTAAAAAATATAAAGTAATATCATTCTAACCCACACATTCAGAAATTAAACTGAGCAATTACTTCCACGTTGGCCTTTTCACCATTTGCTAATAGCTGCTATCAGAGAAAGCTATGCAGAGAAGGGTTGAGAATTTTATTTTCCATCTCATCCACTAATGAGTTAACGTGGGACTTTGATCTCGGACTGTAGATCCATGGCAGAAGATGAACATGCAAATTGCTTAGTTAAAGGGTAACTGTTGCTATATGTGTCTGAGGAAATGTTCATAATAGCAAGGAAAAAAAAGTAGTAGGATTAATTCTGAGCCACAGTACACAGATGGTGGGATTTTTAAAGGAGCAGTTTGTGGATTTTGAACTTCATTTCCTTGTTCTGTATCTATACGGTCCACAGCTTTTGCCTCTGTGGTTTGTTTGTACCCACAAGCAGCACCTGTAGCAATTGACTTCAACCATCCTCCGACATATTGGATGCCTGAGGAGAGAAGATAGTTGGAAAACTGCAGGAGGGATTTTCCGGTTTTGTTCTCACCAGAGTCAGTCCCCTATCAGAGCTGAAAAATGCATTTTGGACAGCCGCACAATTTCCACGCATGGAGTGGACATTATGGATTCCTACACTGTCTATAACACGGCGTCAGAGTAAAAATAGATCTGCTTGAGCCACATGTCCAAAGAAAATGCTGCACAGGCTGGAAGGAGGAATGTCAAATGTAGTTCAGGCTTTTCTTTTTTAAAACCACAACTTTGGGGGATGAAGTTTGATATCTGCTCTCAAATCCACTAAATTTCAATAAGTTTTAACTAAGGTTAAAAATAACTCAAACATTCATTAAAGGTCTTTTTCTGGAGCATTTTTTTTACTGTATTGCTTGAAATGCTCTTCACACCCTGACTGCAACTAATTGATTAAAGGTTTTGTTACAAAAAATAAAAAAATGTCAATCATCTATGGAACAGAAAATAAAACCACCATCAAAACATTTTGAAAGCCATGAAATAATTCATTGGATTGTGATGCGTCTATCAAACTGCCATCACCCCCTCTGCACCTACTGTACCCCTCTTTGTGCATTAATCGCACATGCTCAGAGTCTTTATGATACGGAAAAGATGCCAGAGTCAGAGCTTTTGCTGAATTCAACAAGACAGTTGCAGCAGCGTATTGGCCGAAAAGGTGCAAATAAAACAGGTGTTGTGCTCTGGAGGCGTGGCTTCAGAGGTAAGGGCTTGGACCTGCTCAAACTGTTTTTCTATGATCTCTTATTCTACCTTTAATATAGAATATTAATTGAATATAGAAATACAACAGGTTTTACCTATTACATTAATAACATTAACATTGAATGCAATCAGAGGAAAGTACTGAATATTGAAGTTTATTCTTGTGACACAGCTGAATTTCTAGTACATCCAAATATTGCTGTCCTGGCTCATGGGGTTAATTAGCCCTTCTCTGTTGCTCCAAAATTCACTTGTGGAGAGATGTTACAAAGTGAAGAGTCTTTTAAATCACCATCTTTGATAGAGTAGAGTTAGCAGCTCACATTAATGAGCAGGCAAATATTTCAGTGTAACTGTCATGGAAGGAACATTAATTAGCCACAGCTGATCTAATCTAACATCGGTGAAGCTGAGCAGCTAAGACAAAGGTCAAGGATGGCTGTAAATGAGGGACCGCTAACATGACCATGACATCATCTTTTAGCACTCTCCTACAACACCAAGCAGCACTCACCCTCAGTTATAATGATAATTTAATAATAACGTAAGGCCATAAATCTTTCCTTCAGTCCGGCTTAGTCACCTGCCTCTGTGGGTGTGTAGGCCACATCGCCTCCAGGTAGCTACAACAACTACATCCATGATTTCACCAAAACAAGTTCAATATATAGTTAAACATTCTGAAAATCTGTCTTGAGACTGACAAGAAACTGAGATTTTCTCACTATAACATGAGTTTCCATTCAGATTTTGTGGGAAATTTGACTTGAATTTGAATTCAAGATCTGTTTCCATGAAAATAGCCCTAAAACTATAAAATGTTTCTATGGGTGGCTTTGTCAGTGATGTAACAACTCTATTTGCTTGTGTGCCAGCCATCGGTTTTCATCATTTCATGTTTTTTCCCATTTAGTTTGTCATGGCAGACAGCTCCAAGTCCCACAATACCCATGAGCATCACCTGCTGTTGCCATGGAGAAGAGCCCAGTCAGAGAGGTGTTAATATGAGCAGAACACTTGAGCTGCTGAATTTATCAAACATTTACCCAGAGTGTTTGGGTAAATTCATTTACAAATTGTGTTGTTTTTATAACATGGTGGTTATTGATACTGCTATGCACCTTGGGAATCGTAGTGACGCAGCAGCCTCGCTTGTACTGTAGAAGCTCTCTAACTCAAAGTGTTATCAATTAGAAAAATATATGGGTCTTTACTTTTTCAATCAAGGAGACGAGAAGCTTTCCTCAGGCCAGAGACTTGCAAACTCTCAGCAGTGATGGACTAAACCCACATAAGTTCCTCTCAGACCTCAGTTGTTGTTGTTGAAGCCAGCTTCGCCACCTCCCCCTGTATCCTTTATGCTATGCTAAGCTACCTTGACATGAGGACAGTAAGAACCGCTCCTATCTAACTCTTAGAAGAAAAACAAGGCTGCACCTTTAGGAAATGAAATGCATTTCAAATGAGCCACTGAGAGCAATAACAGTCAGCATTGTTTTAGTCACACGTTTGAGCCACGAAGACACGTCGTCCTTGAAACAACAACAGATTTAAAACTTTCTCCTTCAGTTGAGTAATCCACTTGTTTCGGCTTAAACAGCAACTATGTTTCGTATCTGTTTAGTGCTTAATTCTTCAGTTTCTCAAAGATGATATTCTGCCCTCAGCTGTAGGAGCCTTTCTACCCCATTACTCCTGTTTATGGTGGATGGAAAACGCTTGAGTTCCTTGATCCTCAGACATAGTCTGGCAAGGGGCCCTGACCACTTCTGGACCACAGACAAGACTGAGAGCCATCCTGGATAATAACCTGCGAATCACTAGCTCGTATGACTGGCACAGGGGAGACTGGGGATGAGGGTTATGGGAGAGTGTGTCAGCTGTGTAATTGTCCCTGATTTGGGCCTATAGATGCCAGAAGAGGGGGATAAAAAATAAAAAAGTTCTATTCACGTCCACCAACAATTACAGAGCTGCATGAATATCTTTAAATTGCCCTTTCCTCCAAGTGCCTCCCAGGGCTGTGGCACATGGCAGACGCTCCACACTTTCATCTTGTCACGTTTGCTCATTATGGGGTGAGCGATACACCAGCTGTGACTGGATTCCCTCTCTCACCGACGGCTGCACCGACTCGCCCGCGTCTCCCTCCTCAATCAAACAAAACAAATGAAGAAGCATTTTCTCACAAATGAACAAGGAAAACAGAGAGAGGGACAGAAAGTGAGGCTCATAGAGAGAGGGAGAGGGAGAGAGAGGAAAGAGCCAGGAACACAGTGGCAGGTGAATAAATGATATAATCATGGGTAACAAATTTCTTCTGGGCCTTGGGCTCGGAGCCAGCATATTTCACTGTGTTATGATCGCTTGCTATAAGAGAGAACAGAGCTGCTCCCCTGATATATTTCCTCCTCGGTGGGGGTGTTGGCTGGGAGGGTTTCATAAAAAGCATGGAGCAATGAGAGGGAAGATTGGGTCAAGGATTCAGGGACGCATCCACGTTGGTGTCCAACAGCATCACAGGAGTTGATTGATGGATCTCTATACAAACGGATGTCTGCATCATCCTCTGCTATGGCGGTTTAGAATTCACAAAAACATATTCCTCCACTTGCATCACACCTCGTAAGAGGTAAATGTTATTCTGTGAAGTGTTTCAGAGTTGTTTGTAGAATATACCTGCAGAGCAAGTGTTATTTCTGCTGTTTTCATGGAAAACAACATGCACAAATTTACTGAGAGGCGGCATGCAAGAAATACATGACCACCAGACAAAAGCAGAGAGCGATGCTGCTGGAGCACTGCTGTGAAGACGCGTTGGAGAAATAAAAAATGAAGGGCATGCATTGGTTTTTTTTTTCTTTTAAATTGTGTTCATCTTTCTAGTTGAGCTATTAGAGGCTTTCATACTACAATCCTTTCACTGTGTGTTGGTTTGAAGCCTCCACAGTCGATATTCTTGTGCCGACAATGGATCCAAAGACAGGGGAGCCTCACAGTGACAAACCTACTGAGAACTGCCGGTCCTCTCTGCAGCTCCACGGAGCGTTTTAGCGCCTTTCTGCCGGTTGTTTTGTACTCACTCCCAGCAAGCAGCAGTTAAAACCCCACTGACAAATCTGCGTCAATTAGTCAATTCAGCTGTGCTTTTTTTCTGTCTGTAATTGTTTATGCAAAATTCAAACACTTTGCATGTTAAAGCTTCTCTCTGTGAAGTTTTTATTTTGTGTGTATCATTTGATTCTAACTATTTGATTGTAAATATTTTCCAATGTTGAACTATTTGTCAAATCAAATACAAACATTTGAATACATTGCATTGGGTTTTGCTTTGCACTTTTCTTTGTCATAAATCATCTTAAATTTTTGTACTTCGAAATTTATTTAGATGGATGCATTTTCCCTATTTTCCCCCACATTTCATCCACTGAACAATTAAACAACCAATTTAAAGAAAAAATGTCAGCACACTGATGGAAGTAATTGTTAATTGGAGCCATAAATGACTATCTTCAAAAGCCAAATAGAAGACCAAGCAGGGAATCAGTGAAGACAACTCATTACACTTTCACCAACGTTTCTCAGCGTTAACAGCTGGATTCCACTAATTCACTTGTTCTCACGTTATCACTGTTTTCCAATTAATATGTTCTCATTATTCTCCTCCCCTGGTGTAGGTCCAGAGGTTAATTTTTTTTAATGACGACAAGTCACCCCAGTAAAACACCTACTGATAAACATCACGGTGACTGACAGTTGTTTTTAATGTGCTTAGAGATACAGAGCAGCGCACACCTTGTCTGACAGGAGTGTAATTTCAGTGCTGCTGAGTGGGAATTTAAGTGTCTAATATTAGAAGCTTCTTGCTTTATACATAAATATTTTCACTCTGTTTATATATTCATAAAACTCCAGACTAACAAATAAACTCATTACAGACACTTCCCTTTGTTATTATTAGGAAACCATGGTTGAAAGCGGGAAAGAGAATGTAATATCTGACTGTTTTATTTAGAAATTACTTACTTGTATTACATCTCATACAAGTCTACATTGAAGGGCAGATTGCTATTGTCATATCTGTTTACATACTGTATAGGAGCAATTACTATATTGAAGCATGCATTTAAATACTCAGGATTGCACAGGCTTATGGTGAGTGTGCAACTATAAATTCCACTGCTATTTTTTTTTTTATATAGATTCCTGTGTGAGCTTGTTCACATGCTCTACAAATAAATTAGTTATGCGTCTCATTAATGAATGCATACAGTTGAGAAATTTGTTAGACAACAATTATAACTCCTGCAATCCTCCACATTTAATATGGATTTAATGCACTTTCTTACCAAAGCACAATACACGAGTTCCTGCTTTGTGCAGGTGCCATGTGACTGTGAGGGAGCAATGGACATCCAGTCAGATTATGAACCATCCTTGTGTCCTTTCAACCTACAACAGACTGAGACATGTCCAAGAAAACCATCTTGCCATTTCTGCCGCTGGGTCTGAAGCCCTTTCATCTTATTGTCTGATGAAATATACACCTTCAAAGGCTCAAGTGCGCTCCAGTTCAAGGAAATGAAAAGAAACTTTCTCTTATTAGGAATCTGTGTCTCCACAAACACCAGCTCTATATTATGTTGTATATTGTGCTACATGTTCTCTGATGATAGTACAAAAGAAGAAGAAAAAAAGCACACATCTCTGCTAAAAGATGTTCAGCAAATCTGATGCCTGAAGGAACCAAATTTAATCTGCCCTAGTGGACGTAATCTAATTACACAAAGACAGTGTTTGTGCTTTATCTTCCTATTTATCTCTTCCTCACAGGTCTGCGATTGTTTAAACGATACATGCATAGATAGCCATTTTATTTATATATCTACAATGTTACAAAGCGTTATTATTGCATTCCAGTTAAGATAAAGTCAAAATGTTTCCTGTGGGTTTTAGCACTTTATAGTCTAAAGATGCCATATCGTGTCTGCTTCATGGAGCTTAAGGCAGCACAGACACTAATGGGCTCTGGTAAAACATTTGTGAGGTCATTCAATTAACATCCCTGGGTGATGTCTGCTGTTGATTCAAGCACCAACAGCACGTCCAGGGAGGAGGAACAAAAACGTTGTCTGGTCTCCTCTTTCTTTCAACCAGAAAGGGTAGATGTCAATCACACTGTTCTGTTTGCCAAAGCATTTTCTTTTATGTATTAACAACGAAAATGTGACTTTAAACATTTTATATGCATTTATAAAACCAAGAAATGTTTTGAGGTTGTTTTTTTTGTCAGCTGTAATATTTTGATAGCTGAATAACCATTTTTGTTGAGTTTAAAAGAGGAACTATGCAGGATTTTTGAATCTAAATTTGAATTTAAATTGGAGCAGCTCCAGAGTTATTGTGATAATGAAATGAATTGTTACAGGGAGAATGGAGGCTCGCTGCCTTCCACCTACAATAGTGTCTCTTGGCCGAAAACCAACTTTGAAAGCAGAGACTGGGTCTTCCATTTCACTCTTTTACATTTTCATGATAATCAAATGGTTAATTGATCAGTAATCAAGAAGCAAAACAACCTACTGATTCATTAATAATGGAAACAATCATTAGTTACAGCCCAACACATATTGTCTAGTTTACTGTTGTTTTGTTTTGAATTTGTTTTAACACTGCGATGCAAGTTGAAACTGACATTTTAAAGCTACAGCAGTCCAGCCACTTAAATCCAGTGCAAAAATTGGTGAGCACTAAAGTCGTACTTCCTTCAGTCAGACAAATGTAAATCTCACATTCAGCCACTCTTTATCTTTTTAGCTCAGTTAGCGGAACGCCTGGCTCTTCAGCGGCTAATCTGTCCGCTGTTCAGTGGTGAGGTAGTGTTACTGTGGTGCTCATTGAGGCTGAACACAGCTGCTTGTCACTGCTGGAAATGAGCTTGATAAGAGTTGAAAGATGCTAAACTGTTCTGCAGGGATGAGAAGTGCTGAAGAGCCAGGTGATAATTCCCAATGAGTGCCCACAACAGGCCTAGTCATTTTGACCAGTTGTAAATTGATTGACAGGTAGCTCCGAATCAATTTCAGGTTTGATTTCCTGAACAATTCATTTCATTTACTATCACAGACATTTCATAATCTACTTCACTGACAGTAGCTACTGTAAATAGTCTATGAATGTTAGGTAATGATGTGACAATATACTATAATACAATACCATCCCTTTCAGGACCGTTCCTACTTAACAAAACACAGGTGTTCGAGCCCAAACAAGATAACAGGTATTGTCTATCTGAAATAATAGTGTGAAATTAAAGCCACTCTTTAGGTTCATGTATTGGCTGCACGCTAGAAAATCCATTTTGTGCTGCCTATGTGTGTGACCGGAGAGGATAGAGGACAGAGAGAGAGTGAGCGGCCAGACCTCTCGTCTCAGAGAGAAGCTATAGCAGCATGTCAATCTAGATAATTAGTGCTTACACTGAGGGAATGGGACTTTAATCAGCAGAGCTCTGTGTTGATCATCAGTGTTCAGCATTCCACAGAGCGCCATCAGTCTGTTAATGAAGTCACTGACCCACCAGCTTGTTGGCTAAAAGCAAGAGGAGCATGGACGCTCACTTTAAACATTCACTTGCTCATCCATCCGTCCTCCTATAGTCTCAGTCACTTAGTTGTCTGAATGTCTATGTATGACAACAACATAACATCAGCGTTTTTAAGCTAAACTACAGTGGCATGGCTCTACAGGACCATGCTTGCTTGTTGTTGTCACTGTTAAATACCACTTGATAACAACACAATGCTCAGTGGTTTTGCACAGACAAACACCAAAGCAGCATTTGGACAGGTAGAGGTTAAACAGGACTGACTGACTCGTCTCTTCAGACTGGGATACGCACTTTAACCTTGGACTGGAATGACCACACTGCTGCACAGCTGCACTTTATTATTTATGTGTTAAGACTGTAATGTTTACACTTTTGTTGACTGTATTTATTCTGTCTTTGTACGGTGACCTTGAGGGTCATGAAAGGCGCCTTTTAAATAAAATGTTTTATTTTAGTTATTTTTATTATTAATAATATGAATAATAAGTAGTGCTAATAACAAGAGGCCTATAAGTTAGTGAGGTCCTTCCAGCTTGGGGAATCTGACCTCAGAGCCAGATTTTCCCAATAGGCTATATGCCGCGTTGGCTGAAATCCAGGAAGTAGTGGTTCTTCCTGGTTGGTACTTACTGAATTTCAGCCAGCCAGGTGTGTCTGACTTTTTTTCTTTTTTTTTAGTCAGACACACCTGGATTAATCAGTTTGCCAATCATGTAAGACAGGAAATAAAGGAGCTGGCTGAAATTCAGGTACCAACCAGGAAGTACCACTATTTCCTGGATTTCATTCAAACTGAAGGCACTAATATCCAGAGAATTAATCCAGGTAACTCTGCTGATGCCTCTGATCTTTTCTGTTGCTCTACCAGAAGCTCTAAGTTAGCTTTAACTTTTCCTAAGAAATAACTGACACAAAATGTTGTTCAGACTTTCTCTTTCATTTTACCGACAGAGTTTTGCTTCTGCATCACCATGATGTTGACATTTGTGGTTTAGAGAAAAATGTAGCCTACAAACAAATATTGTGGATGGATTGCCTTATTATCTGGCTCAGGATAAATCAGTTTGGTCAACTTTTTATAATGTTCAGTTGTCTGATTAATTTCTAAGCGTGGTTTGTTTTAGTGAATATCTGCAAAAAAATAATGACATTCCTAAATTAGCTGCCTGAGCTGTAATTTGAGTTTGGTGAAAATTAGTAAAAATCAAAATGTTAACATGAAAAACTGTGATGTTTCGGTATTTAATAGTAGAGGAAGGCAGTGTTTTTAAATGTTTTTTTGTGCATATGGTGCAGTGATGTCTCACATTAAGGAGGTTCTGGGTTAAATCTCCAGGTGTTCCTTTGTAGAGTTTGCATATTCTCCCTCGGCCTTTGTTCTCTCTGGGTTCCTCCCACGATTCAAAGACATGCACACTAGGTTAATTGATGCCTTTAAATTGCCCAAAGGTGTGAATGTGAGTGTGTGAGGTTGTTTGTCTCTATATGACAGTCCTATAATAGACTGGTGACCTGTTCAAAGTGTGCTCAACCCACGCCCTACGTCAGCTGTATTGGCTCCAGTCCTGCTGCTAAGGATAAGCGGTATAGCTTAACAGTTGGATGGATGACTACCTGTGCATGACATCCACAGTGTGGTTCAGGTTTGGGGAAAGTTTTTTATTAAGTTATGGCTGTGACAGGATGCAAACTCTGGTCTCCAGCCAGGCTACACACAACCCTCCACCAGCCCATCATTCACACCCACACTGCTGCATACCTGCATTGGCACTGGATATAAAATCGCTGGGTCCAGGTTTGTCATTGTAAATCCTCGGTGCAATGAGCTGGTATGCTACTAAAAAATACCCATATGCAGTGCAGATCTTTGATTACAGTCTGACTTTAACAGAGAGAACGGCACACTAACACACACACACACACACACACTCACACACACAAATACACATCAAGCCCGAGAGAGAACTCTTAAGAGAGACATTTCCACCATCTTCAAGTTTGTTTGTTGGCATTAAATGCAAAGCTTGTGGATGGGATATGGTCATGATGGCAGCTGTGTGCATCTGAGAGTGCCCAGCCATCACTCTCTTTTCAAGCCAAGTGTGAAATGGGCTTTAAATCACTTTTACCCCAAGCAGTCACATTATTGATGGCAGCCTCTGAATCCCATGAAAGAGGGCGTCTTATCGGTTAAGCACAAACGCTGCAAATTAGCGAAGTAATTATTATGGCTTTAGCTTTATAAATGCAGCTAACCACATTCCTCTCAAAGACACGCATGCACGGAAATTAAATATTTTAGGAATGCCTCGGTGACTGGAACACACCAGAGGGCACCTTCCACAATCAAGTCTGATTCATGTGAAATTTATCGTTTCTACAGTGTAGAATAAAAATAACAAAAGACTCTCAATTCATTATGAGAGGCTAGTTCATTTTTGCGATATTGTTTCATTAGACTCAAAATGGATAAAGAACAAACACAAAGAGCAATGAGAATCCCTTTTATGTGTTGTTGATGCCTGCAGCTTTCATGTGTGATTTACTGCCTCGCTGTGCAATTGCTAAAGAGACGCCAAAACTTGAAAGAAAAACAAACTTGGCCCTTCCAGACTTGTAAACAGCGGCGTGCCAGACCGGGCTGGGGTACAGTTAGTTTACACCGAGCTACAGAGCTGCACTCGTGGGACTGAATGACCTGCTTAAGATCTAGATCGTCTCCCCTCTGAGCCGCGTTGACCTTCAGTTTGTCCCAAGCCGTGGCTCTGTGCAGCCGAGAGGAGAGGGCAGCGTCAGGGGAGCATTGCTTCTTTAATTACAGAGTGCTGGACAAACATCGAGGCACTTTCACACCTGTGGGGCGCCGCCAGGTTCAGTGCTGTCGGTCGGCCTGCAGCAGCAACAATTCATCTTCGCTTTGTGTATTTCTCTGGGAGATATAAAATGACATTGTTCCCACTCTCATCTCATCTCATTCTCCGGAAGCTGTCTCTGCTGTGATGAATCATTTAATCTTCTGTTCATTGCTGGATGGTGGAGAGACAGAGCAGAAGGCGTTTCCAAGCCAAACGTATTACGCACTCGTATTTACAGGCCTGAGACAGTGAATCAAAACATCCAATATTAACATTTCCTGTCTGCAGGAAAGATGATTATGGATCCATCACCGCCCCCCTATACTCACATGCTGCACACAGACACACACTTCCCTGCTTAGCCTTTGTGTTAATTGTTTCTCTACCATTGTCGTGTGAGTGTGCACGACAGAGCTCCGCAAGCCTTCCTTTTAACCTGGTTTTAACACGTTTTAAGTCATTTAAAGCATTATGCCTCTGGCTAATGTTCGCTTTTAACGTTTGTATTTTACTGGGTAAAAGGTTTTTAGTCATCGGACATCTGGATTTTAAGTTTTTAAAGAAAGACTCAGCAAGCCGCCATGTCAACACTGGCTGCTGACCCACCTGGAGAGATGGAGCAAACTTTAAACACGGCATTCAAAAAGATTGCTAACCTTCTCCAGGACGTTGAACGGATGTCGGATGAGCTGCGGAAGAAAGATTCCCTGCTAGTCGCCCTCAGGTCCCGTTTCCCGGCGTTGACAAACTGGCTGGAGACTTCACAGGCCGGGGCCAGTGAGTCAGCACCGCAGAACACCACCTCTGCACTCGCCACCACGGTGCTCTGGGAGCCGTCCTCCTCCGGTCGGCAGCCCACCTGCTCCACTCCACACAGAGGGGGACCCTGGACCGAAGTGGTCGTCCGCGGGAAAAGGAGGGCTCCGAGCGAGATCCATGGAAGGGCTCCTTCCCCCCCGAGCCTGCAGCTCTCCAACAGGTATGTGGCCCTGTCAATCAACGAGAGGCCGGCAGCCCAGGACCCGCACCAGGAGGCACCGCCTGCTCCTGCGGCCACAGAGACCGTGCCCCCGTTGACGGACACCACAGCCTTCCCTCCACTCACGGCTAGCTGCCCCCCAGCAGGTGGGCGTCCTGCACGGGGCTGTCCGCTTCCGCCGCCCCGCTCCTCATCCCAGCGCCGGCGGCTCATCAAGGACGCGGTCCACTGGCACTCCCGTCCCCGTTCGCCCCACCAGGCGAGGGATCACACCCGGGGTCCTGGTGTGGGTGGCGGGGCGGCTAAACCAGCGTGCCCCCCTGAAGACCGAGCGGCTGCTCCCACGACCCTGGTCATCGGGGACTCAATAGTGAGGCACGTCCGCGTGAGGGGGGCGTCCACCATGGCGTTTCCTGGAGCCACTGTCGCAGACATAACCGAGAAAATCCCGGACATCCTGAGCTCACATCCACAGACGAGAAGGATTATCATCCACGCAGGAGCAAACGACATCGCCAGGCAACAGTCCGAGCTTTTAAAACAAGATTTTATCCATCTTTTTAACTCCCTCTCACAGTCCCAGGTGGCTGTTTTTATCTCTGGCCCCACCCCCACCTGCGGCAGAGGGATCGGCAGCTTCAGCAGGCTGCTCAGCCTCAACACCTGGCTCTCCTCTGCCTGCAGCTCACACCAGGTGGGCTTCGTCAATAACTTTGACGTCTTCTGGGAGAGGCGACATCTTTTTGGGTCGGACGGGCTCCACCTGAACAGAGCAGGTGCCCGCATGCTGGCTGCCAACCTGGAGCACGGCGTACAGCATGCCAATCATCCCAAACCCACAACAGCTGCTCTGTCCGCCTCAGATTGATGTCCCCCTGGTCCATGCTCCTATCCCTTCAGTTCCGCCCACCACCATACACACAATACCGGACCTGGACCTCTTTGCATCAACACTTCACCCATTCCCGTTATCATTACACACCATCATCACATCAGACACCATCATACCCATCCTGTGAACTTCCACAATCTTAGACCACTCACACAACATTCCACCTCTCCCATCAACAAGCCACCTGTCACTATTAACATGGCACTTTTTAATGTTCGCTCTCTTTTAAACAGAACTTTTTTAATGAATGATGTGGTTTTAGATAACAAGTTAGACTGCCTTCTTTTAACTGAGACATGGCTTGGCACTGACGCACCTGCTGTTCTCATTGAGGCTTTCCACCAAATTATAACTTTTTATTTTCTACTAGAGAGGGTAGAAGAGGAGGAGGAACGGCATCAATTATTAAGGATTCACTGAACTCAAATGGAGTATTTTTTAACAGTTACGCATCATTTGAGTACCATGCCTTCACTTTTAGCAGCCCTCCAATTCTTTGCCTTACTATATATAGACCACCCCATTACTCTAGCTCTTTTATCACTGAATTTTCAGAGCTTTTATCTGTTATTCACACCTCTTTTAACAGAATTTTAATAGCTGGTGATTTTAATTTACACATTGACGATATCTCGGATTCAATATCCAGAGAATTTTTAAATCTTTTAAGTTGTCTTGATTTTCAGCAGCACGTCACACAGCCGACTCACAACAGAGGACACACCCTGGACCTGGTCATAACCCATGGCCTGTCCATCGGTGTGTCCTCTGTTGTTGACTTGGCTGTGTCTGACCACTACTGTGTATTTTTTAACATCACCAGTTTTAACCAGCGGGAGGCCCCGGTGAGAACAGTGAGGAAGCGCTATATTACTTCTGAAGTGGCTGCAAATTTTATGGAGATTTTACAGAGCACTCCTGCTGAAATTTTACCTGCACCTTGTGATTTTATTGTTGATAATTTTAACAGTAGACTGAAGTCAACACTGGACTCGGTAGCTCCACTTTTAACTAAGACAGTGAAAAGAAAACCAACACCCACGTGGAGAAAAAACAATGAAATCAACCAACTGAAAAGAAAATGCAGGAGTGCAGAGAGGAAATGGAGGAAAAGTAAATTAACAATTCACTATGACATCTTACGTCAACTACTCAAAACTTATAATAATACAGTCAAAAAGACACGAATTTCCCATTTCTCACAACTCATCACCATCAATAAAAACAACCCCGGTTCCTCTTCTCCACTTTTGATATTTTAACAGGTGCTAACTCTAATAACATTTTTAAGACACCATCAGACAATCTTTGTGAAAGCTTTGCAGACCACTTCAGAACCAAAATCAAGGACATCAGATCCTGTCTTTTATCCCATCAAGTTTTATCTGTTGACACTGAACTGGTGTCCTTGCCTGAGGAAACACTGGAGAGTTTTGCCCTGGTTGATGCAAGGACGCTTGGTCAGTTTTCTCCCAAGTAAACCCAACAACCTGCCTTTTAGATCCCATTCCCACATCACTTTTAAAATCGTCTTATGGACTTTTCGAGGAACAGTTTTTAAACATCATGAATTGCTCTCTTCAGACGGGTGTCTTCCCCACCGCCTTTAAAACGGCGGTGGTGAAGCCCCTTCTGAAGAAGAGCAATTTAGATCCAAGTGTTCTTAATAACTACAGACCTGTATCCAACTTACCATTTTTAAGTAAAGTTTTAGAAAAACTGGTTTTTAACCAAGTCAATGATTTTTTAAACGGAAAGAACATTTTAGAGAAGCATCAGTCTGGTTTTAGGAAATACCACAGTACCGAGACAGCACTTTTAAAGATTTTAAACGACATCAGGTGGAATTTAGATAATAAAAAGCTCACAGTGTTGGTTCTACTGGATCTAAGCGCCGCTTTTGATACAGTAGACCATCACATTTTATTAAAAAGGCTTAGACACCTGGTGGGCCTCTCTGGTACTGTTTTTAACTGGTTTTGTTCTTATCTCACAGACCGATGCTTTTATGTAAGTATGGATACATGTTCCTCGGAAACCCACGAGATTGGATGTGGGGTACCCCAAGGGTCAATTTTAGGTCCACTCCTTTTTAATCTGTACATGCTGCCCCTTGGGGATGTCATCAGGAGGCACGGCATCAGCTTCCATAGTTATGCTGACGATACGCAACTGTACATCGCCGTGTCTCCTGATGACACAGGGCCAATCGATGCCCTTTTTAACTGTATTTTAGACATTAAGTCATGGATGGCAGAGAATTTCCTACAGCTCAACCAGGACAAGACTGAGGTTTTAGTGATAGGTCCTGAAGGCCAGAGAGAGAAACTTTTACCAAAACTACAAGATTTTAAACCAGCACAATCCGTAAAAAATCTGGGCGTGATTTTTGACTCTGAGCTGAATTTTCTTCCACATATCAAAAATATGACAAAGATAGGTTTTTACCATCTTAAGAACATAGCCAGAGTCCGCCCGTTTCTCTCTCAGGCCAGTACGGAGGTGTTAATGCATGCTTTTATCTCTTGTCGTTTAGATTATTGTAATGCCCTGCTCTCTGGTCTTCCCAAAAAGAGTATTTTAAATCTCCAACTATTACAGAATTCAGCCGCACGGGTGCTGACGAGGACCAGAGGGCGGGAGCACATTACACCTGTTTTAGAGTCACTGCATTGGCTCCCCGTACGTTTCAGGATCGATTTTAAAGTTCTTTTATTAGTTTTTAAATGTCTTAACGGCCTTGCGCCCTCTTATTTATCTGACCTGCTTTTACCATATCAGCCCTCGCGGACCCTGAGGTCCTCCGGCACTGGCCTTTTATCCATTCCAAAACCAAGAACCAAAACACACGGTGAGGCGGCATTCAGCTATTATGGCCCCCACCTGTGGAACAGCCTGCCGGAGAGCCTCAGGACCGCAGAGACCGTTGATATTTTTAAAGGAAGGTTAAAGACACACCTTTTTAGTCAGGCTTTTAACTAGATCTTAAATTCTTTTATGTTCTTATGTGGTTTTATCTTATTTTATATTTCTGCTTCTATCCTGTTTTAAAGATGCTTTTCTTATTTTAATGTTATTTATCATTGGTAGTATTTTATTAATTTTCTGAAATATTCTTATCCTTTTAGTCTGTTCTCTTTGTTTACTTATTTCTTTAGGGTTTTTTTTATCCTATCTTATGCTCTCAGTTTTTAGCTTTAACCCCAGTGTTTCCTCAGGGGGGTCCTCCACACTGGGAGCTGTGTCTGGGCTGCTGCTGGGGGCGCTGTCCCTGGGTCCCTTCAGCCCGGCTGACTGTGGTCTGTCAGGGCTGGGGGGCCTGGGCGCCGGTGCCCCCTGTGGCTCTGCCTGTGACTCCTCCCAGTGTGGATGGCCCCAAATATGGTGCTTCCTCAATCCTCAGTGTCATGCCATGTCTCTCTAGCGAGAGTGTGCATGTGTGAGTGTGTGTATCTGTGAACGTGTGTATGTGAGCGTGAGTTTGTGTGTGCGTATGCATGTGAACGTGTGCAGTATGGGGGGTGGGAGGGAGGGGCTTTATTTGTAATGGTTTCTTCTATGTCTTTCTTTGTTTTCTTTTTTTCTTCTCCCCTTTCTTTTGTGTGTAAAGCACTTTGTGTTACACTGTTTGTGTATGAAAAGTGCTATATAAATAAAGTTTGATTTGATTTGATTTGATCTTGTTTTGTTCAACATTGTTAACGACCTGTATAATCCTATTTTTGATTCAATCAAAGAGCCACTGGAGCAGTTCTCATTAAATAATCCATCTTTAAAAATGACTATTGATTAAGCTCCACCCCTGAACAGCAACTGTCCAATCATAGAACTGGAAAATAATTTTTTTTTAAAAACCTCATTGGATTTTGAGGTTTATACTCCAGCAGCCTCAGCCAATATTACAGTGTTAGAATTGGGGAGCATACGTCAGTCCGACCGCTTATTTCTCCGACCACCCATTAATCCAAGTTATTCTACAGTGTTATGGTTAGGTTTGGGGTTAGGGTTACTTACTGTAAATCGGAGAAATGGGAGTTTGGACTAATGGACGCAAAAATAAAGAAATATAGGGTTAGTATGGTCGGAGAAATAGGTAGTCGGTCACGCGCCCATTCACTAATTGGTAAAAGCCTTTTAACATTGTAAATCTACACAGTCATTGACCACTGAGGATGCTCATAGTCTAAACATCTCAAAGTGCTAAACACTTTTGAACACTGCTTTATGCAGGTATTAAGTTTATTTTTTTAAATGTGTGTAGACCTGCTAATATAAGACAACTGACCCATTTTCTACCACCAGTTTAGTTTGCCTTTCTGTTCAGATTGAGGACTGCAAGGAGTGAGAGTGAGCTGCGAGCCACGAAGCAAACAGGTAAAATAACATCTCATCTCCATGTGGTTGCTCTTGTAAATGTCAGAACCTCCATGTGTGATACTTTGATCAGTGAGTGTTTTTTAAACTTATTTCAGAGCTACGATCACTGCAGAGTGGTTGTGGTGTTTGTGGTTCAACAGCACAGCAACAGAGAGAGGTGTGTTTACAGTGCCTGTGTACTCCTTACATAAGTTACAGCAAGAAAAATTGATGAAAATGAGTTCAACTCGGGGTTGTGTTTGTGTCGGTGCACGCTGCTGAGGCTGCGGTCATAATACCCACAGCAGACTCATTTGACCTGGGTGTGAACGCCTGTTGTTCCAATTTCCATAAGTTAGCCTATCTTAACAAGTAGAGACAGTATTTCATTGGAAAAAACAGACTCACAAAGAAAAAAAAGTCACTTGCTAGTAATGAGAAACCTGCTTTTATCTAATCCTGCCTAAAAACAAAAAACAAAAGCATTCACTGCTTTGTAAGTTACCAAAGATTTGTGGTGGCAAATCTGTGAAAACAGTGAGCTTGAGAGGCCTAACAGCGCTAACCAACAGGAGAGCAAACAATCGATTTGGCAGTGCACATTTTCGTTTACCCATCTTTCTAACATTAGACAGCTAGATGTGCGCAATATGTTTCCCCAAGACACCATCATCACACAATGTACTTTATCTGTATCTCCTCTTTCTTCTTCGGCCCTTTCCCTGACGCAAACAAAGACATGATGAGCTCTCATTAGGAAATCTGTGCCGTGTAAATGGCTTCGGCTCTGCCCATCACAAAATAAAGAAAAGGGGGGCGGGGGGGGGAGTATGCTGTGGAGTGTGGACCAACAGAGAAATGGGCATAGATGCATTTCATTGTGAATCCACTGAATTGTGAAGCCAAATGCATTTTTCATACCAAATCACCATCTTTATTCCCTGCTCTTATTGCACTTGTCAGGCAAGGAAAGTCATATTTGGTGGGTGGTAATTGCGCAAAATGAATGCGAATAACTCAATGGTGAGTGCAGCTGTGCTCCTTGATTGATACAGATGTGTATAGGCTGCGTACATGGGGATTGCAATTTTCACCCTGTCTCTCCTGCAAAGGGCATTTTCAATCACAGCCCTCCAATCAGCCCACAGTTATATGTAATGCTGACGCTATTGCTGTCTCGACTTCTTTTAACCCAGAAATATAGTCCTCATTAAAATAAAAGTGAGCACGGTGATAAATCTTTTAAAATACATATATAAAACAGTGCAGCATGACGCGTGTCAGGTGAGATGAAAAGCAGCACCTCAGTTCCACTCCACCTCCGCTACCTTTATTTTTCTTTAATAAGACTTGCTTATCCATGAATCCAGGCTGCATAAATAGATACATAAGGACGGAGACATGACAGGTTACACTGTGCTGTGAAGATGTGTCAATTACCATAGGTGTTAAATGGAGGATTTGGCTTTGTGGGCAGCGCCACTAATGAATCTTAACAGCATCATCTCTGAGGAACATGTTGCTATCAGTCAAACATGAGATGACAACAATTCAGGTGTATCCTTCCTGTGAATACAAGGCCTCTAGGAAGGTAGTTCTTGTGGATTCCTAACACATTTGATTTGTTCTGTGCATTACAGAGAGAATCAGTGAGCTGATAATGCTAATTAACTTATCTCCAGCTGAGGAATCCCTTTGTTTCTGTTGTTTCTGTCTGTTGAGTTTCCATAACTTTCAGATGTGACTGAATAACTTCATCAGGGCTGCAACAATAACTATGTAACAATTACCTTAATTAGATGAAACATTTTTCTTCTTACTAATTATCTTTAGACAGATCAATTAATTGCTTTATTCTATTAAAAGTGAGAGAATAGGGGGAAAAATGCACATGACAAATTCTTAACTCTTTGCAAATTAAAAGAAATAACATATTCGACGTACGTAAACAAGGCAGCTCATTTTCACAGCTGAGAAAATATGCCAATGTTTGACATTTGTTTTTTATTGTTAAAGGCTAGGTTGGCAGAAACATAGAAAAAAGCTACAAGTTGAGTCCACACTGTTCTCATCCCCTCAGTCAGAGCAGCGAATAGAGAAAAAACGTCTCATTCTTACGTTTTACAGTAAAACGTTCAATTACAGTTTTTCTCAATTGCTTTGGTGCTATTCTCAGATCAGAATGAAGGTTCTCATAACTATTAGTTCAACCTCCACAACATGTCGTCATTTGTGCACATCATCGTAGCAGTTTCTCCTTCCTCTGAACAAATTGCAAATGCTTCTGGACATGTATCAGTTGCTTTCATACAATTCTCTGCTGTTTTATAACATTATCATTTGCTTATGTCATATCAGTCAAAATGAACTATACTTTTCAACACTGAATAGTCTTTCCCTAAAAAACTAATAGTCCTCATTTCATTGCTTGAGTCATCACATACAAAATTGTTGAACTAGTTTTCAAAATCAATCTAACTCATTGTAAATGTTGGGAGAAGCGCTGTATTCAAACATTTCAGGAAGAACAGGTATGTGTAGTATTGGACAGTAATTCAGCACTAAACAATCTGCTCATTGTGTCAGGTTTTACTGTCAGATACAGTGGGACAATCTTTTTTTTTTTTTACATTTACTGTACATTTAGACTTTGGGCTTCACTAGAGACCAGATTTACATAAAGTTGTACTCAAAGGCTGTTTCTTATGTCTGTTGTAGATGACTGTAGCACGATGCTGTGAACAAATCAGAATTGCAATGAGCATATGCAGTAAAAATGTGAAACATACATATTCATTATTAGTTACTCCACTACAGTAGGCTAATGTGTAACCTTACTATATTGTGGCTGTACATAGTGTATAGTGCTGTCTTGAGCATTTTCAGGTACTATCATCACTTTTTGCATTGAAAAACGCATAGAGAATAAAGTGTCATAATGAAAACATGACAAAGCCATTTGACTATCATGCTCATAAACAATGGTGTCAAGACTTCTCATTTTGACGACACCGACAGTTTCACTGACACAAGTACTTGCTTTTGAGGGATGGACAATCCATTTTGAGCAAGTGATGCACTTTTGCAGGTTATCCACTAGGTTTTGCAGTTTGTAACAATTGTTTTGAGAAATGCACTAACTGTTGTGCAAATGTTAAGAGTGAGGTGAGAATAGCACCAAAGCGATTGAGAAAAACTGTAATACGAATAAGAGCTGCTGCTCTGTGATTGGTCAAAATCTGTGAACAGAGCCTAGGGGAGACGCAGACGTCTGATCACTTCATTTACAAGGTTAGTGTGTAAGTTTTTGCCTAATACTGTCAAAAAAAAAGATGGATGGATAGATAGATAGATAGATAGATAGATAGATAGATAGATAGATAGATAGATAGATAGATAGATAGATAGATAGATAGATAGATAGATAGATAGATAGATAGATAGATAGATAGATAGATAGATAGATAGATAGATAGATAGATAGATAGATAGATAGATAGATAGATAGATAGATAGATAGATAGATAGATAGATAGATAGATAGATAGATAGATAGATAGATAGATAGATAGATAGATAGATAGATAGATAGATAGATAGATAGATAGATAGATAGATAGATAGATAGATAGATATTCACACAGTCTCTATTGCACTCCGTACTGTATCTTATTCTGAGCAGGATAAAAATTCACCGTTGTCTGAATACATCAGACTCACGTCGTCATCATTACTGTAACAGAGGAGTAATTAAGGTGTTCTGACTCGCGACACATCACAACTCAGCGGAAATTACACCTCCAGGTGAATAAATTGTTTCTCTCTAGGACTCATCCTTCTTTGCGAGGGACGACTGCAGGTTTGTGGAAAACATAAATTGAAACTGAGACTATTACCATCACAGCAGCCGCACGTTGCTGACACACTGTATAATTTTGATGTGGGAGACAACAAATTGTTCGGGACGCAGTTGGAGAGCACCGGTAGCCACCGTGACCACAGGGGAAAAAAGCAAACATAAGAGCGCGCAGGCTTTCGCTGTCGTTTTAAAAATGTTCGCTTCTGCTTGTGTTACAGGGTCAAACCATAAACAGAACAGTGAGAATCATTTACTATGGCTTTTACATGATGAGGAAACCAACAGTTCATACTAACAGCTGTAAATCTGTCCCATTGTCTTCTAGGTTATGACGATGCTCAGTTCTTCAGAGACGACTGCCAGGAAACTACCAATAGTCTGTTGACTCTAAGACATCGTATTACAGTCAATAAACTCACAAAAATATTGAAAAAGAAACACTGGGAGTCTGCTTTAGCAGGCTTCAATGTATAAATGTGGATAAATGAATAAAACAGTGGAAATCAACTTTTTCATTCTGCAGACGATATCATTTTTGCCAGTCATTCTTTTTTCAATTGGTGGAGTAAACAGTTGCAACCATTTTCAAATATTTTCATTACTGATCGGACAGATAACTTCTTGATATGTTGATTAGTTGTTTGGACAAACAGTATCTAGTCTATTATCAAATGAGACAAAAATGAAGCAGCAATGTTTCATTTTCTCTCAAGCGACTGTGAAATTGCAATGTGAAAACAACGTGACAAAATGAAAAGGGGTTTCTCATGGTGATGAATCCACAGAGAATTATCACCAAAATCTGTAGCTTCATACTGAGTTTCAGTTCATTGCCCGGCTGCTCGGTCCACAGACTCACTGTTTTCATTCACTCAGAGTCATTTTCAACAACAGCAGGCAGCTGACTTCAGTGAAAGAGGTCTAACCCCCTCCTGTGCTCTACCTGATAGATCTTCATCGAAGTTACAATTATGAAACTAGAATCTCCGCCTCATGGCCGTCTGCCCCCACCTCTAAACTCTCATTTCAGGCTGAATCCTTATCCAGAGTCAGAAAATATACTTTCAACTTTCATAGTTAAACTGTTTTGTGAGATCATAGTAAAAGTTCAGTCAAGGCCAATACTGTCATAGGGCAAGGGCAGGGTTCACACTGTCACAGAGCTGAACAACCCACACACACTCATATTTACACGTACAGGCAGTTGCACATGTTTTTGGACAATGGGAGGAAGCTGGAGAACCAGGAGAAGAAGAAAACATCTTTGAAACATCTGGTAAAGGTCTGTGAACCCGTCTGTTAACAACATCAGCAGAAGCAAAAAAGAGTCAAAGAGTTACAATGAACCTGTCGTCAAGTCACTGAAACCAGGCTGAAGGTGTGTGTTGGAGCTACTCTGACTCAGACCGATATTTGGAGTTTGATATTCACACAAGAGTAACGGTGTTGTGAATCATGCCTCATCAAAAACAGATCTCAGAGGAGGATTGCGAATTGTTGATTTGAATAAAGCTGAGAGTTTGGATATTCATCAGCCCACAGTCAAACAAAACTATACATGGAGATGATTAACTTCTGTGGCTTCTCTCTCTTGATGCTGGCACCGAATGCTGAGACGACTCCAGAGACACAATTATATAAACAAGAACCTCTGAGCCTCGGTCAGTGCCTGAAGTTTCCCCAAAGAGCGCGCTGACACAATGCTACTGGGAAAAATGTTTTGTGGGCTGAGGACACTGAGGTTTGAATTCTCTGGGAAGAACATGCAGCTCTATGAGTGGTGCACAAAAGGGCACTGCATACCAACATGAAGACATCATCCCAAAGGTGAAGTATGGAGGAAAAATATTTCTGCAGAACGACTTCAAAGAAAGGAAATCTGCATTTTAGACCCGTGTAAGGAAGAATAGCTGAAGATTCCTCCTGAACATTGTGCAGGTTGGATTGTTACTGCTGCTGAATCCAGTTATAACATCCAACACACAATGCACAATGTTTTTATTTGTGACTTACATTGAAGATGAGTCCATATACAGTAAGCGCCCATTAGGACAAATTCATGCAGGTCATTCTTTTCCTTTTTTTTGACACAATGAGAAACAAACTGATTAATAATTAAAAACAATGATAAGAAATTTAAATGCAAATAAAGGAGTTCTGAGATTTTGCCTCTGACTAGCACTCCTTTGTGGACAGATGCTTTACTTTTTTGCACACACACAGGACATATGATGCCCATTTTATGCCATTGGTTATTCCACTGAGTGACAGCTGGTGCCCATAAAGCAACAAGAAGGAGCAGTGTAGCATCTCACCCCCGAGGCAGCAAACACGTGTATAACCAATGCAGAATTTAAAAGATTAAAAACCGGCATTCCAAGTGATTTACAGCGAACAATACGTATTCAAGATGTTTTTTCAGCCTCAAGGATACTGTATACACTGAGTGTGTAGGTGAGAGACATTAAATGTAAACAGAAACTTGTTTGTTTACAAGAAAAATCCACAGGGCACCTTTAATTATCTGCCAATCACGGAGCTGGTTAACCGTTTCACCTCTTCAGAGCCACATTATATTTTGTCACACACACACACAAACTGAAACATTAGACAGTTTCTCCATCAATAGACCTGCAGCAAAAACTTGCAAACATCACCCAAATGTGTTTCATTACGGTCGTAGCCTGGAGCCATACACAGAAATAACAACATTTCTAAATCAATATGTGTCTTCTTCACTTAGAGACATTTGGGACTGAAAATTGACAGGTCGAAGTGGGCAGAATGTGATAGAATAATTGTTAATACCTCCTTAACTCTCTAAAGCAAATGCAGAGACGGAGCAAAAACAGCAAGAAGAAATAACCTGTGCAAGATGAAAATCTAATATGAATCATGCTAGCACAAGCAGATAAGATGTCAGCACATTAACTGACACAGACAGTTGTTTTCTCTCTGCAGGATCAGGCCTTTTAAAAAAAAAAAAAAAACGGACCCGCTGTGGTTCAGTAACGACAAAATTTGAATATCCACAGCCCATTCATCTCGCAGCTAATCTCAACGTGCCTCCCATGTGCTTCTTATCTGAAGGGCTTTTAAACTGGCACATCCCTGAATACAAAAACCCCCACAAGGCTGCAATAAGCCGGTGCTGCAGTCGACGGCATTACTGCACCCAGTATTCTTGCACCACTTGTTCAGACTGGAGTGGTAATTCCCGTCTTGGCATCTGCTCTGCCACTCAGTCGATAGATGGAACGCGCATATGTGGCGAATCCGGCCCACTCCAGGGTCTTTGTACTACGTGGGTATGGGCATGAATGTCTCGGGCCGTGGCATCTTTCCATGGCAGTAGATTTTAATGTTTCCACTGAGGGGAGTAATTGCAGACAGGCATGGCCAGACTGGCAGTACACACATGCACAAACCTCAATGGGCACGCACATTCTTGCCCACTTCACACTGAGAGGAGCCATAATGACAGTGCTAATGGTATCAGCTATCAAAGGCAGGAGAATTAGCCATGAAGGACAACAAATTTCAACATCACAGACACAAGCTTGTTAACTGGGATGTTTAGATGAGCTGAGTAAACAAACTCGAAGCTATTAATAATGCCAGAGAGGCATAAAGGGAATTGTAGTAATGATGCAACGGGAACGATGCGGAGTGGCTGTCCAATTTCCATGCGAAACAACAGGAACATGTTAGGAAATAAACAGATTTTCAATCACGCCTGTGTGTTTAAAAACAGCGTGACACATCCACCATCGTTGTGCCAAGTGAGAAGTGTAGACTGCATGAAGAGACTGGATGAATCATGTTTTTTTTTTCCAGAGTGATATTCATGCAGGTTTTTATTTCTGAGTTTTGGAGGAAAAGAGTTGCACCACAGTTCAAATCTGGTGGTAAAACACTACAAAAGGGCATAATAAAAAAGAAAAAGTACTCATATTTCTGTAGTCGTGTATCCCAGTTCAGCAAATGTGACAAAGTTTGTTTGATCACTGTGCTCCCTTTGCTCCCCGAGATTGTTTTTTTTGTCAAGTATCTTGTGAGAGCAGCGTAATCAGAAGTTTCAAGAAGTTTGTATCTGAGGATTAAGCTCAGGCCTGAAGTGAGCGGAGGTTAAATCTGCTCACATTAAAATAGAAAAACTTTGATCCTCGGTAAGGAGGGTTACACGAAGAGAGTTTCCAAGAATAATTGTGTTTGCCTTGTGCTGCTTTACTTACGAAAGCAAGTGCAAAAAAAAAAAAACTTCTCCCACCTGTCCTCTGGGAGGAAGTCAGAGGCAGAAGTTTGCCAAAGGTAATATTGTCTTTGGAAGAGGCAGTGAAGATGATACATTATTCATCACATCTGGTCAGCTTCAAAGGCTGGGTGTAAGAAACAGTAAGGTATCACCGCTTGAGCGTTATCACCACAGAGACACTCCATAGGTTTTTGTTCTCCGGGAGCAGCTTAACAAGATGTTGTCTTAGGAATTACACGTCAGATCAGAGCTCGGAGCTCGGAGCTTGGAGCTCAGAGTGAGGGGAAGGAGAGAAGGAGCTCTCTTTCTCTCTCCCAAGATCTTTCCTCGTTTGTGGTTTCTCTTTTTTTTTGGCAGCAAATAATCACTCCTGCCGAAACTTTGCACTCAATAGCACATGCACCATGTCGCGTTGCTGGGGTTCGGTTTAGCTGTTCAATACCATTCATTCATTTTCTGCACCGCTTATCCTGCAGGGTCTAGGTGGTCAATACCACCTGCTGCTAAAAGGCACCTTGATTTGAACTTTCGCTGACATGAGGAGCAAATCTGAGCTGTCGAGGAAGCTGAACAAGTTGTGTTTCTGTCCAACGCACAACAGCAATGTCTTCCATCACCAACAGCTGTGTTTAGTGTGTTATAAAGTTTGAATTCATCATAAATGCTCGGCTGATTTCATTCAGTAAGCTAGAACCCCAATATTTTCAGCCAATATTAGCTCAAAGATAAATTATCGCGTGTTTGCTAACAAGTAATGAGAAATAGAGGCACATAAATGCCAAATATAAAGAGTGCGACCTCACAGCGGAGCACTTGGAAATTTATTGCAATTTCACAGTAAAATGTCCCACTGAGTCCACATCTTGGTCACAACTCCTAAACTTAATTTACAAACTATGAAATGAACAATTTCATGTTTATTTCAACAGAAATAAACAAAAATGGCTTGACTTATTACAGTACTATCATCTCCATCATCTGCTCTTACTTATCTTCCAACTTGATTCAAAACTATAATACTGGTTACAGTGAAATGAATAGATCCAAAAATGACTAATGGGAAACCTTTGTATTTATTTTATATTTCTAAACAGGGCAACCAGACCTATTGCTGAAAAATGTATTTTTCATGTTGCTGTGTAGAATAAATTGAATTTGAATAAGATAAAAACACACAAACAGCACAAACATATTGTATGTCAACAGCAGAGACAGTCACAGATAAATCAAGTCTTTAAAAGAGCTGAAATTGTTTGACCTGATCCAAGAAGTGGTCAACCCGAACCGACCCATACAGAGAGAGAACCCCCCAACTCTTGCAGCCGTGCGATGCTTCAACAGTTCATGAGCTCAGTGGCGATGCATGCAATTCTTCACAGTTCACGCTGCAGCGTCCACAGCCTCCAAAAAAAAAAAAAAACAGAAAAAAAAATCATCTTTCTCCTCCTGCCGTGGAGACGACACACAGAGAGATCAGAGCACAGCTGAGTCTCTTTTTGACCAGGCTTGAGTATAATTTAGACCTCTCCAGTCAAGTCCTGGTCTGGTTTTAGTTACAAGGAACTGAGTGGACCCTTCAAGACCTCTGTGATAAAGATGTGACAAGTGAGGACATTGCTTCTTGACAGGTTGTTACTGGTTTCTCCCGTCCTGGCTGCAGAAAACGACTGGTTTAAATGAAGGCTGGGTGAGAGCCAGACTCAGCAGCAGCAGCAGCAGCTCATTCTGCAGCCACAGGCCAAAGACTAGTCAGGGAAGGGGTGGGGGCAGCGAGCAGGCAGCGGGCAGAGAGAGAAAGGGTTAGAGAGCGCTGCTGGGGGCGGTTATTAGACCACAGAGACAACCATCTGATTACTTTCTATCTAAGCTAACAATGACTCTCACAACAGCAGAGGTACAACAAATATCTTACAGGGCCTGGTATTCCTACAAGGACCTATTGCTCGCCCATAAATCAACACACCACTACCAGACCATAATATTAACTGCTCCCTGCTTCTTCTTTTCTCAGGCCACTGAATATATCATAAAGCAAAAAATATGCACAGCAGATAAAGAAATCTCCAAAAGGTACATTTTGATATATGTGTATTTCAGCAGGAAGGCGGCGAAACAAATGAACAAAAATATATGGTCGGCTATAAGTTGAATTTAATTTCACAGGACATAAAGCTAGCCTTTATTAGTTTTACTCTTGTGTGTGTGTGTGAAGTGTGATCTGAAGCCACAGGCCATGGAATATGCTCTACCTTGGACGTATTGAAAACCAAATCATAAACAATAACTATACGTTTCCTTCCTCGCTCCCCGTTGCATCATTTGGTCGGCGTCTTTATACATCTGCAAACAAACTAGAAGAGCAATCTTTGTGTTCTCTTTGATTGAAAACAAATATTTTCTTTTTTATCCCCTAAACATATCATTAAAGTGGCCCAGGAAGTTTGTTAAGAAACAAGAAGTGGGGGAGGGGCACAACTTTTCTGATATGCAATGCAAACAGTGTAGATGAAGACGGCGCTTCATTAGCAGTTCAGGTCCCTTAACTGGGTTGTCTGCTGTAATTGGTGTGGCTGAATAAAAACATTTAATGAGTGCCCTGCAGAACAGAAGTGACAAATAACATATTTATAGGCCGTCACTGATCCTGTTTGCTTTAAGCACTGCGAGGCGAGCTTTAGGTGTCTCCGCCTCACACATGCAGTCACTTATAAGTGTGATAACAGGCAAAAGAGATGTATTTTTTTTCTGGGTTTGTTTCTACAACTGATCCTCAACGCTAAATGAGACGTCTTCGGCTTTTATAATTCAGAATCCAATGCCATACAGTACAGTACGTGTGATTGATTACACGCGATAAACAACACAATAGGCTGCCGGATGCTAAATGACTACGGCGCGACACCGCATCTATCCATTCACTCTGTAAAAGGGATTTCGCATCACTCCTGCAGCCATCCTCGACATCAATCTTTCCTGCCTTGTTGAATTCCTAAGAGGGAGGGCAAAAAAAAAAGGAAGCAGGAGGGATGGTTGAGTGGGAGAACATTTTTTATAATATGGATATGGGGAAAAAAATGTATACCCCACTGTCTCACAACCCCAGCCCTTGACTTTTGCTCTGTAAGAGAGGAGGGAATGAGACCCAGTGGCCTTCAAATGATGCATCTTTACTGCCGTCAAGCTCAGCGACAGACCAGACATTTAAGATGATGAGAGCTCAGAGGGAAACACAGTCGGTGTGAGGACCGGGAGAATGGAGAGGGGGCACACACACACACATATACACACTTTTAAGCTGCCCTCTGTACAAAATGTTAAAGACAGACCTGATATATCACTTGAACGACAAGATACTTTTTAAATGCCTCAGTGTGTGCTTTATTCAAATAGTAAAATGGCTCCTCGTGGATCTGTGCGTCGGCTGCAATAATCTCATTATGATTGAGTGTGTTCATTAAGTTCTCATTGGGAGTGACATTTTCATACCCGCTCTCCCCTGGATGGGCTGGCAGGATGGGGGGAAGTCAACAGCGTCTTCTCCCCTTGCTGAGGAGGCTCAGAGTAATGAGAGAAGACAGTGAGAGGATAAAGGTCCTGCTGGAGCCATAACATATGAATCAATGCATATACAAAATATGTGGCGTTGTGTATTTCCAATTTCAGGGAGCAGATTAGGACGGGGGGGTCTGGGTGCAAAATGTGTCCCTTTGTGTTTGTGTGCATCTGTTAATATTCACAACACGCATTCATGTGCAGACACATACAGAGCAATTTATATCTGTGGACAGTAATAGGTTTTGCATTATTTATGAATAAATTTCAGTAGATTCTGATTGAGGCTGGCTCTTAAAACAAGCAATGTCAAATTCATCTGAGTTTTCACATGGATCCTAAAATGTGCTACTATTTTAAAATACATATTTGTAGTTACAATCCAAACAGAAAGTGAGTGCATTTATTCAAGCGCAGTACTTAAACCCTTGTGCATCCTTCCTCTGAGGTCTATCGAGGATGCACCAGGGTTAAGTACAGTTTTGAACCTTGTGGATTTTTGAGTATTTCCATTTTCTGCTTCTTTAAAATGTCAACTCCATTACATTTCACAGGGAAAAACTAGAATGGCAGTGAACAGAGTAGATACTGTACATGAAGATGAAGATCTGACAGATCTGGATCTCCTGATTATAATCAGATCTGCACAAAACTGTACAAACTCCTAATTGCATGTAGGCTAGTTACGTCCTGTTTCCCACATTAAGATTTTATGTTTTGATTGATGATTTCACTTTTGAAACTTTTAGTATATTTAACTGGAAATATATCTCCCCCTTTCTCTAAAGTTAACACCTTCTGAATGGCTTTTTACCTGTAATTGAGTTTTTGTACGTGTTACTACTACTGTTACTATTTTTATTCATTGCATGTGCCACAGTGTGAGAATTCAGTAAGAAAACTGTCAAGTGCTTTAATTATGTGTCTGACAAAATAAGAGCTGATGACTGCAAAAGAGAAATGCCAGAAAGCAGTTTAAGACAAAGAAAAAAACATTGAAAGAAACTAAATTAAAATCACACATATGCAGCTCAATCTGACCTGCTGTGAAATATTTGCCAACACACTGAGTAGGCTGTGATGAAGTGGGTTTCCACAGTTTGCTTGAGGCAACCTCATGTCAGGCTGCACAAAGCAGCTTGAAGCAGAGCAGAGGACACTTCAATGAAGCCCAGCTTTGGTATGTGGTAGTGTGAAAATGGTACTGAAGGTGCACGTGGGCCGGAGCAACAGTCTGTATGTGGGGGAAGAGCTTTACTTTAAACGAAAGACTACAATTTATGCTATTATGCTGATCTTTCATACAGTAAGTGTAATGTTGATTGTGTTCATCATCTAAGTTTGTTGATAATAAGGTCTAGCAGATTCATTAATCCTGAAGCGTTGGTATATTTATTACCAGTCAATGAGTGTTGTAAGATCAGCATCAAACATCATTAATACTTGACATTTACAGTACTTCTCTCTACTGTATCATGTCTTTTCTTCTACTTAAAGCAGATATCAGCGATCCGGTCATTTTGGCTAATGCTGCATTCAAGGCAGTTAGCTTCAAGTCACAACTACTGACTTTTAGCGTTCCAGGTAACCCGTAACTTGTGTTTTTACCGTCCTGTTGCCTGTGAAAGTGCACTCAGATCTGATATGACTTCACAGGAACAGCCCCCGCCCCGTAGCGACCCCTTGGCTCAGCCCTTTGTCTCCTCATTGGATAACACTTGTATCCCACAAGGAAAGTTTACAGCAGAGCTGCTGAAACACTCCATGTAAGTGATTGCTGACGGAAAATAGGACTATTTAGGACTTATATTAACAAAAACATTCCGCTGATATCTGCTTTAAGTTAGCATGCTACCCAGCTAGCCCTGTTTTGTCTCATCATTTTCCAATAGCGACTCATTGTGTCCTCCAGTCTGTAGCTCTGCTCTGAGGATGTCCATGTATTATAACCTCTTGTCCTGTAAAGTGAGAAGCCCCAAGACCTGCTCCAACAAGAAACCATGTAACAACTAGCCTTCTTAAGCATTGGACTATCACCACACTGCCATGATGTGCATCTAATGTGCCGATTGGTGATCCTCAAACGTGTCGCCTAACTCAGTCGTCCTCCGATCTGACACAATATTTGATGGCAATACAAACAGTAGATATGGTCTTTCTGTTTGTGCCTCTCCAGACACGATACAGCAGAGCATTCCTGAAAAAAGTCAAATCTCACCACAATATGGGACGATGCCATGTTCATGTCATGTGCAATGGAGATGATGGATCAAAAATACCCTTAACCACAACTCCAACAGCAGTGTTGAAATACCTCACTAAAACACTGACACGATGCATTCTGAGGTAGAAGAAAATCTTCCAACCTTTGAATAAAAAATGAAAAGAAAGAAGGAGAAAAGAAAGAGGAGGAAAAATTAAATCAAATTCTCTGGGGAAGGACTCCTTACTCAGCGAGGGCTGATAGACAAGTCAATTACGCTCAACTAATTTCATCATTATTTCTCTAAATATATTGAAAAATATTTGCGGATCTTTTATACTTTCAGTTCAAGTTTATAAGAAATATCTCCCTCTGTGCTTATCTTGCAAAACAAAATTAAAATAATAGATTGATCTGTGCATGTGTGCTGCATGGTCACCTTATCACCTCCAGCATGAGCTCAATTTCAGCCTTTCATTGCAGGACAAATACAGGCGTCTGCCTCACCCTGTAATGATGTGCACTTGCCCCCACCACCTCCACAGCAGACATTGTCTTCTTGCTTTCCAATCTGCCAACCCCCAAAACGCTCAGTCACCTCCCACCATCCTGCTCGGCCCATGACAGAATAAACCGATGGCCGGCTCGCCTCTCGTTCACACACGGGCTGATAATTCCACCTGCGCCTGCACGCCTCCAAATTGATTCTTCCTTCCCTGCTTGTCCCTTTGGTGCAGCTCGGCTGTATATGATTGAGATGCTCCCTAATGAATTCTCAGAGGCCAAGAGCTGATATTGTGTTAAGTGAAGGCAGAGGGAGCTATCTATAAAACAGGAGGGCCTGGGCTTCAATGGGCAGTCGAGCAGTCTGGTTGGATGAGCTACAGAGGTAAATATAATATCCAGCAGCTGTTTGGTCACACAGTCTCGTTTTCTGACGTCACTCTGACCGCCGTTCATCGTTCATCATTTTATAGAAATTACATAGCAGTTATTACATACCTTAGGTTCACCTTTAACAAGATTGCAGCGTCAAATTATCATCACCGGCATGACATTAGCAAAGGGGAGCGGGATCGACGTCTGTATTATGAGGCGCGACACAAAGGATTCTGTTTTACATAAAGCCGCCATGATGGACACAATGTCACCCTCGCCGCTCAGAATTAATGATAAGATGAAATGAGTTGTCTGTCTGGGGACATGCCATAGCAGGAGATGGCTGTCATTAAGATGAGAGGGCAGCAAGGCAGAATGCTCCTTCCTGTTCATCTGTCCAACATTTTAATATGTGCTGACAAGTTTATTGCTGTGTCCCATCCTTGAACGAGGGGCAATTACTGAGCAAGTGCTGATAGTCAGTGGGGCCAGGCCGAGAGAAGTTTATCACATATGGGAGGGGGAGGGGTGAGTCAACAAATTACTTTATGATGTGTAATGCTTCAGAGGGTAGGAAATGTTCCAACAGAGGAACAAAATGTTGAGGAAACGACTCGAAACTGTGTCTCAGGGACCACAGCGCTATTTAAGATGCTACATTTTTGTTCAAGGCTAAAATAATCAAAAGGTTGCGGATAGTGAGAACTCACCGGGCTCGTATCAGAAGGTGTCATGTAACTGTCAACTGTGGGCTGAGGATTTTCATTAGGTCTGCTCTGCAAATACCACTGCCCACATAAACCCTGAGGACTGAGGAGAAATTTGTATGTTAATCATTGGATTTCGACTTATGGCTGGAATGGAAATTATGAAACAATTTTGATTAAAAAAATAATAATAATAATAATAATGATGATAATGCAGTGTCCATCCAACTTAGTGAAACAGGTTGTGAAAATGTCCGAGTCTTAACACATAACTGCTTGCTACACTCCATCTCATTTAGTTTTTTGATTTCAAACTTTCTATTTGCAGGACGTATGTGGTTTACAATGAAAAGGACCGAATCACTCAACAAATTTCTCTGTCATTGATTAGAGGTCAGCATTTCAATTGGCAGTCAATTTTGACAGCTGACATTATGTACAATACTGTAGCTCTAGCTAACTAAGATAATATTACCTCAAAAACTTTCTGCAGATTCAACCAAATTGCATTTATGTAATTGCTACCCGACGTCTATCAGTTCATATATTGTTTCACAACAATATCAGCAAAAGTATGAAAGTATGTTGGAAAGCCAGCTGGGTTGTTATAGTCTAGCTTTATTACCCCCTGTACAGAGGTTATGCTTTGCCTCGTTACTTGGTTATTTGTCAGCAAAAGCAATTAGTACTGAACCGACTGGAACTGAACTTAGTGGAGGGACAAGACAAGCCAAGTAAGAACCCATTAAATTTTGGGACACATCCAGATCATTTACTTTGAATTAGACTTTTTGTCTCTAAAGTTTGCTGTATGTTGCCTTGGCAGAGGTTTGCACTCTCTGCAGTGTTTTTCTTTTCCATGTTTTCTTATTGTTTCACATTCTTGTGAAATGTCATGAAGTCACAATTACACAACTTTGCAGAGGAGCATTCCCGCTGTGGACCACTGGCTGAGCTCAAAGCGGACCAGACAACCTGCTTGGTTCAATCTGCTTTCCATACGGTATCACAACCCAAATTGCAAAGAGTGAGAGTGAAATATTCATCGGGAGCAGCAGCAGTGACTGACTGAGTTCAGATGCAGATATTGGAAAAGATACGCAGGCTCACTTAGCTGTGACGCAAACGATCGTTAGCATACTGAGGAAAACATTCACCAGCAGCTTCTCATCTGAAACGGCGCCGAGCGTCGCTACAGTTGAAATGTCAAAACATCACCACTACTACATCACATCAGCTTTCATTAATTAATATTAATTCTGTCAGTGACTTGGTGTCAGGCCTAAATCAAACTTGGCTGTTGTCAGTTCATGAAAGAGCCTCCACTCTGCAACACCATCGCCTAAGTACTTCGAGTCAATTAACTTAAAATGCTACCGCTGAAATAAATCTTAGAGGAAACATGACTCTGAATGCTCCGCTAGTTAAACATTATATAACTTTATTCATTTTCTAATGCTATAATTGGTTAAATGATGTGGCATGGGCAAGGATGATCCATAGAGGATGGATTAACCAATGAAACAAGTACAGTTCATCTAATATTTGCCAAAACTTCCGATCGAATATTTCTCAGAAGATCTGATCTGGCAGTGGTCAACTACAAATCCCAATCTGTTCACTTTAGACAATTTGATTCAGTTAGTGAGCACGAGCAGCAGTGACAATGTTTGCTGCCTGAAAAGTTTCAAGACAAAGTATTCAAGATTTCTGTAGCCTAAGTTTAATTTCAGGTCAAAAGTCATACTGCTTTGGAAAAGTGTTGTTTTAAGGCTTTGAGACCTGTAGACCTTGAATTAATTCTGTTATTAATATAAGTTGGATTACTGTTTTGAATGGAAGAAAAGTTTTGAGATATTTTGGTGTATTTTGATCATTAGCGTTATTTTGTGTCAAAAGGTGTAAGTGTGGAAAATGTGTCTTTTGTGTGGTTTGACTAAAACCTAAAAGACTGAAACACTGAGACTCTTAAATGCCAGGAGAGAGACCTGGCTGGCACCCCAAAGGAGATTAATCCAAAGAGTCAAATCATCGCAAGGTACCTTGTTATAACACTGTCAAGCTCCCAGTTGATTCACTTTAAAACAAAAACCTTATAAAAAGAGAAAAGTGTCTGCAACATGAACTTGATGATGCAGAGTTAAGGAAATAATACTTCTTGAGTGTTGCCGCACAGAACCACATACAGTAGTCCTTGCATTATAATCATAAAATGTCTGGCAGCATATGGTTATATAATTGGTCATATTTTCAAACAGTAAGTTTTCACTTTTAATGCATAAGGAGAGAAAGCTTTTAAAGAAAGCCACTATATCTCTATCTACAGCAGTCTGGCTGAGGTTTGCTCGAGTGTAAACTTCCCCAAATCCAATAAAGAGCTGCATAACCACAGAGTTCATATCTAAACCTTGATGTCAACATACAGGACCAAACCTCCACACTGTGGAGGGACACTGTGCATGTGCTGCTGATAAAGATGTAATATTATAACATGACCTGTACCCTCATAAACTGCAGTAGGCAGTTAATGGCATGCTCCTTGGCCTTGCAGCTGAGACAGCATTACCACTACAGACGGCATGTCTGACACCCTGATGTTAGAGCAGTCAAACCTATTTCATGTGTACTGTATAAGCATGTGTGCAGTATTTCATGAAACGTCAGTGTTGCTTTTACTAGAACCCCAGATACGTCATGTTAAAAGCCTCAAAGATTGTTGTTACAACTGCTCACCTATACTGGATTGTCACTATTTGGGGAAAACAATCAATTTAAATCATGAAGAAGATTTGATTCATCACTATCCCCCCACCTGCTCACGCTTCACCCACCCTCTACAGAGCATTTGCACTGATTCATGTACGGTGTGTTTGTATTCATAAAGCCAGTACAAAGAAGACATGTCTTTGGTTTCCTAATTAAAGACTTTAGTATTGCCACTTCAGGGAATAGCAGGGATACTCAAGATTTTATTTTTGTTTTAACGTCTTTAAATCACAGGTGGGAGTTGAGCCGAACCGAAGTGAACTGAGCCGGGCTTAACCGAGCTGAAATTAACTGAACTAAAATGAAGTGGTTTGAACTGAACTGAACTCAGTAACTGATGTTAAATGTTCATTAAAAAGTGAAATGAACTGGACAGAGATGAATGCAACTGAACTGAACTGACTTTGAATCGAGAAAGAGAATGAGAAGGAGCAGCCGAGATGTGCGGCAAACACTTGTATCCTACTTATCCAGTCTGGTCACACCTTCCTGCAAATTATACTGCTTATTATCCCTGAGCGCTCTATCGCAGCCCTAAATCAGACTGAATTATGGGTGCACAGCCTCTGCCTGTGACAGAGCAACACTACCAGGCTGTGTGACAGCCAGAGAGAACATCATCTTACTCCCTCCTCTCCCTCTCTCTATCGCTCTCCCTCTGTCCATCTCTCTTTCATCCTCTTTGTTTCGTACATTGTGTGCCGCCACTCAGTCCGACTTCACTTCAAATCTGTTCTCTCCCTTGATTCTCTTTATCTCTGATTTCAATTTTCTACTTCTGTAACTCTCGTTTTTCCTGATTCAATTTTAACTGAATATACTGCGTCAATGGACCATCTGTTCCCCGCTCTTTCACAAAGACAATTAATACTGTTTTTTGCTCACTGACATGCAAACTTTTCTTAAAACTCGAATCACTGCCTCGTCGTTGTGTCCCTTCGCCTCTCAGGCTATAGTGTATAATTACATCCATGTTTATCCACATTAAAAATGTCCAATAAAATGTTAAATGGTAACAAATCTTATCGAAATTGCTGTGTTCTTCTTGAGATGCATTCACGATGTTTTGTGAGGTCACTGCGAGTTAACCTTTGATCTGGAGCCACTAAAATCGAATCATTTAGTCCTTGAGTCACTGAAAATGTTTTAAGAAAACCCATCAAGTTGTTACTAAGGTATCACATTCATAAAGTTTAAAACCACATTTTGAGGTTGCTGTGACCTTTGACCTCCAAGATCTAAATTAGTTTATCCATAAGTCCTGATGAGATCGTGTCCATGAGAATTGGACAATGTAAAAGTAATTTGGCTCTGACATGTCATGGTGTTGAGGCTTGTGGACTTCACTGTATCTCAGACCAGTTGAAAAGTGGTCTCAGACTTTTGGACCTCACTGTGGTCAATTGTGTACAGCGTCTTTCATAGACGGCGTGAGACGTTGCAGCTTGTTGAAATGACAGCTGAAATGATGGGTCAGTTAATCCGGCAGCTGATGGACATAATCCGTTCATGAATGGTTCTGAATTTGGCCAAAATACTAAATCTTAACTGTACTCTGAGTTTTGTCCACATCAGTTTACTAGTGTTGCAGCACTGTTCTGCCCTACAACTCTGCTCTGTAGCGTTCTGCATTAAAGCATGTGAATGTGAAAAATAACACCCGTGGAAGTGCAGACACTGTGTTTTAAAAAAAGTGCAAGGACTCGATAAACTCCAAACTAATTACCCTTTGCATAGAGCAGGGCACACAAAACACTCATGGAGGCAAACAGCGTCTTTTTGCCAGCTAAAGCTCACCGGTACTTTTTTCTCCTGTGAAAATAACAAAACGTTGCCAGTGGCAACTTTTTTTTTCTATTTCTTTTTTATCAGTGGGCACTAATTAATGTTAATTAATTAATTGTATGATCTTAGTAATGTCACTTTCTCTCTATTCTTCTTTTTCTGACTATGAGCCGGCCTGTGGGGACAGAGTTGCCACTTTGTGTCACGTTTCTATATGAGGGCACAGTAGCTATAATAAGCTGTAATCAGCCTTCACTTCGGTGTCTCTAACACAAGCTACTATACTATATATTACATATAATTATGGTATGCAGCACTTTTCTACTTCAAACAAACTGTTTGCAATGTTTGCTCCACACACATACACACACAGGGAGGGAGTTGGCGGACGAGGTGCTGGCCTGCCCATCTGGAGCAATTTGGAGGTTCACTTCCTTGCTCAGCAACACTTTGACTCATGCACAGGAGAAGGATCGAACTGCCAACCCTGAGCTTAATGAACAAGCTGCTCTACCCCCCCCCCCCGAGCCACAGCCACAGCACGACTGTCAGTTTATGGTCGTGAAGGGGGTCGGCGTGTTATCTCTTAAAAGCAGATACAACAGCATGCACATTCATTTCATAGTGTGCAACAAAGGTAAAAAAAAATAAAAATAAAAAAAAAGGAACATATCGGGCTGCGCTCACACCTCCACACAGAGGAACACTCACAGTGTAAAGTGGGTGTGAAAGTGGGATTGAGACAGAGAAATAGTCTGACACAGACTCCTCCCACTCATCCAAAATCAGGAAAGTGTAGGAGGAGGGGTGACTGAAGCTCTCTGAGCGTCTGGTGAGTGGTTCAGACGGTCAGGCTGTTTCAAAGTCATCTCTGTGGTCTCATGTCGGTGATCAGACATAGTTTGTTTCATATTGTATATTATATTGAAATGTCTTTGTAAATAGTTTGCACAATGCTTTGGCAACAACACATTTCTGTTCATACCAATAAAGCTGTTTGAATTGAATTGAATTGATATTTTGAAAGGGGAAAAAACCCACTACGTCACACCAAGACGTACAGTAACTGGCTATGTTAAGATACACAATAGCAACAACCAGGAGACAAACATTAAATCATCTACTACTCAAAAACTCAAACCACATGCAACCTCTTAAATAGGCAACAGTCGTTATTTCAATGTTTTTAGAAACACAAATTTACTCAACATTTAGGAGATGTCCATCAGCAGATTAGAGCTCAAATAACAACAACAAAAAAAGATCATAAGGTCTCTGGAAATGTATCTGTAGTGTATTGAAGTGTCAGAAGTGCATTTCCTAGTTTGCTCCCTAGGTGGCACTGTAGCTTGGTTGTGATGTTAACTGTGTTGATGTTGAGACCACAGAATAAATACAGCGGTAGACTGACAAGACATGGCTTCGTCCACTTCATATATTACATGGTGTCAGAGTGAAACTTAGGAAAAAGAAAAGGAAGAAAATGGAGCAGATGAAACCGCCGACCTCATTAAGTCTAGAAGGAAATCTAGCGGAAAATTGGAGGGTCTGGATCCAGAGATTTGAACTTTTCCTTGTCGCCAGCGGAATTGGTGAAAAGTCCGACGCAGTGAAAAGAGCCACGTTCCTACATGTGGCCGGGGACGAAGCAATTAAGGTATTTAACACGTTTGAGTTCGATGAGGACGTCGATGATTACGATACCTTGAAAGAGCTGTTCCGCCAACATTGTGAGCCAAGGAAAAATGTGACGTATTTGAGACACCTGTTCTTCACACGAGTGCAAGGAAAATCAGAAACTGTTGATGCATATGTGACTGATTTAAAGAGTAAAGCAAGAGATTGTGAGTTTGAGCATCTTACCGACTCACTGATCCGGGATAGAATCGTGTGTGGAATCGCGGATGATCAAGTCAGAGGACGACTACTGAGAGAACCTGACCTCTCGCTACACAAAGCAATAGACATTTGTAGAGCAAGTGAGTTAAGCCGGAGTCAGCTGAAAAGTCTACACGAGGAAGTTGAAATTCCTGTTCATAAGGTCACCAAGCAAAAACAACATGATAAAAAGAAAGATAATGGTGCTACATCACAGAGTACAAAAATGAGAAATCAAGGAAACTGCACCAGATGTGGCTACAGGCATGAGCCGAGGAAATGCCCTGCCTACGGACAAGTTTGCAAAGCCTGCCACAGGAAAAATCATTATGCAAAAATGTGCAATTCACAAAGACACACAGATAAGCATAAAGTGCAACAGATAAACAAGGCAGAGGCAGATGATGAAGAATTCTTTATTGGCTCAATCCAAGCAGAAAAACATGACCATCCAGTCTCACAGATCAATACTGTGGATGCAAAGAAAGAAAAGTGGCATGAAAATCTGATTGTCAACAAGAAAGTTTTGAAAGTAAGGCTGGATACTGGAGCTGATTGTAACGTCATTTCCATGAGTGACCTCAGAAAGCTGAGATTGGACAAAAAGGTGAGCAAATCTCACTCCAAGCTCGTTGCTTATGCGGGCCACAAAATTCAAGCTAAAGGGAAAATCATGTTGACATGTCAATACAAGGAAAAGAAATATGATGTGGAGTTTGAAGTCATAAAGAATAAAGCACCTGCAATCCTGGGAGGAGAGTCATGTGAAGAAATGAGTCTTGTCAAAAGACTACATGTGCTTAAAACAGAGAGTGACATTCTTAGTGAATATGAGGACCTGTTCACTGGATTAGGCTGCATGCCAGGAGTGCACCACATTAAGACAGATCCAGATGTCACTCCAGTGGTTCATGCACCCAGGAAAGTGCCTGTCGCCCTGAAAGACAAAATTGAAACAGAGTTGAAAAGAATGGAAAGATTAGATGTGATAACCAAACAGACAGAGCCCACGGATTGGGTAAATAGTATGGTGACGGTAACAAAGCCTAACAAAGTTCGGATCTGCATTGACCCTCAGGACCTGAACACAGCCATTAAACGAGAACATCACCCACTGCGCACAATAGAAGAAGTGGTAGCTGAAATGCCGAATGCCAAAGTCTTTTCAGTTTTGGATGCAAATCATGGATTTTGGCAAATCCAACTAGATGAAGAAAGCTCTCACCTGTGTACATTTAATACACCTTTTGGTAGATATCGATTTAAAAGACTTCCATTTGGTATATCATCAGCACCAGAGGTGTTTCAGAGGTGCATAGCCAGACACCTAGAAGGGCTAGAGGGTGTAGTCAATGTAATAGACGACATCTTAGTTTGGGGAGAGAGCATTGAGCAGCATGACCGTCGTTTGAGGCAACTGCTGGACCGTCTCAGAGGCATCAATCTGAAACTGAACAAAAGTAAATGTAAGATAAGAATGACTGAAATCACTTACATTGGACACGTGCTCAGTGAGGAGGGACTCAAGCCTGATCCTGAAAAGATCAGAGCCATTCAAGATATGCCTGCACCAGAGGATAAAGCTGCACTTCAGAGGTTCACCGGGTTACTACAATACCTCTCTAAGTTCATCCCTAACCTCTCAGACACAAGCGCCCCTCTGAGGAAGCTGGACGGAAATGTGGAATGGCACTGGGGGACAGAACAACAACAAAGTTTTGACAAACTAAAACGTCTCGTCAGCCATTCACCAGTACTCAAGTACTATGATGTTGACAAGCCAGTTACACTATCTGTTGATGCAAGCTCAGAGGGCCTAGGAGCGGTGTTGCTTCAAGAAGGACAACCAGTAGCATATGGTTCCAGGGCATTAACTGACTGTCAAAAACGTTATGCCCAAATCGAGAAAGAATTGCTCGCAATAGTGTTCGGCTGCGAGAAGTTCCATCAATATCTATATGGACGACATGTCCATGTAGAAAGTGATCACAAGCCACTTGAAGTGATATTCAAAAAATCACTCCTCAGCGCCCCAGCCAGACTACAGAGAATGCTCATGAGGCTACAAAAGTACAGTCTTGAGGTCAAGTACAAACCAGGCAAAGAGATGCATATCGCTGATGCACTGAGCAGAGCATTTCTAAAAGAGCACCATGAGAAACTCCTTGATGAAGAACTGGAAGTCAACTGTGTCGACCTTCAACTTCCAGTATCAGAGGAAAAGTTGCAGGAGTTTAGGAAAGCAACAGAAGAGGATGCTGAGTTGGGACTGGTCACAGATGCGATTCAGAGAGGTTGGCCAGATAAACAGAGGCAACTTCCAGACAAAATCAAACAATACTGGACATTTAGAGAAGAACTGAGTTATGTTGATGGACTCATATTCAAGAACTCAAGGTTAGTAGTGCCACACACACTGAGAAGTGAAATGCTCAGAAAAATCCATGAGTCACACATGGGTATGGTTAAGTGTAAGGAGAGAGCCCGTGATGTACTGTACTGGCCGGGCATGGCCAAACAGATAGAGGAAGTTGTGGCTCAATGTGCTGTATGTAACACACACAAGAACAGTAATCCCAAAGAGCCACTTATGTCACATCCAGTACCCGAGAGAGCATGGGCAAAGATAGGCGTGGATTTGTTTCACTTCAATGATGCAGAGTTTTTATTGTGTGTGGATTACTTTTCAAAGTTTCCAGAACTTGTCAAACTGAGTGGAACCTCAAGCAAACATATCATCATTGGACTCAAGTCGATATTTGCAAGGCATGGTGTGCCAGATGAGTTATTCTCAGACAATGGCAGACAGCTGGTGAGCCAGGAGATGGTGGACTTCAGCATTGAGTGGGGTTTCAAACACACCACCTCCAGTCCCACTTTTCCGCAGTCGAATGGACAGGTTGAGAGGGCTGTCCAGACAGTTAAAAACCTGCTGAGAAAAGCACAGGACAGCGCTGGAGATCCATACTTGGCCCTGCTGGAATACCGGAATACTCCACTGAGCGGGGTTGGCCTCTCACCTGCTCAGATGCTCATGGGGAGAAGGCTCAAATCAAAATTACCAGTGACAAAGACATTGTTGCAGCCAGCTCTCTATAAAAATGCCAGGAGCGACCTTGTGAATAGACAACAAAAACAAAAACAATACTTTGACCAAGGCACCAGGACACTGTCTGATCTCCGAGAGGGTGAAAATGTGAGGATCAGGCAAGGCAGCAAGTGGGAACCAGCCACTGTGATGCAGAAACACAATCTGCCGAGATCCTACATAGTTAAAACAACAGGAGGACAAGTGTACAGGAGGAATCGCAGACACCTGCAAAAAAACTAAAGAGACTTCTTTTCCAGAGACATGTGACACTCCATCAGAGCATGATGTGGGACAAGACACTTTGCCAAGTGCTGATCCACCCAGTCCCACTCCAGGCTGTTCCACTGTACCACACAGTCCAGGAGTTGTGACTGACAATACTGAATCCACAAACAGCCCCGTGACAACAACACGCTGTGGAAGGCCTGTGAAAGTGCCGCAGCGTTATCTGGACTAATGAGAAAGACTGTTATAAGCGTGGTTTAACTGGTGATTACAGTAATGTAAAAGAAAAAAAAAAAAAGAAAAAAAAAATGGTTTGTTAAGTGTTACACATTGAGCAGTTATGCATTGTAATCTTTTCACATTAAGGTTATTCAGTCATGACTTTAAATGACTTATTACTCATGTTTTGTTAATTGAAATCCATTTGTGTAAGTCAAGTAAATTGCTGGTTTGGTGTGCAAGAACTGTGCAGACTGGTTAGTGAATTGATTAGTAAAATCAGATGCCATTTTAGTTAGTGAAGTAAGTTTAATCAGGATTGTGTTACTGTAGGGTGTACAGTATTTTTGGTAAACCTGGTTTAATGCAGTGTATAACCTGTTGTCGTAAATGTTATGCCTTTGTTCTACATAGAAAAAAAACTATCTTGAAAAAAGGAGATGTAGTGTATTGAAGTGTCAGAAGTGCATTTCCTAGTTTGCTCCCTAGGTGGCACTGTAGCTTGGTTGTGATGTTAACTGTGTTGATGTTGAGACCACAGAATAAATACAGCGGTAGACTGACAAGACATGGCTTCGTCCACTTCATATATTACAGTATCAAAACTGTAATTGAAAATCAATTGAACACTGAAGTCTCTATGAAGTGAAGTGGCTCATCGCTGTGAAACGCTTTATCAATACAAGCATGATTTTTAGAGTTGCCCATAAATAAAAAAAAACACAGCTTATAGCAAAGATAGATGGAAATACAGTGCAACCTGGCTGTATTGTTGTTCTCTTAGGGGGAGGCTTCCTGCTGTGGCATAGAGCTGCATGACAACACAGCGCACAATGGATGACATGCAGCGAGGATTTCCAACAATCGACCCGGGAGGGAATGAGCTGAGAATAAAAAAGACTGGGGTGCGTAAACGCAGAGAAAAATCAAAACAGGTAGATGCTGCAGTGAAGGAGGCTCTTGTTGTCGGCAGCGGCCTCAGCAACAGAAAGAAAAGAGAGGGATGCGTCACGGTCCAGAGTTGGTGTGAGGAGGAAGGTGTTTGAATAACATTGGTGAATCATTTAACGCAGGTTTTTACATCTTCAGGGTCAGAACATTGATATATTATGTGCTCAGGTGAAGGTTAGGGTGACAATGATGCTGAGGCACCACAGGATCAGAACGCTAAAAGTGAATAAATACCTTCTGTATTAGTTTATCAGACCTGGCGAGTGTATCGCTCTGTAATTACTAGACACTCTGTGGCTTCTTTATCGTTAGGTCGGCATGTCAGCAGCCCAGGTGAGTTGTCGGATCTCATGTATCACTGCAACTGGGTCTGTGCTTCTCCTGCCAGCGCTGTCCGTCTGCATTGGGTTTGCCTCTGAATAACTGACACCAGTAATAATGATTACCATAGCTGATGTGCAGATGGTAAAGTGTGTTACAAAGAAGTCACATGTTAACCCACCTAATGTTCTGTTGACTGAGAGACATAAGAGAATCATGAATATATAAATATTTAACCACTTTCTCTCAGTTAATTTTTTATTGCATTTAGCCAAATATATAACTACTGTGGTTCCCACTTTCGATCTAGAGAGACTACAATCTTATAATTACTTTAGTGCACCATGTGAGGAAGTTGAGTCACACCAAGTTAAACATTATAAAAAATATAACAGGTAAACAAAGCAAGAAACATACATAGCTAGACGCATAGATAATTGGTAAAATTAAAATATAACAATATGATACGACCATCTCCAGAAGCCAAATCAAGTCGATCAAGTTGATAAGAGGCTGAGGAGAGTCTCATAAAACCATCATAGAAGTGGGTTCAAGTTCTCCTGTGTCGCATCAAGTGACCATTATCTCAACAAGTTGGAGAGGAGGATAAATGCAATCCTGCTGCGAATTAAGAAACAAAATATCTTGACAACATGTAACAGAAATGAGAAAATTAGAATTAATAAGGAATCTCAATGGGCCAAATCCTCTTCTGCAGTTTTGCATATTTTCTGCCGTTTTCATAAATTTGACTTGCAGAAACGTTGCAGTGTTTTCCCCAGCTCTGTGTAACCTGTTACGTCAGGATGAATGCATGATTAGAGTGCACAGCAGCTTTTTTTTTTTAACCAGCAGAAGCAGCGGCAGCGGCAGCAGCGACAGTCCCTAATGATCAGCTTTAAACTTTACTTTGGCTGATTGCATTAGCATTAGCACGTACTGTATTTCACTCTGTTTTCATTTGACTAAATTGTGGGTTCCTCAGTCTGGCGTGAACACTGGTGTTAAACTGTTTAACTAGAAAACATATTTATGGCCCACATGACTGAGGAATATTTAAACTACTAACTCAGGTGTGTATTTGTCACTATCAAATCAGCAACACTGGAGAAGCCTCTCTGATAATAGAGCTTATGCAAGCTACCAATTACACTGAAAGATGCTGAGATGGAGATAGAGTTCAGCTAATGAAAGCTATTCAGAAAAAAAAAACTGTTCAAACTACTTTGTAGAAAAACAAGATAAAAACTGACAATCTGCATGTGAGACAAGAAATTAAATTACTCCACTATTCACAAGAAAGCACAAAGACTCTGCTTTGGTTTTATACACAACAACAGCTTTGGTTTTACATTGATGGTTCTTCTTAAGACTGCAAATCTGAAGGTTCATCAAGGATGTTGTCACCCTGTATTTTTAACTTTCACATTTATATTATTAAATCAGGCAACAGTTATAGCTCCAATAGGCCATTTAATTGGATTACTGTCCTTGTCCCAGTGTCCAAGGACGGGAAGAGAGCCGATTTATTGACCAAAGTACAGTACCAGTCAAAAGTTTGGCCGCACTGTCTCATTTAAAGGTTTTTCTTAATTTTTATTACTTTCTACATTGTAGATTCAAACTGAAGACATCACATTGAAAAAACGTGCTGTGAACAAAAAAGTATTAAACAAAGCAGAATATGTTTTATTTATATCATCTGGAATGTTTTAATCAACACTTTTGTGTTTATTAAATAACTAGATATGTGTTCCTTTTGACATTTTAAGTATGAATCTACTATGTAAAAAAGTAAAGTATAAGTAGGCTATAAAGAAAATCCACTGAATGAGAAAGTGTGTCCAGACTGCTGTACAGGTATATCCGACCAGGACCAGCTATGATACTGTACGTGGTGATATACTTGCTTTCATAGTATTGGACGTTTTTCCAGTTGACCTATTACATCACAGACCAAACAATCAACAAACAAACTGGTATCATGCAAAGCAGTGAAACCGTGGACAACTTAAAGGTAGGGTCTGGAGTTTTGTCCCTCTCAGTTTGTAAACAAAACAGTGAAACTCAGCCCCTCCCCTCAGGCTAAGCTGTGTAGCCTCCTGCTTCTGACAGCAACAATTGTCATGACCATAAAGGAAAGGAATTACAGTCAAAGAAGTGCTGGAGCCGCGGGCCGATAAGCCGACCTTTCGCCAACACCGGGAGCCTCCGTGGATGTTGTTATGCCGTTGTATTGTGGTGAACTAGCGGGTGTTAGCCGCGGATGCTAATCGCGAGCGCTAGCCGACGTTAGCATCGCGCTATCTCACTAATATGGTCCTAATACTTGTTACCAGAGGTCGGGAATCGGTCCGCGGCTCCAGCGCTTCACTCAGACTGTATTTATTGTTCTTTGTTGTCCTGACTGCTGCTACTGAGAGAGATTCAGTAGCACCAGACAGCTAGCACAGCTAACAGGCCTGAGCCTCCTGCTGAAGGTAGCTCCACCTGAGCTCCGTTATTGGCTGGAGGATGACACAGACTCTCTCACCATAGGTGTCTCTGCTCATTTGCGACTCTCTAGCTCCACCTAGAAACGTCCACGTGCACAGCAACACATGAACAAAACAAACCAAAAAACCAAAATACAGGCAGGGGAGGGAGGGGCTGCAGACAGAGCCCCCACCACACAGGACTAGAAGCCCATAGGCGATGATTCAGACGGATTTCATTTGTAAAAGTCTCATTTTTATTTTTAGGCTCAAAACTCCAGACCCTACCTTTAAAGCCCAGGGTGCTTCTGCTGATTTGTTTAAGATTGCAGTACATATGCAATACTGTAATACAGTAATTCCACATGTGTGTTCGTCCAGAAATTCAATTGAATATATTACTGACTGTGGAAGCACTGAGTGGTCGTGACTGCCTCACAAATGCAATGATCTACAATTACAGCCTAGCTCAGAGAAAAATGCAACAGCAACATAAAAATAAAATAAATGTTTATTTTTTAACCAAAATAGTTTGTAGTACAGTATGCAAAACCTGAAGCGTCTTACGTTGCACAGCTGCTCAAAGAAATTCATATGAAAGCCGTGGTGGGAATTAGAGCCACTTGATAAGCCTTTTTACTCAAGAATCGAATATTTTTCTTATGCTTAATTCAGAGAGACACAGAGATGCTGCAAAAGCTGTCACAACATGTGAACTTATAAATGTCATCAGCTTGGAATAAAAAAGAAAAACAGAAACAGATTAAGAATTTAAATGAAATGTTAAAAAAATAGTAACATGAGGATTGTATAATGACAGACACGAAACTAACTCTAAATAACTGCATTGGAAAATCAGGGAAACATAACAGCTGAAAAGCTAAATACTAATTAATCTAAATCTCAACAAGACTGGACAGAAATCTAAAAAAAAAAGACTTGTTTGGAGGATAAGCAAACAATATACTGAGGGATTTGTACATTATACAAGTGAAAACCCACCAGACCAAAAAGATGCATCATAAGTATGAGAACATAAAAAATTCCTTTGAAAGATATTACACAAAGTTATGTGTTCAACCCCTGAGTCAGCGGCTGTATGAGATTTTTTACATCAGAGTAAAATAATAACCCAGGAGATAACACAAGAAGAAATAAACAAAGCTACATCAAGACTGAAAGCAAATAAAATGCCAGAAGCCGATGGCGATCCACTGAATCATATAACCCAATACTCAATACACAATGTTTGAACCATGTTGTTGGGGGCACAGAGACCTGAAGTCATTTCAGTTCAGTGGCAACTGCTTATAATGATCACAAAGCTTGGGACAGAATCATCCCTGTACAAACTCTGTTTAAATAATTTGCTACAGTAATGTTTATTTTAAGGCATTTTCAAACACGAAAACATGGACCGACTGGAATAATGGCCACAGTCTCTCCATGAGTTACAGAGACTGGAATTTCAGTTACATCTTATCATCATTTGCGAGTGACTTCATGTGTTATGGCTAAAAATAATTTTGCAAAGGTCACAGAAAAGACAGTCCGAAGAAATGAAATTGCCTCTGGACATCAAATCCCATCATGGGGCGATTGTATTTATTTGTTTTTCATATTATTAGACTCATATTGACATGGCATTTTACATCAGCTGGAGATGTTTCATTTCATTCTGGTAATGTATTCATATCATCAGTCTGCAATGGTGGAAAATACCAAAACCTAACAGCGATACCAGCCGGGGCATAACCATGTGAAACTGTGGTGATCTACTTCTGCACGCTGTCAGAAGCTTAGGTGCTGCTCTGACTTATTTCTACAAGGTTTTTGGAGCTATTGTGTGTATCGACTGGCAGCGACCGTCCTTGTCTTGCTCTCCCAACATAAATCCAACCACTGTAGTTCAGTGAAATTCCTCCTCCTGCAGTGCATAATTCTCATCTTCACTTCACAGAAGCAGGTGTGTTGTGGAGGTGGGTCACCGTCCAGGACAGGCTTTTGTTATTTTTGTTTGTAAAACGGTAAATTTTAGTTTCATTATTCTATGTGCAATACACTTTGAACAATTTGACCTAGACAGATGTGAAGAGTTTCTCACTGGAATTCTAAAAATGGGTAATTCAGATCCTTGAGTAGATTTATGATTAATTAATTAATTAATTAATTAATACTGATCAATAAATGAATTGTGAAAAGGCATTAGTTAGGCCACTTTATGACACCGACTTTTACATTTTGGGATTTCTGCTTAAATACCTCTTCAGTGTATTTTTGCACTAAATTAGATCATAATGACACCACCACATTAAGGTCTGTAGTTGTCACGCTAAGTGAGTCACACAAAGACTGTGTGGAGCGTGTGAGTTTGGCTTCCGCTGAGGGGAAACCTGCCGCCTGCCAGGCCTTAAAGTCTTTGACTGAGAAACTGGGAAAGAGAAGAAAGACGAGGAGGAGGGGACGTACTAGAAACCCAGCCGTAGACATGAAAATTTAAAATGTTCTACAAGAATTCCTATTATTGTGTGTCCAGAACATGGTCTCTACATCCCAATGACATTTGCTTGGATTTTATCCAGTCAAAACTATTAAAATTAAGAATGCTAAGTTTTCTTGAGCCAAGATGTTGACTGTGTACAGGTGTACAAAACAGCCCAAAACACAACTACTAAATGATAAGCACTCATTTTCTTTTACTTTTACTCTCCACCACCCGAGGTTTACTTTTGCAAATGTTTGCTTAAATTATGTTTTGCCAAATGTGAGTTGCACATTCTTCACTATAACAGCAAACAATGGACATATTGTAACCTCTTGTCTTGTAAACGTAACAAAGGCTGAAGCTTACTTGGCAAACAACCATCAACCACCCACCCCTTCCACTTTCAGCAACAAATTACGCTCAACGGCGCAGAATATTTACATAAAGCACGTTTAAGCCACATTCTGCACAAAAGTTAAAAACTTTTAAAAAAAATAATAAAAACGTCAGGATGTATGTGAGGCGGATGTGTGTCCCAGAGATAAATGAGTCAGTAAAGGATTAGTGGCACTCCTATGGCAGGTCCATATGGCACAGAGCTCAGCTCGAAAGCTGGCTCCACTCATTAACACTGCACTGTCACTGGTGCCAAGAGTAATCCAAACATGTGTGTGCGCCTTCTGATTGTAATGTGTAGTGTTTTCATGTCACCTCACTTTATTTCTTTACATGTACTCCTTCCCTACAGACCAGGAGCTTCAAGTTACCTGTGCATCCTGAAACCACCAGCTGCCAGCTAAGAACAGGTTACTCCCACACCTCTGTTTGTGTAGTACGAGAGACTGAATTGCTCCCATTTCCAAGGCTCTCACTTTCCGGGAACCATTGATCACTCTATAAGCGCTGAGCCGGTTTACGTTTTAAATAAAACCCACAAAGACAGGCCCAAGTCCTTATTCTTGTTTCAGATTTCCATAACACATGTTTTTCTCTAAATTCAATTCATATTATACAGTATCAGCAGTCTTGCAAACCTGCACACGCGCGCACACACACATAGAAAGCACATTTGGTCAAAATTTGAATCTGTAAATAAAAGTCAATAAATATGGTGATGGATACAAACATGGGCCAATTTGATGAAGAGCAGAGTGTGAAGGGAGCAGCAGGATCAATCCCTAAATCAGTGCATTGAATTACAAAGAAAAGTGAAAAAAAAAGTGTTTTTTTTTGTTTGTTTTTTTTAAGAAAAAGAAAGAAACTGAAAAAAAGGTGTCTGCCATATGCTTGCCGTTGAAGAGGCAGCTGCCCCCAAAGCCACAGATTCCATGTTTTTGTGGTTTTGTGTTCTGGCGCCAGTGTGATTCTGTACTAATTACTGTCTTGGAACATGAGAGGAAAGAGGAGAGAGACGGAGACAGAGATGGCGTGAGAGAGGAAAGGGGGAGAGAGAGGAAGAAAGAAAACACAAACCAGAGCACTAGGTTCTTAGTTAAAAAAATAATAACATTAAATAAGAATTCCCACATCAGATGCACATACTGTAGCCCATACGTAGAAAGTGGTTAATAGTCAAAGATTTTAACCCATAATACAGTGACATTCTTGCTGACAGCGTGTTTTTACCACGGAAGATATAAAAAGTCATTCAATTACCAATAACTTTGGTTAATAGTCAAAGATTTTAACCCATAATACAGTGACATGGTTGGAAATAAGGAAAAAAAGACTTGATACAAAAAGATAATTTGTGGAAACTGGTGTTTAAGTAGCTGATCAGACCACAAGATTAAACTTAGTATGACAGTATGAGGATGCCTGAAGAATACTGGCAGCACCTTTTCTTGGTCAGATGAAAAATAATCCAAAATAATCTTGGGTTTGGTGGTTCAGTATGTTCAGACTGCTACAAAACTTCAGCCCCAACATGCAGGGGGAAGTTTGCTGATACGAGGCTGCGTTGGTACAAAAGATGTGTAGGAGATTTATAGATGGCGCTGTTAATGCATGCCTGTGTTTCCAAACACTGGCTGAAAAGATGGCTCCCAGTCTCAGGAGACTCAATAGGAGAGGAATAATAACATGACAACGATCCTGAGCTTCACACTGCAAAAATTCTTACTTTTTCTTTTTCATTTTTTTTTAAAGATAAGCTGCAACCTGGGCAAGTCTGTCCCCTGACTTGAATCTGCCATTAAAAAAAAAAAACCTTTGTGTATTTTAAAGCAGAGGGTAGAAAAACAAACCCCTTCCAGCAGAGACCAGCTGAAGAAAAAAAAATCATCTGAAGCATGTCGGAACGTCTCTCCATAGATTTTGTGCAAGACTGGTGTCACCCCCCCTCCTCTGCCCACAGGCATCGAATCTGTCATCAAGATTAAAAGAATGGAGTCTCACTGATCTCATCTCACTTGCTGTTTGTTTTTTAAATATGGACATTTCATTATTGTTTAATTAGTCCAACATCACTTCTAATTAAGAGACTGCATTCTTCTTAAGATAAAAACAAAACTGTACTGAACGGAGAAGATTTGTAATCACTTTCGTGGATGCACTGGATGGATGTGCACAATTTTTTTACACTGTAGGTTGATAAATAACTTGTATTCTAGGGCGATTGATTGTCGGGTCAATAGACAGATGCAAGTAGGAGAAAAATGTGCTCCTATGGCCTTTGAATCTGCCTCATAAACATTCATAGGAAGAGGAGAAAAGCGAGAGTCTGGAGAAAGATGACAGAAAAACTTGAGATGGGAAATCAGTCTGAGAGTAAACACAGATTGCACAAAACAGTCCAGATGTCAGACTTGTGCAAATAACACAAGGGAAGAATTTCTGTGTGAAACCAGCTTTTTGGACCCTCTTCCCATCATGCCCTTCAGTTTCTGTTGCCCACTCTGGCAAAACACATCATGTAGTTTGGTTTTCCCAATCAAAAGAGAGAGAGACACATTTGTGATGATAATTTTGTCTTGATACAGCCATAAAATGTATATTCATTTGTTGTCATCACTAAGGTTATGGAGGAGTGAGCAAAATGAGACACTCAAATAGCTCATGATAATCAACTGGTCGAAATGTGTGGCACATGGGTTGCAAGTTCGGTTATGTAAATAACTTTAAAATGGATTTGATATTAATATTAAAGCTGAATGTTTTTGTTAATATAAGTCCTAAATAGTCCTATTTTCCGTCAGCAATCACTTACATGGAGTGTTTCAGCCGTAACACGAGTCTCTCAGTCACTCTGCTCTGCTGTAAACCCAGGAGAAAACTTTCCTTGTGGGATACAAGCGTTATCCAATGAGGAGAGAGAACGGCATGAAGGGCTGTGTGTGCAGCCAAGGGATGCGCGTGAATGTGGTGACGTAGGGACGAGGACCAATAGATGCCTGACGAGGGCGGGGGCTGCTAACTCATGGTGTGTTCATGGAATCTCGTAATTTGTGTTTTTCTGACCTGTGAAGTCATACCGGTTCGATCTAGTACGAGTTCACGGGTCGGAAGTTATGAGTGGCCGTTATAGGTGCGCTTTCACAGGCAACAGGACGGTAAAAACATGACTTACGGGTTGCCTGGAACGCTACAAAGTCGTAGTCGTGACTTGAAGCCGTAACTTACGGTTTCAAAAGCGTGCCTTGAACGCAGCATTAGCCGAAACGATCGGATCGCTGATATCTGCTTTAAGTTACTGCATAAGTCATATATTGTCTTGGCATTTGCAGGAGCAGTCTTGGCAGTGTTGTGTCAATCATCCATCACCAATATCAGTAAAACACAAGCATGGAAGCAACAGAGGAACTAGACTTAGAAATGTATCATGCAGTACAAAACTGGAAGAGCCACAGAATCCATCTGCTCAACAGCTTAGTCTCAGGTCTCATCTCTCCCCGCTGCGTTCATCTCTTCTTTCCATGCCACTGACTCCACTTGGAAAACACGACTCCCAGCGTGAGATCTTAAACAGTGACCGTCGGCAAAAAGAATGCAAGTCCAATCTCTTGCAGCGGCTGACCTGTGTGGGGGTCACAGTGTCGCCTGCCTCCAATCATAAACCACCCATGGCAGAGAATACCAAGGTCAAGCTCCTCCTATCTCTGGTAAATAGAAATGTTATGGCCTTGTCAGTGATGGCAGCTCTCTCTCAACTCACATCTCAGACGAAAAGGCGAAGAGAAAAGAGCCACACACATGTTTTGGAAAAGTGTCACAGCACTGACATACTTGTGATGCACAAAATTTGGGGCAGACATAATGTAGGACATTGCAACGCATTGGCAAAAATAACCACCCACGCATTTATAAACACACACACACATCGAAGAGTGCAAGAGATGTGGCTGAACTTTCAGAGCTCACAAGATGAAACAAGATGGAGCGCGAGTTGACATCCACCTCATTTTTGCCTGAAGCAGCCTAACAGACATTAAGATCACTGAAAGATACAAAAACAAGACACCTCATACATAAATACTTCCACCGACACGTCAAACGGCGAGTCGGAGAGGAGCAAATATCAAGTGACTGAGCAAACAGGGGGCGATGCACTGGACAGAAAGCCGTCTGCGTGGGCTGATGCACCGAAACAGAAATTCAAATATCACCCAAAACAGCCTGGCTTTGCAAACTTATTTTGCAATTTGCACAGAAAGGGCACAGAGATGGGAAAAAAAGCAGTTTGTCTGTTTGTGTGTTTGTCTAGCTCCAGGGGAAAACAGATGATAGAAAATGGCAGAGAAGGAGTCGAAGTAAGAGAAAGAATTTCACTTCTATTCTATCATTCAGCAAGAATATGTTTACATTACAAATGTCTATTGAAGAGTGGGAGATTATGAATGTGATGAATGTTGATGAGGTGTTTGGTGGCCATCGAGTTTGATGAATTTACCAACTGGATCTAAAACTATTATTATTGCAGCCCGCCCTTATTTATAATCACTGTCATTTAATTTGTTATCTCATATTGTTTTCGCAGTTTCAATATCACCGTCAGTACGAAAAAACAAACAAACTTCCAAGGCGCTGCTCTCCTCAACCTTTATTACAAAGAGAGTTTAGCTCATTGAGGGGAGAAGAGTTCGACTTTATTTCCCAAGTGCCGGCACCAGCTGGCTCTGACTGAAACTGACTCAGAACCAGCAGCACGCTCTTCATCGGCTGCGATGCCCAAATCGAACTATCATTGACCCGACCGTCATACTGTGTGTGGCGAATCTAAAAGTCAACATTTATATTAACGTTTTCCTTCTGTATTTGTGATTCACTACAGAATCTCTTTCGCTGCCATTTCAACCGGATTTCATCACAGCAGAAAGTGAAAGCTTCAAATAACACACTGTAAAATCCCCCAGCTCTTTGCGGACAGTGCGGTTATCGACAACGCTGACACTGGAAACTTACTGTCAGTCTCACAAGGCAAGAAGCACCTTTTTCATCTCTGACATAAGAGTTCCTCAAGGACATGGATTTACAGGACAGGGTCTGAATTTATTAGACGATTTTCTACTTATAATATAGAATCCAAAAAAAAAAGTTGCACTGACTGAGAGACACAGCTGCTACCAGCACGGACGTTTAGAAAAGTTTGTGGGGAGCTTCCACAGTGGGCTTTTGGAAAGCACTCGGGTATCCTGGGGAGTTTTTTTGAAGTGTATGTAACAATTGGAGAAAAGAGATTTGGCCCCAGGGGAGTTCAGAAGTGATCTCTGTGAAATTGTAGCTCCACTCCACGCCAGCTGACTACTCTGACAGACGGACAGGACATTTGATGACAACATAAACTTTGTGACAATGTGAATGTGCTCCCATATTCCCCACTTTCTCCCCACTTGCATTGTGTATTCCTTTTTCAGACGAGCTGCTTCCATCCATGGTTTCTCTCCTTCACAATATCCCATTCTGTACTGCTTTGTAAACTGCGCACGACTGCATGTTTATGTATATTTTACTAAGAGGGAATCAGAGAGATAGACGGCCTTTAGATGTTTCCAAATACTGTATATGCCATACTTATCCTTACACATTAATACCAGAGGACAGTTGTTTCAGCATTTAACTAACAAATATGTTAATTGATGGAGGTCTGACACAAGAAAACACCCTACATCTACATTTCTGAACAATGAACAGAAAAAAACCATGATAGCTTATCGATAAGATCTGTACTGTAGCGTCAGTGTACCATCTTCTGACTTCAGTTTATATCTTTTTTAACTCTTTTTCAGAATGAGAATATTGATACTTTTTTTAAGTATTTTTTTTTTTGGCTTTTTGCCTTTATTTGTTAGTACGCAGTAGAGATAGACAGGACAGGGGGAGGCAGAGAGAGGGGGAATGACATGCAGGAAAGGGCCAAACACGGGATCCAAACCGGGGCCATACTGTAATACTGATACTTTGACATCAGCCTCAAAAATAGAGAATTACTCAAGGCTAGCCTCCCAAAAAAAATCTGCACTAAAGGTCCAAACCTCCACAGCAGATGTTGTAGCAGTAACCAGGTACAGTATAGCTCCCATTTCTTTACAGGATGAAACCATCTGTAAGAATGGACTCTTGAAAACACTGTAGGTGTTGGACAAGCAGCTGCGGTGACAATTCAAACAAGAGCTTGTAAAAGAGAAAAAAGAATGTACAGAGAGTAAAGAGAGAAGAAATGCAGGCACTCCTGTCCTGGAGGACATTTTCTTTTCAGGCAGAGAACAGACACCTCTCCTCTGCCTCGGTGGTTTCCCTGGCTGTGCCTGTGTTCAGCTGTGGGAACGGACCACTTGGTGGCACGTCCTGAATAGAGGGCCTTCGCCCCCAGCGCTCCCTGAGTGGTGCTGCCAGCAAACAGGCTTTGGACCATCTCTTTCTGCTTTTCACTCTCATCTTGTCATTTTATTCATTCATACACACACTTATCACAGCACTTCTCAGACTGCCTTATTCTTCTGCTTACTTCTCCTCATTCACCTCCGCCCCCTTTATCTGCTGCCCCCTCTGCCAACTTCCCTTCACACTCAACGACAGAAAGGGAATTACCAGGACATGAGGCAGAAGACGAGGGACCCCTATGTGTGAGATGCCTGTGTGTAATAATTAGTCGTCTCTTCAGCAGCTTTCCAGCCAGGCCGCCCTGCAGGCTCGGCTCTCTATTGTGGAGACCTGGGCTCGGTCACTTGGAGTCGGCCTAGAGGGCTGGCCCGGATTCCTGCGTCTCCCTCTTCCCGGGGGGGCTTACTACTGGCCTCTGTGGCCCAAAACATACTACCACAGCCAAAGTCTATTAAACTATGGTGATTTAAGGGCCTGATGAGGGCTGATTTATCCCCACCCATAGAGATGCAGGGCCCTTTGCTTTGGCCAACATACCACCCCCTCTCATGAGGGTATTGAGTGGAGTTAAGAGGGTGGAGGGAGGGAGGAGGGCAGGGGGCGGGTTCTCAGCAGCATCCATTAATAAACAATAGACCCTGCCACACGGAAGGATTGGACTCAAACTTATTTATGAGTGTGTTTGTGCGATACAAAAAGAGACATGAAGACAGGTAACAAATTATACAAAAAACTTGAATAAATGAGCGAAGAAACGTAAGGGAATGCAAATACTTCCACACAGGTGCACTGCACGGCACGATTAAGCAGTTAACATTCAATCATGGTCGGTGGCAGGTGTTAAAATGCTGAGCAAGCCCAGTTGGATCTGATTTTGTATCAGGACGGTGAGAGGAAAACATCTAAATGACTTTGAAAGAGGGATCATTGTTGTGCCACAGATGGAAGGGCTGGAGCCTCAGTCACAAAGATGCGAGTGTTTCAATAGGAATTGTTACCAAAGCGACACCTGTGTTCAGATCTGTGGAAAAAAAGTCAGTGAGTAGTAGGGGGGGCGGACATTGTGGTTGACAGCGCACATGTGACGAGTGCAGTGCTGCTCGTGCTTCAGTGTGATACATAAGGAAAATCACAAAAGCATCTCCTCCACAAGCGACTGTGGATGTGAAAGCAGGACGTGATCAGACTGTGTCGGTAACAGCCTGTCAACAATTACATAGAAAGAGATACGATAGTAAGGTGGCTGTGCATAAACCCGTCATATCTGCGCAGTGTGCCTACAAAACCACCAGCTTCAAGGACGTAGTTATATCATTTTTATGTGGCAATGTATGTTAATGAGTTGCTGGATACTCTTTCCCTATGGTGATAAATAAAGTATGTATTGTATTCTATTCTATAACAAAGATGCATGCACATTTGAGTTCAGAGATGTGTAAAAAGTGATGTTGTACTACTTGACTTGTACAATGGAGGTGATTCCTCTCTGTGGAGGTGGCATGGTCATGGTTCCTTGGTGAAGGGTCACTGCAAATTAATAGAAAGTGAGAGATCACATTTCTATCCAGAGAGTAGGATGACATTACCCCAGTGCATTGGGTGCAAAGGTTCAGTGACGGCTGGATGGATGGATGAGACCAAATGAAGAGTACGTCTTTTGGAAAAACAAGTGTTCATCCCTCCAGAGACTTGCAGAATCAATAACGAGAACACTGAAGCTGCTGTGACACATCCCAACAACTTGATACCCAACTGTATTGTCACATAGTCCCTTTTCTCAAAAACCAAATCACTGATCATAACTTCAAACTTCACATTGTCAAACAGCAAATCACTAATGAGCCACAGAGAGCTCAGATGAATGAACAGATGCACAAACTGTTCTGAAGCTGCAAATACTCAGTCAGAACTCATGATATATTGAAAAGGTGGGGATGTAATAAAAAAGTAAACACATTTAAAATAGTTTGAGATAAAAAAGATTTGATATAATTCAATCCAACTCTTTAATGTCAGACTAAAAAGTAATTTGCAGTAATGTGAGCCAACGATAACTTGTCTTATACTTTCTCTAATAACATGATGATTTAGTAGCTCTAGTAATCGTCCCATCTTTCATCAGTCGCTGTAATTCTTCCACTCGACACACCAGGAGGTATGATGTGCTGCAGATACCCATCATAGACTTCCAGGGCATTAATAATGGCTATGCTCCATGTATATTGCAGGTTATCACTTGGTGTGTTTTTAGCACTCTGCCTCTCCATGATCTGTGGGAGGACATCGCCCCTACGTCGTGAACCATGCATATTCTATGAGATGCCATGTTTGAATGGAGATAAGGATGACAGGGTTGCTGAGCCGTTCTGCCAGGCTGTGGTCGGTGCTTCAGGACAACTGAGGCAATGCAGAATTTCACAGACCAGTGAGGGATTGTGATGGTCACTGCCGGCTACTGAAAGATTTACTGTCTGCTTCATTTTCTAGAATAACTGACATGTTCTGTATTTTTCCAAAAATAACAAAGCAAGAAACGCTCCTAGACACTTTAGTAAGGGATATAATATGACATTTTTAAAAACTCGCATTAACTTTCAAAGCATTTATAACAACAGCTACTGAAAGCAAGCAACACTTTTCATACCATATGAGTCCCTCTATCTAAACTTGACACCGTTTTTATAAATGACTAATTCTTTTGGCCTTTTTTTAAAGGTATGAGGAGAACCTTTTCTGGAGCATTTTTACTGTATTGTTGTAAATCCTCCTCACATCCCGAATGCATCAAATTAATGAAAGGTGTTTTTTTCACAAAAATAAAATGAAAATGTCAACCACCTGTGGAACGGTCAATCCCGTAAAAGCAGCATCCAATAATTTTGACCGCCACAAACGAATTCATTGGATCATGATGCATCTATAAAACTGCCATCCGCCCTCCTTCCCCCGTCTGCATCAGGATCTCATACTTACCTTTAAAAGGAAAAAGGACGGAAATTTGTAGGCTCTCAAAAAATAAGATTTGTGTGACTCATTAGACCGCCGGTCAGGTTGACGATGGAAACGGCTATGATGGAAAATGTGCTAGGTCATCAGAGTGGAGATGTGCTAATTCGAATAATAAGGTCTAATTAATCCAGCCTATACAACAGGTAAAACAAAGCTAAACCAGGCAAGTCAGGGAGAGATGAATCAGGCAGTGAGTACACACCCACTCACTCCACATCTACTAAGACTCAACGATGACACTCGTCAGTCAGTGGGTTTACTTGGTCTTAAAAGCTTTTTCTTTTGTTCTGTGTTATTTTGTTGTTGTATATATTTAAGTGCAGCAATGGAACTGCTGGATAAGAGCCTTTGTGGCCAAAAGTGACAATTATGGGATAATGGTAACGTCCAGACAGTAAGTACTGGACAGTGACACTTTTTTTTCCCTCTGCAGGCTCTGTGCTCCAGCAGCATTCAGTTCAAAATAAAATAATGGATATTGCATCAAAGTGCCAAGTCTCAGCCTTAGTTTGAGTTGGTTTCCATCAAGATAGAAAGCACTACAGTATATAGCAGATGTAGACCTTTTAACACAGAGAGAGCCCAAAGTTTAGGAGTTTAAAAGTAATTGGACAAATACATCACCGCCTGACAGTTGTCTGTTTCCACCACTCAGACGAGTTTCAGGTTACACATACCTTTATATACAGGTAGTTTACAGAAAATACTGTACCATTTGTGTGAAATGTGTCATAAAGTCTTGTGTGAAGTCTTGCAGTCTTAGTATTAAGGTCTTGGTAGAAATGATTACAAATAAAGTCTTCACCTATAGCCACTGAAATCAGATCAGTTCATCCTCAAGTCCAACATCTGTAACAGTTCCATTGAGCTGTAATTAAAATATTGTGCGTGGGTTGAACAGGTGCTCCATATACAGAGGCTATAGTCCTCGATGCAGTGTCCGATTCCCCTGGTGGCCTTTTGCCAGATGTCATTAAGTCCATCAACATCACCTTCCAAGGTGACGCTCTCCCACTGCGGTCTCCTTCAGCTCAAGGATCCTCCATGTCCTGCGCCTGAAAAGCTTTGGCCTGTTGTTTTGATTTAGTTTTGATGCATTTGGTGAAGAGAGCACAGAACAATCCTGCATTCACCCCGTTGCTTCTGTATGCAGTAAAAATCCACCAATGTGCCAGTTTCATTGGCAGCCGTAGATGTCTAAGCCGCAACAGAACCACTGCCATGTTTGACAGATGAGGTGGCGGCGTTGGGTCATGAGTTGTTCCTTTGTTTTTCCCCCCACACACTCCTCTTTTGATAGAGATTAGTTTTGTTTCGTCAGTCCACAGAACATTGTTCCAGAAATCTCACTGTGTCCTGGTTCTGTTTCAATTAAAGTGGGGAAGGAGCCTTCACCAATAATCCCTACCAAGGAATTTAGATGGGTGGACTCAGAGGAAATACTTTATTTTTGAAATGTCTTCCCTTTTTTTGCAAGGTTTCCTGCGCTTTCTTATATTTAATAGTCACCTTGCTGTAAATCTAAAGTATATTTAAAGTATTTATGGATTGTTTTTAAGCTTATTATGTATGGGGTAAATGAAGCGTACAGCGGAGTAACAATGCAAAATTCGCCCTGGAAGCTCTGATGTACACTTGTGGCTGATAAGTGAGCTGGTACTTGACTCTGGAGTATGGTACAGCTGAGCCAGTGATAACAGGCTTTTATTGTCCCTCCACCAGCATAATGTTGTTTGGTAGCATATCCATGTTCCAGTCATCTCAAGTGACCCTGCTTTATTTAAAGTTCATTGTCCCTGTACAACTTCGAGTGGCGTTTTTGTGTGGCTTATAGTGTGGGGCTATTGTGTTGGTGGGAGGTATTAGCAGTTGTCTTTTTTTTTTCCTCCCTGGTGGTGCTGAGTGATAGCCTGCCAGCAGAAACACAGGAGGGGGAGCCGATGACCCCTGTTACAGGCCAGAGAGAGGAAGCTCCTCAAGGGTTGGACAAGAAGCAAGGCAAGAGGAGTGGGAGCTGGGGGACAACGCAAAGAAAGGGAGGAGGACCTGGACGAGGCTAAAGAGCAAAAGAGGCAACAGTGTAATGACCAAGGAAGGACACAAGAGAAAGCGGTCTGAAAGACAAATGGACCCAGGGCCTGAAACACCCAAAGCTCGGGTGGCTTTCACAACGGGGAAGCGCACATTATTGCATGGGGAGCTAACGGGGAGGGTCTACCCAGGGGGCTCATCTGTATTCTGACCCTGTCCAGTCAAACACACACGGGTGGTATTCATACAAAGAGCATCAGCCCACAGCTGCTGCTCCAAGAGTGATCACGAATTCCAGCACCCTGACAGCAGGGCCGAACAGTAAACTCTACAACTACAACGGAAACACGGTGTAAAGTAAAGGCAGTGAAAGAACATTCGAATTACAGTCACCAAACAAGCTGGAGAAGCTTTGATCTTCAATTTTCTGACTGCTGGTTTTGAAGGGGAATCGTAAATTGTGACACCACATCCATTGCTGCTCCCAAATATTCTCAGTGGCTGGCTCCCTGTGCAGACTGGCAACAGAGCAACAGTGAATCAGGTGTAGACGTGTTTTGTCGTTATTCCACATGGAGAGAGGAGGATTGCCTCGATGACACCGGTTTCACTCCAGAAGCGTACGGGAGTATTCCCAGCAGCTGGCACAGCTGAGCACCGTCTTCCATCACAACAGCTGCCATAGGTATAGACACTCTGGGAGGCTGAGTATTGTCCTTGCAGGCGCGATCTTTGAGCTCAGCAGCAGCAGCAGCAGCAGCAGCAGCAGCAGCAGAGCCAAAGTGAAGCAGCAGGCTGTTCTCGGCAGGTTTACAGACCAGGATGTTCTCTGATTTGGGGGCTCTATTGAGACCTGGAAACACCTGCCTCATTACACAAAACACAGTCTCTTGTCCTGCAGGAAGTCCTCCAAGCTTTTGCATGTAGAAAAATCAAATTATGCCACTTGAGACCTCAGGGTTGTGCAATATCATCAGTGTTCCTTGTTGTTTGCTGCTGAAAATGTGAAATACTGGAACGTGTGCAAGTTTCAGTCTTTTCTTTGAATCATGGAGACAGCAATGTGCAGCATTCCAGTCCACAACGAAATTCCCAACGGGGACAGTGAAGTGTAGTCTGATTCCATTGCAGTAAAATATTTAGGGATTTTCAGAAGATCAGATTGAACACATACTTGCAGCTGTGTGGTATAGCGAAGCAGGGCGAGTAGCCTTTTGGATGACCAATTTTCTCACGTCACTAATTAATTATCTCACCTTCTGAAATTTATGTAAATGATCTCACCGAGTCAGTCATGTGATAGCCTATCTAATCCAAAGTTTCTCATTTCTGACGCCTCAAAATTACTTTTTCACATTTACAGTGGAAAGTGAGAAACAAAATGGCATCTGGATTACAAAATGTTTCAACAATCTCCCTCAAATATCCACTTATCAAAAAAAGTATGCTTAAAAGTTTAGAGGTGTTATTATAACCCTAACCCCAACCCAATATGTGTATATGTGCATGTGACATGAAGAAATCAAACAACAGCAATATTTTCAGGGTATACAAGTGATGAAATCCCTGCATCGTGACAGCACTCCACTAAATTCTACATATATTCTTATGCACTTAGTTATAAAAGGACCCATAAAGTTGATATAGTTAGTGCAATAAAGCAGTAACAGAGAGGAAACTGAGACACAATTATCTCCTCCCCGGTAACTGTGTGCCACAGATACACACCAACAGTCCCTGTTTCTAATAAATCCCACCTCTCCTGTCATAATAAAAAAATATGATTACTGTAAGAATTCTCTTTAAAAACCAGGCTGTCCACATAGAAACAGCATATTGCAGTGACTCGTCTAACGTCTGACACTGTCAATCTTATTAATCATTGCACTTCCAGGAAATTTTAGTATGGTGAAATGCTAAAACTGTCGTGGATGGGAAAACAGTTTGACAGCACAGACTGTTAACCAGCCAGTCCAGCTATTTGTTATTTTGACAAATGAAATAAACTATTTTTTTGACATATTTTTAGCAGGGCTTATATTCCTCTGGCACAAGCTTATGTAAAAAGTCAGGAGCTACACAATAATCCATGGCACTCAGACATAGCATCATCTGTTTTTAGAGCATACTTCAAACTTCATGACCATCATGTATGCCTTGGGGCCCTCAAAACAGGTAGAAACTATGGGATTTGGTCTGCAGCATTAGCGAAAACTTGTATGCTTGGGTCACTTAGCTTTCTGCCTTGTCAGTGCGAATGAGTCACTGTTTTATTTTTATCACGGTGAAGGAGGAACATGGGCTCAACCCCCAGGTTGAACTCCTCAGGAAACATTACACAGGAAGAAGAGAGAGAAAGGGCTCCTCCCTGTGGCGAGGCTACCGCTGTCCATCTCAATGAGAAGGTAAAAGGCTTCTCCATAGCAACAGTCCTACATAGCAACAGTCTCTTTGAATAAAGATAGCCTTGGATGCCATTCAGGGACTATCTTGTATCTCCAATCCTGAGAAACAGAGACATTGTAAGAAGGGTATTGTATGATTTTGTGAGACTGCTTAACATAAATCCAGTGGTCTCTTTTGCGCATATCTGGTTTATACAAGTGGCTGCGCGTAGTTATGTGGCATGAAGATGAAATTCACCCCAACTAAAGGGTGTGAGAGAGAAAAAAGCCTGCTGCTGATTTCAAACTTATACCAGGCCGGGGAAAAGAGAAGAGAAAGCACAGAAAGTGGGAAATCTACTCAGAGCAGAAGCGGCCAGCACAGCGTGACTTAAGCTCTGCACTGGAACAACACCTCTAAGCCCCCTCCGGTAGAAACATCTCAACCAAGAATTTGTCACTCTCTATTTGAACTTTTCCCTCATCATTTCCACACTCCCAATGATGAATCATTCAAAACGCTGAGCTCGAAATGAGACCAGACAGGACAGAAACTTGCCTTATATTGAGCTTGCCACAGCGAGCCCAAGTCCAATTTCAGTCCAACAATGCAGTACTTTGATCAGTCTCTACGGCTGATTTAGGGTGTCACTACTGTCTATCACTCCTACGCAGCCCCTGCAGGAGCAGTCGAGCTCAGCGCGCTGGGATTGGGACATGCCAGGAAATCGGGAATAGGGCGATAGTCGACGGTGGTTGACTTCCAATTCAAAAGATGTATGTCAAGCCAAATCTGCTCTGGCACTATTGTCAGACTTAGAAAGTTAAACAGTTCAGTCATGAGTGGTGCTGCTGTGGTGGTGGTAATGTGCATTTTTCATATTGTCCTCAAAAAAGTTGAAAAGATCAAAAGCAATGGTAAAGTGCAAAATATTGTCTGTCTAACCCTGATGTGAATGTCATTCACATGATCCATACTGTGCAGTGAACATCCTGATTTCATAACATGAAGTAGAGATAACCATAAAGGTCATTGCGAAGCCTCATTAGTGATGACCTGTCTTCTACACTATGCGTTTGGTGCGTCTTAAGTTAAGTTATTCCTCTGCCTCATTTATGGTAGTTACAGTATATTAAAAGTTGCTGCAGGTGAGGCTCAATGTATTGGAAAGTGTATAGTTCCCAAGCAGCCAGGAAATCACAATGGCTCAGTAGATATCAGCTCTGCACGACACTGAGCAGTGGTATCATTAGACAGTCAGTCAGTCAGCAACATCCACAAGCATCCGACAAGCCCCATTGTTGGGGTCCAGCCAAAGATTTAGAAAATGTTCTTCAACCCGCTGTGCAAAAGGTGACGCTATGGAAAAATACAATAAATCAAAGCTGCAAGCAGCATTGACACATAACACTATGACTATGGCTTCATATAGCTACAGCTATACCTTCAATATTCTGAAAAATTAGTTTGCAAATTTGCAAACAAATAATTGAGTCAATGTTTCAAGGTCTAAGGATTGTAATCAGTACAACTTAACTCTAGAGACATAAATACAGGTCTCTGCATTTTAATTAGAGTATTTAAGTGTATCAGACTTTGTATGCACAAATGTCTGGAGAAACCCTTTCACTATTTATTTTTTTAAATATACAAAACTCCTCAGGACTCATTAAATATCTTTTAACACTGACTATGATTTTTAAGTCCATGACTCAGCATGAAAAAAAAAAGTTATATTTTAACCAGCACAATGCGTCACCTTGCCATGAGTTGTCTCAGTGCTGCACATCTAAATCAAACGACAATCCTCCTGCCTCTCACTGTCACATATTAGCTTTGTTGCTCTTGGTTCCCTGTGGCCATTATGTGAATGGGACCTGTGCCTGTTCTGTCCCACTTTGATCATTTCCGTTATTAACCATTCACCAAATACATCTGTCACATGTGTTTCACTGTTATGGTCTCGCACGGCTCAGCTGCTGCTGGAAATCACAATGTCAAGTATGCAAGGGCTGGACACAAATGCCAGCAACACCTGTGCAATCTAATGCAACACAGTGCTGTGGCTCTGCAACACATTCGTCAGATCTTTTTGAAGATACTGATGCACTATTGTTAAGATTGTCTCAGAAGTGTTGAGGGCTACTATCAATCAATGCAGATCAATTAGTTAATTATAAGAAAATGAATCTAAACTGTTGTAATAAAGAGTTTCAGACCTCACTTTGCAGTGTGGGACACTGCAGCAGTCTTTATTAGCCATTTGCAAACTGTATAGTGATAAATCCATTAATTGAGAAAATAATCTGCTGATTAACTGATAATTAAAGAATGAATTAAAGTGAATAAATGATTCTTTCAAATAGCCATTAATTGCAGCCCTGAAGTGTGAGGCTGTAGTTAAATGCAGCCTTGCTCTAATTCATCATCTTCTTCTATTTGCCGTTGCATTATAGCTACTCGTGACACAACCATCAAAATGCAATTTTCAGAAATGTAAGGCTGCTGAATGATTATTCAGGTCTGCTATTCTTTATCTCACATTGCTCAGCTACACATTACTGCTATACTTTGATACACCCGTCCCTATTTGCACCAGGTCTCACTGACACTCAGACAGATAGCAGGATGTCAAAGGGAACGCAGATCTGAATGCCTCTGTCAGTAGAAATATATCTTTACTACCTTGGTGAACACTTTGGGAATACTTGGCCCAGCTGTAGACAACAACAGACATTTTTATAGACTATACATTTTCTTTGCTTTGAGGAATTCAGGATTATTTATAGATGTTCTCTTTCGTTTCATTTGCTCTCTGATGTAAAAATCAGGCAACCATCAGGTAGCAAGGTGACAAGTGTAACACACTGGTCGACAATATGCAGAGAGAAGTTACTAACTTTTTAACACACAATGATAGTTGTGAAGAATAGTCAGTAACTACCACAATGTATTTATAATAAGACAGTTTTTACAATAAGATATTGATAAGACATTTATATATTGGCTTCTGGTTACACTGTGTGGTTAGAGGTGGTAGTAGAATTAACTGCATGCAATGTCAGTAATAGTGAATCTAATATAATGCAATTTAAAAATTTTATATAGGCGAAAACTACATTAGAGGTGTTCCTGAGTCAGTGGGTCTGTACCAATCTCCTCTACCGCTACATCTGTCACTCTCCTTCTTTTACACTATACCACAACAGAAAACAGTCACTGATATGCAGAATGTGCCACCGTATAATGCAAGACTCAACCAGAACTGTAATGTTTCATCAGAATATTAGCTGGCTTTGATGAAACAGTGGGGGAAACCATTCACCACCAAAAAAATTCACCCTCTGCAAATGCTCAGCCTCATACATTACTTATGTATTTTTCTGTACAAGTGTCAGCTCTATTTTAAGAGCATTCAAAATCTTTCCAAGAAATATGGTGGTTATATTTACATAATAAATCAACTTCACCCAATGTAAGCACTGCTTACATACAGCTGAAATAGAACTACAAGATTATTTACTATTCCTCATTGAGAGCCTAGACATGGAGTGAATAAGCACTTTTTTCCATTAATATATCTTCCTGTGTGATACTGACTAGAAAACAAGGAAATAAGAAAGTGGGTTATTTTGTGGATATAGATAATCTCCATCATGTCCTATTGAGAAATGCTGAACAGCTTATCGCACTTGTCCCGGTTGACAATGGCAGGCCAATAAAGTCTGTTAAAGCAGCACATTGGCAGCACTGCTTTAACTAAGTTTGTACTATCACACGTTGAAATCAACAGCGTTAGCCCTTCAGTTTCACACTTCAGTGGCTGTCCCATTTTCCTAGTTTTGCTATGCTTAGTTCAAATAGCAGTCTTTCAAAGACCCTTCCACAACAACTCCACCATCTCTGAAGTGGTTCAAACGTCATTTTCCGCTGCGTCTCGTTGCTAGAGGGAGCAACGCTGTGCAGGAAGTACCAGATTTAATGTTTAAAGAGACTTCAATGGCACAATATGCTGCAAAGGAACAACAGAGAATATTCATTCAACTCTTATTGTAAAGAATCTCAAAATAGCATGAGATCGGAGATTTGCATGCGGGGCCAACTTAACATTCCTTGACTCGTTCACTCTGGCTTCACTCTCAGTATTATTTTGTTTGCAATAAAGTGCACATGAAACAGACAGAATGATAGACAAGAGAGCATTCAATGCAAAACAACAGGGAGCAAAAGACGGAGCAAATACCCAAAAAATAAAATGTCACAAACATCATGCACTGGCAGACTGCACACAAGCAATGAGTTCAGCCGCCTCCTCAATCGAAGGGCAGTGTCATTAAATGGATACAGAGTAGAACGCAGAGTGTTTGGTATCTAGAGACTGGACTGAATCCCTCCCTGCAAGCAAACACAAAGCTCAGCACAGACGAGATTGGGGAGTGACAATGATAAACTCCTCCATGGGGGGAATCACAGTCTGCAGGAGCTAGGATGCCAGGGCAGGGAGATGGAGCTTATGAAATGCTGGATGAGCAGGAGCAGTGCTGGAGCAACATCTGCAGCAACATGTGATGGCTATGGCTCTAGCTGACTTATGGTCTTTTTGTCCCACAATGCACCTCAGACCATGGGGAGAAAGATTATGAATGAAAACGGCGGCCAATACATCTGAATCCACAAAAACCACATGTAAAAGCAAACTTGTCACTTATGTATGCTGCAGTGACTTGTATAAACAACTGCACACATTAACGCATAGCTTGAGGCAGACAGACAGATTTCTTACTCGTGAAAGGTGATGCAAAACAACTGGTTACCGTGAGTGAAAAATAGTTTTTATGGGTTAACAGCCGTGTGGAGTGCACACGCTGTAATCCACCAAATAGGCACTGTGACTTTTTTTTTTTAATTTCATTATGATATCAATCACGATAAAGCAAGCTTGAATTGTCCTCTAATGCTAATAAATGTGAAGTGTGGGGAGAAAACGTTCAAGTGACCATCTATTCTATGAACAAGCCATGTTGAGTTTCCCTTCAAGCCATTATTAAGGGAAAATAATTACATGAATAGGCCGTGCTCTCATGTTTACATTTCTAAAGCAATTTTACAATAAATTACATTGCATTAAGCCATTATACAATAACATCCTTCACTTGAGACCAAATTTGCAGTGAGCCAAAATAGCAACTCCACAAAACAGCCCCGGCAACATCCCTGGGCTGATGGTGGAAAGCAATTCATCCCATAGCACTCTAATATTGAAATACATTGTACATAATAGGTTGCAGCCACATGAGAGCAGGAATTAGCAGCCATCACAAGCATCTTACATTGCATCTGTGAAATAGCCATAAATTACCAGCACCAGCACCAGCAGCAGCAGCAGCAGCACTCAGCCAATATTTTCAAACACAACTAAATGGTCTGGGCCATGTTTGTGTCTGCCATTTCAGTCACAGAGATGCGGCATTCAATTTTCTTTTTAGAAAAACCTTCATTTCCTCATGCCCTATAAGTAATGCTGCTATTTTTTGAAAAATCAATAAAATAAAATAAAATGTGCAAAAGCAGAATCTTAACATTTTGTAAAAACCAGCATCAATATACATAGGCTACAATATTTGATTCAGGTTGGATTACACATTTGGCAAAGAGAGCTGATTTTGGATTCTGTCTTTACTTGTAAGAGGCTTAAAGTGAAAAAAAAAAAAGCAGCACCTACTTTCACTATCACATTATAATTGGAGCTATTTTTAAATTAGTTTCTGTATCAAATGTGGAAATGTGAAGTTTTTCAAAGAAACGCATGATAAAATATCTTAGAAATGCGGGGCCTGCTAGTCAAACACTATTAGGCCTAACTGGAAAAATACCTAATTAACACTCACATATGATTACATTATGTCAAATATCAGGGAAGCAGACATTTAGGAAGTAGCGGGTAATTCTTACCTTAGCCTGGTGAAATGAATTTGTGATGGAATAATTCTGGTGGAGTGAAAAAATTAAATCCTTGGGCAGCTGAAAGTTGTCGACTTGCTGTCAGCTGGTTCCAGTGCAGTTGTTGCTGGCACAAACCGAGTCAGAATGAGTTGTCTCCAAAAAATCAACGAAACGCAGACTCTTTCTGGCAGATCCACTGATTTCTGAGATGTTTTGTGATGATGAGGGGAAACTGCTGAAATTGTTTAGAACAGCGATTTGCAAAGCAGCAGGTGGCAGCAGGGCTTTGCTAACTTCTCTCCACAGGTGTGTTCCGGTGACTGAAGCTCCGCCCCCCGTGCAAACACTCGCTCGTTCCCGAGAGTCTGTGCTCGTGCAAGTGTTGAACTACAGGAAGAAATAAGGTTCAAATTAATTTTATGGCAGTTTGTCTAGAGGGTTGTATTTATGATTATCTGATATCTGACGTGCAAAAAAAAGTGCAAAATTTGCCCGGACACAACCCATTGCTGCGCAGCAGCTATAATTGTTTACTCTTGTGCTTTTTTTCTCTGTGGCACATTTGCAAATTTGGTTTGATTCACTAAGATGCAACATTCAATAGTTATAAACTTTTCTCTTTTGGTAAAGTAATGCAGGATTTAGTCTTTGCAGTAACTATACTGTATGATATACTTTAACTGCTGGTTTAGTGCTCTTCTTGTCTTATCTATTCAGTCTGGTCAAGCTGAAGACTATCACTCCATTGTGTCTGAAATGTTGCTGGTTCAATAAAGCAATCAAAAAGAGAAAATGGCTTTTCCACAGCAGAAAAGAAAAGGCGCAGGTGGATCCAACAACATTAACGATTATTTCCTTCCACTGACCTGGGTGGAACAAGCTCGCATAAGAGGAGCTCAGCTTTGTTACTGATCACACCTGTGCTTTTCTTGCCACAAAATGCCAGTTACAGGAAGCATTACTAAAATAAATAAATTAGCTTAGTTTGGAAAAAAAAATAACAAAAGCATCAAGGGTGATCTAGGTGGCAAAGGTGTTAAAAAAAGTGTCTTTATTATTCATGTACTGGGTCACAATAAAGTTATATTTCATCTAGCAAATTCCCTCAGTGAACTGATATAACCCACAGAGACACTCATATAACTGTCTAATTGTTGGCAGGGATTTTGACTTGTGACAATTGCTGCATTGGCTGAGCTGTATGTCTCATGAGGAGGAAGCGAACTGCCAAGTAGTTCATGTTCAGGATTGATCAGTCTGGGGTATTTAAGATCTGACAGAAACACACAAGAGAGACAAAATTATTCTTCGCCATTAGCGATGGTCCAGGAGAGAGAGATGGAGGAGGGGGGGAAAGCTACTGTAGTGGTCTGTGTGTGTTTCTTCTGTGCAAATGTCCACGTGCGTATGTGCGGCATGTGATGTGATGTGATGTGAACCCCTGCTGCTTTGTAAACCCACTGTGTGAGATCTGACAGCTCCCACTGCTGGTCTCTATGACGAGGATAAAAGAGTGTCTGTGTGTGTGATTCAGATAGTGAAAAGAAAGAGGAAGTGGCCTAAAAGAAAGTGGGGGAAAAAAACCTGAAGCTGTTTCACACAAAAATAAATATGCTCACTCACTCAAGTATGTCTCTTTGAGATCTAAACAGATAGAGCATGAAAAACTGAATGTCCTACATCCCTTTGAATCCCACAACAACAGGCCTGATGGTATCAGCGGGACTGGCCATTAAAAAGTAGAAGAAGATGTACGATTTTTAAACTCATCAAAAGTCTTAAGTAATTAAGCCCTCAGCGCCATCTTCAGACAAGGAAAAGCATCATGGGAACTGTCTTAACTTCTTTCTCGAAACATGAAAACATCGGACGTAGAGGAAAACTAGCCCTCCTCAGTTAACTTTCAGCTAAAACTTATTGCAGGGATAGTGTTGATAAGGAAAGGCCTGCACTTCTGGATAGCAGGTGTACATGTATTTCCCATTTTGGGTGAAAAAAACATACTAAACACATCCTTAAAAAGCTATTGGAACTAGTGCACTTTGCCATTCTTGTTGGTTTATGGACATTATCAAGTCCTGCCACCAAACAGACCACTTAGCCTAACTTCAAATCTGTCAGATGGTTCCTGATCTCAAAGAATTGTAATGTATTTGTACTATTTCCAAAGCATTTGCCCACTCCAGCTATTAAAACTTTTATCAGTAGAAGAGCAGGTATAGTGGACATGAAGGACCCTTATCAGCGGTGAATCGAATTCACCATTACACATTCATTCTCTAGTGTGCTTAAAGTCTTGAGGACTTGATTTTTGTGGGTGTCCCCCATCACCGCAGCCTCGGAGGACATGAGGGCAAGATCTATTCAAAGAAATAATTTCACAGCCTCACTGAGCCAAAAAAGATAAAAACTCCCTCTTTTACTTTTCTGTGTAAATGAAGTGATGCATGCCAAGGTAATTTACTAATTTAATGAAGCATGTTTTTAAAAGAGTTCGAAATGATTGTTTATGTGTAAGACTTTAACTCTCACATATAAGATTCATCTGTGAAATACACTGATGATCAATCCAACTATATTCATGGCTTGATTTGAAAGGTTTGGGTTAACAGAGCCGGTTAGCACAGACTGTCATGTTTCAAACTCAATTTTAACAGAGACTGAGCAGAACTGCACATATCCAAACTATGAACTGGGACAATGTGACCATATGTGACAGTAATGGGATAATAGTAAAAGGTAAAATGTAGTGTAATAGCAGCCAGAGAGGTGTGGTGTAAGATTTGGCCCAGTGTTAAAAGAAAGAAGGAGGAAAAGGAGGCTTGAACTCAGAAATCTTCATCTGGTGCTTTAGAGGTCTCTCTTTTCAGAGGACATGAGGTCAGGGTATGGCATGAGACATTAAGTTGGTGAATACTGTAGATTTAGTAATGTTGGAGTCCCCACAGTGTTTCATAGTGCATGAATTAAACTTTTGCATTTGTAAGAGGAAAATCACGTCATTTCTTCCCATAGGTAACATATCACTACTTTAAGTGATAGTCATAATGCATGGGATAGTGGTGAACAAGATGTGAGAAGTTCCTGCAAGGAAAAATAATAAATGTGTAATTCAAGTCATTGCTACTCTCTGACTGAGGTTAGAGCTGGGTTCAGGATCAGCTTCAGAGAGTCTAATCTTTATATCATATTTTTATGTCAGTGCAGCAGTATATGGAAATGTGCTATATTATATTCCAGTCCAAAAAATGCATGAGTTTTTCAAAATGCAGAGTTCTTTACCAAATCTTTTCTTGATAACTCAGCAGTGCCTGTATTTTCTCAGTGCGACACAAAACTGCAAGAACACCATACAGGGTGAACATGTCCACATTTAGTCTCCTGAGAGAGCTGTAACCGCAGCCTGCTAGAAACTATTGAAATTGCATCTACAAAATGTTCCAATCTCCTATTACACCTTTTTTGTAAAGACATTCACTGTGCATTAAACACTGTAGGGTTGATAATTTGGAAGAACTACTGCTGAAAATGTTTTCACTTTGAGCTTTGTTGAGTTGTGCACTGCTGAGTTTGTGGGGAATTATGTTGAGCTAAGCTTTTATGATCCTAAAAAACAAATTTAAGGCGGCTACTGTGGTTATTCTACTTCATTTGATCAAGACTGAAAAAAGTTTAGCCCTCCTTTCAGCTATAAATCTTAATTCCAAAGAGCTGAAAATTAAAATGATGGATTTACACATTATAGTGCCAGGGGAAGGAGGGGAGATTACATATCCAAGTTTTTGAATACACATCAGGAAAAGTGCGCAATTTCTCATTCTTAATGCGACATACCGTGTCATATCTGCTTAAGTAAAAGGCTGTTTACTTTGAAGTGCGACTCCACTCGTACACAGCAGCATTTTTAGTGATACATGACTGTTCGTGGCTGCAGCCTGCGGATGACTAATGTCTGAGTGAGCACCAGGATACACAGCTGAGGGCAATGTTTGTGTCTCAGACAATTTTTGAAGTTAAATGAAAAATCTGACAGATGTTTTCATCCCTCTGTTGCACTCGACGCCCGTCTCTTACACACAGCTACTCTTATCAGTATATTCTGAATTAGAAACCTTTGCTGAAAGATTCATCAAATATTCATTCCAGGTGGGAATGAATGGGAAGAGCCTGTTTCAGCCTTCCTCTGCATTACTGCCTGCTGCTTTAAATAAAGCAATGAAAGCCAAATAGACCCAGATACATTTTGTACAACAGCCAACCATTACTTTCAGGGACACGGTAATACTGAATTTTGTCAGATGAAGTGATGTCAAGGAGGAGTGAAGGCTACAAGTGCCTTTCAATGATTAGTCTAGTTATAGCTGTTACAGCAATCATGCCTGCATTGCGCTAGTAGACCATTTCATCTAATGCCCTTTAACACAATAGCCCTGCCAGAAATCACATTTTCATGGGGATTTCTTTTGTCAAATTGCACTTGCTTTCGTCTTAAGTTTTCCTAATAGTTGGCTGCCTTATTTCTATCAGTGTCGGACTAGAAGTGCCTCTAATTATGACATTAAAAATTAAAATTATTAATCCACATAATCCACAAAACACACCACAAAGTTGAATGGACAGAAAGCGAACATTACATCCTTGGAGACGGTAGCATTTATTGCAGGGGTGTTGTGTTTGACTACAATGGTCAATTAAATATGTTCACACACCTAATAAACACAAGGCAAGTGGGTTTACATTTCTCACAATGCCCTTTAGTTTGGATTAAATGTGTACAGTAGAAACAACCAACTGAAATGAATAAATGAATAAACATGCATGAGACTTAAAGCAACTTTGACAAAAAATGATGACGTGAAAACAGAAGATCAATCCCTCATTCAAATAAATCCACAAAAGTAAAAATACTTGATTTTCATTATTTTACAACTTTTTTCCATGTCTGGGATGATCGGGGAAACAATCAGGGGTCAAACTAAACATTTTTCCCCAAATACACTGCACAACAGAAAACAATCTAACCACAACAGCATGCAATGTCTCAAACACACAGGGTAAAAACAGGATTTAAAAGTTGAGATTTATGAAAGCCACTATGTTCATAAAGTGCCATGCCTGCTAAATGTGGCTTTGCATAATACAGGCATCTAGGGCTACTAAACGTGCCTCACAAAAGTTAAGAGCATATGGTAACTAGTCAAGCCAGAAAAAGCCACTTGAACCAGAAGAAGTAAAAAAGTGTTCAGTAGCAGTGGGCCATGGTTAAGCTGCAGCAGCTCCAGCAGTAACTATCCATCCATTGCTCAGTCAGTGTATTCCGTGTACTTTTTGGCCGACCCATGCACCTTGTTGGCGGGATACTTCAGTCGGTTTAGGGCCATTTTACGGAGCACAGCTTGCGGGAGGTCGACGCGACACTTCTCCGCCAGCTCCACCAGGTAGATCAACACGTCGCTCAGTTCGTGCGCCAGGTGCTCCCGCTCCGACTCGGTCCAGTCCGGCAGGCCCTCGGCCACCTCCCCGCGCCACTGGAAGAGCTCCGCTACCTCGCCCACCTCGCCGACCATGGCCAGGAGCAGGTTGCGGGGCTGGTGGAACTGGTTCCAGTCTCGTTCGTCCGTGAACTGCGCCTGCATCCGCCGAACATCCTCGAAGGACGGCTCTGTGCTGAAGGCGAACCTCTCCGGGGGAGCTGAGCCTCCGTTGTGCAGCTTGGAGCCGGGTGTTGATGATGATGATGATGCCTCCGTGGTGCTGGCCGCTGCTCCTGATCCGTTCGCCACCGCGGAGCCGTTAGAACAAACTGACGACTTCATCACGTCATCTTTTAATCCGCAGGTGCCGTTTCCATTCGTGGCCATCATGTTGTCTTACTTTTATCAAAAGTGCCGCGTAAAAACAACTTCTGAAGGTTTGTCAACAACCTGATCCCCGGCTACCATGTGAAGAAGTCCCGCCAGTTCTTATGGACACCGGAAATGATGTATTTTATATAGGAAACAGGAAACCCACTCGGTGCTGGGTATTGTAGTTTTAAAGGAAAGCTAGCGCCGTTGACGTCCATATTAAATCTCACAAAAAAAAACTACAACTCCCGTCCTGTGTTTACCCGATGCCGCAGATCCAACATGGCGGCCTCCTCTATAGCAGCGAGCGAGCTGCTACATAAGATGAATAAACATATATCGATATTATTATATCCGAGGACTTTGTGTCAGATTAGACGGATAAACACAACAAGCTCAAGATGTCGCAGTCAACATCAACTGAAAGAGAAAAGGTAAGAGAGGCTGTTACTGTGGAGGAGACTCTGTCATTGACACGACTAGTAGAAAACAGTAGAGTTAAAGAGCTCAGTGTGTTGAATTAGGTTCAGTTTTTAGTTTTTAGTGACTGAATAAGTATGAATCAGTATTAAGACCACTTAGAAATAAAGTAAACTTGTCATTTCAGGACAAAGCCGTATGCAACATCACTAATATCATAACATTAGGAATTGTTATTATCAATCCACTGCATAGAGGTGGAGATGAAGCTCATGGGACAGGCTTCTGGAAGTGCTGTAACTGTTGCTATGGTTACTTCCAGCTTCAGATGAAGTCTGATAACCCCTCTGATTTAACCTTAAGGGCACTTAAGTCCTTGTGCTTAAAGTTGGAGAACTAGCAGCTGACTGTTTTTTTTAAGCCGTGGGTGATATAAATAATGAGTTTAGTTTCCTGATATGAATCAAGTTCCCACAAAAACGCTAGATCCTACTGTCCATATAATAGCTGCAACTCTCCACTGTGCAGCTTAGTGTAGCCTCTGTGACAGTGAGGGGGAGGACAACATGGATTTTTATTTCATACCATGCAACAAGATTTAGTGGGTTATGTGGGCTTAACTCAGGTTTTATGGAGGCTGCCTCACTTTTCACTATGGCACCTGCATTTGATAAGATCAGATGAAAACCTGTCAACAGCTCCACTACTGATCACTCAGATCACTGGAGACAGAGAGAAAAGGTAGATTATAAAGAGCACAAGATGTTTTCACAGACAAGAAGAAGTTTTGCCGTTTTTTCATTTGATATTATGATTTTTATAATTGCACAAAGATTCTTAATTTATCGCCAGGATGTCTGATAGTTGTGTTGCCTCGACACATTTTATACCATCATCACTCCAGCTCAGAATAAGACAAGGAGACTTTATGATGAGCTTAAGAGATGAAACGTAACCCTTTGTTGCCTTTTATCAAAAATTAATATAAACAACCCACTGTTAAATATTTCCTGTGATTATACAACATGTCAGTCAGGTTACATTTTTTTCTTCATCCCATTCACTCTCTTCACTTCAGCTGGAGAAAATGTATCACATCACTTGTTGGCGTCTTCATCCCATCGGCCTATAAACATTTGCTCTAAAAATAATATATACGTAACATAATAATGAATATATAGCCTGTACTTAGCCTTACCTTCATGTGTCTACATTTTAGTCGTGCGATCACACTGTTTACATTTCACTCAGTGCTGTTTTGAATTATGTCATATTAAGTGCTTTAATCATGGATCTGACAGTGCAACAGATGATAACCCACCTCCTGAGACTATTTTGTACTGTTTTTCTTAAGCTCCTTTTTGTTTTGTTGTTTGTTGTGGCTGCTATGATAATTCAATTTCCCTCTGGGGATTAATAACGTTTTCCTGATCTGTCTGAACAATTTTGAAGAAAAATGATACAGCAAATATTTTTGACAAATATTTCAATACAAGCCACAATTTTAGTGGCAATTGTGTTTGTTTGTTTGATTTTTCATTGCATTTTCACTGGAAGCAGAATATGCTGATGACATTAGTTTTTTCCTGGAGGCTTGGTGTCAGTTCCCCTAAAACTTTTGAAAATGGTGTTTGAGGCTCTTGCTGTTGTAGTTGTCATGTTATGAACCACACTGACTTGTAATCGTGAGCCTATAGCCTGTCCCTCAAAACTAACCACTCAAGCTGCAGGGCCTGCTGTTTGCCAATGTCTGAAATGCAACACAACTCTGGGGTGATTTCTGAGAGATCTGTAGTTCTTCAAGTGTTTCTATCCAGATCTTCTCACCGTGTAAGGTGTTGTGACACATTTTTACCTAGAGGTTAATATCAAGATGAAAATTTGCAATACTCTGCGACTGCTAGTTGGCTTGGCACATTTTTACATTTCATTTTCACTGAAACAATGTTGTGACACATTTTTACCTTGCTGCTCCTGCAATTTGCCTGGTCATATTGCAATTTCAGTTATATTTTATTGCTTTAAAGACACAACACAAATTTCAAGGGTTATTTAGACTTCAGACGGCTCCCTCCAGATCAGCAGAGGAAGACATCCCCCATTACTCCGTTGTCTCCACAGGCTAAGCTGCACTCAATGAATCAATGAAATGAACTGATCTTTCTGTGTTAAAACTGTTGAAGCCAGTCACTGCCTTAAAACCACTGTAGTGGCTTTAATTCCAATTTACAGTACACTGTAGGTCTAAATCCAATCACTCATCTCTGCAGTCATTTCTCAGTTTCACATCAGACAGTTACATAATGTACAACATCTAATCTATTTGCAGCTGTTATTAGAAAACATTGCATGCTAAATAAACTATGATTTTAGAGTGTCAGAGTGTACTCCATTTGGGATTTTTGTCATTGTTATGCAGCTGTGAGTACTGAGTGGGGCTCTATTTTCTTTGTACATTGCATCATGTGGTAATAGCGAACATCAAAAGCATGGTTTTAGAAAAAACAACAGTCATAACCTGCTGAGAATTAGTATGCAGAGGAGCTCAGTCTGCAGCTTCTGTTTGAAGTGTCCTCCTTCTAATGGAGAGCTGTCAGACAGACAGAGGCAGTGTTTTCCTCTGCACGGCTCCTTTTCCAGCTGATTTTTGTAGCCTCACTGCCACATGTGTAGTTCATATATTTTGGTTTCTCTGTAACGTGTGTTTTTCCTCTCTCCCTCAGTGCTCCCCAGCAGCTGGTTGGGGTGGTGGGCTTGGAGATCCATGCCCAGATTAACTCCAACACCAAGCTGTTTTCTGGCTCACCAGTTCGCTTCTCAGCTCCCCCAAACTCCCTGGTGTCTTTCTTTGATGGATCCTTACCTGGCACGTTACCTGTAAGTGATGTTTCGTTTAACCCAGACTGAGATAAACACCTGTTTTTTGACCCCCACCCTCCTTATTTGTCAGATCGTCACATAACGTCCCCTGTGTCGTGTCCCCAGGTCCTGAACAGACGATGTGTCGAGGCGGCGGTGATGACAGGCCTGGCTCTCAACTGCACTATAAACAGGAAGTCAGTGTTTGACAGGAAACATTACTTCTACGCTGATCTCCCTGTGAGTTTGTCATTCCCCGGCCTCCTTTGTTGCTTTCTGTGCAACACCGAGGCTCTAGTAGCACCTTATCACAAAAACAGCAGAGTAGAGCTGCTATTGTCATCGGCACCACGCTGCGTTATTGCTTTTGCTGTGATACAGGTTGTTCTCATCTGCCTCCTGCTTCTCCATCATGGCCCTCCCCCTGAACTCTTGCAGACGCCGGCTTTGACTTAAATAGTGAGCAAGTCTTGCTGAGCCAGCAAAAAAAAAAAAAAAACTATTTGCCATGCACATAGACGAGGGATACTGAAAGCTGTTAAAGAAAATGACCAGTGTTTTTTCACTTACAGCTCATTTCCTTCATCGCAGTGTAGTCACATTTTTACATTATCCATTATCCCTTACTTTATTTCATTTCCCTCTCACTGCCTTCACTGGTAATTTAGGAATAACTGTCTTTTATTCATAGTTAACATGATTTGAATCATAATTGGAGCTCTGAAAAGTCTGGGTGGCGTTCTCTAAGCACTCAATTATGTATATCTGTTTGCTTATTGACTTTCTGAACTAATTAGGAAATATGAAAGGTAAGTAGTTCATTAACATTAATTGATTTGTAAGTAGAGGTATTAAGATGACTCTGATCTTCAGTAGTTAGTTACTTATAATCATTTTCCAACTGGATGCTACCTCGCTTATAATTGAAATATCCATATACTAACTATTGAATACACTACTTCAAACCAATATTAATGAACTAATATAGGTATGTATTTATTCTAGCCACATAAGGGGGGAGAGTACAAACATTCTGTGACACGACATTGACATGCTGTCCACGTTAAACCGATGTGGCGAACGCCAACGTGTAGCAAACAGTTGTTTATTTACACATCCAGCAGAAACATTAGCATTGATTTGCAGCCTTGTTTGTGTCCACCTGATGAATGGTGGTCTAATGCTTTCTCCCCGTCTCGCTCTGTTTTGATCTCCACCCGGCTCCTGAGGGAAATATCCGCCTCTTTAGCGGCTAATGCCTGATTATGTCCGCCAGCGGGCTGCTGACTTTGTGTGTTCCTTTAAAACCCCCCACTGTACACTACGTGCCCGGCACCAAACAGCAGGGAGAGAAAGTTTTGAACCTATACGGTGAACACAGGGGAGCTCTAAGCAGCTAAAGACAGATACTTCCCTCAGGAGCCGCAGGAGAGAAACGGAGTTAAAGGCGACTTAAATTCATCAGATGGCTGAGAGCACAATGCCTCTCTGTACCTGCTGAGTGTGTAAGAAAGCAACTGGCCACTAACACATCTGTCATATCATCCCAAAAGGTGATGATATGTCACTTTTTTTTTATTCACAAACCTGTTTGTGCTGCCTCCTAGTGGCCGAACAATGATTCATTGCATCTTTAAAATCGCCTTTTTCAAATTTACTGCTGATAAAGCAGATCAGACAAATTTGCAAACGTGGCATTTGAGAAGTTCAGCACCAATCCACTGGTCGCGACTCGCAATTGAGGTGTTAAAATGTCTAACAGCGTGCAATATAAGATGAACAGCAGCTTGGTAAGGAGGTGGTAGAGGTACCCAAACCTCCCCCAACCCCCTCGCTTTAACTCTGATATTTCCATTTAACAGTCTTGCCCAAGTGATGTTCACTTTCCTCCATGTAATGGAGTGCTCGCATGGTGAGGTTTCACTACCCCTCTGAGCTACAGGGTAATTTTACTGCCATTATGAGTGACATTTTAAGGCTTAGATGGAAAAGACAAAATGCCACGGGAACTCTACAGTGACTTGCCCTACAGGGACCTCTTGTAATAAATCTACAAATTCTCAGAAGAAAGGTGTTCGAGAATTTCGCTGTTTGAATTTCTTCAGCGTCTGTTTCACCCTGGGAAGAGTATATGTTAACACAGCTTTGGGCAAGGTAATCAGGAGGGTAATTATGGACTGAAGAACTTAGGAGACAGATTTCCTCCCCCTTTGGTTTTATTTTAGTTAACTGCTCAAAGAGGTGGCATCAGTGTGCTGATTGAATTTGAGCTTCAGCTGTTTTTTGTTTGTTTTTTTGTTCATGGTTTATTTATTGAAAGTATTTATCATGATAAAAGACAAGGCAATTGAGGGTAAAGTACTCCAAAGGGATAATTTAACAATTCACTAGGTATAATATAACAGTTCCCTCACCTGTAATATAAAACATCGCCTGCTACCTCCACCTTAAGACAAGGAGATAGTTGCACCTAATGGAGATAGTTACATACAAAATATTACACAACCCTACAGTAAATTGATGAACAAAAATGAGAATCTTATGATTAAGTCAAGGCAGCAGAAAGGAAGAGTAGCCAGATGTGGAAATTCACATTCATAGGCATCATAAGTGATGTGCAGTCATTACAGAGTGTCTGGGGGTTGTAAGTCAATGCTTTGCACATGTAATAGTTGGGTTCAGTTTTTTATTACAGTATTTCTGTTATTGTATTAAGTGGATTTTCTTTCTCTCTTTCTTTGATATTCCTGATAAAATTCTGAGCCGACTTGAGCTCTTGGTGGAAATGTGACTGATGAGACATGATGCACAGCTCTTCTCTGAGGATCCTGATAGATCTTCTTTTTTTTTTTTGCATGTAATATTTCACCAACCTTCCTGTTTATCACAAAGTAGCAGCAGCGCATTTTTTTAATCACCGTGGCAGGGATACATTATCTCCCCAGAAATTCCATGTATCTTGAAATTCCAGTGAAATCCCCTCCAGAAGCGCAGGGATTACCGTCAGGTTCCTCTTGCACTCTGGTGTGTTTACCGAAGATTGCATCACCCCTTTTGGATTCGTGCACAACAGTAGACACACACACACACAGCAGGGACGATAATACCCGATTACAGTCTTTGTTTTCCTTGGAGATTTCACAAACGACCCTTGTCAGCAGTTTGAGCCCGACACCTTTATTTGCGTTTTAAATTCACTGCACTGCTCTTTTCAAAAAACAAAACATTGCTTTAGTCTCATCACTTATTTTTAAAAAGAGTGATCTGTCCCAGTGTTTGATAAACTGAAGTCAAAGTGTCTTTAATTATGCAGATGATGGGATATTTTTCACATTCGACCCTCAAGTTTGAGTGTGATCCACCATCGTAAAACCAAACCAGCAGTGAGAGCGAGGGAGAAATTATCCCACCCTTGAAAAATACATTTGTAAATTGCGTTTTACATTATTGATATGTTCCACTAGAAATCCCTGATTGCATTTTGTAAAACACCACAGTTGCTCATTAAATGATTAATGCCGCTGTCCAAACAGCATTCCTTCTTTAAAATGAAATGGCAGGCCAGGCCCATATATAACGGCCCTTTAATAACATGCCTCAGCAGCTCCACACTAATCTACCAACAAAAGCAAATAATTACAGTTTCCTTGAGATATTAAGTTCCTAAATAAACAGACATGGCCTGACTATTGAAGCTCTGACATGCGCTTAATGAGAGCAGCGAATGTGTGTGCGACGTCGGCGGTTAGCTGAGGAGGGCTTCGGTGTGCAGGCGCAGGAGGGCGAGACGACTGGCTGAGGCTTGTTTGTTTAGTGACTTTGAAATGAGTCAGAAAATGACTCAGCGGCTCACAACACAGAAATGAGTTTGGGGCGTAATGAAATGTGAGTATGTGTGTCTGGTGCTGGATGTATAGCGTGAGAGCAGATGTGCATCTCACTGTGAATATAAAAAGGTGTTCAGCTCATTAGGGCTCAAAGTGCTGTCAGGGTGTAAATACGATGCCTTAATGTGTCTACTAGGATCTTATTAACAACACACTTGCCTGATCCTTCATTATGTCACCAGAAATAGCTGATTTATTATTATGCATGAGAAGTCCTCACTTGTATGGATGCTGCTGAATGTACAGTGAGGCGTGTTCGTGCTTCGGCCACCAGACACCACATTTTCAACAGCAGATACAAAAAAAAAAGAAAAAAACTCAGGGAAAGATTAAGTAAGAAACAGGCAATTTCTGATAAGCTGCAACAGTATTCACAAAACCCTGCAGATTTAAAGATTGAATCCACTGAGAAGAGCTGGAATTGAAAAAAGAAAATCCCCAGCAGTCTGTTTTTTGGGGTTTATTTGTCAGCCATATGTTTTAAAAGGCGGAGGTGTGGACATGATTGATTGAGTCGATCAGGAACATTGTACAGGAAACCAGTGATGAACAGCCCCCCCCCCCCCCTTCCCCCCTTCTGATCTCTCCTCCCACGTCCTCACTCTCTTTAGCATAAGTATGATTAATGTTTAGTTCCTGTGATGTGGTTGCCGTGGCAACACGGGCAATTAATACTTATGGCAGCAGTTTCTTTTAAGGAAAGGAGAGGCAGATAAAATATTTATCCTTACGCTTTTGTGTGAGTAGAAACCCTGAGTGAAATAGCAGCGCTCCTCCAGCATTATAATGAAGGTCCCAGCCAATTAGCCAGCGCTGGGTTTAATTGATGCTGCCTGCTTCACCTTTACACGGACCCATGGCACTGACTGCAGACTCATCATCAGTGTTAGTCCACTGCAATACTGAACAACTGCAGCAGACAAGACCTTTTCCTCTATAATTTGATGTATCTCCCTTTGAAAAATGTCATATTTTGATTGCAAATGAAGAATAACTCCATTTAGTCAATTAAAACTAATTAATTTAACCTGGTTAATAAACTGTCGTGAATGCACTGAATTTTATCATTATCAAGCTTTTAATGAACCTAAAATGCAATTTTCAGCTTTTGCCTCTAAATTGAGAAAGGTCACAACAACCACTAATTAGCCAACCAAGACCCAATGTAAAATTGCAATTAACATGTTAATTCAGCATAATCTAACGTGAGAAAGGAATGTCTTTAAGGCACATTTGAACATTTATCTTGATTGAGATTTTAGTTTATATGATATTGTAAAATTTTCAACTGCAACATAGCTAAGGTTAGAATTTGCGGCTGCTTACTTCCCAGGTTAAATGATAGCATGGTTGGCATTTTTACCCAGAGTTTCACCTTTAAAATTAGCATCAAAAAAGTGATGGGATTCTTTTCCATCTTAATTTCACGGGGAGTAAAGACGAGTACATCCCTGCTGTTACTGTTCTTATTGACTCACCTTTCATTTTCACCAGCGCATCTTTTAATCAGATAGCGAGATGGGCTGCTGGCTCTGTAAAGACCTGATAAAAGGTTCAGTTTCTTGCTGAGCTGAGGGAGCATTAAGAAGAGCAACAAGATGCTTTTGGAGTTATGGAGTCTGTATTCACTACACAACCTTCACAGTGCCCAAAATTTCATGGTGTTGTATTTTTTTCTCCTCCTATCAGGCTGGATACCAGATCACTCAGCAGCGCAGGCCCATCGCAGTGGATGGCATGCTGACTTACAGCTTTCTAGGTGGGAAAAGAGGTGAAGTGATCAGAAAAAGTACCAAGATAATACAGATTCAGCTGGAGCAGGACAGTGGCAAGAGTCTCCACGATGATGCCCGCAGCCAGACGCTCATAGACCTCAACAGAGCAGGTAACGACATTTACTGCCCACTGAGGTTAAACAATGTGGCCGCCGATGCTCTGTAATTCTTTTATTGCATCTTTCTATCTTTATGCCTTTGTACCTTTGTCCTTAGAGGCTCATTGGGCAGCTGAGAGTGGATGCCAACATGTCTGACACAACGTTTTTGGGGTTGTTTTTTAATCTGACATATGCCATCCTACTGCCAAAACACCAAAATCAAATGCAAATTCAAATCTTACTACTATTTGAGTAGGTTTTCTAAAAGACCAACCTGTTCAATCAATCCAGCTGTTTAGGACAGATGTGATGCTCTTGATTTTTGCCTTTTTATTTTGAAGAAATGTCAGAATGTTTATCTACAGACTTGCTCAACAAAGCAAGACCCGTCAAGGTTTGTCACAAAGCTCCGTGGTATAGATACCTTAGAGATGTAAAACACAGCTGTCCTCACATCCATCAGGTGTAGGTCTAATGGAGCTGGTGATGGAGCCCGACATGAGCTGTGGAGAGGAGGCTGCTGCAGCTGTCAGGGAGCTTCAGCTCATCCTGCAAGCCCTGGGCACCTGTCAAGGCAACATGTCTGGTATGGAAATCACTCTTCGCCTCTCCCTCTCCCTCTCTGGATATCTGAGCTGATCTACATCTAAACCCAAACGTCTTTCCCTCTCAGAGCGCATCTGTTTTTTCCCTCAGAGGGCCAACTGAGAGTAGACGCCAACGTGTCCGTCCACAGACCAGGAGAGCCGCTGGGCATCAGGACCGAGGTGAAGAACATCAACAGCATCCGATACCTGGCCAGGGCTATCGGTAAGAGCCATAAAACCTAAAAGCTTGCTTGAATGCTGGTCCATCTGAAGAGAGCTTAGCTTGTTGCGTGCTTGTGTAAATGCAACCTCGAGATCGCTGGAGGAATGAAGATAGGAGGCATAGTTAATGCTGACAGTGACTTGTGAAGCATAAGTTCAATACTGACAACCATTCACAAACAATTAGCCATGCGATAGCAGCGTGTGATGGAGAATTGGCTTCTCACAGCTGTTCACTTAAAAAAGCATAGATTTTGTGTCAACACCGACTTCACTGGCTGTTGATTGAGCTCAGCTAAAAAAGCTTACAAAGAGCCACCGCCAAAAGGTTTCACCATTTTCATTTGCAGGTATTTAAGCATACCCATAGAGCATACCAGCGGCGCTGTGCTTGGGTTATTCATCAATAACTTGAATCATACTCACTCCACTGCTCAATTGGTATTTAAAAGTCAGGGAGAAAAACATCATTTATCACAGTTATAATGTGGCAGCAGTCAGAGACTTGGGGATTTGCCAGCATGTAACAGCAGATGTTTGGCATTTACCACAAAATTATCTTTGTGTGTTCCACTGTTATTGGATTAAGGTCTGTGCTTATGTTCATGTTGTCCCTTGCATGTCACCAGACTACGAGATACAGAGGCAGACCGATGTCCTGCAGAAAGGGGGAAAGGTGCAAAACGAGACCCGGGCCTATGATTCCAAATCAGGGTAAGAGGAGGGAGAAAGAACAAGGCTGCGATGCCAAGCTCCAGCCACTACTACACCCTCTGACTGGGATCTCTGCCTGGTTCATTAGTCTCGATCTTTGCTAAGGAGGAACCATCATGGTAATGATGATAGATAGAGCCATTTGGATGCCGCTGCCGTCCTGTGTTATCTGTGAGCTATGTGCGAGTCACAGGCTTATGAGCTCACAGAATGAGCCAGCTCCCACACAGCTGAGGCCTTGATCATCTTCTGGTGCTCTGCTTACTTCCCATGAGCCCTTGCATGTTCGAGGTATATGGTGGAGCGTGTTAAATAGCGTGTGATCACCTGTGATTGGCTCTTGGTTCTCTCTCCTATGGAGGTGGCTACAGATTTAAATGAGTTTGCAGAGATAAGTGGGCACCACTACACATATGTATAGTGTTTGTCCGTCTCATTTTGGTGGACACGGTATCTCAGTAACTTCTTCACATCTGGTAGAAACATCCACTTGGACTAAACACTTTTTAGCCAATGCTTCTGACTTTATACAGCAAGAATGACACACTACACTATTTTATAGGATAATCTAAAACTAGTCTGAGGGGTGAAGGACAGGAAAGACTAAAAATGATATGAGTACTATACATAAATACATAAACATCCACATAAATAAATAAAGCAGACATTTTTAAATAAATAAATGCAGAAATAAAAAACAGAGATAGACATTTTCATAAGCAAAATGAATTTAATTTGCATTTATTTAGGCATTTCATTATTAAGTTCTGTATTTATGTATTTATTTATACTGACATCAGACAACAGACTGTGTTTTTGGGGTGATTTTGAATATCCTATCACTTATTTCCTGAAATACTATACCCATAACAATTTCCCATAAGATGGAAAGTTAGTGGCATTATGTAATACTTCACGTGTTCACATAATGAGAATGTTTTGCTTTTCTTGATTCTTTGCATGTTGTCTTCCAGGCAAACTATTCCCATGAGGGACAAAGAGGGCCTTCAGGACTACAGGTGAGTTTGTATCTGCACGGTCACTGTCAGTTTTTGTCCCCAGAGCTTGTGTTTTTTGATGCATATTCACAATCTATCAGTAGATGATCTTGTCCTCGGTGGAGACTGAAAGATGGTGAAGGCGTCTGAGTGGCACTTAGATGGATGGAAATAAATGGGTATCACTCAAGGGCTGGAACTCAGTTGTGTGTGTGTGTGTGTGTGTGTGTGTGTGTAGCTGTCTGTGTGTGTCTGTGCATGTGTTTACATTGAAGAGTCAGAGTGATAGATGGACAGGTGTGGGGCTGATGGAGTCAAATGATTAGGGTCGCAAGTGAAATGTGACAAGTGTGGTGTCAAAAGGAGCATTAGTATCTCATCAAAACCTCCTCTTCTCCAAGCTTATCTGTACTGATGATAAGCCTTCTCCCCCTCACTCACTCCCTCTCTTTCTCTCTCTGTCTCCCCCTCTACCCCTCTCCACCACCACCCCGCCCCTCCCTTCAGGTTCATGCCAGAGCCCAACCTACCCCCTCTGATTGTGTATGAGGATAACGCCTCGCTGCCCGCTGGCGTCGATGCGTGCCAGGCCGTGGTGGTACACAAGATAAGAGAGGGGCTGCCAGAGCTGCCCAGTGTCAAAAGAGACAGGCTGGTTCAAACATACGGCATCCTGCCCGAGCACAGCTTCACTCTGGTGGTGAGTTCATAAGAGGCTGAAAGCAACCAGTGAGAGAGAGAAAGAGAGAGAGGAGTTGATTCCCTCACTAAATCTGTTTTCTGCACACTTCTCCTAATTGCCATCTGATGGAGCCAGCGTGGATGCGGTTCTGCTTAAATCCAGGAGGCAGCTGAGCACCGTTGGGTTTATTTGATCCTAATTAGATAACGTGCGTGTGAATGTTCCTGGCGTTGTGTTGCAGAATGAGGACGGGCTGGTGGAGTACTTTGAGGCGGTGTTGCAAGCGACCAAGAAGGAGCCAAGGAAGGTGATTGGCTGGGTGACAAACGAGCTGTTGGGTCACCTCAAACAGAAAGACATGAGCGTGAGCCAGAGGTGAGACAAATCCCCATTATGTTGCTTTTATAATATCAGTATAAAGCTTATTGCTTATCCTCCAGATTTTATTTTTTTGGCCAGTGCAGTGCGATCCTGCTGCCAATGCAACATTTTAGTCAGGCCCCCCCAGCGTGTGACCCTCTCCTCTGAGTTTCTTTGTGACAGACTCACTTACTTTTTACCTTTCACATGCAGTGTCAGGAAATGTCAATGAATTCTGAGAAGTGGCAGGAGGAGGAATGAAACATGTGCAAGTGAAAGTGCACATGGGACGATGTCTTTATTGCAGCTGCTCTCAACTCTACAGTGACCATGAGATACTTTCAATGAACTTACACTTAAGCATTTTTTCTTGTGTAAGGGTAATGATAGTTTTCGGCCTGAGGGCCTCCACTGATAGGAGCTGATGTACGGACCATGAACTGAAACATGGTTGATTCAGGTTTGGCTTGGGAGCCTTTTTGTATCACTATCTCCCTCACTCCCTGTCATTTATTCACCATTTGTATTAAAAGCATGAGAATACTTTTGAAAGAAGAGCTATTCCCTCTTCACATGAAGTCTTTGTCTATTAGGTCTCTCTCTGTATTTAAATGTGTTACAAACTCCTGCTTCACAGGTTTAGCTCAACTGAAAAAGTGTGATTTCTGTCACCTAAAAGTGATTAAAGAGGAACTATGCAATATTTTCACCTTAATTAAACAGTAATTGTGATGGTTAAATGACTTCTTAGGGGAGAATGGAAGCCTTCCACCTAGCATCTCTTGGACGAAAACCAAAACTGGTGTCCTATATCTGGTCTCGCCAGAAATATGGACTGCTTTACGGCACTACAACACAAACACACCCGATAATCTGTAATGTCTTCTTAACTACCCACCTCGGTAGACATCACTCCATGGATTGCCGTCTCACCAGTTTGTTTGAATAAAAATGCACGTGGCCAGTGGGGGAGGGAGGAGGGTTAGCAGTGAGCTTTTAAAGGGATAGTAGTAGCTTTGTTATGCTATGAGATAATAACAGAACGTCTTGTAACGTTCCGTTATTATCTTATAGCGTGGTGAATGTGCAGGTCACAACTTGTCAACAAGAGCGTTGTGGAGTTGTTGGATTGTGTATTTGATGAGTTTGGTGAGGGAAACCAAGAAATCCCATGAGCCTCTGTAGCATAGCTCTGAGCAGCTCACGGCTCTGCTCCACCGTTCTAAAAAAAGCTTGCACCGACAATTAAAGGTTACGAACCTACTCCTGAAACTATAGGGAATATGGCAATGGGCCAATTTGCCAAAATGTTGGACTCTATCCCTTTAAGACAGTGAAAATATGCACTCTGAAACTGAAGGGGGAGCTCTGTAGAGAAGAAAAAGCGACCGACTTGCATAGTTCCCCTCAAATTATATCTAGGATCAGCAGTTCGGCTTCATATCCCTCCGTCTGAGACACTTCACTGAATAGATTATTTATAGCAGATTGTTTTCCAGTAGTTCTCCAATCATTGCACAAACAGCAAGGGTACTAAAGCTTAGCACATAAGGAGGAGGTTGTGGTGAAAGCTCTGGTATGAAACAGCATCAGCAGAGTGAAGCTGCAGTCAGACCAAAAAAAATGTGCCTGATGATGAGGACAGTGGAAGAGTGTGAGTGTTGGAGTTGTAAACATGAACTGCAGGGGCTAGCAGGCGAACAACAGCAGTTCACACACAGTCGTCCAGAGTTTCGTCAAACATTTTACTGTCATTAACCTCAGACTCTGCCCCAGCAGTCGTCCTCTCTTCCCTGTGCCGATGTAATATTTTTCTGTGCAATTCGGAAAAAAAAGAAAAAAATAGTCGAGAATAATAGAGTAGCACTTGTAATGGCTGAGTTGTTCACCCACCAGTGACTGAGGTCTGTGTCATGGTGTTAAATATTACAGCCACTGTAGCTGGTTTCAGTGTGAAGCACAAGGACTGCAGGGCAACAAGAATAATAACAACCTCCCCTCATGTGTAAAGGTGCAGTGTAGTTATGAGTTTGCTACTGATTTCCACTATTGTCACATATCAATATTTAGAAATTAAGCTGTTCTCTGTTGAAGGAGTAGGAGACATTGGCACTAAAATCTAATCTACTGCACTGTTTCCTTCAGTAACTGAGTTTTTCTTTGGTTAAATGAGCTGTTCAGTATTTCTGAATAATGTTTTTATTGCAGGCTACAGGTGCTGGGTCGAAAACGACAGCACATCAACCTCAGTTGAATTAAATAATTCACTCGAGCAATCTACACTATACTGTCATTTGATTGACATCATGGATTATTAGATTGTTAGTGTTCAGAAATACTGATTACACCCTCACATATCATACAACAGCTACATGTGTGAGCTCATAAATCATCTGATATTCCCTAATTCTTCACGTCTGTCAATGGCAAAACACCTGCGACAGTCCTGACAGCCCGTTGGGAAAAAGCCCTGTGTGGACAAATCCAATTACATTAGTGAAATCATTACTTTTTTTTTTGGTTGCTGCTGTTTTGATCTGTCCCTGCTGCAGGCCTAGATTATGTTGGATTTTGTAAATGCTCCAAAACACTTGAAATTGAATAGGCTTGTTGATGTTTTGAAGCCAAGAGAAGGTGCAATGGTACCTGTCACACTTGTGCTTCAAAAGAACTTGAAGATGCCTATCTAGCCAAAGGCTATGAAAAAAAATAATACAGGTTTGTCTCCTACTGTGACACTAAATATCAGACTCAATTCTAATTCCAACCAATTTCATTTTAACAATTTTATTGAATGGCAGCTAAATAGAGAGCACAGGTAATAATGTGACAAGTTAGATGCAACTGAGTTTTATGGGTATTCGAGGTCATCCCAACTTTAAAAGCTTCACATCAGCCTCTCAAGTGCAACTAAGATTAAGATATTGCTCTGTAATGACTGAGAATAAAAAGCTCTCCGAGTCATTACAGAGCAAATGTAATTGAAACAAGTAAAAGGTTTACGTCAGTGCCGATGCTTTGAGCTTCACTTTATCTACCATTCCAGACAGATGTGAAACATTTGTGTGTGAGTCAACCTCAAAGTAGCTGCTGTTTATATATGCATAACGTTGCATTTGTTGTAGTTGAAAGGAAAGTGAGTTAAAGGAAAACAAAGAGTGGCCGGCAGGATTGTCAAAAGCTGCAGGCAGGGTAGAAAACACAGAAACGCACTCAAGTAAGTGCTCACAAAAAAATAAAAATACATTTTTGAAGCACATTGCTCAGACAGCCAGAAAGCTGAGGCACCAGACATGTCATTAAGAGCTCATCTGGGCCTTTCTGCCACCTCAGACTAATCTCTAGTCATCCAGGGTTTCCCCTCTCAGAGAAGCTGGCAGCTGCCCATGAGGGAAACTCAGTGTCATGTCCAGTGGCAGATTTGCTGCAGGATGGTGACAAGACGATGACAGAGTTGTGAAATAAACATTGATCTCACCAGGACGACAATTAATGCCATGTTACAAATGTGAAAGCCTTTTTTTTTTTTTTTTAAAGCTGACATGCATCTTTTACCACTCAAATGCACTGACAATCAGATTATGAGCTGGATGTCACTGCCTGTTTATTTAAGATAAATCAAAGGGAGCACTGTTACAACTCAATAATCAATGTTTCAGTCAAAATAGTCTTGTAGTAGTAGGCTACATGTGAGTGACAAACCATTAATCTGTTACTTTTACCTAATTTCATTCACTCAATTTCAAGTGTTTATTTGTTATTTTTCAGAAATGTCTTGATATATCAACTATTTATTCATTTAGCTAACTGTTAACTGACCTAGCTAACTATTTCAACTAAGATTACTTTTAGCTATTTCAACTGTTTATACCAGAAGCTAAACATTTACCCACAAAATGAATGTTTGTGATGAACTATTTCAGCGACTACAAGTTGTTTTAACTGCTCATTCATTTCAAGCTGACTACCAGTATTACAACATTTAATTCATTCATCAGTTATTCTCTTAGCAAACTATTTCAACTGTTTATGTGTTATTTATTTTCTACTGTTTATTCATTACTTTTAGGCATGCTTTTAGCTAGCCATCAGCATTTCAAGTTGCTACTATTAGCCATAGCAATTAATAGTTAATAGTAACCAAGTATTTCAAATGTCCATAATATGGATTTTTATTCTTTTCTTTTTAAGCTCTTATCCATTATATTTAAGCATTTATTCAATAATTTTTAATATTGACAATTGTTTGGCCAAAGGTAGCTACTATTCAATCATCTTTATTTATTTTAGCATTACTTTCAGCTCAATCCTTCCAGATTGAGCAAATTAGTTTATTTTCCTCGTATGCACATGCTTGCGAACATATTTAGTAAAATTACAATTTCTAATCAAATTAATTGAGCTTCTCATGTTCTCTATGATTTGTTTCCTCCCTCCGGGATACAATTCACTTGGTTGGGAATCATTCCGCAGTTTTACACATCGACCACTGGTCACACTGAGTTGTGTTGTTTGTATAAAGTTGGATACTTTTCATAGATTTCCCCATAGTGTCTATTGTCATGGTTGGAAGAGATTTAGCAGAGATGGACTGTCTGGCCTGGAGTACACTGAATGAAACTCTGTCTCCACTTAATATATTCTAACAGGCTTTTTGATTCCATTTGTCTGCTAGCCCGGGGAATAAACAAGCAGACATAGGAAAGACAAACACATTATAGTCAAATCACAAATGTTGATAGACTGTTGCATCCTCTCCATCCGACGCTGCCGCTCTTCTTCTCCTCCTCCATTTATATCACTAATTCTTCAGTCCATTAAAATGTAATTGAATCACCCCTTCATTTTATTCCAGCCCAATAACTCCTCCTGCCCTGGCCGAGCTGCTGGACCTCCAGGAAACGGGACACATCTCGTCTTCGGTTGCCAAGCAGGTCAGTCAGCTGCACGGTACATGCAATCATCCCTCTCCACCTGTCACTCACAACACACAAGCCCAGCTAGTCCTCATTTGTTCTCCAGTTATCACCTGAGTCTTACTGGTTTCTCCCCCCCACCCCACTTCCACTCACAGGTTTTTCAGGAGATGTGGAGGTCGTCAGGCAAGACGGCCCGCCAGATCATCCAGGAGCAGGACTTGGGGCTTGTTAGTGACACTGCACAGCTGCACAGCATCTGCCAGAAGGTGGTGGACTCGCATCCTGATGAGGTGAGGGCTCACATACAGTATGGATTCTGAATTGCAAGTACATATGTTTTTTGCTTCTTTTTTTTTCCATTTTATTTGAGATGTTTTGTGTTTGATATGCCTGCTGTGTAGGTTCACGCCATCAGAAGTGGAAACAAGAAAGTCCTGAACAAGCTGATGGGCCTGGTTCAGAAGGAGACCAAAGGTCGAGCTGATCCAGTTCTGGTGAGGAAGATTTTACAAGAAAAGACTTTGTGAAGGTCGAACGGTACTGTGAGACCGAGCCATCATCACAGACTGAAAAGCCAACTTCCTTTATGAACAGAAAGAAAAGAACTGCTGCTATGTATGCGTCTCTGTGTGAGTCATCATGTCCACGTGGTGACACATGGTACTTGGTCGTCTGTGGGTTGATAAAACGATTGATGGTGAAGCTGAAAATGTAGCTTCCACCTTCAGGTTCTGAAAAGTACTATAATGTAAATACTGTACAATGTTTTCACTGGATCACAGTGCTCTGTATTTATGTGTCTATAAAGATTATAACTCTGTGACCATGTTAATACAATCATTTGTGTTATTTTATTATTTAAAAAATTAAGTACATGAACTCGGAGATGCAGTATCTGTGTGTGTGGATATTCTGACCTGATGAAACCTGATTCACAATGAAGAACCTAATATTGAGACACTAAATTGTCCTGACTGACACTGGAAAGAAAGATAAGGATTCTGAATGGACCAGCATGCGTGTACAGTGTATCCTAACCCTTCCAACACAAATGTATGTAAAATTGGTCATTTTGATGCTTGAAAATCACTCAGACATTTGGTGAAACTGCTGACATGTCACATGCTCTCTCGTCCAGAGAAGCAGCAGACGCCAAGCCCAGATCAGATACCCAGGCATCAAAGTGATCAGTGAGCTCCCTCTTGTGGTTCAGCCACATATTATTTCACCGGTAACACTATGCTATACTGCATTAAATGTGCATTGTCACTGAAATTGAGGTACAATTTTTTGCATTATATCTCTGAAACCAAAATCACTAACTTATGGTATAATGGTCGCCTGGCCTCAACAGCTTGTTTCATAGTTTATTGTTTTGAGACATTAACTATACAGTAGTTCAGTCAAACTTTATTTATTATAGGTGGGCAAAATCTTATTTTTTTAAATGCTTCCAAAACTATTATAGCAACTCCCCCCCTGCAGGGATCAGAAAATTACATTTTCCACATATGACTGGTTTCCAGCAGGAGATTCTCTGTGTTTTTTGTCCAGCTACGACTGTGAGGAGACAGACTGGTACTACTACACAGCCTCCCTAAAGCTTTTAGAGCATCCTCATTATGAAATAATTACATTTTTTGAAATTGTTGTATAAGTATCTGGATACCTTGTTGTCAAAGACATCAGCAGTCACAATCTATAATGAGACCATAAATGGGAGGTGGTTGTGGCTCCCGGTTGGATCATTTGGTAGAAGTTGTGGTGCAACGGGAGCTTCCTGTATACAATATTATGTGTTTTTTTCTCTTTTCACATGTAATAACTTGCACAGACAAAACAGTGCAGTTTAAGATGTTTTATCTGAGGTTCTTGAGTTCTCAAAAGGTTCTCCAACACAGTTTGCTTCCTCTCTGCAGTGTGTCAGTCACTGCACGTAAAATAAAGGAGGTACACTCCTGTGAGACCAAGACCTAGTTTCAAACAAAATCTCGCGGAGGGAAAAGGGCTGTTCGTAAAGGAAATGTGAATTAAATGAGGACATCAATGTCTAAAGCACAAACAGCCACAAACTCCCTGTGGCACAAAGGAAAGAATACATTGATGGTGTCAGGTGAAAGCTGTCAGGTAAAAGCAGCTGGGTTTCTTTCCGTGCTAAAAAAAAAAGGTTGACTTTTTTTTTTTTTAGTTTAAAGAGAGGTGGGAAAAGTTAACACATGAAATGCATTCAGTTTCATTTACCAGACGTTGACTTTATTGAAAGAGGCATGCCTTTGTGTGTCAGCAACCTGGTCACCACCGCTGACACACACCAAAAAACTGAGAGGATGAATCTTTGGAACCTACAGAGACAGAAACTGGTCTATAACCTTGGTTATGATACCCGCTTTCATGCCCCGATGCGGCTGAAACAGTGATTGTAATGCTGTGTTGAGTTTATTACTCATACTGAACCTGTGCTGGTTGAGGGGCGGGTGTCAGCAGTGCAGAGTGACACCGTACTCGAAGGCTGATAAAGTGCTCTGCAACATTCATTTACCACAGAGAAGGACTTGTTCAACAGATCTGAAAATGGCTTTGACTGATACAAATATACACTTTTTGAGCCATTTTTAGGGAAAAAAAAGGAAAAACATTTATCATGGAAAGATTCTACTGCATAATCCACTGCCTGCATAGCATCAAGTACAAACTGGAACACAAAATACACCCTCCGGATTTAAAATATATCTTATTACGAATGTGTGTGTAAATCACAATACTACTGCTGATGTTTTTCTACGATTCATCTCTTCAAAATGAATTTAAACTTTGGGAGATCTACTCAAAGCCGACAATCTCAGGGTCTGAGTGTGGAATGAATTCTGAATAACCAGTTTGAATCATCCAAATTGCAGCATTTACTGAAGAATGTGCCACAAATAGCCCTAAGGCATGTTATACAATGTCCATATTATATCAACTGCATCTTTCCACTGAGTTGTGGACGGACGGGGATGGTTGTTGATTTCTTTTTCTTTTAGAAACTGAGTTTTGTCAAGTCAAGGACAAAAACTACATCAAAGCAACATACTGTATGGTGCACATATTCAGTCCCTAAGGCTTTTCCTTTACAGCTTCAAGTAAAAATCATTTCTCTACAAAATATTGCATTACACCTGTGTAAATCAATTTGAAATCAGGCAATAATGTGAACTAAAAATCGTAATTTAGGCACTAATTTAAAAGGATTTCTGTCCTGGTGAGTTCTTTTAGTAGAGGCAGGCTTTGTAACAAAATATATCTCCTGTATTATTTCCTATTTTAAAAACCATGTAGACTGAAATAAAGGCAAATCACAACAGGTTCCCCTCAGTAACTGTTTCAGTCTGAGATGCTTTTCAACAGATGCAGAACTACAGCTCTCCCAACAGTGACATTATCAGATTTATCACAACTAAAAAATAAAAAAAAAAACCTTACACAATCCCTACAGAAGAACGTGATTACAAACCATAACTAAGAAACCTCTCGTGTAACCTTGTTGAAAAACAAAAACAAATGGCAATAGAAATTCTGGAAAAAAGCTTAAATACCCCAACCCATTCTGAAAATATCCCAGACTTAATTATACCTAAAATATCCTTGATTTGCATAGTGTTCTCTTACAATATGTACATTATAAAGCATTGCTAAAGTAAGGCAAATTAAAAAATAGCAAGAACAATCCTGGTTTTGGTGCTGTGGTGTGGTGTGGAGAAGGTGGAGCCCATTAAATGTGAGAAACTAGTGCATCATCTTCACCCAAAGGCTTTTTAAGAACTGAGAGAAGAGAACGTGCATTAAAAAAAAAACACCTGAGGTACCATCATGAATCAACTGAAGAGACCACAACAAATGTACATCTAACACACCACTGCAGAGACTAAAGTGACTGACCTGTCTCACTAAATAAAAGATGACGCCGTGTAACAGAGAACAAAGTCGGGATGTGTTTCCTGTGCTGACGCCAGTCGGCTACGGCAGCCACAACCAGATTACACTGTCATGCTGCTAATTCAGAGGTGTGTAATCCTATGGCAGAGAGGCAGCGAGCGACGCTCCAGAGAGGCCACCTGAGTAACAGAGCCAGACTGAGCAGCAGACTGTGGCTGTAGAAGACATTCAGAGCAAGGCTGGGTCAGATCTGAGCTGGTGAATGATTGGAAAGTAGAGATGCTGGTTTTTGTCTACAGTCTTTGGTTGGTGGACCTGGAGCTCACCTTTGTGATCATGATCAGCTGATGCAGGCTGCAGCAAACAGGTCAAAGATTGGACCTTGTCCTCAGCTGCCCGACACTTTATACAACTAGTAAGATGAAATTTTAAAAAAGCACATGAAAGTGATTATCTTTGCTTGGAAAATAAATACTCTATTATTCTTTAAAACAGTTGTAGAAATCATTGAATCTAGGAGGTTTCTTTATCAAGTAGTGCTTGAAAAAAACAAAAACAAAAAAAATAGAAAAACCACCATAAAAGAGTCTTTTTTAAATCTGTCAGAGATGAGTGGGACTCATCACAGAGGCATACCGGGACACAGTTACTCTTCCATAGGAATGTAAGATAAGATGGAGTGCTCTTGTGCGATTGCAGCCAGTTCTTTGAGGAACTCCGTGAAGAGGACGGTTGCGAAGACTTCTGTCCGATCCAGAGAGATGGCTTTGGGTTTTGGTGGCGGCGAATTCTTCAACAAACCCCCCGCCTCGCCGTGGGTCGAGCCGCTGCTGCTGTTTTTGTCTGGGAATATGAAGGGATTTATTAAGGTTACAGGATGACAGTGTGTAAAGAATAAAGAAAAAGAGAAACGTCTGCCCAGGGATGTATGAAAACACAATATATATTCCTGTTGATGAATTCTCAACAACAAGCAACAAGCAAGGAAACTAAAATCTTCATTTTAAAATTCCTGTCATGGTCTCTTATCCTTCCACAGACGAGACAGAATCTAGTTCACAAACAAGCCTAAAACTCTGGGGCTTAGCCGAGATGGAAGCTCATCTGCAAAGACACACGATTTCCATTCTAGATCAGGACCGGATCAAAAACACACACGCCAATGATGAGAGCAGATATTTTTTGGAACCATTTTTGACATATTAAGTGGTATTGAAGAGCTCAACGACAGAGCGGCGTTTGTTTTCTAATCGTCAGGTACTAAGAAAAACACTCCCAAACATAAAATCTAATCTTCAACCAGCTGCCGTTCTGAAAATCCTAATTTTGTTATCAGTTGGATATCTGGTGTCTGATCACATTTGTTTAGAATCTAAATAAAAACTAATAGATGACAGACATTTAATAAGAGTGTTTTAAATACTCAGCGCTTCATGTATCAGTCAAAGCAGCCCAAAGTTAAGCTGCTATAAGCCTAGACTGCCTGGGGGACTCCCATGATGCAATGAGCACTCTCTCTGTCTCTGCGTTTATATCATACTACTTCATATCTCTTCATAACTTGTTTTATCTTGAGAGGCTTGTTATGATTTGACCCTGAAAGCCATCTGGTTTTATCAGCTTCTTTCAGTGACCAATAGGTTTCCACATGAGTTTCAAAAGAGACTCACAGTTTTTCGAACATTAAAAATTGCTCTTTTTTTCACTGTTTCACATCAGCTAATAAAGAACTTTGCTGGCACAGAAAGAAGAGGAAAAAAAATCCTCTATGGGTGTAATAGTCACCTGCTGCTGTGAACAGAGTGTCCCTGGCCAGCAGCCAATGCTGGGCGGCAGTGATCATCTCTGGAAAGTCCTTTCTGGTGGCAGCTACCTCTTCTATCTGGTTCTTCACGGTGGCGAGGACCTGAGCAGGAAGAATAGAAAAGAACCCGAGATTACATTCACATCTGCAGTATTTACACTGATGTAATTAAAGCTGGAGTAATGAGAACAACCTTGAAATCTAAGTGCTGCCTGATTGTCTGATTGTCTTAATCACGGATCTCTTGTTCAGTTACACATGAAAAAACAGAGGAGAAAGAGAGAGAAAGACGCTTCAACTGGTAACAGTCCTTTCTGTTCCTATTTTCTATCACTTCTGAAAAAGAGACTGCGTGTTCAAACATCTCTCAGCAATGCTACAAAGCCCAGATCTTTGTTTACTTGATCATGAAATGGCTTCAAAGGATGGCACGTGAATGAAAGTCACCCTCCTGCCCACACAGACACAAAGCGTGTTTTTCCCACCTGGTAAAGCGAGCGAACAGTCGGCTGAAATACCAAGTTGGTGTTGAGGAGGAAGGAGCGCAGCAGGGGCTGAGGGTAGGCCGCCAGCTGAGCCAGGATGCCCGTCAACAACAGGTTGACATAGAGCGAGTTAGAGAGCATGTTCTCCAGACGAGACAGCAGCACGCTGACGAATGGACCTGCAGAGAGAGACTGGTGAGAGGCACTGTGCTGTACCCGATAGTAATACCCATTCAACAGTGAAGCTTAACTTACCAGTGAAAGGCACTGTGTGGCTTCTACTCGTACTTCTGCTACGAAACTTGGTCCCAAACGGTGATGTCACTTTCTCTGGCTCTGGTGTTTCAGCAGCGAAGGAGGTGAAGTCCATCTCTTCCTCTTCCTCCGTCTTGTCCACATGGGCGACGGGTGTCTTCGACTCTCCGTCAGCTTTCGCCGGCTTTCCACCGGCCTGTGTGTCCAACGTACGAATCAGCTCCTCGTACTGAGCCAGCAGGTCGTCGCCCGACTCTGCGGCGGCGGCAGGCGTGTTTTGGAGATTTGAGTTACAATCTGTTTGGACTTTGGCCTTTGTGTCTGGACCGTTATTGCTGTCATCGGCCATCACAGCAGATGGAGGCGTTGCACTCAGTCCATTTTTGAGGGGAACTTCTGCTGAGCCTGGTTGTGCTTCTTCTGATTCAGACCTGCTGGGTTTGCGTATACCGCGCTCACCGTCTCGAGCGTCTTTCTTGGCGACAAGGTCATACACCATGACGTCATCCTGGAACTCATTTTCCTCAATGTATGAGCCTTTAATCAACATGATGGCTGTTCTTCTCATCTCCTGGATGTGCTGTGGCGGCGCAGCAGGAGGTGGCTGTGGCGGTTTACTCTCCGCTGGAGTCTCTGCCGTCTGCACTGGGCATGCATCGTAACTATCATCCCACTCCAGCTCCAGCTGGTGGGCAGAGGGCGGCTCTGCGTTTGGCGGCGGGCAGGGTCGAGGGCGTGGCGCCAGTGGCTGAGAAACTCTTTTGAGCACCATCTGGGGTTGTCGACTCTTGAGCAATGGCTCCTCGAGGACGCCGGGCTGGTATTTCTCAGGAGGGGGGTCCTCGCCGTCGTACGGGGCTGACCAGACCCGGCAGGCCTGTATGCAGCTGCCGATGGTCAGATGGGCGTCAGTGAGGTAATGAAGGTAACTGACATCCAGGTAAAACTCTGACCCAATGGTGCAGGAGTTCTTCTCAGCTTCTTCTGGGAAGCTCTCTTTTTCCTCTGGCAAGAAAAGATAGAAAATGTTGATGAAAGCTGGCGTGCGACGCCTCACTGCAGCGCTCACACAGAGCAGAACTAATGAGTTTGACACAAAACTACAGGGGGGAAAGTGATGTAATACAGCAACACAGCAGGGCACCTCACTATCTGATCAAATACACATCATTATTCCTGTTATATGCTTATGTCCCACTTATAAGATACATCAACACCTTGCAGTGCACCATCCTCAAAAGCATATACAGTATTTCAACAGATTTCTCAAATGTGATAGGATAAGAAATTCTGCTTTTACAATAATTATTTTGTTTTGCTCTCAGAACTGCCACCGTGAGTGACTTTCTTTTTCCTCTGCTGGTTCTGTTTGTTTTGACTGCACACCACTATTACTGGGTGTCTGAAAACCATTCATTCAAATAGTGTTATGAATTGGAAAATGCTGGATGAGTTCTCCTTTCAGCTGATTTGAAAGCAGCAAAAACATGCATAAAATGCTGATTACAAATATGGCTGAAAAGGAGTCATTCATTAGACTAATCTGCAACACATAGAGAAAAAAAACTGGGAAGTATTCAAGCTTCTCAAAGGGGAATTACTGAAACTTCCAAGCTCCAGCTGGGGAGCTTTTGAGTTTGGGTAATAATTAGCTGTGCCATTCACTCCCAGAGGCATTTTACTTGTTTATCAACTAAGGGTTTATTTTTGTAAATCTGGGGCCTAGTTTCTGAGATCTGGTCAATAAGATAGCTAGAGTAAGCTGTAATAAATAGCTTAAAATCTTCCTTTCATGTCATGTCCTCTTTTACTGTACCTGTGGCATCGGTCTTATCGGCAGTGTCTGCACCCTTGGAAAAAAGGATGGAGTCCAGCTGTCTGAGGGGTGGGGGGCTGCGATCTGGGGAGCAGCAGGACGGCGTTAATGCCAGGATCTTGGCCGCTGACACCGAGTAGCAGTCCCTCTCCCGCACCACACGTCTCTGACTCAACATCATGTGATTACAGGGGATCAGGTACCTGGGGAGGCAGATGGGAATGAATCGTGTTAGGAAAACCAACGGGTGGCCGTAGGAGGGAGAGGAAGCAGGGGGTAGTCAGCAGACAGATGGTGAAAAAAGTCTGCGTAGCAGGAGATGGTGGGTAAAATCTCATCATATCATAAACCAATTAGAGGCACCAAGTGTTATAACTGGGATAAGGCATGTGAGCCACTCACCTCAGTATGAGCTGCAGCATCACATCTTCACAGTATAGGCCAATGAGAGTGCGGAAGAGTGCCAGTGACACAGTGCCCAGCTGGAGTGTTGAACAGAGAGGCACAGTGAAACATATTACAACAGATAAATATAACACAGGAAGCTTTTTACATAGTTCTGCTGAAATTACAAGAAAATCGTCAACAACAGGGGACAGCAAAATGTCTGCCTCTTTTTAAATGTAGGAAGTATGCTTTACAAATGATGAATTATTTAATCACGCTTAACTAATGCTTAGCTAATAGTGTGTGGTTATCATAAAGTGTCACCAACAAGGAGATTGTGATAATTCGTTCCATTCACATTTGCTATTTTAGCCCAGGAAATGTTGAAAGAATTTTAATGAGAGTTCGTCATGTTTTTGTAAGTTTAGTTGTTGGAGTTTAGTAAGGCTGGAAAAAAACAGTAACAGTGCTCCTTTTTTAAAGAATATTAACATGATATGTAGAAAAAAACAAAACAAAAACAAAAAAAACAAAACCAAGGCTACAAGCCCAGAGCAATGCCAACACCACTGTGAGGCCGCACTTGCTAAATGCTAATGTTAGCATGCTAATATTTTGACAGTGCTAATGTTAACATGCTAATATTTTGACAGTGCTAATGTTAACATGCTAATGTTTACCAAACTGCACCTGCTAGTGTTGACTAATGTGGCCCAAACACCATAACCCTCAGCTAGTGGGAATAGTATTAGCTAGAAGGTATTTGACACACTGGACAATTTGCTAAATAGCAAGTCAGGAGATAAGTCATCATGAAGATTCAGGAGTGTTAAAGTTACTTTTACTTTGATTGTTTTTTATTTTCTAAATAAACAGACTTTCTGGAATATTCTATAAAGAAAGTTTTCTCTTTTAGTCGATGGGAGCACATGACACCTCAAACTTGAGACTGGGAAACAGAGAGCTCAACAACCGAAGAAGACATAACTAAACATCAAAGCTGAAAGCCAACAGGAAAATAAAAAATACCTGAAATGTGGAATATATTCACGTTATCTAGGTGTTTTTGCTTGCTCCAATGTCATAAAATGTGAAAAAGCAAACATGTTTATTATTTTTTCACTAGCGGGATCTCCTTGAGCCACTTACTCAGTCAAACAGCGATGTAAAGAGCACATTATTTATTCATGTCAATGCTTTGAGTTCTACCAACAATATTTGAAGAGCACACCCCCACATATGGGACTGTTTTTAAAATGCTGCTCAGTTCAGTTTGCTAACAGGGCCAGTCGCTGCTGCAACTAAGCGTCACCATGGCAACGATCTCCCTGCTTTTGTACTGACATATAAGTTTCACCACAAGTCTTTGAGTCTCTGGGGTCATTTTCAAGTCTGAAAAACCTGATATCAAACACGAGTCCCGGTGTAGCTGAGTGCAATCTGTGTGTGTGCGTGTGTCAAGAGAAAGCACATACACATCTGGCTTTTTGTCCTGTAATGTTACCTGAAAGGGGGTGTTGATGCGGCTGACCAGGGTGTCCAGGATGTGGACGCTCTCGTGTCGGTGGAGGAGGATGAAGGAGAGGAACGTCTGCAGCAGGGCCGGCTCGGAGACGCTTCTCAGGAAGAGGTCAAGATAGGCCGTGGTGGTCATCACCTCCTCCAGGGTCAACTACTCAGAGATAAGGAACCATTAGTAAACAGCTGCCTGTTTGAGTAGATACTACACTGTTTAACACACAGTATGTACTGAAAAAGGAACTACAGGAAATTGTTGAGTAAAACTTCAAGCTTTAGACATGATTTATTTCTCAATGGGATTTCATGCTCAGGTTAATGGTTTTTGCTGAAGAATTGCATGGCTAACATTTATATTAAATATGAAGCAGAAGACAGCTATCTAAGCTTAGTACAAAGACTGCAAATAATAAGAAAACACTGAGCTTGGCTATCTACTGTAGCATCAATATACTTGTTAGATCTCAGTTCTGAGTGTGAAACTCTTCACTCAGCCCACACACACTATGATAGGGCTGAATAATATGCAAGAAATAATCATATTGTGATTATTTTTGGTAGATATAGCCTAGCAGTTGTGATATGAGTCACACTCTGTGTTGGCATGATCTTCTTTTCTTCTGTTTTTGTAAATGAGGATATGAATTTTAGCAGTTTCTGCTGTTGAGATAATGCACTAGGGAATCTTGAAATATACATTATATATCAAGTAATCATGCAGCCCTACAGTAAGGGTATTTTTTCAACTCATTGCTAGAGTATGAATTATTTCCAACATATTCCTACCCCTTTGAAATCGTTTTCAGACACACACACAATGTATTATAACATATATTACATAATTCTTCCAAGCAGAATATCAATCTCTTTTCATAATTTAAGTTACTGCGGAAACTGTTTTAATAGTTCATTATCATCTTCACCTTGGAATGTGCTTTATATTTGTCCAGATCAGACATTAACATAGAGATGGCAGGGAAACACTAATGAAGAGGACCAACCTTGTGAAGAGCTGGTGCTAGAACAGGCACGAGGAAGCCGTTGTAGATGTAACTCACCAGCTGGTCTCTGATATCAGGGTGAGCCACCTGGGAACAGTCAGCAAAAGCGCATGTCAGTAAGGAATGCCGTCAAGCAGAAGGCTGCACCCATTCACCACGTGTGATTGCATTACTCTTGTGGCAGCGCCTTATGTGTATGTGTGTGTGTGCACAGCCCCGTTGAACATATTCACCTGAATAACGGCGTTGCAGAATTCCAGCGAGTTGAGAAACTGGACGAGGGGCGGCATCCGGAGCCAGTCCTCTTTGTGGAGGCAGTGCCACTCCTCGTTGGGAACATCTAGCTTGGTGGGGAGGGACGAGTACAGGCCGCTGAGTCCTGTGGCCAGCACCTGAAGTGGGAGAGGAGTCAAACAGTGCTTCATTACTCTAGAGAAGCTGACAAACTTCTAAACTGCACATTTCTGTTCTTTTTTATGTTTTCATACCATTTTCTCACAATTTTGTGCATATATTATTGAAAGAATTTATATTTGTATTAAAGACTACAGACTCACAGTGTTGGTTTTTAGCACATCTTGCTTTATATTTTTTCAACTCTCTCTTATTCTGAATTTGGGATTATTATTGACTCGTGGCCGATTTCAACTCTCGATCTGTAAGTGCACAGCCAGTCGAGTAGTGATGATCCTCTCGCTTTGTTCTGCCTGTAGACTTCATTTTAATTATTTGTTTTCTGAATGAAGCAGTAATTGAAGAGTATATTATCTCTTCATCTTTCTGTTATGTTTTAGTTTCTCAGCTTTTTGACTGTTATTCCACTATTATGCTATTCATCTGTTAAATCTACACCGTGAAAAAGATCCAGTCCTGTTTGAGGTACGACCTGTATTGCAGGTGCATGTTGTCTAATGAAGAATAATCCGAGGTAAAGTGATTATAGGGAGAATATTATGGGCTTCGTTACAGATTAATGAGGCAGTTTGTCATCTGGTGTCGGTTTTGCCTTTGGTTTCAGATTTACAACAGCGTTTTTACTGCTCACTACAAAGAGACATACAATTATAAATCACTTCATCTTCTCTGTGTTGTGATAACGTAATGCCGATGTAAGCACAGCACTGTTGCAGCCTGCCTCCACTCACACGGAGAGACGGCATACGTAAGAAATGGATTTATGCCTCTGAAAGGTCAGCTCCTAGCATGTTATAAATAATTGAGGAGCCAAGTGTTTTACTGCCTATAAAGCTCCTGCAATATTAACCGTGATATGGTAATAAAGTCACTAATTAATGCAGTAATGTCAGCACACTCTCCATGTTACGGGCAGTATGGTTTTTGTCTTTTCTTGGTGAAGTAGGAGGGATTTCAAACAACGGCAGAGCCTATAGCAGCTGAGTCTAATTTAACTGTAAAATGAGTGCATCATTAGTGTTGCACTGATGTATACATCCTCTATAGGATTATCCTTGTAGCATGCCAGTGGAACCAATTAAATATAGTCTTGTGTTATTCAACTGGCGGCGCATCAAAAGCCACTTTTCACTGCGCTGTCTGCAGCTGCGGGTAAATGGCATTATTTACATGGGATTAGCTACAACTGTGTTATAATCTTATGAATGCCAGACATTTGTAACATTCATTGTCGGAGATGTTTTAACCTTTTTTTGAGTGAGTCTGTGAATTCATCTGCATATTTTGGTCCGACTGACGCCCAGGGTCAAGGAATAATAACAGAGCCACTGAGTGATGACGAGGATCATGGAGGACAGAACAACTGCTTTTTTATTCTACACTAGAAATAGAGCGAGAGAGGGACAGAAGGGAAAGTAATTCATCAAGCAGGACTGACCGGGCAGAAGTAGGTGTTTTCTGCAATGTGTTTGGCCACTCGTTCGTTCTCAGCAGACAGCGACATGATTAGCAGCAGAGCGTCTCTGGCCTGCTGCCCCACTGTGCCCTCCCTGTGGATGAAGGGGATGAGGAGGGAGAAGATGAGGAAGTTGGTGGCTCCCTGATCCTCGCTGGTGTGGAAAAACAGCTCCAGGATTGATGGGTCCTTTGCGAGAACACAGCACAGCTGATTCAGCAGCAGCACCAGCTCCGCCTCGACAGCGGGCACCGTTGTGCCCGAGCAGGACGACAGCAGCATCATGAGCGGCCGCAGGATGGGTTTGTGATGCAGCAGGGGCTGGTGCGCCTGCCCCACCAGCATCTCATACATCTTCAGCTGCTCCAGCTTCATGTCGTCAGTGAACTCCCGGCGCAGGCTCCACACGAAGAGTCGCTCCATCACGTTCTCCATCACCACAAACTCCAGGATGGGGCCCATAGCGCCTGCCTGGCCGCTCTCCTCCTCCATAAGCAGGAAGAGCATGTGCTCCACGTAGTTCTGCACCGCACTCGCCTCATCTCCGGGGATGGGGCCAAAACGAGGGCTGCCACTGGAGCCGCTGCTGAGGTTGATGACGCTCAGGGAGGGAAGGGTGGAGTTGCTGCGCAGTGGATCATGCTTCTCTAGGATCTTCACCACCTACAATACAGACACAATTACAACTTTTAAGTTAACACATAGTTCTTCCACTTTGGTGCTTCAACACTTATCATTTTTTGACTAAATCAGATCTATGAACAACGATTGCTATCTGACATTCATTATCAAATATGACAAATTGTGAGTATTACAGCTCATATTACATCTTCAATCTATGTATGCAAGTCACTATTTACTTTTTATGCCAGTTCATCTTATTTGCGAAGACAGTGTTTGTGTGTCATGTTAATTAAAACTGGTAGATCATGGATAAACTCCTTGCCTTGTTCCTCACAGGTTAAGTATCAACAAATATGATGTGTAAATAAACCAGCAGCACAGCGCAGATGAACTCAGTTCGGTGGCTCGCACTGAAAACGTCCTTTGTGTATCCACTCCCCTCCCTTGTGTGTCCGCTGCATAGAAACCAGAGTCACAATAATGAAGCCAGTGTCCCCAGCCCGTTGCTGCTGCCATGACAATAACTGGCTGTGCACAAGAGAACTGGGCATGGCTGATGGAAACAAGAGAACAGAGCTTGTAATCCCTGCCTGAGCCCAGAGGGGCCTGACCCAGAGGCCTGAGCCTCAGGGACCTGTCCAATTCAGGATCTCCAACTATGACTGAAGTGACAGGCTGAGACCAGGTCTGAGGGTCGTTCAGGGAATTTACGTACTGGACATATGGATTGTATTTGTGAGCTGCCTATTGCATGCAAAGTTGAGGCTTGTTAAACCATGATGCATAGAGCAGCGTGAATGTTTACCATCATTGACATATAGATCTGACATTGCTGACAGGTCAGTCAATACCCTGCACCATTAATCCGAATACGGGTCATATAGGAAATGTCAGTGAGGCTTCAGCTTTGAAAATGTGACCAAGCACTGGGCTCTGGCTGGATAAACATCAAAAAGGCTCTGGCTTTGATTTTTTTTTTCCAGTCCCTGATCAAGCTCCACAAAAAGCACCCGGGTGAATAATGTGTGTTGACACAACAGTAGGGGTGAGTTATGTGTGGCTGGTCAGATAGTAAATGTGACTTAAGATCCATGATGTCAGGCTGAAGGTAGCATCACATTGCCAAGTCCACACTGTGCTTGTACAGCGCTTAAGTAAAAGCTTTATATTGGATTGTTTCATATTTGATTATCATGGGCCCCATGATAACAGCAGGATGAAACCTGTCTGTAGAAAGTGAGAGAGCAGAAATTTCTCTCACTCTTTGCCCAGAGATGAAATGTTTCTGCAATCAGCAAAAAATTGTCAATTGAACTGAACCACCTTTATTTCGATTCGGGATGGGATGAGCAGTACACATCACTAAACAGAGCCACATTCATAAAACTGACAGATTTCATTGCGAGTCACGTGGCATTAACCATGAATGGAAAGAGTCTGTCTACACTACACAGTCGAGAGGTGATGATTTTTTGGCAGGCAGAGCAACGGACAGATCACTTTGCATGTCACAACAAACACCATGAGCTCCGAGAAGCCTGGAGAGAGCCAGATAACACACAGCAAATGATCATAAACCTAATCTTTCAACTCTGAATTAGGCAGAGCCTCTCAGCGAAGGATGGGGCTGTATTACTTACAACGTGTTACTCGGATTTCAAGGTTTTCCGAACTGAAACCAAAGTCAAGTGGACTCTTTATCAGGCTGCAGATTAACTAAGCATGGAAATAAGACTCAGCAGGGGTGGAACTGTGCTTCCAATTCGCCTCAAGTAAAAAGAAAAAAGCTTTAATCTGGAACAAGGAGTTCTCATTTTTCCTGTTCACAGTCAGAGGCTCAGACTAGTCAGCCTTTAGTTTTTTTCATTACAACAGCTTCTGTCCCAATGCATCACCCGTTTTATTAAAATTCTTAAGAACGACATCTAATCCTTCTCCCGTGTAGAAAATCCAGAATCAGTGAAATGAAAATACTTTAGAAAAAGAAAAAGAATCCGTCTTTGTGCACTGGGGCCTTCAGATTTCAACATCACTATTATTATTACACTAGATCACTCCTGAGCCAAGGACTTACAGAGTTGTGTGATGTCACAAATGCTTGTACACTTACTTGTTGAACAGATTTAAAGTGAGCGCAGAGAAAGTTTCCGCTGCAGCAGATGGGTGTGAGAACAGCCCTCAAAGTCTGCACATACATCACTCTGCACACAGTCAGACTCACAGAGCCAAGTAAAACACATTTTTATTGACTATAGTTCAACCAGGGTTTATAGTAAAGTCTGTGCATGTGCATTAAACCTTGCAGCTTCCAACCAAATAACGGAGCTACAAGCCTACAATCCCTGCAAGCCTGACCCGGCCAGCGGTGAACGTAATAAAAAACACAGAGGAATTCTGTTTAATTTTGCTGTGAACAGCACCGAGCCTGCCCACCGACACCAGGGTCAGACCCCACACTGACACCCTCTAATACTGACATAAACGCTGCTGACAGTTACCGACACACGCGTCGATCCCCTCCATGTCTGGCCGGTGTCACTCTGACTGTGCATCAGTGAGCAAGAGCGTTTGTTCGCCTCAATGTGGGAGGAGTAGGACAAGCAGGTTGCCAGGCCTCACAGAGGTCAGCAGGGACACATGCTGCTGCAGAGAGCCAAAAGTCTAAGAAGGTCGGCTTCAAGCTGCCAAGATTCCACCGGCCATGACCACACAGCAGCCAGACACCGCTGTCAGGATTTGCAGTCTAATGTGAACAACCTTGCACTCGCTGCTTGGATTGGTTAAGGTTGGATGTGACCTGGAACATGTTTCACAGCCAGTTGTTCCTAAACTGGGGGTCTGAACTCCTTGAAGCAGCCCCCACGAGGAATAAAGGAGCAGCTAGGGTGATTAAGAAGATTAACTACACACACAGCTGTGTATATTTTTGGCTTTTCAGTCTCTCCTGTATTGTTGTGAAATGCTGGAGCACTACTCCTCACCATTTTCCGATTAAATTATTTGAAGTGTGAGAAATGTCTTTTTACAGACTGCTCTCACACATGCAACCTGCAGAGAGGGGTCACAGGGTGTTAGATTTGAAAGGATACATGATAAACGAGTGGGACTCAAGAATTTTAAGAATGTGTTAAATGGACAGCTCGATGTACATTCGGGGAATAAGCTCATGCAACAATTGGAAAACTGATTTTGCATCTGTGCATCAATGACAGAGCTGGAGTCAGGAGGAAATTATCTTGGCAGTGGTTCAAAAATATGCCTACCTCTAAAGCTCACCATTTACTGACTAACTGTGTCTCATCTATTTAATCTGCTACTGATAAATGTAAAGTGACAGTTTGTGGTTCATCTTGGAGTTAGATGCTGTGACTCTTCCTGAACGCTTCATATACGTGTCAGGAAAACAAATCATCAAGAAAAAGTTAAAGCACATAATTCCCTCTATAATTACATAAGAGTCCATCGTGCATTTGTTGTATGCATGTGTGAGCTTATTTCCAGAAATATCTTATGTCAGACAAAGGAGCCTTGATTTGGTGCTCTTGTTTACCTGAGCCCAGTGGTTCTTGAAAACAATCATGCAGGTCTCTGGATCCACCCCTTTCAAGAGCAGAGACTGCCCGTCTCGGTTTCCATTGGCAACCATGGAGGCCATCACGGTGACCGGATCATGTGTGAGTTAAACCATGTCATAGGCAGGAGGAGAAGGAAGACGTTCCTGACCGTTTGGTGGGTGCAACCATAACCACAGGAGGAGAAATAATCACAGGGAACCTGAGGAGTCAGAGGAAAAGACATCATCATACACAGAGCCATAAAAAGTTGCTTCATAAAATAGCAGCACAGATGCAATGTTATGACTGGTGATTGCAATGCATTGCTCCCCCCCCCTGCCCGCCCTTCTCTGCCTTTGCATGGCCAGACAGCAGCTATGACAGGCATGCAGGAAAGAGAACAATAACAGGCAAAGTCAGATGACTCAGTCGAGGGGAGCGGGAGACGCATCTTGCTTGACTCTGGCTCAGAGAGTTGCCTGACACACTCTGGACTTCAGACCGTGCTGTCAAATTACTTTTGGAATACCTCAGACACCCACAGAAGATTCCTGCAGGCCGCCTGACATCACGCTCATTACAGACACATTTTCTTTGACATCAGAAGCTGAACAGCAGCTGGGTGTGAACTTCCATGGTTAAACGGGGTAAAATAAAATTTTAATAAAAGGAAGAAAAAAAGGCGGGGGAGAAAAAAAAGGATTGCTAGTTTTGCATGTCAGAAATGATTTTGGTTTGTGCCTGTTCGATTTCTGGATCAAACACATAACATTTACAATATTTTTTTGGAAAGCAAAGTCTGCAGGGCTTGTTTTGATGAAATATATATTTATTTTGGTTGAAAATTGCCTGTGGGCAGCTTTAGAGATCAGTTCCAACACTCACACACTGGCAGTGGAAACCTTGAAGATGCCCACTTTTCCCCCCAGAAAGGAACTAATTTGTTGTTTCCCTTGGAGAGGACATTACTGGAAAGAGTGATTCTGTTAGAACAAGACAAGCTATCCTTGACAGCACAGGGAATGGGAGGAGTGTACCGCTTTTTACACCGATAATACAATATGGACCTAAGGAAAAAAAAGACATTAGGCCTAATTCAGTTCCCTACTACAGTTCCAGGTAGGAAAACTAGCTACTTGTCTTGGATGTTAGGAGGATGTGAATTAGCGGCTACATAGTGAATATTTATTAGTAATGTCACTGCAGTTTGAAAGAAAAGTTTATCTGAGAATAGCAGGGAACACAGTATCTTTAATATGAGAATAGGCTAATACAGGATGCTAGCAATCTGTTGGACTGTATTTAAACACCACACGGCCTAAAATTACAGGTCAGAAGTGACAAAAGAAAAGGACTGGACTTACTATAAATTAATACAAAATAATTGTTGCAATATCCAATTATTGAGCTAATTGATAACATGCTAATACCAGCAAGCTTTACCAGCTTTCACCATCTTACCTAGCATGTTAGCATCGTTAGCATGCTAACGTTTGCTAATTAGCACTAAACACAAAGTTGCCTATCCTACGAGTTTAGTTTGATCTTGTATAATCAAGTATACAATAAACAACATACACATATGACTTAACAAACAACAATTAATTTCTTCATTTTCCTTTAAGTATAAATCCAAAGCAAATATAGCCTACCTTGACTGAAAAAGTGTAGGCTGGAGCTTTAGCTTATTTTGCCAACCCACATTTTATAGGCTTATCTGATGATGACACGCGAGAGAAATGCAGATAAACAGATAAGGTTATTTGAATTAATGTGGTGGGGGACATGACAGCCTTAAAACCATAAATGTCAAGGTGAAAAAAATCAGAAAGTCTGGGAAACAAAACACTTTGTGCTAAACCACTGTGAAAATATTGATATGTAAAGTGGGCTAGTAGGCTAAGTGAACTATACGAAAATGCAGGAGATCAACAAGGGTTTATCCTTTGGAAACCATGAATGTTAGGGTTTCAAAATTTCATGGTCAAATGTAAAGAAGCTGTAGTATTTCATGGCCACGATAGACTGCTAGCTACTTAAGTTTGGACTAAAGTGGCTGCTCGTGTGGCTAAAAACAAACTTCCCAGTAGCCTAATTATGAAGGTAAACAATGATTTGACATAGTCTCAAGATAAAGTTAAGGACGATATGATCTGTCACCACAGGGGTCCAAACTGTAAAGCACACAGCAGCAGCTGCAGGACACAGTATAACAAAATTAAGCTTCTAGCTCCTCCTTCCCCTAAAAAGTGCTTCCCAACCAATCACAGCCATCCCCCTCCTTCTTTTGAATTCACTTTGCCCCAGTACCACAGAAACATCCCCGCCAACCACCGAGTTTAGGCACAACAAGGCTCACAGTCAAACTTTCACCATCTGCTTTCAGTTAGAGGAGAGTGCCGGCTGGTTGGATTCTTGAGCAGGAATGTAAAAGCAGCGTGGAGAGTGTGTCAGATCGTGTGTGTGTGTGTGTGTATCAGATCATGTAGCCTACGTGTGTGTGTGTATTTTGGGTTTGCTTACCTTCTCTGAACCATCTTTAACAGGCCCGGGTCCCTATAGCAGACGAAGACCTCATTGTTGTCCTGTCCTGTTGTCACAAAACACAAAAATGGAGATATGTGAGCAGAAGAGACGAGCAGGAAGTGAGTGTGTGCGTGAGAGGCGAGGCATGGTGGGAAGTGACTGGACATGAGTAAGCTCCTCCGAACACCACTTGGATGGAGATCGAGAGGAGGAGGAGGAGGAGGGAGCGAGGGAGTGAGTGAGAGAGGGAGGAGAGAAGAGAAGAGAGCAGGAGGGGGAGGGAATAAAAAAAAAAGAAAAACAGAGTGAGAGAAAGTCTACAGAAAAGGAGCTCCAAGGAAAATTGTCATAAACAGTCTTCACATGCATAAAATATAGAGAATATGCTAATCGTATCATGTTGGCTGTTTATATTACTGTAGAAATTCAACATGAATATCACATCCTCATGATGCCTCCCTCCTCACACAGGAGAATAACACCATTGTCCCTTCCAATTAGTGCTGTGGTGCCACTGGCGTCCTTCTCAGCTTCGTGAGGCCCACTCCTCACCGACATCACAACTGACCACTGCAGCAGTAAAACCAAACGCAGCGATCGTGGGAATCCTGTCACATGACACACGGCGGCGGCAGCAGCAGCAGCGGCCTCGAAACAACTCATAATAACCTTGCTTTTCAGTCTCATGTCATATTGTCATACGCTGACCACATCAACAGCTGTTCAACCTGTGTGCTCTCTGTGACAATTCAAAGCTGCGGGTTGTTGGTTTTTCTTTTCTTTTTTTTTTAAATCTTGAAAGCACAATGCCGTGTAAACACATAGTGTGAGAGGAAGACAGATGGAGAGACGATGTGTGTGGGTGAGTGTGCTAAAGAGGAGTCATCAAACACTCATTTTGCTTCTCTGGCTGGTTTTGTGTAGATGTATCGTGTGTTTTCTCGGTCTGTGGAGTCTTTCCCCCTGCAGCACCGTATAGACGCCACCCATGGAGTCACATACACTTGCAAACATTCAATTGGCCACACACCTCTATCTAAACCCACATTTGTATCATGCACGTACATTAGGAGCTCTTTGAGTTCGGCGTCGTGCTCAGAGCGTGAAGATCCGACCTCGTGATTAAACAAACAACCTGCTGCACCAACTGATATACAGCTGCTCCACAGCGTGATTTAATTTCTCTATTTAAAGTCTGACAGCAGGTTTTAAAAATGGCTGCCAGGCTGGCAAACAGGCATCAGCTGTTGATTGCTAAAGCTGACAGAACGCACTAGACATAATTTAATCATTTATGAGTGGAGCGATAAAGACCCTGTGCGATCATACCTCCTCTGTCTGCCGTTGAAAAACTCACTAATAATGGTTAATTATTTTACACAACAGCGAAAGTTAAATGTTTCTCTATTTCCATCTCCCACAGGAAATGGATTTAACTAAAAGCTAGTGACTCAGCTGTCCTGGACTCATTCTGTCCAGCCAGTATTTAACTAATTTATCCAATAAATAAGAAGACAGTGGGAGTTAAGAAATGCCAACCATAATTAAATTAATTTAGACACAGAGTGTCCAATAGAAAGCAATGACAAGTTTGTTTTCAGCCGTGCCTCAGATCCATTCTGCAGCATCAGACAACGTCCTCAAACACAAACGGCCATCAAAACAAAGTATCCTCAGACACAAGGACAAGGAGTCCTGTAATAGATGGTGTGGCCCCAATCACAGCTGACATTGAGGCAGCCTGAATCCCCAGAATAATAAAGTCTACACAGTTTTTGAACTCTATATATTATATAGATTGACCTCAAAAGTCTATTATTGGCTGAGTCTTGGTATTCAAACAGTCACAGACTAGCACTGTCAGACTGAATTTATATAACCCATATTTTGGTGACATATTAGCCTGAGAAAACAAGGCATTATTATCTCCTGCAGCAAACCAGGAACTGCTGAAGAGGTCTCTTCTTTCAGTGGACAAAGGAAACTGTATTGCCTGATTTGCCATATTCAAATTTCAAAACCCTAACCCTGTAGCTGCAGTGCACTCTGCTTCACCTCGCCTTTCTTAGATGCCTCCACCTGTTTATGAGCTCTGCTTTGATGCTCGCTTTAATTGCAGTTCGGCTTTGTTTTGGTTTCTGGGTAATGTCAAAAACCTTCAAATCAATACAAAGCCCCTGAGGTTTGAGAAGTTATTTTTTTGTTGTTGTTATTATTTTGTTTTGTTTCCCAGCCGGTGGTGCAGCAAACTGTAAGATCAGCCTGATGTAGGTAATGATTAACCCTCTCAAAGAACAATAATACTCCGGAAGCAACTTCTCACACATACGACCCATTTTTTACTGTATATTTCTGTTTTGAACTATTTGCCAATATGGGCTAAGACTTGGGTTTAACAACTTACCATATGAGACTTAGCACTTTGTAATACTCTACTGCACATTCTCACTGCATATTTCCCAGCGCAACAAAGACAGCCATTTGCTTTTGAAGAATAAAATGTGCCTTTTCAACTAATCCAGCAGAGGCCTATTCATGAAAGTCGTGACCTACATTGCGCTCCCATTTACAGTACCTGCCGTCATGTTGTCACCCAGCGGGAGGCCTGACGGTTACCCAGAAGACACTGCTCCACTTGCTCAAAATAACCTGACATACAGTACGACGAGAGAGCACAGTCAAAATATAGGTTGTGGAAAATACATCTTGAATACGTTGTGTCTGAGACAGTTTATCGTAAAGAGACAAGAATACACTGCTTACATTGCGTTTGTTTACAGTCTCAAACTGCAGATTGATTCTCTTGATTTGGTAATTTCCACTTATCCACTTATGGCAATTTAAATAATTATACATAGGCCTATTTACTGTTACCGCATCTCCTCAGCCAGAGACACAATCAACAGAAGCAGAGAAGAAAACAAGCCTGGGATTTCCTTCTGTTATCCACACCCTTACAGTGTGGTATTTCTTTCACAAGGTCAAAACATCATCCTCATGTGTGTGTTGCTGTTGGTGCAGACGATGCATTTGGATTAACTAAACTAACAGGAACTGTTTACCAGTCTGTGTTACAGGTATATTTTAGGTGCTGCTGTCCGTGGGCCCGGGGGAGGATGCAGGATCAATACAAATCAAGTCAGGGAGAGAGAATCTTGTTTCCAATGTGCCATGAGAGAAGCTACATTACACACTGTGGCACACACTTTATCTAATTGAACAATAAGCTCTGACGTACTTATAATTCTCTTTCTCTCTCCCTGAACTCTTCTTTGACACTCCGACATGATTAAAAGCAAGGTGCAAAACTAGTTTAATCCAGTTCAGTTCAATGCAACAGTCCTGCCAAAGATCCTCCCATTGTGCATGATAATGGTCTGTTTTAGTTTGAATAGGGTTGGTGGTTCAACTCCAGGTCTATCATTACACTGGCTGACATCTCTGGAGCATTTCTTCCCGTGTCTGACAGGATGCACAGTGATTGTAGATGAATCTTGTTATGACCTCAGATACATCAGTGATGTTTCCCCAATTGTCAGACATCCCTCGCCCGGGCAACCGATCAAGGCCTGACTTGTGTCTGTGCAGCGTTCAGCTGTTTGATCCACAGCCATGGTGACATTCACTCTGCTCCTGATGCCTTCCTCCCTTTGACAAGTGATTCCAAAATGACCGATGGGCCTTGCAGAGGTCCTGCCCAGCAAACCCTCTGCTCATCTGGGCCAACACTGAGCCTGCTGCCACCCCTGTGTAATAATGGCAATCCTCAACCAAGCTCTGGTAGCTGGCATGTTTCCTCTCATGCACCATTGCCTACATGACCATAATCTGACTGTCGCCTCGGGCACAACCACCTGTCCTGGATAACTGCACCGGCAGCATCTAGCCAAAGCAAACGCAGAGGTGTTCACTCTGCAGAAAGCATCCTGGCGATGACACCGGTAGTTTAGTCCCTCTCCTTAGACCTTGGCGTTTTGGTATTCCCCTCACAACAAAAATGACTTGATGGGCTTAGCAGGACATCACAGACCAATGTCAGACAGCTCCTGCAAAATGCACCTTTTACATCCATTTGTCTCACCCACTCCGGAGGGAAATCTCATGCTCTTTAGCTGCTGAATGCTCCGCTGTGTTCACCAACTGGGTCAGCAATGCACTGTGGGTAGGAAAACATCAGGGAACAACCACGATGAACCCAACCATGGAGATATGGGCCGAGAAACCAAAACAGTGAGTTAAAGGATGCTGAGGAGAACAGATGTGAGTACAAAGACATGCCCTAATTTAATCCAGTTTGTTAATATTATAATGATCGCTGGAGCTTCAAATAACAAAACAAAGACTCTGGCACAGACAAATTAAATATCACTGGAGTAAATACGAATTTTTGGCTCACATTTATGAACAATACTCTGGAGTTGGTACAATTCATTTTGCTATTATAAAAATACTGATTGGTTTCAGTAATTATAACAAGATCACAACACAAGTGTGACCAAAATGTGTAATTCTTCTAATTCTGGCACTGGTTTTGCCAGCGCTGTCACATAAAGAGCAACAGGCTCCTCCTGTCCTTTCATGCACAGGGTAAACAAGATGAGCTTGCTTATTGTGTTACACCTCTGCTTTTATCCAAAGCAGCTTCAGAAGAGTTGAAAGAGCAAACATGGTCTACCTTCTCATGTCATTTTTATTTCTGATCTGGTTTCTGGCATTGTCAGCGTTCTGTGATCCAAGAATTTGTCTCTCATACACACACACGGGTGTGGTCTGGACAAATAGCTCAGAGGCTAAGGCACACCCTGCCTTCACTTAAGTGAGTAGAGTAAAGATCTTTCTTGATAGGAAAGAGTTGTGAACCAAAAGTTGTCAGGCAGATTTAATAAACTTTTAGTAGCAAATACATGTTGCGGTGCAGTTATATTCTAAAATTGTCTTTCTTGTGAAGGTGCGGGGATTTTAGCTGCTAAAATCAAACATGCATTCAGAGTTTCACTTCTCCTGAACTCAGCATTACAGCCCGGCGCCCTCTGCTGAAGGTGACACTCGCACGGGAAAAATTTACAGTGGCCAGGTGGCAGCCATGGCAACCCGGAGACAGGCCGGCCCATTAAAGTGATAGCAGCTGCTGAAATATTCAGGGCTACAGGTGAAGCCATTGAAGAGCCAGATAGTGGCTGGTCTGGCTATTTATAGCCTTCACTGTCCTCATCCAATCAACAACACAGCGGGATGAAAAGCCATTCATTTTCTTATCTATGTCCCTTATTGCCTTCAGCCAGCGGGGCTGTGGCCACCCTGCTGGACCATTCATCTTCAGGGGAGACAGACTCATGTTCAGAGCTTATTAGAAAGTTGAAAGGGAAATTGAAAAGATTGGATAAAAAATAAAAAACCTAAACTATTTGCAACAAAAATGTCACAAACAGCAGAGTAAAAAAATGAACAAATGATACCAATCACCTAAAATGTTACATTTTCCATTGAAAAAAGTTCGATAATAACTGTCAAGTTGACTTGTTTACCTGCAGTGAAGCTGATCCAGAATCAGTGCGATATTATTTCAGTTATTTATACTTCTGAAAGCTCTAGGTGGCCATGATAGGTCTTTGAGGAAGTGAGATAGTTTGTGGCAATGTAGGTGTTTTCCTGATTTAACCACTGCTTAGTAAAATCTGAAAAAACCTGATTATCAAATCTATCATCAGCTTTTAAGCTATGAACCTGCAAATACTGGGTAATTTACACAGTGCTATGAGCATTTATCTGGTGAAAGTCAGTCCAATATTCAGTCAATCACTCTGTATGGCTCCGTTTTTTTGGTCTCTGCCAACTCCTGAGGGAAGTTATTTTGGTTATTTAGCTGCTCCACTGTGTTCATCATCAGCTAGTTGCTAACTTTGTCTTCCTGCCATTTGGTGCTCCACGGGTGTGCCTCATGTGCGACTGCTGTGTGCCGAGACAATACAGTTCCATGCCATAAAAACAAAAAAATGAGCCAAATGAGGCTGTCAAGGGAAACTGCTGAGTGCATTACACAACAGCAAAAAAAAGAAAAAGTAAAAATATTGATTTCATCTTTCTTGAAGTTTGTGAACAGCATCAGATCTGACGTGAAAAAAGTCTTGAGAGGCCTTTAACTCCAAAAGTTTATAATGAAACTTCAAAAGTTACATTGTATAATATGTCAAGGGGCCGGCTTACTCCACATCTCTGAACTACATCAATGTAACCAGAGGGGCATGTCAAACAAACCACTACAACACTGACTATCCTAACAACACTTACACTCATTTACCTGAATCCATAACAATTAAGCCTAATTATAAGCAATTTCACAAATGTTATGTGTTAATCTTGTAATATACCATAACACGTGCACAGTATAGCTTATCCAACTATATCCCATTATGTTAAATGAGAAAAATAATTTTGTAGCCTGAAGATCAGCCTTTAATGAACATCATTCAGTCATACATAAGGTTAACAATTTAAATTTGAAGCCTCCCTTTAGAGTCCCTACAGGATGCAAACACAATCTCCACGACTGTAACCAGCTTATGAGATAATGCTGTGATTATGTAAGCAGATAGCAGTTGCTCTATGCTGCACGTCTGTGAATTTTCAAATGTGTACTACTGAGGGCTGACAGGGTGTCAGCGGGTGCTTTCGGCTGGAAACTGGTTTCAGAAATGGGCCGTTCTGCCATATTGCTCAGTGATCACAAGATGAGATTCATTAGCATGGGCAAACACAAACAGGTGCTTTGTTTAGCCACGAGGGAAGAAGAGGAGGAGAAAGTCAAAGAAGCACACAGCAGAACTACAGACCCTGAAAGGAAAAATACACCTTTCTATATACTGAGCTCTGTAGACAAAGGCCGAACAGATGCCCTGCTGTTGAGATCAAATAAATACAGCCAACTGAATTTTGTAATTGGAATTTGGAGAGATTATTTCAAATAAAGATGATTATATGGATAGAAATTGCAATATCTGCAAAATAATAGCAGTATCAAGTCTTTTTCTATACATACCAATGCATAAAATAATGTAATGTGTGGAACTGCTCTCCTATCTGTCACTACAATGCTCCTCATCTCTGACGCTCCACCCTGCAACCTTAAACCACCGCTCACTACTCAATCTCTCTCTCCTGTTTTCCTCTGACCCTCACGGGCTAAATTACCTCATTGTATGTTCACAATGTGGGCCGGTGGTGACATCAGCCCTGTACTTTCATGTCGGTATGAGGAGACTTCAGCCTATCCCCCCTCTGCGCCACAATGGGCTCCTGTCAGCGATAAGAATGTGTTTAGTGTGGGTATATCCTATCTCTGCTCCTGCCACTTCCTCTCGAGCTCGTTTGCATCACATCTCACTTGCTGATAAAAAAAAAGGAAATAAAAAAAAGTTATGTTTGCATGCTGGATGGAAGGGGATAGAAGATAGAGCATGCCTGTGAAGTTCAGAGATGTTTATCAGAGAGACGAGAGCACGCTGCAGCTCTGCACTTGTGTAATTAGCCAACTGGATGAAAAGAAAAGCTATGATGTGACACACAGCTAACCCAAAACCTAGAGTTTTTAAAGCTTCTTAAAGGGGAAACTAAAACGCCTCTCGGGCTCATCAGTGTCAAATATTTGCTTGGGTGTGGATAAATGTGTTTTTCTCTCTGTCTTCTGGTTTTCACCCTTTTTAGACTCAACTTTTCTTTGCATTGCAAACAAGTTCAGCTGAGGAAAGGAACATGTTTATTTTAGCCTTCAAGTGATTTCACACTCCTTTCTCTTTTTCCGTGTCGTTTTTAAAGCCAACAGACATGCAAACTCATACACACACACACACACACACACACTTGTTGGCTGATCGCAGTAAACACTGGCCTCTACACCTGCACTATATTTTTCCACTTCATGACAGCTCGTCTCCCTGTGACAGCAAGACAAAATGCAGGCTCCGTAAACAAAACTCGTACTTCCATTCTAGCTCGTTCAAAAGTGGTTCAACCAGATTAAGTTACAATCTCTTTTCTCTCCAAAGCAGCTCTATGGGTTGCAACACAGCTGAGCTAACAAATGGAAGCTAACAACAATAAAACACTATTATAGGCACACTTTTAACAGTTTGGGAAAGTAGAGTTAAATGAGAAGCTTTTTATGCCGCTCACAAGAGAAGCTATGGGTTTTGTTTTTCCCCTTGACATGTTGAGCTACTCTAAATTAAAAGGTGATACTTTACTTTTGTGCTGAGCTTTTAGGAAACGCTGCCAGAAACTGTTGCCACATAGCTTTCATGTTGCAGCGTCGGGGCGCGGGTGCCGAGGGCGGGGCTAATAATCCCAAACACGGGACAAAGCTGATCTTTGCTTGGTCATGGTGGGAACGGAGGGAGGTGGGAAACCTGTTGACACGCACAAACACCTGCTGGTGTAGTGACCACAGCGCCTGTTTTCTTTTGTTTATGCTGACTGAGTTACACAAGAAATGGTTCCTTGTGCTTTTATTCTTCGCAAAGTAAGATTTTAAGTCTCTCTTCATACTGTATTTTCTGAAAAATAACTAATAATGCAAAAATTCCTCTGCACAAACAGTGTTCAGTGACTGTGGCAGCATCAGGCAAAGTGAAACTGATCTCATCCCCAGCGTGTGACCTGAGCCTATACGTTCTAATCACATTAGTATGACCATTATTCACGGTCTAGAGATGCTGTGTGCAAACATCTCATAGTTGCTGGTGAACATCACTAGTATTGAGATGCAGCCGATAAGCCACGCATTCCTCTCGTTCCTCGCTATCAGATCAAAAAAGTATCACAAACGTCTGACCACCGTGCACTCTTGCAGGTTTGTCTACAACCTGCTGGTGTTTACGGCCGCCGATCCAAGGAGCCGCAGGGACAGCTGGGATTTACATCTTTGTAAATGCACGGAGTGGAACAGATTACAAGGCAGTGCCCACGCAGCATGTCACCAATTACGTACAACACAGATCACACTGTATAAATTTAGACGGCCTCGCCTGAGAATCCTCTATAAAACGGTCTGGAATAAGAGCAGCTTCATAAACAACCAAATAACAACAAAAACCACAGTTAACTGCATCCCTTCAAAAGTCAAAAAGGTTACACTTTTACATCCTTCACTGGAGTAAAAAAATAATTCCTACAGAGATCACAGGGCAGGAGCTCGGATAAAGCTACTCCGTCCCCCTCAGAGCAGCCCAGCTCCTGCGCTAATGAGCTTTAAACAGGATCCACATGAAGGGAATTTTTAAAACCAGCTCAGCGACCGCAGCAGCCACATCTGATCATGACATGGCTGTTTCTTGCATTTGTGGAGGGGGAGACGCTCGTTTTCATATAAGGGACCAAACAGTTTGACGAAGAAGGAGATGGAGACTGTTTAGCAGTTATCATGTGGTCTAAGGGTTATAGGGTTATGGAGTATCAGTCACGTCATAACACACAGCTGTGTGGTAGAGGAGGACCACAGTGTGACAGTGACCATGACCAAAACACTGTAGAAGCCACATGACGACAACTGGATCAAACCTCATCGGACCATGAAGGTCCGGTTAGTGATGAGGTTTCATTAGATTCCTCCTATATTTTATAATAATAAAAAGTTACTAGAGATTTCCATCATAACCCAGAACCCCAGCATCAAAACAAGCTCAAGGAATCATGGGATACTTGTCCACGGTTAATTTCAATCAAGCACTTCCACCTGAGGTCAAGAGGTCAAAGAGGAAACTGTTACTATCACTCTGTTTTTTCAATGTTTCAATATTTGAATTAAATATTGGAGCAGCAGATTGATGCTGAAATGATGCCATTTCGATACTGATTGATCTTCTTCTCAAATGTCAAGATTTGGTCCTTTTCTACAATCACGATAAGCACTTTTCCACTATCCTCTGACATCTTACAGACAACATCCCAGAGTTAAACACACTGCAACCTCAGGAAACACAAGTAAAGAGACAAATTCTGAAAAATATTTTCACTCATTTGTCATCATTGTCCTGTAAATAGTCAGGATTAATACTTCATAGTGTCTCCAGGAAACATTTCCACTGTGTTGTCACTGTTTATGTGCTCAAATTGATGAGGATGTTTTCTGTGAGCTCTCAGGGCCGACCACTGTGCAACGTATTCAACTGCTGCGCTGAGAAAATAATTTAACTCATTAGCCAGTAATAAAACTAAAAAAGAAACCTTCAACATCTGTTTAAAAATGCTTTTAAAACGACCAACAGACTTCGAAACTCACTCACGGCTCACAAACAAACAGGGTGGAGAAAATAACCTCCCAGGCGGCAGAGTAATAAATCAGACGAGCAGGATGAGGTAACTCTTCTGGCTTTTTCTCTCCAGAGAGAGAAGCTGAACAAAAAAAAAAAACACAGTTACTCTCATTCGTCTCCTCCTGAAAGCCAGCGGCCTCTGAAAAAGCTCCGTTTCCACCAGGTGACTGTGTGAGACATTGATTTAGCAGGTGGGAAGGGGACACCTGTGTGCAGGAATGACACTCGCACACACAAGATGAGCAACCATGAAACATTGATGGTGTTTTCTGGTAACTCAACACCACTCTTACGTACACTGCTCCTGCTCTGCCTCCCTGGCTGGTGGATGTGTGAGTTCAGAGCGTCTCAGGAGGAGGACAAAGGCCTGAGGGGAGACTCAGGAGTCAGGACAGGTGGATCCTCCTGCCTGCCTGGCTGGGAGATTTAAAACCTCCCCCCAACACGTGGATACATGATTTGATGATTTAATGTGCCACTGTGGGCGCCTCTGCATGTTAGTGCAGGATTATGAAAGCAGATGCACTGGAGAACATGTTATTCAACAAAGACTGGTTTATTGGCTGGGTGATCGGAGTTATGGGGTGGGTCCACCACCACACTGTCTCTATGGTGAGGAGGACACAACAGCCCCAGACAAAAGTGTCATGACGTAGGCTAGTTCACTAATTCAACTTTTACTTTTACACAAGATGTGAAACTAGTCCGGCATATAAAGGGAAACCCCCCAGTAAAGCACCACAGAGACCAGCGTTTTCCCCCCCACCCCCTCTGTAAATACCCACTAGATGGGAGATACCCAACTCCTCCACCCACCCGCACTTGTCAATCACAGAGTCCCGCAACTGTCAACTGAGAAAACAACACAACACACGCACACATGCTCCAACTAAACTAAACTAAACACTAGAAACCGTCGCAGCAGCAACGTTGTAGTTTTTAACAGAGAAGTTAAAGTTACACTTGTACACAAAAGCCTGTTGTTGTGTCTCGAGCTGTTAGCTTCCTTCTTACCGTCAGACTGGGACGGATTCTCCGGTTGGACGGACAGTCGAGCAGCAGCAGCAGCAGCGGTGTCGGCGGCAGTAGGAGGGTTTTCTCTGTTTAAACCACCAGCACTCACTCGGGGTTTTTTTTTTTTGTCTCCTCTGACAATTAAAAACAACGGCTCACAGCTCCTCTATAATGCCCACAACACAACAGTAGCCTACACGGAGGCGTTATACAATGTAACCAAGCTACTTAACCTGGCCCCGGAGCGCGCGCACACGTACACACACGCATAAAGGTGAAACGACACTAATCCTCATTTGTAAGCTCCTCCCACTGAGCTGCAACAGGCCACATCCAGCCAAGGAGTGTTTCCATGGGTTTCTACTGTCTATGACAGACGGGGAGAGGTGTCTGTCATACACCGTTGTGTTTAGTAGCCTACTAACAAATCAAACATTTGTTTGATTCACACCCTGTGTAACTTGTTTATTGATGATTTAGCATAAGTTTAAGCACCTGTCAGAAAAGTAACAGTAACTTGAATTTTACATTGAACAGTGAACATTTACTGTGGTGTAAATTCAAATATTTTACAGAAATATGAGTGTGTTACATACCTGACATTCTTCTCACTGTAGATAAAGCAGAATTTGTGGTATTCTGCTACAGTCAGAAGTTTACAGAAAGATGATGAGTTTCCCTAATTACAAACATAATGTTAGAGTAACTTCAGAATAAGTTCATTCAGAGATCAAAAATAGTATAATTAAACATTTTTTATTTTTTAAAAGAAAGATTATTGCTAGGGTGACCCAGATAAGCGTGAATATTAAGGCGACTACGAAGCATCCAAGGAATTCTCGTCTCTGGGTTTCCTCTTCTTCCACGGACTGGTTGATGGTCGGATGGATGGCACCTCTCCCTCTCTCCATGTTCTTGAAATGCAAATATGAAAAATATTAGACGAATGCTACAAACAACTACTGTAGCACCGCTGTACTGATGAACTGACACTTGTTTAGTGTGGTACGATTGGGTCAGTGTGTAGGCCATGTGTGAAAACACCATTAGAAAGTAGGCCCAAGTACGCCAACATGAGATAGGTCTACTTGATATGTCCGGTTCTTTTACTTAAAGTAGCCTATTTTCAGGGCCCACTTTCCTAAAACATCAACATATCCGATTTACAATGGTTTCCCAAGTGCATAATGATGATTTCATCTCATCAGGGAGATTGAGCTGACACAGACAAGAGATGATATATGACAAGGATATTTATGGCGCCATCTGTTGGACATAAAAGTGACACAAAAGTTGTGTATGGCAGTTTGTCTTAAAAATAAAAAAAATAAAATAAACTTTTCTTTTTTTCCCCCTCCCCATCTATCCCAGAGCAGCTCATCCACCAGGCTTCCCTCCCACTGTCTGATTCATGTTGACGTGGAATCATGTTTTAAAACTACAGTGCATTTAAGATGTAGGATGTACTTTATTTTTCCTTTATACTGTCCACATGTCCAGTAGGATACGTCATCATTGTGGTTTCCAGCATGAAATTATAGGCGCTGTAACTGTAAACAGAAAAAAGACAGAAGCAGCATTTATTTTTGATTGAATGAGACACTTTGCCTGAGTCATAATTTAAACAACTAGGGATACAAAATCTAAAAATATACAAGTTATATATATTATTCTGTGATTATCAAAGTTACATTATCCAACTTTTCATCTTTTACTTTATTTGGGTTTAGAGTTGACAGGCTTTTGAAGCATAGTTATGAAAAGGTCTGCAGCGACATCTAGTGGATGTTCGGTGGAAATGCAGTTTTCCCCACAGGTGTTAAAGTGGATTCATTTTTATTGGTGACAATCTAATTATTAGATGAGAGTGCATCAATGCAATTTCTTTTTCTTTTGTTTTTTTTGTTTTTTTTGGTTGGGTGGGGTCGACTCTAAAACGACTGATTTTAGGAAATATGACTTTTACACTTCTTTTGGAGTATTAGAACAATAAAATGTATATGAAATGTCAGGAACTTTACAACCAAAAAAAGGAAAAGCTTTACGGTAAGTAAAATCCTGCCTATGTGTCCCTTTGATGATTGTAAATACCATTTTAACACTGATACACAGATTTTTATTATCCCATAACCTCACCAGGACTTTTCATTTAGCATCCCTGCAGAGATAAAGCATTAAATGTTTATGCTACATTAAACTTTTTTTTTTTCCAACAATTGAGAACTCTCTCTCTCTCTCTCTTTTTTTTTTTTTTTTTTTTTTACTTTGCTCGGGCAGTGAGTGGCACCACCTCCACCCACAGCAGAGAGAGGGGGGCGGGGGGGAGAGCTGCTGTGGGCAGGACTCACCCAAACTTGTGCTTCCCTCTGGACAGTAACCGATGTTATCGACCGAGCTGCCGGATGGAAGAGCAATCAGCTGCTCTCGGAGAAAAAGTTTTATTTATTTCTTTGTTTATTTTTGATTTCCACCTCGTTTTAAATCCCGATGGCCGAAGCCCGGCGCGAGGATGGGGACGAGGGGGAGCGTGGGGATCTGCGGGAGCTGCGGAGCAGAGGCCAGGCGACAGGTAGCTACTGTTTTGTTTAGTACTAATGTCACTGACCAGTGACCACCTGTAGCCTATCCATCCATTCATTTTTATAGACAACTATGTAAAAAATCATTTAGCAAAGTCTTGAATCTCTGCGGAGGTAGAATCAAAATCAAAATCATGGTATGTAAGATGATTTGTGGTGATTTGTGTCTGCACAACAATGCAACAGTCACACCTAAGTGAGGGTCTGCTGTTTGACTTTAATACCATGTAGGAATAGAAACCAATGACGCCTGGTAGAGCTGAATAAATAAAAGAAAAACAGTAAAGGCATACATTTGAAAACATCAACAAAGATGTGAAGCCCCTGTGATTTGCAGCGAGGGAGCTAAAACACCAGGGAGGAGTGAAATTTTAACCATCACAAGCTGTGGAGACCTGACATCCGCCTACAGCATCTTGTCAACCAGAGACAAATGCCTGTGTAGATGTCTGCTACAGGATGCACTGTTCAAATTGTCAGCGCAGAAAAACTTTTGAGTGTTGTTGAACTGTATTAACTTTGCTCCTTGCTATTGAACTGAAGAATTTTGATCAAGTAGACATTTAGTTTTATTTATGGTTTCATTCGTATTCGGTAAGATGCACTGTGCACCTTGTGTCATTGATCAGAAAGGCTTGATCAGCCTTCAGGGTCGTGATGCTATAACAGAAATCATCACTTGTACTTTTTTGTCATGTGTTGTTGAACTCTCTTGTTCCTCTCAGTTTAGGCTTGTTTACAGATCTTTTATGTCGGTACTAACTCTGTTATTTAACGAGCAAAACATTAGCTCATACCTGCTCTAAATGTACGGCCTCACCTCCATTATGTTTCACCACGAGGAAAAGGATTCTCTGTTTTTCTTAGCAACGCCTGGTGTGCAAACATTTATTTCTCAAATTCCCATGTGCCCTTCCCAGCCATTTACAGCTAAGTGTGCCAGCTCAACACACCACCACCCCCACCCCCTCGCACACACACACACACACATCGGCCCCACACCCTGATCCCACCTGCTGTCTGGATGGGAATTCCTGTCAGCCTGTGTGTGTGTCTGTGTGTGTGTGTCGACAGGCTGCTGTGTCATGAACAAGCTGCTGTCTGGACTTGATGCAGTTTTATTCCACGCTTTCAAAAATAATGTTACAACATGATAAAGGTGGTTTGCCCTGGCCCTGTTTCACGTAGTTTCCACTGTGAATCACTCGTCTGCATTGACACCATCTAATTGTCTCTGACTAAAGGTCCACATCAGCTGCTGGCATTGTGTTATACCGACATGACACCACAATCTGTCGCTTGGTCTTGTTGATCAAGTGAGCACAAGCCTCTTTGGCGATGTATGAAGTCCACAGCTCCATAACTTGAGTCAGAGTATTGATCCCATTGGGCAAATAATACTTTTAGTACCAGAGCTAAAAAGCCCATAAAAAGAGTCACAAAAGTGAAATTCAATAAGCAATCAATAAATTGTCAAGTTAAGTCATGCTAAACACAACAGAGATTTGAAACAAGATGAATCTTTCAATATTTGTAGCTAAATGTTGAAACGTGAATTTCAGATCAATGGTTCATCTTTATCCAGCACATCATTAGGAAACTGCCAGAACCAAACTGAGTTGTCCAAACAGTGTAGGTGCTGACTGTGTTTTTGTCGTTGTTGTTGTTGTTTGTTTGTTTGTGTGTTTTTCCAATAATGGCAAGCAAATGGTCAAATAATTTTCAAAATAAAAGACAATTCAATTAATTCTGCTGATGCAAAGTTCTGCTTCAAAGTAAGATTACCTTGTAAAATTTCCAGTGGAATATTAAAACTAAGCTGATCTTAAAAATAAATGAATTAAAAATTAAAAGAACCGGGTTGCTGTCCACTGTCAATTTAAAATTTGCAGTTTACATATTTTGACTAAAGTCAAGAGTTAATTGACTATGAGTGACCGTTCCTTTAGGCTACTAAGGTGAAGTTTTGGCTAGTGTAGTATGACACACTCTCACAGACACACACACAGAGGCAGATTGTTTTTCTTCCTTTCCTTTTGTTGCCAGCCCTTTCACCAGCTGCTCTGTGACTGCTGCTGCTGTGCTGAGTAATGTCAGCATGTGTTCAAGTGAGAGCACGGCTGTGAAGGGAAACCAGTCCTGCTGACTTCAGCAGCTCTCTCATGTGTTTGGGGGCTGGTTCGAGTTGTCGATGGCCTACAAATACTACAGTAAAAGATATTCACTGATTTGGAATCTGATTCAAAGCAGTATGGGGGGTGGGGGCTTGTCAGGTAATCTGGCATTGTTATTCATTTTCACAAGCTGGTTGCTCTCAGTTGAATATTCGAAAACTTGATCAGCCTTTAAAGGTTACATAATGTGATAAAAGTTGATAATTTTTCCAACTGGGTGAGTCTTATTTGCACTCGCAGTCGTTCTATATAAATGTAAGGGAGACAAGGGATTGATGTAACATTTGGTAACATTACATTTCAGTCTGTGTCTTAACTCAGTGTGTTCAAAATTTAATTAACGACTGTCTAGCCTCAAACACAAATGTGCCAGTTCACCACATGGTCCAGGTCGGTTGTAACATAATAGGATGAAATTTGACATTGTGGCATGAGGATATTACTAACCAGGTAGCAGCTGACATGTTAGCAGCAACAACTGGCATGTAAAATATCTGGAATAAACATGAAATAAGTTTGAAGAGGTTAAAAACAGAGCAGGCAGTGTTATTGGAAAATGAAAGTGTAAAAAAACAACAACAACACTAGGCCTACTTTCTCATCTCAATTTTGTTTATGTTCTCCTTAATAATCTCTCTGTCACTTGTGGCAAGCTGGCTCAGTTTACGACTAACACATTAGCACTGACAGCTAGCATGAAACATACTTGAACAATAAAAACAACAGTTTAAAGATGTGGAATAAAGTTTAATGAAATTAAAATTGTTAGGCTACAACCAAAACTTGTTATCCAACTTCAGCTGCACTTTTGCCTGTCGCCAAACGCCATGATAAGCAAATGTAAGCATGCCAGTAGGCCTATGCTATAGGCTAAGACAGCGACCATGTTAAACAATTTCGGCTAGGCCTACCTGTTGAACATCTGCGTGTTAACATTGTCATTTTGAGTATGTTCAGCATTTAGCTCAGTCAGTGTCCGTAAACTCTTTGCTGTGTTTAGGTGGAAACTAAATGCCACAGATATCTTCATGACACTCATTTCTAATTAGATATGTTTGTCTCCAAACTGGTTTCAACTTTGTCTTGTTTTAAGTGTTGTAATATTTTATTGTATGGTTCATCAACGATGATATTAGGGGAAATTAATTCCTATCAGGGATTCCTATCATATACTTTATTTTCAACAGGCCGCGTCCTGCCCTGCCCTGATCAACATTCAGCTAAATCTGACATATCCTGTCACCTCTGGTTTTTCCACTGGTTATTTCACTTTTATATCTAGTGCTGTTGTAGGCCAAATCACAATATCAGTTTTCTTTTCCTTTCCTCCTGATTTAGTAAATGTACAACAGAACTATTGACAATATTTTTTTATACTATATAGTATTTTTAGACTCATGCCAGTTATAAATGTGCACACAGCGACATCATTATCCCAGTGACCTTTATCTGTGTAGGAAAAAAAAGAAAAAAAGACAGTGACAGTGCGGTGTTGTGTGGCACCGCTTCCTGAATGACCACATTCCTGTCGAACAGATTGGCCAGGTAAACACAGGCGCTCTGAGATGTTGTAGAGCCCGCCCTCTCTTTGCTGTTGCGTGTGGGTGTGTACCTGCAGGCTTCAAGCTGTTGCAGAAACACACAGACACTTGGAGGAAGGATCTCTGTGGAAATATCCTGCTTGATTTTGTAATTATTTCATCGACAGGTAGGAGCATTATTGTGTGGTTAAAGATGCAGATGATTGAGTCCAGGTTTAGTCTACAGCGGCTCTGCACATCAGTTGTTTCAAACTGCCAGAACACACAACTACAAGGAAGTGATCATTCTTTATTTAACGTATCACAGCTTAAAACTGTGTGAAGCCGTCGCTTACAACATGTTTTTTTTCTTACAAAGTGAAAGTACCAAAACTCTTTTCTCTCACATTGTTAAAGTGTAACCTGAGGCACGGCAGATAACAGGTAACAGGTGTGATAGGGGGATCTGACTGCTAATGAGGTCAGTGTTTCAGGCCAGCGGCATGAACAACAATGCTGTTAGTGTCTTCACTATTCTTCTGATGAGTGCTCCCTCCAATTTAAGAATTACCTCTGAAGATATGAATTTGTTTGCATCACTGATATTGCTATGTAGTTTCCCTGCTAACTACTGCACCGCTCCCTCCTTTGTCTCTTGCTGTTTGAAGATTTGAACTGTATTGACAGTAGCAACAGGGAAGCACTGGTTAATATTGTGTCTTTTGTATGGGAAGGCCTTTTTAAGACTCACAATATAGCTATATCCCTGACAGCAGCCCTATTCCCAATATGAGAGACATTGTTTTTGTGACCGACATACTTCAGTGGTTGTTTGTATTGCTAATCTGTTGTTTGTGTTGTGTGCATATCATCCATCTACAGTGAAGAGGAGTTATTAAATACGATGAATATTAAAAAATAGTGGACAGCACAGCACATCCTGGTCATTCATACTGGTCTTCAAAATATTATTTAGAATAACATGCACCATTGTTTTGTAATGACTTTTATGTGAATCACCAACACAGTTACTATAAATGGTTTGGTTGATTTACAGCATAGACTAACTGGTCCTGCTGGTTGGGGTTAGGTTCTTGTATTTCTTGTTCTTCTTGGTAAGTATAGGAGCAATTAGTATTGAGAGTAAATGAAATGATGACTACGGCTCAATGAGAGATACAATGTTTGAAAGGCAAAGTGACACAAATGAATTCAACTGAATTCATATACAAAATGAACTGTGTTGAAATCCATATCCCTGCACAGTGTTGCTGGTTATTTACTGATTATGGTGTGAACGCCAGCTGTAGATATAGATATAGATCCTGTTGTGTGGTTGATATTACTGATCCAGGTTGTTAATTTTGTCTCTTATCCCATAGATGCTTCCATTTTCTCAAATAGCAGGCCTTTGATGTCATGCTACAATGACAGTGTTTACTCAGCATGGACAGGAAGGAACAACTTCACACCCTCAGAAATTTCCACCACGCTTGAAAGATTCAACATTAGAGAGGAGTGTTTTACAGAACAACATATTTTCTGTTTTTAAGATGATATGCGTCTTTTGTTTGGTTGACATTATCAAGATAACTTACCAAACTACATGTACTTAACATGATGGGCATTACTGATTTTGCTTTAGTGCACTGTATTCTGTATTAGTGCACTGTATTTCTCTTCATCACTTGTTGTTTGATTAAGACTGGTCACTACTGCAACTTCCTATAATAACAATCACATACTGTGAAATCTTTTTTTGCTGCACATCATTGATGAAACTGGTGCTTTTCTCTCCTCTCCAGATCATCCTGAACGAACCAAGTCAGAGTATTTACCCTCCAGGTATGTAATCAGTCCTTGAGCTGAAATGTATACATATTTAAACTTTTTTATGTGGCGGATCCAGTGGCAGTTAGTCTATAGTTTCACCGAAACTCCCACACAAAACAGGGCACTGTCCCTTTAACAGTGAGATCTGCTGATGATGAGGTTGTGAATGGACCAAACAATGAACTGATCTATCCTCAGTGAGTGACAGAGCAAAAGTCAACATGAGGATCGACCCCATGCTGCCTTTTTATAGTTGTTTACACATAAACAGAAGACGAATCAGGCGAATCATTTAAAAACACAGGTAATGACGGATCACACAGGAGGTCTCTGGTCTGAACAGCTGTGTTTACAACACTAACCAGTTAGGAGGGGGAGGATTGTTGGTCTTTTCCCTCTGGTAGTTTAGATCATCCTCCTGCAGTCGGCCCTTAATGAGCAGGATGTGTGTTAATGACGAGCCTCCCCCCTGTGTTTACTGTAGCGTTGGTGAAGCGACTGCTGGCACAGATTAGAAAGAGTTGTGTCAGTTTAATCTCTGCTCTAATCATATAGAGAGAGGGAAAAGAAAAGGAGTCTTAAGATGATAATAGTGCTGGAATGAAGTGCTGATATTAAAGGATTAGAAACTGATCTACAACCCTGTGAGGAAAACACATGAGAGACTGCTAGGTCACTGGAGATGATGTCATAGAATAGTTAACGCTCGTTGACATTTACTGACACACTGTTCCTGTGAGGTCGGTGGATTTGATAATGGCCACGATGTCCCTGTTTTGTTTTTTACTGGATGTTATGTTATGATAGAAACCTGTGGCAATGGTTCAGTTTGTTTTGTGGTTTTGCCATTGTTCAGCAGTAACGCACAACCTGACTAAAGCCTTTTTTACTGCCCTTTAAACTAAATAAGGGCTTTTATTTTGTAGATTTCAGCTCCATCCGTGCACTCAAAGCAGAAAGAGAGAAATATTTCTAACGTTGCTTGCAACACTTTCAGTTTATCTCTGAGCAACATTTTGCACCTTTAGCAATTACATCTTACACTAAAATGCGGTATCTATCATACCATATTGAATCATATTATGAATTAATTTCCCCCCATTTTATGTGTATATTTCCTTTATTTTTCTTTTTTTTCTTCATTTTAAACCTCTTGTCTGTGCATAAACTGGCACCAACAGCATAAAGCAGCTGCATGGAGAGAAAGAGAGTGTATTGTGTGATCCTGACCGGGGTCAAGCAAAGAGATTTCTTTTTAATAGCTGAGTCACCACATAGGTATGAGCCCAGTCTCTGTCTGACTGTCTGTGTCCCACACCTCAGTGATTAATGTGTTTCCTGCTCTGCTCTGTTTTCCAGCCAAGGTCCTCTGTCTTCTATACGAGCTGCTATCAAACGAAGTAAGTGACTCGAAACTGACACCAATGATAAAGGGTTTATTCTTTAAATTGGCTTTGTGCTGTTTTATTTGAAGTATAACTCGGCCTATCAAACTGCATTTGATCTACAGTTTGTTTGTATGTGTTTAATAATGTGATCTATTTTCTCTGTTCTGCAGCAAGAGCAAACTCTCAGTGTGAACATACCAGAGATAGACGGTAATGTAAATTAAGTTTGGTCATGTTAATCTCTTCACTATATCATTTGATTGTCTCTCAGGTTTTTACAGTGTTTTTGCGGTTTGTCTTTCAGGCGACCAGAGATCACCATCGTCGCAGCAGAACCTCTTGCCGGCAACAACTGGTTCCCAGGAGCCTCTGTGGTTTTCCCTCCTCCTCAGGCAGGCTGGTCTTCAGGCCTCCAACCGGCCGTCTCCCAGGTAGACTTCATCTGACCGACTGCGTTTGTTTTTCTTAAAACTGAGCACAAAAAAATACAATGATACATTTTAAACATGGCCATTGCTAAAGTTCAAAAGCTTCTGTTTTCATTTTTTGGTCTATTTCTCATTTTATTTCCCAACGGGACTGTCTGACTATGTTTCAGAGTCTCTGAGGGAAATTACATTTTGATAGAAAAATGTTGTGGCCAAAAATAAGTCCAATATAAACATGCTCAGTATAAAAATACTAGAGTAAGGCCATAAATGTCACTGAGTCCTTACTAAAACTCTTGGCCTTAATAACCTCAATAGCACTCATTGTATATGCAGCACATTACTAAATTATCCCAACACAGTCAACATGTACCCATAAGTTTAAGATGTTGTAGTATATAGGAAAATAATGAAAGTGTGTGTGTTTGTGTGTGTGTGACTCAGCCCCCACCATCCTATGACCAGGTGATTCAAGAGAAGACCCAGGAAGAACAGATTGTCAAGCCCACCGCAGCCCCGCGCCGGCCCACCTGCACCACCACATGTGCCACACAGACTGACCCGGTGAGGGATGATACCACTACCACTACCACCACCACTACCACTGTTACACAGTCGGCTGAGAAACGACCTGATGGTGAGGCATGAGTGTTTCTGTGTCAGTTTCCAGTTTTGTTTTGTTTCTGCTTCACGTGTGACTTCTATTTCTATCCATTTCCAGGTAGAAAACCTAAAAAACCACCAAGGCCGTCGCTGCCTAAACCACTGAACAAAGAACCTGTTACAGCTTCTGATAGGAGGGTGGGATCAAACACAAACACAACCACAACCACAGCCACAAACACTGACAACCAAAGTGCCTCTAAATCTGATGCAGAGCAACACAGCCGAGCAGATCCCACTCACACATGCACCAGATCTGTCACCGTATACTGGGATATTCCTGCAGCCCCTGTCTCTACCCCTGCTGTTCCTGCTGAAGCGACTCCCTCTCCATCAGACTCAGAACTCGGTCAACGCCCCGTTCCACTTCCTCGTACAAAATCCCGAAAACAGCCGACTGCAGAAGAGGTCAAATCTCCGGCTTTGATTGAGCTCAGTGAAAATTGTGACGGTGCTCTCTCTGATCTGGAGGATTTATCATCAAATAAGTATTTAAAGGAATTATTGGAGGTATTCAGCGCAGAGAGCCAGCGTGAGGAGGACGGTGACAGTATTGACCAGTCGGACGAGGCCTCTCAAGGTGAGGATGCGGTTGGCGAGATGAACACCAACGGTCAACGTAATATTCGAGCCAGGATCCAGGCCTTTGAGAGCCAGGCCAGCACCGACGACGGAGGGGTAGCCGAACCAGTCAAACCAGAACCTCTACCACGAAAACCCAGCGTCAAACCCCCGGTGGCTGCTAAACCTTCAGTGGCTCTTAAACCACAGTTTAACAACAATGCAGATGATTACTATGAGTACATATCAACTGCAAATATACCCCAAGACAATACACCGGCCCAGAGACCCGAGCCCCCTAAAAAACCTGTGGGGATGTCCATAAAACAGGAACTAGAGATCTTACACGGCAAAGCGGCCATCTCCAACAGACCACGCCCCTCGGTGCTGACTAGAGCCAACAGCATCTATGAAGACGAGCCTTCACCACTTCCCCCCGTACCTCCAGTCAAACCTGCGAAGGAGCCTCTCAAACCCAATCTGAACATCAACAACCACAACTCGGCCTCCATCACCTCTGAGTATGAGTTTGTGAACACTGTATCAGGTAAGTTCATGATGTGTGGTATATTTTGATTTTTTTTTGTTCGTTATCAATTAACTCCCTGTTTTATAATAATAGCAAATCACGATCAGGAGAAACCAAATTTTATGTAAAAAAAAAAATCCAGTCTGAATTTCTAATGGTTCTCTGTCTTCACCACTCAGCTTAGTTTTGGATTATCTAGAGTCATAACACAATTTTGTCACAATTGCTGTGTGAGATCTTACCTGAGTACTGGCTAAAACGTGTTTTTTCAGCTCACACTGACCTTTAACCTTGAACTTTGTACCAAATCTGAAAGGGTTGCTTTGAGGAGTACCATAGATATTTCTTTTTTAAAGGTCAGGTGTCTCTTCGTTCAGATCATATCCCAGTCAAGCCTCAGCGTAACGTGGACAGCAATGGAAGCGTGGTCCCCAGACCAAGTGTATCACGGAGACCAACCACCATCAGGGTCCCCAGCAAAACTGGTTCAGGTCAGTCCAGCACACTTTATATGACACGTAATTTCTCTAAGATACAGTCGTAATGTTCAATTTGATGTCTGTTTAAGGAATAGGCAAAAACATGTTCTCAGTACGTCATGGTAATGACAGACTTCTTCTCAAACTCAGACAATTTTCAGGACAGTCCTCCGCCTCTTCCTGTCCAGAAGCCTGTAGGCTCATTAAAGAGACAAAACACGACACCCACCCTCCCCTCACAGGTAAGACCTCCATCGCTCAGTGCATGTACAAACCCACTAACTAACCCTTACTGCATTTATGTACTAGATCTTTAGAATTAAAGTTATTTAACATAAACTTTACATGTATTTCAAGCATTAATCCAGAAATATTCTTTTGTGCATTTACGTATTTGTTGCCCTGAAGAAAGTCTCTCCATAACTCTGCTGAGGATCTTACCTGCTTCATTTCCTCTGCTTTCCAGAAACAAGTAAACTATTGTAGCCCCATGAACACACTGCCTTCAGCTGTGCCTGAATGTTTTGTGCTGTTGTGTGGTTGCCATGGTTTGCAGGAGTGTTTGCTGGGTCTGTTTTAGTAATAATAAAAATCTGTTTTCTGCAGGAGTCTCTCCAGTTTGGGTCGGAGCCATTGCTTCCACCTCGGTGAGTGAGAGGCGTAGAAAAATCCTCAGTAGAAAAAGTTCTGTTTAAAATGCCGGTGCACTTGGTAAAGATGCAACTTTACTCAACTTTTAACGATGCCGTTGCTTCACAGGACGCAGCTTACAAACAAAGTCCTCCCACCTCGCCCACCTCCGGCCAAAACAGGCCCGGGAAGACCCCCTCCACCCAAACTCAAGACCACAGGTCGATCTGCTTCAGTACCAGCGCCTAAACCCCAGGCACAGAAGCCCCAGAGGAAAGGCCTTGTCTTACCCCCAAGGCCCAACCCAGGTCACCGTCTCTACAACAAGTACACTGTAAGAGAAATCCCACTTGCACACCTGCGTTCTGGGATCACGTGTCAAAGTACCAAGTTGGTGACATTTCAAATTTTTTGCTCTCTTCCTCCAGCTTGAGCTTCCTCATGCAATTGCAGACTCGGACTACAATGGGAGCAACACAGGAGAGCTGTCATTTCAGGTGACTAAACAGTTCACATGTACATCTACTTTAATGTGCATTACTTTAAACATAAACACACAACAGGGGAGACCGGGACAGTTGTAACATGAGTCACTTGTAACCCTTCAGTCAGGAACAAGAATTACCTTTCATTTAGTCCTTAATCCACATAACAACCTGTGACTGAGATTACATAAGGGAGGAAAAAACTAATTGAGATTATATTTTTTGTAACATCATTACCTACTTTGTAGCTTGGTGCATAAACTTGTGTCATGTTGTATAAAGATATTAAGATAGCTCATGGCTGCAAGTAACAGATTAGCTTTTTTAAACAGAAAGAACTAATGAAGCTGATTTTTACACAATGTATTTTTGTAAGAGGTGCCTGCTTTGTAATTAATTTCTTCAGACTCATGTCGTGCTTTATAGTTAGTCGAAGTTGATATTTTTCAGGCTAGTTTAGCTACATAGCTGTTAAAGCTAACTCACAGCTACAAGTGACATAGCAAAAATCATTATTTTTAAAACTAATTGAGATGAGTATTTTTATTCATTTATTTTGTGGTACTTTGCTTTGTAGTTAGACTTTTCAACTTTGAAATAGAAATAGAAATATTTCAGGCTCATTGTCTCAACTAGTTCAGCCGGATAAGGCGGATAAGTGATTCACATTCAGTTTTCTATCCATCATACTGAAGTCTTAGTGTCACAGCCTCCCTTTGGGAGCTAGTACTGTATCTAAAACCTGTCTGTTGGCTCTGTCAATAGAAAAATGAAGTGCTTCTGCTGCTGGAGGAGATTGACCGTGATACATTTGAGTGCCAAGTTGGAGAGGCCAGAGGAAGAGTCCATAAGTCTCGCATGAAGGTTATAACGCCTTTCTCTTCAGATGTGTCCCCACAGGTAAGTTGTCTGATACGTGAGTCTCACTTTTTCTTCTGTGCTCTTTAGTGAGCTCAGATACATGAACCTTCAAGTCTTTTTTGTTCTCCCTCAGCAGGGTGCCGGGCAGAGTGCATCAGGACACGGGCAGAAGGTGCAGGTTATACACGACTTCATCCCAGGTGAAGCATTTGTTGTTGTTGTTGTTTTCACTGCTAGCACTGACCGAGATTGTGCAATGAGATGAAGATGCAATAGCATATTTGAAAAAGAATAATTTGGCATTTTGGGGAAATACTTATATTCACTTTCTTCCAGAGAAGTACATGGCAAGACTGATGCCACTTCAGTTCTGCATTATTCATTTTTAAAATGCAGACAATTAGACAGCGGATGTGTTTTCTTCACATAGAGGGTCCAGGAGAGCTGGGTCTAAGAGCAGGGGACATTGTGACCAGTGTGGAGAAAGTGGACAACGAGTGGTACAGAGGCACCGTCAGGGGGTCTTCTGGTTTCTTCCCAATCAATTTTGTCAAAGTTGTGGTAAGTTTCAGCCATTGCAATTCTTGGAAAGCACTGATTGGAGGTCTGTGACTTACAAATGTATGGGAGTAAATCCATTTTAAATTCTTTTTTGAAGTCCGACTCACCAAAAACCCTCCCTAAAAGGAAACCAAAGCCGCCATCTACAGTCAGGTACCATTCTCACTTCATAACATATCTGCATATAGGCTTTTACAAGCTCACCTGAACTAACCTGAAGCGCCCCTGTGCCCTGTGAAGTGGTCCAAGGTGCATGGCGAGGTTCGACTTTGAGGGGGAGCACAGTGACGAGCTGTCTTTCTCCGAGGGTGACGTGATCCAGCTGAAGGAGTACATCGGACAGGAATGGGCTCGGGGACAGGTCGGAGCCTCGACTGGAATCTTCCCTCTTAACTTTGTGGAGGTGATTGAAGACCTGCCGCCACCTCCGAGCCAGCAGAAGACGCAGACTCAGCCTGGCAAAGTCGCGCTGCCTGGTACGGTACTTGAAAGCAACACAACAAAGTCACAAACAACTGATTATTCATAAAGAGAAACTCAGTTAATTGTACTTTAATTAACTTTGACTTTGATATTTGCACATTATCCTATTTGTGTCCTTCAGTGTGGAGCCTCTTTCCATCCTTTTCTTTTGTGTTGGTTGGCATCTCCCTCTAGCTGTGGCACGTTAGGAATCTGTGCTTCTGTTTGTGTTTCATTAAATTGTTGTTTACAAAAGGTTTCTCTACACACCACTAAGTCTGTAGTCAGGAGTACAGAAAAAACGTTGCGATGTCATGACTTGACATCCTCTTAAATGTTTAATTCTCTTTGTATTATGACAATAAACTTCCTTATGCTGTTTAATATGTACCTGGTGGTGTTTAAGGAGTCAAATCTAATTAGTTTACAAAAAGTAAACTCCACAAAGTTGTACTTCCTCAAAATACAGTGGACTTCAGTGTCTACTGCTGCATAGGCTTTAGATGCAGCATTAAAGTTAACTACCACAGAGTAGATTCACACTATTATTATTCTGCCAGGATGTTTTATGCTTTTCATCTTCCCCACAGGGATGACGGCTTCTTCAAGTGCTAGCGCTGGGGTTTCCAAACCCACTCAGGTAGCTAATTTTTCAATGAGCAGTTAACATGTTGTTTGGTTGGTGTTGTATTGTGTAAGATTCATTTAATCGTGTTCGCTTTGTAGGCGCCTCAGTCCAAAGTAGTCTGGGTGGTGGCTTTGTACGACTACACTGGGAAATCAGAAGAAGACCTGTCCTTCCAGCAGGGCGACCGCATCCTGGTCACCCAGTGCCTTAATGAAGAATGGAGCTGTGGCCGTCTGCACGGCAGAGAGGGCATGTTCCCCACCGCGTTTGTCGAGAGCTGTGCAGGTATGAAGACCTCACCATGTTGGTATGATGAAGTTAGTGTCTTCTGCAGAGAGGACCAAGCTTTGGCTTTATTCTGAAGTACAGAAGTCAAGGAATATATTTTTTTCTCCACTCATGACATACAGTACGTATGTGAGGTCATTGGTGTCATGCTATACTTTTTTATCTCGTTGTAAACACTAACACATATTGAATTATATTGCCTATACATACATGTATTTGTCTTCATGTGCACTCTTTCTGATGTACAATATGCTGCAACTGACTGATTTTGGTATTGATTTGCCTGATTATTTAGAATATTACAGCAAAACAACTAAATGGTGAAACTGACGAATACAATTACTGAAGCTCATCTTCAGATAATTTACTTTGCTTGATAAAAGGTGCGAAATGCTGAGATAATCTGTTTTACTGTCCAGAAAACAAATGGCAAAATAACAACAAATAAGAATGTGCTAATTAGTTTAAATCAGCATTTATAAATAAAAAGTATATTGAGGTGGCAGTAGAATAACCTGTTGCTCATTTTAACCACTCACTATTTCAGCTATGCAAGTTTACAGTACAAACATGATGATTCTTCATAAATTGACTGACTCTTACTGTGTCTAGCCCCCTCAGCAGGTCAGCAGCCGCAGCACAGCCACCAGAAGGAAGCAGCTGGTGGTCAGAGAGCCAGGGCTCAGTATAACTTCACATCAGACTGTGATGAAGAGCTCTCTCTGCAGGTAGTAGGAGTGTTATTCACACAGAGCAAATGTATCATCTCAACACACCACTGTCCACACAATCAATGATTTCTTCCTCTTCTACAGGCGGGCGACATTATAACCAACCTGGAGTCTGTTGATGAAGAATGGTTCCTGGGTGATTTGAAGGGGAAACGAGCCCTGGTTCCTAAAAACTATGTGCAAGTCCTGTGATAGTGACATGTGGCCTGAAGACCCGAGGGGAAACGAGATCAGAGTCTGGTCAGGTCTTAGTGACCTGTCTCCAACTGGAATGCAGTATTTTCATCTCCAAGTAGTGCATCATATTTTATAATCTGCAGCAACAGAAGTGTTTACTGAATTATTTACCATAGCTATAAATGAATATGAGATTAAAGTTTGCTGGCAATGTAAATATGCTGGACTTTGATTCAGTTTCACTGTGTTTTCTTCACCATTTGCACCACCTAGTGGTTCATCTCCTTATTTCACACCCCACACAATTATTTCATGTAACACCACCTCCACTGGACTACAGCTCACAAATAAAATATATCCAACCTATTCTCATACATTGTCAGATTTTAGTGCAATTTGAACCAAAAAATAGTAAACATACCCATTTAATTTTTGCAGGAAATTCAATCCATCCTCTTCCGCCCCTGCCAACCTCAAAGTCAGATCTAAACACAGTTCAGGATCCATTACACAATGGGACTAGGACTTTATCAAAAATTCCACTTTAAAACTGAGACTCAAATCTTGAGGGTTTAGACTACATGGTTTAGTTTCTGCCAGGCTCATGGATTCAATTTCATAGTTTGTACAAGTTGTCTGACCATGTGTACAAATGTTTTAGTTACACTGACAGAACACACACACAAAATAATAGAAAACAGTACAGGTTGTTGGTCATTTACATTTTTTATTAAATCTGTCAGGGTGTTTTTTTAGACGGTCTCCTGGATGGGGGGCTCGTAGCCGTCAGCCCTCTCCACCTTGGCTCCAGTGTCGTCACCAGATGCCTTTGCAGCACTGCCGGCACCGCCCTCACCGTGGAGCTCCATCAGTTTGCCCACTGCAATTAAAAAAAAAAAGACAAGGAGCTTTTAACTGAGGCTGATCGTAAATGTCACTATTAAAAAGCTAGTTGGTGAAAACACAAAAAAACCGAGATCATTATGTCATGAAAGGGAACATCAGGTGATCTCAATGGTAGTAATCATGTGTTCATATGGGACCGAAACAGTCTGTCATCATGTGCTCCCACAAGTGGAAATGAAGAAGACAACAGGGACTGTTAGTGCTTCAAAAAATCACTTACACTCAAACTTGGGCTTCTTAAGCATCTTGACCTTGCGGACGTAGACGTCGTGTAGGGGGTAGATGGACTGGCAGGCCTTCTCAATGTCCTTTCCAACACTGTCGGGGATCCTATAACACAACACAATACACAACTCTATGAAAAACATGGTCACTAGGCTTTTTCCAGACATAACAAGTCTCCATGAACATGATTTTTTTTTACATCAACCGGCTTTACATGTGTGGATGCGTTGAGATATCTACCATCCACACACAAGAGGTGACACTGTCATGCAACAACTGGAACAATTTGGACAGAGGCTTTGTATGAACATGCAACAAAGAAATCATCAATGTTTGATCAGGGGGGAAGGAGAAACAGTTCACGACTTACAGCTTGTTGACGACTTCCTTCAGGTCGTTGGTCTGAACCTCGCGGGTCATGATCTCCATCATCTTCTTGCGGATCTGACGAACCTGCTGGTGCTGGGCGTAGGAGGTCTTTCTGATCTGGTTGGTGCGCTTCTTTGTGAAACCCACGCAGAACAGACGCAGAAGGTAGCCGTCGGTGGTCTTGACATCCACGTGGGCTTCGATCATGGTCTAAGTGGAAAGAAAACATCCGTACCCGTTAGACTTTGTGTTGTTTCCCCATCCACCACAGCCTGCCACCTTTTTATTTGAGATTTGAAATTCCTTAACGATGATAATTCAACTTCAGCTGCTCTTCTCTCAACCAGCTTCCTAACTCATTTCCTTCACACAAAATACATTTTCAAAACCTCTGGGCTGGCTTGGACCACTTTGTCGTTTCATTCACTTCGTACTTGGGATGATAATTTATTTCATGCCTTATAAATAAAACATGTTTATATGAAAGTACAGGCTGTATTAAGTTGGATAACCTAACTTCTCTCATCGCCACAGGGCTGAGCTACATCCCAAACTCAAACCATAAGAAGCCTTTAGGTTTGCACTGTGACTGAGTCACCTGATTATCAAGGACTTCCAACACTGAGGAACAAAGCTGCACAACATGGAGTAAACAGAAAACCCTCAACTTTGCTCCTGTAGAGCTGACATGAACACTGAAGATGCAGAGTATAGTGCAGGTCACCTTTTGATCAATGGTTACACATATTGAGGAATAACTGTCTGTGAGACAATAGTTATCAGTGATATGTCATAGCCATCTTTAAATTTCAAGACAATTTACAATAGACAATAACCAGATTTTATCCATTACCTAACATTCTTCCCATCACTCCAGCAATAAATCGTTGGTCAATCGCACAAAATTTTACATCTAATGCTTCGCCAAAATCTAAATGAATCACCCATGTCCTTTTCTGGCAATATCCACTAAATTACATTCAGAAACTTTTCTGCATACTCGCTCCATGTTGAGGGTGATGCTCGTTAATTACATTATCACTGCCATGCCCATTAGATGCTCAGACAGTACAACATTTTAAACCAACAATTCAAAATAATACTGCAGTTTCCCACTGTCATGTGTTTTAGTGTACAGCAATTACCTCAACATAGTAACTAACCTGCCAACAGTATTTTATATAACTAATCTTTTTGACACTGAACCCTAAACTCAACTTGTTGCAAACACACTGACCATAATGAGACATATTCAGAGGCAATGATCATAATTACCTGCCACTTCTTGACCATTGAGCACATCTTGTCACGGGTCAGGTCCATGCCGTGGAAGTTGGTAAGGCAGTTCTTGCCCTGAACGTCTTCAGTGATGAGCTTGAACTTACGGAAGGCGACCTCGTCGTTCTGCAGGTCAGCGAGGCTCACCTCGAACACACGTCCCTTAAGACCATCAGAGGCGATTCCTAGTTGATTGAAAGACAACAAAGTTAAGCCAAAAATAAATAAATTAAAAAGCACCAGAAAGGGTGAAATGGATGGTGATAATCTCTGGAATTGGTTTAATCTGTTCCCATTTCATAACCACAAACATCCAATCACATGACTTAGAGACAATTCAAGTAAATTTCTCATCTACTTGCGCATATTCAACCAGCAAATTTGCGTGTGTGAGGATCATGAATGAAAAGGAAATGTGAATATTTGCTTTGTAAGTTGATTTACAGTGTGAGCCCCTGAATTTTCTGCTTGCGCTGCTAAACATTTTGAATTGGGGGCCACTGTGCTCCTAGTATGAAAGGTTAGTCTAGAGCCCTGCATGAGTATCCCAACAACATGGTAAATACTCTATAGTTATAGCTGCAGAGTAACGTCAGGTCTCATTAACACACCTACGAATTACATTTATCCTGTCCATCCTATTGGAGCTTTTCTGAACTCAATACCAGCCTGACAAACAGCAGACAATGACTAAACGTTACTGCACATTTACATTTATACAGTCAACAAACTATGAAGACTTACTGGTTCCCTGAGTCCTGGTGACCAAGGTCTTGCCAAGATTGCGGATGTTGAACATGGCTGGTGCCTTGACATCATACCAGTCCTTCTTGGAGAAAGGGTCCACACTGCGTAAGAGAAGGAAAACGAGTCAAATACATTCACATAGGAACAACATATGAGGTGTCGACAGGAGCAGCGTCCATAATACGGATGAAGGCGTGCAGACGGGCCGTGGGCTGGAGGTAGAGGCAGGCTGCAGATGGTGCATGCTTCTCGCTGCCAATGACACCACCTCGGTTAGCAGCGCATGTTACGGTTAGCTTTAATCCTAGCCTACACCTCCAGCGATTAACTTACCTGAGGTCACCATAAGATCCAGAGAGTTTAGTTGTGCGTATTGCAATTTAACAATTGGCTACCTGAGGTTTTGACTGCCATGTTGATGGCTAACGTTAAGCTTAGCTCAAGTCATGCTAGCATTTGGTAGCCCTTTAGCCTGTAACATTACACTCCAATAGTGGGGGGCAGACTCCCATTGCTCTCCGTATTTTCTTTTAAGACACAAAATCCTCAAAATAAAAAATACCAGTCTGGCTAACTCAGCTTAATGTGGACTAAACGAGTCAATGGGACAACGCAGCGTGGTTTGACTCCATCCAGCGCCGCTGAGGCCGGCGGCGGCGACGACGAGACTAGGCACCGGCCCGAAGATTATCCATCTAATATCGGCTTCATCCTCCACATTTTTCACACCGGAGTTACATGGGTGGAATACGCAAAGCCTATTTCGTGTAACCGTGTGTGAATTAGCTACTTACATCTTCTTTTTGGCACCTTTTTTGCCGCCTTTGGTCAGCCTCTTATTCTTGCCGACTGCCATGTTGGCTACAGGGAGTGAAAGAGGAGGAAATTCGAAATCGCGCGAGAATTAAAAGAGACAGTCCGAGTACGTGAGATTTGTTTCATCTCGCGAGTCTTCTTCTTCTTCTTCTTCTTCTCGGGTTCCGGCAGGCTGTACGCTTTCGAGCGTAATGCTGCCCTCCACCGGTTAAATCAAACATTAATCAATTAAATCCTCTCATAGAGGCCAGAAGAATGTAGAAATTTCAGCACCGCTCTCTCAAAGGAGTCTGATCCTTCTCCTACCGCAAACACACTCTTAAAGGAAATTACACTAAGCCCCATATCAGTCAGATCCATATACAACTGCCTCCTCTGAGTAGTATAAAGGCTACAGTAAAAAAACACATGAATATCTCGCGAGTCCTTGTCGCTTCTTCTTTTTTTTCTTTGGCGCTCCCTGCTGGCAAAAGGTTTACAGTGTAAATCAAACTTCGTGGAGAAAAAAAAAAAAAAATACTGTGATGATTTCCCCCCCCAACAATTATAAGAACAACTTAATAGTTAATTGTGAATATTAGTGTCCAGGAATTTACACATGGATGTACTCGGCTACATCAGAGCCAGTCTCTTAGATGTTTTTAGGAGGGAGGCATTAATTAATTAAGGCTATACTCAGCCTACATCTTTAATAATACAGTCAGTCATAAAAACAATGCAGTATAACGATGGACTTGAATTAGAAAACACAGAATCAATATTTGACAGTTGTTGCTGTTTGTGCTTGGAATTTAATTTTTAAAAAGAAAAAAATCACTTGTGTTTTTAAGTCTCTGAATCTCAATAAAAAAAACAACTTTAACTGAAAAACAAATGATCTCAAAGCCAATATTCAATTCAATATCTAATTCAGACAACGTCAGTTTTTGTTGACACACCACCTACAAATTGGGATTAATTTAGCTACATTTTACAATTGAAATTCACATGAATCATAAAAGAATATGCATCACCCTGGTCTAGCCCATCAGGACAAACCAGTCTGTAGGTGTGTTAACAAGTCGTGCAGGTATTATACAGCCCAACTGTTAATGTATCAAAGGGAAAATGATAATCACACCTAACTGAACTTAATGCATCAGCTGTGCATGTAATGCTCATTTATTGAGGATTTCTGTAGGCTAAGTTTATTTGTTGGGTTTCTTGAATCTGTTTGAATGGTTGATAAAGTATATATTGTTATGGTGTTGTTAAACAGTATAGGATATGCAGCAGTGTTTCTCTTATTGAGAGTGTCCTCACTGATATAAGAAACAGCCAACGGCATAGGGCTACTGCAGGTATGTGTACCTGTCTGTCCATATAACTCCCTGTGTTGTGTGCCTTTTGTTTTCATCTCATCCAAATATCTACTTTGTTATTTAAACAACATGCCAGGATTAAACTGCTGGCTTTAATGAAAGGCTCTGACTTTTGAACATTTCCATTGTTACCAGCAATGTACGTTTTTTGTTTTCCATAAATGAGTCATCTACTTTGTTTGAGACACTGTCTGAAAATAAATATTTTGCATGTGCTCAGCAGGCAGTGTTGTTTTTTAACACTAGAATTTGCAGAAATCACACTGCTGAGACAGTAAGACTTCCAGGTGGGATGGCTGGAAGGGAGCAAAAGATGATTACAGTAAAACATTGATATGAGACTGCATGAGGTCTCATTATCCCCATAAAGCCAAGTTAGAAAAAATAACAAGGCAGAGTTTGTGCTGAGTTTAAAGGTCAGGAAAAGCTTCCTTCTCAAAGACTTATTTAAATAAGCCTACAGTTGGGCTGCAGTGACCAAGTCTGCTGATTTCAGGTCATTACATCAGAGACAAGGCCGGTGTCTCATGGGTGGTGCTGCTGGCTTCCATGACTCCCAGGATCCCTGAGGGCTCAGCTACACTTTACTGGGAGGTCATAACAGTGACGCCAGCTGCCTCTGTGGCAACAACACTCAGCGGTGCCGAGCCATCCTGCAGAGCGCACATGAAGACAACAGAATAAGAGCACACAGAGAAGACAAATACTCTAAGATGTTATAATTTAATTTGTGTAGAGTATTATATTACTTTTCTAGATCATATGTGATTATCTTCATGCAATTATGGATACAGTTGACACTCAGCTGTGTGAAGATCTTATTGGTTATTGGTGGTGGTTTAAAAAGGCAAGCAGTGCAGAACTGTCACTTTACTTTAATGTTTGGTTTCCATTGCCTCAGCATGCAGACATCTGTCAATGTGCGGGTGTGCAGCAGAAAAACAAAGTCATCCATGTATTTCAAACCCCCGCTCTGTGTTTTCTCACAGCATAAAGCTATGCCTGTGGTTGTTCTACATATTACATTGCCTTAAGGTAAATATACAAGATTCCCAATGGGAGTTCACAGTCGGGAAAAAATGTGTTTGTCATTTATGGGATTTTATTCATCTGTCATATAGTTGTGACTTTAAACTACGGTTTGCTAAATTTTCACATAATTATCTTTAAAAGAAAACTAGGTTTTGTGATGTAGTGCACACAGGTAAAATTACCATTCAGACCGGTTTCTTAAGAGCCCAAGTTTCTTTTTGCAGTGATGCTACAGGAAATGACACCAAAACACTTCTATAACGTCACAACAAAAAGGTCTTTATTGACGTTATCACAATCAATCAAAATTCAATAACAATCAAATATTCCTTAAAGCTGTACAGAAAAGAAAATAAACAGGCTAATAACTATCTTGAGATGATCAAATGTCAAAATTCTATTTTTGATTAAAATTTTTTTGCTTAAAGCTGTACAGTTTCCACTGATATTGGATCCGTCATCCGTCAATCAAACCTTGAGACAACACACACACAGAGCTCAGTCTCGCCCCAAGCTTTGAATATCCCGCCCACTCGATAACGACCAATCAAATTTGTTTTCCTTACTTGTGTAAACTCATGCGGCAACTCACGACAACTCGGGGCGACAAACAAAACGGCCATTTCTGTACGCCTTTAACATCAAAATCAAATTAGCTTCAGGGGAATAGGCTTTCTATTACAGGATTTTTAAAAATGCATTTGAACTAATTGACAGTGAATCATACTGTCTGTAATAGGCTACTTTATTTCATGGATGTAAATAATGGGATAGGTAAAGTGTATCAGCTGAAAATAGAATACATTTTAACTTAAAGCATAAGTCAGCGATCTGGTTGTTTTGGCTAATGCTGCGTTCCAGGCAGGCTGTCTTTTGAAACCGTAAATTACGGCTTCAAGTCACGACATACAACTTTGTAGCGTTCCAGGTAACCCGTAACTCGTGTTTTTCCGACCTGTTGCCTGTGAAAGTGCACTATAACAGCCACTCGTAACTTCCGACCCGTGAACTCGTACCAGATCGAACTGGTATGACTTCACAGGAAGGAAAAACACAAGTTACGAGTTTCCTTGAACGCACCATGAGTTAGCAGCCCCCGCCCTCGTCATGGATCTATTGGTCCTCGTCCCTACGTCAGCACATTCACGCGCACCCCTTGGCTGCACACACAGCCCTTCATGCTGTTCTCTCTCCTCATTGGATAACGCTTATATCCCACAAGGGATCTCCTGGGTTTACAGCAGAGCAGAGTGACGGAGAGACCCGTGTTTTGGTCGAAACACTCTATGTAAGTGATTGCTGACGGAAAATAGGACTATTTAGGACTTATATTAACAAAAACATTCCGCTGACTTATGCTTTAACTATTGGGTTCTGCTGAAATGTAGCCTCCTTAAACATACAAACACATGGAAAAGTTGTCTCTTGTGAGTGTTTTTCATTATAATGTTGATTTTTTAAAATTATTATTATTACTACAGTAGTGGCATTGAGGGTTTGTGTCTTTTTGTTGTTATTTGATTGACTCTCTAAATGGAAACTCAGCTTTGAAGGAAGATCATTTAAATGTATTTATGCAGCCCCCCTCTCCTGCATGTCTGTCCACCCCCCCTGGACTTTCTGTGAGTAGCCCACCCACCCAAAGGGCAGATTTTAGAGATATGATAGATTTCTATCTTCTCTCCTCCAACTGTAAGTTGCTTGATGGGTCCTTTTAGCCCTGGGGTGTCAAACGTGCGGCCCGCAGGACAAAACCGGCTGAGCAGAGGGTCCAATCTGGCTCTCAGGATGAATTTGCCTAATGTGAAAATTACATATAAGACAGAAGAGGCATAATATTGTTGAAATTGCACCCATCTTTTTTAAGTCTATTTTTGTATACTGTATTTTAGCCTATTGAAATTTCGGGTTGTTCATAATGTGTTTTGTAAAACATTAACTGCAAACATCTTATTTTACTGATCCAGCTCACTTGAGATCAAATTGCACTGTATGTGGCCCCTGAATTAAAATGAGTTTAATTGACATCCCTGCTTTAGACTAAGACAAGGCAAAAGATAAAAGGGGCCCAACTGCACGTTTTCGCCGCCGGCCCCGAAACGAGTAAATCCGGCTCTGATCGGACTAACTGACTACAACTACAGGCGTATGTTTATTTTAACCAAGTCCCAGTGTGTCGCGCTAGAAAAGCCACCTGAGCGCGCGCGCGCACACACACACACACACACACACACACACACACACACACACACACACACACACACACACACACACACACACACACACACACACACACACACACACACACACACACACACACACCTGCCACCGACCGGAGCTGAATAAACCCAGCTCCGCACTGCGCATGCGCCACTCACTCAAGGGCTATACTGTCATGGCGGTGGCGAAGCTGAAGCTGCCGGGGTAAATCAGGAAGAGAAAGCGGCGGCGCAGCTGTGGGTCAACGCTGACATTTAAACCAAGTCTGTGGAGTTTGCCGGTGGAAGAACCGGACCGGAGCGGACCCTCACCCACGTCCCTGTTACCGACCTGTCCCGCGGAGCCGCTGACGGACTTACCCCCCCTCCACCACCACCTAGTCTCCACCAGCCTCTCTTCAGTTTGTGAGTTTAATACAGCGCGTTTACCTGTCAAGTGTGTGGAGTCAGTGACAATAGCAACTTCCACTGCTGTGCGGAGGTAGGCTATTACAAAAAAAGAAAAAGAAAATAAAAGTCTCCGTATCCTCGTTTGGCATTTGAGGTGGAGTAAATTGGTTAAGGACGAGTTCCGCTTCACCTGCTCCCCTCCTCGTTACCTGCAGCTCTCTTCTTCTTCTTCTTCTTCTTCTTCCTCGCGGCTTTTTAATCCACCAGTCTGCTATCAAGTTACGGAGCTGGAGAGAGGAGCAGTGAAGCGGTGACATTTCCAGTCTTTACCGAATTCAATTTGCGCTCTCTCTGTGTCTCTCTCCGCCTTTTTTTTTGTTATAATTTGCTCCACTTTCGAGGTTCCTTTTTGTTTTTGGATGGGGAGGGAAACGATCTGTAGACTGTCAACAACAACAACTCAGCCGAAGAGGACATAGATTCCTCTTTTTTTCCCCCTGCTGCTGCTGCTCTGTCACCGCTGAGGGGGGAAGGTGAACAGGTGCCTTACCTGTGAACGCCACCTGTCCCGTCCTCATTGCTTCCGTAGCAATGGCTAGTAGCGAGGAGACGGCGGCGCGCGCTGCGCAGCCAGGTGATGCTGATGGAAAGGACGGGAGATCGGGATCCGGCGCCATGGCTCTCAACCCCGCAGTACCTATCAGGGGGATACGGATGAAATTCGCCGTCTTGGCCGGCCTGGTGGAAGTTGGGGAAGTTTCCAACCGAGACATTGTGGAGACCGTCTTCAACCTGGTAAGCTGATTAAGTGAGCTCTCAGAATAGGCCTTGAGATAGCAGCACTAGTCACGGTGGAGGAAGACTGACAGTGACATGCATACGTCTGGACAAGTCTGACATCATCTGTCACATTTATAAAAAGGTGTAAAAAGAAAGAAGAAAAACAAATTATATATATATATATTATATATTTATATTCTAGCAACACTTGTGTTTTTTTTTTATTTTTATAGCCTAATGACTGAGCCTACTGGTGATCGGCCCACAGTGGAAACAGTACTAAATGAGTCACAGGCCAAATGGCTTCTCTATGGTTGCCCTTTTTATCCTTTTATGACACACACTATTTTTATTCATCAGAAGGCTACACACCAAATGGCACAGTGCTACAGGAGGGGCTGGGTTCCTCAGAGGACTTTAAGTGCAGAAACTACTCTTTTGCCCTTGTTTAGGCTGAAATATTAATATTGCACAGTCTCTCATTTGGCCACATTTGTCTTTTTTTTTTGGAGGGGGGGCGGGGGGTTTCTTCAGACTACATTAGCCTACAATAAACACACTGTTCCTCACTTTCTAATTGAATCAGACATGATAGCAGAGTAGCTGTTAGAGTTAATCAAACTTGCTTTTTTGGATATACTGTATCCAGGTCAGTCATTGTGTGTGTGAATGTGTGTGCCTTATCTGTCTACTACCTGTTGGCCACCCTAAAAAAAAACCCTTATCCGGCTCTGTCTGACTGCTGCACTGTGATATCCCTCTGGCTGTCTGAGTTATGAAATGATTTAGCGTAAGTGAATGAATGAAACTACTCCTAACAAGGAAGTTCAGCGTGAATAGACAGAGCATGCTCAGCTACTAGAGAGAGTTTGGCCGGTTGGCTGGCGGGAGGAGAGAAGAGGAGAGGTGAGGGTGAAACCTGCAAAACTGCTTTGTCACAGTGGCAACACAATGGTGTCCTTTTTTTTCTAGAGAGGCAGGCTCATCCTCCATGTCGGTAGTCGTGAAGTTAACTCCAACACCAACCCCCACAGTGCAGGCAAAGGAAGTGTATTAGAGACCACGCTTCGCCTCATGCCATGTAGTTGCAGCTCTGTTAGATACAAAGCTATTCCATCCATCGTCCAACTTTGTGCAACAACCATCAGATGTGTGTAACAAAAAAACACACACAGGTGCAGATTTTTACTGTAGCTATACTGCTTAATGTTCTTGTTTTGTTGCAGTGCTCTTCAACATGATCTCTACAACCAACAGCCTTACTTATGGATTTTGCTCATTAAATCTCACAGTCACACGTTACATTACATTCAAACAATACTGAGGAAAATCTGCACAGAAATTAATTTTTTGCTTGGGAAAAATGAGCCGCTTGGGAAAAAAACTCCCAGTTACAGTTAATTTTCTGTCAAGCTACTAATTGATTAATTGAGTAATAATGTCAGTTTTAGCACTGAGCGGTTTCACAGTGATGCGGTTCCTTAGTTACATTAATTGCATTTTATTGAAGATGACGCTCACTTTGATGGCAGGAATGTCAGCTGTGAGGGCAGAGTGGCAACTTTGTGAGTGGCTCATGTTGTGGTTTTCCCTCTGGTAAAGAAACGTCTCCTGTGTGATTTAATTAGAGGTGAATATGAACCTGAACAGCTATGTTTTATCTGCTTGTTATTGTGAATGGGAGACAGAGAAACGTGACTGTCGATATGAAAAGAAATATCATCGGTGTAGTTTTCAGCTGCAAAATCAGCTACTTATAAATACATGTGTTATTGTGTTTTTCTTTTTCGTTGGGGGAAAAAGTCATTTGTATTTCACTGAAAAGAGAGGCAGGAGAGGCAGACACGTGTTTTGACAGACACATCAGAGTGCGGCTCAGCATGTGTCCCTGGGATGTTCATGTTTAGCATAGCCAGCGTCATTTTAGGGGCTTTGAGAGATGGTACAATGCATTTCATTATGCTTACCACCCTCAACACACAGTCTGTCATGCCCTTCACATCCACGGCTCATCCTCCACTTGGGCGATAATCTGATTCATCACAGAGGCCAGGGTCTTCTCTTTTAGTTGTGTGTCATTTTGCAGGCTCACTGCATGAGTCCTGCACTGGCTTTTGGCTCAGTTCAACATTTTCACCGTTTTCTCAAGGGGGTTTCTTAATCTGAAAACATGAATAATGTGACTGAAAGCAGTGGTGGTGATGACTTGTGACACAAGGGCTGGGGCTATAATAAACATCAGGATTCACTTGTTTGAAATAAAGCAGCTCATTGTGGTGACATCGTCTCTGCTTGGACTCAGGAGGATATTAAAGAGTCAGGATGAATGAATCTCATAACTGCAGTCAGCGGAGTGGTCTCTCGTACGTAGCTGTGGGTTTTTAGAACCCCCTCTTGGTACATGTGGTGGATACAAGGTAACATGTTGTGTCAGATGAAAGTGAAAGTAAAGCAGGGTAAACCAGAGCTTCATGAGGCCTCGTCTTTAAAAAAAGACTTGACATTTGCCCTGATGCCTCTAATATTTCTGATTTAGAAAAAATATGAACATGTCTGTGTGGTGGAAGTATCCAAAACACACAATCACACATTAAGTCTAGTTACGGACTGTCTTATATTTAACTACCCGTTTAAAGCAGGGTCAAAGGACTGGAAGCAATGAGCTAAACCCACGTGGACTTGATGCATTTTTTCCCCATGCACGGAAACTAAACATAAGCCTCTTCTATCACAGTTTGTTTTTGTAGTTTTCCAATGTCTCACTCGTGTGATAGCAGGTTTGGCATGTTTGCAGCAGCAGACGTCGGTTGACCTCAGGTAGTTATGACACACCTGTAATAGCCCATCCACACGGGTGATTCGCCCAGGTCTCAGCTGTGTGGCTGCGTATGGTCGAGCTGCTTAATTGTGGAAAGAAATCATCATCACAGTTATTTTTCAGTCACATTGACATCATTTGTTATGCTTACTGATTGATTTTGGAAACACGACACGTTTATCGAATTTAAAAACTTGAATAATTTGATAATTTGACAGAAAAATAAATACTTATCATATGGACTTTTCTAATCGGCGACAAGCAATACGTTTTAAATCGCTCATCCCAACAGTGACAGATCTGTGCGGTTTTCTGTCACTGTTGCTGTTTAGGTTTAGATAAGACACTTGGCAGCAGGTATCGGCTCCTAAGATCACACAAGCTGATGGTAGGATATGTCTGTAACACAACACAAGAGGACCGGTGAACAACTGCAGCAAGCCGCAGAAAACCACTGGAGACCTGTTCCTGTTCCTGGCCACCTGTCAGATGTGAAGTCCAATGGTCACTGGTGTTTTGTGGCTGCGGTGAGGTGAGCCAGCTCCCAGGAATAAGAGTCGGAGTCTTTTGAGCTTGGTAAATGTTTTACTTTGCTCACACACGGTCGGTGTGTTTGTGTGTGTGTTTGTGGGCAATTGCTTGCTTACAGCGCTAGGACTCAGAGTTACAGGAAGCAGCATTGTTTTGGTTTTCTTGGTCTAGTATGACTTAAACAATATGCTGAGAGCTGCAAGGAGCTGCAGCGCGTGAGGTGCTAAATACTCAGTCAGCTTTGTCTGCAGCAAACCTTCCTGACTGATGTCTCCATATACACTCTGATGTCAGCCGGCAGAGAACAGCAGCACACAGACAATATTGAAAGTGCATGTTTGTGCAGAGATAATTTGCCGTTGTGATGCATGACAACACGTAGTACTTGTACAGGATACAAAAAGAGACGAAGCAGAACCAAAGATTTCGCTCTTAGTTCATGATCTTGTTGTAGGACACCACAGAGGCCAATATCACTGTGGTGTCCTCATGGAAATCCTGTAACCATGAAATGAAAATATGCAAGAGTAACACTCTGGTGAGCTCAGAAAGGCCGCTCACTCAGAACAAGACTCAGCGGTATCATTTGCCCATGAGATCTGTTGCTCTGTCAACTCGTGCTTTCAGGTGTTTATAAAACAAGGACGTCTGCGTCAGTCTGCTCTGACAAAAGACAGTAGAGCCTGACGATATCTGACCTCCGTTCATTCCTTTATGTTCCAAGATCATGCACACAAGTCGAGCAACAGTTAAGCACTTAACCTGGTTTCAATGTAAGGCCTGACAGTCATTAACCAGGTGAAGTCAGTAATGACAGAGTGTGAGAGGCAGACACAGCACTGCCCTTTGTGACAAGTCATGTAAAACCTGTTGTATACAATTGTGGGTTTGGGATTTCTGATTTTCCACTCTCTATTCCCCTCCCTCACTCCCTGTTTGCAAACAAACTAATTTTGTTGGATCAGATCTTATGAAAGGAGACTCTGAATTTATCATCATCATGTGGCTTTATAGTTGAGGCCTTGAATCGCCCGTGACTCTGTGTTGCATGTGCATAGTGTGCAGAAATGTGGACTCATGGAAAATGTGCACTTAAGAGCCCTCATGTCCTGAATTGCACCTCACCCTCTGAGAGCAGTGGGAGTGGGAGTGGGACCCTACAGACTCTTTTGGGGCTCTTTAAGCCATTGACCAGTCGGGCGGTCTGTGAGGAGCCACACCCATCATCCCATGTGTCTGTGTGTGTCAGTGGAGCCGCAGGCGTGGTCCTCACAAACCACAGGTATTTGCGCACATGGTTGTGTTTATATTATTGTTCATTTCCCCTGAAGAGTTCATTACATTAAGGCTCTGTTTGTTTCCTCATGATGCCGAGTGCCAATGCAGAAAGTCTGTAACTAAGGGCAACCACTGGCTTAACTCAGTGATTTGTGTATCTTGTAAGGATTCACTTATTTCCATTTATCTCCATTTCGAGGACCAAATTTCACCAGTCCACATCCCAGCGCCTCACAGAACAAACAAGAACTTCTGTTTTCTAATAGTTTTGAATGTAAAGCATCATGGAAATATGATTTATAAATGTTTTTTGTTAGAACAGGATTTGTATTTTCAAATGTTTAATGTCTAATTTTGTATTCTCTTTTCTTTTTTTACTACTGAACACACACCTTGCACTTAAACTGCCAGCCTAAAGTCTGTGTATTAAATCTATATTGGCCTCTAGCTATAGCTTAAAAGTCTTCTTGTGTTTCTGCTCTTTAAATATTTCATATCATCTGCATGTATTTAGTTTCTTTTGGAAGAAAAAGTAGAAACCTTGTTTTGCTCTAGATTTTTTTTTTTCTGTTCTATTTGTGTCGAAGAGAAATTTTGGATTCCTTTTTTTTGGTTCAGTATTATTTTAAGGTGTCAGTCTTTGTCTCCATGTGTCTGAACATGCGCAGCATCTGTTTTAAGGTGTGTTGGTGCCCACTTCATCATCTGTCGTACTGATGTTGACTCAGAAGATCCTCCTTTGAGATCAGCTGTCATGAGTGAAATTAAGTGTTCTAAGCTGCTTTTTCACTCTGTGTGTGTGTGTGTGTTTTAATTGTCTATTTAGTATTTGTGTTACTCATAGCTGCAGGGAAGAATCATGCAAATGGGTCTGGGGTTTGTGATACATCAGGTTTTGATATTGTGTAATTGATATGAAGAGAATGGCCGCAAAGAAAATATATAAATCCTGACTTTTCCATGAAGGTTTAATGCAGCCACGCTAGATTTTTTTATTTTTTGCCATTTTGAGGAACTCCATAACCATATTTTCCTGCTAGTTTAAATGTTATGAGTGAGCTGAGCTGTTATTCTTCAGTCAGGCTTTCTGCACTGTAGGGGAACAGCATAGATCATGAGTTGTGAGAGATACGAATGTCCTTTTTCAAAACCAGTAATCACAGACATGACATTAAAAATGAAGACCCAGCAGATCAAGTCTGATTCATATCCCTGCCTATATGGATGTGCATAAGACGTGAGCAGGAATGCAGCAAACGCACAGACTCTCCCTTCAGTCGCACGCGTCCTAACACAAGTGTCAGGGGAGTGAGGGCCATCCTTGTCCTCTCTCCAGGCGCGCTTTGCCCTCTGTGGCGGTAACAAAGAGCCCCTCTAATCTGACACATGAATGAAACCCTATCTGCTTCTCTCTGCTTCTATCTGTCGCATCAGCCCAATTCCACGGTCACACCTTTCCCCCTCTTTCTGTGCTGTAGCTAAAAGCTGGTTGAAACACTTGAGGGCCATCGTGTGAATTAAGCATGACGGGACACGTGACCGGTTTTATTTTCCACATCGCCATCGGAGCTCGTCGTGTCTGTAAATGATCTTTTTATATATATTTTTTATTTCTCTGACCAAGAGAAGGCATTTTTTTTGGCTGGAACTCCTTGTTGACAGTTCAACAACGCGATGAGCATCTTGAGGCCGAGCGCACAGGTTTGATCAGCCAGCTTGTTGTTTTGCTGTTACTGGCTCTGAACTGTTACAACTGGGATGTCCGTTTTCTTTTTTTTATTTGTTTACTTACACTGTGTGTCACTATTTAGCCCCCGAGCAGATCAGATAATGCCCCCATCATGCCTCATCACCTGCTGCATGCTGACAAACAGGCAGATGGCCTGGGGATTCAACATCGTTTAGAAGAGACGTATGTAGGTCCAGGGGGCTCGGTTATGTAACACAAATTCAAAAAGATAATTGCATGAGAAAGCTTAGAAAAGTGAAATATCTCTGGGACACAAACTTGAATAGAAACTCTGATGTGTCTTGTTTGCACTGTTGTGAGCAGCCCATATTGCAGACTGTTTGTTTTCACGTCTTTCTTTGGACAGAATAGATTGCGGGGCTCGTTCCATATGGCGGTTTAGTGCTTCGGAGTTGTTTTTGTCTGTTCCTCCTAATTGTAATAAGACTCGGACAACAGAGTCGATGCAGGGTTAAGGTTGTTTCGTGCCTCTCTGTCACAAAATTGCGACAATGGGCGCAGAAAAATCAATTACCGCCATTGTTTTGACATGTTTCAGCTCAGTGAGCGTGAGTGTAATTATAAATTTGCTTGAATTTTGAGGACTTATTTGACTAATTGGGTTTTTTTGTATACACTCGCTAAACGTGTGCAGAATATTTTTCCATCAGACATGCTTTTCAAAAGTGTAAGTGTAGATATCACATCTGTTGTTTACTTTGACGTTGGTTTTAAAAGCCATGGGAATAAATCCCAATTGCTTAGGCAAGATGATTTGAGAAAAATCCACAATTTATGTCATTGTATTGTTTTAATGTTTGTGGCCTTATGTCCTGCTGTGTGTTTTTGAGCGTTGTCCTTGCACCAATAGCAGGAGCTACTTTCAATTCAAGCCACTAAACTGCAGGTGTGCCGGTTAAATGGTTGAGAGTCGAGTGAAAGATTAACTTGTTCCAGCGACTCTCCTCGGTGCAGTTTCAGGAAAGCTCGCCTGCCTCTTAGCCCACATCTCTCTTCGATTGTTGTTTCTTCTATAAACAATGCCAGCTCACAAAGGCATTTTGATAGAACACCACTGGTTGTGTTTGGAGGAAGCTGGAAACAGGAACTGTTGGTGGAGACCAGCAGCCTGATAATTAAACTCTGCCCCTGAGTCAGCCACAGGGGCGATGAGAAACCGCACGGTCCCTGCCTCCACCGGAGACCACTGGGCTGCGGTGACTTTTGGAGACGGACAAGCCGAGTGTAAGAGGCTCAATGTGCTGTGTCAGACTTTGAGAAACCCTACACCTTTATTAACAGAAAGGAAAAGATATCAATGTGAAAACTAAGAGGCAGAACAGAATTGAAAGGCTTGGGTATTAGGTTAGACTTCCTCCTCTTGTTATTAATGACACAACTCACTTCAAGCTCTGAAGATAAACACTGATCAATGATAATTTGTCACCCCTTAAGTCGTTCTCTAATGTGCGATACAGTTTCCACACCCGGCGGTGTATAATCAAGTGAGTAATATCATATCTGATCTTAGAACAGTGGAAGCGAGTCCAAGAGCACCTTGATGAGAACACAATGTATAGTAGGTAACTATAGCTTGGACCCTGTTGGAGCCAAGGTTTATCCACAGTGAAAAAAAAAGAAAAAAAAGAAGAAAAAGCGCTCCTCCATCTTCTTGAGAAGACCCAGACTTTGTCAACCAGACACAGTTATGGCCATGAAAATGATTATGAATGGCTGAACGGTTGGCAGTCAGCCTATAGCTTCCAGACACAACAGCCCCCCCGCGGCCACAGGAGGGTCAGTGAGTTAGTGAGCAGTTCTGACATGTGAAAAAGAGAAATCGCTTTCACTTTGCCGTGGTTCTTTCTGATCTTCCCTGACTGCACATCACTGATGCAGAGTCAGACTAATGCCATACCATTAAGAGAATAGCTGAGGCCGGAGGAGGTCAATCCAGGTGGATCTGTCGGGCAGGGGGCGATAATCTCGTCACCAAATAAAACCCAAATCTGTCTGGGTACAGGTTAATATTACATTAAGTAAATAAAACATGTGTAGGATGATTTTATCTTCCATGGTACAGCTTTGAAGAAATGTTTTTAGGGTTTCACAGGGGCTCATGACGGCACTGAGCAGATTTCTCATGTTGGCAGCACAAAAAGACAGTATGGCTCCATTCCTTGCGGTTTATGGCTGTGAGTGGAGAGCAGAACAAAAGTAGTCCTGAGCTGTTTTTGGTGATACTTAGACCTTTTGTCTTGATGAAATGCGTTTTTTGTGGCTGTTAATGGTTTTCCATTTCCCTTTTCAACATTTTGGATTTTTCCCCCCCTCCTGCTGAGTTGAGAGAAAATGGGAAACATGGAGTTTCAGAGACTGAATGGTCTTCTCTGCTGCAGCACTTTGAGTTTTGACTTAATGGCTTGACTTCACTGGTGTTAGCCTTACACACATGCACACACACAACACTTCAGTGGGCTTTCACATGATCTTTTTGGCCTTGGCTGCTGACGGAAAGGTTATGTACATTGAGCGGATATTAGATGCACCTCGCAATTTAATGAAAACACAGGTCGCACACGCACACGTACGCACACCATACAACCCCTGTTGACATGTTGAGATGCTATACTGGTGCTTTCGGCTCAGAAAGAATTGGTATTAACCTCCTGGCCCACTGTCTTCTCTTCACAGTGCGGGGTGTAATGACATGCTAATGCTGCTTGCCTGTTGGCCAAGTTTCAGTGTGGGATGCAGGGAAAAAAAAAGGTGTGAATATTAAAACATAATAAGAAATGCAGCCCCCCTTGTGAAAGAAATATAACGACGAAGCCTGAAGCTGCTGCTCACCTTCGTCCCTGTGGTGCAGATTTTCTCAGGGGAAGGCGCACGGTGCTGAAATCCCAACACATTTTTCCTCTCTTGTGTTTCGTGGCACCACATTCTGCTTCTTCCTTGATTTAAGGCAAATTAATTAATACCGTTTATATGTTTAAGATACATTTCTTTCCAATTGTTTTAAGAAGCTGCATCTTAGTTGTCGGTGTCTTGTGAGGATGAAATGGATTTTTAGCGGTCTCATTAATAATCTCACATATATCATGTCCCTTTTGCATTTTGCAGTATGACCCAGAGTTGTGCTTTTCATTTCAAAGGAAACCAGGGTATATATCACTGCCATCACTGTTTTTCAATGAGTGTGCTTTATGCTCCTCCAGTGCAGATTTTAATAGTAGACCTTTCTTCACTTCTCTGCCCTTTGCTCATTTAATTGCATTAATCTTTGTCGTTGGCTTTTAACGCGATATGAAGGGGTCAGTTGCGAAACAAGAACACTATTTGTAGATATGGCTCCTACTGGTGCGATGCACAGTTACACACATCATCATTACAAATGGATACAACTGGTTTACATGCAGTATAATGACACTTGCTTGTGATCTGGGAAGGAAATGCAGCATTAGGAGGTCAAAGGTGATTCGTGTTATTCCTCCACACTGGCAACAGGCAGGATCGGAGGCATTCTGCTTTTGTGTTGTACGTCGTTATGTCTGTACAGTTATTTGCGGAGATATCTCATTAAAGCCTTGAATGAATACAAACATTCAATAAACTGTTTGGTTTTAGAGGTCAAATGCTGCATTCAAGACAAGTCGGAACTCAGAATCTCCTAATTGAAAACTCAGAGTTCCGACTTCAAAGCGTTCGAGACGCACCACGCCAGAATAACCAAAAACATGGCGGACCAGGACAAAGTTTACATTCAAAATGCTTCACATAAGGCATGAAAACATTACAAAGGGCACAAAAACAGTTAAAAAAGAAAGTTTTAGTGTATTTTGGCATCTAAATTGTATTTTTATTGACGTTTTACCATTTGGCGGTGTGGTTCTGCATGGGTTGCAGACTCAAGGTGAACTAGTCTGAGTGGCAGAGGAAGATAACCACATAATTCTGGTGTTTGCTAATATTCAGCTGATTTCCTATAGGTGCTTTCTCTCATCTATTATGTTCAATAGCTTTCATAGGAGCTCACTATGCTCCACACACTGCGCCATGGTACGATTTCACAGATAGTTGATGGTGGTGATGGTGGTGGTGGTGATATCCAACCATGTTTTACTGCAAACAAATCAACCTTGTGTAACTGGGCTGTTGCTGAATACTGAAACAATGGTCACCATTTAGGAGTTTTTTTCCCCTCCCAGCATGTAAGCAAATGCTTCAGTGTCAGCTCAGCCTGTAGCGTATACTCCTCTGTATTAGTCATGGGATAGACTGCATGATTCTGCTTCTCTTAAGAGGTCATTTGCTTTTGTTTGTCAAAACTTTTTAGTGCACATTTTACTCAGCAGTGTAAGTGTTTTTTCCAATTATATGCACATTAGCAGGCTTTAACCTGCATTGTGTGCATCCAAGACCATCATTTGTATAAAGTGTCTGCACTCATTGGAATTTTAGATGTGACTGTCTGAACCTGTCCCATCAAGGTATCACTGAGATATTGTGTCCATAAGTATGAGACATATGGATGGATGGACAACCTAAAAATAATATGGCCATGGTTTAAAAACAGTCCTCCGGAGACATAATACAATCGCTTTATTTTGATTTAGGGAACTGGACCTCGACACAAACTAACAAGAGACATCCATATTCTCCAGATTCTCACTGTGCACGTCTTTTGTGGTCTGACCTGATATCTTGTTCAGCTTATGCAGTAGCTCACTGTAACTGCAAGTTTTTTGATCTGGTCGCTGTCACCCCTATGTCTCGGTCTATTACGGAGCCATACTGTGGGTCAAACCGAGCTGCTCCACAGATCAGTAGTTACACTGAATCCATGCCAAAAAGAATTAAAACATCCATGAAACGCCTTTCTAAAATCATCAAATTAATGAGCAAACAAATGCAAATGACCCAGACAGACCAACACTGAGGCCTGAATAGTCTTTGCTCGTCTAAATCTGTGTTGGCCCTCAAGTGAGCAGAGCTGAGACAGCCGGCCCTTGGCCGAACCCGACTGCCGACCCCTAGATGGTTCATCTCCCCTTGACCTGCTTTTGCACTGGCTGCATCAGCAATTCATCTGTTGCCAAGGTTTGGCACGCATCCCGTTGGGAATACAAGCTACACATGAGAGATGTGGCCCCATAAATAAGAGCAGCAAAATCAATTGTAACACAGTGTTTACAGCAGAAAAATGTCAGTTTCTGTCTTGACAGCTGGGATGGGATGTTTTATTTTGACAGGTCAACCAGATTTTTACATTCAGGCTTCATATGATGTCTTTGTGTCTTTTTTTTTCTACTGCTGTGCACAGTCAGCACTGCCTGGCTGACCACACTATCCTTCCCTTTTTAAGAAAGTAAAACTTTCTTATCAATCTGTTCCTTCACTATAACTACTATCTGCGCTGCTGCAAGGTTTCAGTGGCTCACTAACCTCAGCAGGAAACTTCCCACTTCCTAAGTCCCATGAAATTTCTGTTATATCGGCTTTTTAAACAGTAATTGGTTCCAAACTTAGTCAGTAGTGTCTTTTATTTCTTATAATGTGCGTTCCCTCTTCTGTTACCGCAGATATTTAAGAGTTCTGACATTAACTGCCTTGTTAAAATAAAGTAAACTTAGTGAATGAAGTCCTTCTTCATTATTATTCTAATAAAGCTTCTGCACAATGTCTTTATTATATACACATAGCAGTTGGTTAGGATCCCCATGAAAAATGTTCTCATGGTTTGACTGCGGGCTGTACTTTAGGAGGGGGAGGAAGAGGAGTTGAAAATATTTTGGCGCATACACTAATGAACTTGTTGGAGTAGGTTCAGTTTAAGGCAATACATTCCACACACAGATCTCCTCCTTTTCCTTGAAAAGCAGGAGATCACGTTTCGTCCCTAATGGAAGAACTTTTTGCATATTTCAAAAATATGTACACAACTAATTCTGGCCTTGGGAATAAACTCCCTGAGAGTTAAAATCAGATCAATGTGAGTGTATACAGTATGTGAGACCACCAGAAACACTCAAGGGCAGAGTTACAGAATCCTTTTTTTTTCCATTCAGCTCAAACTGAATACTTGTTTCTCATGCAGAGTGAAGTGCAACTTGAGCTTGAGTCAATTTAAACTCAGTCGATTTGTGTCATTTAACACTTGTGTGGTTTGTATTTCAAAATACACGTTGAAATGTCAACAAAAACACCAGACTGAGCCACTGCCCTCACTACCAGCGCTGCACGAATATGCGTTTAACTGTGTGAAGCTGATAACTGATGTGCAGTTTCTACGCAGTTTAGTTTTCTTACTGTTAAAGTGATCCATTCGTCAGCGTTGCATCAGGTACCAGGCATCTGGTCTTTCAAGGAGGGGGCTGAGTTACAGCCAGTAAATTACACAGCTGAGGATAATCGGCTTTCTTCTGATCTCTGGACCATTACCTGTGATTTACTCCGCTCTGTGCACGAGGGAACTATTTCCATCTTTCTTCATGTCCAATAGATTTCAGCTTGTTGTAAAGGTGCTCTTGGGGAGGAGAGGGGAGGGGCTAACAAACATAACCGCTGCCTCATCAACACAGACAGGACCAAAAACGTCACCAAAGCAACTGGCATATAGCCTAACTGTGTAAAACAACATTGATGTTAGTTTCTTGTGTTTTATAATAGTTGCCAGTTGCTACCAGGGTGTTTTTTTTCCTCTAATGAATTAATGGTATTATAACACTCCTAATGCACTTTTTTATTCTATTTACTAGGGATGCACGATATATCGGCATTAATATCGGTATCGGCTGATGTTCGTCATTTTTTAACATATCGGTATCGGTCCGATGAGTAAAATTGGGCCGATATGCACAACCGATGTATATCCGTCTAGTTGCTGTTTCGGGAGAGGGGGAAGGAGGGGGAGGGGGATTTGGCCATGTGTAACCTGTAACCTTGTTATTTGGGAGTAAAATACATTCTGAAAATAAAGGAAGACATTCAAAAATTCAGTTTGCATGATTTTCAGTCTGTACAAAAATGTATCATCTCAGAAACTTAAAAAAAAACAACACATATCCATATCGGTAAATATCGATTATCGGCCATAACAGAAAAATTCATATCGGATATTGGTATCGGCCAAAATTTTCATATCGGTGCATGCATCCCTACTATTTACTTTTTACTTTTATAACAGAAGATGTTTTTAGTTGTCTGGTTAGGTGTCTGTTGTACTGAACTGTACCTTTGCACTGCTAGAACCCACACAATGTATCGCTGGTATATGGATGTACAGTATGTTAAGTGTAGCTACAAAGCACTGTATGAATGTGTGTGTGAATGTGACCAACAGTGTAAAGCGCTGTTTGATCTTAAAGACTAGTAGGAAAGTGAAAGTCCATTTACCATTTAAATGTACTGTGTTTTTAAGTTTAGTCATACTGTTAAATTGATACTGAGATCAACATGACATTTTTAGCTCAGCATTTTAGCAGTGAGGCAGATTACGTTAAAACCTTGTTATTTCGCTTTGCTTTGCAATTGACGAGCAGCTCCTCGTCTCGTCGGCTGTCGACAGATGAGATGCAGCTCATCTGCAGTGTGATGATCTGTGAACAACATGTAGAGACGCGAGCAGCTGTTTGTCGAGGCGATCTCCGAGTAAACCCACAAACTTCCCCCACAGGGGTTTCGTCGAGACCGTTTGCCTTTTAGTCTGTTTTTATCATGTTTGTGTTTATCGTCTTTGCACGAGCAACCACAGATAAAGATGTTTGATGTGTGGCTGATCTTATCTGATATGGGACATACACATACATGTGAAAAGCTACTTTTTTTCTATGACTTAAAATACATTTATTAAAGTTGGGCTGCATCATTTTCTTTATTCAGCTACTCCAAATTATTGATTGATAATTGTTAAATATATTGTCAATTTCTATTTATAAATTGAATTATCCTCATCTGCAGCATATATTTGCAGGTAAAGATTATTTATAGCCACTGGTGATGCTACTATTGATGCAACTGCACAAAATAATATATGAAATAACCTGCATCGGATCCTTTGGGGAATGTCAAAAGAATGATGCACTAACCCATAAACCCAGACTGTCTGTCGAGACGTCAGGCCGCGCCATCAAACATCATCAGGACCGTCAGACGGGGCAGAACATGGTCACAGACCACTGAAAGGAAATGGTAAAAGGTCGTGTGTGTTCATGCTGGTACATCGCTGGGGTTATCAATTTGGCATCTTACATCACAGACGTTTCATTGAATTACGCCCAAGTCATCAAGGTCCAGCAGTTGGCGTTGACGTCTCGGAGGCAACTGTCTGCATATCTAAAACATCCAACATCCTCGCTTTGTGTGTATAGCTTTTGTATGCTCAGCCCTGTAGTGTGTACTTAACTTTACAACTTTCTCACGCAAAACCGTCCTTGTGTCCTCTCGCTGCCTGAGCACCTACACTCTGCGCTGTGTTCAGTGACAGTCGAGGCTTCTAGGATGGACGGAGGAAGCTGTGGTGACACGGGAAACCACAGGAAGCAGGTTAGAGTGGGGCGACACCGCGTTGGGGGATATGCTGCAGACAGTTTCCTGAGTCTCCGTTCAGGGTTTCCCCCAGGAAATTGTTTAGTTGAGGCGCCAAGCCAAACAGATAAAACAATCTTTTTGTCTCAAGTTCGGCTTTTTTAAGTAGATAAGCTAAAATATGTGGAATTTACTGTGTGAGAAAGTTATATTCTTACTGATGGTTTAACGTTGAAGGTTTTTTATGGTAGCAGTGGAAGCGTTTAAGGGCAGTTGTTTGACCTCTGGGATAAAACACTGAGAGAAACATTTTCTTATTTTTTTTACAAGATCAGACAAGGTATTATGATATGAATGCATTTTACAGTTTGCATCATTGTAACCGTCTTGAAAATGAGAGGTCGTGTGTCGAGGTTTATCCTGACACATCAAAAATCTGAACAGTGGGTAAATTTAATTCACAAGTAAATAAAACTTCAAACGCGTTTTCTTACGATGTTGATATTTTCATACGTGTTATTACAGTATTAATGTGTTCCACTGGCCAAGCTTTGTGCTGGCTTTGATGCTACGTAAGAACATCTTTCATGTCCTGAGCTTTCATTACCCATGACCTGTCGCTGTCATAATGAGACGGGGTACAGATTTGTTAGATCAGCAGGTCCTTGGTATCACATTAAGGATCTCATATTGCTGAGTGTCACCTGCAGTTATTCCTCTTATTTTTCAGCTGCCTTTTATATCTTACTTATATTTAAATCACAGCAATACTCCTCAATGATGATGCTCTTAGGTCTTTCTTATAGCTAGATCTTTACAGCTGAGGTTATGGGGGGAGCAGCTTAACTAGAGGCACACTGACCACTTGTGAACAGTGTTTTAAAGGGATAGTTCACCCAAAATTCAAATTTCACTCATTATCTACTCACCCTCATGTCGACTAAGAGCTGTGAGTCCTCCGTTCCTTCTCTGAGTTACGGGGGGGTCCGCGCAGCAGTATTTGTCCATATAATGGTTGTCAATGGACACCAGGTTTCTTCGTCCAAAAAGACACACAAAAAAACATCCAAATACCTCCATACTGCTCGTCTGTAATGTCCCTCTTGTATTGAAGCCCTGACATGAGAAATTGTTCTGAAAAAAATTAAATAAGTCTATATTTTAAGCTTGTTTGTAACGGAAGCTCCCAGTGTCTTGGTTCACTGCTCTCCCTGTGTCAGTGCAATTCTCACGTGATTTGCACTGACCGGCAGAACAGTTTCTCATGTCGGGGCTTCAATACAAGAGGGACATTACAGACGAGCAGTGTGGATTTGAATGTTTTTTGGTGTGTCTTTTTGGACAAAGTAACCTGGTGTCCATTGACAACCATTATATGGACAAATACTGCTGCGTGGACCCCCCGTAACTCAGAGAAGGAACAGATGATTCACAAAATTCTCACAGCTCTTAGTCGACATGAGGGTGAGTAGATAATGAGTGAAATTTGAATTTTGGGTGAACTATCCCTTTAATGAGCACTGGGGTGTACATGCATATGTTGAGTCGATGCATGTGTTTTCCACGGCTGCAGAAGTTACTGACTGCAACACAGATCAAAAAAAGTTGCATATTTTATTAGGCCTGATTTGCAGTCAACATGTTTTCACGACTGTGCGTACCATGGGTTGCGTTGGAAATTGTTGAATGTGAGAAAAAACTGTTTACTTTTTAAGATTAAGTAGCTAATAACGGGCGGGTCCTCCTAGTCAAAATTCTCATTTTACTCCCCCATGTATCGGGACAAGCTGGAATTCCTCACTAATGTGTATCTCCTTCCTCCTTCACCTCCCAGATCCAGCTGCTATTTTTAACACGAAGCGCCAGAGCCGACTCTTCCCCATGCATCGCTGCTATGCAAACTATAATCATTAGCGTTTCTGTGTCCGACAATGAAAATCTTTGTTTACCTCATGATCACATCACCCTGTCACAGCCTCTCTGCCGGGCGACTCAACAGTAACACACAAAACATATTCTTCAGCATGACTTTCGTTAATGGTGAATCACCCATTCCAGACAGAGGCCGCATAAAGATTTTCTCGCGGAGAAAGCCGTGTCGTCAATGAGATTGTGTTTGAGCGTCGTTTTTTAATTTTGAACATCTCATTCCAGAAGCAGACGACTTGAGTCGGTCAAAGTGTTTTCTGGAGAGTTTGCCCTGAAGACTGGACTCTGACGTCTAATGAGGACCATTTCCTGACAAGCCTTTTCCTTGTTGACAATAGCAGCCACCCTGTAGCTTCAGCTAGATTGCCAGATAGACAGTGCTTGTTAAAGAGAGAGCTGCTTTAATTTGGTCGTAATGTTAAAAAAGCTCAAAAGCAGCCTCTCGTGGCATCGTAGCATGAACCACAGACGATAGAAATGTATAGAAATAATTTCTTCCAGTCCATCGGGGCTGATTCCTGCTCCTGGTTTGGCCCGTGCATTTCTAGAACATTATAAAGTTATATATTGAAGGATGCTTGCTGACGTAGTTGAAATTTCATCACAGCTCACAGTGTCAGCAAGTGAAATGTACGTCTGGACTGACGTGGCTATATAGAATAACTGAAAGATGGATAGTATCATAATCTTTGATGTAATCTAAATCCTCTTTCTCCTATTTGAATGGAAATATACTGTCGATCCTGATTATGCACTTTTCTCGTTGTGGGTCCTTGATTCTCCCGTCACAGTAGATGAAAGAATCACACTCAATGTAAATCCAAAACAGAGAGAGTATAGACATGCAAATGATATCTACATGTGTTATGTGCACTTTTCTTAATGATACACCAAACCCACGGTCTTAAGCACAACAAATGTAACGACAAAAGGAGTTTATGTGTTGATCAGACTGCTGCCGGAGCATCATCACGTTTTATGTGGTGTAAAAATGACTGCCAGCCGATGTTGAAACAAAAAAGCTGGGCAGGTTATCCTTCTGAAGTTATTTTTAGAATTACAGCTATTTAAATCTGTCTGCACCTACTGTACCTCTCTGTCATTGTTTGTCTCAATTGTTTGGCACTGATGAGTGAGGAAAAAAAAAAAGTACTCGGTGGCGTTGGATGATTAATCCTCTAAATTGAAATTAATTAACAATGATGAGTAAAAACTGAAGACTAATTCAGAAATCAGAGCTGCATAATCAGCAGTCGTTCATTAATCTGAATGTTACCGTGCCACCAAGCCCATAAGGAGTGCATATAGTGGCACCATGAAATATTCACAAGGCGGATTTGTGATAACAACTCGTTATATATGAAGTGAGTGAGTTAAAAAGGTTCTAGTGGGCTGTGATCATTGAACCAGTGTTTTTCCATGGTCACTGCATGCATAATTGTCACCACTTTACCTTCTACTCCCACTTTGATAAATGTAGAGTGGCGGGCTCATCCACCAGGCACACTTATGTCAGGTTTTCTGCAAAAATATTCTCAACAAAACAATTCGCATGCAGCAACGAGCCATATCGTGATGTTTAGTGCTGTGTGTGTGGTTCAGTCTGGGTTTAAGAGGTGGTACCCGGGGACTGTGGGTGAGTTGTGGCAGCTGCAGACTGTGCAGAAAGCGAGACTTTGAAGCACTTGCTGTAAATGTAATCATGAAAAAATATATAACAAAAAAAAAGAAAAATAGATCCATCTTCCTCTGTTTGGTAGCACCTCTGACCCACTATAGAGGAAGGAGACTCGTTGTCTTCTCTTCCCTTTGGCTTTTCTTATAGTTTAAAGCAGGGAATTCCATTGTATGCTTAAACTTATTATAATTGGTCATATGAGGAGAAAATTGAGAGAATTTTTCATATTTTATTGATTATGACCATTTTACAGTACAGAACCATTAACGAACTGAGATAAACGGTTTTTGCATTCACCCTTAAAATAGACTTCCTGTTGTTGAAGTGGCTCTAACTGATGTTTGCTTTGAAATTCAGTTTTCAGGCTCTTTAAATAGCCGACGGGCTGTCATAGTGGGGGAAATGTAGGTGTTTCAGTCTATTAACAATAACAATGACTGTTTAATTTAAGCCTCCCAGTAACAGTGAGCGAGCATGCACAACAACAGGGCCCCAAAACGGAAACAGCTAAATCTTTTCCTACTGTTTCCTATATATAAAGTGGTAATAACTCATTAGTATTATTAATGAGGAGAAAGCATTGTTCTTGACAAATACTGCTTTTGCATTAATGTATGAAAACTATCTTACAATTAAAAAATTTATGATTTTAAAAGTATTTACAACCAAATGTATCCCCTATTATAAACACTTGACAAGAATAGCCTTATTGTAAAGTGGTGATGAAATGCCTAATTTTAAATTGACCCAATTGTAGTGCAAAAAAACCCATCTATTTCTAAGGGTTGTGCTTTTCTAGGTTGAAAAAACATGTAATTATCATTTGTGAGGCTTTGTTCAGTTTGCCCTCTATAAGAGGACGTTAAATACAGTAGGAGTGTAATAACAACCCAGCTTGACTGGGCTTTTCAATCCATTTAAATACAAATCAAGGCAGCAAAATACTCCACAAACAGGCTGTCGGAGCAACTGTGCTTTCAACCACACACCACTGGCCTACTTTTCCAACAGCTCTCTCAACTGGATCTCTTTTTAACACGCTATCTTGTTAGACCAAAGCAATTTGCCGTATTCTTCCATTAAGAGCCCACCCCTCACGTCGCATCACAACACCCCAAACCGAAGCATCCATCCCAGTGGCCACCTCGAAAACACGAGTCGTGATATGACAACATCTTCTAATCCCCTTTGCTCTTCGCCGCTGATGAACGCTCACATTTCCAACATGCTGATGTGAGATGCTGAAAGGGCTTCAGCAGATAGGGCGGTCAACCAAATAATCTGTCCCACTCAAATCCCTCCAGCAGCAGCAGCAGCAGCAGCAGCAGCAGCAGCAGCAGCAGCAGCAGCGATATGGTGGAATGAGCTTCTGATGCAGAAGATGAGGCGAAATAGTGAGGCGAGGCCGGGCAGCCAGAGTGAGGCGGTTTACTCAAAAGGTGCTGATGCTGACTTCTGAAAGGATCTTTAACACTTTAAAAATTAAAGTATTTTCCTAAAGGGCACCAGTTGACAACAAGACCACCTTTAATAAAGGATGGTAACCTTTCATACACCCTTTAAAAAAGGGCAAACTGGTACTGGCAAGTCATACATGTATCACCCCCCCTGGACTTGTCCCATGTCTAAGATACATCCAAACTAACACGCAATATCAAGTGATGTATGTCATGTATACTAATTATAGAGCGCAATTTAATATTAGTCCTCTGACAAACAAGCGACATGCTGTAGACGTTGGCAGAGATTTGTCACAGGCGTCTCCTCCATTGTCTGTTTCTGCTCATGTCTCTTTGTGGCAAATGGCTTTACATTCAAACCATCTCACCCATGGAATTAATTATAGTTTCATTACGGAGAGAACTGAAAGATGAGCATCGACTCAGATACGCACACACATACAATGGACACACACACAGACAAGCTCATCACCCTGTAGCCATGGCCTTGACGACATCAGTGTTTCTGCCTGTTAATTTCAGCTGAGTAATTTTCCTCGGCTTTGGTACAGAATGGTCATAATTTGTTGCTTTCTCTCGTCTTCAGCATCACATGGCCGCCTGTGATGCTTTTAGAAGTGAGCTCTCTCTCTCTCAGACCTCAAATAGCTCTGCCCTTTTTGTAAATCTTCCCTCGCTCCATTCTCAGTCTCACTTCCTCGCTCTCTGCCAGAATGTGTAATCTGTGTGGTTCGTAATAAGGGAGCAGAATAATTTACAGTGCGGTCGGGACATAAGCAAAGGTCTGATGAAAATCCATACAGCAGTTGTCAAAACCACACATGCCAACCGGCTCGTCATGGCTCTAGGTGAAAAGTCAAGAGTTCCTAAAAGTCTGAGGGCTTAATCCTCTTCTGTGGACATTTTTATAGCAAGACATGAAACTGTATTTGACATTACTGTCTGTTACCTTTTTAGTAAAAGCATTCAAAATTGAAAACAAACTCTGCAACACATTCAAAACATGCACAATTTTCCAATTCAACACATAGTGAAGGTTAGTTGTAACACACTCTGAGGTGACATGAGGATTGTGACCAAAAACAAGACATTTGAAAATGATAATAATAACGAAAGTGCTTCAAAAATTGAACATTTTGTGTTGTTGTCAGCCATTGACAAGCTTAGTTTACAGCGCTAACACATTAGCATTAAAAACCAGTTTTAAACATATCTACTCAACTATAAACATGTCTGTGCAAGCACTCATTAGACTAGTCTAGACAGTCAAGTCTAGACAAACTGATGAAGCCAAGGAGTGAAACGTCTTCCAAGACAAAACAAAGTCCAATTGACTTGATTCAATTGCCTAGAGATGCCTTTTGACCTGGACAAATGAGAACTTGCACAGACACGACATAAAGTTGAAGAGGTTAATTACACAACAAGCAATGCTGTTACAAAAATAAATAAAAAAAACATTAGAAAAACAATAGGCTCCTCCGTCTTTGTCGGCGCTCGAGTCCTAATGAGGTAAATAAATCCTCTCATCTCAAGATGAGTTTCCCTGTGTCTGTCACAGGGTGCTACTGTCTCACATGTGGAATAAGGACTAAATTAAGGATGCATGTTCATGATTGGGAAAGCTATTAAAACTGACCCATGTTACTTACAACCATCCCTGCTCTCCACCATATCAACTTTGTCACCACAGCCAAGCATAAAAGGATTTTTGGCCTATTCTGTCTTGATTCACTCAGTTTGTGCCAGTTGAAGTGAGTGCGTTAAACAGCTGGATGGAAATGAATCTTATTGTTTTTGACTGCAGTTTTCTTTCAAAGCTTCATTTTGCAGCAGCGTTTGACACTTGGATGGATGTGGTAGAGTTCAGCATTCACCTATTATCAGACAGTGTCATTGCTGACACTGGGGTAAATCTCGGCTTTCCAAGAGCATTATCCTGGAAGCTGAAATTCCAGGTTGGCTCAGGCCAAAGATATGGATACTCACTGGTCCTGGCGTTGTGACATCCTCCTATGTTGTTCTCCATGGAGACCATAGAAGCCAGTTTGGGCTTTGTGTTACGGCCCAGTGACTGCTGGGCTGCTCAGCCATGATTAATTCAGGCAGGCCTCAGGGGAGAACGGCCAGGCTCGGTTACCCAGCCAGGGATCTGGTGTCTAGCTGCCACAAAGACCCTTTTTGCTGTAGCTGAGGCTGAGGCTGAGGCTGCAACTGGCATCCTTTCACACCTGTTTCCTAAAATAGAGCAATGTAAATGATTCAACTACTGAAGAAATTGAAATATTGGAAACCTCCCTCCCATGCACCAATGGACACGTTGAATGTCCTCACACAGCGATAGAAAATTACATTTTAGTCTTAACTTGCATCAAGAATATATCTGGCTGCATAATGCATTCAGTTCATCTGTTGTTTGGGGCTACTGGTCAGTTCTTACTCCAGCATGGACCAACATGGAGATAATCAGCTGCTCTGCAGTTTTCTACCAGCAGTACAAACACAGCTGGTGAAGATGGCAGCGCTGCGTTGTTCCAGGTTTAGAGCAAAGTGCTGCCAAGAGATAAACTCCATTTGAATATGACATTTCAGTTTTTATGTCCACAAGCTCCTTCCTATTGTAAAAATACAGACTTGAAAAACTGGATTTTTACCACAGATTTAGGAACAAAGATTCACCTCTTTGCATGATAAAGATACTGTAAACTTCAGCTCCAAGCAGAATTTGATGTATTCTATGTCTGAGGGTGTATTTATACACAGCAGGGAATAAGACTTCTTGTATGTTCAGCCGTCCTGCCTGACTCGCCACTCACCTTCCCTGCAACTTTTCCACTCATTGCTGAACCAAGCTGTTATTTCAAATGATAAGATGCTTTCAGTCGGGCTCCTGTTTGCGTCGGGCTGGGTGACAGCCTCATGATTAAGAACAATCCTGCGTTTCATCATCATTGTGCTCTTTAATTAAAAGTCTGTCAAAGTAATTGCTAATTTCTCTTAAACAACAAATCAGGCCCGACGTCTGCCCCTGTTGTCCTCGCCTGTGTGCCAGCCTGCCAGGTGTGTGTGTGTGTCATCGTAGCGCGGCGTGGCGCTCTGCTCCGTCTCCATCCTCATATTTGCTCTCGGTCCCCTTGGTCGACTGACTGATGGATGGATGGCTCATGGACGGTGTCAGGCTCATAAATCAACTACCATTGTGGCAAAGTGGCGCCGGGCAGCCATTAATGGCGGACCTGGCTGCAGTCGGGGGCGTCCGCTCTGAAGTTAGTCGACTCCACTGTGCAGACAGCTGTGTGATTTTTCAGTGACTTGCTAAACAGAGACAAAAATGTGAAGGAGTGAAGCATTAACGGCATGTGTACGTGTTGTGAATGTCATATTTTATAGATCTCTGATTTGTTGGTAACTGTCCTCCATTGGAAGAAATATTATAGCATATAAAGCAGCTAGCAGAGCATTTTTTAGGTTATCTTTTTCAACAGTTAATTCATCAACACAAAAATCTGAATTTTACTGGGATCTAACCAGTGCTGTTTGTTTTAAATGCCTCCAGTATCTGAGTTATCTGCATCTCTGCCCCCTCTCCCCCCGAAACCAGTGACATGCTGTTTGTGCTATTCATAGCATTGAAAACTGCAGCAGCAAAAGCTTTCATTGGAACTACTTTCTACTAAATAAATCCGTTGTGTGGATTATCCAGAGTAGCCGGGCCATTGTTTTTTCTGAAAACACATTGCTGTTGAATTTCTTTTGAATGCTGTGAGCACCACAAGTCTGCATTTAGAAATTGCACTCCAGCTCCAGTGTTGAAGGGCGAGCAGCGACGACAACCTCTGATGTGGTTTCTTACATCCAGTTTATGCAAAAAAAAAGCAAAACTCTGTATGACAAGACAACAGTGAGGTGAGAGGGACAATATGCATTTTGGTAATTTGGATGAGCAACCCTTTAATTGATTTTAGTGTTAAAATTATGTTTTTTATGCAGACTAAAACTTGAAAAATGAACAAGTCTCTTAGAAAGTCATAATTTATTATAGGAGCTGTTTTGTTCTCAAATTGTAAACTGTGATCATGTATAGAGTAAAACTGATCAACCCCAAAATAAGATACGTGAGTTTATATTTCTTTGTCAAAGAAATATTTTCCCTCTAGACTTAACTGTGTGATCATAAAACTGCTGTTGCTCTTTGTTGGACCTCTTAGGTTTCCCTCTATAATAAATGAAGGTCTTGACATTATCCTGTAAAGTGCCTTCAGGTAATGCTTTACAAACGGTGCCATACAAATAAACTTGAATTGAAATAACTGAATCACCTGTGACGCTGTAATGAGCATTTTCCAGAATATTTGACACATTTCTATGTTTAATAGTCAATAAATGAATGTATATTGTAACAGGCTACTAAAGATAACACTGAACTGATACAGGTTGCTCTTGAATTGAACGTTAACACCGTTGCTGTCATAGTAACAATGGCTGAACATGCTTCTTGGCATTTTATTATGACAATTTCCAAACATTTTTACATTGTATCTGAAAACAAAGGCTGCACGGAGGTGATGGATCAAGGGAATGGGATGTCTTTAAGCAGAGGTGATGATGAATAACATCATCACTCTGATGTTGATACTTAACATGAAAGAATAAACAGTTATCTGTGAGATGAGGTTAAAGGGACAATAGGTGAGCTGTGTGTCAGCGTTATCGCCACCGTGTCCCCCCTGTCTCCAGCCTCACCCCCCGGCGGCGTCCCCTCTCTCCTCTCCTATCTTGTACCCGCCGCTCACACACACAGTGTTATTCCCACCTCACTCATTTTAATGGGACAGTTTCCATCCCCTGGACCAGACGATATTGTTTTCACAGGCAGCTTGTTAACCGAGTACGACTATCACACTTTCTTTTTATTTTTTTTCTTTCTCCAGTCACACCTCCTTGATTTTAAACATGACAGTCTTACCTACAATATTAATTTGACATCAACATTGTTATTTTCCTTATCTTTTTCTATTAGGCAGGGTTCAATAATAAAAATGTCATTGCAACTATTAAGAAAAGACAAATTATGACATTTATGGCCCGTACAATTTATTTCCACACACAAAGAACATTCGTCCTCGCTGCCTGCCCCCCCCACCCTACCCTACCCCACCCCACTCTGAAGAGATCACTGCAAAGACTGGCTAACGTGGTACAGGCTCTATTTACAGATGTAAATACAGGTTTTGCTTCTTCTTTCCCACAGCGCACCATGAAACGCATTCATGAGTATAAAACATGCAAATAAGCGGAATAACAGTCCTCAACAGTGTCTATTAGGAGCCGCTGTTGTTCAATATAGACGTCAGGATGCGATTTTCATGTCACTCAAGCTGCATCACCGTGTGTTTTCTCTTGAAAATCCCATAACTGAGAATTAATTTCAGCCCATGTCTGAGTCTGCCAGCCCGTGTCAGATGCTGTTAGTATTCCAGCGGGTCCTACAGGAACAAAAGACCTCTAAATACACTTCTCACTGTTCACGTCTGTCTGGATGTCGGGCTTAGTTTCACTGACATGGCTACTTGTTTGATATTTTCATGCTCGGAGTTTATCGTGGCGTCTTCGGGCGAGCTGTAAAAAGCACAGTGCGCTGACAGTCAGACAGAGACACTGATGGACCGACAGGGACCCGTGTTTCTCCCCTGACCTTTAATCCACTTGGCGAGCAGCGGCTCTGATGCATGATTAATCATCTGTTTAGGAGTGTGCACACATAATAATGCGGTGCACATATGTATGCCCTTTTGAAGCTCATGGTTATGTTTTTCTGGTGATAAAAGAGGAATAAATTGCTCTTTTGACTTTTTTGTTGTTGTTGTTTATCGCTCAGTTCTGAACATTCTCCATCCCCCCCCCCCTCTCCCCCTCTTCTCTCCCTCCCTCCTTCCCTCCCTCCCTCACCTCTCTTTGTATGTGTCCTCCAGCTGGTTGGCGGACAGTTTGACCTGGAGATGAACTTTATCATCCAGGAGCCGGAGAGCATCGTGTGCATGGTCGAGCTGCTGGACAAGTGCGAGCCCACCTGTCAGGCCGAGGTCTGGAGCATCTTCACCGCCATCCTCAAGAAGAGCGTCCGCAACCTGCAGGCGTGCACCGATGTAGAACTCATCCAGCTGGTGCTGCAGCGCATATCCACCACTGACAGTATGATCGCAGGTACTGACGGGCAGAGTCTGTGGAAAACTTCTCCTCTTGATTTACTTTGGAGGCATAAACACAGTGTTTTCTCCTTATGTCACCGAACCATAACAGAAAAGTTATGGTGAAGAAGGACATTCAAGCAAATAAAATTCACAAATCACAGATAAAACCACAATTTTTCCTATTCAGTCTTATTTGAATTACAGTAACATCATGGTTTCATCCTCCAGCGTTGCATACGCTGATGCCTTACACCGAGCGAGGACAGAAATCATCCTGTACAGTCTCCCCTGAGTCTCAGTCTAGTCTGTTGCCCATCTGCAAATTACTACAAATTAATCCTACAGTGTTCGGCTCAGTGAACTTCTGCCAGCCAGAACAGCGCTGGCCTGGAGGGTTTGTGCAGTCAAGCAAGGCCGATAGAGCCCCGCAGTAACCAGGCAGCTGAAAGTAATGGTTATAGTTAGGTTCACCAGTCTAAATCATCATCTACTGTATTACTACTTACTTACTCTTGAAGTCTTTCAAAAGTGACTTTTTTTTTTTGGTGTTTCGAGATTAAAATGCTTCACATATAGAGCTTCTGGCCCTTTAATCTCAATGACCTCCTGTTTTGTTACAGATTTTTTTTTTTATCTTTCCCTTCATCTCTTCACATCATTTGCCCGAAAGACTAACTGCGAAGTACAGAACCAAACGGCATGGTTTTAATGCTTATGAGGAAAAAGACCTGCCAGATATATTTCTCATCCTTGCATTTGGATGGTTTAAATCAAGGCCGGTTCATGCACACTCCAGTCATAGATCTGTCATTCTATGCCTCATCATTAGTCAGTAATAACTAATGAAGGAAGCTGCACAGTCGCAGGGACTCCCAGAGTGTCCTGTCTATTTTAAGTCCTCTCCTGTTTTTTTTTAAACTTGGGTCCGGCTCACCCTACTTTTCTTGTTAAATGTGTTCTGGTGGCTATGGCTTCACTGCAATATCCATGTTATAAAACTGCTACATAAGATTTTAATCGCTCTGAGGTCACTTTTTCGAGTTAATTATAGCATCGTGTGTCAGCCTGTGTACGTCTGTACTGTATGTGTTTAATCCTTGCCCTCTGTCTTGCAGACCTGCTCGTGGACATGCTGGGCGTGCTCGCCAGCTACAGCATCACAGTGAAAGAGCTGAAGCTTTTCTTCAGCAAGCTGCAAGGGGAGGAAGGCCAGTGGGTGAGTCAGAGTCACGCCACGGCGATCCGTCTTTGTCGTCTGGGACCTGAATGAGGAATGCGCTAGCAACACTTCAACCGCTGCCGTCCCGCAGGCCAGTGCCCTCATCGTAGACAAGATAAATCACATGAAAAGCAGACTTCTACTCCACAGTGGTCCTGCATCCAGAGCAGCACTACATTATTGATATTGGGCAGTTCATGAGTTTCTAAATTTACGTCACTGTTTTCACTCTAAAATTTTTACTATACCTCTGAAGTGGTCTGAGTCGAAAAAAAAAAAGACGAAGCGTTTGCACAGTCGCGGGACATTAAAATAGACTGACTGAACTGAGCTGAATGTGGCTATTAGGAGATGAGCCACCGTGAACCTAAGATGTATGATACCTCAGCAGAAGATAAGTTACTGCATCCAGACAGAGGCAGCGGCACAGAGAGAGAGACAGATGAAGCGAGGAAGAGAAGGAGAGTAACCCATTGATCACTGACACTAATCAAGTTGTCAAAGAAATAGGGCAAGTTGATTTTATGCTTCTAAATTTCACCTCACCCTACCCGCTTGCCAGCAGCTCTCACCGCTGCTCTGCATTTGGGTTTTTTTTGTTATTTTTTTTGTTTTGTTTTTTTGTGTGTGTGAAATATCCAGGGAGACAGGGTGGATGAGTGCAAAACTCTGAAGTGTCACAGTGCTGAAAACTATAAACTACAATTATGTTTAGAAATGTTAAGAATATGAATGTCTCACTCACATTGATCTGACACTAGTTAAGAAAATACAGCGCGTTAGAGCAGCGCGTTTTTAAAATGGGTCTGATCACTGAGACGTTAAGGGCTCTGTTTTAATGATCGTCTCTGTAGCACCTCAGAAAATACACTGATGTCACACAAATACGTTACACAACACACGACACTTCGCAAACAAAGATATGACCTTCTGAGGCTGCGTTGTAACGATCCAGCCGACTTATCCTGACATCCAAGAGCATTTTCAGCTCACTCTGCTTGTGAGTCTCCTGACAATGTGCCCCCTTAAAGTAGCATTGCTGCTCAATCAATCACAATTACATTTCCACTGACCGCCTGCCTGACCCGACCACACTTCATTTGAAAACCAGCTCACCCATGGGTGCGCAGGTGGGTGCAGGTGTATTTGTCATGCCCACTGCCCACATTGTTTAAATACCAGTGACAACTGTGTACTGTAGGTGTAAAACCAGCCAAGACACTTGTGTTGCGTTTGTTTTGCGTCAAGTGTAACATGCAGTACGGCTCTGCTGCTCAGTAAACCTCGGTGGATGTAAATTTAGAACAAGCAGAAACCCTGCTTTTAATCATTTGTGGCTGCATTCAGGCTCTGTTTGTGTGCGCGCCTATTTGGACATTAATCACAAGTTAAGTCAAGTCACAGTTTATTTATAAAGAACGTTTAAAACAACCTCAGTGCTGTACAGTTGTACACAAATACGATATAGTTAATCATAGACACTATGATGAATAAAAACAACACAAGGAGTAATAAGAAACCAGTTTAAAACATAGAGTACCACATTACCAGTTGCCTAAACTCATCCCTATGTGTTTGTGTGTTTTTTCTTCAGCCTCGTCACGCAGTGAAGCTTCTGTCGGTGTTGAAGTACATGGCTCACAGAAACGGTCCCGACTCCTTCTTCAGCTTTCCGGGGAAAAATGCAGCCGTAAGTACAGTACCACATTTTATAGCAAGCTGCCACTGCACTTCAAAATAAAATACCCCCCTCTATTCCCCTCAACCTCCCCCTACCCCACCATTCCTCCTCCCAAAGTGTGTTTACACAAAGGCGACGAGCTTACAAGTGAATTTAGAGATGACGGTTAAGAAAGGACTGCATCATGTTTTTGCGGGCTGTTTCTCCTTCCCCTTATAAAGAAGGTTTCATAAAGAAGAATCCTAATATGTGGGAGACAGGCCGGACTTCAGATGCAGCGTGGTGATCTCCCCTGAATCCCTTTCATAATAAGTGCTTTCTGAGCTGCTTTCCACTGAGCCAGCCCTTCACTGACCCATATAATTTTGTCTCATTGATAAGCTTCACACATTTTCTTATTTATTTATTTATTTTTGAGCCTGCCATCACAGCTCAGACCCTCCTCAAGCCTTAAAGGCCCGTGTACTCTTTCTGACACGTTTTGAAGTTTGTAGGAACGGAGCTGTGTCGAACAGCATGCTCTCTGATAAAACGGTTTGTGTTTCACTTTTAAGGTTTTAGCTTTTAATCTCGTTGTGCTGCTGTGCAATGACAAAATAAAATTCTGATTCTGATTGGTAAGCATGTGCTCTTTAAGTCTGCATAGTTAATGTGTGTCTGACTTAACTACTGGTGTCAGGGCAGCTCAGCTTTGGACTATTCAAATCCTGCTGTGGGGACTTTTTTTTTGTACTTGGCTCATTAGTTTATTCAAAATGTCTGCTTTCACCTTGTTTCTTGTCATTAGTGTCGCTCTTTTTACAGACACACAATGTTCATTTATTATTACAAAAAACACATCACAGCATCAGAGTTTATCCGGATCCTTTTTAAATATCAAAAACAAGCTTCATTTGTGGTTTAGGGTTTCTTCAGAGCTTCTTCTTCTTCTTTTTTCTTCTTTCTTTTTTTAGTGTATTGTTCTCTCCAGTTTCGGTGTTTATCACGCTCCAACTTTACAGAAGCATTGTTTTTCTCATGCATGCATGATTTACCACATTCAATGAGAGGTGCGCTTGTTTTTCCTCTTCCTGCCACAGAGCATGGTGAAGCAAGCCAGGAAGTTCATTTCAGGAGGATTTTTTTCTCAAACCTTAAAACCTCACAATGACTCTGTATCAATAGTAAACATGTCTTTAGGAAAAGCTATCTGTTTTGGTTGGAGCAAATGGCAAACGAATAATTGCACCATGAAGATCTATGCTCACCGCACAAATGCATCTTCTTAATCATCTTTTCATTACAGTACGTGTGTGTTTGTGTGTGGTTGGTTGCCAGTTTCTATATGTAACCCTCCTCTGCTGTGGTGGAGGTGACGGTGTTTTTTTCTGAGTGCAGACGTCTGCCTTTTGGCTTTGGGTTCGATCTGAACTCTGTTTGTGCTCATCTGTGTGTGTCAGCATAGTGTTTGCACCTTCCTCCCCTTCCTGTGTTGCCCTGCTAATGAGATAGGAAGACCTTGGAGTACACAAATACACACAAATACACACAAACACACGCAGAAGACTAATTCAGAGCAATGGTTTTCTAACTTTTCCTCTAAGAAATTGCTTCATATTTGTTTGCTGAAGCCCCCTTTCTGTGCTGGTCATGTGACCTTCTATACTTGTTAATTAGGTTTTGTTGTTAATTTCCTGTCATTACACAGGTGGCCGAGGATCCACATGGCCGTCTCATGCTGTTTTCTTCTGTCATTTCTTTCCTACCAGGCGATCGCTCTGCCTCCCATTGCAAAGTGGCCGTACCAGAATGGGTTTACTTTCCACACGTGGCTCCGCATGGATCCTCTCAACAACATTAATGTAGACAAAGACAAGCCTTACCTGTACTGGTGAGTAACATAAGAATGATATAACTCTATGGTTTTACCTTTTATTTGGGATTCGGATGCTTGAATATGTAAGAGAAAGAGGGAAAGAACATAACAAGCACAAGGAAGTGGGACACATTGTAGTGCTAAGAAAGATGAAAGATAACACGGCACAGCTGGATCAGATTTAAGTTCTGTTTTCAAGTGTTAACATCGCCCCTGAAATGTGTTTGAAGCTTAAAGCTGTACTACCAAACGTATCCAGCCTCACAGACGAAATAAACAAACGGCTGCGCTTCCCTCCCTCCATCTTTCCTGTCTCCTCGCCCTTCGCGTCCTCTCAGAGGAGCGAGTAAATCAACGCTCCCGCTCATCTTATTTTCAACTAAAAATTAATTTCTGTCAGAAATCTAATTTACACAACGGTGATCTGTTTGGGCTTCTGTGAAAGTGATGACCGAGCCGGGCAGCCGACGCTCGAGCTGCTCGAGAGAGAATCTGTAATAAAAGCTCCTCTTGCCCTTTTTAAAAAGAGATTAATTCACTAAATCACATGCAGGGGCCCCGTCTCGCTGGGACGCAGAGAATGATGGGAAGAGTCTGTGAAGTTGAGAAATTATTGTTTGCCATCTTTATCCTTTTGAGACCCTTTTTAAAATGTTTGCATGATTTATTAGACACTATAACCCATGTTGCCCTTGAATGTTAGACTGCGTGAAAGTGAGCAGCCTCGAGCTTAAACCAATACTGTGTGTTTTTGTGTTGTGTTTATGTACTTTCCCTTCATTTCCTTCTTTTTCAGTTTCCGCACCAGCAAAGGCCTAGGTTACTCGGCACACTTTGTGGGCGGCTGTTTGATAGTGACCTCATTAAAATCCAAGGGAAAAGGATTCCAGCACTGTGTAAAGTACGACTTCAAACCGCAGAAGGTACAAAAGGAAAACACAAAGCAACAACACACACAAGGCTCCGAATGTTCGGTAACCCCCCAGCACACCGAACATTCATGGTCACACAAGATGACAAAACCTAGAAATATCTCTGTAGATAGATCACTGAAATCATATGTCAGCGCACACATAATCAGTCTCGCACTTACACTTACGTAGACACACACATGCACACAGAATAAATCTAGAGCTTGCTCTATGAAAAATCTGTCACATCTCACCTGACTCTGGGGAAAAGTAAAACTAGAGGAAGCAGGAACGGGGGCGCTGGGAGAGAGGGATTATCCACTTCTCTCAGTCCCTCTCTCTCACAGTGAACACAGTGAAGACCATTGCAGGCAGCAACGAGAGCCTCTGCCTGTGGACAATTTGAAACTTCCTACTTTCCCTCCTGGGCATGAAGGCACCACCTTACCTCAACAAGCCTCATGAGGACACAGAGAACTCATTTTAGTTGATTTTTTTTTTTTTTCACTCTATTTTTAATGCGTGTTCCTCCATGTCCGGAGGTAACCATAATAACCTATTTCACAGTGGTAACTGTAGTCTGAGGCTGAGGAGAAAACTAGAAAACCAAAGTAGGTGGCGTTGTAGCTGGAGGCGACCCAGTCCTGGAATGTGATGGAATGAGGCTAATTGAACAACTTGTATCCCAATGCTGACTTATTGATCTCTAGTTGTGTGTGTGATTGATGCTCTGTACTGTGACAGACCCCAGTGTTCAGAGTGTGTGTGTGTGTTTCTTGTTGTTGCAGTGGTACATGGTGACTCTTGTCCACGTCTACAACCGCTGGAAAAACAGTGAAATCAGCTGCTTTGTGAACGGAGAACTGGCCTCCTACGGAGACATCGCCTGGTTCGTCAACACCAGCGACGTGAGTATCAACAGTCCGAAGAACGTGTCCTGATGGATTTAATAAGTAGAGTAGAGAGATGTTGTTTCCTCCACCAATTTTGCCAAGTTGCAGCAAATATGATCACATCCTGAGCCGCAACACTGAATAGCGGCCAGAGGTGTTTTTGAAGAAAACAGTGTAAATGTCATCAATTTTGTTTTTCCAATTACTGTAGATATTTGACTTGAATAAGGTCATAATTGGTGAATGAATTTATGGCTACACATCATTCCCCCTCTCTCTGCCTCCCCATTTCCTGTCTGTTTCTACTGTCCTATCAACTAAAAGCAAAAAAACAAACAAAATACTTTTTAAAAAAGCTTGTAAAAAAAAGTGTTTTGTCAAGTCACAGTTTGACAGAAGTGATGAACTTCCCTCTGAGTGTACCTGGCAGCACATTCACAATGTGCGAGAAATCACTGTGACCTTATGGTTTGACCTTTAACCACTAAAATCTGATCAGTCCAAGTGACCATTTTTGCCAAATTTGAAGAAATATTCCCTAATGGCATCACAGAGATATCACATTCAGAAGGTCAAAACCACAGAGACTGAAACCTTAAAGCTTTTTTTAAAATTATTATTATTATATATTTTGTTGGGCTTTTGCCTTTTAATTGATAGGACAGTTGAGAGAGACAGGTTGAGTGGGTGCTCGAACCATTGCTCCACACGACACCCTGAAATCTTAAAGCTTTGACCACCAAAATATAACAGATGGTGAATGTTTTTGCCAAATTTGAGGAAGTATCGTCACGGCGTTACTGAGATATTTTGACAATGGGACGCATGGACGGGCAACCCAGAAGCAATATGCCTCAGTGCCGGCAGCTGCCAGAGGTGTGGGAGACGTATTGTTTGCGATAAAAAATGTAATAAAAGTAGTAAAAGTCTACACTGGGAGGCGCAGGTGTGTGTTCACATACAGCTTTTCTGTCAGATATCAATTTCAAATCCACATATTGCTGCAGGAGTTTGTACCAGAGCAGAACTGAGAAGCGCAGCCTCCGTTTCATGGCCTCCCTCTCTCTCACAGATATATCTAATCTGAGTCTTTGCTGTCAGAGGCCTTGGGGGTGAAACCATTCTCTCCGTCTTTTAGCATGGATAGCACAGTGGAAAATGACTACACATACAGCCCGCGCCTCTTCTCACCACCACCACCATATGAACTCTCTCCCAGTCCCCAGGATTGCTTTCTGTCATGCTGAGATATGAGGTTTCTTAAATCAAATTTTGCTCAGGACTGAAAATGCCTCCGCAGCGTGCTATAATCCGCCAGATGTGTCAGGATGTCAGAAAGCAAATTAGCTACTTGATTGAGACGTGGCCTCATCATTTTCAACACTTGTGCTTATGCCTCGCTGACCATGACACGCAGAAGATGGGACGTTATCATATTAGCCACAGTACGCTCATAGTTTGAGGCTGTTGCCATTTATAGCGAGTGTTGACATGAATGTGCCTTTTCCATCTACTTCTTTCCTGCTATTTTTGGTTTTGTTTATCCTTCCTTCTTGTCTCACTTCCTTATTTACTTTATCTTTCTTTCCTTCTTTTCATCTGTGTCTGTGCTGTGTTTTTTTTTTTTCTTCTGCTGCAGACGTTTGACAAGTGTTTCCTGGGATCGTCGGAGACAGCAGATGTCAACCGTGTCTTCTGCGGACAGATGGGGGCAGTTTACCTGTTTGGAGAGGCGCTCAGTGCTGCTCAGATCCTGGCCATCTATCAGCTGGGTCCAGGTTACCAGGTCGGCAAAGAACAAAGCCTGAGACATCTGTGCAGTAGTAACGTTTTCACAGTTTACACAAGCAGATTAAGTGCGATGGAAATCAGATACGATCTGTAATAAATTGTAGTCAGCAGACACTGACACTTTTTTTTCTCCCCATTTTGGTTTATTTCTCTCTTCCTGTTATTCTGCAGAACCAAACAGTTACATGACACTGGACTTAACACCCTTAAAAGAATAAGTAAATGGAGGCATTTGCACTGCCAGCATTATCGTTGTATAGGAATCTCGTTTTTTATTTTCAATGATCATCAATTCTAAAAGTGTAATTTAGGACAATCCATCTTACTCAGTTGAACACCTAGGTATTGTGCTACACTCTTGTTCCTTCGTGTTAAAGCATCCATCTTCAGTTGTAGACTCTTAGTCATTGGTTCAGTTACATAGACGCGTTTCAGTCTCAGTGTTTCGCACCCACTCGTGGTTGGAGTCACGGTTGGTGGTTTAGCATCTTTCCAATTTACCGTAATCATTTTCTAAGGTTTCTGTGTCTCTCATTTGCATCATACCTCGCTTCAGGTTCAGCTCTCAGCAAAAGTAACAACGGATAAATCATGGTCATTTTCTTTTTTTAAATAATCCACATAATCTCCCAATTTGGCCACGTTTTCTCCATCTTAATTCCCCAAAATGTTGAAATATGGAGGTATGTTGAAACACCAAATTACTAATTTCTTGTTAAATTCTCTTAATAATTAGCTCTTGATTCCTTTATAACAATTAACATGCAGGTGGCCTCCAATGATATTCATAACATTTTTTCCCCCTTAACTTTTAAAGTTTTTTTGAGGGTGTAATCTCTTATATGTGCAAGATAGACAAAGACGTGAAAAGTTGTTTTTTTTCTGTGATAATATATGATAAAATAGTCCTTTTATCTATTTGGGTTGTTACTAGACACTGACACAGTTTGTATGGTGGCTGATGAGGTGAAGTTATTAATCAACTGGGTCTTTGGTGTCTTCTTTATCCAGGGCACGTTCAAGTACAAGGCTGAGAGTGACCTGCTGTTCGCCGAGCATCACAAGACCTTACTGTACGACGGCAAACTGTCCTCCAGCATCGCCTTCACGTACAACCCTCGGGCCACAGATGCTCAGCTCTGCCTCGAGTCCTCCCCCAAGGACAACGCCTCCATTTTCGTCCATTCCCCGCACGCGCTCATGCTGCAGGTGAGATGCCTTTGATGTAACATTGCGCTCGCGGAGGAGGCGATAGCCGATCCAACTGTGAGTTTATTGCAGGAATTGCTATTACTTAACTTTCCGCTGCTGAAGCAACAACACCACATCGACATTAGAGCAAAGTCAGTGCAGATTCATTCACCACTTGCACGTCTCCACACTCCTTCCCTCCCACTGTGCTGCATGTACCACTCTTTAGTCTTCCTTTCTTCCTGCGCGGTAATGAAAGTGGCCCAGTTGGCATCTTTTCATTTTAATAGCCTCATGAGGGCAGAGGTGCAAATGTGTTGAGCAAGCCAGACTCCTGCAGCTGCTGAGAAATGCCATCCTAGTGCTCTAGTTGTGGAATTAGCTTTAGTGGTGCGTTTTTTTTTGTTTGTTTGTTTCCTGTGAGAGGAAGGAGGTGAACTTTTGTGGAAGTTTTCTATATGCTGTGTGGTAATACACACATCCACATCACACAATACTGTTCCTTCACTCACTTTGAGCTGTCTTCTCTCAAGCACTAATTGAGTTTTCTCTCATGCCCTCTCATCAAAGAAGATGCTTTGTTTCCTTTGTGAGGGAGGCTTTACTGCCACACAAACATATGCTCCCTCCACCACACAGAGACACACACACACACAATGTGAAATATGAATGACTATGTGACCTATATTCTCAGCTTTGCTATGCCATGCTCAAAAATTCCAATCCTATAGAGGGGGGAAAACTTTCGCCAAGCCAGTGTTGGTGACACAACGCCCAACACCGACACCAGCTCATGCACCAGATTACCACACAGAGAAGGAAAATATTTTCCTCATCTTCATTTTTTCCACGTTTTCTAAATCATTAGTCAACTAAAGACACAAAACTAAAGAAACACTTGGACTTAAAGGGATAGTTAAACATTTTTGGCAAATTCGCCTATTGCCATAATCCCCATAGTCAGAGAGGTGAGCTGCTCAGCTAACGCAACAGAGGCTCACGGTACTCTCGCCTTTCCCTTATCAAACTCATCAAATCACACAACTCCAAAACATTCTTGTGGCTAAGTTGTGACCTGCACATTCACCACACTATGAAACAATCATGTAACATTACAAGATGGAGTTATTTTCCAGGCAAATGCGTAGCCAGAACTACATTCCAGACACGACTGCTGGGCGGAGTGATTTAAAAAACGCAAGTGGTTCAGAGTGTTCGCTTCATGTGTAATGTTACATAATTATACGTCATTATTTCATAGCGTGGTGAATGTGCAGGTCACAACTTGTCCACAAGAGTGTTTTGGAGTTGTTTGTGATTGTATGATTGTGTATTTGATGAGTTTGATGAGGGAAAGGCGAGAGAGAAAAGCGCCTCCGTTGCGTTAGTTGAGCAGCTCGCCTCTCTGTCCCGCGGATCTAAAAACAGCTTGCACCGACAATTAAAGGTAATGAACCTACCCCTAACACTATAGGGATTATAGAAAATAGGCCAATATGCCAAAATGTTGAACTATTCCTTTAACACTTCCTGAATTGTGTTCTTCCTCTCAAATATGAATATTTTTCAAACTGAAAGCTACTGAGGTATTTTGCAGCATGTATTTGATCACATGATCATTTAATAACGTCAGGATGCACCTGTTTCCCCATCAGCTACTTCTCTGGTCTGCTGCTGTGTCTCCATATGATATAACTGACACATTCACTTGATATCTGGACAGAAACTCAACTCATATTTTGATATATCCACCTGTTTTACAGTATGTTCACTCCTTGCAACCTGGCTGCTGTCATGGAGAAGCCATGGTTGGCTGGCTTATTATTACATTAGCTAACACGGTCCAGTAACATCGGTTAACATTTTTTGCCCCAGTGGAAAGACTGGTGATGTTAGGTAGCCTACCATACGCCCCCCGCCCCCACACTCACCCCTCAGCCAGTCAAATGCTCACATGCCTAAATGAGTTGTCTTGGAGATGTAGCCTCATAGGAGGCACATCAGAATGATCTAATACGACTTAACTCCAAACACAGTCAGAATGCGTTCCCTCACATAACGGTGGGGACGTGATGTCATCACACAAATGCAAACGTACCCCACTGGATACAAGCTTAGTGTAGGGCAGGGGGCTCCAACCTTTTTATAACTAAGAGCTCTTGTGACAAAAAAGAGGCTGAGAGCTATTCATGTTTTATATGACTAGCAAAACACTGAAACTGATGTTTAAGGTCATTTAACAAGTCATTTCAACTCTCGCTGCTCACATTTTGTACCTAATCTAAAAAGCACATCAGACAAAAATCAAACAAACAAACAAAAAAAAATCATAATTCAATTAAACCCGAACACACAGACACATGGCACCTTTCAGGTCAAAAGACCATTCTGAGTGTTTTATTTAGTTTTTGTTTTTTTTTTACATTTGATGACATAACTCTGCAGTCTGCACCCAATGCCCAATTCTGTTAGTGCACAGTTGCTAATTTAATCCGCTTCACTGTAGAGCTAATATCTGTGGGACCCAATAACAAATGCCGATCATGTACATTATGTGTCTAAGTGTGTTACATGTGTGTTTGTATCTGTAGGACGTGAAGGCTGTGGTGACTCACTCGGTCCAGAGTGGGATACACTCAATCGGAGGCGTGCAGGTCCTCTTCCCTCTGTTTGCACAGCTGGATTATTGCCAGCCTTCCAGCCACGAGCTGGACACCTCTGTCTGGTAACCACGCATACACAGACACACACATAGGCTACATACAGTACAGTTAACAATCTTTTGTACCATTCAGCCATTGTGATTCCATCCAACAGAGCGGGCTTTAAAGCTGCACTAAAGGGCAGTTATGCTGCATAACCATTGATATTTAACTAAACTTGTTATCATATGATTAGTTATTTTGCAGTAAAAGAAATTCGCCTCTGATTGAAATATTATTTACATATGAAATGCTGAAAATTACACAATTTAAAGTTGTTTGATATATTATTTACTTGAATATGAAATGAGACTGCACCAGGCATCGCTGTACTGTATGTTCTGGATAAGGTAATGATGTAATCTATATAAAGATGAAATGAAGACATACAGTACTCAAACCTACATATCCTATAAGTTAATATTTCTCATGTGTGCCAGCGTTTCAGTTCAGCACCTCAGGCTTTTAACAGACTTGCTGATGCTGAGAGTGAAAGCTGTTGAGGCCATCTTACTTGTAAACTGCAGTGTTGCTGTATCTGCTCCCCTCAAGGTGATGCTAAGTAGAATCTGTTCTCCCAGCACAATGGGGACACGACACCCTCATTCAATCACATTTCATGTAGGATATGCCCTTCACAGCCAGGGCGCCCGTCAGCAGCTTACATAGATTATTGTCACTGTCTAACTTCTCTGTCTCATCCTGTCTCCGTCTCTGTCCGTCTCTCTCTCTTGTCTCTCACTCAGCTGCACTTTGCTGTCCTTCGTGATGGAGCTCTTGAAGAACTCGGTGGCCATGCAAGAGCAGGTCCTGGCCTGCAAAGGCTTTCTCGTCATCGGCTACACTCTGGAGAAGGTGAGAGACGCGCGAACAAAATCGGCTCGGCTCACAGAGAAATACACAAGAGGGCCATCCTCCCGCGCCAGTAGCTGCACTCGTAATGAACCCAGAGCAAATAATGAGGCCGATCTCGACTCCCTCAACGCCACAAACACACCAACACGGGCACACGCCACCAACGCTTAATATGAGACAGATTTTGTTTTCCCTCAGCTGCATTTAGAGGTCACAGCTGGCTTGTGTGCTTGTTAGACAGAGGGAGAGCTCCTCCACTTCTTTCCCTGCATGCGTCCCTTCCCTCCCCTTAAACCCTCTTTCACCACTTTTTTTTTTGTCCCTCTGTGCCGTGACTCCTTTCACTGACATATTATCTCCCTCTCCTTTCTCACCTCACATTGTGGCTCTTTGTGCCTCGCTGTCTCCCTGTCTGAACTCCAAGTCTTCCAAGGTGCATGTGACACGACCCGTCCTGGAGATTGTGCTGGCCTTTTCTAGATACCTTAGCAACCTGCAGAATGGCATCTTGCTGCTCAAGCAGCTATGTGACCACATTCTGTTCAACCCTGGCATCTGGATCCACGCCCCTGCCAAGGTAACCGCAGTTCACACATACACACAGCAGCTCATTATTCTACATTTGGTTATGTTGTCATTTCCTTCTCACTGGTGACAGTCAGAGCCAAAGCCATTTTGTTTTTTTAAGGTTGTTTTGGGGGCATTTTGCTGGAAGGGTATCTCAGTGACACTGTGATGGAACTTCTTCAAATTTGGCACAAATGTTCACTTGGACATGAAAATGAACTGAGTAGAGTTTGGTGTTTTTTAAAGGTGGAGGTCATGGTGATTGCAAAACTTTTTAAGGTTATTTTCATTTTGGGGCATTTTATCTTTATTATTATTATCTAACATTTGTGATATGCTTACTGATTATACACCTGAGAGGTCAAACAAAGTACCAAGAATACACCTTAAAGCAACTCATGGTGTCTTCAGCCATAATAGTCCCAGTCTTTGGAGCTTTCTTTCTTATGATCAGCTCCAACATTTGTATGTATAATAGTTATATTGCTATTCTTCCTTTAAAACTAATAAAGACATTCCTTCTCAAGCAAGCTTTTAGTTAAGGTTCTCTTGTACATAACATTGTCAGTGTTCGGCAAGATGGGAAAGTATGTCCTTTTACGTTCGCTATCATGTTTCTTTATTATAACCCTATATGTCTTTTTATCATGTCAGGATCCAGTATTTTATGTGTTTTATTGTGTCCTTTGACTTTTCTGTATCACTTGACTCTACACCTGGCTTATGAAATGAGCTATATAAATGAATTACTTACTTATTCAGATGGGATATTGGAGAGGATTTGAACCCATGGTCACTGCAATTAGGATTAAGTTTACATACTATACCTACCTTTTTAGGCATTACTCAAGACCTCACACAAATAGTTTATAGTTTTTTTGACTCTGGATAAACTGTGATGTGTCCTAAAATTAGTGGTGGAGGGATACAACTCTTGTATGTCTTGTATACACAGACAACATACAGACCTGCAGAGTCAGAATGACCTCCCCCTGCTCTGTATATTTCTGCCCTAGTTTTTTCTTTTTCCAGTGTCTTGGAGTTCAGCTCAGAGTTCAAGGTTATCCCTCCATCTTTGACTCTGTGACTATTTAAATGAGCGTGGCTTGCCTACAACCCTTATGGGCTTAGAAGCCTCCACACTCCTCTCCAAGGAGCAAAAAGCTAGGACACACCAAAACCGGATTATTCCATTCAGACTATCAAGTGTGTGTATGTGGGGGGTAGTGCTTTCATTTCTGCTCTATCTTCTTGCAGGTGCAACTGACACTATACACTTACCTGGCAACAGAGTTCATTAGCACAGTGACCATCTACAACGCCATCCGCAGGGTGGGCACCGTGCTTCAGGTCATGCACACATTGAAATTCTACTACTGGGTTATCAACCCACAGGACCGCAGCGGAGTCATCCCCAAAGGCCTCGGTGAGAGCTCACACACAATGCAAATATACTCTGTACAGTATATGTGTGCACTGCATAATATTCACTCCTTTGAATCTCACTGAATATGTATGTAATGCTCCGTTGTACTGATATGTACTGACATATTAGCATGTACATAGAAACGCGGATTCACACATCGGAACACAAAATTGACAAAGAAAAAAAAACAACTGATTTCTCTATTATCATCATATCTCTCGTTTCTCTTGTACCTTTGGCTCATCCATTAGCTGCAGTCATCATCATTAACAGCCATTGTTTACTGTCCTGTTTTTTTCAGATGGTCCGAGGCCAAACCAGAAGGAGATCCTGTCTCTGCGAGCCTTTCTGTTGTTGTTTGTCAAACAGCTCATAATGAAAGTAAGTTCATGTCCTACCAGGGGCCAGACACCCACCTCTCCTTATAAAAAAAAAAAAAAAGAGAGAGAGGAAGTTATGAATCGCTGTAGAAAGAGGCTCATTTAGATGCAAAAGTTATGTCACACTTATGATACCATCAGTATATACTGTACATACAAATATAATACATACATAATGAGCATGATGTCACCAAGATAATGTGCAACACTTAAAAGCATTTACCTTGTGCTGTTAATAATGTATATGTGGACACTGTATGTTTTTTATTTTATTTTATCAAAATGTTATTAAAGCTTGAAAAAATGAAAAATAAATTATAATCTGGGGAAGCCAGATTTTACTTTTCACAAGAAAACCAATGAATGAATATTTTAATAAAATTATTTTTTTATGCTTTGATGTGATTTTTGGTTGTAGTCCAACCAGAAATGATGATGCTGTCACGTCTCATCTCCTCGTGTCAAAGTTAAATGAGCCATGAATGCATCTCGCTGTTTGGTCAACATATTCACATTACGCCAGATTTTTCTGTCAGATATTATTTTATGTGTTTGAAATAACTTAACAATGCAATGAATCTACTTTAAGACATCTGGTGATATGTGGAGTTAATTAAATTAACTGTTCCTAGGTTAAGCACCGCCTCTCTCTGGTAGCGTCATACATTTGTGAAGGGCCTTTGTGTTCTCATTATGTAAAACATACTGATCCCAACTGTAAAATGATCCATGTCATTATTTTATTCCAGGATTATGGAGTCAAAGAGGACGAGCTACAGAGCATCCTCAACTACCTCCTCACCATGCACGAGGTAGGCATGCTCACTGTTATTCTTGCAGCCGATGCCTCGCCACCAGATGGCAACACGACACCGCGGTGCTGCGCCGCCGCCGTCCTTTCCACCATCTGATTCGCAGAGCGAGAGCAAACGGTTCCTGTTGCTAAAGGCTGCCTTTCTGTTCCTCGTTATTTTTCCCCCATGTCTGCCAGTTAGATGTCCTGACAGAGGTGGTTTTGTTTACAGTGGAGTGACGCATAACAAATGAATCAGTCAGATCAGTCAGTAACACAGAGATCCTTGTAAGAATAAAGGGTGATTACAACACGGCCTGGAAGAGCCTGCCACATGTAGCAGCCCTTCATTTTATAGAGCACATACTGTAATTCAGATGCTTATGATGGACTCCAGTATTTCTACTGGTTCTCTCATTACTGCTGCTACTGCCACTGGTGTACAAAAGCAGGAATATAAATATCCATAAGCAACCGCACACATATTTCCCTTTCATCTTTTATTGACATATTCAGTTGACTTTGAGGTCCTCGTAATTTCAGATATGCCCTCATAAGCTGACTTCCTCGAGCTTCAGGCAATGCAGTACAGTAAATGTCGTGCTGCTCTTTGTCCCCGCAGGACGACAATCTCATGGACGTGCTGCAGTTGTTGGTGGCTCTGATGTCCGAACACCCCGGGTCCATGGTCCAAGCCTTTGACCAGCGCAATGGGATTCGGTAATGATCGCCGTTCGTGTTATCGGCTAAATGTGCTTGTAGTTAATGTCAGTATGTTTCTACTCGGATTTAAAAAAAAAAAAAAAGTATGTCACAGTTGGAGCTGATTATTTTAATTGTCATAGTTTCGGTCTTGTGTCACACGTTAGATTACGGAGGCTGAAGGGTTTCATTGTTCTTTGTTTCAAACATAGAAATATGTTTGTAATTATAAACTTCTGGTGTCTTTTTTTGTTTTTATTTATTTTAAATGTATTAAACTGAATTGAGTTTTTTTCTTTTTCACAGTGTCATTTACAAACTTCTGGCCTCTAAAAGTGAAGGAATAAGGGTGCAGACGCTCAAAGTGATGGGCTACTTTCTGAAACACTTGCCACCAAAGTAAGTGAAATGTCAAAGCTGAAATTCTTTTCATAATCCTATCAGACCATACAATTTATAGTGTGTTTTTCTCTGTATTATGATTATGTAAAATATACATGAAAGCAAACACGAATAAGTAAAATCAAGAAATAAATGAAATGTCAGTGTCACATTTTGATAGTTGATTCCACAGTTTTCCTTCCTCACATTTTTCTTGTGGTGGTTTTGGTTACTTCTCCAGTTTAATTTGTTCATTTAAGTTTTTATAACAATGATAACAGGAAAACATTGTTGTATTTCACAGATGAATCTAATTATGCAGTTTAATCTCAACAACACTTTCAGAATGGGTCTATTCAGCTGCCACTTGTGCCTCTTTTGAGCTATTTTAGGTGGAAATGTCTGATGAAATTCAGGTGATATAGGAAGCCTTTTGTTATTTGTTACCTCTGACCATCCATTGCAGTGTAGTGTGAGCAGGCTCTGCTGAAATAGGAGCAACGCTCGGCATCTCTCACTAACAGCTTTTAGGGCCTTGTGATCCAGATGTGCGATGGATCCTGCGGCTATGTGCAAACATTCGGCAGTTTGCTGAGTTACAATGCAAAAAATTGGATGTGATCCATGATGGGAGATGAAAGCAACAAAGACTTTTCAGTGAAGCTCTTCTCCTACTTAGTCAGCAAGGATTCTTCTTTTTCATTTCCTACATGTCAAAATGTGAGCAGGAGCTCAGCTGATTTATACAGCTACACATTTCAGCTGCTGTAATTATTTGACTCATCAGAAACTCCAGACATCCCCCCTCCTTGTTACTTCTCAACGTGATTTTAAAAATGACTAAAACAGAAATATGATATAAAAATGACAGATGTGGAATTTGTGTGCGCTGGTGTCAGATCAGTTTTGTATATTAGTAACATAATGCTCCAGTTTAGAGGAGGTGCTGCGTTACACTCTCAACAATGATCGGGAAAACACTGATGTTTTACTGACTGACCTCTGATCTCCCGACGTGCTGATCAGGAGGAAAGCTGAGGTCATGCTGAGTCACGGCCTCTTCTCTCTGCTCACCGAGCGCCTGATGCTCCACTCCAACCAGTTCACCATGACAACCTACAACGTGCTCTTCGAGGTCAGTGCTCCGTCCACCTTCACTCTGCATTTCAGAGTATTTATTTTTCTTCACATTTTATGCGTATGATTCACAATAGTGCAGAGTTTGAAGTCGACACATGAACCATTGTCAAATGTTCCCACTTAATATACAAATTTAATGAAACACGTGAAACAATAAATTCTACAGTTGATCACTTGTAATTATTCCCCAATATACTGCATGATGGTGAAACATATACATAGCAGTGTGTATCCATCGTGGGGTTTGTTTCTCTGTTATTGTTGGGACCGATGTAGATATTTTATGACTTGAATCCCCGCTCTGTCCCGTGGTAGATCCTTACAGAGCAGATCTGCACTCAAGTGATCCATAAACAGCATCCGGACCCCGACTCCACTGTGAAGATCCTCAACCCACGTAAGTGCCTCCTCTGAGCCACACAGCTCTCCTAAATCATCCCCTGCAGCGTACCCTCTACATACCTACTGCTCCATCCTGCGCTGGAGGGGATATTCCCCACGGCACCGTGCGATCTCTATATACAGTCAGACAAATGAAGGACATAAATTCAGCAGCCGGAGGTTATTTTCATACCGAGTGAACCCAGCGCCACGACGGTGCGAATGCTTTGTGTGACAAATATACACACGTCTACTAGTTTTATTGTCAGGGTTCATTTACATATACAAGAATGATGAATGTAATGAAGTTCTTATTTGGACTTTAATCAGTGTGTCATTACATTTCAGTGAGTTTAGAGTTTGTTCATATTTGCTTAAGTAAGATGATGTTGATACAGTATTTATATGTTCTATCCATGGAGTAAATATTTAATGTTGCAGTGTGTACATATATATTTTAATTTAACATCAAACTTATTGTATCATTTAGATATGTTATATTAGATTTTACAATTAAAATGAAAAAGTAATTTAAACGACAATTGAAATTTAATCAAGAATATGAATGTAGCTGGTCATAACTTAATTCCACAGAGATTTAAATCAAAGTAATGACTTAAACTGTGCATGTGTATGCATATATTTCTGTAGTTTTTCTTCTTCTTCTAGTGCATCATTACCGTAAACTGAGAGACAATCTGATCTGCTTTAGATCAATGTTCCCATCCTATATTTTCAGGCTGTTACTCACCTCCAATTTCATGTCGGCTTCACAAAATGTTTTTGTAGAGTGAACTCTGGAGTATTCATTTCAGCTGAGAAAAGAAAAGAAAACATCCCTCTGTCTTTTCTACCGGTGCTTCCACACACACGTGCACTCACGCGCGCACACACTCTTGCAAAACAGCTTTAATCAGTTTGAAATCCAAGCACTTGGTGTAATCACAACCAAGGTTTACTTCCAACCAGCCTTAATCTGACAAGGTCCTGCTGCAGTCACACATTGATTATCTTAAGCCTTTATTGTGTTAAAAACTCTCCTACCCAACCGTCCTAGACAGGCGATATACATCATAGAAACCTTGTATGGGTTTGTACATGTGAGCACATTCTATGGAACATAGAGTGGTGGTCTGTTTCTCCTTTGCCGTGCATTCTCTTGATTTAATCTGCGACAAACTCCCAAAATGGCCCCCTGATTGCAGTCTTTAGTAACGTCAGAGCCAATCAAACAAACCGAGGAAGTACCGTTTCCCTCAAATTAACTCAAGGGAAAGGAACCAAGAGCAAATGGAAAAAAGAAGGGAATACGCCATCCCTCCATCCTCATTCCCGGTACATGCTGGGGTAATTTTCTGGCGGTAAAGGTTCAGCGACTCATAATTTGAGTGACTAAGGCGTAGAAACAACACAACCGTCTGCTGGGGCAAAGGGGGCATAGGTGAGCGCCAAGGTCTGAAGAGACAAGTGAAATCCAAGCCCCGACGTCTCTCCACTCACAGCAAATGGACACTGACATTGTCTAGATAATTCATCTAAACAGTCAGTCTCTTTGGTTTAACCGAAGCCAAGCCTTCCAGAAGGGCCTGCGACTCGGGCTCCGTTTGAAACTATACCAAAACCATTACACTATAATAAAGATCAATGGCCCAGACTTTTTTTTTTTCACTCTCCTCTGTTCTGTTTTTCTTACCAAAGGCGCACATTTTTAGGTGTGTACAGCTGGGAGTTGAGATGGTTTGTGACACAATGATTTGCACATGTTGAGGCCAATGTATGATTTTGTTGTTGATTTCTGCCTCAGCATCCAAAAAGCAAGTGAATGTTGGAAAATCCAAACTTTTTTATTTTGTTTTATTATTATAATCCTTGAAAAATACAGCTTCCTGTAATGTATTGCATTACATAATTGACAACACAGACGCACATATCAGATGAAGAGGTATCGTTAGGGACGGATCCAGGTTGTGTTATGTTCATTTTTTGCGACTCACTCGGAACAAAAACGGCTTTGTTTGTGTTAATATGTCTAGAAATCCTGAAGGTAATAGCTGCTCTGCTGAAGAACTCTCCCCCATCCCCTGAAAGCATGGAGGTGCGACGGGTCTTCCTGTCAGACATGATCAAACTGTTCAATAACAGCCGAGAGAACCGCAGGTAGGAATCCAGCCACTTCACAGGAGAGAGATTCTCCCTCTCTCTCACACACGCACACACAAACACAGATGCACACACTCTACTCCACATAGTGTTTATGTGCCGCTGGGATTCACACACTGCCTTCTCATCATCGCCGTGCACGTTTTTTTTGTTGCAGGAGCCTGCTGCAGTGCTCGGTGTGGCAGGAGTGGATGCTCTCTCTGTGCTTCATCAACCCGCGAAACAGCGAGGAGCAGAAAATCACGGAGATGGTGTACGCCATCTTCCGCATCCTGCTCTACCACGCCATCAAATACGAGTGGGGTGGCTGGCGCGTCTGGGTGGACACCCTGTCCATCACCCACTCCAAGGTCAGAGCGCTCATTAAATCCATGCATCCCTCTCTCTCACACACACACATGCTCACACACAGGTTAGACGCAGCTTTGTTTATCTTTTTTTTTTTTCTGTGAATCTTCTTCTTTCTCGCCATCTGTTTTGTTTTTACAGTTTTTTGGGGGGGTTCCGTTTCTGTTTCTTTTCATTTTTAAATCGCACACTCTTTATCTCTCTGCAGTAAACACAAGAGCATACACACGCACACACACATACTTGCACGCACACACACCCAAATCCTGCTGCATTATGGTCAGCCTAAACATTCACCCCATGAGTGTAACCGTAGCCGTCCTCCCACAGTTTCGGTTCCCGCCAAACAGACAGCAGTATTCAGTCAAAGCCATCGGCTCTGTCACCCATGTGTTTAGCTTGAACCTGACATAATGCAATTCATCAAGTAAGAAATTAGAGAGCATTATCGTCTCACAGCGCAGGCTAGCATAGTAATTGAACCTTGCCTCTCAATGCCCATCAGATTAGACTCATGGAAGCTGTACGGTGATTATAATTTAAAAGCTAGTTACAGTATAAACCGGTGGGAATGAATCCACCAGCCCCTCCACTCTTTATTTATGTATAGGGTCTCTTTCTTTCACGTTGCACAGATAAAAATAAACTTCTGGCACTTCTTATTTCCAAAAGCTGAATTCAAAATACTGCTTTAGAAATTCAGTGTTGATATCGTATTACGCTACCCTGGTCCAAAGCAGTGAAGTAATTGAGGTTGGTGTCAGATTGTGGTCTGGGGGGTTTTTAAGCCTGGCAGATTGAAGGTTGAGTTAAAGAAGTACTCGTGATATGAGACGCTTCACTCTGCTGCTGCGGGGTTGTGTGGGTGGGGGATGCTGTGAGCGCCGGCGACCAGTAGGGGGCACAGACAGACTGCAAGGGGGAGAGGATCGATGTGCAGGCAGCAGGTCGGCTCGACTGCTACATGTGTGCACGTCTGCCCCCTCTGCTCTGAATACTGTGGAGGTATAACTTCCAGCAGTAGGGAAGGATAAAATGAACACACAATACGATGGTGCGAGGAAGCCGGAGGAACTATTGACTCAACACAGTGATGGTGAAACTGTAACAGCAGAAGCATGATTTATCGTATTGCACTGTCATTACGTCACTGTCTGCTGAAAAAGTCTGATTTTACACAAAACAAAAACAAGCCCTGGGATAAATGTTATTAATCTTTCATGTTATTAGCTGTTTGTGAATGACGTCAAATCAATGCAGGAATGAGACGTCCCTGAAAGTTTTGTTTTGGTTTCACCTGTTAATAAAACAGAAACAGAAAGTGTTTTTGTTCTTCCCTGCATGGTGCGGCTGCCAGTAATTGCCCCTCTCCCTATAATTACACAAGATTAATGCTGTTTCTTCCTGGCTCTAGTATCAATACCCAGCTCTCACCTAACAACAGGATTTCACACGTAGGCTGTGCGTGAGTAAACCCATGCACTTAAGAGTAAGATGCAAGGCACATACACACACACTCAGGGAGCATCTGTGAATCGGATAGTTGCATTGGGAGCTAGCCACCAAGATACATGCATCCGCTATAAAAAAAGCTAAAGAAACTCAATTGCAATTTTATTGTCCCGTTTGATAGATTTCCTGCCACCTTTGTAGCACCGAAGCTGTTTGTCACTGTTGCTCTCTCCTCCCACTGCTGCAGGGCTGTGTATTTGCGCGTGATTGCATGTGTGCGTGCGTGCATGTGTGTGTGCAGTGCACTCGTATTTGTGTGAATGTGAGTTACCAGGCACATTTCCTCTTTGCCCTCCTTCTCTCTTGGGCTCTAGTAAGCCCTTCTCTCCGATCCCATTGAATATTCATCGGAACCATGCAAGAACAATCAGAGAAACAAGGCCTCATAAATACAACCAGCCCACTGGGGGCCTCTTGATAAGTGCATATATGCATTCAAAAATACATATACACACACTTCATCTTCACATGGACACTATGCTTTGCTTGTTGTCAACCATGGTAGACGTGTCAGCCAGCCATGTGCAGAGATAATTTGCCTGATGCTGAATGTATGAGACACATTTTTCTTCTTCATGTTCATCTTCATTTTGATTTTTCCTTTAATAAATTATTGCGTTTTTCACCTCCTAATTTAAAATGTTCTTGCATAGAGCAGGATAAGGAACTGTACATCTCAGTTTTAAAACATTTTTTGGTGCAGCCACCAGAAGAATAATTACCATATTTTATATCTTTTAGTTTTTGAACAGTCATATTAGTCTGTAGGTGTAATGCAGTGCCTGTAGCCAGTTTGTTTTCACCATGATCTACAAGTTTATTGATAGTTTATTGATCATCCTGAGGTTTTATACTTTAATTTGTTAATTTGGTAAAGTCCAGACTAGTGATGTAGTAACAACCACGTATTGTGAAGTTTTTTTTTTCTTTTTTCTGAAGTGTCTGTATTGGGTTGTGCTTGTGTGCTTGTGTGTTTGTGTGTTTGCATGCATACAGTGTATCCTTTTGTGTCAGTCATCAGCGAGCGAGTGTATCTGCATATGCATCTCTCCGAACAGACAGATGTTCCTGCAGGTGGGCACGCTGACACAACAGCCCTCCCACTTTCAACCCACACACCCACCCAAGGTGCCCCTCGTCCATCTCTGCACACAAATCAGTTTGAAAACAAGGAGATCTCCGTAAGAGAGAGAGGGAGAGAGAGAGATTGGGGCGTGAAGGTCCCGCTGTCCTTCAGGACTCCCACTGTCAGCTAACTTCATTACACCTGTCAGACATTTTACCACAAAGATAAATACGAGTCCAAATGAGCCAACAGATCTTTGACAAAATATAATATACATAGAGGCCTTTTTAAAGAGCTGGTAATTTGACAATTACATTTTTCACCCGTGGTGTTTACATTTTATCATTTCAGCCTTTGTCAGTTCATGATGGAATGCAAAATATTGCAGTCAGATATTTTGGCTGGACGGTCGTGTCTCCTGGGTTTATTGAGACATTACACAGCAGATTCAAGCTGTTGTTCTTGGCAAAGAGTTTCAGGTAGATGCATTGACAAGTAGACAAAGAAAGGAGTGAGTGAATACACTGAAAAGCCAATGCTAAATAAACACCATGCATCAAGTGTCCTGATGGTGCTTTCACTGATGTATTTGATTTTTACATCCTATCACCCAGAAATAAGTATTAAAATACAAAAAGAGAAATGTGTCATAACACGATGATGGATTTCCCGTGAATTTGCTTGTTGGGCTTAAAACAATTTCAAGCACTCGTCCTCCTGTAGCGATAGATAGAAATGACAGACTCTGTAAATACCGTAGGCATATCACTGGATCAGGTCAGCGGGAGAAAACTGAGAAGCAAAATGTTTGAACGAGGAGCGAGAAGGGAAGATATTGTATGTGAACAAGAGCAAAAAACCGCACGGCCGGCGCAGCAGTTACAGATGACATTGATTTTGGAGGAGGAATTGCATTTAGCTAATCGGATTAGAGACACGCTGCCCTCCCCATTTCCCCTTTGTTTTGTGGTTGCTCGCTATCTATTGATCTAAATGTGGACTCCCATGCTCCTACTGTGGGGTCTCCCAAGATCACCGCTTCGCCACGCTGACCCTCACCTAACAGGTTGTGGTGTGGGGTCGAGTCTTTGTTCTGACGATGGCGACGGCGGTCGTTCTCTTGAAGTTTCTGAACACATCTGTCTCGTTTTTTTTCTTTTTTAAAGTGCGATCGCAGCCACAGGGAAGATTTTCCTGATGTTTTTACGTTGTGGGATGTGAACCAACAGAGACCCGTCGAAGCACTGCAGTGTCCCTTTTTTTTTGTTTACGACAGTGTGTCCCATTTCCAGAGCGTTTCAAATCTCCAGCATGATCTAGCTCTGCTGTGCCCAGTTAATACCATGTTACCTGTCACATTAGAAAAGCCCACCGTGTTTTTGTACATTACCATAACATTTTTCCATACCCCACTGAGGCCAGGCCGAGTCATGGAGTAGAATGAAATTAGATTAGATCGGCGCTGATGTCTCAGCCACCCAGGGCAGTTTCTATATATTGTAGCAAGGGCTGAACCCTGTTTTTAAAAACCACAGAGACATATTCTACCTCTGTCTAATGGTAACTGGATCTGTTGCAGAGCCGCATTTAAGGCCAACATACATCATCTTAATGTACAGACTGCATCCTGAATCCATGACGTTATACGCTGCACCGCTCTCCCGCATAATTTCCATAGCGGTGCACTCCGAATGCAGCCCCCCATTTTTTTAATTGCTAAAAATGCTAAATGTCAAATTAAGCCCAAACTAATGGGGTAGAAGGTCTTGCTGTGTGATCAGTGGGAAAGAGGGAGGAAGAGAGAAAGAGACAGACTGCTGGTGCATTTAGAACAGGCTGTGCACTCAGAAAGCAGCTATGGATTACCAATCACTGCTCCCCACTACAGAAGATTAATGAGCGCCCGTGTAGCAGGCTAATTTAGAACAATAACGCCTAATTAATTACAAATAATCAGCTTCTTTCTCTCCCTTTCCTTTCTCCCTCTCCCAATGACTCACTTTCTTCCTCTTCCTCCACTGCAGTTTCTCTGCAGGTTTTTTTTTCTTCCTTCCTTTTGATCTCTGGCTCTCTCGTTTTCTTTGTTTCTCTCTCTCCTTCTGTCCAAATAGCCTCAGGTGAAAAAGCAGCAAAGTGGGTCTAGCTTCCCCACCACCGCCACCACCCCCCCACACCCGCTCCAACCACCAACCCATCTTTGACTTTCTGTCCTCCAAGCTCAGTGATTAATGTAGGGTCTTAAATTAGGCGTGGGAGGATTTGCCGATGCTGGACACGCACTCAGCACAGCCGGCAGACACTCACTAATAGTATCTACTGCTAATCTATGACTGCTTACATGGATGGGCTCTTCCTCAAATGCCACTGCAGACCATTGTCGTTATAGACTAGCAGTCTAGTCTACCCATATCAGATGGTAAGGAGACTGAAAGGGGTTAATAGGCCGTGAGCCGGTGAACAACAAGAGAGAGGGGAAAGTTTTGAACGAGGCACAGTTTGGTTAGATGTTGTGATCACCGTCGTCGAGCAGCAACTTTTCTTTACAGGGTGAGAGTGTAAAGCAGTGGAAGAGACGGGGTTATAGGAAAGTGTGCGGTTTTCTCTTGGGTTGTCGGTGGTGCAAGAAGAAGCCACTAAAAGTGTATCGTTCAACATGTTTATGACCTGTATCAGTGTTGATCTTCATTTTAACATGTCAGTTAAATTTCCTCTACATTACGCATGAAATACTGTCCGTTCTGCATTTTTTCAACAAAAACATGCTCAGGATTTTTAGATATATTTTTCTAGTGATTTTACAGAAGATACACCCAAATGATATTTCCAAGTTTTACTGTTGTGTTTTCAGCTGCCGTTGTATTTGTATTAAGAAAACTTTTGCCCCCGTGGAGCATAGCGCCATTTAAAAAGTAGTGAGTTCGCCAAACTCCAAGGTCAACAGTAAAATCATTCAGATCAATTTCCAGACTTCCTGGCTGCATATGTTTTTAAAATACAGTTGTTTTTGTCACTTTATTTCAGTGCTTGTGTGTACAACAGTGTTTTTCAACTTTGGGGTTGGGACCCCATGTTGGGTCGCCTGAATAGTCTAGTAATTGATAAATAAATTACTGATGAAAATGCTTTTAAACTAATTATTCTTTTTAAAATTATGATTATGAACAACTGTATTCTAAACTTTCACTTTCTCGAGTATAAATTGAGTTCAAACAAAATGCAGCATGTAAAAATATCTGAGCTGGCGCATCTTGATTGATGGGGTTGCCAGAAATTTGTGAAAATGGGGTCCCGAGCCAAAAAAGTTCGGGAACCATTGGTGTACAAGCTTTTTGGCTGTGACTGTTTTTGTCAGATTTAATGACACTGTGTCTTAAGTCTGACTATTTATTTGGCAGTTAAAAGGTTAACATAACTAGTTGAAATGATGCCCCAAACTGTCACTATTTAAACAATTGGCCACTTGTGATTTCTGGAGTTTCATGCATCTGAACATGTGATGCTTTGTGTTTGCAGGTAACCTTTGAGCAGCACAAGGAGAATCTGTCCCGCATGTTCCGTCAGTACCAGCGACAGGAGTCTGGAGCCTCTATCGGCGCAATCCGAACCGTCTCTGGTGCCAGCCAAAGCTCCGAGACGGCGCAGTGCGTCAACGGGCCGCCTGCGGAGGAGGCCGCCCCCTCCACTGTCATCGAGCTCACGGTGGACGAGCTGTCCCAGAAGTCCCCTGACTCAGCATCTAGCTCCACCATCACCTCCAGCCCGCTGGAGACTGCAGACGAAAGGGGACAAACATCCATCACTGTGTCCAACATCCTGGCGAGGCCCGAGGAAGAGGAGCTCCAGGGTTCGTCCAAAGATGTCTCAGGCGATGGGAAAGAAACTGAAGCAAGTGTGACGCAAAAAAGCGACACGGAGGAGCAGAGTAAGGAGAACAATAAGCAGGAAGAAGGGGCCAAGGCTTCCACTGACAAGGAAGGTGATAATCTACAAACTATTGCTAGCAACCTTCCTGAAACAACTGACACTAAACCTGTAGAAGTGGTTAGCGACTCTGCTACAACAACTGCAGGTGATGATGCACAAACGACAATAGGCGAACACAACAAAGATGAATCCTTAACCTCCATGACAGACGACTCTTTAAATGTCGGAGAGACAGAAGCGCAGGTGGTGTCAGAGCAAGAGAGTAGGACCGAGGCCACAGCCTGTCTGGAGAACAGTGTGGTGGGCGGAGCGTCCGTCTTCAACGAGGACCTGGTGGACGTGTCGTCTGTCAGCGACCAGATCCACCCTAGTGATGCTGATGATAGCCAAGAGGAGTCCTCTTACGCCTCTGCCGCTGCCGGAGAGGAAGAGGAAGTCTTAAAAAAGGAGGAAGGTAAACATGAAGATGATGGAGGCAATAAAAACGATCAGGAAGGACAGGAGTTGAAAACGGAAGAAGAAAAAGATGACAAGCAGGACGTTAGCGTGCATGAAAAAACCGGAGGGAGCGAAGCTGAAGAGAAACAGGTGTCTAGTCTGGAGGGTCAGTCTCCTCCGGCGGAAACACCTGAACAGAATGTGACAGAAGCACCCAAAGACAAATTTAAAGATGAACAGTCTTCCCCCACGACTGAAACCACTACTTCAGAGCAGCAGCCCTCAGATACCACACTACCTTCTGCTGCCCAGGAAGATGCAGCATCAGCCTCCACCTCATCCGGCCAGCCTACAGAGACCAGTGGCACCGCCGGACAGGAAGCTGCGTCCACTGCCCCACAAAGCAGCAGCAGCAGCACCAGCGCCTCAAGCTCTGACCAGCAAAAGAGCGCCGACTCTGCCAGCAAGACCAAAGAGATCAAAATCGCCAGACTGGACGTGTCCAACGTGGCCTTAGACACAGAGAGGCTTGAACTGAAAGAGGCCTCTGCAACAGTACGTACTGTATCGATTTATTCTGCACAGTTCTGCTTAATAATTCACTAAAATGTTTTATAAAGCATTCAAATGTACATTTTTTAGCAGCTAATTTAATGGAAACATCTCCGACAGGCCTATATCACGTCAAAGCTCATTTTGTATTACTTGTTCTTCTCTGTAGGAAACGGGCCAAGGTCAGCCGGCAGCAGCAGCACCAGCAGCACCAGCAGCAGCAGCAGCAGGAGGGGGAAGTTCTTCAGGTCAGCCGAGAGACAGCAGCGGCACCTCGGCTCCTCGCTCCACCATGTTTCGCATCCCGGAGTTTCGCTGGTCCCACATGCATCAACGCCTCCTCACTGACCTGCTCTTCTCCATCGAGACTGACGTCCAGATGTGGAGGAGGTAAATGAAGCGACAATCTGCTGACTCCGCCTTTTGCTAATGCTTGAGCTAACAATAATTTTCTCAATTGATTAATGGAATAAAGATTTATTGAGCTTCCAAGTCTCTGAGGACTAAAGCAGAACTTTAGATTAGATTTAACCCAAATGTACAAACCAGGAAGAACTATGATCACAGTTTTATCTTTAAAGGTAGGGTCTGGAGTTTTGTGCCTAAAAATAAACATTAGACTTATACAAATGAAATCCGTCTGATGATGATGAAGTCCGCCTTTGTTTTGGTTTTTTGCTTTGTTTTGTTCATGTTTTGCTGTGCACGTGGACGTTTCTAGGTGGAGCTAGAGAGTCGCAAATGAGCATAGATATCTATGGTGAGCGAGTCTGTGTTTTCTCCTAAGCCAATGACGGAGCTCGGGTGAAGCTACCTGCAGCAGGGTTACACCCCGCCTTTCCGACAATAGACTTGTCGTAATGTTTTCTTTTCTAAAGACACCGCTATTTCGAAAAGGCTACTGACATAAAGACCTAACGTTCATTCTGCTTCTAGCCTCTCTAGCCTCCACCTGATCTTTTTACTAAACTTAACCAACTCCTTTCTTCATTGCCTAAGCCCAACCAAAGCATCTCCCTCAGTCAGCTGTCAGCACGAGCGGAGGCTGTCGGAACAGCGGTGTTTCGGAACAGCGGGGTGTCGAAGTGGAGGTGCGTCGGAATGGAGAGCTGTCCCCCTGCAGCAGGAGGCTCAGGCCTGTTAGCTGTGCTAGCTGTCTGATGCTACTGAGTCTCTATCTCTCTCAGCAGCAGCATCAGGACAACAAAGAACAATAAATACAGTCTGAGTGAAGTGCTGGAGCCGCGGACCGATTCCCGACCTATATACCGACACTGGTAACAAGTATTAGGACCATATTAGGGAGCTAGCGCGATGCTAACGTCGGCTAGCGCTCGCGGTTAGCATCCGCGGCTAACACCCGCTAGTTCACCACAACACAACGGCATAACAACATACACGGAGGCTCCCGGTGTTGGCGAGAGGTCGGCTTATCGGCCCGCGGCTCCAGCACTTCTTTCAGACTGTAAATCCTCTCCTTTATGGTCATGACAACTGTTGCTGTCAGAAGCAGGAGGCTACACAGCTTAGCCTGAGGGGAGGGGCTGAGTCTCAATGTTTTGTTTACAAACTGAAAGGGACAAAACTGCAGACCCTACCTTTAAGGTTGCAACGCACTGTGTTGTTAACACCCGACTTTGTGTTATGTTAACCAAGAAAACCCTCTTTGTTTTCTCATTCTCTCTGTCTCTCAGTCACTCAACAAAGACAATTCTGGACTTTGTGAACAGCAGTGAGAACGTGGTGTTTGTCCACAACAGCATACACCTCATCTCCCAGGTGGTGGACAACCTCATCATGGCCTGTGGAGGCATTTTACCTCTGCTCTCTGCTGCCACCTCCTCCTCTGTGAGTCTCCCCCTCTGTGTGTGTGTATGTGTGTGTGTGGCCGTACATGTAGCTGATGGCTCCAATCACAGGAAGTTATCCATCCACATTGACCTTTCTCAATTGCATTAGACTACAGTTAGCTTCTCCCTAACATTGTTAGTTTGTTGTTTTTGTTGTCTGACCTCAGTGACTGTGGCTCTTACACGAGTCCTTGCCTCTGCCAGTGACCCGAGCAGCCTGTCCACCAAACGGCCTGACGTCCAATTCCATTATAATTCAGTTACATTCACTTTAGTGTGGTCTGTAACTGCATTTAAAATAAATGTGAAAAATTACAACCATACATTGGTGTATTTCCAGTAAAGCTGCTGCATATGTATATTACTTGTTTATATGTGTGTTAACTGTAATATATATCATTGGATGTGTGTTTTTTTTTTTTAAAGAAACATGCTAAGACTTAGACCTGTAGTGCTGTGGTTGCTAAAGACAAGACGCTTTAAACGATTAAGAATAATGCAATAAAATAAATGCAATCTATTAAATTATGAAATAAAATTACAGTTTTTTTAATAACGTATTGCCATTTATGTCACTGAAGACAAAATAAGATAATAAAATTAATGGAATAAAATCTTATCAGTATCTGCTTCTATGATTACTGACCCATGAATTAAATCTCTCTGTCATTTCCCCCCTCTCTCTGCTACCAGCATGAACTGGAGAACATCGAGCCCTCCCAAGGCCTGGCGGTGGAGGCTTCAGTCACCTTCTTACAGCGCCTCATCAACCTGGTGGACGTTCTCATCTTCGCCAGCTCCCTCAACTTCACAGAGATAGAAGCAGAGAAGAACATGTCGTCGGGAGGCATCCTCCGACAGTGCCTTCGCCTCGGTATACCTCGCTCATTCTTGCCCTCCCGTTTTCCAGATGTTTAGCTGTCTTTTCTTCTCATCTGCGTCCACTCACTGAACTTCCGTCTTTTTTATCTCCTCCTTTTACTAAGCCCTCTGTCCTCCCCCCCCTGTTCATCGATCCGCCTCATATCAGCTGGCAGTAGCCTCTGGTATAAGCCCCAGTCATGGCTCCCTGTAGCCTTTTTGACCCTCCCTCCTGTGTTCTCCCTTTCCTCTCCTCCTTCCTCCTCGTCATCACCCTCTGCTGTTCTCATCCCCTCGCCTCCTTCACTCTGCTCGTATCAGCACTCTCTTATCTTGTTATTATAACCCCTCTGCATGGCAACGCTCTAAAATGGCTGCTATCATGATGTAGTGAGTTCTCCATAATGGCCTTGGCTGTACTGTACTGCTGCGTAGCCCGAGGCCTTTTCTCTGGCTCCTGTTCCAGGCTATTAAAGTTTCCTCTGACAGCATCAAAACGCTGAGCCTCGCTCTAGCTGAATAAAATATATTGAAATTCTTACATTATTAATTTTTCAATGGTGAACCTTTTCTGCAAACACAGATCAACACGGTCTACGCTCACACTTGCTTGGAAGCGGCGCACTGATTTAAATAATTTCTTCCATGCTTTGTTCTATATATGTAATGGTGCATGTGCAGGTATCTGCTTTTGCTTTTAGATGCTCATTAGAGAAAAGGTTTCATACAAAAAGGCCGTCAAAATGCAAACATGTTGTACGGAGAGCACGTCTCCTCTCAGATATTATCCCGCCGTTGCGGCTGCCGTTGGGTTTTTGCAGGAAAGCGATGCCACCGTACCACAAGTCCAGTTTTAGAAAGCAGCCGTTATGAAATGAATATTTGATGAGGTATGTGCTCCCCATTGCTGGCACCTAATCTGATTTTGGAAGACTGTAACAAGGTTTTAGCGTCTCCACCCCTCCCTGCCCCCTCTTTTTTTATAAATGGTCGTATGAAAGAGTAGTCCTAATGGAAAAAGCGAGCCCATTTCCAGACGGAATAATTCCCTCCTTCGTAATCTAAATGGCTGAGAGTTAACATTTGTCAGTTGTCAAGCACAGAGCAGTGGGGGGTTGGGAGGGGCTCAAACAGGAGAGCAGTACATTAGATTACAAATGGTAAGTGTGCCAGTTCTGAACCCACCTAAACTTGTCAGACCACAAGATATTTTTTTCTTTTTTTCGCGGGCGAAGGACACGTCTCGCTGCCTACTCAGCATGTGCACACCCCAGCAGTGTCATTTGTTATGGGAGCTGCACAGTGGATGTGATTCAAGAGCACACCCTTGCACTGTGACCTTGGGAGGAGAGGTGGAGCAGGGAAGAGTGAATGATGCTGCCAGAGTTGGCCAGAGCACTGACCTTGTTGTGGCCCCCACTTTTTCTTCCTTTTTGTTTTTGTCTCTCTCTCGGCTGCTCCTCGCACGGGTTTTCTCCGTTTTTTGTTTTTTTTTACGAGCTGGATTCTCACATTCTCATTTTTCTTTGACGCATTTGCTTTGGGTGTCATCTCTTTGGAAACAATGTCAACATAATTCGTGTACATAATTTCTCTCGGAGTGACTTTATTTACATTTTCTCTCCTAAAAAAACCTGTTTCTCTGTCTCCCCCCCCACAGTGTGTGCAATGGCAGTGAGAAACTGTCTGGAGTGTCAGCAAGCCCAGTCCAAGCAGGGCACAGAAAGCTCAGCCTCAAACTACACAGCCATGCCCAGCACTGTGCTCGGAACGGCCAAGTCTGCCGCTGCACAGGCAAGTGATCCAGATCATATCCTCGCCTCATTGTTTGAAAATTTCTCCCTCAAAATGCAAAAATAACTGTACATCTCGGTAATCTTCTACTGGTATTCCTTACTGGTTTTTCCATTTGTGTTCTTTAACACTTGAAAACAGAAACATCCTTTTCCCGTACTCCGTGGAAAACCAGAAGCAGCTTTGTCCTTTGCCCCGCTCACCAACGACAACCAAGTGTTATTGCATTAGCTCATGTCTTATTATATTACCACACTGGTTGCTATTTGTTACACTAGACTTGGATTTTGTCATTGCCCCTTTGATTTGATACAGTGACTTCCAGTAAAGTCATGTTGTTCTTCCCTGAACCGGGTGTTAAAGCTCATTTATAATGCAGTGGCTCTATAGAAAAGCCATTATGTTAAGGACACGATCCCAGGAGGAATGGCTTCCCTAAGCTGTGAAACCTTAACCTACCCCATGAAGTGCACATGAATAACTGAACATCCTGACTCGTGTTGGAAGTGAATGTGCTTTTGCGGACTTTGCTTTGTGGACAGTAACATGTGGTAATAGTTTCATTTTCATGCACGCACGCAGAGTCCTGTCGATGCGGTGACAGGTGGAATGTCTCCAGTCAGGGACCTGGACCGGCTGCTCCAGGACATGGACATCAACCGCCTCAGGGCCGTCGTCTTCAGAGATATTGTGAGATGCCCACCGGACACATTCACACATATGTCGTATACACATAATGCACCAAGCAAGGCAGCACCTATATGAATTTACTTTTCTGAAGAAGAAGAAACGCACATGTGCACAGATCGTTTAGTGTGTGTTGTTTGTTCCAGGAGGACAGTAAGCAGGCTCAGTTTCTGGCTCTTGCCGTGGTCTACTTCATCTCGGTCCTCATGGTGTCCAAGTACCGTGACATCCTGGAGCCCCACAATGACAAGAAACACCCACAGCGATCCCAGTCTGCCAGGAGCACAGGTATACAGAAGCTCGGGGGGAAAAAAGTTTCACCTGAAATATTTATCCAAATAGAGAAACATTGTGGCGTGAAGCACTGCAGCAGTTTCCAACATTTCTTTTGCTCGTGACCCCTGAAATACAAACAAACGTTTCATATTGCAAGTCAGTCGGAGAGTGTTTTTCTCTCTTGTGGTGCAGGTTTCATGTAAATAATTTATACAGTATCATAAAACTGTGCAATATGAAGTTATACAAAAATACAGTAACCCCCTAATCCAGTAGTTCCCAACATTTTTTGGCTCGTGACCCCATTTTGACATCACAAATTTAAGATATTTTTATCCTCCATTTTATTTGAACTCGATTTATATTCGAGAAAATTACAGTATTGAATACAGTTGATTAAGACTGTGTGTGGTGTGAGTTAAGAACATATTTTTATCAGTAATTTTATCAATTACTAGAAATTTCAGGCGACCCCGTTTGAATTCCAGGTGACCCAATGTGGGGTCCCGACCCAAAGGTTGAAAACCACTGCCCTAACGCAAACCCAGCCTAGAAAGTGCACATACTGTTAGTTCTGTCTTGCAGTGTTTCATTTTTCCACCGTTGCTTCTCCAAAGGTTTGGGAACCACTGCTGTTTTTAATCTTCCATATCATGTAACTCAAGTGCTCACACTTCATTATTTTTTCCTGTTCATCTTAGACAGCGGTGCCATTTCTGCCGGACTGGAAGTAGAGAACGGCGTCTCTCTCCGGCGCTACGACTCTGGCATCGGTGACGACCACACCTCAGCGGCCGCGAGCGAGGCGGACCTGTCATCCTCTGGCGCGACTCACGGTCCAGACGCCATCTCAGAGGCCCTGTCCACGCTGTCGTCTGAGGTCAGACCCTCTCTGCCCGCTGATTCAAAGGGCAAGAATGTGAAGGACATCCTGCGCAGCCTCGTGAGCGCTCCAACTGATGATATCATGGTGGACCCGAGCCTGCTGCCACCGGCGTTCCTCGGAAGTGTGGGCGAAGCCGCTCGAGAGTCGTCGCAGTTCTTATTTGATAGGTGAGCGCACAGGTTCATGCTTAGTGTACATGCTTCTCGCTGTGGTGTCTGTGGGAAATCCTACGTCTCTGCTGTGCACACTGGTGATTGTGGGAAAAAAATCTGGACGGAAATTCCCCCTGTCCTTGACATGGGTGTAGTCCTGACAGCTTCATCAGTTTCTCAAGAGCCCATATGGTGAATACTCTAGTGACTCTCAGGCTTCACAGTTGACAGTTTCATGCCATTTATCCCAACATAACTGCAGGGTACTTTTGAAAGTCAGACCTTGAAGACATCTCAGCTTGGTATCCTCGGAGGAGGCTTTGTTGGATCTTGAAAAACATTCTGTAACAAAAACCGTTTTGAACCGGGGGAATCTTAGTCTGCGACTCTTCGACTTTTACTCCCATTGTTCTTTCTTTGAGCTGTCGTTGCAAGCCCTCATCCCGCGCAAACGGCCTTACAAAGAACCTGTCTTAAGGAAAACAGGAGTCATGTCTGGGATGGAGAGACGAAGCTGGCAGGAAGCTGTTTCTTTTCACTGTGTCACTGATATTTAACGATTTTCTTTTTCATCTCTCCTGCCGCTCGTCTCTCCCTGTCTAACATTCAAAAGGGGGTCCCCCCCCCCTCCTCCTCCTTCTCTCCGGCATAAAGGCTGTATAATTTGCATTACTCCTGGAGGTGCTGTGGGGGAACAGTCAAGAGTAAAGGCTTCAAAAGCTAGAGCCGGGGTACTGAAGACACAGACGGACCCAGGTGAGAGAAGATGGTCACCGGTCTGGTTTGCATTTGGAGCGTTGATTCTGAGACGAACGGCACAGGGAGGGGGGAGGGTGGTAAAAGAGTGAGAGGGAGAGAGATGGGAGAAGAAGTCTCCACGGGGGTGATGTCAAGTCAAGGTTCTCATGTATTGAGGAAAACATTTCTCCGCTTCTCTCTCCTGCACTCACACACACACTCACACAGACACAGTCGGTCTGCCTACCCCCAACTGTGGGAATTCCACGGCATCTCTGTGATCGCGTGTCTTTATCTGAGGAATGCTTTGTCAGGTCTCAGGGCGCTCCTCATATCAGGGGGATTAGACTGGCTCCTGTCCGCTGAGCACACTCAGTAGGAAGAGAGGACGTCAGGAGAGCTGGAGAGCATAGACTAACAGCTTTGCTCGCTGCCTATGGGAGCCTTTTCATGAAAGGTATACAGCCCAGGCACAGACACAAACCAAACCTTCACCCCAGCTTCCCTTGTTTTAAAGAGGACAGCGTCTTGTCTCTGGACACATGAACGTCTTTTGCAGAGTGGCAAATCATGATTTTCAATAGTAGTTTAGGGATGAACCTCGGTAATATTCAACATTTTTTGTTTCCCCTTAAAAAACACCAAAACCAACAGTTCTTATTAGTTTTCTTTGCAGCAACGGAGAGGGGATGAACAGGAATAAATCACAGTTAACAGGCTTTGACGGCAGAGACAATGCTTTTGTTAATTGTGGTCTTTTTGTAGGATTTGCGGACAGTATGAAAATACAGAACACCACTGGCCTTATCCTATAATCTTGACTTTTTTTTTTCTCCAGCTAATCCTCAAGTCTGTAAAACGTCCAAACACAGTGAAAAATGATGATCACAGTGTCCCAGAGCCCAGGGCAACATCCTCAGACTGTTTCTTTTGCCAGACCAAACGATTTAAAACACCCAGTTTACTGTAATATCTCTCTGTCAAAATAACCCAAATATCCTTTTTTCCCCCTCCATTGACTTTAAATTTATATTACTTTACTAATCTCCTCAATTACAATTCATCATCAGCCTGCAGTCTCTAGTCCTAACCCTTACAAATTGTACCCACCACAGATACATGTACAGCCATGTTCTAACGGTGTTTATTATCTTGTTATAATGGCTCCATCACTGTGCAGCATCTCCCACTCACCAGTAAGTCATCCAGTGCGACCAGTTCAAACCAGTGCTGACATTCTGGACTGACATCTCCTGCCAAAACATGGCAACTTTCTGCTCACCCTGAGGATTGGATTTATGAGTCCAATGCATGTAAAAAGCAGGGATCTCCCAGATAAAAACTGGGCGGTGGGTCACAGGGTGAAGTATCCCCTCCTGATTTATTTTCTAGTGGAGACCTGCTGGATTTCTCCCATCCATTTCTCAGCCATGCCCCTGTTATGACAGCCAGTCTGCAAATATTTGCTGACACTAACCAGAGCTAAACAGTGTCATTGTACAAGGCGGTGATTTAGACTGCATGGTTCAGCAGAATATGTGTGTGTTGGACACTGGGATATACATGGTGTAGTTGTTTGCATTCCTGGCGCAGCAGAGTCTGTGTGCATGAGAGAGCCGATGTACAGATGAGTTGTGTGTTGATGGCGAAGTGTTGTTAACATAGCGCTCGCTCAGGAAGAGAGGGTGAGCGTGTCGGACGCAAACAAAACTTAAACAGTGAAATCCTTATATCTCGGTCAACAATTTGCAAAAGCGAGTGTGAGAAGTTTACCACCGTGGATACAACAGATTCACACCAAGTCCACCTGCTGTGATTTACTGAGGGCACGCTCAGTGGTGATCCCACATGTAACCACAGCTCTTCTCTAACTTTATGTCACTGGCTGTAAAAATCTGTTACGTGGATTAATATTACAAGTGAACAAAGGACGTGGTATTGTAGTAATGCGTGCGTGAGTGCGACTGGCTTATGGAAATTAAATTATTATTAGATTATTACACCATAAATAAAACCAAATGCAGCTAAAATATTTAATGTTTGAATTACACACAGATTGTAGTCTATTAATCAGCTACGCACTACGGGCTTCTTTTTCCATAAACCAAGCCAATGTTGGCTGTACAGACATAAAATTTAGGTTTACAGTATTTCACCTGTAGTATTTTGCATATTTACATATAATTTATAAAAGTTAAATATTTAACTTTTTTTCTGCCAGTCCAGAGAAAAAAATCTCATCATTTTCTATCGCCTTTTTGGCCTCTTGTGTGAAATAAGTTACATGCTGCCACAATATTGTGCAGCACACAAAAACACACATGTGGAAAATATTGAGATTGTGCTTTTCTCATGCATCGTGGGCCCTCAGGTCACAGTTGTTCCCCTCATAAATCACTGATGGCATCCAGGTAATGTCCCTCCCACACCAGCCATCATCGTCCAATCACAGCCGGACAGAGTGTCGGACGCCGTCGTGGACTAAATTAGAGTTGATTTTGAAAGTAGAGCGTGCTGCGTGTGTGCAAATGTTTCTGCGTGTACGGTCAGCGAATAACATTTTGAACATTTACATGCACATGGTTGTTTGAAACGAGGTGACAGAGATCAAAGCTCTGCTGCCCCCCCCACCATCACAACCCACCCTCTTACACGAGCTGTCTGTGAGGTTAATACTCTAGAGAGTGGTATTTTAACACACACACCACTGACACTTTCCTACTCATTCTTGCACTTATTTAAGAAAAAACAACAGCCTGATATAGTGGAGATTACTGGAATCACAGTGCTTACTGCACTTATCCATTGTAGGTTAAAGCCTTTAAATAATTCAGCCTCAGCCTAGTGAACACACACACAAACACACAGACACAGAGACACAGACACATCCACTGCCCTGAGCTCCTGTTTGTGGGCTGAGTGGGACCGCTGACGGCTGATTAATCGACTGGGGCGGCCCACTCATGATAAGTGTGGCTAATGACCTGCTGAATAATTCACCGGGCCTTTTCTGGGGGAACAGATGGAAGGCCAAACATATACACGTACATGTTCACTGGCAGACTCGTACACACTTGTGCACTCATGCATTTATTTGTACACTCATATGCATATATTCAAATATTTGTGGACACGCACACTCCACCAGCCTCCACACAGCAGGAGTCCTCCGTGTGTCTCCTGCTGTTGACACCTGGGGTGCTTCACGTCTGCACCGCCCTCGTTCCCTGATACCACCACCACCCGGCCCACTCGCTATCTAAACACGAGGAAAAAAAGTTAGCAGATAATTTTTATCTCCAACCTTTCCCTGGCTATCAAAACAGATTTCATTCAGCTGTATCACTACTTGAGTTTTTATGTAGCACTCTGGACCTTCTCAGTATGCGTTTTGTATTTTAAACACAACTGTCAAGCCACTGAGATCCGTATGCAGCTCTGTTATTCTCAAATCATAGATCACTGGAAGCAAAGGTCAACTGTCAGGGTTTAACATTCACAGTAACTTTAATAGATCTGATCAGCTGCCTTAAATCAACCGAGAACAGCCTTTGATACTGCAGCCAGTTACCTGTCTGCACCACAGGGAGCCAGATTCAACTATCCCTTCACATAAAAGCATGCGCGCACACTCACTGTGGGAATGTGCAGGTATGCATGCCAGCCCTGTTGTCTCTATGCTCCCAGTATTTTCTTTCCATATTTAAATTTTCTGCATTTGATGCATGCTTGCCTATCTTGATAAGCCCCGGATTGGTTTGTGTTTCTGAGAGGGAGCAGTAGCCAGTGATTAGACCCTGCTTCCCCTATGTCAGCACTGATAAGCAGGTCCAGGCTCTCTTTGATATGGCCAGTGGTCTGTCAGAGCCCTGGTTTAAACTGACAGCTTATCTGCATGCTGCTCTCCTCCCATCTGCTGTTCGCCGGATGCGACTTGAACTCCACTCAGTTGTACCACATCACTCCGCGAAACACTTCCTGTTACTTTACACCAGGGACGGCTAAAGATGCAGCAGTATCGTTTCCCTGATAACCGTGTGTAAAAAATTTAAAGTAGCTGTCAGGAATTTGTAATCATCAGAGTTGACGATCAAAAAATTATTTTTAATTGACTCATAAGAATTGTTAACTGTTTTAATATTTCTATTGATTAGTTTAATTACTTGAGTTTTTTATCTCTAGGGGTTACTTTAAGTTTAAAAGGTATTTTATTTCTGTAAAGGACAGCTGTGTAATAGTTTAATAATGAAACAATTTAAAACTGATTAATCAAGAAGTTAACAATTTGTTCAATTAAAAGGTGTTTTTTTTCTTTTAGAAATCTGTTTTCCAAAAGAACTAGGCTATTGATTTTGGTATTTGCGCTGGTATCATTAGGTGTATGAGCTCTATTTAGAAGGATTACATTCACTTATATGAAATACAGTCTCGTAAGTGCGAGTGTACAAAACGAATCAAAAACTTCATCTGTCTTTTGTATCAAAACAAGGTTTGCACCTAGTCTACACAGCAGATGTTGTAATGCTCTTGTTTTAATGAAGGCTCTGTCTATGATGGATAACTACAACTACTGATATATTTTCACTGCATGTAAAATCAATTCTTGATTCCCACCGCAGGAAATATTTCCCAGAAAGCCTGAGATACTGAGAGAGAGACTTTCTCTCTCCCTGGTCTGTGCTCTAGACTAAAAAAGCAGAGACTGAATCTGAACCAAAAGTGTTTTCTTCATAAGGCAGGTGCATTTTATTAGTAAACACTTAGCACATTAGTGCAAAGGAAAGACTTCTGATATAAACCATTTTAAAATGATGCATTCATCCACAAACGTGGAACACCTGCAGAAAAGTTGCACAGTCGTAACTCTTCTAGTCTAATGGAGTGGTGACAGAGCCGGTGTTCCTCCAGCCAGACCGTACCTGAGAGTCTCAACCATCAGCAGTTTTTCACGAAGAATTTTTGTCTGGCTTACAATTAAAATTTACAATTTGTGTCTTTACAGAAGTGTTGCTGTTGCACCCAAGAAACCCGGCATGAAGCCATCTTCAGGAACGTCCACTCCTGTCCCAGCAGCCACAGCTGCATCTGTGTCTGCCGAGACGCCCATGGACAGCGTCGCTGTTGTGTCCTCTGGTGACGCCTCCCAGAGCGCCCCCACGGACTCTGCACCTAGTGAGTACACACACACACACGCACACACACACCAAGTGTTACTGTGAGGGCACCTAAGTCATAACCTGGATAAGTCGGCCATGAAAGGCAATATTTATTTATTTATAGATTGTGCTACTTTGTGCGTCTGGCAGAAAAATGTTGCTGTGTTTGCACAATGTAATCCAGTTATGAACGGCTGGAGAGAACAACCGGAAACATTACAATTACACTAATTCAGCTATATTTTAGCTTTATAGATTATAAATTAATAAAAACATGTGAATATTTTAAAAACATGGAAAAAAAACAAATATTATTGGTGTAAAAACAAATGTTGAAAAGTTTTTGTGTATTTTTTTTTTACTATAAGCCTGGCATTGGGAACAACTGAATTCAGTTGAATGAATGAAATAATTGAAGACATTTATTTTAATCCTAACTTTATGAGCACACTAACTCTCCTTTATTTACTCAGTCAGCAACCACAATAAATAATGTCGAGCTTTTTTTTTGTTACCTCTCTGCCCGTGTGACTGTGTATAAATGTGCAACGTTTTTCACTAAGGAGTCTGTGTGTGTTTAAGAAGCGGGAGAGGGAGTGTTATTTGTGGGCGGGTGGGGGGGGGGATGAGATATTACATTTACTTGGATGGCGAGTTTGTGTTTGTTGCGTGTGCATGTGAATAACTGTTGAAGCTGTATGCATCAGTTTCCTGGTGTCAGTGAGCAGTGTTGGGTAAATATGCTTAGTGTATGTGTGTGTGTGTGTGTGTGTTTTAGTGGAGCAGTGGGAGGACTAATGGAGACGTTCATTCACTCTTTTTTTCTGGTTTGAAGGAGCTATTTCAGCTTGAGAGGGACACTCTCACCAGGCCCACATGGCGCTGCTTCACACCTTACACACACATACACACACACGCACACACAAACACATACACATTCCAGTCCACATTGCACTGTCTGTCATTCCTGAAGAGTTATCCCCGCTCGGAGACTGTCCTGGCTGGAAAAACAAGCCCGCTGAAACACCAGAGGAATCCCCCTCCTCCATATTCAGCTGGGCATTAGCTTATTTATGAGCCATAGGGAAGCAAATTTACTGCCAGATCAATCAAACATGGACTTTGTACCTTGTGCTCCTCTGTTTCCAGAATGAAGTCGTAAAGCACCTTTTAGTTGTATAATGAAACAGTCACAAAAACAGTCCAGAGGGGTAAATTGGTATGTAATGACTTTATGAGGAAAAACAATTGGGAAGAAAAATTACACAGCCATTTTTTTTTCATCATCATCTCACATTCCAACACAGGTGTAACACTAATGATAATACACACACAGTATTTAGTACAAATACTTGTGTATATACGCATAGCACATGTGTTTTATATATGGCTGACATCTCAAAGAAAACAGCATCCAGATATGATCACATTGTTTAAAGTATGACTGCAGCTGACAGTGAAACCTTATCAGCCTTTCAGTGCGCAGCATAAAGGTTTCCATCATGAAAACCTCATGATGGACATATTGTGCTCGGAGTACATCATCCGCTATCTAACCATAAAATAATACTTGTACCCCCGATGTCCCGATTTGACCATAAATCCCCCTCTTCTATACATTTGAATGGAGACCATTGTATTATTTCATAAGAGGCATGTTTCCTTACAGGTTTATGTGCTACCATGGCTGTATAATGAATTGCTATGTGTGAGTGTGTGTGTGTGCACGTGTGTGTGTGCGTGCGTGTGTGTGCAGCGCCCTATTCTTGTCCAACATCCAGACTAATAACAGAGTTCTTTGGTTTCTCCCTGTAGCAGGCGGCCAGGTTCCAGCCAGCGCTAGCCTGCCATCTGTCCCCCCACTCTCCCCTGTGACCCAGAACACAGCCCCCAATATGAGGTGATTCATCTTCTTTTCTCCCTCTCTTTCCTTCTTTCTTTCTCTCACACACACATACACACACACACCATCACCTATTTATGCACATGAGCACACACAGTCAGCTATTTATACATCTTCACTGATTGTCGCTTTGTGCTTAATCCAATTTGAATGAAAAACAGATTTTATTGATAGATTTTTTTATTTTCTATTTTGCAATTTCTAGAATTTATTTGAAGTTTTATGCAAATTTTTTTTTGTTTTACTCATGACATGCTGTTTCATTCCCAACCCCCTTTTTTTTTTTCAAAGTATCTCTGAGCGCCTGGAGCACGCTCTGGAGAAGGCTGCTCCTCTGCTGAGGGAGATCTTCGTGGACTTTGCCCCCTTCCTGTCTCGGACCTTGCTGGGCAGCCACGGGCAAGAGCTCCTCATTGAGGGCACAAGTAAGTCCAACATCATGAAGACAACAGCTCAGACGCTGTTTCACTGGCAGGCTACACCTGTTCCCCGCCGCTTTGTTTTTTTGTTTTGTTTTTGAAGATGACATGACATTGTCTCGACTGTCCTTGCAAACCTTCAGGACGCCGCTCCCTATAAATACCGCCCTCATTTAAATTAACATCATATCCAGGCTGTTGTTAGTCCAGCACTGTGATGAGTGCACGTTGGGCCAAGAGCTAGTAGTTGTGCTGAAGGTTTCCAGGGTGGGGGGGGGGCAGGTCAGAGGCCAGGCCACTAATAGCAGTGTTTGGGATGTCTGCTGCCACCAAACAAAATGGAAAGTTGATTGATAGCTGCAGGGGTCCTGAAGAGAAGGCAGGGGGAGGTGTATGTGTGTGCGTGTGTGTGTGCTTGTGCATGTATTTGTGTTTGTCTGCATGTGTGTCCATGTCATATGAAGAGCAACCGAAAGACCAAAGGCTACTCTGCCTTCTCACCGTCTGTGCTCCCACAGCAGACTCTGGACACTCTCGTGGCCCCCTGCCCTCTGAAAGCCTAGGGATTGCCATGAGGGATCAATGAAACATATGCTGGCCAAGTAATACAAGGTCCAAATATGTATTAGTTTACAGTAACATCATGTCAGCTCATTAGGCCCATCAATACTTTCAGCTCCCTTGCAGATGGCACAATGTTAGGTAATCCGAGTCTGTATGTGTGTTATTTGTACGTTTTATGTTTTCACAATTATCCAAGAAGATTTACAAAGTTTAAAAAAAAAAGAAGAAGAAAAACACACAAAAATGACTGTTTATTGTTTATTCTCACTCACTTTGTTTCCTGTTCCTCCAGGCCTGGTGTGCATGAAGTCCAGCAGCTCCGTCGTGGAGCTCGTCATGCTTCTGTGTTCACAGGCAAGTCTGGCATCTTTATCTTTTCTTATCCTCATCCTCCACTCCCTCCACTCCCCCCCACCAGATCATGGCTCACCTTGAGTGCAGTAAATCCACAGTGGACACAGTGAGCCGTCCAGAGTCTTATCTTTCCTCCACACCGCCTCGTCCACCACTTCCATCCCCGAGTACGGGCTGGAGAAACCGGAGAGAAGGCATCTATGGCCACAAATATTGGTTTGAGGGTCAAGGGTGGCCGACCTGTCCGCATCACCTCTGACCCGAGCGCTGGCCCTCGTGGCCTCGGCCAAACTGATGAGGAGGGATAATGTAGATTTGATGGTGCTTTGCATTGATTATCCTTCTCCTCTCTGTTGTCTTGTGGGTGTTTTGTTGCCAAGTTTATTTAGCTGCTGCCGGATTCATGAATACTAATTCGAGGATCATAAGCAGGCGTGGGCAGATCAATGATCAGAGATGTCAATACATCACTCCAAGATGGCTGATTAGCATTAGGTGACATAAGGCCGCCGACGGCTGCTTCGTGTACTGTGAGGATATTTACTTGTCAATTCATTTCTTACAAAAACTGTATTTATTCAGTTTAGAGACTTATTTTCATAGTGGAACGCACAACTGCCCTCATATACACACAGCGACAAGGACAACAGATAATAACTCCCCTCTGGCCCGGTTTGTTTGTCTTGGCTATTTAAAGCACCTCATGAAAAAATCAAAGATCTCCAATAAAACAAAAACACATCTGATTAATGGCACACCTCTCGCCACTGCACGCTGCATTTTTTTTTTTTTATCAGCTTTATTTTCGAGAAGAAATAGTGCCTGTCATCTGGCGTTGTTTCCTCCACCTTCTCCCCCTTTTTAACCCCTCTGCCCTGTTTGGTTCCCATTACTCACTTCGTTTCGTCTCTAAAAAAAAAAAAAAAAAGGTAATACAGTCAGATTACACATCTGCTCTGGATGTCAGTGTGGCAGTGCATTGGATTTGGGCTAGTGGGACACGCGGAGGGAATGTGAGCCTCATAATGTCCAGAGATGAAGGAATAGCACGAGTGAGCGCTAGATAGAAAACCAAAGAGAGAAGAATGACAGGCTCTAATGCACCTATTTGTCATATCTGTCAGGGTGTTGTTTAATGCTAATCTAATCAAAGGCAGAATCTTGGTGATTGCTCCGCTGCACAGCTCATGCCTCGCTTCCCCCTTTGGTCCCCAGCCCAAGCTATTTCTTCCTTTCTCTAAGCTCCAAGCTACCCCACCCAGTCACTACAACACACACACACACACACACACACACACACACACACACACACTGTCTCTCTCTTTCTCAGCGAGCGGAGCGGGGATTGGCCAGTGCAGTGTTGATTGCTTCAATAAATCATCCAACCAAATTCTCTCACAGCTAATGCAAATGTAATTTTATTGTTGTGTAAAGGGGGAAAGGAGGAGGAGGAGGGGGTTGCTGGTGGTGGTGGTGGTGGTGGTGGTGGTGGTGGTGGGGGCGATATGCTGCTTCTCACTGGGGAAAAGAGGAAAACAGGGACAGACTTTCCTCTGGGCTAAATAACAATGTATAATTATTTGTGTGTTGGTTCTCCTTGTGGGGCAGTGAGAGTGAGCCGGTGCCGTGATTGATGACGTTATTTAGTAAAGTTTGTCGGGCCCTCCGGCACAGGAAGCACTCAATCCTCACACAGGAAGTGCCTCTTTGGCCATCTTGTGAGTCCTTCCTGCCTTCAGGACAACCAGTGGACGGAGTAGATGGAGATGATTTTGATTGATTTTTTTTTTTTCTCTTCCCCCCACCTCCCCCGCACCTTCATCGGCGATGCGATGCGATAGCATCTCTGTGAAATTTTAATTAATTTCCTGAGCTTTGAGATGGAGTGGAGCCAGGGTGAAGGGTCAGGAGACTAGGGACTGCAGAGCAGTTTTTAATCAGGGATCCTATGAAAGTTGCATTGGCGGCCACATCAGCTTGGCATTGAGGAGGGGATTGTAAACCGCAGTTTGATAGTGCTCCATTTCTTAACAACTACAACAGTGCTCCCAATTAAAGGACCATTTTGATCAGACATTAACTGTTGGGGTGGCACGCTGCCTTGTTCTCCGCTGTAATATTGATCCTGAATATACAAAGTGAGGATTAATGATCATAAACTGGAGTTGTAACAGAATACTGATTCAAAAAAGGAGGAAGGAGCGTAGTGTTATCTGCGGTTCACATTGTTTTGTTTTTGCAAAGGCAGGATTAGGAATATGACATGTTCACTTGACCACTTACATGTTTTAATTGCATGTTTCAAGCATTTAGATAACCCTAACCCTATCAAAAACTATTTAAATGACATATGATGAATCAGATATTAAAAGTTGTTGCATATTATTAAATTAAAACCATAGTAATGTTTCACCTACCGAGAATGGCCACTTTATAAATCAGAATTATGTTATTTTGATACATACATGTCACTAAGACAATAATTGGATTGCAAATTACCCAGAATACTCACTTAAAGTCAACAGTGATTTATTCTCTTTATTCCAACTCAAATCTGGTGTTAATTAGATGATTTCGTGTATATTGCCAAATGTAGATTTTTTTAACATGAGCATCAGGACAGTGTAATCCTTCCTTAAATACGACGGCTTCCTCAAAGGCCTTGCATATTGCATGAAAGAACCACGTCTGCTGAGGGTCTTGACGCGTGGACGTGAAGAGCCACTCTTCCCCTTCTCTCCATGCCCCTGATTCACTTTGACAGTTTCGCTCTCCCTCTCGCACTTGTTTTCTCCCGTCTGTGTCATATTTACGGCCAGCCTGTTGTTTCCTGGGTGCACTTCTTGAAGTGGCTTCCACCCAAAACATCTGATTAATAAATAATGTGCTGGGACAAGAGAAAGAGCTCCCTCTCTTTGCGCTCGCTCCCGTCCGTCCAGTGCTTTTGAGAAATCATCTCATCGGATACTGGACAGTCTACGATGAGCAGAGGCCCATAAATCTCTTCAGTAGCTGCATTTGTGTCCTGTAGATCAGCCATTATTGTCCGGCCGCTCTGTCAGCCCATCCATCCTTCTGCCATTTATCAACCATGCGTTCTGTACGTGGAGTGGAAGGAAGGTAGAGAGCAAGAATTGTAGGGTGAAGGGGCGCTGGTTTCACGATGGTCAGCACCAGATAGGAGAGACTGTGTATTTCTTGACTTGTTAGGAGGTGCAAAGTGTATTTCTGATTATATATTTTTTGTCTCTTGTGACATTCACCATAGAGTTACTGTATAGCAAATTAATGCCCTATAATATCTAATATTAATTCTGTTGTTTAAGGCTTTAAGGGTTGATTAAACAAAACAACCTTTTTTCCCTTTACTAAAACATTACACTTCAAAAATATACCTACAAATTTCTCTTTGCAAAATTTCTGACCATCCATTTTCCACTGGAAATGGTTCAACAGATACTCCAGTTTACACTGAGTAATGATTAAAAGTGATGCAGCTATTAAATTTTCAGCCATGCTACCATATACATGCTGCTCTGTCAGTCAGTCAGTCAGTCTGCTGCTTTGGTCCAGACTGAAATATATCTCAACATCTACTGGATGGATTGCCATGAAGTTGTGTGCAGACATTCATGTTCCCTGGAGGAAGAATCTGTCTTGAGATCCGACTTCTCCAGTGCTACTAGCAGGTCAAATTTTTCCAGTCATATATCTCAGCATTTACAATGTGAATTTATACAAAACTGGGTACAAACATTCACCACCCCAACCCCCAACTATAAATTCCCATGACTTCCTAAAGTGGTTTCTTTAAGCACAACCAAAAGGTCATTATTCTAATGTAATTCTTTGGTTTATGACCAATTGCCGCTAAACACAATAAATACCCCCCTCAGCTTAAACTGTCAGTGCTAATTATCAAAAGTTAGTATGCTCAGGCAATACACTGGCATGATAAAGAATATCTGCTGAACATGACCATGTTAAATTGTTATTGTGGATATATTAGTCTTCATTATATGTAGACAGGTTGTGATATTGTAGAGTATGTGGTGTGTTGAACCTCTGTGGTTGACTCATACAGTCTGTGATCTAAGCAAATAGCAGTTTGTTGAGACCACTAATGCAGATAATCCCTTAATAGTAATTCAATAACATCAATGTTAACGTGCTAATCCAATGAGTCCACATTATCGTACGTTTCCCAGCCAAGTCTCACCAAAGCTAACCTGTTTAACAGATGGGCACCTCTCTGCTTCGGTCAGCGGGGAGAGAGACATTGACCTCCCCAAACACTTGGCTCCTCCTGACCCTTGACCCTCTGAGGGAGCGGGCAGAGGAGTCGAAGTTTCAAACCCTTCATTTAAGAGAATAATCATCATACGCCAAACAGTATGTAGTATAATCAGAGAAAGGAGGGAACCGGCTGCTGGTTTAGTGGGAAAAGCCAGTGGAAAGCAAACAAGCAAACAAACAAAAAAGAAATGAGCAGCACATTACAGCGTATGCGGCCACTTTTGTATGTTTTATTAAGTATTCATACGCTGCTTTCTTAGTTGCTCATTTTGAATGTGTTGTTGGTAGAAGCAGGATCTGATGTTGGGATTGTTAAGTAGTAATTTATATCTGTCAGTGGACACATTTCTTCTTCTCTCCAGCAAGTGAGGCTTTGATGGATCAAGAGCAGACCATGTTGTATGAACCACTTGGGGAGCTGAGAGAGGTGAGAGAAGTGGCGAGGAATGTGATGAAGCCGAGGGACAAAAATACTTTCCCCATCATTTTCCTCACAGTCAGACCCACACCCCACTGTGCAGTTAAAGAAGCACACAAGGTTCAAGAGCAGTGCAAATCAAAGTGTTATTTTTTTCGATTCCTCCCCGCTCGCCCCGCTCGCCCCCCTCGCCCTGTGATCTGCTTCAGCGCGGCTTCGCAGGCGTTGCCACTCGGCCCGGGGTCCCCCCACCTTCACTCTCCAGTTCAGAGGATAATATCATGCTGTATATTCTTTGAAAAGGTGCTCTCCTGTGAGACGCAGAGAAAACACCGCAACACCAACTGGCACTTAGTCGTGCAGGCTCCCCATCGTTGCCAACTATGCAGGCGGAGCGGGGGCGGCGGGGGTGTGTTGTGTTGGAGGAGCCGCGGGTCAAGGGGGGCTTCCTGACAGGAAGTGAAGTCTAGCTGAGAGGGGAGAATCAGACGAGAGACTCCTAAAAAATTGAGTGCCTTTTAATTTGGCTCCCAGCCGGTTTTACTGTGAGCTGGCTTCAAGCGGCTCAGGACTTTAGGGCCTCAAGTGGCACGAAAAAGGTTGGTTATTTATACACAACATATAATCGTGTTTCAAATAAATGAATTTCCCTGACAGAGCCCACTCCTCCTGACAAGGCACTGTAATGTAATGTTTTTGTACGTGACAGGTCCCGAGTTATAAGACCTTGGAATGTATTCTTACGCGTCTCCCCCCTGCTATCCTCTCTCAGCCATCCCGCTGATAAAATCATATCCTGGCCTCTTAGCTCACGACTGCACATTTTGATGTAGTCAGAGAAATATTCAAATCTTGGAAATGACTTACTTTTAAAATAGGAAATTTCAATCTCGTTACACCCAATCAAGTCCTCAGCGGCCAAATCCAGAATTTAGAGTTTGAACAAAGTCATTTTGACAACCATTGAACAGTTTTTCTGATATTTTGATTGGGCTGTCGATTGCGATCAGTCAGGAGCGGACGGCTACAGACAGGTTCTTTGGCACTGGCCTGTCTGTGCGCATGTGATCAGACACATTTGGACTGTGAGCTACGTTTTAAAACAACAGTCTTGTTGACTTAAATGACAAGATGCATTGATCTGGTAAATGTAATACACACATGTTTATGCCAGTGAGATGAGTCCTGGTTCCAGCTGTATGGATGTGCTCTGTAATGTGTTTCTTGTGGACCAAATGGCTCTTTAAATACTTGTGTCTTTGAAGTAAGCCAACATGTGAACTGCACAAGTAGAACAATTAAAACAATTATTCAGGCGTGGGAAAAGTATAAGCTCTTGGATGTTCAAATAAAAAACCCTCAGGACCATCTCCTTGCACGATGGACTGCTACAGGTTAACTGGAAACTGTATGTTTTTGCAAACAGCTGGATAATGCTTATGTGATTATCCCAAAACTGACTCATTCTGTCATTTCTTGTTAGATCCCTTGTGTCACACCCACTACAACAATAAAGGACGCAGATTCTGAATAATTTGTAATCATCCACTGTTCAAGTGTGATTTAGATAGTTGATAATTATGTCTTCAAAAGAGATGACTGGAAATTTATACTGAGCCAAGTTGAGAAGAGACAAACAGATGTTAGGGCTCAGTATTGTTTGAAACCAATGTTAAAAGTTATTTATCATTGCTCTATATAGTTAGCATCTAGGTATTTATCCATAGTTGTTATAAAAATAAATAAACGCAAACAAACACAGCCATGAAATGTACTGTATGTTGCAGGATGAGGTGTTGGCTTCATTAGATCCTAACATCTGGTACAGTTGGAGCTGAAACAGCTGGACGGTGTTTCAGTATTGTTATTCTACATATGTCTTTGAATCAGCCAAATACCAGATTGGAAGATAAGTTAAGGAATTGTTGTTGTTTTTTAAAGAGGGAGTCCTTTTTTTTATTATAAACTGGCTGCTCGTTAAATTCACTGTATATATTTAGGTTTCCCCCCGTAAACATACTTTTTCTTCACAGTCCTCATACTTGTCTTTGGTTTGTCTGTTTGAAGTGTGTTGAGGTTCACTTCCTGTTTTCTTACTCTTTGTGTTGGTCTAGCCTTGAAAGTGTGAGTCCATGAAGCTCTTGGAGACCCTGCAACATAAATATTTGCAAAAGCATAAATATTTGGACATAAGTAAATATTCTCCCAGTTGTGAATTTGATCATGCAAACACCAATATGAGTGTCTGCAGATACCACACGGACACGCACATGTGGACTGTTGAGACCTAGAGTAGACACACTGGTGTTAAGTTATTCATACACACACAAGCGTTTCAGATTCGGCAGCATGAATAAGCAACAAACGACTCAGTCTCTGAGTGAATCAGTCGGAAGAGCGATGATGAATAACGTTTTGGATAGTTTATACTAACAGTAACTTTATGCTCTTTTTTTTTCTCTCCGTCTTGCTCATCGGCACACGAGTGCTTCTCCTCAGTCATTGATGATATCAGATCGCTGGTCATAAACATCTGGGTCACACAGCTACAATAAACCATTTCCACGTCTGTTCTCTTTTCGCGGTCCTCGGTGCACAAAAAGTTTAATTCAGATTGTCAAGATTTGCCACCACCTTGACATCAACGGCGCTCACCGACAGGAACTAAACGCACGTCTTTAACATGTTCTATTGATTCAAACAAATGTATCTTATCTGTAAATCCACTCCGTTGACTGGATTTGAAGAAAAAAAATCAGTAGCTCTCAGCCTCTTTGGTTTTGCTTCTGCTGCGCTGCCACATTTGACATGAGGATTTATGCTTTTGTCGTCTCATCTGAAGTTCCAATTCCCATAGCCTTTCAAACCAACAAATACTTGTGATTATGAGTGATGCCACCGAAAAGCGCAACTGACTTATTTATTATTTCGGGAGAGCTGAGACGTTTCTTTCTTCGGTGTTGGAAAATGCTTTCCTTGTGTTGTGGCAGGCCTGATGTTTGAAAGGCGATTTTGCTCGGGAGGTCTGTGTTTTCTCACTAGTGGTAGTGGTATATTTAGATGTTGATTATGGATAATCAGCTGTAATGACGGAAGTGCATGGCATGTGTGTTTAGACTCAATGCCATCATCATGGAACACAGACCAAACAGAGCTGTCTTATTGACTTCAGATTGAGACCGGCATTTTCATGAATAGATTTAAAAACTTTCATTCAGACCCCACCCTCGCACGCTAAAAAAAAAAAAAAAAAAAAAAAGGAAGAAAAGCAAATCCTAAAACCTGGTCCCTACTAGCTATATCTAATATTGGCAAAGTGTCTGTCCGATGAGTAGTTGGCAGTAGTCTCTCTCTCGTCGTATCATCTGTTAGGAGGTCAGGTTAAAGGTGAGGGGTCACAAATGGCTGCTTGTATCCTCTCATCAGGGGAGCTGTGGCCATGGCCCCTATCGCGGCCATAAAAGCTGTGACACCGCTGACCAGGGGCGGCCAAAATCCAATATTCTATCACTGACCTGTCCCTGTTTCCCTTTTTGTCACCGGGAGATGTCCCTCAGATCAGGGTCATTGCTTTTTTTAATTCAACTAGAAGAGCCATTTCTTAGCCCATAATGACACCATTAGTCTTGCTATCACCTTTGTCCGTGTCCGCCGCGTAAATGCCAATGGCCTCCACGCCGTTCATCAAAGCTAATTTGGACTCTTTTTTTCTGTTTTGTTTTGTTTCTGCTGAGAAAGCATTTACTTGTCTGTTGTTTTTAAGACCCCTGCATTCAAATCCCAAAGAAAATCACATAAAGAAAATTTAATGTTACTGTTTTTCTGCCCCTCGCCCCCCAGAGAGTATGACTCTATTTACAGCCTCACTTCCTGTGGTGTTTATTTGAAATCCAGCTAGCACAGTCTGTCCCAGCTTGGATTATCCCCACAGCCACAAGCTAACACTCATGGTTAATGTCCTTCAACTACAGTCTATGCTTCAACTAGAAGGCCCCAAGGCTACTCTTACACACTTCCTCCAAAAGCAAGCCCTCGCCGCAAAATCCTGTGCCAGTGCTCAACTCCAAAACACTGTTTCCACTCCCAGGCCCAGACTTTTATTCCCTCTGTGCCCTCTTTATTTTGAATGTATTGTAAACACGGTCAATGCCAATATGGTCCTGGAGGACAAAAAGCAGTTTTGAATTGAGGTTAAGTGCCCTGAAGGTTGTTGTTTGCGTGACGTGCAGTTGGTTACAGAGCGACGGTACGCAGGCGTTTTTTGTTTTATTATTTTTTTTCATGAAGAATGGTTTCTCTTGGCTCAGCGTGTGATTGGTTGTGATGGTTTTACATTTGTTGTGCTGAAAGGGCAAAAGCGTATGGCTTTAAAATCATCACATATGTACAAACGTTTTTTGGATGTGCGTTAGAAATTCTTGTAAATTGATCTTTCCTTCCTCCTCGTAGCGCTGATATCCTCGTCCCTGTGGGCTCTCTAGGTTTACTGAAAGTCCAGGCTCTGCATAAACACACGGTTTCCTCTATCAGGCCACGAGACGATGACAGCAGAGTTTACCCTACACGTACACATACACGTACACACTGCATATCTTTCACTTTGTAGTTGTTTCACGACTCATTTAAATCGACTCAATTGAAATTAGCTTCTTTCTTTTTTTTTTGCACAAGAATATTTGAGTTTGAAAAGAATGTGCCTCTTCTGAACATGCTCATTTATCAATAAATGACATATTTAAATATGTATAAGTCTAATTATGGAACGTACAGTGAGTTCAAGCAGTGATGAATGATTTTTTTTTTCTTTTTTGAGCAATTTAGTATAGTTTCGGTGTCTAACCTGAGGTTTTTTTGTGCATATTTCTTCGTCTCCCCGGAGAGGAAGAAGGGGGAAAAAGCGCTGTGAGGTTCAGACAGGCCCCATGACCTTGTTGCTTTATTATTCTTTTGACGGTTGTGTTGAAGGTGTTGAAATATTGAACAGAACATGAGAGACGATGACCGCTGAGTTTCCCCTCTCTCGTTGTCCCTTCCACGTCGAGGATTTAAAGTCGCACACGGCTGTGGTCGGATTGTTTAGACTGACACCTCAAACCATAACGTTAGTCAAAGAGCGGAGGAAATTTGTGTATTCGCTTGTGATAAATGCACTTCTCAACACAGCATTTCCACTGTTTGGCAGCTGATTATGTCACCTGTGTCCAACAAATCAGTTGTTTCTTTTTAGGTCTAGCTTTATTGAGTTATGAATTATGTTTGAAATGGCAGCAAAGCTTATAGAAAAACACATAAACCACTAACTCGCCAGCAGGTACCAAAAGCTTCCCACAGGCTTTATTTAATAAATGTTAAATGTTATTAAGAAAAAAAAAGTTGATTCATTGTATTTTTGTTTGTTTTTTTAAAAGAATATTCAACCAAAAATGACCTTGTCTAAAAAATCCTAGTTGCATTTCTCAACTGTGAGCATTTCCTCCTTTCCCCTAATCTGTTTAATTATAAACTGAATTCAACACAACAGAAGCAGTTTTTGAAATGCTGCCTCAGGGTTTTGGACATTGTGATGGATGTTGTGTGTGCGGGCATCTGATTTATGAACAAGTGATTGGATGATTATTTTATTTAAAAAAAAAAAAAAAAAAGTGGAAAATTGCGTCAACATTATTTTTGTAGCTTTTTATACCAGGTCACATTTTCTCCAGTTGTTTTTTATTTACATTTAAAGCTGGTGAAGTGATGAGGAGTGTATTCATAAATTAGGTTATTAATATTTCCTGCATTGAAATGTAGTAGATTTTTTTCATAACTTACATATTGATGTCACCAGTGACTGATTGGACCATGGGTGAAATTAATTATGCATGACTTGGTTATGTTATTCCAGTGCAGTCATTGATATTGTGTGTGTTTTTCCTGCAGGAATGGCAGAACTCCATCCAGAAGAACGCAGGTCTCGCCTTTATCGAGCTGGTCAACGAAGGCCGGTAGGTAACGCTGACCTGCAAAGTGCTACGTCCCCTCTCCCTCCCCGCAGCAGCATTTCTTCATTGTCTTTCCAACCTCAACCTGTCGACCAGCTTTCCTATTTCCCCGTCCCTGGATCACATCACAGCCCCTCAGGCCCTCCAGGTCCCTGAGGCCCCTCTGATGGGGTGGCTATTCAAGATTCTGGACAACAATCGATGAGTGGCGGTGTACTGGGGCTTGGGAGTGTGAGGATGGAGGGCCGATGAGTTCAAAGCTTCATTCAATATCTGCTCATCCCAGAGGGATTTGGGAAAAGGAGCGGGGCTGGGGAGAAGGTGACAGGGGCTCTGATCGCTGGATCCTCCGTGACACTTGGGAAATCGTTGTTGATTTCCCACTGACTCTCTGTCAGTTTATGTCTTTCTGGTTGAGCCTTTATCTGCCTGTAATCATCTCTTCTGTCGACTATTTTCCTTTTTTTAAATTGTTTTGAGTTTTCCATCTTTCCTCTCATTCCCACTTCAGCTCCTCCAGTCTTAGATCTCTCATCAGTTTCAGATTTAGAGGGGCCACCCTTTCCATTATTGATCGTCAGCTTTTAGAGTTGGCAGAGGCTAATCCACAGTAATGCTAATGAGACTAGCAATGTAGTCCTCTGACTTGTTTCTGGAGCACAGCATTTGTAGTTCACATTGATGAGGTGTCTGTTATGTAACCATCAAAGAAAGAGTGGAGATAGACAACACAGATGCTTGTCTGCTTTAAAAACAACAATAAAAAAGATCACCTGGCATCAGTGACTATCAAAAATTGCTCCATACCACCCATAATTATTGTTTATTAATCACACTGAGTCACTAATTAGTTAAGTAAAAGACGTTCAATCAGTGCTGTTACATTTACCATATATTTGGTATATGCAGAACTGCTTCTTTATGTTAAAACAGACTAAAATGATATATTATTTTATTTATATTTTAACTTTAGATGAATGACATTGTGATGATTTTTTTCCCCCAGTCTGTTTTAGACCAAGCGATTACAATTCTACAGTAAGTTGTGGCTGTACAGTATTAGATCAGTCAGTCCCAGTTAGTCTTAAGTATATTTTGAACTGGCTGCCATTATTTTCCTTTATATCTCTGTCATTTATGTTAGGGCGAGTCTAAAGTGACATCGGCTTCATATACTATAGTAGCTGCGTTTGCACATTCTGGTGGAGGACTTGAGTTCATGCGCAAAAAAAGAAGGAAAAAAATCCCACAACTGTGTTCTGTCCATGCACACAGTTTGAGTATGGAGCACCGTAAAGAAGAGCGGTATTGGGTTATTGATAGCTCAGCCTGGACAGAGCCATAGAGGCTGCAGAGGCCCCAGCACCTCCGCTCCCCTGCTACCCTGCGCTGAAACAGAAGGTTTAGGTTACAGTCATCTCCTGACCCCTAAACCCCCGCCCCTCAATCAGTCCCAACCTGGGCCCCCACCATCCCTCCTCTCTGGCCCCTGGTCTGTTATTGTTCCACTTTGCACAGTTCTGACCTTTAGGGGTGTAGAGAGGTTTCTTCGACCTGTACACACACACACGCGCACGCATACTTACACACATAACATGTTTCATCAACACTGATAAGAAGAGGGAGCCGGGTAGACTACACATGTAGCAACATGAGCACAGATCCTCCCTCCTTTCAGATGCATATCATTAACAAATCAATTAGCACCTGCAGTCCAGTTAAGAGAGACTGGTTTGGTTTGGTTTGGTTTCTGAATTAGATTTTCTGCTGATTTTTCACGGTTCTTTTTCAGCATTTTATGGCTGTTTCATGGCTGTTCTCTCTCTCTGGGGGTCATCGTAGTGTTTAACAGATGTTGCAGATGCTCTAAGCATCTGACCTCCACTTTTTTTTCTTCTTTTTACTGAGTTAATAATTCTGTCATTAATGTTTAAAAATGCAGACAGTACATGCTAATAAGTGTTATCAGTACTTGAGTGGCCTGATTTCCATCTCCCTTCTCCCCAGGCTGCTGAGTCACACCATGAAGGACCATCTGGTTCGTGTGGCTAATGAAGCCGAATTCATCCTCAGCAGACAGAGGGCCGAAGACATCCACAAGCACGCAGAGTTCGAGGTAAGACGCCACACAGCTCGGGCAATCCATGCACAGCTGCACATACATCACAACAAAATAACCACATGACATAATTTAATGTGAGCAAACTTAAGTTGTGGATTTACGATATTAAATTCCAGTATTTTGATTTTTCAGGTGAGATTGCGATCAGTTTAGAATGATATTCTGAAAAATGTAACTTTCCAAGCTGTTAAGTATAGATAGTTATCCTATATCTCATTGTTGGCGATATGCACTTAAAGTGTGATCTGTTAACCTGATACTGAGGCGTGCATAAAAACTGATTTGCTGAAGTGAAGAAGTTAGAAAGACAGATAGTTGCACCTTGACAAAGACCAGGATTTCTCAGTAGACGAGCGTCTCCGATGTCTTTTAACGGCACTCTACCATACACATGAATATAAAGGAACATTAATAGAGGAGTTTGACATATTTCATCTTTAATTGGTTGCCTCAGAAGGATTGGCAAGTGAAGGAAAAGCAAGCATAATTTATCTGTCACATATGCTTTGAAATCCCGAGGAACTTTAGGCTTGATATGTTCAAACAAACAAAAAAAAATCCATGTGTTGCTTTAGGACTAAGACTCCTTTGATAGAGATGTGTAATAGTGTTGATACTCCTATCCTGTGTTGGCGATTATGTGTAATGAAAACAGGGAAGTGGCAACGGTCAGCGAGAGCAGAGGGGGAGCTGATCCAATGACTACTTCAGACTTGTCCATCAAGTTTCAGGTTCTGTCACAGCAAAGCTACAGGATAAATGTTTACTTTTCAAACACAACCCTCTGCTAATCGAGAACACACACACAAACACACACACACAAGACTCCTCGCGCACACACTGAAGCAGTCTGAGGCTGGAGATCATGCTTGGCACATATCACTAACCAAACATTGTGTAGTGTTAATTTATCCCTGTGCCTTGCCCCTGAAACATAACTTCTCCCCCCTCCTCTTCCCACCACTTCCACGCACAAACGTTGCCATTCACGTGTAGCTGCCGGGCCAACTCTATCCTGACCCATGGGCACCCTTTGTTGCCCCTTTCCCAATCCGACTATTACGCCAACCCCCCCCCTACTCCACTCCTCTGCTTTCTAGATCTCACCAAAATCATTTCCTGTCCTGCTGAGATCCTGTCCATTATACTCCCGCTGGGGGTGTATTTTGCCAGTGACAGGAATATGGCATCCTCCCCTCTCTTCCATCCTTCCCTCCCTCATTTCTCAGGAACCTGCCAGCACTAAAAGCTGCAGACAGACCTGAGAGGTGCTGGCCTGAAGGGCCGACTGTGTGTAAACCCACCGACTCCACCTCCACCTCCACCTCCACCTCCACCTCCACCCCCGGCCCTCAGCCCCTCGCCCCTAGCCCCTGGCCCCCACTTTGCAGTAAAATGTGATGCTTTTTTAAAGGTTCAAGGAAGGGTCTCTCTTACATTCAGCTAAAGTAAATTCCCTCCAGAGTGTTGAAAGTCAATCGGAGGGTGGGGGCACAACTCTTGCACATCAAAGTTTCTTCCCAATGTCGACTGCTTTTCTGTCTTGATTGGCATCCTCTTCTACTCACTCTCCTCCAAGTGTCAGTCATTTGCACAGTTTTATCTGACCTTATCATTATCCACACTCAGCTCAGACGTATGATTTACTTCTACCAGGTTGCTGTAGCAGATTCTTTTACTCCACTGAAAGACCACTTTCAGTAAAATCTGTACAGTATTTATGCTCTTGCAAAAGTGCATGTACAGTATGTCCCGTTAGGCAGCTGTCTTCATCTGACACAAGAGCAGCACAAGTAAAAAAGGTTTGGAGTATGTTGTCTGACTGGCAGACAGACGGACTTGGCAGCCAGTCAACAACACGACAGCCTCATATGATCCGGCTCTGCCTTGGCCTCTCGCTGTGGCCGCAGGCCACATGCTCTGTGTAACCATGTCCCCATCCATTCTCCACTTCCCAAACTCTCTGGCATTAGTCTCTGTTTCCTAACCTGGTGTACAGTAGTTTGGCTCAGCGTTGTTCATAACAGAATGACTAGAGCTTTTCAAACATAATTGACTGGCTTTTTTGTTGTCGTGTTGTCTGTCTGCTGTTTTTTGTGTGCACCGTTTGCTTTCAGTTTATTCTTGAGCTGAATTCTCAGTAGACAGGTTGGGGTAACAAAACCTTTATGTCCTTAAAATGTGCACCTACAGTATGTGTACTAAATAAAAAAGAGTTGGATATGAAACTAAGCGGTTTAACAGACAGGAGTCAAATTCGTGCATAAACCTATAGTATGTGTTTGATTAGTAGCTTGCATATTAACATGTGTCATATTTACATGCATGCCCGTCTTTAATGCATGTTGAGTAATAGTTCAAATGAGAAACACAAGGCATCTCCTTTTCCATTAAAATATTATGTTTTTCTACTCATGACTCTACCAGATTTAAGATATAAATATTACACAATACTTTCTGTATTTTGAAGACAGTGTGCACCTACATCAGTACAGTGCTCAGAGTCGTCTAAAAGGGTTCAGGTTTGTTATGTTTTTCAATGAAGCAGTCCTATCAGCCACATGAGCTATGACTCGATTACGAGCAAAAATACGACTAATGGAAAGCCATAACTTTCCATTAGTTGTATTTTTGCGATGTCATTTGAAACTTATTCTTCGTTTGCAATCTCCCAGACGTCCTTAATCAAGATACCCACCATAGCGCGTCCCAAACTATGTTTCACAATTGAATTCCCCACTTAAATGCAGTTGTTCCTCAGTGACCTCTGAGAAGAAGTGAACCCCTGATAAGTCTTGCTCTGATATTGCTGTATTGATTTTTGCCTCCATACAGGCTCTGCTTGAGCCTGCTGGAGCCAACGGTTTCATTTTGCACTGCCACAATAAAAATAACAGGCCAATGAAACATCCCCCCCGAGGGCGGGGGTGGAGGGTTTTGAAATAATTTTCAGCTATGTCCCAGTTTTTAGAGCACTGTTCCTCTGTATTGTGTTGTGGTGACACTATAGGTTGGTTATTGTTTTGCAAGAAATGGGGAAAAATAGGCCTGCGAAATGACTCATTTTTGGCTGTCACTGTGTTGCACTGGGAGTGAGCAGGTTTGTCATCCAGCACCAATTGCCAGAACATGATCTGTATCCTCCTCCACTGCACTTGAGAAGTTTTGTTTTAGTTAAACAGCAGCAGCAGATCTCGGGCAAAAAGCAGCAGAAAAGAGAATAATTCAATACATGAAAACAAATTTATGTTTGCTCCCTGTCAGAGTTCATATCCTTGGGAAGGCATTGATAGAGGAGTCGTTTGATTTAGATACCCGTTTGCCTCAGAGACATAACATATGCTTTCTCTCTCTCTTTGCTGTCTTTCTCCCTGTCTCGCTCACACTCTCTCCGGCTCTCAGTGGGACAGAATTGAGTTATCTTTGGCCCTGAGAGTAAGTTATTACAGTGGGCTTAGGGTGAAACAGAGATGAAGATAACTAGGGGGAAATCCAATTACCTTTTAGGGTTCTCTATCTAATAGGATCCTTAATGTGAAGGAGATCTGCAGATCGGATGCTGCTGCCCAGCGCAGCAAATGATAGACTCTGATATCTTCCAGAGGAGCAGGAAGGAGTGGGAGCCCCAGAGATAGAAAAGGAGGCGAGAGAAATCGAACTCCCTCTTTTTATAGGGCTGTTCATTAGGAGTGAAATGTGGTGGGCTCAGGGGCACAAGGGCAGATAAGAAGGTCCAGATAGGGAAGAGTGAGCAAGACCCAAGTCATTTCTATTCTTTCTTACCCTTCCCTTCTGCACAGTCTTTTTTCCTTTTTTTATATACCCTCTTGATTCATCCGTGGCTGTTATATGGAGTAATTGAATTGACTGTCTGAGAGATTCTGTGAAAGCCAGACGATAGCGGCTAATTAGTGCCTGGCGTCATTGTCTTCTCTCTGCTGAGCTTGTAAAACGATCCGGCCTCTCTCCCCCACGTTAATGACATTAACATTGAGCTGATGCTCATTATGTTCTATTATCATAGCACCGGTCTCTGGAAACTTGTGCATCACAGACAATCTCACAAGAGCTGCTCATCTCAGAAAGAGCCTGAGCAGAAAGGTTAGGTCATGCTCTGCAATTTAGACACGAACCATCAGACGGATCAGTTCACTGATCACACTAAAAGCTGTTTAAATAGATTTTTTACTGTAAAACCAGATGCAGCCTGCTAAATAAAGGTTATTCAAACACACACACAAACACAGAGCTCCCAAAGGCTTTTCACACCACATCATCCCAGCACTCGGACTGATGGCTGCCACCAACTGTAGCTTGCTGTCATGTAGTTTGTCCCAACTGTAATGCAGTTTGTCAGCAGGGCTGGAAGCCCGGGCATCTCATTATGGACAAATCTGCTGTCGAGAGAATAAGAGAAAAAGAAACAGGAAGATGTCTATATTTGAAAATCACTTGGTGGCACAGTCGACAAGATGGGGATCTTTTTTCTTTCTTTTTTCCTTTAAAAATGCCCTAATTTCACATAATAGCAGGATAAACATGCACGTTTTGGTTTTATATCCTGTCCATTCTTGGTAGATATACAGTATGTGTTTGTTACAACATGGATTGTTTCACTCTAGACATCAAGAGAAAGAAAAGGAGAGGTTGGGGTACAGAGGATGGTTGGTGAGCAGTGGGCTCAGTCTCACTGTCCTGTCAGCGTAATGAAGTCCCCAGGTACCTCGTCTGCAGCTCCCATCATTATGTGTGACCAGCGAACACCGAACGACTTTACTCCACACTTTCCCTTTGTTTCTGTCTGACACAGTCTCTTTAGTCACCGGGAGATCGTTCTCTTGATTCCTCTTTTTCATTTAGTTTGAGCAGCTGAAAGTGAGATCACGCCCCTAAGGAAAAGTCTTAACAGGTGTCTCAGTTTGTTATGGACATTATAGGCTTTATGCAGGCTATTTAAGATTATTATTATGCTTTAGGTTTCTCGTTGTTGATTTGTTGTTTCCACATTCAGTCCTAGTCTTGGAAACACGCTGCATCCATGATTTCAGGCAACAGCACAACACAGAGGACATGTATTTTTCATCTGGTCGCGTCCTTCCTTCATTTAACTATTTTTCACCTCCAGACGACAGTTTAACACATATGATTTTTCACATGGCATGACCTTGAAGGCGAGCCGGAGTCATCGCGTGGAGATGGCAGCAACGCAGACTGATGTGGTGAGAGGAGGGCGCGGTTTTGCAGAGACGAGAGGCTTTTTCATGGTAGGAGAGATGAAGAGGCTGCCACCCCTGCATGGTGACCAGTCCATTAAAGATCAGCCACAGACAGTGTGAGGGGAGGAGCAGGGAGGAGGAGGAGGAGGAGGAGGAGGAGGATGAGAGATACTTTGATAAGTGTTGCGCCTGCGTTAACCTTGATGGCCACGAGCAATGGGCTGATGCCAGCAGCAGGGATCTGTTTCAACTGGATTAGATTATTTTTTTCCCTCCGGCGCTCGAAGAGCAGGAAAAAAAAAATCAATACTTGGGAGCACGGCATGACAGGAGCATCATTTCAGAATTGAAGTGGCTGTCAGGCATTGTCATTTGGTGACTTTTGTTCGCCATTGTACTTTTAAGCCCTCATTTTTCTCCCCCTCCTCTTCCTTTCACTCGTTTCTTTCCGAGCCCATTGTCTGAATTCCCCTGGTGACATTTTATGTTGCAATTTGAAAACTCGAGGGCAAGAGATCAAGTGCAAGAGAATCTCTTTGAAACCAATTGGTGGACTGGTTCGGCATCTACTTTTGTTTAGTGACCCCCATCCTCCTTTCTCATTTCATCCTCTTGTCTCCCTAGACCTCCAATGTGTTCCAGGAGGAATTTATTTGTAGTGTATTTGCATTCTCTGATACCAGACAAGGACAAGCCTGATGTCTCGCCTTCCTCTGGACAGTTTTTCTGCCCGTTTGTAAATGAAACCCTCAGGGAGAGCTTGTCGACGGATGTGAGAAATTGGAGATTCTCTCAGAGCGATAGCCCAGCCTTGGAGAGTGTGTAGCCCTGATGTGCCACCAGTGTCAAGAGATTGCAAATCAAGCGCTTTAATAACATCTCTGCTTTTCTTTTTTCTTTTTTGCCTCCTGTTTTCCGACGGAACCACGAGACCCTGGCTTTGTCAGTCGGCATGTTGAAGGCTCGTTGTGGCACGGCAACACCGCCAGGCCTTTCTCTGTCACTCTAATTGATAAACATAGGGTTGATTTCTTGTAATGAGCCTCCATTCTCCAGCCTATTATACTGGTTAACCCTCTCAACCCACACACGGGGGAGGAGGAGTGGAGCTAAGGCATCATCTGACAACAACTACAGCATTTAGATAAGGCTGACACTGGTACAACAGCACTGTGAAACTCCTCTTTTCCTCTTCTTCTCTTTTCCCTGCTCATTATTTATAGAATCAGCATGAAGGAGCTGCAGTGATAACAACAGTTTCTTATAGCAGAAAGCGTGTTTGTGTGCGTAGTTATTCTCTGGTTCAAAGCAATACATGTGTTTTAACAACATGGTGTGTGTTTTTCTTAGAGATGATTATATGCTTCTTTCCACCACCCCCACTTTCGCTCCTCTTGCTCGGCCCATTTCCTCTCCAAACTCCAACTCACATCCATATTTATTTATTTGAACTCTGGATGAATTGCGGGAGACACGACTCAGTGTAATTGACTCGATTAATGCCAGCCATTATCATTTCGTCTTCAGCAAGCTGTCTCCTCCGGCGGAGCAGGCACCCACGCCGGCCCGACCCTGTCAGCCAGGCCATGTAATGGAAGGTGCTGCCCATGATTACAGTGTCGCAAGTCATAATGGTCTCACGGCCAGCGAGTTGTGCCCTGGTGGCTGTCTGGGTAGGAGGCTAACGGAGCGCAGCCCGCCGTATCTTTCCCCTCAGCTGCACTCGTTTAACTTGGTCAAGGGAAGTGCTTAGATCTGAGCATGTCTTTTTATGGTTGTTTCCTTGTCAAAATACGCACGCCGACCGCTTCAGTCACTCCAAAGGAGGCATGTTCCTATTTGTGAAAAGGGAGCAGATACTTTTAATTGACTTCTTATGTTTCCTCAGGATTCTTCGAGAGGAATGAAAGAGCAGTTTGTTTGACAACATACCCCCAAATGCCCCCTTTTTTAGTTTCTGTCCTTTATCCTGTCAGTGGACGTGGATGGAAGTGAATTCAGGATGGTGCCATGGCAGGGAGGCTTAGTTATTCGCTTTAACCTTCATAATAACATAACATAATAAGTCCTTCATAATACTGGAGCATATTCTCTGACTTCACATCAATGGAATGACCCCCAGAATTAACAGTGACTTGTCTTTTCCACTTATAAGTAAACCCAACTCTAGGTTTTAATGGCTCGACTTATGTGTTCAGCTTTTTTTTGGTTGTTATTTTAGGGGTGAGTCTGTGAATTTGGCCTTTTCTCCAGCAGTCGACTTTGGCTTTGGATATAAGAAAAGCCCATTACAACATGGAGGGTTTGGGTGTTTGGGCAGGCTCAACACACAGGTGATGAAGTGTTTGTTTATGGTTATGAGTGTGAACCCAGCACTGTTGATTAGTCCTGCAGACTTCACATGTCTCAGGCAGGGGCACTTGCAAATGGACTCTTTCTAGGCCAGCTACTTACTATATCTGTTTAAAGGATGGAAATCCACATGAGCATTTATTTTGAGGAAAATACATAATTCCTATTATCATGCATATAATTTATAGATCTTAAGGGGGTGATTTTCTGCCAGTATATTTTGCTTATATCGTTTATTTTTTATTTTTTATATTGAGCACTACTTGAGTTTGTTGAACTTTATACGTCATGCTATGAGTCACTGTCTTTGGTCTTGCTTTTCTCTGTGTCCCACCGCTGCTTGCCTTTACCTTCGCTGATCAAGATTAATGGGCATGCAACACACACACACACACACAGTCACACAGCAAAGCCAAGCCGCTCTCTGGTTTAAAATCTGGAACATTTACCCAGCAATTCCTCTTCCATACTCCCTTCATTTTGCAGTTTCACCAGGTCATTGTGCTGGAAGGTCAAGGCCCACTTTAATGCCACACAAAGAGACACAGATTGATAATTAAGGCCCAGCAGCCTGAAGAGAAAGCCCCTCTAATTTGATTTATACCTATAGATTTTCTGTCAGATATGAAATGTTGTCGTTCAAATTGAAGAGGAGGACCCATTATAAAGCGCTTTCCTGCTAACTTTGAGAGAACAGGTTGCATTTGTTCAGCAATGGATCTGGGTTAATAGTCACTGTGTGACCGTCAAACCAATGGGGGGGTGGAAAAAATTTGATAAGGACAGAAATGTGCGATATTAATAACTGAATGTGTTTCATTGTTAATGCTGCTATTTGCTTTTGAAGTTTTACACAGAGCATGCAGAAGATAATAAAAAAAACAGTATCATAGGCCTGATGATGCTCTATACATAGCCCGTGTTTTTATCTCCACCTTCAGTAAGAATATCACTTTGCACGCAGTCCTTTCAGAGTAAGCCACGAGCGCAACGCCAGCTGGGAGATGAAATTGGTTGTGAAATAAAGATTGGAAATCAAAACACTGTTTCAAATTATAGCTGTTATTTTCAGAAGGTGTTTTACTTTTGCCATCGCTGCGCAGTTCAAAGGCCCATTCTGATAACAAATTCCGACAGAGAAAAATGTCCTCCCTGTGCATTGTGGGTATCGTGTTATTTGGTGCGCCGGAGGGCATTAGTAAATACATGTCCACTGTTATTAATCAACGTGACAAGAGGACAGAAATGACCCTATGCTTTTCATTTGGTCCTACTCAGAGTAGAGTTTCTATACACGAAAACACTGTGTGCTGGTGTCGGCTCTGTTTCCTCCTATAGACCGGGTTCGGCTGTGTATATTAGTTGCAAGATAATACATTTAATATATGCTGTTTCAATTCACTTTTTTCTATACTTTTGTAACGATACCTTCACGTGCAGAATGTGTAATGTATTGTTTCACCCTTCTTTTCAGTCTAACTGCGCTCAGTACGCGGCAGAGAAGCGAGATGAGGAGAAAATGTGCGATCACCTTATCCGAGCGGCCAAGTACCGAGACCACGTGACAGCCACACAGCTCATCCAGAAGATAGTCAACATCCTGACTGACAAACATGGAGCCTGGGGAAGCTCTTCCATAAGGTAAAACAAAAGTGGTGTCTGAAAAGGAGACCAAGAGTTTTTTTATTTTATATTTCAATAATTATCATAATAAGAGGAAAAGGTTTCAGGTTTTCTTTTCTCACTTACATCTCTTTACACACACATGATGCACACAATACATAATGCATTTTACATTGCATTTACCTCCGTCTGCACAGAGACGCCTTCAATCAAGGGGATACACCTGTTCTGTTTTTTTTATATATATATGAACAGTGTAATTTTCTATGCCCTGAAAATTATTCAGATCATTGTAATGGTTTTAATCTCATCATAATCTTTCTCACCCCCCCAATACTCATGACTTTGATTAAATTAGATTTGCAAAGGTGAAAATGTCAGCTGTGGGTTGAATGATGCATTGACTCGGGAGAGAGATGAAAGCCATTTAAACAGCTCCGCTCCCATTAGGAAGAGAGGGAACCTTATCCTCTGTGTTTGTTTCGCCAAACAGGCAGCAGAATCCAATGCAGCTATTCCCTAATGATGGCTGTTTGTGCAGGTAGTGTGTAATAGTGAGCCGCAGAGACGGCCGCTGGCTCACGCTTGTTAGACTGAACCAACTCTCCGGAGACTCGTCTGGCGAGGGTTAGTTTGTTATTGGATCAGGAGTCTATCTCTGGCTGCCTTTGTTTTCTTTCTCTATGTTGTTCTCTTATATCAGGATGTGGTGTATTATTTGTCATATTTTTCTTTCCTTGATCTCCCTCCCGCCCTCTCCTCCTTCCGTCTCTTACTTTCTATTAGTCTCCATGTGTACTCACACACAAGGCTGTGCTATTTACTATGGAGATTGTGTTCTCCTGGCTCCGGCCAGAAAAGTCCCCCATTACTGGTCCTTTATGCTGCTGCGCTATTGATGGTTTTCCTAATGGCTGCCGATGGGCGCTGGGAGCCGTTGGCACTGGGCCTTGGAGTGCAGCGCTCTTTTAATAAATCACAATCAGTCCTGTGCCATTACATCAATATTTTTGGTCAATTACTGTGAAGGTCAGGTGGTGCAGCTTCGCACCAGAGCCCGTGGTATGCGGGCATGGGAGAAACATCTGGTGCTGCTGCAAAACCCCCAGAAAAAGAACAATTAAGAGGAAAAGATGGACACAGGAAAAAAAGAAAAGAAACACTCCCATGCACACCTGGATACCCACAAACGTATGAAGAGCTGTTCAAGTCCACTTGTACACAAAAGCGTGGCGGTGAAGCAACATCCCTGCCTGTAAATAAGAATGGGAGGGGAAGGACAGACACACAATGAAACCCACAAGCTTTTTCCAGCTGTGAAAATGAAATCCAGGAGCACAAAGACAATACACAGCTACGATTACGACCTTTTGTTGCTAGGGTGTAAAAAAAATCCAAGCCCGCCTGCTCACATGCCATAAAAACGTATTCCCCAAAGTTTCCATTCAATAAAGAGTCTGAAAATGAAAATATTATTTTCTCACAAGCTGATGGGAATTGTTGTTTCCTCACGGCAGGCATCTAATATCTTCTGACACAGTGTGACCTGCCTGAATGCAATTTGTGTCTTAATATCCAGCTTACAGCGGCCCTGGCCTCTGGAGGAAAGAGGTGTTAGGTGATTTTCTCTTTTCCATTCCCGAGCTTTGTCTCTTTCGTCTGTGGTTCTCTCTCTCTTTCCCTCTCTCTCTCTCTCTTCATCACAGCCACAATTTCTCTTTCTCTTTCTCCCTCGCTCTGTGTCCTTTGCTACTTCTTGTTTCACTTTCTACCTCAATTGTAACCACCGAGTGTCCAGGGAACCTCCATCCTCCAGACAAAGACAGTTTCTATCTGTCATGTAGTGTCGAGACACAGACGGATCCACAGCCAGACAGAAAGGGCGACTACCTGTCCATCCGCACATTCTTGTCCCGGCGCCTTGAGCCTCAGGTGTACAACATGCCAGCCTGCTGTCTTTTTAAGACGAGGGAGGAAAAAGTAAATGAACAGGTAGCAAGATGGCCACAAATGAAACAACTGGCAGATGTCATTTTTTTTCTCCCCCAGTCTCCACATCTCTCTAGTTTTTTTTCACCCCCTCCTCTTTCCTTTAAGCTCAGGTCCACTGAGCACCCACACCGCTGTGGTGTTTATTTGGGTCAGGAATCATCTTTCATGTATATGACACCTAGACAAAGTCGACGGACAGAGAGGGGAGATGAGGGCAGATGATGGAGAACGCCAGCTCTCCGTCTCCGGGGACATGCACTACTCTTCTCTTTTTCCCCTCTCATACCTTCTCTTTATTGCATTCTAATAGGCTGACTAATGTACCATGGAAATTCACTCTGGATGCAGGAAGCGGGGAAAGTAAAAGGAAGGTGACTGCAGCTGAAAAAGGTTGGAGTGTGATGTAGGAGCTGTGTGCACACACTTTTTTTTTTTTTTTTATAAATCCAGAGCTGTTGTTGACAGTCTACTGATGTAGCTGGTCTGTTTGAGGCAAATGGAGATATTCTTCAAGATGCAGCGGTTTAGATTTACTCCCTGGTATTTGCTCCTCTCATACTTTGTCTTCCTCTTTCTCTTTTAAAGGCTGCATCAGCATCCTTTTTATTCCCAGTTTACTCTAACAATCCTCACCTACAGCTAGCCCCCCAAAACATACACACCCCGAGCACCGACTCCTCTCCCTCTGCTCCTCCTCCCTCATATAAGCAGCTCATTTTCTGCAGCACCACAGCTCTAATGGACGCCCTTAGGCTAGAGGCTTCCCAGCCAAGGGACATCCATCTTTTGGCACGTCAAACTCCCGCCCGGCAAAAAATCTTTGTGATGTGCACTCCAATTTTTCTTCAGTAAATCAAATCTTCCTTCCTTCAGAAAGATGAATGCTTTAGGGTTGGAGTGTTATAGAGAAAATCAATGCCGGCAAAATTGAAACAGTATGCCCCCGTATTGATCGGCCTTGTGAGATCGAAAAGGAACAGCTTTGTAACTGTTCCTCTGGACAGTTAGCTGACCTGTAATGGACAAACTATTGATATTAGCATTACTATTTTATCCTGTGCTATGTCATTTCACCGGTGCACTATTGAGGAAAAGAAGCCAGAGCAGAACATTCACAGTTTGTCCCAGAAAAGGATTTTTCCTCCGATCCACTAATGATACTGCAGAGGACACTGAATGGTGTCTACACAAAATGCCAAGGATGCTTTTGTCTTACCACATGATTTAATTTTTTTCCCCCCGTTTTTGTTAGGTTCTCTTCTTTTTTTTTTTTCAAACAAGAAAAATGAAAAATTGTGGTCAGAGTTTCACAGAACTAAACATGTATTCAGTTTACAATGATACAAAACAGAAAAGCAGCAAATGCTCAGATTTTAAAAAGCCTACAACTACTGACTGTTTGGTCATTTCTCTTCATATTGACTCTTGACTTACACTAACATACACCTTTTAAAATTATTGTTAGATTATTTTCTATTGATTAGCAAGTGAATTAATTGTTAAATGGTGAATATGGTAAATAAAGGCATCACAGACAAATCCTGCAGAGCAGAAACAGAGTAGACGGAGCAAATGGTGCATATGTATTTTTCATGCCATACGCTCCCCATGTGTCTGCCTGTGCTTCCTGTTGGGGCTGCAACTCATTTTTGTTGTCGTGATCAGTTAATCTCTTGATTATAATTTAGTTTTTCTTATTTTATTTTAACAATTGATAAAATTATCATTTGGTTATATTTGCAAATAGTTGACAATGTCTGCTGCAACCAGCTACAGGCTCCACATTTCTTATTTTGTCTGACTAATAGAAAATAGATTAACATGACAACTTGATATGAACTGAATATTTACAAAACCAGAAACTGGCAAATGATATATCAATTTTTCCCGATCCAGCCCCTGACGACTTTGATATGTGAAGTATTTCCGTGTAAAATAAATAAATGAGGCAGAGTTATAATTATAATTTGGAGAGAAAACATGCTCACAATAGAAATTGTTTATTCTGAGTTTAAAACTTTCGGTTTAATCAAGACTGGGTGGGGTGTGATGAGCTTCTGTTGCCATAGGCACCTCCCTGGCAACACAAACAAGCAACCTCGCAACTGTCATCATATACAAATACTGCTGAATCCTGACTGGTGCAGAAATATGTGACATCACCTTTTTCCACCGTCGCTCCACCTTCTTCAAACGACCGAGCAGACCACAGACAAAAACACAAATATAGGAATCTCTCGAGTGAAATAACAAACATGGTGCCATCTTTGCTACAGTTTTTTTTTTGTATGCAGGGCGCCATCCCACATAAATGAAGAAGATGATTTAAGGGAATTAGTTTTTCTGTATTAATGAACTCGCAAATTCTGCTGCTTGCTCTTCAGTCTTCAAGCCTTGTTCGTTTTCGTCCCAGTCATCGAGCCTCCTTTTCAATTAATAACCCGCTGATCGTGTCCACAGTGAGGACACTCCATGTCCGCTCGTGTATTTTCTTTAAATAACTGATTGCATGAGAAGCAGCGGCAACCAGATTCATTTCTACTTGTGTACTTTCATTCCAGACTTAAATCAAATAACTGATTGCATGTATATGCAGACGCAGTCCCCAGTTCGCGTCCCGCAACGGGCAGATTCATTTCTACTCTGCCTCCCCCTTTCCTGTCTATTCTATAATCTGTCAGACTTAAATCACAATTATGATACATAATACTGAACGTAATGCATGTGTTAAAGCCGAGGTCTGCACAGTGTCTGCCCCGGCTTGCGTGCATGTTTTATGGACACGCTGTACATTACGGCTGCGCTGCTGCGGTGCACGCAGAGCTGAAAAAGGAAATGAGACTCGAGCACGTCAGGGGGAGAATATAACCATAGGAAACAAGAACATAACTGTTTAGAGTACACTGGCTCTCGGAAATGCGTGACACGAGATGGGGGCCAGGAAGACAGAGCGAGAGAGAGAAGGGGCGATGGATGGAACGAGGAGGATGAGAGAGAGATATTTGTCATCGGAGCATCAAAAGCTGAGATGGAGACAAAGACGAGACGGGACCATTTGTCCCCCACATCCTCTCCTCTAGCTACAGTACAGTATATTGTAAGCCGTGCTGATGAGTGATTACGAAAATCTGAATGTAAAAGGCTGAGAGTGTGTCTTGTTTGCTGGATGGAAAACTCTGCAGCTGCTCACTTATCTGGCCATCAGATTGTCTTTGTTGTATTTGGGAATAGAACAAACAGTGTTAGAGTCTCTTTCTCTTTCTTCTTGATGCTGATTTGCACTGATCCTCACAAGAGTTTCCAATTGTCATTCCTGCCCTATACATATTCACAGAGCAACTGGATAGCATTTGCACTGTCTATTATTTGTGCTATCTTTAAGGTTTCAGAAATACTTCTCCTATTTTTTTTTTTAGTAAAATATAACAACATGAATTCAAGATGGTTACAGTAGATAATCTTTGAGATGAGTCCTTCTTTATATCGAAGAAAGTCCATTACTTTTGCACTGTACTTCTCTGGTCATTTTTAACCGGTAATGGCTTCTGGTTTGCTTATAAATACTTGCAGTCTAAACACAAACATGACCCGCGATGCTGAGCAGTGGCAGCTGTGGCAGTCTGCAGCTCCTGTCTCTCAAGGCAAGAGACAGTTGTTTCCTTTAAGTCCACGTCCCGACTACTTCAAAACCAATTAGCCGGGACTCGAGCTGCGATCATCCATCTGCCTTCATACTGTCATAAACATATAGCATAAACATACAGTATGAAGGAACGCAAAGCTGCCCGCAGTTATGTTCATCTTTTGTAAACGAGAGTCCCCGGTATCATGGAGGAATCTCCAGCTCTGAAGTCCTTAAACGGGGTTTAATGTGAAACCCTCCACCTCATTTATCATGCACAGTGACATGTGTCTGGGACAGAAAAAGTTGTGACGGAGACAAAAAGGATGTTCCTTAAATCTCTGGGGGAGGGGGGCTGTTCAAGTTTGACCGACGTGCGTTCCATCAGTTCCATAAAATAACGTGCCACAAAGGCCCTACCGTGCAGTCTGGCTCATGGATATGAATAAGAATATAGCCTTAATGATAACATTTACTTCAACTGTATATACAGTACAGTGGCTGGGGCCGTAAGGAATAGTAACAAAGTGTCATGGTGGAACATATTAACAGCTGATGATGTCCATATGTTAGCATGGTTAAGTGTTGCCGTGTCGACCGAGACTCCAAAAAAAAATTACACTCAGTGGGTCCTTTAACATGACTAAAAAGGCAAGTGTTGAAGTGAAAACTGTGATTGTGGATTTATTTTTTTTCTACATTTACAAGCAGGCAGTGGTTTCCAGTCGTTTGTTGTACGAGCCCTTATGAGATGAGCCCAAATACCTCTTTTATTTATTGATGCTACCACTTATGTTCCAAATAAATTCTTTTAATTAGTCAATATAAACGTTTATCTTTTGTTCATTGGCTACAGTTAAGCTGCATAATGCAAGATGCACAAGGTGGATATTTCATTGTGAGTCCAATATAACTGGTAGATTAGCTACTGCGACAGTAAATATATAAAAGATAATATCAGACCTCTTTAAAATCCTATTTAATTTTTCTCCCCTAAACACAGATATGTGAATACGTTTAAAAAAAAAAAATCTAACCATATTTTTATTTTATATTTCTAAATAAAGGATATTTTGTTCCTGGAATCACTGAGCTACAGTGACTTTATAATGTATATACTGTATTTTTCTATAGTGTGTCACCTAAACTGGAAGTGAAAGTGGACAGGAGGTTTTCAGATTAACCAATTTACCGTAACCCATTTCCGCTGTTTGGATCCCCTTCTTGGTTTTTTACCCCATCAGTATTGTCCGTCCTCTTCCCAGCAGCTCAGAACTGTAATGGAATCCTTGTTATGAAGTATGAATGAAGGCGGCCATCCCAGAAAGACCAATTACACCATCCTGCCTTGCTGCCTCGCTGCTCACAGCTCAGTGTGACTCTGTAGCAACTCTCAGATTTATGAGTTTCATATACCCTTAAGAAAGTATATGGCCTTGGTGGTGCAAGGTCATGATAAAAGGGTGCTGATCAATATCTGAATGAAAAGCCATTTGGGAAGTTTTTAGGGCTTTTTTTCCCCTCCTTTCTCCCTGGATGCAATATCTGCAGAGTATCGATTGTCCGGGGCCAGTAGTTAGTCAAAGGCTATCTCCTTTGACTAACCCCTTTGCAGCGTGTCAGCCCCCCCCTTCTCTTCCTCGTGATAGATTGGTATGCTTCTAGCCACTGTAATTACACCATAGGACCAGCAGGCCATTTATTTTGTGACTTTCGCTATTTGCCAAAAAATCGCCTTTATCTTGAGAATCCAGCACTTTCTTGTGCAACTAAAGCAGGAAAAAGGACACATAAAACACTGATGTTCCCCGGTATACAGGGTGGAAGACTGAGGATCATCCTTTACTCGTAGATCTTCTGCTTTTATTCTTGCTATAGATTTACTTTACTCACCCACCCAATCCTGTGTCTGAGTTCAAGTTCAGCACCGTGCACCACCCGTAGTGGAAAAGACCAGAGGAATGGATGTTGAAGCTTTGTGATCTCAAGGACTCTATTGATAATAGAAATAGTGAAATTCTTGCTGTCTTTACTTAGCTGCAGATTTTATTGCTCATTTGGCGATGGAAATATTTTGAATAATAGAAAACAGAGATGTTGACTTCATACACATCTTCATTAACAAAACAATACAGCAGGTATGTTATAGATTCTATACATTTATTATTGTTTCATTTTTGTTGACAAAGTTGAAAACAGTCGTGTGTAGTTGAATTGAAGCACTTTATGAATCCGAGCCATTAAAACATCTGTTTTAATGGCAAAAAAAAGTTAATAAGGATCATAACAGTAAACATTCTGGCTGATCATTTGCATTGGATTGCATTATTATGCAGCAGCTAAGTGTTTATGCGCTATTTCTTTAGAGACTATAATTATACTAAGATTAAAAAAGAAAGAAATTAATCATGGTGCAATATAACATCAACATTCATATGGTACGAAGGTGTGTGAAACATCCAATATCAACCACTTGATAAATTATTCACTGTGTATGTATATTTAACATTTAAAAAGAAGGGCTTTATGTGTATTGGTGCCAGCCTATTGTTGATATTGCCTTTGTTTTCTTTAGTTCATACTCTCAGATGAAGCTGTAACTACATGGCCATTATAGTTAGTTAGATTTCTGTGCACATTATCGTCTCAATCACCTCGCAGTGGAATTGCTGCACTTGACTCAGACACACATGCACTGTGTTGTAAGTGCAGTATAATGGGCACAGTATGATGGAGAGAGAGGAGGAGGAGGAGGTGCTCTGAATAGCAGACAGCTTTGCTAGATGAGATTGCCGAGCCTTACGGTCCTGTATCACACTGAAGCAACACACACACACACGAGACATGACTGATTTGTTTAATAAAGTAGTCAAGGGCTAACAAGCAGGATGAGTTTCATTTTATTTTTAATTTAATGCAGTCTCATGAATTAAACTGAAATTTGTGATGGTTGGATTTAAAAAATATTTAATCATTTATTTCAAAATCCATAACAACCCATAACCCAAACCCCTTTCTTTTTTTAAATTTTTTATTATAGTTATACAAAGCGTTTTACTATGAGGCTCCTTAGCTGGTTTTGGCATTTGGGGTTTAACATTAAACATGATCCCATATACTGTATGTGTGTGGGAGTGTGCGTGTGTTATAAATGTGGACTTTTGGACTGGGGGAAAAAAACAAACCTCCCTAGACCTGACCTTGAGCTTCTGCTCTGTTTTTCTTTTGGGATGTGTAGGAAATGTGGGTACGAGTTCAGATTTGTCATAGCATTCAAGATCAGCTCTGAAAGCTAGAGGTCAGAAGATTATTACAATGGGCCAGTAATGGCAGAATTATGCAACCCCGGTCCAGTGGATGCCCTCATTACCTCGCAGTGGTGGTGATAAATGGCCTTAAATGCATGTTGTCAAAATCACAGGAAAAATGTGGCTCTTCATCAAAAATACAGATGGTACCACTTCAGTGCTGTAGCGGTGTAAGTCTGTATATACTATTTATTATGTCTTTGATGCTTAGATAATATTCATGAGACAAACACCGAAGCTATTTTAGCATTAAAGAATGAAAACATTTTTCATCGGCGTGGAATAGCTTTCCACAGCGTGTTAAGAATTCCTGTCCTTTGGTCAATATTTACCACCTTACTAAGCAACGCTTTAACCTCCCATGAAATCTGATATAATCAGTGTGTAATGTTCTGCCTTTTTGTTGGTGAATTTACACTGAGTGTAATTGCTGCTAATTGGAAGCTGCACACTAAGCTGCTGGTAATTAGGGCTCCATTTGCATTATTTCATTTGGCTGCACTGCATTGTGGGGAGTTTGAAGCCTTTTGCCTCCCACCCATGGGAGCACTTTGATCCTCACAAGCCGGTGATGTTGCAGAGCTGCAATATCACTCCCTCTTTTTTTTTTTTTTTTTTTTTTCAGATCGCTTTTTGAAAGCTCTCGGATAAATTGGAGTTAATTGGGAGGAGTGGTAGGTGCTTATGTTGTCTTGGTAATGAGAGGGCGAGCACTCCTGTGTGTTCGCCGCAAATTTCAGAGAAAAGGGAGTTAACGAGAGACTGATAAAAATAAAAGATGTAAATGTATGTAGACTCTGTTCCAGTGTGAGTGGGTTTTTTAGCTCATGCTTAAGCCACAATTTACATTTTTCATCACAGATCTGATCAGTCATTGCACAAAATTAAAATTCATATAAAAATAGACAAATTAAATCCTGTGATTAATATTAAGGATGAGCAAAATTACATATGGACTATCACTTGAGAGGATAAGATGGAAACGTTGGCGGGTCTGTGACCCTAACATTACCTTGGGTAAATCTTGTAAACAACATTAGGCGAGGTGAATTAACATACACACGTGTAGATGGTCTCATGTAGATCTCATTGGAGAGGGAAGGATAAGCATTAATACACATATAGAAAATCACTTCGGCAAGACTTAATCATGCCAAACGATTTCAGTGGGAAGGTATTTGGTCCTGTTTCATTTTAATTTGAGCCTGGAGATGCCATCCGAGCGATCACTGCCACCGTTTGACAAAGAGCCAGTGCTCCAGCAACCAGTCCTCAACATGACAAATCCTCAATCTATTCCTGCTCTCCCGTTTCTTCTAAACACATGGTTTATGCAAATCAAAAGCAAAATGATCCCGGGGATAGCAGCAATGTTTGAGCAATTTGAGGACTGCCAATAGGAACTGGCATTAATATAAAATAAGCAAGGGGAGAAATCTGTTCTGCATATGCAGGTCTCATTGACTGTACCCAAATTAATTTAGCAGAAAGGTTATGAATGACTGTTTGTGCCAAAGTGCAGTCGCTTGTGGTGATATATGAAAGCATATTCACTCCGCATGTCCTGCTTGCTATGATAAAGGTCGTGTTATCATTTACATAAAATCAAATGCTTTGAAGATAAACCCATGCAAACCAGTTGCATATTCTTCACCTTCCCATATACTGTATGTACCAAAAAGTCAGTCCCAGCTGGAAAAGCTACATTTAAATGCAAATAATGTAAAATAACTATTTTTTTGTCCTTGTCCTATACATCTAATACAAAGAAGAAACAAATAGAAACATTAAAAGGCTGAAAACAGTGAGGGATCTGTGAAGGGTTTGTCTCTGGACATTGCTGTCTGATTGGATGTTGATGGATGACGATCATTTGTTCTTGTCAGCAAATGAACAATCGTCACCATTCGAAACAGCGGCGCTATCAAACTTTCAGGAGCTGCAGAAACCATCTATTAACACGTTTAAACCGGCCGTATGATTATGATAAGCAGCAATACTGCTATCACGCACAACTACTCAGAAAGCCACTAATCTGAGTAATATGTCATGATTAATAGAGGTGACGTGGATTGTGATTGTTTATTTCAGGGATTCTTAATGCATGATTAGTGATATATTTAGGATAAGATTAAACCTTAATACCACCCCAGGGAAATAGGATTGGGGCTGGATTGAAACTATAACCATTGGCGACAAAAGAAATTTTAAAAATCGCCTTGAATCCCTTTTTTTTAATATACATTTGTTTCATTATTTAAACATTTCATAGCATTTTAGCCAACAACCTGTACCATTTGGCACTTTATGTTGGCTAGTTGGCTTTCTAAGTTCAGATGGGGCGATTTCAGTCACCAGCTGTCAGGTCGTGATGCATTGGTGTGAATGGATGTGCTTCTTCGCTTGTTATTTGGGTAAACAGCACCGACATGTCAGGGAATAGTTTATTATAGAGGACATGGTTAATGTAGCTCACTTGGCCATCCACTTTTCTAAATGCTGTTCTTTCCAAATAAGCATTTCATTAATCGCGAACCAGCTCTCAAACCGAACACTCTGTACGATTTGTTTTGCATGTCACCGAGCGATGCCAGATCTACTTGGACGCCCGCTCTGTTTTGATGTAAATGGACAATTTAGTAGCGCAGTTGAAATCTTCAAGAACCCACCAGTAAAATATCTCCTCGCAGCGTGTTGACGGTTTGTGTTGAGTTTATTAGATTAAAGGCAAAGCTGTTTTGTTAACTGATTAGGGAGTAGGAGCATCAGGGCTACATAAAAAAAAAGGAGAAACCTGATCCCTCCCCCCCATTCGTCGTCTGTGTTGGTAAACTTCCTCAAATTTACAACTCCAGAACCCTGAAGAGCATCCAAAAGATGTTTAAAGAAAAGAAAGGAGGAGGGAAAAAAAGGTAATTACTCTTTACTACCTCACATAAAACTCTTCCGGGCCGTGTTTCATCAGTAGCCAATGTGGTCTACATTAGAAAGGTTTGGTATGGTTCAACATTTTCCCCTCGACACACACAAACGCAGAGCTTCATGTAAGGCAAACAGTGATTCAAGCATTCAGACATTTTTACAGAACACACACACACTCTGTCAGTGCCTGTGTGTGTGTGTGTGTGTCTCTCCCCCACTTTCATCATCAGACAACAGTCACTTCAGACTTAACGAGCGGGCCTTCCAGACACCTTTTATGACCAAACTAATTACTAATTACACAAGTGGTTGGCGTGAGCCGCAGCACAACGCTGGCCCTTTGTTATTTTAATTGTTGTTATTTTGAAGAATGGCGCTTCAGTAAATTCTGCCAAGGATGCCCTCGGAGGATGGATGAGCTCTGAATAATTTATCATCTTTGTGGAAACACACTCAGCGTACGGTATGGGGGGTTGCATAGCGCCGCACATATCCATTCTTGTTACGGCCGGCGCTCTCATCAGGGATTGATGACGAGGTATCTTTCATCGCGCGTCCACCTCCTCTAGCACCCCGTCATTAGGACCTCTATTGTCGCCTGTTCATGGTGCGCTGGATGAATATGACTGGCAGGGGTTGGCCCACCACCACCACCACCACTACCACCACCACCACCTCCCATGCTGTGACTAATTACTCCAGGCAATGGCTCCCCTCCTGATGGATTAATGTGTATTGTGCGAATGGGAATGAACCCCCCCCACCTCTAAGAGTGCATCCTGATTCGGAGCTGGCCGCCATGCACAACCTTGATAATTATTTTCATAGATGAATACCATTGCAGGCAGGATGATGAAGTGGCCATTTGCGTTCAGAGGCTATCACATGCAAACATGGAGCTGGGTCTTTGTCACTGCTGCGAAATCTGGTCCTGCACAGACCCACCGGCCCCCGGTGTCTCTCCAACTTGCATTCTTCACACATTCACACACACACACACACACACATACACACTCTCTCTATTTCCTTTTTTCTTCTTGTGAATATGCAAAATCTATATTCATCATTTCCATTGTTTTCATTTCCCTGAGTTTTCAATTGTGAAACATTATCACAGTTAAGTATTTGTATTCAGTGGCTGTCCCGCATGCGCCAAAGTAAATGCATTCAGCAAACTGCTTTACATTCAGACTTGAGATATGAGCAGCAGCAGCAGCAGCAGCAGCCACTCTCCACTCGTCATCCAGCCTTTTGGGACTGATTTTTTTTTTTTTTTTGGTCCAAATACATCATATAATCAATGGTTTTCATTAGCCAGGACATACACGGTTTTAAAGGGCCCGCTTGGAAATCGTATTTGTTTGCTTGTGTAAAGCTCCTTTCCCTTTTAGAGGCCCCTGTGTGATCATTGGTGTTGGACTGAAGATTTGTGAGGAGCCCCCAGCCAGAGCAGCGTTCAAGAGTAGCACACATAAAGTATGCTGGGGTTCTCCCGTCATAGCTTATGCCACTGAAACCATAAACCGTGTCTTCCTACACCTTCACAGGATACACTGCAGCCACTTATCAGCTACCTGGTTGAGATTTTTTACATTTAGAAATGGTTAAACCACTGTTTTATTTCTATTTTTTCCCCCTCACATTCATTTTGACACAAATCTGGTTTGCTCTGTCTACTTTAAAAAGCTTCAATACACTCAAGTGTCGGCCCACGGGAAAAGAAACAAGATGTTTTGAGGTGGTTCGCTTATGCAAATGTAGCATATCTATGCTTAATGAAGCTGCAGATCAACTGATTTTCAAATTTGTCACAGTGGAATTAAAGAGATTTACAGCATTTCACCAAATACTGTAAATTGTAGCGGAGGTTTTCATATCGAAGCCCGACCACAGCGCAACCTCATTTCAGGCCTAGACTGGGATTTTTCCTCATGAGAACATTTAGTTCAAGTAAAACAACCATTTGACTGGAGTCCAACTGTCAGGATTTAGTCTCACTGAGGATCCAAGTGCATGTTGTTTCTCCCTCCCCACCTGAGTTGTTAATCATTAACACATGAGCAGTTTTTACATTCTGACAAATGAACAGCTTTGTTGTACCGTTGAGTTTAAATTAAAAAGAAAAAAACTATCACTAATGTAATGCAAAAGTGATTTTCTTATGCTTTGTTGTGCCTCAGAGCCATGGGTAATGAATATTTTAGATTATATAGTAATTAAAATCACTTTCAAAAAATGGAGGCGATATTTCATTATGTACAGGTACACAGTACACAGGCACAATGCTGTATGTCAGCGAGTCCTCATTAAAACTTAACACTTTCTCTTCCTTTTCAAGGCAGAATGATTTACAGAGCAGGCCTGGTAAAGGGAGATGTAAATTGGTAAGAAAAATGGAGGCTATAGACATTGATTAATATTGGTAATGCTCTCCACCCCCCTCCTCTGTGTTTGTAATGGCCTTCTCCTTATCCTGCTAGCCCTGAGTCCTGACAAGAGGCATCCTGCTGGGCTTGAAATGAGCCTCGAATGGAAGCACGTGCCACAGAAGTGTGTGGAAAATGATCACGCTGTCAGTTGCTCATTCCTCTGTGATGGTACTCAGTGCTCAGTTCACCTTCCCAAAGAAAGAAAGAGGAAGGGGGGAGGAAAAACTGTGCAAATAGAGGGAATATCTCGGCCTCTAAGGAGGAGATACTGTCAGTGTCTAGGGCAGGATACGGTGATTTTGGGGTCTAAGCTTGTGTATAAGTGAAATGTTTTAAAAGAGTGATATTGAGGGTTAGAAGAAGAAAAAAAGGGGGCCAAACACAATGCCGGCTTTATGTATGCTTGCTCGGACCGAGTGCTAATGCTGGGCTGCTATACCATGCTGGCTGGTAATTGCTAACACATGTGCTACTTCTGTCTCGTTGCAGCCGGCCGAGGGAGTTCTGGCGCCTGGACTACTGGGAGGACGATTTAAGGCGGCGACGTCGCTTCATCAGGAACCCCTTTGGATCCGCTCACTCAGAGGCTACGCTCAAAGCCGCGGCCGAACACGGTCAGTCGCCATCCACCCACCTCTCCTCCTCCCCCCCTGCCTGTTGTTTGCACTCCCTGTTTTACTCGCTTGGTGGTAGCACCAGGTACAAGGCAGTAAAAATTAGTCCTCCCGTTGCAATAAAAGATTTATTGTACCACAAGACACAGTAAAATAGCACCCTCATTTGAATTTCACACAGGTAATTTCATACCCTGCCTCCCATTATGCAAAGCTAGACTAATAACCAGAGTGTTAGCATGCTTTACTAAGAAGCTCAGTCTTGGAGTGAGTGGCTGTGAATCCATGAAATGTGAAACTGTGTCACTCTTTTTTCTTCACTGCATCACAGTGGCTGATATCAGTGGTAAGTAATGTTCACACTCTCTCTCCTCTGTTTGTCACTGTTGAGGCTTTCACATACCAATGAGGGGTCATTTTAGGATTTATGCCTTTGATGCAATTCTTTGTAGCATGCAGTAATTGCCTATATTTGGGGTAAATGATTAAATATACAGATATCACTGTGTTAGTCAAAGTGAAATGTATTTTGACTGGTATAATTATGGTTGATTTATTGATTTAATGTCTAAAATTGTGGGACTGTAAATGTTGCATTGGTCCTTTTAGGTCAGATGTTACGCTTGTGAAATGCAAATTGCAGTCTGCGAATTGAAACATTTTGGGTGAAGAAAGAGTCCACATTGTTCTCGGGACCTTGTCCAGATTAAATGCGGTTTGGAGAATCGTCATCAATACTCTGCTATTACACTGAGTAAAGAGTTGTCGTTAAAAGTAATAGCATTGATTGCTTTTTCCTGTGGAATTGGAATAGATCCCATCAGCGCTCCCCTCTCTCCTTTGTTTCTGTGAACGCCTCTATAAAGACAGGTGCAGATTTTCAATAAACCTCGTCTGAGAACAACTTAATTCCCAGCAGTCACTTATAGCCACAATATCTAAACGACACAGGCCCCTGCGTTAACACCAGGAGTCGCATTTCTCTACCAGGGCGTATGTAATCCACTGGTTCTGCAAAGAAATCCAGCACACACCAGGGTTTGCAATCACCGTCATGCTGGGCCCATATTTACCAGTTCAATCAATTACACTCTCCAGTAAATGGCCGTTTCTGAACCGGGGGAAGAAAAAAAAATCCTCAATGTGTCACCTGCAAAAGTCCTGTTAAATGTGACATCATTCTCAAAGACAAATGGCAGGTGGGACAGGAGTCAATAAGAGTGTGATCTAAAAGCAATAAGTGTTGAGGATCTGGGGATCCTGGGAGACTTCTGGTCTGCAGTAATGGCTGCAGAGTGCAGGCAGCTGGAGACCGAGGCCACGGTCCAGCTGGTCGCTGTACTCCCGCTGAAGACGTCTGAGTTTCACTTTGTTTCTTTATTCCTCCTTGTTTTCCCTTCAACTACATCATGACAGAGAACAGACACAGCACATATTTCTCTGTCTTTTAGAAAATGCGTCGAAGGCGTTCTGTGAGTCGGTTACTCAGGTATTTGGTCTGGTATTCAATTTTACTCGAAACTGTTTCAGCTTACATGCAGAATATATTCATCACTGGGGGGAGAAAAAAAAAAAGAAGACAAATTCCTGCAAACAACATTTGGTTTCAAAGTCAAGTCTGTGTAAAAATAGCCAGCAGCCAGTTGTGGCAAGGGTATGCTACCTCCAGAGAGTAGGCTGCCTGGCTGAAATATGGGAATATATCATTAAAATAACTCTTTGACATTGAAGCCTGACGGCATCCATTTTCTGATGTAACCTTTCGTCTTGTTTTAGTCGACCCGACATTTGTTAAGGAAGTGCAGCTCACGATGAGAATGCAGGGCTGAGTTTTCAAACAGAGCACAAAGGTCATATCTGGCTGTAATTATATTCATCAGATGCAGAGGGGAAAATGCAGTCTCACTCCCTAAGAAAATATTTAGTATAAGATCAAGCTTGAATTTACCCTAATTTTCTAGCTACTTGTGGCAGCGCTTTTCAAATCTCACACAGGATCATACAATTAGACACAATGGAAAATATTTAGCATTTATTTACACGGTGGTCTTTAATAACAGTGTTTTATTTTTCCTTTTTAAGACGAGGTAAATGTGCGTCTTCTCAGCCATGCATGGAGAAAAATGTGCATTTCTGGATTAAGGATATGGACAACTGTTATCATTCATACTGTGCCAAGATGATTTCCACAGGAGTGTGTGGCTGCCAGTAGGCTTGAGTAGGCTGTTATGTATTTATGGCTGGAAAGAACCATCTTTTCTGGGGATTGATTCGGTCTGGTCCGGGGCGCGTGTACCAGAGGTGGCAGAGTAAATACCTGAAGACTAATGTCTCTGTTCTGGTAATCAATACTCGCCTCATGACCACACTCCTGGCTACGCTCCCGTTAAAAACAAATTTGTTAATTTTGACAATTTAATTGCTGCGACCGTGCATGCCTTGACTTGTATAAGCAGGTAGTTGAACCTCTCAGTCGGGAAATGGGGTCCTGGAAAAAGTGTAACCTGTTGGGATTTATGCACATTTCTGCTCCCTGCGTGATGAGTGATGAGGTTGAAGTGCCCGGCGAGATTTTTTTGTTAATGTTGCATGACTGCTCTTTGCATTGATTGTTAAACATTTTAGATTATGCATTAATTCTAATCATCGCTGTAATTTTAAAAAGGAAATGATAGTTGTGTATGTGAGCCTAATTTTCTTTTATTTATTTATTTGTTTTTACATGTTCAATCAATTTTAGGGTAATTTTAGTATTATTTCCAATAGTTTTGCAAATTCTGGAACTTAACAGTCAAATTAAGTTGTTTATGTCAATGCTCTGTTACAACAATTTCATGACTATGCATATTCTCCTCAGCCACACACACACACACATGCAACACCACCAAAACCTCAGGGTTGTCAAATTAAAAGAAAGGAAAAATAAATAAACAGCATCAACATTAGGAAGAGGAGGAGCGGGAAGTTAGCACATAGCTTGTCACTTATGTGCATGTTTCTTTTATGTATGGCTGCTGATGAGTGACATAACTCTGGTCAGAGAGGCTTTGCTTTGCTGGTCCAACACTCTCAGCCAAACAATATGCTGACGGCTCATTATTTAGCTTGCAGTCATTTTACTGTGTGTTATACTGTGGAGCTATTAATAACTTTTAGAGTTGAGGGAAATGAGCCCCAGTGACGAGGTTTTAGTTGCATCAGGCGGCGTCTCGGCCAGGCTCGGTTCCGTACAAACTGAACACACGAGGTGAGAACTCCCGAGCATGTTTGCAGTTAAATGCAAAGACGTTGAACTACATCTCTGTTTTCTAAGCTCATCTGACAAGTCCCCTGTCCATTTGCTTGGTGTGAATGCAATGGCATGTGGTACGTATTAGGGGAGCTGGTAGTAATTTCAGTGCTGCTAACTAAAGAATCCTCCAGGGAGGCTTAATTACAGGAAGACCATTCTAAATATCAGTGAGCTGCATATTTTCCATGACAAGAGATTTTTTAGCTCGGCTCTCCTCGCAGTTTCAAAGTATATACCCACATGACGCGACTGTGCATTTTTAGGAAGTGCAACTGATCTCCCCTCAGGTGATGAATATGAATGTGAGAAAAAGGGAAAAAAAAATTCACGAGTTATGTGTTCAGCGACCGGATTAAGATGCTGGATTAGAAAGCATGCATACATGCACAGAGTGAGTGAAAGCTCTCACTTTAAAGCCAGCTCTGTTTACAGAGAGGGAAAACTTTGCCAGCCAAAAGTCTTTGTATTGTGGACTTGTGTCTGTGGATCCTTACCATACACCACTGGGGAATGCAGAGCTCTGTAAATGTTTGCAGATTACCATTTTTCTTAAATAATCCATTCGGAACCTCAAGTCATGTTCAGTTGAAATCAAAACGGGCAGTGTGCGACTCACATTTTTGTGTCTGGATAATCTTTGTGCGAGCTGGTGTTTGTTTTGATGTACATCGAAGAGCAAAATGAATTTAGCGTGAGGAGCATTGAGGGTTATGTCTCGGTTTCAGTTTGCGTGTAACACTGCAAGGCAGCATTGTTGTGAACCGGGGGAAGCAATTATTAGCAGCACACACTTAAAGATCAACTTTGCAAAATACTTGTATCTCACGGTCAGCCTATTATATTTTACAAAATTGAAACTTTTTACACCTACATGTTTTTAGTGTGTATCCGCCTTTGGAACATGATGTAAAAATAATGAATTAGTTCACTAAAGTGACAAATGTGTGCATGAATGTTGTTCAATTAGTGTTGCTTTGTTATATTTTCATTTACTCTATAAGTCTGTGTGAGATTTTTATGTCAAAGGAGACAGACTTTTTTATTATCACTCCAAGTACTAAGAGCTGCAGTTTAAATCAAGGCGGCGCAAAATGAAAAAAACAAAAAGGCTAACTGTCCTTTCAGTGCTTTTTTAGTAAAGCCTAGAATGAAGAGTAATACAGCATTTAATTTGTCACATTTTCTACTTTTCAATGGTGTTCTCTTCTTTTTGATGAGAAATAATGTCTGATTTGACTGGTTTCAGTTGAAAATTAAATCTGCTCAAACTTTGAATGTGCTCAAACTCTGCACTGACATGAGGTCTAAATAAAGTTTTTTGTGTTAACTTAAAATAAAAAGAATAAAACTAATCAAACACATAAATGAAGTGTATTAAAGGAAGTCCCTTTTCCTCCTCAGCGTCCGAGGAGGATATTCTCAAAGGCAAACAGTCCATCAGGGGTCAGGCTCTGGGAAATCAAAACTCGGAGAGTGAGACATTACTGGACGGAGACGATGACACTCTGTCCAGCTTGGACGACAAGGAACTGGAAAACGTAACAGGTAAGGAAGCAGCTCACCCTCCTCACTGTCACCCCTACACTTCTGCACTATACTGTCTTTGTCCTGCAGCTCCAACCGAACAGACAAATAAAGTTATAATTTCCACAAAGCATAAGATTCCACATGCATATGCTTTGTGTGGACGATTTCATATGCTCCCTGTTTTGTCAAGTTGCTTTTATGTTGAGAACATGGTGCCTTTTTTTCCTTGTCTTTTATGCAGCATATTAATGGTTGACCTCCTTATTAAGAGGGGAAATCAGGCCTTTTTAATGAATGGGTATCACTCTCTTAGTTCACAGCATTACATGTGTAGACAACACTTTCAGTTTGGCTCCACTATCCTGGGAGAGTTGCAGCTGAAAACACAGTATCTTTCAGTTGCTCTCTCAGCCACTGGAGGTCTGCTTCACAAACATACACACAGGCCTGAGTAGCAACTCTGTAAACATTTTTTTTTATCGAGCAGTAGCAGAGTTTATCCCAGGATACTGCGCACCCTGAAATGGCTCATTATCTGATTCAAGGAAAAAGCAGCATTGCCTGAATAAACCCCCCCTCAGACTCCACGAGTCTATATCAGCCTGATCAAAGCACCACAACACGTTCTTAAATTTAATTCTCTGCAGCTCACGATGCTGTGAAGCCTTTTGTCGCTATTGACGTGTATATTATTTAAATAATGTTAATTAAATATCATATAGTCCGCTAATCGGATTGCAGTATAATCCGCATTTTTCATGTGCAGTGACAGCGCTCACAGGACTAAAAAGTGCATTAATGAGGCTCGGGGCGCTGGTAAAATAACGCACCCGGGCGACAATAGGATTAAAGGTTGAATCCTGTCTAATAAAGTGACGTGTGCACCGCGAGAAGAGAGCGGAGGGTGTCGGGAGAGGTTCAGCGTCTCCTCTTAAGCAGCTGTCTGCTCCAGGTGTAATTGAATGTCTGTGAGTGAATGGAACAAAAAAAAAAAAAAAAAGTTATTTCAACCCACGGATAACATGTCAGTGGGCTGCTGACGGGGTCCACGAGAGGCGCAGGGATGGACGTGTATATATGTTGCAGCCTGTGTGTGTATAGGCTGTATGTGTCTGTTTATTCCATCCGTCCGCAGGAGTGTGTGAGGGTGCTCGGGGAAATCAAACCCGGGGCTCCGAGCCTCCTTTTTTTTTTTTTTTTTAAACTCCTCAGCGCACATCTGCAAATACAATGGCTCATATGCGCGGAGCCCGGGCAGAGCTTCCACCCACTGCTCCCCTGAGCCGGACTCTCATTGTCATACTGGCATAAATTAAGATTGATGAAAGATTAAACAAGAGCTTCACCCTGCAGCCCGCAATCAATTGATTCTGACGCACTGTCGATTTTTGACATGCATGTCTATTTTTTTTTGTATTTATTTTATTTATTTTAACGATGTTTATATTGCAGCTTTATGCAGCTTTTATAATTATTATTATTCCAGGGCTGTGAGGATTATGTCACATAATGGACATTTCCCTGTGTTTATTAGTTTATCTTGAACGACGTCCTTTCATTGCGGAATATTAATTAATAAACTACGAATTCTGCAGTTGCCGAAATATTTATCCTCTTATGCAAATCTAACGCCATATATTTGTGAATAATCATAATAAAAATAAGGATAAACGATCTCCACTTTAAAAACAGGCTTAAAAGTGTGGTTGAGTTTTGCAGTGTTTATCTTTAGCACCGGTCAGATTCCCTCTCTAATGAAGCGCGTCCACGACTCAAGGCCCACTGTGTGTTTTTAAAAGTTATCGTTGCAGACTCACACTCTACAACTCGGTGCAAATCCCTTGTTGACTTTTATAAGTTTATCTTTACCGTTGATGAGCTTGTTATTATTATTTTTATTTTACTCCATATTTTTGCACCTGGAGAAGAGGACACACTTAGCTTGTTTTCTCACTCTGTGTGTGTGTGTGTGTGTGTATGTGTGTGTGTGTCCTCCAGGCCCAGTAAACTTGAGCACCAGTGCTCAGCTGGTGGCTCCGGCCGTAGTGGTGAAAGGCACCCTGTCCATCACCGCCTCCGAGCTCTACTTCGAGGTGGACGAGGACGAGCCGGGCTTCAAGGCCATCGATCAGAAGGTAAGAGACCGGAGCTCCATTGATCACGTCTCCCGATTGTAGAGATAAGTCCTGCTAGGTTACATTAGAATGTAATTAATGTAATAGAATGTAATGTGAATTAGCTATAACGCTACAACACCGATTGTCAGTTAACACGAGCCAGGCTCCGGTTTCCCACCAGTGCAACAAGCTGCTCGGCTTTACTTTTAACGGGACACTGTCAGGAGGCCTGTTGGTGTATGTGTTGTTTTAAATGAGAGTAAATGCTGCTGATCGTGTGTCTCCAAGTTTAGTCTTGACATCTGACGCACAGATCCAAGTGTGTTGTCAGCCTGTTGTTGACGTCACAGTGGGACTACATCTGCCATTAGATATGAAAAAAAAATCTAACAGTATTTTTCCTATTGAATCTAATTTAGTTCTTTTTTAAAAAAAAAGATATTAAATGAATACAATTTAACACCACAGAAAAGCTACTGGTGGCTGGTAAGAAATTACATTTTTTTTTCTAATATATAAATAAATTAGCAAACTGCACAAACAGCTCAGCAGTGGATCAGGCCTTCCTGTGGTCAATGAGGATTTTTTTTTCACTTTTAACACATCTCCAAAAATAATGAAACACATTTAAAACTTATTAGAGGACTGTTGTTGACCTATACTTGATTGTGTTAGTTCAGTATTATCATGCATGAAGTCGTGTATTTAAATGGCTAACTTACAGCAACAGCACAATTTTTTTTATTTTTTTTAAACTCTGATCAAATATCAGAATTAATTAAATTAAACGTGGCTGTAGAGGTGTCACATCAGCTTCAGTGCATTGCCTAAATGTGGCTGCATGAATCTGGTGGAGGCTCGAGTTGAGCTGCAGCAGCAACAGGCCCTGTGCTGCTGCTGCTGCTGCTGCTGCTGTTAAAACACAGAGATGCTCCCAGGCCTATATATTAACAGCACTGCGTTGATTTACATTCATTGGAAAATCCTTTTGAGCCTGTGACGCGCTGTAAAAATAACATACAGCCTGAAACCGGTGGTGCACATTCCTTAAAATTTTTAGAAAAAACGTTTTTTTTTCTTTCCTTTTTCCAAGTGTTGATCACAGGTTCGAGTTCCTCTTGTGAGAGAGAGAGGAAAAAACGTGACTAATTGAATGATTCTCTTCATCAGACAATGGACAAAAATAAAGTGCAACAGGTTTGCCTGTCAGCTCAGCTGTCAAAACACGTCAAGACACGAGGCCAAGTTGTAATTTAATTTGCAACATTTTATTAACATTTCTTTTTTTGAGTCACATAATGAAAAAATTGAACTTGGCACGCTACATTTTATTCTTTCACTTAACGCTTTTTGTGCATATATTTAAATAAAAGTTTCTTCACTTTGTGAAAACATTTAAAGAAGACAAACTAAAAGTTATTACATTTATCTGAAAATGTACCTTCACCTTCTCTCTGGCAGTGGCCCAATTGCTCCATTTTTTTTTTTAGAAAAAGAAAGGTTTTTTTGTGGTTTGCTTGCTGCGTTATTTTCTTACTGATTTTTTTTGTTGTTGTTCACATTTCTTGGAGAATCAGTTTGGAGAATCGTCTTTGTCCTTCTCTGAAGTTTTATCCCAAAATGTCTCTCAGACTCTAGTCTCGACAGTCGGTTTATAATTTGTCCAAACTCTTAGCATTAGTGAGGATTTCCCTCGCTAGTCTCCACGTCTGCTTAGCAGCAGCCTCCAGGGCTGAGTGAGGCTTTCCCTGAAACAAGTCCAAGTTTGGCAAGAAGTAGTGGGGGCATCTGCGGCACTGCAGACAGGATATGAGCTGCAGCAAGATGCCATTCAGTCGGTCTCCGAGGCAAGACTCGTCCCAGTCGGTCTCTCTCGGGTGTTTCTCGCACTCGTACAGCAACAGGGTCTTCATGTGGTAGTTGTTGAGCGGCTGTCCCGGTAGCTCCAGGTGACGGTCCCTCAGCGTCTTCAGGACGGACAGACACTTCTTCCTGCAGCCGCCCATCAGCAGCCGGTTCTCGGCCTCGCTGAACTGCAGGACCCACGCGTCGCTCTCCGCGGAGCTCTGCTTCCCCGTTAACGAGTAGCACTCTTTGGAGAGCAGGTTAAACCCCTCGGCTTTGACTTCTGCCACCCGGTTAGGACCGGGCCAGGGGATGTGGGGCATGGGCCACTGAGCTGCGCTTCTAGGCCAAATCCCAGTGCACTTGAACGCGGGGGTGATCTGCACCACGTACCTCTCCCTGATCCGTAGTTTGACCTCGCTGGTGTCCGCTACCATCTTTACCACGTCGCGGTAGCTGCATTTATCCACGGCCTGCGCCACCAGAGTCTGAAACCTGGAGCGGATCTTCCTGGCTGACAGGTAGCCGGAGGCGGTGATGAACTCGACCCACAGCGACATGCTCCTTTTACGACCGTCGCTCAGCTTCAGCACCGCGCAGCCGGGCAAGGAGCCGTCGTCCACGAAGTTGAACACCCCCATCTGGTTGAGGTACAGCACCACCTCGAACTCGTTGGGGGAGATGACCTCCATGCCCTCGTAGCGCGCGTCTATCTCACTGAGGGAGCTGATAAACCGCGGCTCCTGCACTTCCACCTCCTTCAGGACATCCGACACCACTTTACAAACCTCCCTTATAGTCTTCGCAATGGCCGCTTTGCGAGACTGGCATCTCTCGTTGTAATATTTGTTGAGCTGGTAAACCAGCTTTGCCTGCGTCGCAATCATGTTTGGGCAGAGGTCCGGGCTGTACACCGGAGAGTCGCAGTAAGTTGACGGATCCAATGCTTACCGGTAAAGCCAGAGGCAAATGCTTCCCCGTGCTGGAAAAATGTGTAATCAAAAGTTTTTTTTCTTTTTTTTTCTTTGCTTTTGCAGCGGATGGACGTCAGTGTGAGGAGGAGGAAACGGATAGGGATGCAACGCAATAGCCTGCTAAATATCAGTCCAACAGAGCACTTCCAGCACGGCTAGGTAGATTCATATTCAGGTCGGGGGGGTTACCATCCGTGTCCTGGTGTTGCAGACGCTAAAGGCTAAAACACCGTCTGTGACCACTCATCTCCTCTTGCTGCTATGCTCTGCTCTGTGGCCCCGCTCACTTTTTCGTCCACACTCAGCTGTGAGCTGGACTTGTGTAGTTTATGAATGGTTCCTCTAGGAAGAGTGAAGGGGGTCGGGCTTCTCCTCCTGCAATCATGTGCAGAGCTGTCAGTGCGCGCAGCCAATCAGAGCAGCCAGCGGCAGACGCTTCATGCAGGGAGATCTCCAGTCCTCCTCAGCAGCATCTGGACGCACGGAGCTGTCCGCTGCTGCTCCCCGGTCGACACGGGGAAACACAAACCTTTAGGTTTATACGGGCAAACGCCGGCGTACACTCTCCTCCAAGCCAGCAGTAAAACACGTCTCCTCCAGACAAGTGCTGCTCTTTGCGCCCGGTGCGTTTTGAGGATTAGGATTGTAGACACAGTGTGAGTGACAGCCTTTAACTTTAGACCTGCTCGTATTCTGCAGATAAGTCTCTTCCTTTCTCTTTCTCTCCGTGTTTTAAATTTTACGTGTATATTATCGTATTTTACTCCTCTGAAAGACTCAGCAATATCAGTGTTTTTCCATTTGACTCCTTATCAGCATGTCCTGCTTTTTCCTATAAAGTCCACAGAGCTCTGTGTGCTTCACTTAAAAAACAACAACTTCTGTCTGTTTTACGGATTGATGTGTGATTGTTCCCTTTTTAAAGTGGGCATGTGGCTCTTGGATATGACCACTTTTTCACATTTATTTTGAAATAAAATAAAACTTAAAGTGAAAAAAATCAATCTTTAACCAGTTTTTGTCATTGATTTTTTTTTTGTAATTTTCCTCCGTTTAAGATGAATCCAAATTCCTCTTTGTTTCCTTTCTTATTTGTATTTTACCACATTCAAGTGAAATTCTATTTTTACAAAGAGTACCTAAATATCTCATGGCGTTAAACGTCTTTACAGGCTGCATTTAAAGCAGTAAACGCCTCGTGCACCTGCAGCTCAAGCAAAAGCGTCAGAGTGGCCCGAGCTACAGTTTTACTGTTTATCCTCCTCATCCGCTTCTAAATTCATCTACCGAATATTGAAAATGTATTGATCGTGCTGTTCAAATAGCAGATATTTAGTTTGCCTTCGGCTTCTCTCTCTCACATACACATACGCGCGCGCGTTAATTTGCCGGTGGCTTTATCGCCGTGAACCTCGTCCATACTAAATAATTTACGCAGAGGTCTCGGTGAGGTTGTGTAATTGAAGTCCCCTCGTCACCCAGACTTGTTGTTGGGGGACTGAAGAAGCTGTAAGAGCCTGTGAGACTCTATCAGACATGTAAACACGGTGGAGGAAACAAACGCTGCTCAGAAACGCAGATAAAATATTTAGTGAGAGTAGTTTGCTGCTGCCCGGAGCCTCTGCAGTCCTGTCACACGTGTCTGCTGCTCCGGGTAATGAGGTCACGGTCATTAGGCCGCTAAATTGACTTAATTACACGTGTATTTTATTTTATTTTTAATTTTTGCGACTTTCAAGTCTAACTTCAGTAGAGTTTTTTTTAATTCAACTCAAAGCAGTTCTCATCACTACCTCGCTATTATAGCGGTTCAATTATGGAGCCAGCTGTTAAATACGATCCCATCATTTGCGTAATTCCAGGAAATAAATTACAGTAATAATCCGGCATCATAATCAGACTGTGCCGTTGTATCCTGAGGGTCATGTCTTAATGTAAATGTTGATCAGAAACAAGGAGGCCTTACTGTGGATGCAGCATAGATACATAGTGGAAAATGTCGGTATACTGTATGTTTTCTCTGCTGAAGCTGCAGGTTTCCCATGTTGCTGAAGGTTAAGAGTAGCTATAGCAAACAGGGCATGCAGGCTCTGTGGAAATAAAAATGTAAAAACAAAAACAAAACATGACCACATATTAAACTTAATGACATTTGTCAGAAAAAATAATTTTCCCTATGACAGAATATTGACTCGGTAATGAGTTCCAGAAACTCCCTCACTGATATGAAGAAGCCAAATATGTGGTGGATTCTGAAATAAGCTACAAACATATCAGAAAAGGCAAAGATTAACGAGCTCCCCTTCATAGTTGCTTCATCCTGGACTTCATCATTTGTTTTTTTTCCACATGCACTGATGAGGCTTTAGGGAGTGTAAAGTAACTCATGATTAAATAATTTAGTTAGACATGAAAAAGGCTGTGGCTATTTGCCTTTTGAGCTCATGTCAATGCAACAATCTATATATTTGTATTCAAGGACCAAAATGCACAAGTGAACACACACTGATTGTGTGTGATAGTTGTCCTCAAACTACGTGTTATATCATTTAATTCTATGATTCATGGTTCTATATTATTCACAGTGTTCATTAATTACAGCTTAGCAGGACTTGTCGTCTCACCAAGAACAGTTAAATTAGCTTTGGCCACAGTGGAGAGGTTTAGTGTCAAATTAACTTGTCCCCACGAAGAAAAAACATTCAAGGCGAAACATTATGGGCTGCATCTGCTGGTGTGTCATGACATTTGAATTTGATGCACATGCTGCTAAATGAACACGCAAGGCTTCTTCCTAGAACTACCAGAAGAATTGCAGAAACCATGGCAGGGAGAAGCAACAGTTGACCTTGATTTATAGTGAAATTTTAAAAGAAATGTTCAAAACTGAGATCTGGCATTCCTTCCCTCAGCATCATATTTAAGTAAAGTGATAGTTACCCTAATGTGGCTTTTGGAATTTCGAGAAAGATAGAAACGGAGAGAAGTCAATGAGAAAAAGTGTCTGGCTGATGATTTCAGGACTGTTTATTATCAAGCTCACAGCTCCAGAGAGATTAATCGACACACTACTTGGAGAGCAAGTGTCCAAATATTATGAAGGACATTCTAACTGTAGCAGTCAGGCTTTTATAAAGACATTATGAATCCATTCTGGCCCACTTATCAAACCACTTGTTTCTGAGTAACTGTGTTTTTTTTTCTTTTCTTTTTTACCACCGTGAAAAATGGAAAACAGTGGATTGAATTTTATGATATTTTGGCAGTTGATGTGGAAAGGTTAGCCATATCTCTGAATATGAGCATTAACATTGTGTGTGTGTGTGTGTGTGTGTTGCGCTAACTGCCTGTAACTGTCTGCAAGAGCAACTATAGAAAAACTTTGCGAGCCTAGCTTTTAGCATTGTTAGCTTTGTCACTCAAACTTTTATTGTCAAAAGTAACGTATAATATTACACACATTATACACACATTATAACCACTCCGACTTTTGAGCTCCACCTGACCGTACACGTAGCATAAACCTAATGACAATGGCCGACTGACTGTCACTCACTCATTCATCCGTCCTCGCTGCTTCTGTTGTGTGCCCTTTATGTCCTGAAAATATCCAGAATTATCTGTGGTTCCTGAAGAGTTCGCCCCTGGTTTATACTGGCTGGAGAAAAGATCAGGAGCCTGTCAGGGGGTTCTTTGATCTTAGCCCGTGTGACGACTTCACAGTGATCCCCTCACGAGCACAAAACAGTGTCCATGCCTGTGCAAATCTCTGCCAGCTGATGAGTAATCTCGCTGCTTCTCATCTTCTTTTTTTTCCCCTCTCCCTCTCTCGTCTGGCTCTGTCTTTCTCTCCTACTGTCTCAGCTTTGTTCTTCTTCCTTTCCGTTCCTACCAGATTACGCAGACTACCCCCAGGTGGCTCAGCACTGTGTATACTGTACTATACTTATAACATAGTTAACAATTAGCAGAACAACCTCTGAGACAATATTTGAATTTTAAACCTATTTAGCCCCTTTTTACAAGGACATTTTATTGAAGTGTATTTTAGTTGTTGTTCAGCACTTTGTTTGGCAGCCTGGATCCCCTACTTGTTGAATCTCCTCCCTAAAGCAACAGTATATACTCCACATGTAGCTACGTACAGTCATGTGGTTCATGCAATATATCTCTAAAAGTAATGGCTACATTTTATGGTCTGGCATGAAGACGGCATTAGAAGAAATGGTTGGTTCTGCAACAAAATGTGCAAAAGTTTCATCTTGCATCTGCTGGAGTCTTTCAGCTTTGTTCTTCTAAGTGAGTGATAAGGGAGGGGGATGTCAGAGCTTGGCATTTTTAGGTAGTGCTCTTTTCCTTTTCCTCTCTCTGGTAACATGATAGCCGCAGGAAAAGTGGCTCGCTGCCGCACAACACACACCGCCATGCACATGTGCACAGAGACCAACATCAGCACACACATGCGAGCTGAGAGAATACATTTTTGATGCTCTTGTTCACACATTTTCTTGCTGTCTCGCAAACCCCGGATGGACCCAGCTGCTCCCTCCGTAGAGGGCTCAAAGAAAATCATCGCAGGCAACTAATTGCCTGGCAGGCCCCTGCATCTGTTCGGCAGATAGCACAACTGACGAAGTCACGGAGCAGATGTGTGTTTGCCGTTTGTGTGTGTGTGTGCGTAGGAGAACCCTCTCTGTGTTTAGCCACAAGCCATCAATATTGCATGTGGAGTTATTGTTGCAGAGCCTCTCCTGGAGACTACTAATATTGCATGAATGAGGAAGTGAAATTCGCTCTGCCTCCAGCTGATTGGTTAAAGGAAAAGTCTGCAAAAACCTGATTGGATGATACTTGTAACACTCCCTCAGTTCAGTATCACACTCTTGAGCCCATTATGGATTATTTCTGTGTCCTGATAGAAGACACTTTCATACTTCCTGTTGTGTTTTAAATATATACGCATGTGTAATTACAAATGTATTATGCATATTTAGATTTTTGAGTCAGTTTAAATGGACACAATCTACTAAATATTGGAAATGAAAAAGCTGCCTTTATCAGCAGTGGTACAGTACAGTATGACAGCTGGCGCAACAGATGGAAAAACAAATTAGGCAGTTATTACAGTTGAGGTTGTCATTTGTGAATTAGTAACATTTTCAAATATGATTAGCATTTTAAATCTGCTTATTGAGATTGGCTAATAACTTGTTTACCGAAACTTCTGGTACAAAAACAGGTCAGTAGCTTTAATTGCATGTGGACTAAGTGCAAAAATGTTGCACTGTCAACATTAATACACTGTGTACACTTTATACTCTCACAGTGTACTGTAGTATGCTACTCTGACACGATGAATATGAATAATTGAACCCACTGAAACATAGTACTGTAAAAATCAAATACCAACTTCAACTTATACTGTAGAATAAAGTGAGTTATTGATATTTTATTGGACTAGCAAAGCACATATAAATCCTTAGGTATGTTACAATGACACATACAAAAATAAAATAAAATTTAAAATAAATAAATGAATGCTCACTGTCCAAAAATGAATTTGTTTTAGATAACACATCATATTTGCCTCATGACGTCCCCAGTTTCTTTGTCATGGGAAACATTCACTTAAACATAAAAATGTCTTCTATTTCATAAAAACGACACACTGCCAAGTTGTCAAGTTGAGCTGTGCTGTTGTTCCCGTATCCTGTGGATATCTACTGTGCGTTTCCAAAAAAGTTTCAGTTGAAGGCCAAGAAGAACAGCGTTTTGGGAAAGAAAACCAGTAAATTTCCCCTAAAGGTCAGTGTCCAACCTTGGACTATGCAATGATAAAACCCCCATTGAGAAGACATTGGTAACTCTAATTAGTGGGGTGGTGACGGCTACCCGGGGTTAGCGGGAGTGGATGAATGGATGGTCACTCAGTCAAAGAAAACCACCCTGGTGTTATGTAGCGACCAGTCTCATGTCGTTAAGCTCTCCCTAAAGTGTCAAACTGCTGGGACTCCACCCCCACCCTCCGCCTGCGCGCTCCTGCTCGCTCCGCCAAACTCTCATGGTCGCCAGGGACGACCTTCGGCTGCAGCTGCCAATCACAAAGAGCCATGGCAGCGAGAGGTCTCTGAGAGAGGAGCCTATTGATTTTCCAGTTAGAGCCTAAGTAGTGTGTGCTATAGGACTAACGGACAGCCCGAGCAGGTATGTCATTATCAATGAGCCCAAGGAAACAGATTCCCTCACTCTCACTCATTCATATTGGCCTCCTTCCCTCCCTTGTTCCCTTCCTCCATCTCTCCTTCGCGCTGCTCCTCCATCCATTCCCTCCGCTCTCCTCGTCCGCTCTGACAGAGTGCATCCTGGGATGGTCAATAAATTGCTCGGCGGCAGTACGACAACAGCTTCCAGAGTGATGAGTTGAGATGACCTTCTTTCTCTTCTTTCCTTCACTCTTTCACCGTCTGAGCATCCCTGCTTTTCTATGTACAGTACAGTAATTATGGCACCTAGAGGACGTGAAACCTTTCCCTACACGAGACAGACTTGTTAGTATCATCATGTTCCCCTCTTGGATTTTCCAGTAACCTCAAATGTTTAAAATCGAGACTCAGTTTAATCTTTAGCATCATTCCCTGTTGACCCACTCCTTAGTCTTATCCAGTCATCAGTAAACCCAATTATTATCATACCATTCTTCTGGCTTCGTCTCACTGTCTGGACTTTGGGAGCTCCTCGGCATAAAAATGTGTAAACAGTTTGGAATAATTTAAACCAATTAGAGGAGATAAGCCCAGACAAAGGTTTAAAGCTTCTTGAAGTGTACTGCTGCCTCCCAGTAGAGCAGTTAAGTTGTGTTACCTTCCTTACTGGCCTTTTATCTCTTTCTCTCTCACACAAAATGCACATGCACCCCAACTCTGTTGTTTCCGCTCCAATTTGTGTCTCAAACCACATTGATGGTTGTGTAATAGTCCCTCCAGTTGTCTGAGGTTATATCAGCAATGTTGAACTCATGCTGAATGGATGATGTCAGTGGTCTCTGGCCAGATGTGGGGTGTTAGTATGATGGACGAAGATTTGTTAATGATAGGCTTCAAAGCTTTTGAAGAATCTGAGATACTGGCTCCTGGGCTACAGTATATCTCTGCTACACATATTTGTGATGCTATGAGATTGAGAGCAAGGGCCTTATATGTTGAGAATTTAAGTTGTTTATTTGTTAATGTGTGGAAAGTTGATCCATCTGTTGGTCCACAAGTCTGATAGTGACACATCTTAACTTTTAAATAGGACATCATTAAATTTAGAATGAATTTGCCAGTTCCTTAACTTTTTATCAAGAGCCATGATCAGGTCAAATACCGTATGTACTGGAATATGAGACAAAACATCAGCATGTTTGCATTAAGAATAAAATATTTTCCTAGTTAAAAATGTCACACATTGCTTAGGTGCACCATGCTCTGTTATTTCAACGATGCTGGTGACAGAGCTGCTAGCATGACTGTGCTAATATCTACACGTCAGACTGCAGTTTAGTCTTTAATTTGCTGTTTTAATCAAACAGCTGCAGCTCGGTGAGGAGGGGATTTCTTTTTTTTTTAACCTTGGAGATGTAACATAAACCACTGAGGCTTGTGCAAAGCAGTCTGATGAATGTCTGCAGGGAGTGGTAACCAGGTAGGACAGGTTGAGGAAAGACGATTGCCACATTGGTAATCACATAAAACCATTAGAGACAGTGTCATCTCACCACCTAATGATGACTAATGTCTCCCTTTCAATGGCTCTTGCCTCAAACACATTTACCTCGCCACAAATAAACATGCTCGGCCTCTCCCTAGCCCGCTGTTTGTGACCTGACTTTGGACCTTAACACAACCACAGACCACCGTGGCTGAGACCTAGCTCGCACTTAACTAAGCACCTCCAGACAGAGAGCTGCCACCCCCTTTTTGCACCTGAGCCTAGCCCCTCCATCATGCTCCATCTCGGGGCTTGACTGGGCCAGTCAGGGGGCAGTTGCCTCCCCTCCCTCCCTTTGATTGATCCCCTCTCTCCATCATTTATTCCCTTCGTCTGCCTCTGACACACGTGTCAAAGGCAGCACACCAGCCTGATGGATAGGCCTGTTTATGGATGCCAGTCTGCCTGGTAGGCTACTGATATTACAATCAGCACCTGTGTACCTGCTGTTCACACAAGCCTCTGTTATTCAGCTGAGGTCAGACAGACGCTCGGCTCCAATTGAAAGATCGATGTCCAGCGCAGCGTATTGGAAATTGGAATTGTAAATGTGCTCTTGTTTTGTCAGATAGCTCCGTGCTGCATATCAGATGATAACACCAGGTTCATATGTCATAGATTTTGAGTACTATTTGCTTCCTTTCATCAATATTTCAGTAAATGCAAATGAAAAAATGCTTGACACAATTTCAATTATAGCTGTGAAATCCTAAAAGAAATCAAGAGGTGGTCTCATCAGATGTATTTGTTTTTGCAAGGTAAGCCGAAAGCATTGATGTGCACTCTGTGTAAAGACATCTCCTGTGCCGGAGAGCAAAATGTTACATTGCTGAATCCTGGTGCCTCCATCGCCATTATGGTTAATGACCCATCCAGTCTGGTTGAAATGGCACATCCATAGGGACGTCCTGCAGATTACTTACTCATCCAAGACTCTTTTCTAGCAGACATCAGCACAACAGAGGTTTACTCCTGCTCTGTGATTCAAAAACTGTGGAATCAGGATGTAGTTTAGATGCAAAAGCAACAGACTATTTTTAATATTTTAGAATTAAATTAGAGGATAAATAGGTCTCATTGAGGCGTTTATGACTTCTCCAAGCCACTGGTTTCATCCATCCTGTTAGCTCAACATAACACAAAATAAATATATATAGCATGGTGCACATTCTTTTCTTGCATCATGGACTTTCATTTCCATTTATTTAATGGCTCAAGTAAAATTTGTTTCACTCCAGCAATCACAGTCATATCCAATCTATGTAGTAATGAAATGTTGAGGCCGGGTTAAATTGAACAATAAAATGTCTGAACCTTTATTTTATACTTTTTGATTCTCTCTACAGCTGCACTAATTGAAAATTTTAACAAGGGATCACATGCTCAACCTGCAGATAATTACTATCAAGGACTGCGCAGTTCCCATTTCCTTACAGAGCATTTTAGCTTCTTTTAGCTTATTGTTTTGGCTTTGTGGCTCATAACTGTACTGTTCTGGTTTGGTCATATCACTGTCCTTAGCAATGTATTCTGCTGTAACTGTTTTCAAAAAGCAAAAGAGCTTCCACTGCAGGCTACCTGCACAAAAGTGCTGACCAACATAATGTAACATTTAACATCTTAAGAGGAAGACATTAGCATTTCAGAAGACAAGAAATGAGCCACAAGGAGAGTGAATATTGGACTTGGATTTGTCAGGTGGCCAAAGCCGGACTCCAAATGGATGATAATGTTTCTCTGTGTTTGCTTGATGTGCAAATAACCTTTGCCAGCACATTTGTTTTACCAACTGAAGGATTTTAATGTGTCTAAAGTTGCTTTTGCATCTGGCTCCATCTGAAAACTCATTAACTTCCTTAAGTCAAGTCCTTTACCTCAAAATCAGTAGGTTGTTTTTTACCTTGTGCAGCATGTGATGACCATTTCCCCATCACTTCGTCCAATACACTCCAGCAACCAAAACCAGTCAAACAATGAAAAACAGAGAAGTGATTTTGGTCTTTAATTTGCCTGCCTCCATTTTTCCAAACATACTTTCTAATTCAGTTCACTCTGAAAATGCTTGTCACTGATAAACCTGTAGCTCCAATTGAGTCACCTTCGAATTCTCAAGTCTCCACAACCTTTCCTTTATACAAGTCCTATTCTCTCTCTACTCTTTCACTTTCGGACAACCAACCTCAAATTCCCCAAGAGGGGTGTACTTTTCACCCCACACCCACTTAAGCCGGTGACAATAGCCGGATTAGAAAAGAATTTACTTCAGCGAAGCCTCGCACCAACCCCGAAAAAAAGCCTATCCATCACTAAATAGCAAAATGGGAGAATGAAGGAGAGCGGAGAGAATGCGATAGGAGCCGGTCAGCAATCTTAACCTGTCTGATGTTTGCCATGGAAGCTTACAGGCAGTGAAGGGCCAATAGCGTTAAGTTTTATACAGCTCCCCTGCCTCAGCGATAGCTCTTAGCTGTCTCTTTGATTTTCTGTGTGTTAGTGAAAAGCATATACATTCTCTTTCACCTTTTCCCGATGTGCAAGTGTTTAATGATGAGCTTGACAAATCAAGGAACACATTTAAGCTCTTTCAATCCAGTCTCAACAGGTGCCAAGTGACACCTTTGTGCCAAAACCCCAAGAATCTGAAGATTTTTTGATAACAGCTCATATTATTGCCATGATAAGCAGATGTCTAGTCCTGATTTCATCATACATATTGGTCAAATATATGGTACTACATATCCAGATTGTAGAATTTACCATTAAGATCTTCTATTTATTATGTGACAGATCCTAATGCAAAACCGACCTTGGTTTGATGATATATGTTGTTCAATTATTAGCAGGAGCTGAGAAAAAAAAAAAATCAAATGTCAAACTTGAAGCTGGTTTGAAACATTGAAGCATTGTGATAATGCAAAGATAGCAGACAGGATCTTCTCAATTTGTGGATGTCTGCTGCATTTCACACCCCTCTTCCCCTCACTTATGTACCCTTATCCCCTCCTTTGTTCCTCATCACCTTTGAGCCATCAACTCTGGCCTTTGTGGCTCCAGCCTAAGCTGTGATGGGGTAAGAAAAAAGGAAGCGCTGATCTTGATGATTAAAAAAAACCCACTGGTGCCGTTGAGTATCCTTTGGCATCCCTGAATGTGCCATCTCTGCAATTTTACTAAAACTAAAATATAAGACTACTGAAAAGGCTATTGTCACACCAACTCTCTGAGGTTATGAGTTGTGATATATTCAACATTACATGTTTATGTATTCGTGTTTCATGTGGCCACTTTGGCATCTTATTATGTCTCGGGGCTCTTCTAAGGCTTTTGGCCTCAGAGCTTATGCCTGAAGGCTGAATGTCTAATGAGTTAATGCACTGAAGTCTTCACTTCTCTACCAATTAACCCCAAGACCACTGCAGCATTTCCCTAAATCCACACAAGACCTTTTTTTTGTGCTCACTTCAAAAAGGCTAAGTAGCCAATGAAAGGAAAGGAGAAAAGGCTAACCAGTTAGCAAACACTGAAAAGAGCCAGAAAGGGGTTTAATCCTTATTAGGCTAAATTCAGACTAAGTGGCCCCAAAGATCCTTTCAAAGGGGACTTCTTTCCAGCGAGTGCAAACTCTTACCGGGGGACTTTTGGACTGAATGCTTTGAGCCTTTAGGCTTCATAACCTTACACTCGCTGCAAGCTGGGCTTGTTTATTTTGCTTTAGTTCTCTCACACTCCAGCGCAGCTTCTTAGTTGTGTTTATTTCTTTTTTTTGACCTTGTAGTTTGTTTTACTCCCCCTGAGGCAAATAGAGCTTTATGTATGACCAGTGATTACATCTTGAATTAGTTACAAGATGGTGGAACAAGTGCTACTATCAATCATCAGCAACTCATATGGTCTTGACTTCTGATATTGAAGCATGTTCACAGCTGTTTTATTAGCATAGTCTGTTCTAGCTTACAGACATCTCTATGGATGTTTACTTATGGATGTAAGTTTTTTTTGTCTCTTAAAATGACCAATAATAATGTCAAAGGGATAGTTTAACATTTTGGTACAAGTGCTTATTCATTTTCATGGTGAAGGTAAGAGGAATCTGTTCAATATGAAGCTAGAGCCATCTGCCAGTTAGCTTAGCTTAGCTTAGCATACAGACCAGCCAATTTAGTTTGTTAAGGCCACAAATGGCAATTTCTTGTCAACCAGTGGAAACTCCAGAAATCCAGGTGTCACTCTTTTTGTAGAAAAAACAGGAAAACGTGTATTTACCAAAATGCAGCCTTAGTTAACTTTTTAAAGAAGCTCATTTGGATCTGGAAACTATATTTTTGTATTTTCACAGCTCGTCCCGCTGCACTACCCCCATAGTTCAACAGTCATGCACATGGCCCGTTGCAAAAGGCATACCTTTGCACAAGCCCAGAGGCTTGAGGGAAACTGCCGGAGTGTGAAAGCAGAGTCATGTGGGTGCACTGTCTTAAGGTCATATGATTCCAAGTTCCTTTGATTAGTGAGCATTGTTTTCCCCTTGAGTGGCTCACCTGTTTTACTTGCAGAGCAGCCTCCCAACACCTACAGTACCCACTACCAGCGCCGCCCTGTTTAAAGTACGCAACACATTTCCGACTAAAAACTGCTGATGCATTTGTTTTTATTTATTTCCAGTACCTATGGGGCCCACAGTAGTTCCCTCTCCTTCTCTCCATCCTTCTTTTTCTGGCTATCACTCAATCTCAAAAGCAAAATCTGTCTTAATTGGCTCCAGAGGGCTCGGGGAGGCTTTGTGTCAGCGGTGATGAGGGTCCTGATTGGTCCAGAGGCACAGGCAGCCAACAGACCCTTGTTAGTGTGCCGCGGCCCTTTGCTTGCTCGTTAGTCCGATGAACTCATTTACTGATGGGGGGTGACAAGGGCTCGTTTACCAGTGTGGAACAGGGAGTAGCAGGGGGGGCAAGGCAAGGCAAGGGGGGGTTGGGTGGGTGGGTGGCTGGCAAACAAGAATATGGATGCAGGGAGAGCAGAGTGAAGGATTATAACAGATCTGAGCTCCCGTGTTGTTGTGGATGCACTGGATGAGAGTGTCAAAAAGCTCTTAAATGTCAGTTTGTGTTTGTCTGTGCTTTGTTTCTCATTTGCTGCTGCAGTAAAAAGTGCATCTGGAGTCTCGGTCCACTGAAACCCTCTTTATTGTAGACGGCTTGTTCCTGCAGTCAGCCAAGTGAGGGGAAAAAATGACAAACAGCGTGGCAGTGATGCAGCGTTTCTCTTTGCCTCTGCGACTTTTGAATGAGGAAAAAAGGGAAATCTCATTAAAGTAATAACAACCCTTAGGAATCTGTTACCTCTGCCCATTGTTTGCATGTTTAAGTCGCTTCGTGACGAGTGTGGAGCCGAGTGTTGAGGGGGTGGGTGTCGAGTGGCTTTCAGAAAATGAAAAGCAATACGCAACTCCACACGCTGATAAGTCCACAGGTTTTTCTCTCTCTCTTTTTTTTTTAATGAATTCTATCAATTTCGCCCAATACCGCTTGTCCCTCGTTTCTGTTTTGATGTTGATGGATCACCTCTCTTCCTCCCGCTCATTAATTTCATCACCTTATCTCCCACACCACTTCATTTGACCAAAAGGTAATAATAAATCCCTCATCCATTATCCTTTAACTGAGGCGGCCATGCGGAAATACTTAATAACAGGCAACAAATTGAACTTCAATCACCTCATTTTCCTTCAAGGATGCACAGCACATTACTCTGAACCAGCAAATATGCATATCGCACTTACATCCAGTTTGAATTAACTCTAAACCAAAAAAACATTGGTGCTTCAATTACTTTTTTCTTCATATTTAATGGAAAATATAGATTTACTTATTTGATAACAGGACGTGGTTTCTTTCCTCTTCATCTGAAGAGTCTTATCAGCCCCACACACACACACACACACACACTCAACCTCAACCTAACCAATGAAAGCCTCATCTATCTTGGACCTAAGCTGCTGATAGTTGGTCTGTTGCTCCTCTTCCTCCTCCTTAATCCAGTGCACTTTCAATTAAATTTCATCCGCGTTACTTTGTTCCTCTGCTTGACTTTACCTGTGTTTCTAAAGAGGCATCGGTTGGTGATGGAGGCTGGTCTTGTAAAGGAAAGCGTGATGGGGAGGGTTCACTGGCAAGGGACTGTCAATGGTGACTGTGTGATGTGTATGTGTGTGTGTGTGTGTGGTTATACGCCGCAGCCACAGTCACCCGTCCCCTCTTCATGTGTCCCTCTTCATTCTGCTGTCTTTTGGGCATCTGACAAAGACAAACGATGGTGCTTCAGAAATGAGCAGCAGCCCGGCGCACAAACAGGTTGAAAGAGGAGGAGGAGGAGGAGGGAGAGATGAAGAGAGGCAGACAGAGGGGGAAAAAAAAGCATTGCAATCAAGACCAGTTCCTTTGTTTTCTGTTTGGCTGTGTCCTCTCGCGTGACGCTTTGAAATTGATCTCAGGGCACACCAGACCTGAATCCACGGATATTGTTCCACTTGAAATGAAACATCAATAAAACTGTGCTTTCTACTCAACCAATCATGTTGACGTACAAGCTCTTGATCGTTTCAGTTTTGTTTTTCTTGTATTTAAACTTGAACAATCCCTTTTTTATTCAAATATAAAAATGTAAATACGACACAGAGCTAGCATAGTCTGGTTTTGGCCAGGTTTTTTCTTATTCTTCTGTAGTATTGCCATCTCTTTTGAGCCTGACTGATCCAGTTCCACTGTTGCTATTTATCACAGAGGAAGCCGGTGCAGCCATAACTCCAGCCTGGACAATAACCTCCACGCCACTGTAATTTGTCCAGACGTGGTCAGAACAGCGAGAGCATTACAGCACGGATAGTTTGTCACACTCCTTGTCACCCACTCAGCTATTTCATCTGCAAGGGAAAGGGCGCCGCAGTTAGGGGCGACAATCTTGGGAACACACAGTGCTATTCACGGCGTTCCACGAGATTCATCGGTCCGGGGGAAAATATGATCTCCGGCTGCCTTCGTTGCTGTCATTTCTATCTGTGGAATCGGGGGGACTGCAACTTCATCAGTTCAGTGCCGGGCATCTTCTTGACATCCGTCGCGAGGGCTATGAGCTTATGCTCCTGGGGATGAAATGAGTCAACCACTCCCTTTTGGAGGTCAAAGGTCACTCACCAAGTACTCACTCATCATACACCTGAAGACAGTTTTGATCAACTAGTAGAATCAGGTTTTTTTTCTTTTTTCCAAAATGAAAGAAAATAAAATGATATGAAAGTCTCCGTGGTCAAAGATGATGTGTACTGGGATTTTTTTCTGCAGGGCATGATTGTCTTCATAGCAATCATGTCTGTCTGGATAGAAAACTAATCATGTGTCACAGCCTGTCTGTCGTCAAATCTCCCTAACAGTCTGTTTATGATTCTGATACAATACAAATAAAGACAAAATATTTGTTTGACCTAAAAATAAAAGCTCATGTCTGCACTATGCATCATATGGAATTGCAGAATGTCCATTTCATCTTCTCTTTAACCCTTTAATCCTGAAATCTATCTATTACTCCAACTGACCTGATATGTACAGTAAAGTTTAAGATACTTGTCTTTTCTCTGAGTGTGAGCTGATCCTCCTTTTGTAAAGTGATGAGTTCTTCTGGACTTGATTAGTTTTTTTAGTAAAAAATTTGCTTTTTTGATAAACGGCATGTCTTTATGGGAAGCATGATGTTACCGCCAGCCACCAGCTAACTTAGCTTAACATACCAGCCACAAACTGGCAGATTGATTGTGTGGCTCGTGTCAAATGTAACAAATATTTCTCACCAAAGCAACTAAAACTCCCACACTAATGTGTTGCGTCTAATTTGTTTAGTCTGTGAAGGATTGTAAGTCATCTAGACTTGCAGCAAAAAGAGTATTTTCAAAAAGTTTTCCTATTAAAAAAAAAGGCAGATCAGGAACGTCCTGATTTCTTTATTGATTACATTGACATTTTTACATTAGGATGGTTAAAAATTTCCTCCAAAAAATATTAGTTTGTCTTACAACACACTTTTTCCTTGATGATTAAAAAAAAGAAGCTATTTACTCCAGTGAGTGTTGATCTTTGTGTACTGGCTACAGTCTAATGGCTACTGGTGTAGTCCCTGTTAAGGAAGATAGGAGTATGGTGGATTCAGACCCAGCCAGCTTCTCCTGGCCACTAATCCACATTTAATTGAACTCCAGAGACTTTGAAGTGAGTCTGTGATGCAGGCAGGTTTTATTCCTCGGAGAGATAGCGAAGGAGAGGCTGTCCCCAGCTAAAGGCCTCAGCTGGTCTGCACCGCTCGTCCCCTGCCTTTAATGAGCTCCTTTAACTTAACACTAGGCCTGGGTTACAAGCTTGCATTTGAATATTTTTGATTAATAACACAAACTCTGAACCCTGCTGTGACAACCTTAAGTGTCCCTTTTACCTTTCCACCATATCCCTGTACGCCCTCGCCCCCCCCCCTTGTCAGCAGACGCCTTTGAAACCGCAGGCAGAGGGGGAAACAAACACCTAGTTAACAAAGCAGTGCTAAGTAGGTTAGCAGCAAACCTAAACGCTGGATTAGTAGGAGTACGAATCACGGGGGCAGAGCCGAGCATCTGGGTCTGTCAGGCACGGTGACAGCCATCAGAACAAGTTACTCTGACAACCACCGCAATCTCTACAGGGACAGATTAAGCTCAGCTCATTGAAGCATTTTCAAATCTAGAGCCAGCTAACATAATATTGTTTGACCCCTGTCACAGTTACCGCCGTGGAAATAGGAAAACGGCCCAGTCACATGTTTAGCATAAACTCAGCCCGTCCTTGTCACATTGAATTGTCTCTGTGCGTTAAAGCTGTTTTGCCTTTTGTCGCTCATCTTTGCTGTGATATCCTGATATTCATCTTCACCTGTGTGCTGTAATATGGATGATCCTTTAGTGAACTAAACGCTTCCCTCACTCCTCCTCCATTCTCTTGCTGAAGGAATCTCTTTTTCATTGAGGCTGATCAATATAAGACATTAATCGTGCTGCTCAGGCCGTCACACCATCACCGCGTGAAAAATGAACTAACCCGAGCCCTCTGTCTGCTCTTCTTCCTCTCCACCTCTACTTTTCCCCCAATCTCTTGTGTCTCTTTTTTCTGTAAATTTATTTTCCTTATTTCTTCTTTTTTATTATTCCATTCAAATCTACCACTTCCTCCACCCCCCTGTTCCCTTTGGTCTCTTTCTGATTTCCCTGTCCTCTCTTCCAGATTCTAGCCTACACAGAGGGTCTTCATGGAAAATGGCTGTTCACAGAGATCCGTGCCGTCTTTTCCAGACGCTACCTACTACAAAATACTGCTCTGGAAATCTTCATGGCCAACAGAAGTAAGAAAGCACCCATAATTACTTACGGTATAACTGGTCCACATTTTTACTGCAACCATGATGGCTATACAAACAAAAGGTTTTGGGTGCTATTGAATTGAAAAACACAACAGAAATGTATTTGAAGAAGTCAGTGACATATATTTATGATGATATCCTTCAATAAAACAAGGTATTTCTCTTTGTCTCTTTGCAGCTGCAGTCATGTTCAACTTCCCAGATGCTGCAACTGTAAAGAAGGTGGTGCACAGTCTTCCTCGGGTTGGCGTGGGAACGAACTTTGGCCTTCCACAGACCAGGTGAGACACAGAGACATACAACGTTTAACTTTTGATTATTAAAGGTGTACGGAAATGGCCGTTTGTTCCGTTTGTCGCGCCGAGTTGTGCCGAGCTGTGCCGAGCTGCAACACGACTTCACCCGAGTAAATTTAACGGATTTGATTGGTCGTTATCGAGCGGGCGGGATATTCGAAGCTTGGGGCAAGTCCGAGCTCCGTGTGTGTGTGCGTGTTTAGACGTTTGAGTGACGGATGACAGATCCAATATCAGTGGCTTTTGAATCGTGAGCAGGCTGACGTACAATCCGTGCGCCTGCATTGTCCAATGCGGAAAAAAAATACAACACTTTCATCCCGGATTTACTCAAAAATAGAATTTTGCACAAAGTTTGGCCTACATCATCTCTTAGATGAGTTTTTACACTAATTTTATGACCCAGAATGGGCTCAAATTCAGTTTTCTTTTCTGTACACCTTTAATGCTGCAGGTTTGTGCACATCACCACCAGGGCGGCTGTGGCTCAGAAGGCAGCGAAGTGTCCTTGGGCAAGACACTGAACCCACACTTGTCCTGATTGTGAATCATCAGATTCATCAGAATGTGTGTGAATGATTAGCTCCAAACCTGTGTGTGCACAGAGCTGCATGAGTGTGGGAAGGGGGAATGTGATGAAACAGTGTCCATTTACCATTTAGCACCAGAAAATGAATGTTCTGGGAAAACAAAGGAGACAGAGTGAAGCAGGACTTCATGATTAGTTTTACAGTAGATGATGGTGAGGTGATGGTGATCTACAGACATGCTTCATCTGCAGCTCTTGATGCTGACTATCATCTCTGGTTCATTACTGATGCTCCCAACAGTCATCATTGCATCCTGTATAAAAAGGCTGGCAGATCCTCTCACTCCGAAGGGCATGATCAGCATATGTATTTATTTATTTATCTTACATCCCATGTTAGTTCGACCTGGACTAATGGCTGTCTGATGCTTGTCAAGTACATACTGAGCTTCCTTCTCTGCAGCTGAATCCACCTGAACCCACAAGAAAGCACTTTAAAAATTAGTTTGTACTGACCTTTTATCTTCTATTGGTGTGCGCTTTAAGTCATTCTTGTTACTTTATTTATTTATCATATTTAGATGTTTGTTTTAATTAGCTTTTTTAACCAATAATTTTACCCTCATTGATTTGAATGAATGAATGAATTTAAAAGAACTACACTGTACATTGTCGTTGCATCACAAACCTGTGACCTGAATTTTTTTCCCTCCTTTTCTTCCCGCCACTTGCACACATGGGCTGAGCACTGATTTTTTTTTTTTTCCCTGCATCCCTCCCACTCTCTCCTCACCTCCCAAACATAATTGGCTTCACACAAACATAGTCCCGTTCATTTATTTATTTCCATCAGTGTGAAGCAAATAGTTGCTTGTAAGCCTGCAGGGCACACACACACCGCCAGCCTCCCCCACAGCCCTGCCTCCCTCACATTATGTCTGCTCTGTGTCCGGGCTGCACTAAAGCCAACCCACCCTAACTGCTGGCATATGGAGAAATAAAGGTAGTGCCCAGGAAGTTCTGTCATATACATGAATTATGTGAAACATTAGGCAGTGGAATATTTTCTCAGTGTTTTGTGAAGAATATAGATGAATATTTAATATAAAAACTTGCAAAGTGCAAATCATAAACAGGATGACTGCAGGTTTTCATAAGTCAAAATCTAAGGAGTTAAACTTCCAAACAGAAAACAAATTCAAAGACATGAGGTATAAATCTCTCCGTGCAGGGATTTGTTTCACGTTCATTCCTCAAATTGTGAAATTTTATCCGTCGTTAATCTGAGTTAGAGCAGTCGCTGTCTGGGGGAATTTGTGAATATTCTGGTGAAGTGTTTGTGGTCAGAGGGAGATATTTGCTCAATATTAGCAAACACAAAACACTGCATGTAGCAACAACAACAACAACAACAGTGAGGGCTGTGCAATCAGTGCGAATGTAGTCAAGTGTGTGCGTGTGTGCATGTGTGTGTGCTGAGCTCATTAATCAAGCTAGTTTGCAGGCCAGGGACACCTTGGCTCTTTGACCCGAGGACAGCTGTGCAGGCCAGCTCAGTGTATACACACACATACATACACACAAGCAGCTACAGCCACTACAACACAAATTTATTTCCTATCCAGAGTCCTACACCCCATTTCATTCTACTCAGTATTGATCAAATGCCTTCCGTCTTTCATCCTCTAAATATTTACAACTGTGATGTAATCCACAGGAAATAAAAAGAAACAATAGAAATCTACAAAGAAAGCACATTCATGCATATTATTGCTTCTAATATCAGATAGAGTTCGTGCTGTAGTACACTTGTATTTGTGAAGTTGTTTTTTCACCTTTGAGGGCCCTAATGACCATAATCTTGCACCATGACAGTGATTAATTCCATCATTTTCTTTTGTTTTAATTGGATTGTGGGTCATTTGTTTTCGTCCTACAGCATACATCACGCTCTGGGGCCTTGTTTGTGTGCGCACACGTGCACACAAATATCTGCATTCGACCCAATTTATGGCGTATTTGTCTTCTTAATTAGCAACAGTGTAACTTCAGTAGATTTTTCATTAATGACATGTGTATTACCAAAGCCTAATAAAGCTTGAGGCTTTTTTTTCAGCCGGCTCTGCTCTGGTGATGTTTAGACTGATTTTGTCTCTGTACTGTTTAGTATAATTTTTTCCATGAGATCACCAGGACAAAGAGCATTTAAGTGATCACAGTTGTTTTAATATGTGTCACCCTCTGTCTGTCTGTACAGGAGAATCTCCCTGGCCACGCCAAAGCAGTTGTTCAAAGCGTCCAACATGACCCAGCGTTGGCAACGTCGGGAAATCTCCAACTTCGAGTACCTCATTTTCCTCAACACCATCTCTGGTGAGGACACCTTCACCCCATCACCTGTGTAGTGTTATTGTGTGGCTCAAAGACGGAGACATACATAAAAACAAAAGCTTTGAAGTGAATTAATTCACTTTTCTGTCCACCAGGTCGGACCTACAACGACCTAAACCAGTACCCAGTCTTCCCGTGGGTTATCACCAACTACGACTCAGAAGAACTTGACCTCACTCTGCCCAGCAACTTCAGAGATCTGTCGAAGGTAAGACACCAGCAGCACGTCTCTCCAACCCCCACTGCTCTGTTTTTCCTTAATTGCAAAGAGAGAGGGATTATATGTGTGTGCGTGGGTGTGTGTGTTGTCCATTTAGTTGCGTGTAATTGCCATTGATCATAGTTTAGTGAACCAGCTCCTTAATCACTGATCGCTATCTTGACACAGGTGTAGTGATGTCGTTCTCATTCAATTACTCATGTGTTTTAGTAAAAAGAACTCGACATTACAGCAAAGTTTAACAGCAGAATTACTTAGATGTTTTCTTTTAATCACTTCTAGTCTTTCTTGAGAATACAGTTGTATCACTTATTATAATAAATTAAGGAGATAATGTTGAAATTCACTAAAATCCCAGCTGATGTACATTATAGATAAACTCTATGATTAGTTGGTTCCCGCCCTGCTGCAGTTAAAGCAGATTTAAGCCCCTCTCGTTCTCCCTCTGTGATTCCCATATTCTTTCTTATAGCTATTCCTTTCAGTGCGTAATTGAAAGTACATAATTGAATTCTTTCAAGGTTGACCTTCTGCAAACACCCCAGGAAGTGAAGTAGTACTCCCTGGTAGCTCCTGGCATCAAGTGATCGGACTTAAAACAATGAAACCTGCCCCGAGATGCTCCCTCGCACATAAATACACACGCTCACACTGCTGAAATTGCTTAAAAGAGACTCCCCCATATTATAAGTAGACATGCAATTATTTACTTGCATGAACTCCCTCCCTTACACACGCGGGGAAAAAAGAAGCTAAAAAACAGACTCCAAAGCTTTCCAGCTGCCCTTGTCGAGCCTGAGGATCAGTTGTGTGTAATGGTGTCCAGAGGTGGGAGGACGGAGGATTAGCTCCAGAGTGAGATGATTGAGCGACTGTCGAGCAGCTGGAACAAAATGACTGAATAAATCAGCCACGGAAACAAAAAGGCATGCGTTAATGGACAGAGGATACATCGGAGGAAATGCATTTCAGAGTTATACTTGAGGGCATTTGTTCAGGTCCTGGGGTCGTCCGTGTTCATGCAGGGTGAGGGCGAGGCGGTGGTGCTGAGACAAATGGAGGGAAATTACACTTAGACGGTTTTATAAAAAGGCAAAGAGTTATGTTGAGGTGGCTGTGGTGCTACTAGAGGTCATAATTTTGTGTACCTGTGTTAATTGTTAAGTTATTTATCTCATGTTATGTACCAGACACTGTTGTGTGTCCCATCCACAGAGATGCTGTGACAGCTTTTTCACTATGTGATTCTCTAAATGTCACAAAACTTGCACAGCTCTTTTATAAACTGTCACATCACGACAGTCATTTTGCAAAGTAATCCTCAAGGAATGTGCCCTTGCCTGTGTTTGACTGGCAGCCCGGGATGACGTTGCATTGGTTCTCAACAAAAGTTGAGCCAGGTTCATGTTTTTTTTTTTTTGACAGACGACATCAGAGCTCTCTGTGTTTTTCAGCCTGGATGTGATTTAATGGAAATGAGGGAAAAATCTTCTGCGTCTCTTTTTCCTTTCTAAAGACAGAGCTGTCAAGACAGTTTTCAGTTTGTCAGAATTCATGTGTCCCCAAACATTATGCGATGTGAATATAGTTTGTTTTTGCAAACAAACTAGAAACTCAATAAAATCCATCAGCTCTTTTAGGTGTTTTCACACCCAAAGTTAATTTGCTCTTGTCCACTTCACTGCAGTTTGTTAACTCGCAGCATTTTCCCCTCTGTTCAGTTTGCTTCACACAAAAGAAAATTCAAATGGACCAAACTGCATAATTGCAAATCATGTAAGAACGTTTATTTTATTATTTTTATTTTAACCCTAACCCTTTTATTGATAGGAATGTCTGGCTGGACTTGGAAAGAAAACAAAGGTAGAAGGTTACAGGAACCGTCTAGCTCAAACTTATGAGTTAATCTGTCAGTGGGTTCGGATCAGGGTCAGAACTCTTCTGCACAGAAATGAAATCGCACTAAAGTTATATATATATATAGTATATTCATACGTATGTGTATCTGCCCCAGTGAGTTGAGCCAAAGGGGAAAATGATCCAGGGTTTGATTGAAGTAGACGACGAAGCGCAGGTCTGGAGTCACCCTCAGGAATTGAAAAGGTTGAAAGATGTTATCGGTACAGTGTGATCCAGTGTGATACAATAACCCTACATAAATATCATGGCTGTCAAACACAGGAACACATGAGCCATCCACTCACAGGTCCACTCTTTCACATGCTGTCATATACTTTCAAACACCCCAACAGTCAACACCTCGTCCCTTCAGCTCTCCTCAGTCCTGCCTCCCCCCCCCCCCACCTCTGGTCTGCTCCTCTGTGTCTCCATCCTCTGCTTTTATCCCTCCCAGTGTAGCTTTCCCAACTGTATGAGGCTGCATAATTTCTCTGTTTATCTGGCTTCATGTTGCCCAGTGGGCTGAGGTGTGACAGTTGTGCTCCCTCTCCACCAACACACATACACACACATGCATGCAGCCCTCCTTTAGCTTCTTCCCTCCTATTCTGCCTCCTGCTTCTCTCCTCTGCACTGCCTTTTTGGAGTTTGGACAGCTCAGCCTCTGTGCTGCTCAGCCGAGCCTCGCAGCCCCAGGGAATAACTGGATGAAGGGGGGAGATGGGTGAAAGGATGAGAAACAGAAAGACAATCGCAAGAGGAGGAGAGAGTCTGTAAGAGAGGAAGAACAACATGGTTCTCCTCTCTCCTCCGAGGGTGGGATCGCAGCAGAGAAAGGAGGAGAGGGGAGGAGGGGAGGGTGCGGGCCAATCTTTATTATATCTGTTTTATTCATGTTGTTGACACGTGTGTGAAATCAGTGTATGACCACTGGACCGTGGCAGACTGCAGCGTCTGGAAAAGGGCAAGCAGCACTGTGCAGCCCCCCCCCAACTACCCCCGCCCTCCAAATCAACCCCCACCCGCCAATTCTACACTTGAAATCATTTGTATTCTGTTTCTTTTCTTTGCAGCCTGATGTTTTCTGACCGTTACAGTTCATCCTGTGCGTGTATTTGCCACCTTGCCTCTTTTCTTTTCTTTCCTCTCTCTCCCTCCCTGTTTTGTCTCTCACTCTGTCTCTCCTTCTCACCCTCCACATATCTCTTATCCCCCTCTTATGTCACATTGGTGGTTGTCTCTTATAGAAACAGGTCATCTGAGAAGCCTCCAGTGACATTGAGAAGCCAAATTGCCATGAATGTGTGTGTGCGTGTGTGTGTGTGCGTGTCACACACTGTCATCATCCCCTAGCACAACAGAGGCCACACAGAATTTATGTTCCCTGCTGCCAGAGCCGTTCTGACCCCGGGGACTTTCTTATCATAAACTCTAACCTCAACCTGACATCAAACGCCGACCCCCGAGATAACATTGTAGTCACGATAAGCTCAACACCAGAACAGACTGAAAGTGTGTTTTTCTTTTTTTTGTTATAATTATTGTCATTATTAATTCCTCTGCCCTTTTCCTACATCTGCACACCGTCGTAAAACCTCCTCACAAAAATGCACTTGTCCTACATATATAATAATAATAATAGTGGGCAATTCAGTGCAACATAAGCCAAAAAACATCTTCACTCATGTTGCAGAGCTTTTAAGAGAGCAAACAATTTAAAGAATTGTTAACCTTCTAACTAGTCATTAGTTTGTTTTTTGCATTTACATTGCGACAGAAATAGTGAGGATTTATTGAGCGTTCCCTGTACCTTTGTGCTATAACCTACTACTCACCGCCAGATCAGCTAATGGTGTATTGATTTCACCATACGGGCCCCATATGTTTATCCCCCAGGCCCTCCACACTATTTTCACTGTTTAAATAGGACATTATACATAAACACTCCTTTCAAAAGGCTCTTTTGATTTATGACTCAAAGCCCCAGTGATGCTCAGATCGTTGGTAAGCTATTATACTTCATCACCAGTGACCCATTATTGTTTTAAAAGCAAAGTAGCACTTGGTAATGTTCCTATAATAGTCCACAGGAAAGATCCCTCTCATTCCTGAAGGCAGCTTTGCTCTTAGGGTAAACACACCCATTGTGTGGGATCATTTAGCGAAAACAAAGTTAATTCAAGCTAACTCATAACAGATACACTGACGCACCTGCAGCATCATGTGACCTCTGTAATGTCAGTGACCATTTTAATGCTTCTCTGCATGCAGTAATCGTCATACACTATAGTTTCAACCAACAATCTGTTCTCCTTTTGTGCAAAATGTGTAGATTTGTTTTCCATTAACTCTATTACCTGCGTACTAATTGCAGTGTCTGCAGCTTTAAATGGCTCTGAACACCATCTCCTCTGGATGAAGAACTGATAAGGACTAATCCAAGATTAATTCTCTGATGTTTACTTGCTCCAAGTGGCAGCACAATTTTGCTCTGTAGCTTTCTCTCTGCTCTAATTAAGACTATGAGATTGCTTCATTTATCTGAGAGCTCATCAGAGCGCTATTCTTCGCCACGACATATTAGGCCAATCTCTGGCGGGGCAGCAGCCGCAGCAGGCGTTCCATCAACACGCCGCCAGCCGCTCTGCTCTGATGTACGGCGCCGTCACCGCCGCGCTGTTGTAGCTACTGTAAGCTGAGAGCGCGAGCCTCACTGTAATTTACAGCAGTAAACAATGCTGCGCGCGTGCAAACCAACAGCCCCCACGTGCACTCACACACAATTCTCTCCCTCTCTCTCTCTCTCCCTTTCTGTCACTATGGCACTTTCAGTCTTTTTTTATTTTATATGCCTCCTCTCCCTTTTCTTTTTTTAATGAGCCGACTGTTATTAGGGCTATAAATCAGACCAATGGGTGTGATGTATAATTCACTGTGTGTACTCACCCACCCCCAGTGGCCCTGAGGAAGCCCACAGTGTATCACTGTCAGCACAGAGCCGTGCAGCGTGGTGGCACAAGGCATTTCGCTGTGTAAATCTACACAGGCTCAGGAACGCTATTATTATTTTATTTTTTATTTTTTTTACAAAATGGCATCAAATATGCACACGCTAAACTGTGGAAGGCAAGTGACTTTGTGCAACCCTTTTGTGCACCACTCCCACACGACACACAAATACATGTACACAAGCATGCTCCATTACACCCACACAAAACAGTAGCCATATCGCAGATCAATATGAAAGCCAGGCACTGGATGAGCCTTGTTGTGACAGGCACCCTATGATATGAAAGAGATCCAATTGATCCACGTCCTACTAGGCCCTCGTCCTCAAAAGGCCATCATTCCATTACCATTGATCTGCTGTGTGTGTGTATGAGAGTGGGAGAGAGAGATAAAGGGGGGTTTGAGAGAATGAGGCACCGCCAGCAGAAGACTAATAAAAATTGAACCAGCCTGAAAGTGATTTCTATAAATGAGTATTTAAATAATAGCAGAGTAGCACAGGATTATTGGTTTTTGGAGAGCGATGGAAAATTAATGCAACTTACCCATTTTTCTAGACTCCAAATAGGGCCAGTGACCAGTGTATTAGTTACAGATTAATAAAAGTCGAAATTAGAGGAATCCACGGCCTAGCTATTGATATTCCTAGTGGGCACTCTTTCATTGGAGCACATTAGTTTTCTCTGACAGATTACAGCTGCAGGGGCCCTGTTTCACAGCCTATAAAAAGCACTCTGTGGGAAAGGATTGATCTCTGTCTGAAGGGAAACATCATCTAATATTCATTTGAGATTGCACAAAGGTTACTTGCTTTCATTTGCCTTGCAACGGTTCTACTGCTACGAGTGGTTCCTGGATATACAGTATATACACGGTACAATTCAGCACCGCCTCCTCGCTTTCCCTCGTTGTTTTGTCGTTTCTCGTCTTTATCTCTGCTTTCATTTCAAGCTGCATTTCAAGGAAGTCACAGGTTATTTATCACTTTGTAACACATTGAAAATGTATTTGATGTTTATGAGTGTTTTTTTTTTCTCCCCACAGCCCGTTGGTGCTTTGAATCCCAAGAGGGCGGCGTTCTTTTCAGACCGGTATGAGTCCTGGGAGGATGATCAGGTGCCAAAGTTCCACTATGGCACCCACTACTCCACCTCCAGCTTCACAATGATGTGGCTGCTGCGTATGGTAAGTGCATTTCTAGATGAACACAATTCTAAAATCGCTGATGATTCACAAACATTGTTAATGGCTTTGATTACACTATTACAATAATAAAATTAAATTCCTCTTAAGCTAATGGATGTTACAGCTCACACCTCAGGGTCAGGTTTAACAAAGACAGGCTTTGACCTCTTGCACAAAGCAGGTGAGGAGGAGAGACAATTAATTCTTGGTGAAGAATTTTTTCCCAAAAAAATAAAAAGTGGCACCACTTGCAAACAGAAATCTGATTTCTGTCTTGAAAAACTGATTTCCATGTTACCATGTTTCCATGTTACCAACACTTGTCTTACTATAGGCTTGGGTTAGCGGAGAGGGGGGTAAGGTCTCTAATAGTTTTATCTTAAATGAGTCAGTCTTTATTTTTGTACAACAATATTGGTTGTATTCGACTAATCTATGTGCAGAACTAACACAGGTCTTCGTGACACCACCCAGTGGAAGTTTAGTTATGCACAGCAATATGCACACATTAAAATAATTATTCAAACCATCTTTATTGATTTTTTAAATGTATGTTCATTACTTGCTTTGATTTATCCTTTATGATATATTTAACAAACATAATATTTTTTAATCAAATTTAGAGTATACACTAGATGCTAAATATTGCATATTTATTGTTCCTCATTTAATATTGTATATAAATCATTACACAATATGTTGTTCCCATAACTAATATAACAGCCACAAAACAGAACATAAATTCTGAAGAATCACATGTATTATCTGTGATTTGATGTGTTTTAGAGGAGCCTGTGTGGTGCACGTGGTGCACGTGGTTCACTGAAGTGCTCTCTTTCGGTACCTTTGAATGGATGCCATCAATCTTTCCATACTGCACTCATGGGAACGGGAGGTTACTAAGTTTCTCCGATGTGCAGTTTTCTGCTGTTATTGTCCCAGTAGCTCACTGTCTCCGTGACTCCCAGTAGAGTTACCTCATTGATCCCTGCACATCATTAGAGGGCTTATTCTAAAGCCACTTTACCAGAAACCCGCCGCTTAAAACTCTCACTTAAAGATCAAACCTAACATCAGACAGTAACTGAAAAACCGCTCGTGTCGTGGTTGTCGCTCTTTCTGTGCATTGCCGTGACACTTTACAGCACACTCAGTCCTGCACGTACTGCTGCTTTAAACGCACAATGAGATGATGGGAATGTGCTTAACCTCTTGGACATTTTTTTTGTTACAAATGAGCCTTACGTAATTCCAGGCTGAACTTAATTAGCCCTTATATACAACATTAGTCTGTAGCTGCAGCCCAGCATATTGTGTCCATGTCACTTGGGGGCTGTTGCGTCAGAGAGACACGGCTATTGATCGGTTCTAACAAGATTATACATGATTAGAAATGCATCAGTAACACGAGTGTATTGGCTTTAGTCGCTCACTGGGATTATTGTTATTTCACTTGTTCATTTTCTGGACTCCAGTTTGTTAGAGGGTGTGTAAAAAGACCAGATTTGATTCAGATCTGTTTACATAGTGTTGAAGCTTAACAGACTTTTATTGTGTTTTTATTGCACAACAGAGGATTCTATTATTGCAATCACAATAGCTGTTAACAGTTATATCAGCAGTTTTAGAGCTTTTCTTTTGCTTGCTAATCAACAGGAACCCTTCACCACGTTCTTCCTCAACTTCCAAGGAGGAAAGTTTGACCACGCTGACCGCACCTTCTCATCAGTGTCCCGGGCTTGGAGGAACTGCCAGAGAGACACATCTGATGTGAAGGTACTGTATACACACTGATACACACAATAGATCCCCACCCCCCCAAAAAAAGGTTTGCGTCTTTTTAGAGGTAAGAGATAAAGGCCTGTGCAATGCAGGAGGATAAATCCCCATCCAGCATCCTCACAGTCAAAAGAAGAAAAGGTTTCAGAAAACGTCCAGTCACTACCAATCATTGTCCATTTGCAATGAAAGCTTCCTGGTCTTCTGATCAAAGCATTAACTAATCCTCATCTGTCCCAGTCGTCTGTGTCAGATTCAGCCAGCTATAACCGGGACTTGAATCCCTGCCCATAGGGCCCCCAAACTCTAAGCTATTGGAGCTGTTGGATCTGCCCTGCAACAGCACAGGTCATTCTCATACTGAAGGCCTTCGAACTCCCAGTGCACACTTTAACTGCTCCCCTAAAACATTTACGACTACAGTCAAGACATTCTCTGTCAAAGCCGGGCTTTTGCTTGGTCTCCTGGCACTCGGTCACTGGATGGGGGTAACGGTGGTGGTGTCGGGGGTTTTGACGCTTGATTGCGTTTACCACCCCCACCCCCCACCCCCACCCCTACTCAACATCCCACCGATAAAACATATGGATTGTGTTACTGCCTAGCTGGCCGATGCTTGATTGCGAAAGCCCAACAAGAGCCCTCGTTTGCTCTCCCGGTCTAGACCTGTCATTGTGGATCAAACTGTGAGAGCTCAACTTCAGATCAAAACAAAGGGGAAATCTGGACCACATCACTTTGTTTCCATGTTCAGTTTGAATCTTTAACATATTTTGAATGAAAGTCCGTCGACTTTATCCACTCGGACGCACACATTCATGTTCTAGCAAAAGAGGAATTAGCCATTAGATGTATCAATTTGGTATGCTAAGTACACCATTTAGCTTTAGCGCTGCAGTCATTGATAGCGACTCTGTCCCTGCCAGAGGGCAAAAAAAAAAAAGCACCAGTGTTTTCATACCACAGCGGTAAAGACGGGGTGATAATAGGTTACAACACCCAGATTCAATGCGTCTCTAGCCTGGGTGACGCTAGCATGACCTCCATTCCCCAATCCCCTGACCCCCAGCCTCAGCCCAAAGGCATCACAGGGGGATAGAGGAGAGAGGGGGAGGCTTAGAGGTAGCAACAGTGGAAGTGTAGTAGGTGAGCCCAGGGGCCAGAGCCCCTTCCAGTGACCCATGACAGGACAGGATTAGGGATCAGAGGGGCTGGCCTCTGACCAGGCCAGAGCAAAGGGGCCACTGCACATAATGGTCCATGCAAGGCGGGCTGAGTGTTGGGGAGCGAAGCCCTCAAAGTTTTGTTGAAGGCTGTGTATGTGTGTGTGTGTGTGTGTGTCCTGCCACCTCCTGGTCAAATTTACAGCAGTGAACCTGGGTGAGCTTGAGGCCTCGTTAAGAGTTTGACCTTTCGTTCGAGGTCAGATTTTGTGGAGTGAAGAGATTTCAGAAGTGAGGAAGTGCTGTGTTGTTTTAAACTTGTGTGTTTGCTTGCTCATTTGATTGGATGTTTTCACCACATTGATGAGAGGCAGATGTATTGTGCCGCTAATCTGATAAGAGAGACCCTTAATTGTTTGAGTAACTACTTTTTGTATCTGTAGAGACCACGAGCCTCTGTTTAAAGAATTCTGCTTAAACCTGCTCCTCGGCCTCAAGTTGCAGCACAAGTTGTGTTTACAGGCTGCCTGCCACGCTGTCAGATGTGTTGCCGGCCCGACGGGGCTGCGGCGTGTCAGCTTGATGTCGACGTCGGTCTGCTCATCTCTGATGTCAGACTGTCAACATGTTTGTATCTCTCTGTCCCCCTTGAGAGGACCAGTCAGCACTTGTAGTCGGTCAGGCTTTGTTCACAGATAACAAGACCAGCATCACATCCCTAGAAATAAAATACTGACCTTGTATCATTTAGTCTCAAAGATGGTACAACAGTGATTTACGAATTATTACACCATGAAACCAATATATCAGACTGATACTGTACTTATTACATGCTTTTATTTATAATGGGGTCCAAATGTCTGAGATACCGCTCTCTGTTCCTGTCTATTTAATTATATTCTATTTGTGTCCTGTCAAATCGTGATATACATTATCTTAATGCATGCACAGGTTAAGGTTTAAGAGTTTAAGACTTTCAGAGGAGAAAGAGGGTGGAGGAGCAGAGAGACCATGAAATACTTTGCTGGCTTATGTTAATTATAATTAATTATAACACAAACATTTAGACCCATAAGTAATGGCATTGTTATATGGAGTGATAATCAATATCATTTGAATTCTAATGCATTGACCTGCTGATCTAGAAACAGAAACACAATAATACAGATTAAATTACTTTATTTAAAGATAGATAGGCATATGGATAAAGATAGATTAGATTCAAATTACATGAAGTGGTACATTATAAATGCAGAGAGAGAGAAACCAGTGCATTATGGGAATAGTTCAGTAGCCTAACAAAGTGATGCTGCAGGACTCTCTTGTATCAAAGCTTTAGTATAAGCTTTATCAGAGAGGGCGCCTGAACTCAAACTCACATCTGTCTGTACACAAATGATCCAGAAGTATAAGAGTAAAGGTGTCCTCTTTGTTGTGAAGTACAGTACATGTCAAGTATTTTTGTCTTTTGCATAAAGCAGTAAGAGCTGAGAGCTGGTGCATCAGTCTGGTGTGTTGAGTCGATGAGACAAACCCACAACAACAACAACACTGGAGCTTGTGCCTGGAGGACAGTATGGATTCAACTACATGTTTTTAAACTCCGACTCGATCTCGATGTTTACGCTCATTGTGGCAAGTTCTGCATTGTTAAGAATAACGAACAGCCAAACATATGGGGTTACATCTCCTGTCATAACTATGTTTCTCTTTGGGGTCGAGCAGTTAGAAAATACTTGTGTTGTTTGAGACAGCCAAATAAAATCATCATAGTTTGGAAAGAATTTGGTAGACTGTTGGCCTTTTTTTTCCCCCTCTGTTGTTGTGGAAGATTGACATGAGGGCTGCTCACATACAAAGAAAATTAGGGCACTGGAACAGAGGAAAACCACAGTCGAGAGCACGCTAAGAGGTTTTTGACATCCTGCAGTGGCTCAACATAGAGGCAAGAAGCAGACGAGCAGTCGGAGATATGATTCCCATTAATAATTATACAATTATACAGTTTAGAAAACATTGTCTTGTTCTCCTTTATGTCTTTATACTTTTTTCATATCCTTACACCGTTACTATAGTAGCACTGGCTGGTGATTTCCCTGAGCCCTCCGTTACCCACAAGCTAAGTCTGAGTCAGCTTTTTAGTGGGAACTCTGAATCGTTACAGATGGTTTTACTGTTTTGAAAAATGTGTAATGAACCACTTTGAATGTGTTTTTATGCTTTGGCCTCACAGGAGCTGATCCCAGAGTTTTACTACCTCCCTGAGATGTTCGTCAATGCCAACACTTACAACCTGGGAGTGATGGAAGATGGCACCGTGGTCTCCGACGTGGAGCTGCCGCCCTGGGCAAAAAGCGCAGAGGAGTTTGTCCGAATCAATCGCCTGGTAAGAACCGTGACGCGTGCTGGTGTAATGAGAAAATGGATCAGCCGGGTTCAACCTGGGAAATACCCTGAATACACATCATTTAGAATACATATACAAACACATGCGACTCTACGTGTAACAATGACGTTTTAAATGATTATTTAGTATAGTCATGCTGCACATGCATGCTTGAATTATGTTTGTAGTATCTATTACTTGGTGTCACTCGGACACACAGACACTTTTTTGTGTCTGGCGTATATAGTATATATCACCCAACTGTGACTGACCAAAATCCTGTCAGAGGTTTCAGCCTCTCCTTGTACTAGCTTAGCTGGAAATGCTAATTCAAAGAGACAGTGTTATTTCCTGACTGTCTCACAGTTCTTCCTGTTGCCTGAGCCTCCTGCCTCTCTGACATGCCCCAGCTCTCAGATTGCTGCGTTGACCAAGTGCTCAAACATCACCTCACCCCCCTCCCCGTCCCTCTCCGCCTCCTCACCATCTCTCACTCTCTCTGCTCCTGCTTCTTTGTTCCCATGCATGTGGCCGTGGCATATGTTCGTGTGGAAAAATAATGCAATATCGTGATTTCAGATCTCCTCTTCCTGCCCGCTCAGCTTAGAAGCAGAAATATTCAACGTGCATGTACTGTATGCTGGATCTTGTCAGACTTGCTGTCATATTTTCAATGTAGATCGTTCCTCCTCCTCCTCCAGTCTCTCTCTTTCACGTACACACACACACAGCTGGGGCACTGAGGTAACTCTTCAGATCAGATTACCTCGCTCTGCTCTAGAAGGTCAAATGGCACCAGATACTTTTACTATTTCTGTTGGGCCTTGCTGGAAAAGCTTGTTTTCTTACTTTTGGTACTCAAACTTCAAACACTTTTCGACTTCATACTGTTAAATTTATGGAGTTTTACTGTTGTATCCTTAAAGACCAGGTTGTCTTGTAAATGAAATCTAGATCATTAAGAACCTGCCCTTTTGAACATGATAAAACTAATAGAGGTAAAATTGGAGGAATGCATAACAGGCTGAAGTGTCATGTATATGAATACTGTGTACCCTGTGTTGTGTTGGATTCTTTCACAGATGGTTTTATTGTATTTTATTTTAGGGTAAAAGCAGTTAGTAGTAGTTTCCCATGTGATGGGTGCCCACGGTAGTTATGGGTGCTGATGAGGCTGGGTGTGCTCTGTGACCTGTGCAGTCTTGTGGTGGGCTCTGTTAACCAGGCTGCTGATATGACCAGGCCCCTATCATTAATCACACACTTCTCTCTCTTGGGCTGTCAGCAAAGACCAGGCCGAGGTGGATGTATTTGGAGGAGGGGGTGGTGGTGGTGGTGCCCTGCTGTTTTGCAGAGTCCCACCCGCCCAGTCCACTGGAGTGTACCCTCTCTTAATGATAATGTGAACATAAAGGAAAATACTTGTTGATTAGATTTTGATTAGTGTAATCTCACGAACATCTTACTTATGTGTCCATGTCTGTAGTGGTATAGTAGTTATACAGTTAATAATTAATTTATATTAAAAATAATTATATTAAAGGTATATGTTATTTCTGGTTTGTGCTGGATTTAATACATTTATATTTTGGACTGCAGATCAAATAAAGCTAATTAAAGTTATCACATTTTGGGCATATGGATATTTAATAATCTTAATTCATGTATTCTTTATCTGTGAAAAATTGAACCTATTGATTGGTAATGGCAATAATCCTCAGCTGTTAAATAATTCATATTTTTGCTGTATTTGCCTCATTTTTCACTGATTCACTCAGTAGCAGGTGTAATTTCCATCTTTAATACTCCTGAGTAGATTTTGTTTATAATGCAGAGGTGGAACACACCCACTTTAAAAACACACCTAATTTGGATCATATTATCGGATAAAGCTAAAGATCTGTCAAAAGAGAATATGTGGATTAATATGCTTTGTGCTGCTGCGGCCTTTCATTGCCAGTTTAACTGCACCAGTCTCGTCTACCTCTGCTTCAATTTCCTCCGGTCCTTTCCTTTGTGTCCAATTTAGGTGCTGCAGGGGCAATTTGGACTTATCCAAACAGTCTCTATACTCAGGCAGGCACAGCTGCCTCCTAGTTACTGCGTTCAGGCTGCTACAATTTCAGTCTGCGGTTTCTTTCTTTACCGTGTGCAAATTGAGGTATTGATCCAGCACTGCAGCTGAGCCCAGCAGGCAGGTGTAGGTGCACAGACACATAACAAGCTCAGCAGAGCTGGAGCCGTTTTGAGTCTTAGGGATCTAACAACATGAATATCTGCTGCAGCTGAAATTATTTGTCAATTTATCAATAAGTAAATTGACAAAAAATGAATCTTTCATGATCAATTTACCTTTTGATCATTTCTAAAGCTAATAATAATTTAATATTCAGTGGCTCAATCTTCACCAATGTGATGATTTGCAGCTTCTCTACAATAATATCTGATAGAAACCCAAATATCTGGGATGTTAATAAAATAAGCAATGTGAAGGCATCATCGTTACAATTGTGTAATATTTTATTGACAATATTATTAACGATTATGAGAGAATAATTTGCAGATTAATCAGCGCTGAAAACAATGAAAATCCTCCATTGCTGCAGATCATCCAGAGATAGAATGGGAGAGGCCGAGGTAAAGGAGGGTGGACAGGAAGAATAAAGGAGAGAATGGGCCGAGGACAAGGTAGAGGGAGGGATGTGTGGGTGGACAGGTCTCTGGTCATGACAGATAGCTGGCATTAGAGGGTGTCAGCTGGCAACTGTGGTACTGTTGGGAGAGAGATGAGCGTGGTGGAGAGGAGAGAGGAAGAGTGAAGGAGTTAATGGGCTGTTTGGCTCTCTTTAGCTTGTCTGCTGCTAATGGCCTCGCAACACAAGGATAGACAGCAGGAGAGAACACGCAAACACAATCAGATGCACACATGGTACAAACACACACACGCGCCTGCTGTCTCCACTCTGGTTATGAGCCCTAGATGATTAACAGCTAATTAGGGCCCAATCTGGAAAGGCCATTAAAAGGCTCTCACAGTAAAGGATTGCGCTGCTGTGCAAAACGGCAGCTTGTTTTTGTTGTTGGGAGTGAGAGTTGTAAAAAAAAAAAAAAAAATGGAGAGAAGAAGGGGAAGAAATCCAGGAGAAGGTATAAACATCACATCAAACTTTAGCCTGGTTTGTGTTGCTGTGCTGTTAGAAGTGTCGTAGTTCATCACAGATGTTTAGCAAAAAGTATGTAGCACAGGAATGGATTTACTCCAAGTATGTGCCGACACAGATTGTTGTTTAACCTCTGGTTTACACAACACTGAAGGCTCAGATGATGAGTTTGAGGTGCTGGGAAACAGTTGGGATTTTTGACAGACTCGCATGGAGACGAACCCCCAAGCTAAGCCATGCACCTTCCTCCACCACACTGAAGTGCCTACAGTATACTTAAACGCCTGCTTGTAAAGGCACACTCCCTTTTCCTCGGTCCATCACACACCCGCACACACCGAGACGCTGAGGTCTTGAGGCGGCATGCCACAGAGATCAGGGGCTGCTTGTTGTTTTTACCAGGAGGTCGAAGGAGAGGTTAAGAACTTGATCCCTCCTCCACCAGATAACTACATGTCTCTGGGCACTGTCAGCCTCTCTGACATTCCTCTATATATGACCACATCTCACTTCTCTGCTCTGCTAGCCATTAGCACGATAGCAGGTGACGATGATGTGTCTATGCTTGCGTATTTCTGTGCACGTCACCGTTGACCTGTGTTAATGTAGCAGCCGAAACCACAGTCTGGTGCAGTAGCCACATCCTCTCCTACTGTGAATAGTCTTAAGGTGGAGTGGACTGCAATTTACACAAGGACACAAATATTCAATAAATCTTGCATTTTAATTAATTTTGAATATAGCACCAAGAATTGAGTGTAATAAAAGTGTCAGTGTGATTGTTTAAGAACAGTTCATTACAGAAACAAGTAAATTTTAACATTGATCTGTTCAATCAATACTTAACAGCGTTTTAAAATGAGTTTTTCTTCCACAGACGTGAGCTGGTGCAATCACCGTCTCTTATTCGAGCACTTCGGGGCCCATTTGCTGCTCCGCGCCGTTCACGTTTGGTTTCTTTCAGTCATCTGCGCTCTTGTAGCTCTGCTGACAGACCTGCAAACCACACACATGGGACAGATGGGCAGCACATTACTTTTGGCCTTTCTCCCCCCCTTATAAAGCATCTGCTCACTCAAAGCAGTGACAGAGACATCAGCTAAACTGGCCTCACAGAAGGAGAGGGAGACTTTTTCCCTCTTGTCGAATGGGCAAACCCAACTGAGTGATAGGTCAGAAGCCGATACTGAGAAGCTTGACCACAGATCACCGCCGCATGTGGTAAACCCTCACTGTAACTTGACATCTCTGCTCAACGGACATCAGACACCAGAGCTATCTGTGTGAGTCTGTACAAGCAAAATACAGTTTTCAGCATGTGGCTACCCAGTGCATTATTACTGAATAACTTCTTTGTTAGAGTATTGACCTTTGGGATATTGGATCGGTGAAAGGCCGTGTTGTTATCAAAGAGATTGATACCTGTGGTCTGCTACAAGCAACAGATGTGTATGATATATATGATTTTCTGTAAAATGATAACATGCTACCTGACCTTGATATTGGAGTTTATCCAAACTGCAATAAGAGCTCAGCCATCCAGACTTGGTTATTTGATCTTTTCATTTTGGGCCGAAGCTTTACTCATCCCTCCCTGCAGCATCTGAAAATGATCCGCTGATTTGAGTAAAATGTGAAATCTCCAGATCGGATCAGGGCCTACTGTACATCACATGAGATTTCAAATCATACACACTCGTATATCCCATGCGGGTGTTATCCAGCTACGATAAGATATCTTGCGCTGTAGTTGAGTGCTTGTTTTGTGATGTGCCCATGTGTGTGTCTTATCTTCTGCCCTCCTTTGGTCAGAAATTTCCAACTGAAGCTTTAATTAAAAACAGAGACGCTCTCTTAATGATCATTTCTACTCCCAGCTGCTGTCGTCATAATCACCACAGTAATCTCTCCTGCAGAGGTAAACATCACCGTGACTCCTCAGCGTTAACAGACATGTGTCATATTAATATGAGCCAAATCACCTTTACCCCCCCAAAAAACCTCATATACTCACACTATCACCCTCTTTGAAAGTCAGTCTCTGAGGTCTGTCACTTTGATATGCTGACAGCTCTTCACAACTATGTCATCATCTAGCAGACAGGTCCATTATCGTAACAGGTTATGATCAAGTGAGGGTATGAGGGTTTTTTTTTTTCTTCTTTCTGATGGGATGATGTTTTGTAAATGGCCAAAGCATTTTCAGATCTTCCGTGTCGTTATGCAGAGTTACCCATTGGCTTTGTATGTGAAACGTGGAAGGAGAGCCGGGGCACAGAAGATGAAAGCGTGTCTCGCATTTTTTCCCACAAGACGTATGTAGCCAGACATGATAGCCCCCCCCCCCCCGAGCTCAGACCACCGGCTACACAAAGTCAAAGATCATCGCTGTTTACATTCACCTCTCATCCGCACCGCACTCTCTGATCAGACACCAGCTGGGACAGACGCACGTAATACCGTTCCCACCAGCCCCTGCACGTCGTTTTTTTTTTTTTTTTCACAGGAACCCCACAGGAATTCATGTATGAGCTGAGGTAAACCACTGCGAGGACCAGTCACTAACCGCTAAGATACACTTACGCACTTGTGAATGACTGAGTGAGTGAAAATCTTAACGTCGTCTGGCCCAGCGTGGCCTCATGTAACAGAACACAGTTTACCATGTTAGCCTAGTGCTAATCTATTCCCCTGGTGTCTCCACTGAAAGCCTTGTTGTTGGATGGGAACTAGCACGTGGGGTAGGAGAGGGGGGGTGGGGGGTGGGAGCGGGGGGTTATCTGGCTAATGTCAGGCAGCGCTCACTGTAGGAGTATTGTCATGCATAAGGGTAGACATGTTTACTGTGTGCTCAGTGTTTTACGAGCTGTCCCCCCTTCTTCTCTGCCTCCCCCTCTTCCCTGTCCATCTCCACCCCCCTCCTCCTCCTCTTCTTCTTCTTCGTCCTCCTCTTCAATGATGTAATGGAGGAGACCGATGAGAGCCTGAGAAATGGGATGATGTACTGCTGCTGACATACTCACTCACTAATGTTGTCCTTCTCCCTTTTCCTGCACTCCTCCACGCTCTCATTTTTACTTCTGCCAAAGTCTACAGAGATGCTTTTTTGCAACATGCACTGTTTTCGTACTCCTTCGCTCCACATCCGTCAGTCTTTGGCTCCAAAAAAATTGTTGTCATCTCGACTTTGTTTTGAAATAACAGTCGTCTTTGCCCTCTGCCCTTACCCCTAGTCTAATGTGTCCATTCAAATAAGTCACAAATTTAGATATTCACTTTCTTGTTGACACAGAAACGTATAATCATGATCTTTGTAGCCGTGCTAGTGGCCTGGCTCTGGGGACGGTAATGTTGGTCTGTTGGCCGTTTTGGTCCAGACAGAAATATCTCAACAGTTATTAGATGGATGCCATAAAATTTGGTTCAGACATTTGTGTCCTCCAACGGATAAATTATAATGATTTGCTTATCCCTCAAATTTTCATCTTGTGCTGCTGCCAATGTGGTTCATGAACAAACTCTGTAAACTGACACTCAGCTATACTTTTTTATGTCTTAGTTAGTACTTATTTTATATTTAGTACTTTTTTAACATGTTGTATTTTAGTATTCAGCTCAAAGCATCACTCTACCAAACTATAGCCAGTTTTCGATAACTTTAAATTTGAGCAACAGGCATTTTTAGACATAATTAATCCTCTGCATATATTGTTATGATTACATTCTGAAAGCTGTTGACAGACAGGACACACACACACATGCACACAGTATGAAGCTGCAGCGCCACATCGCCCAACAGCCCAATAACCTCTCCTAAGTACACTCAAGCCGATCAGCTGAGTCATTCATCCTAATCATCTCCACTCTGCGTCGAAAGCCTCCACACCTTCAGACGGGTGGAGGGACCGCTCGCTCCTCCAGCCGATGTTGTAATCATCTGAGACAACAATGCCCCTCTCAACAGCTATCCAAATATCCTCCTCAGTGCTTCTGTGTTTAATCAGCTCTGACTGTTGACTTAGCTTTTGCTCCGATTGTGGATGAGTCGTACAGCACCGGTGACGCATTTTCTAGCTTGTTAGCCTTTTAGTGAAGGAGTGGACGGACAGTTGCAGTAGATTCTCTGCTTGTTGACGATTGTTGAGATATTGGGAAGCGGTTATGAAATAGTAGGTTTAGTATTTAGTTTAATGTTATTCCAAATATTAAGAAAAATGTTCCTTAACATCGAAATTATTTTAACATTTCAAAACTTAACTTTTACCATGTACAGGTAATTATTCACGACTTAGCATCATTCTGTTTGTCACGCATCTGCATTAGCTAAACTAAAAGACGACAACAGCTACAGTATCACTGCCTTTCATTTTCCTCAGCCATTTACCTCTCAATCAGTGTTGTTTATTCTCTTGTCTGTGCTGTAAATTGGACCACTTAGTGCATTCTCACAGTCTACACCGCGCCATTTGTCGTCCTAAGACAAAAATCCACCGTGACATGTTTGTTTTGGGGAGATACTTTCCCAATCACTGCTCATTCTACTTCTTTTCACCCCATCACACGATACTGTTGCTTCTCAAGTGGGCGAGGGATAATAAGGAAGATGGAAGGAGAGCGAGTGGGGAGAGCGTTGAGGTTAGAGTTTCAGGTTCCACTTGCCAGCGAGTGCCTCCGTTGACCCGTAGCCAGAACTCTCACGGTTGTGACCTATCTAATTAGTGGAGCAGGAAGGAGGGGGGGAACTAAAGTAACACACAACCCATCTGGGGTTCTCTTGGTGTGTGTGAATATGAGAATAAAGGAAATGGTTTGTTAGCTGCGCGGCTGCTCTAAGGCTCTCATTCCTTACGTCACCCGTTTCTTTTTCTTTTTTTTCCTTTTTCCTCTTCCACGTTTGGGGCCCCCTTTCTTCTGGCTGGCTACAGGCTTCCTCTGCCTGCTTCAAAATGACACTCGGCTTCTCATTTACAGCGAGCTAATAAGCCCTTTAATCAGAGTGCTTGTCAACCTCAGGGCAAGCAACTCCAGAGGAGTTGATCCAAAGGATCAGATGACTGGAAGAAAGAACAGGAGGGGGGGAAAAAAAAGGAGAGTAGCGCTGAGAGTGAGAGAATATGTAAGAGGGAAAATAAAAGGCGGCTGTTGAACTTGGAGGAGGAATGGAGTTGAAACAAAAAGGGGATGATAATAGACTGGCTTCTGCTGAGGATGATGATGTTTAGTGCACTTGGAAAACGCGTAGATCTAATGGGATTTAATAATCTGATTAAATAAATTGCACAATTAGAATATAATAAGCCTAAACAAACCTTGATTTAACTGCTGCTTCAGAGTCATTGTGTTCAACATGTGTGATTTTTCACTGCCACACATGCTGAGCGTGCTTTTCAGGATGTTTTGATCAGCTCATTCTTAAACAGTCGTTTTACTATATACAGACCTGACAAGTGTTTGCTTTATTCATCCGTAATCGATGCAAAAGAAAACAGCCTGCCGCTGACAACACTCTGCATACAACATGTGCATTCAATTACACATCCACACCGTCAGTGACACACATACACGGCCACATGCACGGGCGCTCGCATCGCCGCTCGCATGCAAATGATTGGATTGATTTGTTAAGTGACATTTTAACTTCCTTACAGACAGCTCTCCATAAGTCCTTAAAAGGGTTTTTTAGGACCAGCGAGGGTTGGAGGAAAGTGTTCAGTGTCACCTCGTTAAGGCCGAAGTGAAATCCAGCTCAATCCAGACCATAAAGCTAACCACAAACCACAGCGAGGCACACAAACCTCACTGATAGGCCCAGTGCAGCCTTGCAGAACCTGTGGCAGTCGCACACTTTTGCTTTTGAGCAGGAAAAGCTAAAAGTGAGGTGCAAAGAAAAAGGGATGGAAGTAAAAACACACTTGCAAACAACAAAAGCTTTCTAAGGTGAGGTTGAAGACTCGCCAGTGAGTCCAGATCAGACATTTCAGCTTTTTTCTCTCCCGAGGACTCGGAGTAAGCTTTGTTTAATGTCGAGCAGCTGTTTAATTGCAATCACTCGGTCTCCCCAGTCTGATGTCTGAAAAACAGATAACATTGTTTTTAAGTCTCGTTTTAAAGAGTAACATATTGACAGGCACACAGTCAACTGTCGTCCTTTGCGAGCGTTTTAGTCTGTACGCGTGTGCGTGTGTTTCTTTTCTCACACTCTAGCCACAGATGTTTCAGAGAGGAAGAGAATATGAAAGTAATCTGAAACTTGTCGTATTGATTATGATACATTTTCATTAGGATTCACATCACAGCTCCGAAAACTGGCGCGCAGGCAAAACAAGCATGAAATTCAGAAAGAGAAAATAATGAGTACTGTGGCGGTTTTCATGAGGGAGAAAAGCTGATTACTGTAAATGATTATATTTCTCTACATGGGAGAATAGTCCAAATTGTTGTTGCCATTGGAGACGAGTCACAGTACACAACAAAGGGGAGAGACCCCCCATGCTTCAAAGGTGTACTTTGTCAAATGTGTAACAATAGAAATGTGGGATTCCAGTGACTTCTACCCCCTATCAGCATTTACATAAAGGCATGCTAAATTATTCATTAATTATCAGAGAGTCCCCCGTGGATGGGGATGACACACACACTGGCTGCTAATTGGCCCATCAATAATCCTGCCTGCTTCTCCTGAAGTGGCACCAGATCCCACCTCAGGAATCTGCTATCTGCCCCAACCTTCTGCTCAACCGTTTCCACAGTGTGGCTCTACACGAGGAGACGTTTCCACACCTGCTCACCTGGCACGTTGTTGATGAGAGATCAGAGCACGCCTCTCACTCTCTGCATTTAAATGTCTCGTCCAACAAGTAGCCTCAATTATTCACAGGCCGATTTCATGGTGGAAAAACAATGAGCAGTGTTGATTTAATCACAGTGTCATGTTGTTGAGACTATAGTAGCATGCTGTTGTTTGTATTTGTTCACACAGGATCCTGTGGTCTTGTGTGAGTCTCAGCCTCTTAAAGCAGCTGGGTATTGTAGTGTTTAGGATGGGATGGGAGCCAAGTAGCAGTAAAATGTGCTTTTTTTGGGCTTTGGGACTTTTATCAGGTGCAAATGTGTTATGTAAGTATTTGTAGCCACAGGCCAGTGACAAAATAAACTACATCCCCCTTGTTGAGCATAAGAAAGGAGGCAGTGCAATATTACGGCATCGTGCAATAATAAGAAACGATAGAACACCATTAGAGTTGTTTTTTTATTCCTGTACAACAAATTATTTTCTTTAGAGAACTCGATTTTCAGAATGTTTTTCTAATGAGTGAACTCTGGTATGAAACCGTGGTCTAGACTAAAAGTGAGAATAAAGCTGTCGTTTAATTATATTCTGATCCGACTGTTGTCACAGTGGTGACGTTCTGCTGGTTTCTAAAAAAGCTTTGAAGAGATGTGATCAAGGCAGTTCGCCGTATCTCTGTTGGTAGAGGAAGATATTTTTTTCACTCTATGATATTTTAGTCCTCTGAGGTTAAATTTTTACACCTAGACTTCAATCACAGAGAGCTACTGAGCATTTTTGTCACACAGATAAAGACAGACAAAACAAATACAATAGCATACAGACTCATCGCCTCAGAAAGAAGTCAGAGCCCTGCAGATTTTACCACATAGTAGAATAAATGGATTAAATTAGTCTTTTCGCCCATCTGTCTACACTCAGTAACCCGTTACAACGAGGTGAGAACATGACTTTACATTTTTTTTACAAGTTCATTAAAATATTTAAATGACAGTTCTTCCAGTGCCAAGGCAGACACACGCACATATGCACGCTCACTTATTCCATCGCCCTCCCATTTCAAATGGTACATGCAAGTGATTTCCATAAAGGCGGGCCTCTGGAGAGGGAGCTGCAATAACATGGCTGTCTTTGTTTCCCCATGCTGATTGACAGTAGATTGCAGTGCGCATTAAATGCCCATCAGGCCCAGCTTTAGTTTTAGAAACAGGGGAGCAGGGCCTGTCAAAGGTCAATCCTAGCGCATAATGAACTGATCTCTTTCTGCCTCTCACACACACACAGGCGCGCACTCACAGTCTGCCCACTATTAAAGTGAGCTTGAATAAAGAGGGTTTCCCTGGCTTATAAATGTAGCATTAATAAAAAGGATTGCCCTGTGACACAAGCCTTTAAACACACTAACATACTGTGAACACGCCGATGCCAGAGGGACACAGACATGGAGTCTAGACTGTCTTCCACTCTGGGGGTGTGCTGTTTTATTTTAATGCTTACTGTTAGTTTTGTTTTGTTTTAGCGTGTCCCCGTGGTTCGGCCCCTTAACGCTGTGAAGGGAGTGAGTCACATGAAGTGGAAGAGAAGAGACAAATATCTCTCCATCTGCTAATTCTGTCAGGTCTACAGCTCTCAGAACAGTGCTTGAATCTAAGTGGGGCATTGTCCAAAATGCCAGCGTGTGTAATAACCATAAACCTACAGTACACACGGATTAGTTTTACACCTATGACATAAAAGCTGTATACAAAGACTTTTAATAACACGCCGAGGGAATGCTCGAATGATTTTGATAATTATGCAATTACTATACTTATGGCGCTTGCTGTTGCTACCTACTGCGATATAAAATTCTCAGCAATTGTGCAACGAACAAGGGATAAATACAGTAAAAGAGAAATAAAAACTCAATCAAAAAGGAGTGTTGGTGGTACAGAACCGGAGATGCCAAGTAGCTGCAAGTTACATGAAAGGAAACATTAAAATACTGTCACCAAATCACCAAAATATAGAAACTATAAACAATTCTTAACAGTTGTTTTTACGCTCCTACATGGTGCGATATGCAAGGTAGCCAAGTGTACTGTTGTGAGTCAACACAGTGGTGTTTTTACACATTTCCACACAGAAAGTCTTTCAAAGCTTTGTCTGCTGCATTTGTTTCCCCTAGTGTTTCCTACTCGTGTATGATCCACACAGGATTTTCACTGCAGAGCTTTTCATCAGTTCAGATCATGGAATTTGTCACAGTAAAAAAAAATGTTTTAGTCAGTGCTCAAGTTGCAGTGAAAACATCATAGTACCACACACAGTCTCCTCCTTATATCCCCCCCCTCCTCCCCCTCCGATTGAAAGTTGTAATTAAGAGAACGGGGAGGAATGCGATGCTGAATGAGCTGTCAGAAAGTCACATTTAAATGAGGGATGCGCTGGTCTCTGCAGTAAAAATTTAAATTATATAAATTGCCATTTAAGTGTAGCACAGGCTAATGTTTTGTCACAAATTAATGTGACACAAGGCAGCAATGACAATCAAGGGCTGCCTCATTTTAATTTGGTCGTGTTTAGAGGGCTTTTGTGAGCCGACAGCTTTACACAAATTAACACAATTGCCTGTTTTTATGAGGAAACCATAAATGTTTTTTCCCTCCTTTGCCGGCTAATGAGGAGAGAAAACGGCTCGTACCTCAGCGTTATGGCGACGCAGAGACGTCTGCAAGAGAGAGAGAGCAACACGGTGCTTTTATCCACCCACAACCAACAGAGGAAGAGAACAAAGACGGAGAAGGAAACGGCTCCCTAATGAACTACAAGAGTCCTCTAATGTTTTGATGCTCCCACATGATCAGATATGGATTTGCTGCGCTTTTTGCTCATTACAGAAATCATTGGCAGATTGTGTCACAGGAACAATTAGCGGAGAAAGTCTGCTTTCTCAGAGGAGTTCATCTCGGAGAGACATTAGTGATGAACACACTGTTCAGTAATGGGATGAGGACGTGTCGGGGAGGGGAGGGGCAGCATTTGGTTAGAGTATGGTGTGTAAATGGCATACATCTGTTGACATTGACAATACTTCTAAATCCTCTGCCCTCTCCTCCATTTACAGGCTCTGGAGAGCGAGTTTGTGTCCTGCCAGCTCCACCAGTGGATTGATCTGATCTTTGGCTACAAGCAGCAGGGCCCCGAAGCCACCAGATCCCTCAACGTTTTCTATTACCTGACCTACGAGGGCGCAGTCAACCTCAGCTCCATCAGCGACCCCATGCTCCGAGAGGTGAGGCTGCCACTCGATACATTACATATACAGTACATGCACTTGAATGCACATTTATGAACTGCATGGCTGATTTAATTCACTTGGCAGATCATGCTGAGTAAGTGGAAAATACCATATTACACTAAGTACACTTGAGTATTTGCACTCTCAAATGGATGCTTAATCTTGCTATATTATAAAAGCATCTGTCCATTCTGTGCATCTGTGTTTTCACGGCGGTTTTTGATGCCATTAGCCATGTTAAATTGTTTGTCCAATGGCATAGGAGAGCCGAGCTAACAACCTACTGGCAGGTACTGCTGAGCTAAGTCTTTTCCCCGTGTGATACGTCTGAAAGCACTCCACCAAGTGCTCCACTTTAACGCCTTAAAACCTCCTCCTTGGCTTTCATTCATTATTCATCCCCCCCTCACTTTGAACCGCTGCACACACGAGCTGCGCCGGCCTGCCCGACAGCAAACGCACAAAACACAGGGCTGAAAAGAAAAACACAGCTAGCCTGCCCTCAGCCAAACACCAGCCCTGACAACTTCACCAATCTGCTGTAAAAGGCAGCTAGCCAGCAGCAGCAGCAGCACACCAGTCGCGGTGGTGGCTAAAAATGGCGAATATCATATTTTTTATTCTTGTCAGAATTTTCTCACAGGGCTTTGCTCAGGGTTTCTCTTATGATAGCTTCAGGGAAGTAAAACAAGATCATTACCGTCAGTGGTTGGCCACAAGAACAGTACATCTTGAGATTTGGAAACATGGCGACATCGTAGGAACAAAATCTTTAAGGCAAGAAAGATGAGCCGTCACACAGGTCAAGAGTTAAACCAGAATATTGAATTGAATTGATTAAAAAAAAACAATAAGATTATGTCAAAAGCTTGTATGCAGCAGCACCGTGTATGGTCAGTGATTTGGGACATAGTTGACAAGTGTTGTTGAACCACTGTAAACAGCTGGTGTCATTGTGTTGTATCTGCATTCTGCCTGTTGTCACACAGTTTTATCCTTTTATCTGTTTGCTTCTCAGTCACAGACGTTGGTGTTTATAGAGCAGAGACCTTTGTTGCGGTCCGGCCAAAACTGGCTTTCTACAGCTTGTTTGTGTCTCTCTGTGTTGTAGCGATATTGTTACGTTCCCTTATCGTAGCAATTAAAGATGTCAAGAAAATGTTGCTGTGGCCCATAGGAATAAACAGACAAAACAACGAAAACAAGACGCAAGTTGTAATAAATCAGAATTATCCCGGAAGCAAAGGTCTTCATAGCTGTGAGGTGTAAATGGAAATGAGATCAGTGTCTATCAAACGGCTGAAATGCATTTTGCCTCGGCTGCTCTGCTGCCCTTCATGCTCAGTGACTGGAGCATCACGGGCACCAGGGGTAGTTCCCTGATTTATCACCTCATTCAAACTAATTCCCATCCAGATGTGCTTTGGCCTTTAGCTACACACAAACACACACGCATGCACACATGCACAAACATACACATGCAGATTCATTACCAAGGTGCACCGGTCATTTCCACAGTCAAGCCGAGCCCATTACCCACTCTACTGGTCAACACACACACGCACACACACAAAGAGACACACCACAAAATTGGATCACTGGCAGTTCAGTGTTTCTGCCAAGCAGTTCCAGTGACCATGGGATTGATAAATCCACGTGCATGCAGGACATCAGCAGAGTCAGGTGCATGGGATCAGTGATATCAGAATAGCACATCCTGCCTCACTACGAATGAATGCAGATGTTTAGATTTTGCATATGTGGCGTTTCCAATAAATTACAAATTGTGTTACATCTTGTGGGAAGCTAGCTGCATCATTTCACAATAAGAATGAAAGGAAACACTTGTTTCCTCTTGCAAATCAAGTGAATTTGTGTCAATTGTGTGAAGTTCTGTATGAATAGAACAGAAATGTTTGTTTCACTCCCGAGACACGAAAAAAAGGAGAGCGTTTGTTGTTCTCTCCTCCCGCTCCCTGCTCCGATGCTGCCTGGGAGTCCAAATCTGCTGGATTTCACCTCCGACTACGCCGTCAGTCTGAGCACTTTAATTAGTTAAATAAACCAAAGCAGTGTTATCCCTGTGAGCCGGGCCAAGGCTCTCCTTCAACTGTGTTTGTGCGGAAGGAAGCATGCCCTGTCTGTGCAGAAGGTGGAAACAGAGTTCCAGGCCTGGGCCTTGTCACGGCCGGGAGCTGGGGGTGGCTGCGGCCTGCAGGAGCCTCGAGACTGTGGGCTTTGGGTTTGAAAGTGTCCCCAGAGTCTGCCATTACTGAGTGACAACTGTTTCAGCCTGAGCTGTGGTCTGGGCCAGGCTAGGCCACATTAGGACAGACCCCGGGGCTGTTCAATGTCAGGGGGATGGGTCACAGACCTATATGTGTGTGTGTAGGTAATAGACTGGGGCAGGGGGTTCTGTATTCCTGGTTGGCTGATTCTGTATTCCTGTTTGGCAACCACTAACTCCCGCTCGCTGCAAACGACCTCACACACACATACACACACACAGACCCAGAGATTTGTATGGATCATACCTTGATATGTTTGTACGTACACATTGTATGTATACATGCATTCACTGGTATGTGTATACCTTTGTATATTTACGTGTGCTCATCAGCATAAATGCACATGGCCGCGTGTTTATGTGTGCATTTCTGCTCAGGGAGAGAGAGTTTGGAATATTTCAGCGCAGATTAGGGAATGCTGTGGAGACCGCTGCTGTGTTTTTCAAAACCATGATTACTTCCTGTCCTGCCTCCGCCGCAAGTCAAGAGAGCCGCGTGTGTGTGTGTGCGCACATGCGTCGGTGTGTTGGTGCGTGCAACCTTGTGCGTGGCATGCGCGGACATCTGTGTTGCTTCTCAGTGCATAAAGAGAAACACGCCCTGTGTTGCCTTCTCTTGGTTGTACAGGGCTTCCCCTCTTTCACATGTGATTACGGAAAATCCCACAGCCTCTTAGCCCAGTAACAAAACACAGAGCCCCGTCTGAATTGTATAGTGTGTGCGTAATTCGGCAGAAGACGGGAAATATACCCACGCGAGTGAACCTGCTTTGACACTCGGCCAAAGTCACTCACCAAACACCAGGCCTACTGGTTTATTTTCTTTGGACAATTTGCCCTTGACTGCATTTCTTTTTTTTCTTTTTTTTTAAAGCATGCACATCTAAAGCGGAAGATGCTGCTGCGCTGTTTGTCACAGTTACAAGGCTATTGTAGTCTGTCGATAGAATGAATGTCGTCGGGTTGATTTGCATAAAAACTGAATGTTTTACATGGAGATCCATCTTGTCGAGTGGCTGAGTAAATCAAAGGGCAGGCTGGGACATCTGAGCCGAGGGCGTCTCGGCCATTTAAATGTATAGAATATAGAAAACCCTCATCAGACATGGGCCAGCGCCCCCAAAAGAGATTGGCCTTGTGGATGGCCCTTCATATAATCACCTGAGCATCGCATTGGCATATAGGGAGAGGACATGCTGACCTAGACTCAGACACTTTCCGACGTTTCCACAGCCTCATAAATGTCAGAGCTGAACTTAATGAAGATAGGTTGAGTGGCTCTGAGGAGCCTCTTCTACACATTAGCTTAAGCAAAATGCTGGGCTCTGCAGGGCGGAGGAGAGGGGAGGCACTTTGACCTTGAATGATGCACTGGTGTCCCCTCACTAACAGGCCAACTGTGGAGGAGATGGAAAACGTTAGGATTCTCTTTCATGATCTTTGATGTCACTTGTGTTAAATTAGGGTCCACACTTCAAAAAAAAAAATTAATCCAGTCTTGGATGTGCATCACACGATACTTTCTTACTCATCTTATCATCACGCTAACTGTTTGATGTAGCATGTCTACAGTATATGTATCATATGCCTTTTATTCTTCAGACAGCCTAATAGGGGATAGTGGTAGATTTACATTCTCTGGTGCAGCGGTGATGACAGTTTATTGTCCTCCTCAAATAGACAGAAAGATTCATGCAGATAAAAATGAAGGGAAAAATGAAAAGAAAAGAAAAAACACCAAAAAAATACCAATAAATATGTATCAAATTTTTGGAGTCTGATTCTTGACCCTAAAGAATCTCGTAATGGACGTTTGAGATCTCTCCCTCTCTGCGTCGCTCCGGTCTCTGGTTAGTTTCAGACAATGGGTATGAGCAGACTAACTTCCCAACCTTTTTTTTCTCATGGAAATACCATATGCAGGCCTCAACTATGAGCTCATTCTCACAGGCCTCGCCAAGTCAGGCTCAAACGTCTCAGCCTGCACACACAAGCTGTCACTCCCACACAGCCAGTCACAGTGCACACCAACATACTGACAGGTCTGTCATAATTTTGTTTTGGCCCTTTTCTCTCTACCGGTCTCTTTTATAAACCATCTATCACGCTGTATCTGTTTCACACCATGATGGTTTTCTTACTCTGAGTAATTTCTGCTATACTTTTGAAACTTCCGCTGGCCCTTTTCTAATATTCGCTCATTGCCCAGATTTTCTTTTGTACCTTTCATAAATCAATTTTTGAATGTTGCCTTTTATTCTCTGCCTAAATTTAGTTGGATTAGGGAATCGATTATGATTCTTTTTTTTTTCCAAGATCATGTTTAATTTAAGAAAATGCACTTCTGATGTTAGCATGGCTGTGGTTAGATAAGTATATCAACATGAAACATTTTTGTACACAGATTCATGTGTTTTATTGTCGCTTAAAGGGAAAAGTAAATTTAAAAAAAAGCTTTTCTCTGATCACAATTAAATATCTGAATTCTTTACAGAAATAACATCCAACTTGAAGCCAGGTGTTACCAGTTAATCAAAATATATCAACATAATTCTGAGCTTATACTTGTTTTTTTGTATCTCAATAGTGCAGAGTAGTGGGATATATAACGCCATAGTCCTGTACATCTATACGCTGCAGTGGGCGTGTCCGGTCCTGTGCCGGCCGGTCTGACAGTGAGCGGTGTGATGATGTCCAGAAGCTGCTCGGCCGGCGTCTGCTTTGACATTTATGGTCCTATACCTCTTCATTAACACCACCTAACCAGCCAACAAGCCCGCCTGTCCCAGCCCTCCTCTGATTCTGTGTGTGGCTCTGGAGGATAAATTGATGTGTGTGTGTGTGAGAGAGAGCGAAAGAGAGGGAGAGGGTGTGTGTATCCGACAGTGAAAAAGTGTGTTCACATGCATGTGTGCTGGAACATGAGTGCAGCTTTTTTCTCTCTGTTATGTCTTTTGTGTTCATGTCTGTGTTTTGTTTGTGTATAAAGACAATATTATTAGATTGTTGAATCATCTCTCAGGTTGCAGAAGTTACAATAATGCACATGCATAGAAAAAATAAAATGTAAAAAAAAATGTCTTTTTTCTCCCTCAGGCTGTGGAGTCTCAGATCAGGAGTTTTGGACAGACCCCCTGCCAGTTGCTTATTGAGCCACACCCACCCAGAAGCTCAGCCATGCAGGTGGTGAGTGATGTACATGCATATTTATGCAAACAGATAATTATAGAAACACGCTTGCTGTACCAATGTCCTTAAAACGCTCCAGTCTGAAAATACTATGATGGATCAGTCGCCAGCAGAGCTACAGTATCATCTTTTGTGCTGCCTGTTTAACGCCCTCTCTGGTTCCCCCGGCCGTCCTGATGTTGGCACTCTGCTTCACATAAGTCTCAATATTTTGGCTCATTCTTTTCATCCCCCATGCGCCTCCTGTCCTCTCTCTCCCCATCTACAATTGTGGGAAAATAAAGTCTCGGGGTTTGAAAGCATCTCCTCTCTCATCATTAGTGAGGTGTGCGTGAAAGGGAAAGATCACAAGCATTTGTGTGCATGTGTGTTTAGTAAAAAGGTTTGCAGGGGGAAAAAAGGCACAGCTCCTGGCAGGAAACCTGGGTCTGAGCCAGATTTTCAACCTGAGCTGGAGGCAGAGGAGATCAGCGAAGGAGAGCAATGAGCAGCGGTTCCTGAAGGCGCTTGCTTTTTAAGGGCCAAGGAGTGCAGTCAGTGTGCCTGCCTGTGATGGACCAAGGCCCCATGAGTCCCTATTAGTGTGGTGTCCCTGTGGCGCTGACAGCTGGCTGTAGACCACCACCCAGCGCACACACGCACACACAGACACAAACTCAGACTGGTGCTTTGAATACACTGCACTTACTCTATGGGGCAAATTCCTATGATATGTTTTTATTTTTACTCCACCACATATAGTTTTCAAACATAATATTCAGATTGCTGTATTTTTCTGAGTCCCGCCGCCGCCCCGGTCCGTTTTTTCCCTTCAGAACACGCTGTTCTCTGCTGCTTTTACATGTTCTTGCTCTTTCTGCACTTTCTCTCCATCCTCTCGCATGTGAGTGTGTTGTCAGAGTGTCGGCATCTGCCCATGCTGGTGGTAATGATACTGTCAGTGCGTCTGGTTAGCTGTCAGACACACCGGATTTACTCAGGTCTGTTCCTGATGTTAAACACTGATGTTCTTCTTCTTTACACGCGAGGAGGAAAATGGCTCCGTGTTGGAGAGCTGCTTAGTACAAACACTGTGTAAATGGCTCAATGTGAGCTCCTGTCTCACCAGAGGAAACTCTCTGATCGGCCAATGAGATATCTTCTTTATGACTGTTTGATAGTGGGTCTTGTACTGTGCAGGGTTTATTATTCATCATCAGTATTTACACTTTTTCCATACATTGCCAGGTAGTTGTTATAATCATGTATTGATCACAAAAGGTCAAACATCTCCTGCTTTCTGTTGGATTTTCTTCTGCTTTTGATTATTGTGATTTAAATGTCTTTGGGATTTTTAAATCAGAAAGCTGCCTTCATTTTTTTTCTGACAAATTTTGGAGATAGTTTAGTTGTCCTGTTTTTTCCTGTAATCTTTTGCCTTTTCTGTCCAAACTTTATAACTAACTCTTTTTCCAGTGCATGTCTGCTGCTCACCGCTGTGCTGCTCAGGCTTCCTAACTTTCTGTCTTTCCTTCTCTTTCCTCCCTCTCCCTCTGCTTTTCCCTCGCTAACACCGACTTTGGCTGCGTCCCTCGTTTTTCGCTTTTTACTCTCTTTCCACCACTTTATATCTCTCCTCTCCTCCCTGCATCCCGTTGTCCGTCCCGGCGGCCTGAACAGTATCTTCTCCTGCAGACCCCGATGATGTTTACGGAGCAGATGCAGCAGGACGTTATCATGGTGTTGAAGTTCCCGTCGAACTCCCCCGTGACCCACGTAGCAGCCAACACCCAGCAAGGTCTGACCTCCCCTGCCATCATAACTGTCACCGCCAACCGCCTCTTTGCCGTCAACAAATGGCACGGCCTGACAGGTGAGAGGTTTATGTCCATGCATATCAAAACATAAATGTGAGTAAAAGTGGTTGTTCTGTGATTTTTTATTCAGGTGAAATGTATCATTTGCTACCACAGAATTATTTTCATACTCTCTCTGTTCATCCCTCCTCCACACTTAGTGGTGTTTAATTAATCTAAAGATTGACCCGTCTCTTCTCTATGGGATGGACGTTGATTTGGGAGACAGTTGACTGTGTCTCCTGGATAGCAGTATCAAATGTGACACATGCAGCAGCCAGCGTTAGGTCTCACGTCCACCTCCATACATCAGCCGCTCACTTCACAAAACCTTATTTACTCAACATCCATCCTGCCCCGGAAGAAACATTAAATTTGATATCTGTGAATTTTATTCGGATGAAGACTGATCGGCGTTCAGTAGAATACGACCTCATCCATGCGCAGCACAGACCAGATGGATTAACCTAAATTGTTTAGTGAGCTGGCATAATAAATAAAGATTTTTTTCATGCTGCTGTTATAGTTAGAAATATGTGCAGATCTAACATTCAGGTACAGGGCAGGGGATTTCAAATAGAATCAAACGGTGTTTATGAGCACGCTGAAAGCAAAACTTTCACATTTTATGTTTTACTTTTCCACTGGATGCAGGTAAAATGCAAAATACACATGTACATTCTCTGTGATTTCTAGTTTTGTATTGAAAGTCTTTTGGACTGTTAATCAGACAGAAGAAGCAATGTGAAGTAAGTATTTTCTCTGAAAGTCTGTAGATTGAAAAGGTAATTATTAGTTTATCAGGTAATAATACATTTAATCCAAAATTATTTCAGTAGTTGATATCAGTGGGAACAAGAAGACTCAGATGGGGGAAAGTGAATCTAAAAATCTAACTGTTGATAGGTAATGAAAATAACCACAAGATGCAGCACTATATCTGATTATTATTAATTTGCCAAAGGGCTGGGAAAAAAAAGATCTCCTGCTTTTACACTTGAATCCAGAGAAGTCCGTATTTTGAATCCGTTTACCAAAATGTGACAGCTGCCTGGAATCGGCTGTGTAAAGAAATGTATATTTCAGCTCACACTAAAGCGTTGAGGAATCATTGTCTCTATGGCCTTGGTGGCTTTTTGACATAATTGATGTCTAATTCCTGGAGGAAGTCGCGGGTCGGTTGGTGACACTGACTTTTTATGGTTATAATTTTACAGTGTGTTGTAATGAACCGAAACCCAGCATCTACTTCACAAGGCCACGAGATTACAATATTAATCCAGTCCGTCTTCTTCTCTGTCAGGTCATCAGAGCTCAACGGTGCAGGACCAGCAGTACCAACTTCCTGTGGAAATTGACCCGCTGATAGGTACGCTCTCATTAATGACTGTAAAAAGAATCCACACACGCACACATGCATATTCTTTGCATAGTGTGAGCTTACATATGCATGCAATGATTTTTTTTTTTGTGTGTGTGGATTTATGTGTGATTCCTGCTGGCATCTTGGTGACTCATGGCAGGCTGCAGTGCTGTGTCCCTGGACAGTAGATTAGAGTTGTTTCTCAGCCTCTGCCCCAGTTCACTCCTCATGATATAGCCTCTGCTCTCACACTAAACCATTTGCATGCAAATTGGAATGCAATGAGCTGTAGCCTAGGCCGGCATTTCATCATCAACCCCCCCCCTCTCCACCACCACCACCACCCCTCCTCTCCCTCTCTCCCTCCCTCCCTCCCTTTCTGCATCCTCTTTGGTTTAATTTGAGCGGAGGGAAAGGACGCGTGTCAGTGGAAATGAATATGAATGTGGTAATAATGTGTGATTGAGAATGCACGGCGGACGGCTGTCAGGACAATATGGGCGCCTCTCATCCTTCACGACTTGTTGATGAGCGGGAGAAGAGTGCCGAGCCGCGGTGATGTATGGGATTCAATGGTGGAGGAGCAGGGAGAGACCAGCCGTTTCTATCTCCTCCTGCCTTCGCCTCCAGTCGCTTTCCTGCAGACTCTCGCTGTCTCGCGCGCTAACTGCAAAGGGGCTGCTCTTCCTCTGTGAATGTTGTGGTCACTCTCTGTCTCATGAGACCTATCCCACATACGTTTTTTTTTTTCCCCTCGCACTTGACTACTGAAATAAACCAGGCTTTATTCTAACATATTAATCCTTATTTGCACGTAGTGTTTCTCCTAGCCCCCGTCTAAAGTCAGGATGAAGAAATGTTTGTGCATCATTGTTTATACATTCAGTGCATGTTCTAGAGACTGCACATTTTTCAGGATAATTATATCCTTTAAATCTTTAATATTTTTTATTCTATCATTCGACAGTGTTGTTTTCTCCTACCTTGCACTGAAGCATCCTCTAAATAATGTATTTTTGTGTTTGTGGGGGAGTCGGTGAATGTTTTGGGGGGCAGTCGGGGAGATTTTGTGCTTGTCAGTAATATATTTACACTGTTTGCATTCCTGGAGGAGTCTGAGCTAAACACAGTAAATTGAGGATGAGTGCTGAGCCAACTGTGGCTTTGGAGAATGTTAAAAATGGGCTGAAATATTAGTTGCAGCAGGTATACTGGACTTTCTCAGTTTCCATACTTAAACAAGCCTCCTCGACACCTGTTCTCCAGCACTTTTGACCCCAACAAATAAGAAATACTTCACAACGGACACAGCTCTCCAGAAAAGAGAAAAGATAGCACTTACGGAAGAGAGAATGTCAATAAATTTGCTCTCTAAGTAACCACAGGGCTAAATTACACAAGCAGGATGAATTTGCAGTGTGTGCTCTGACTCGAGTGGAGCACATATATTGTGAAGACTATGCACGCTTTGTCATCGCTCTGACTGTTACACTCTCACGGAAGATGTGAAGTCCTGTAAATCTGTCCTCCAGGATCTTTCTTTCTTTTCTTTTTTTTTCCAGTGTTCTCGCACAGATCTTTGCACTGCAACTGTGAAGCTTAGATTTCTCTCCTCTGCTCTCCTCTAACCAGCCAGCAACATGGGCAGTCACCGTCGGCAGATCTCAGACCTGCTGGACCAGAGCATTCAGATCAGCTCGCAGTATTTCGTCATCACAGCCGACAACCGCTTCATCCTTCTGTGTGGCTTCTGGGACAAGAGCTTCCGGGTTTACTCCACCGACACAGGTACAGTATGGTTTGTCCCCAGACAACCTGCACATCATGTCATGTCCACTTTGTTAGCACCCTTATATCATTTCTCCTTGATTTCACAAATAACATGAAACACTCACTCTGTTGCGTGTTTTTGTGTCTAAAACACATTTATTAAAAATCAAATTTGCCCTGGTTGATACTTGTTTTTGGTTGGAAGAGGATCTATGAGTTTCACAACCTCACAGCTCTCAAGTAACACGTCCAGTATGAAATTAGGCATACATGTAGCTACATGCCAGAAATAATGAACCCTACAATATTAAATCTGTACGGTAGTATGTGGCTGCATGGTGCTACTATGAAACTGGTTTTACATTCATGTTATACCTGAAGCATAAAGACTTCCTGTTCTCGTCTGGTGCCACTCTCGGGGCCGTGATGTCACAGAGAACATGAGCTGTTCATAAAGTCGTGAGCAGATTGCTTTGAAATATGAGGGAGACATTAAAGGAATTAAGCTCTTTAAAGTTAATGAAGCTCCATGGGCTTTCCTCTAGCACCATCCTCAGGACACTCCTCTCCCTCTCAGCCCCACAAGAAAAAAAATAAAAATCATCCTCATGTGTTTGTCCGGTGTTTTTGTGTTATGTCATACAATGAATATTGCAGCTGCTTGCAGCCTTTAGTATTGAAGTGTTTCAGATCCTCACTTTAATAAACAGTAGGGTTTACAGTGTGCTGTTTGTTCATGTAGCTTTACTACACCGTGCTGCACTGGACTGGACTGTAGCTGTCCCAGTGCAATTGTTAAAAATGTACACAATTACATGTAGCAGAAAGACTCTTTATTTTCTTTTGACTTCCTCTACCAGTTGGAGGCATGTGTGCTGTCAACACCTCTTTGTAGCTGCATATAACATCAGCTGTTCACTTTGAGAGTCTCTCAGCTGTGGCACAAAGCTCTGTTTGCAGGTTTGAAGCCATTTTGTTGAGCCATTTGATTTAACTGAGTGAAGTCCGGTGTGAGTTTTATTTTCAAAATCCAGAATTTGTAAAATGTTAATGTTTGCCTTAGAATAACTCCAGTATATCTTGAAATATTATTTATCTTTCTATTTGAATACACTGTACAGTCTCACAGTGGTTATTGTGTGTGTCTGACACACAGCTGAATACAGACATTTTACACAAACAGCTCACACACATGGGGACGCCAGCAGGTCAGGGGTCCTAAATGAAACTGTCTGAAGCTTCATCTCTGTACCCGGCTCCTCAACTCTCCTCCCCGGCCCCATTCAGAGTCCTGCACACATCTATACAACAAACCCCTCGATTCAATTTCTGCAGGCCAGGCCCTCTCTGTGCTCCCATCCCTCCTTCCCTCCCTCCCTCCTTCAAAAGACAGAGATAGCTCTATTGTGCGACTGCCACCGGGGTGTACGACTGGAACGTGAACACAGTTTAATCGCACACGCTCAACAGCTGCCACCAAGGGTCCCCAAAGCCCCCAGGTTAAAGAACTCAGGGATTTTATCAATTACAAGACTTGATTGGTACACGTGCACAAAACACACAGCCTCATACGCATGCGTGCACACACATCCAATTTAATTTGTCTCTATGCTTGCAAGTGTGTGTGTGTGAGCAGATGAGTTCTCAATACGAGCTTCATGGTAGCTATTATCGCTGCAGCCATCATTACATATTTTCAGTGTTTATAAATCTGTCAAACATTTAACATCTTTGATGTCTCTGTTCTTCTTTGGGAGTTTACCCAGTGATCTGCCCACTTTCATAATAATAATCCTCATCTTTTCACCAAGAAATGGCTCAATTATCCAGCGGACAGTGATTTTTTACTCGCAGACAGAAATGTCATGTGTTGCACACTATTCACAGTTTGACTGCAGAGGTCACACCATGAGGAGCATAATGAGTATTAGACAGCTAGACAGTGGAGCTGTGGTCTGGAAATCTGACAGCAATTACCCTCTTTACATATACACATGGACTGCACGCTGCATATGCACACACACACACACACACACACAGAGTTGGAACAAAATATTTATTCTTGTCTGGGAATTAGTCGAAGTCTGATCTTGTAGTACTACTAGCCAAGCAGACAGATGAACAACAAACACATTGTGTAAAATTCAAAGTGGTTTCTAACAACACATTTCTGATTCATTAATTTATACTTATATTTAGTGTGTATATGATATCAATTTAAAATGTATTATATGTGTTTTTGTGTGTGTTATTTTGCAGGTAAACTGACTCAGATAGTGTTCGGACACCGCGACGTGGTGACGTGTCTGGCTCGCTCCGAGTCGTACATCGGAGGAGACTGCTACGTCCTGTCAGGCTCCAGAGATGCCACCCTGCTGCTGTGGTACTGGAACGGAAAGCACTGCAGCATCGGAGAGAGCCCAGGCAGTAAGTACACTGGCAAAACCTGAACACACTCACACACACACTGCTATTCTCTGAGTGCTCACTCTCCCAGACAGTTCTGACTCTGTGATTTACGGCCTCCTTCTGTAAAGTAACAACTAGTTTCGTCTGACCAGGCCAGGCCTCCTGCATACAGATTGGATTTCGCGGCACTGTCGCACCAGGAACAGCTTTCGATAATGTGTTTGAGATTGTGTGTGGGTTTCTGAGAGCAGATATTGTGTGTTTGTGGGTGTCCGTATGTGTGTGTGTGAGAGAGAGAATCTGTCTTTAATGTTAGTGAAAGTGAGAGCCACTTAGAGACGTTAAATGTGATGTTGGGGGTCGTCGGCCAGCACGTGAAAGTTCACCACCATCTGAGGGCCACGGGGTCACGCCAGTCGATAAAAGTGAAAAATGTCATGTTATGTTACCATAACATATGGCATTAGCCATGATCAAAGGCCTGCGCACACATTGCTCAGTACTTAGCCCGCTCTGTGCTAATTTGGTCAGCGTACATGTTGTTAAGTGATCCATTACAAATGGGCTGAAATTTATGACAAATTGTGATTTGGTTAATAAGCTACACTGGTTTTTGATTTGGGGGACGGAGCTTGGATGAGCGTTTGTCACTTACCTCATGTATGCTGATGTGGGACGCTGGAATCCAGAGACAACATTTTTATTCCCACAAGTTTATTCATAAGGATTTCCAAGCTATTTCAGAGGAGAGAATAAATAATCCGAGGGTTAAACATAAACCACATGAACTTTCTCTGGTCTCGTTTTGTATTATTTATTTCTGTTTTTTGATGATTTTATTTTTCTCAACAGAGAACATAACAAGTAACGACTTGATAAAAAGTAGGAGGACTTCGAAGTGAAGTATCAGCCGCAGATTTTATTTTATTAGCTGATGTTTCAGCAGCGCCGCTGTGTTGTTGTCACTGTCACAACCTACAAGTCATCGTGGACTGGATTTGACTGAATGTTGCACGGTCACACTGAAGTTTAGATTAACTGAGTCAAATGATGACGTCACTGATGAAGTATGAATTTAACTATAGAGTTATGAGAAAACACTGTAATTTCATTGATTCTTGGAATTATTATCTGGCTAAAGGGTGTGTGTGTGTTTGTGTGAATAGACATGCATGTGTTGGACATGTTCTGGTAGGCGCGTGTGTGTGTGTCAGTCTAACCTCAGCTGGCTCAGTGCAGTCACCAGGCTGTAGCTGGAGCAGCAGACAAAGCAGTCGTCATTTCAACCCCTCACCGCCACAATGTGATGCTCCATTGCCCCAGACCACAGGAGGCTCTTCCAGACATGAGGCCCTGCTGTACACACACACACACACACACACACATGCACACACTGTCTCTCAAACACACTCTCACACACTCACCCTCACTTGTATTCACAAAATACATACAGACAGCAGCCTTTTCTTTATTCCTCTTCCAAAAAATGAAACACTTTCAAGCTTAGTCTCCACATTCACTTGTAAAGGGGCACATGCACGCTCAAACACACACACACACACAGACATACACACATTCCTTTTCATGCATAATCCTCTGTGAATATCCCACTCACTTCATAAGCTTGACACAAATGCCTCTGAATGGCTGATATGCACATGTACACACTGACCTACAGGCTCTTGGAAAATGTGTTTCCACAGACAGCACTGCCACCTGCTGGTCACCGATCAGATGACACATCCCATTAGCTCTTGTTTTAAATGGACTGAACTCTCAGAGGTGATGAAGAACATTTTCGATTTAGTTATGAAAACATCAGCAATATAACAAATTAAATAATTTGTTCCACTATAAATGTTGTTAACATGTAGTAGTAAACACTTTTTTTTTGTATTCACACCATCATGTATTTATTATTCTCAAATATAAAAGCACACTCACTCAGGGCTTGTGGTTTAATAACACAGTTGGGTCAGCGTCAATGAATTCACTGAGGTCAGGCTGTTGACAACAGGTCACAAATGACTTAGCATCCACTGACTAATGTTACACACACACACAGACACACACAGTTACACACACCTACCCACCTCGTCCACACTTGTCCAGCCAGTTGATCCCCTCCTCAGTGTCTCGGCTTCAGTGCGACACTGTAATCGGATGCAGCCCCAATTCAAAACAAATGGCAGGTCGAGGCTCAGAAAAGGTGAAGAGATACAGCAATAAATCAGATTTATTGATCCTTTTGAACAAAGTCCAACGTCATTATTAAATCCACAGATTTAGAGAGTCGGACTCGGCCGTGGCCACCTGGTTTGACCAGAGTCTGTGCTGCTGTTGAGCACAACTGGATACTTGGATATCCCACTCCAATTCAAACATGGATTAGCTTTTCCTTTTGTTTTTAGATTTTTTTTTCTTTTTCAAACAAGGTATTTTTCAATCACACTCACTTTGTTTATTAATTAAAATGTCCCCTCGGATTCAGTCGCCCGGTTATTTTGAAACACTGCCTCAGTCTTCACATGTGTCAGGATTTAAACTTGCCCTCTGCTTTGCCTTTTTTTACAAGGGTTCAGCGAGCAGTGTGTGCTGTATAGAGTCTTTCTGCTAAATCTAATTAAGGCTTAACAGTAGCTGTGGCCTTTGTGAAAAAGTATCTGCCTTATTAGTGAACCTGTGTTGAGTTTATGTCATATAATTGAATTAAGGAGAGAAAGTGCATTAACAGACTCCATATTTGAAACCACAACAGTACTTCATAAAAAATATTGTATATTTCTGCGTTTTATTGTAGGAAATTAAATGGAAGTATCTATATTGAACTACAAGTACAGTACGTGTAGTAGAGGAGTGTTACAAAGTATTAAAACTTGAATCATGTCCTGCTGCTCTTTTTGAGCTGAACTTGACCTCTGACAGAAGAGGAGAGGGTCAGTAAAGACAAGGGCCCCTTCCTGAGCAATAAACCCTGATGAACCCCGGGCTCCAGTTCAGGGATGCTGCCTCACTACTAAACACACGCACACGCATTTCTGCTGGCCTCCACAGTTCTTCTGTTTTCACACTCCAATTGGATGAAAAGTTGGGAAACAGCATCTGTTGTCCATCGATGCATTTGTTTAAAAAAAAAAAAGAAAAGAAAAAAGAATAATGCTGAAAAGTCGAAACTCCATGCCAGTGTGCATGTGTGTGTAATTGTGTGTGCATGCGCGCACAGGCGGAGGAGTAGAAAGTGATTTTGTTTTGTCGCTCGGCCTGACAGCTCAAACCAAAACAAAAATCACACACAAACTTCATGGCTTGGACGATAGCGCTCTCCCTCTCTCTCTCTCTCGCTCCCTCTGGCTCTGCTTCTCTGTCTGATGCAGAAACATCTGGATCCAGTGAAGGCGGTCATGGGGAGAAGGTTTTAAAGATAGGGAGAGGCGGTGGGTGACAAGTGCTGGAGAGGGAGAGAGAACGAGGGGAGAAATGTGTTTGCAAGATAACCGGCCGAAAAGTCTGTGCAACAATGCAGATACACAGATGCTGCCACGAAGAAGAAGAAGAAGAAGAAAACAAACATATTAATGACCTTCTGGTTTTTGTGTTTAATTTCACACATCACAGTGTCTTTGTTTTTGTACATAGTGCTTTTAAAAGAACAGCAGAACAGAACTTTTTCATTCCTGGAAAACACAGTTAATGAATATGTGTTGTGCTCCCTCTAGTGGCCAAACATGGTTACTGTAGACACTTTTTATGTTGCTTTTGGTGACACACAGATGTGTTTTCTTTGTGTTTCCCCAGCAGAGTTCATCACACCTCGAGCCATCCTAACTGGCCACGACTGTGAGGTGACGTGTGCGAGCGTGTGCGCCGAGCTGGGTCTTGTCATCAGTGGTTGCAAAGGTAAAAGACTCAAATGTTTGGCCTGAGTTAAATGAGCTGTAATTAAGATTTAATCTTAATCACAAGCAAAATATGCTGATAAAATGTGGTGCACACTGAGTGTCTCCTAATGTGTTCTTGCATCTTTTTGCAGAGGGTCCTTGTCTGATCCATTCCATGAATGGGGACCTGTTGCGGACCCTGGAGGTCCCGGACCGCTTCACGCGGCCCCGCCTCATCCAGTCCTCCACAGAGGGACACTGTGTGATCTATTACGACAAGGGACAGTTTTGTCTCTTCAGCGTCAACGGCAAACTGCTGGGACACATGGAAATCGAAGACGGCATCAAGGTGAGGAAACGTAATTCTGCATGTGAATGAGCCGGCGCACATGTGTGTCTGCACCACATCAGCGTGGAAAAGCCCTCGCGCTGATTAATGCCTTTCTTATGTTTGGAGATGTGAGTGAGGTAAAGGTCGGCTCGCCTCGGGGCCGACTACAGTTTCACATCTCTTTTATTCCCCCTCATAAGCATACACCAGAGGAAAACGCTGCTTTTGATCCAGAGCCCCGTTGTCAGGTCAAATTGCGTCGGCGGCGGTGGTAGAGAACATTCCTGAGAAGTGGTCAGCTCTGGACACCAGCACCATTAACCACCCTCCGGCGCAGGACGACACATTCCCCATTTCCCACATTTCCTCCCTCGTGGCTAGAGTGACACAAGATAGCGGCTACTGCCTTTGGTTTCCCGACCCGTTGTTTCCGGTTTGGCCTGGGAATTGTAAGCTCGCTCTGACAGACAGCCACACGCCTGGTTCCTATTAAGAAAGCTCTCTGGTGCCCAGGCCTCTAACCTAACAACCAGCCTTCTCCTGCATGAAGCCACAAGTAGGATATAATACAGTGTATACTGTAAACACAAATATAACCGGTGATTAATGACCACACACTCACACAGTCACATCCTGACTGGGTGCTCTGTGATTTGTTTGTAAGCTTTTCAGCACTTTATTCGTTCATTAAGAGACATTAATGATGCTTCGGCGGATACAGTACCTGCAGAGGTTTGTGTTTTTTCTCAGAATTCCCTCAACAGATGTGAGGCTGTGACTTGGGAGCAGTACGTACCACTGTCGGCCTTGTCATCTCTCCTCTGCTGCTGTAAATTCCAGCCATGTCAAATGGCATTAGGGAAATCCTAACATCTTTGAGTGAGGCTGTTAGGGTCTCAGCCCCCCTCCCCCTTCTTAGCTCCACCCCCCACCCCCACCCCAGGTCTGAAACTCCAGCAGTATTTAGTGCACTCGTGTACTTACCAGAATCAATCTTCTCAGCCCTCGGAGCCTCAGCACAGTATGGCTCCTAGATAAATAAGTGTTTGTCCTGGCCTGCAGTATCCACTTAGAAAGAGACAGTAAAACTGAGAAAGAGAGAGAATGAATGCACTGTGAATTTACAAGGGTCTGGAGTCAGAGGTTAGATGACAGGCTAACAGTCGGCATCCTCGTCTAATAGCAGAATCAAGTGACAGGAGCCATACTGAATGGATTACAGTCTTTTAAGTACTAGTATAACTCAGGCAGTGTAACCATTCCAGAGTTTTTTTTTCCCTGCCTGCGTCCATGTTACAGGGGCATTAATAGCGCCATAAATTAAAGTTTTTACCTTCCTGAGTCTCAGAATCCACCCACCGTTCCCCGAAAAAAGTAGGAAATATGGGCTTCAAAAGTGCATGTGTTTCTGCTGCAGTCATTTTTTAGTCATCCGAGCCCGGGTAGCCATCTTAGCTCCCGCAGAGCATCGGCCATCTTGTTTGACCGCCCAGTGGCAAAGGACTGATTTATAATGTCTGTCTGCAGCCTCCTACCTGGCCGGGCTGACATGTCTGCCAGCTCCCCTGCCTCCTGCTGGGCTGCAGTAAGGTCATGGACTCCGTCAGTGGATACACAAAGTACATTAATACAACACAGTAACTGGTTATGTTCTCATGGGCCTTCAGTTTTTTTGTTTTTTTTTCCTTCTTCTTCTACTACAGTTATTGTGCGATACATCATCTATTCATGCCAAAACATAACTACCTTTTTATATTAAGAAAAGAGTACATGGAGGGGATCGCCACAAATAATTACCATCCAAACGTTTTAGGTTCTTTCAGCTCATAGTTTTGGTTTTATACTGTTATGGTTCAGCCTCATTTCCAGCAGCATTAGGAAGGTTTCAGTTTAACGTATTTAATGACAGCACTGTACACAACCTGACCAATGTCAGGCAGCAGAGGAAGTAGCTGGTGAACACATTTGACAGCTGTGCAGCTGTTTTCCCCATGACTTGGTTGAGACCAAAACAGAGCTTAAAAGAGAATTTAATACGAGACTCGTGTTCATCTTGTGGCCGAAAATAAGACTCCGAAAGGACTTTCTGTAACTTATCGTAGGTATAATGGATCACAAATTTTTCCCATGTACCCTCCACACTACAATTCAGTACATTGATCATGATTGTCTGAATGGAGCATTATCTTTATCGTTGTTGTCAGATTAACTCTTAATGTTGATACACAAGACAGTTACTGTACACACAGAGCAGGCCCACACCGTACAAATCAAAACAGCTCTGCACTCGGTCATGCTCCATTCCCAGCCATTTTGGACGATGATCTAACGCGGCAATTAGGCTGGATTGATTCTGGAGTCAGTGCTGCCAGAGAGTGCATCATTGTGTGTCCGTTTCATATGTGTGTATGTGTATGCGTGCGCCCTCGCATGCGAGTCTGTGCCTATCTGCAGTGCGTGCATCATGAGAATGAGAAACAGATCTCGTTTAATTCAGTGTGGTAGGAAATTCCACAAAGTGTTTTTTATACAAAACATTTGCCTAATTTAGACTTGTACTTTTTCTTGGTTCAATCCAGCGTGTGCAGCTCTTGAAGGGTTATTTATGTTTTCCTTAGTCAAGTTTCTTGAAAATGACTTGTTCCAGCTTCAGAAGTGAAGTTGAAGTTTCATTTTCCCATTTAATACGAGCTTGATTCAACACACATGCTGGCGATGATTGAAGTGTCTCTCGCCGAATCGCTGCAAAGCGGCTGCAGCTGAAAGACGGCCGAGCTCGGTGTCATAAAACCGCAAACGAGAAAAGCTCTAAATTAGTGTCATTTGCTGCTTTTAGAACTTATATTCTGCCTCGTCATTTCATCAGCTACGGTTACTCGCTGATTGATGCTCCTGACTGTTTAAGTTTCAGCTTCCACTATGCACTGTGCACATAATAGACTCCAACACACGACTTGATTTGTGTACGTCTGATTCCCGCGGGACCCATTCAGCTGTTACAGTTTGCAGGAAAAGCAGATGAGACGAGTAAATCTCCGAGCCTCGCTGTGGGGAGCCATCTTTGTTGCAAGTCAGTGTCTGTGTACAGAAAGCCCTCAAGGATAGCACCACTGACCTGGGATATTTTGTTGGATCACATGACCTCACAGTGTGAGCTTTACTTTTGACATGAGAGATAAACTGGTCCCAGCTCACCAGTCCTATTCGGAGACAATTTATGCCTGTGGTTCCAGGTTGAATAGCTCTGCTGCTTTTTCTGTTTCGTTTTGTTTTTTGGGGTTGGAGTGGGGGGCACTGAGGGGCAGTAAAGAGATGATCCAACAAGTCAGGTAGTGTAGAAACTGGGGCACCTCCCAATGAACCATATGCTTTATCACTGGAAAACTAAAAGCAATGCCAAATTCTTATTTCATGTAAAAGTTGTTGTAAATGTCGATTGTGTGTGAGTTTCCAGAGGCAAAGAATAGAAAGTTAAACTCTTCTCTTTCTCTGTGTCTCCTGTGCAGGCCATGCTGCTCAGTCGTGATGGTCAGTATCTGCTGACAGGTGGAGATGGAGGTGTAGTATCTGTCTGGCAGGTCCACAACCTCAAGCAGCTCTTCACTTACCCCGGCTGTGATGCAGGAATCCGCTCCATGGCCATGTCACATGACCAAAGGTAACAAGCGCACATGTAAACGCTTAATGCAAGTACAGTATGAAGGGATCAGTGGTGGAAAAAGTATTCAGATCTTCCACTTCGGTGAAAAAAAAGCAACAATACTACACTGTAAATGTATAAATCTTTGATTATTTAGTGAATGCCAGACTTTTACTCATCATTGGTGGGCCTGTGCTTAGAGCAGCAACTTTTGAAGCATGAAAGTATACTGTACTTTTTCTCTTACAAATTAAAGTAGAATTTCTAAGCTGTAAAATGCCATGCAAAATTCACTTGGTTGATTCTACAGACTCACTTGGTGGCTGATATTTCATTTTTGAGTTAGTTTTACATTTTTCAACCATGTTCTTTTCTTTTTCTTTTTTTTTTAATTTACTGTTATTTTGTAAATCACTTGTGCTCATGGTGAATATTATCCAGAAAAAGTTGGATCTACCTGCAGCATTATACTGCCTTACACTTACTAGCTTTAGATATCAAATAAACGTAATGCTCTGCCTGGCACACAGAAGAGTAGAAGCTTCAAATAGAAGTGATGCCATCTCAATTAAATTCCTATTCACAACAAATAAAAATCAGAATATGTATTGAAAGCAAACACAACCTCATGGTGTTCTGTCCTGACTCTTTTCAAGGTGCATCATCACCGGCATGGCATCTGGAAGTATCGTGCTCTTCTACAATGACTTCAACAGGTGGCACCACGAGTACCAGACCAGGTACTGAGCCGACGACGACAGCGACCACAATGTGACTGACAAAGTTGGACACTGATGAAGAACTCTTATTAAAGGCACTATTCTGTCTATCCTGATATCCTGAATGTATCTCACAGACAAAAAAAGAAAAGAAATCTGTCCTGTTATAGTAAAAGAATCAAACTATTTTTAAAAAGGGGCATTGCTATATTTTGTAGATCAGATAGAAAATTTTCATATAAATCATAGGGTGGGGGTTATGTTATTGTACGGTTAAAAACAAATCTATTTTTAGCTGTAAGAGTCTATTTTCATCTCCTCCAGAAAAGAAAAGAGGGATTTATGGGGAGCTAGTGAAAACCTTTTTCTCTTGACTTAAAAATCCAAATATTTGTGTACTTTAGGGTGAGTGATTTTTTTTTTTTTCTGTAGGTGTGTATGTGGGGAGTAATTATTAAGCTATCATTCAATTTTAACATTTTGCCATTTTGGCAGCACAGTCGTTAGATATATGTTTGAATAAATAATTAATGTATTGGACAGAAGGATAAATGAAGAGGGAATATACATATATATAAATGTCTATATATATACTGTTTAAATGTAGTCTTTCATATTTAAGATTTCCATTCCCTCTGTACCTCCGTGCTTGCTAAGAGATTGCGTTTCTGTGCATGGCTCACTACTCATAGAAAACACATCAGCGCAGACTTATCTTGTTATCATTTTAATAATTTAACCATCAAAAGCACAGAACTTCCCTGCATCGGTGATGTTGGAAATGAGCTTTACGTAGAGGACGTCAGGACCACCATATTGAGGATTACGGTTCTTTTACATTGACATTTCTGAATGACTGAATATGCAAGTGGTGACTCCCTTTTCTTTATTTTCCAAAAAATTGATTAACATCAGTGGTGGAAAGAGTGTGAGGGTATGAGATCAAAGTTTTGTACTACTTTACTATTAATAAATACTCATGTCATATCATACCGAGTGCCCACACCAGCTTAGCATCTTCAGAGTCCTCTTTGAGTCCTGTCTCCAGAGCAGCTAACAGCAAAGTGAGATGTGCAATGAAAGGAAGGACTTGCTGCGTTTCAGTCTGAGGTTCCCTTTTCTTTATTTTTTCTCTTCATCTCAAGCAGTCCAGATCACAGGATGAGTGATTATGTTAAGATGTGACTCAGCACTAAAATGACAATGAGACATTTTCCTTTGATCTTCAGTAAAACAAAAAAAAAAGAAGAAAAAAATTACGTCCACTTGTATCTTTGATTTTTGAGGAAACATTCCTTTTGGCGTTTGAGCTTTGGTGTGGTTTGGATCTCCAGTTATATGACATCTATTGTTATCTATCAACCATTTTCTTTTGTTTCTTTTTTTTTTGCAATCATATTGGAGTGTTTTGTGTGCTGAGTTCTGACAATAAAATGGAATTTTATAACTTGAATTGTGTTTTGGTGCTGGATGTACTTTTCATAAGACTGCACAGCGCCCTCTAGTGGGCAACTTAACGTAAGACAAACACAAAAAACGCAATCATTTCAAGTCTTTATTGCATTTTTATTTTTTGCTCTTTGCTGTTTCAAAATAGTGGGACATTAAAAGCAGTCACTCTATGCCTATTAAAAACCATTACTCCAGTTTGACACAGATGATCTACCTGTTTTAAAACTGTCTTCATACAAATTTCCCTTTACAAACTGCTATGGCGCTCTACTTTAACTACAGTACATCGGAGACTGTATGTATATGTGTGTGTGTGTGTGGTGGGGAATGGGGGTTGTCTCAGAGGGACGCAGTAAAAGGGAGGAATTAGTATTCATGCAGCTGAAAGTCCTGTAGAGGTAAAGAGACATGTTGAGTCCTAACACCAGCTCTGTTAAAATGCTGTGGAGTTTAAAACAGGTACAAACGAAGACAAAGCAAAACACTGAGAAATTAATTCTTGGATGCACAATTTTGAGATCCCACTTTTCAGCCAAGCTGGTTTTTTAATAAAGGCATAATTAAGCTATGAGCTGTTAGCCAGTGGTGAGGCACAAACCTGTTGCCTTGACAACACATTCACTCTTACTGTGGTAAATCCAACGCATCCAAAAACAAAGAAGCATTGATTGTATATTTAGACTAATGTCACGGAGCCCACGGTGTGGCGTCGTCAGTGGGACTTGACCTAAAAAAAAAACCCAGTTAAGTAAATCTTGTTGGAGTAGTTTTACAGTTGCAGCGATAAGCAGATGTAGAGTTCATGAGAAACTGGCCCACAGTTTGGTTTCATGTCTGTTTCACGGATCCACGAGATGTTTTGTAGCTACTACAGTTATGACTCTGAGCGTCGTGGCCGCTCAGACACAACACAGGCAAAAACAAACCTTCAAGTTTCAGGTGGACAGCTAAGGTTCTTCACACTATGTACAACTAGAGTTTACAAACAACGTGACAGTGGAGTGCAGTCAGTGTGTGAATGAGTGTCTGTGACAGAGAACGGACAAAATAAACCACCAAATGGACTTTTCAAGCATTAGATTTGACCAGATTGCGAGAATTTTCTCTACGTTTCTTGATAAAATATCTATAAGATATACAGTATCTTGTTTGTGGTTCTAACATCATTAAAGATTCACACTTCAAATATTCAACTGTAATATCTTCTGGACAGTTACTCTCAACTGAGAGCATTTTTTTCCCGCCAATTCTGTCCGTCTGTTTTGTTTTTGTTTGTTTCACTCTTGGTTTTTGTTTTACGTTTTTAAGGGACAAATATCTTTTGCATATCTGCATGGTTATGTGGTATCTGAGCAGTTATTCTAAACCTGGTGGTGCAGACCCCATAAAGGTAAGTAGGTAAATTGGATAATTAAGATGACAGGGAAGCAGAAAAACACATCCCTGTTTCACTTTTTTCTTTTGGCTCCTAAAGCTTTTTAAACAGAACCATTCAAGTCTTTGGTTGAGATGCTCACCGTGCATACGGGCATGCACTTTGTGCAGATGAGTGGCTTTAAGTGTTGAGGGATCACCTGTCAAAAATGTTGGAAACAACTGCAAAAAAACCCAAATCTATTTGTTTTAAACCTGAATATGGACAGACATACACAGCATCTGATAATCACTGTTTTTTACCAAGAGAATTTTAGTCATTTTCAGAGTAATGATCCGGTTGTTTGGTAGCTGTTACTTTATTTTGTCCAACCTCTGCACAACCTGTTGTGTAGTAACATTTGAAAGGAGATATAGACTTGTGGTTATCAGCAGGGTTGCTGTTGCCAGAGAAAAATACTGATAGTGGTTACTGTTAGCCTAATGAGATATAACTGTACCAAGGGTTGTGCACTAAAGGTAGCTAGCTAATGAGTTCTGATATGCTGACGTGTTTGTCTTATGGACAAACTGTCTCTCTGCTAAATCAAAGGACACCACATCAGGGCGTGTTTGTGTGGAATGAATAACTATTTACAAAAAAAGAGCCACAGGTGGTCCATAAAACGGTATAATAAATAAAGGAAAGGATTCACATTAATGTGATACAGTGATCATGACTTTCAAAAGACAAACCACTCAGAACAGTGATATTCACTTCATTCCCTTTCTCCACATCCTCCATTAATAAATACAAACCTATATATACACAATCAACAAACTCTTAGAAAATGCCTTGTATCCTCCATTCTGGAAAATGAGTGGGGGTAAAAATGAGAGCAAAATGTGGACACAGCAGTCACTGGCTCAGTTTACAGCTACTGGAAATGCTCAGAAGGTGGAGGATCGTTCTCCTCATCCCGTGTCTAATGATACATACGTGACAAGTGGAGGGGGAGGAGGGAGGGGGAAACTGGCTACACAGACCAGACTTTTTAAACCTTCTCCATGAGCTCCTCAGTAGGTAGTGGGCTGGGAGAGGGGGAGCCGGCCAGAGAGGGAGGGGATGAGGATCTCGGGGGTGTGGAGGGAGGAGAGGGAAACAGAGTTGGGTGGATGGGGGAGGAAGGGGAGGAAGCTCCTGGTTTGGCTGGGGAGGAGAGAGGAAGGAAAACAGCGGGTTTGAAGGGGGAGGCAGGGGAGGGGGAGGCTTGCTGTCTGGTGGGAGAGGAAGACCGGGGCGTCGCATCTTTGGTAGGAGACGATGGGGAGGGACAGGAGACGGGCGTAGAGGGAGTTGTGCAGGTGAACGGACCAGCGGGGCCTGAGGGTAAAGGAGCCTCTAGGGATCCGCACGGAGAAGCGGAGGGAGACGTAGGCGATGTTCTTATTTCGGGAGGGAACGCTATCGGCAAAGAGGTGTCGGGGAAGGTTTCGGCCGAGGGGGAGGGGGAGAACTGGAGGGAACCTACAGGAGCAGAGGGAGCGAGGTGAGGCTCAGCGGTTAACGGATCGTTCTCACTCCGAGGTGGGGAGCAGGGAGGAGCATCATCAGGCGCAGCCGTCTCTGGGGTCTGGGTGGGTTTTGATACTTTGGTGCTTGACGCTTGTTTGGTGGGAGAAGCTGGTCCCGGCTTCGTGGGTGAGGCTGGTTTGATCGGTGGGGCAGATGGGACTCGGATGCCTGGAGAGCGACGGGCGGTGAGCTGTAGAGTCTCCTTATCTAGAGCTGTGTTCTGGAAAAACAGACAGACAATCATCAGCTGGGAGCTTTTGGAGAAGGAGAAACACTGTAGATCAATCCAGACTAAGGACAGCAGACCACTAATTTAGCCTAAAGGTCACCAGTGATTGTTTGAAGCTTTTATCATTAACTACTGACCCAGTTTTAATAATTTCTGTGATTAATATGAATGAACAACGCACATGATGAGAGTCCAATGGAAATGGACATGAACAACTGAAAGATGATGAAACAAGAAGACAGTATGGTTCACACAGTGGTATGACCCCACAAGAAAGCAAATCAGATCAAGAAGTGCTACTACTGTATGTGCAACGGAAGGGCAAAGGAGGAAGTTGACATTTACTTTTTCATTCAGCAGATAAGTAGGTGGTGATTTTTTTTTTCCCCCGGCGAAAAGCCAATGATGCATTTGTATGCGAGACAGAAAAAAAGGAAATGTCACATTTCTCATTTGCCCTTGTGCTGAATCTCAGCGGCGGCAGCAGAAGAGACGAGGCGTAGCGTTAAGTGTTAGTACATACCATTGCCTTGGAGCTAATTCAGAGGGACGTAATGCAGGGAGAGGGGAGAAGCAAAAAAGGGACAGAGACTAGTCTTACTCACAACTTCACAAAATAATGTCAACACAACAAGCATGACGGCAAGTGGACAGTTGTTCCAGCTCAGTGCTGATCTTTCGTTGTCGTCATTCAACATTTTCCAAAACCAGAATCTGAATTTGAAAAGACTGAGTTGGAACAAATTGTTAAACTTTCTTCTAAGTGGCTATTTCGGGCAGAGACACGTGTCAGTGAGCGTTCAGCTAAATCTAAATAATGTTCAACAAAATGCAGTGGTGAGGTGGGATTACATGTGGATTTGATTGAGGTGGTTTTAAAAGATGAGGCTGGTGTTATTCTATTTTTTTAATTTTTTTTATCAAGAACAAATCCCATGGAAAGACTAAAACTAACAATGCAATGGCCTGTGGCCTGTTTAGCATGAGCCTGATAACTCAGACTGTGTCATAAAAACATGTTGCATAGATCTATGAACACAGACACTGAAGTTTACTTTATATATATCAGCAAGAAATACTCACTAAAGCCCAAAAACATGCATATTAACCAAGGGCTGGCAGTTCAAATGTAATGTTTCTAAAAACTACTCCACCTAGGATTCTTCAAAGGAAATTTATAAGTCATTTTGAAATATAAAATATTCATTTTGTATTTTGTCAAGTTATAGATTTTGAATTTTCATGGGATTGGTTGGTAATTAGGAAAACATAGAATACCATCATCCTCATTGTTTAAAACATGCCGGTGAATCTTGTATCCAAGGCAATAAAGCCACATGGTTTGTGTCCCTCTCTGCTAATTTGAATAGTGCCAGCGCAGTTCTTGATTTTCACCACAAGGTGGCACCAGAGCACCATAAACATGGTGTAAGTGCTGAGAAGCCGATTGTAGGGTTAATGATCTTTAATGAGATTTGATTTTTACGAAGCTGTCTTGAATTACAACAAAAATGGCAGAGAGGGAGGCAAATGACGCTGCTCTTGCACTAGCTGGCTCTGCAAACATGCTTAACAACCTTAGTGACAATTTGAATAAACAAACACATCCCTCAAAAACAGATGATTACTTTCACATCCCATAAAAAAAAAGTTTTTGATTGGTGTAAATGGATTGAAATGTGACTGAAGCAGCTGAAGGAGTAAGTATGAGCAGAGCTGTCAGGGTGAATCCAGGACAGAGAGCGGGTTGGGGGGGAGTTAGCGTGGTCCACATCAGTTGGTTATTGTTACTGCTGCGTGAGGGGAAAGGGGCCTGAGAAAGACACAGGAAGGGAGGGAGAGGAGGAAGGGAGAGTAGTGGTTGGGGGGGGGGGAGGGGAGGGGAGGGGGGTGGGGGGCTGTTTCAGATGTAGGGAAGAGGGTGAAGGGAAGGGCGATGGCTGGGAAGGAAGAAGAAGGGAGGCGGTGGGTGGGAGGGAGGGAGAGAGAGAGAGAGGGAGGGGTGAAGTGTGTACCCGGCTTTCAGCTCCAGGCGTCCCCTGTGGTCCTGGGTCGGGTGTGAGGGAGGGGTGAGGATGAGGGAGGAGGAAGTGGATGGAGAGGAGGAGAAGGGGGCCGAGGCCAGGGCCCGCGCGTTTACACCTCAAACTGTCAAATGAAATTTACAACACGATGAGGGTGGTCGCAGTAAAGAGGGGGATCAAATTCAATTTCTAATCAAAGAAACTTCCCCCTCCCCCCCTCTTTTCCTGCCGTGGGCTCAGACGGACAGACTGAAGAGAGTGGCTTATACAGTAGGCTGATGAATGGTGTGACCTGATGAGATGAGGAGTGGAGGAAGTCCCACTGTACAACAGGAAGTGATGCAAATGGGTCTCGAAACAGACAGGGTGGAAGGATGTGAGAGCTGCAGGAACGACTTCCTCACTGCTCTGCTTTCCCATCTCGAAAAATCCCGTCTTACATGTTCGCAGCAGCGTAAGTTGCTTATAACTTGTTGTCTTTATTTGGGTCAAACATTTTTCCTGTCACACTGCACGCATTTGGAAAAAGGCCCAACCTGTTCAAGCCTTGCGACCCCTTTTAGTGACGACTAAACCCATGTCAAAACATCAATATTAGAGATTTAGGAGGTTCTCGCTCAAAGTGAACATGACCTCATAAAGGTCAAACTATCAAAAACAGCACTGCGGTAAATCTCTGAGGATTGGGGCAAAAAAAAAGAAGAAATGGATTGGGAATGTTTTTGGGTGCTTACCATGATGACCGCCACACCAGCTGTGGTGTTGTTGTGCTTGGGCGCAGTGTTAAAGTGCGTCTGCAGTTTACCTGTCACCTCCATCTTCATATTGTTCTCCATTAGTGCATCGTCCTACACACACACAGACATAGAAAGTGTATCATGGTTTCCTGCACAGGAAACTATCTTAATGCACAGATTACAAATGTTCTATTTATAAAAAATAATAATGATAATATCATTACAACTTATACAAAGAGCAGTGAAGACTGAAAGGCTGAATCAGATCAATATTTGATGACTTCCCTTTGTCTAAACACAGACTGACTCCATGATGTTAGATCAGGGTCAGACCATCTGTCCTAGGACTCCTTGTCCTTCTTATTGCTGAGGAAAGTTCCTCATGAGTCTGGCTATGAATCTTTTAGTGTAAGTTGAAACAGGTAGACGACTGTCAGCCTTTTCTTGTTTTTGTCCAGGCTCCATCTAAAGCACCTCATACTGAACCTCAGATAGAGCTCTGTGAGCAGGAGCCAAACCCTGTATGTCTTTTTAATTGACTGTCAGTGCTGAACTATGAGACTTCTGCATTCATGTTAATCTGGGTTCTTCTGCAGTATTTGAAGTAAACTGAGGGTTATTGTTAAGCTTCAGGATGAATATGATGGTGTTGTGTCTACAGTTTGCTTTGCACAGTATTGCACATTAAAATGTAAAACAAAGAGTGTGATAAAATACCGTGACCCATGGGTGGGAGAGGATATCTTGTGCGGTGTAGCGAGCCTCAACGTTGACCTGCAGCATCTTTCCAATCAGCTCCTGTAACAGAACGCCGCCCGCCACAGTTCAGGACAAAAACAAAGCCATCAGTCCTCTGCTGTTTTTGTTCTGCTGGCAGTTTTGCTGAAAACAGCTGTTGTTGTGGTCGATAACAACGCTGATTGCAGCAAAGTTGTGGGTCATAAAACCAAAATGAAAACTGTAGGAGGGGAAACTGTGCAGTCAAGTGATAATTGACAAACACCTTTTACAGCCTTTTGGTGCATAGTCATTATGTGTGTACTATGTTTGTCATTCATCATGTTTACACATTGTTTCACACTCACAAAGTAAACACACGGTGTGCGAATAAATATCCGCTGAATTAACACCTGCGCAGCCTCAGAGGCGGGAGAGGCTTCATGCTGTGGTGTCTATAACTGTGCTCTTGTCTGCAGTGACAGGCCCCTGTAATAGCAGTGGGTTTAATTAGCAGTTTGGCCTTGCATGCTGAGTGTGGGCTGTCACCTTAATACATGACATTAATTTAGTGGGTTGGAGGGGTTTCTGTCCTTCAGCAGACAGTAGTCATTAATGGAGTGGGTTTGCATGGTGTGTGTATGTGTGTTTCAGCTATCTAACATTTTAGATCTGATTCAGGCTTTTTACTGAGGCTGCATTCAGTTGGAGGTGGTTACAGTTAGAACATGTTTTGGTATTGATAACTCAACAAATGAGGTGTCAATATGATATCATAGTCACATAAACAAATTGTTGTGTACGTGTCAGTGGTCCCAACCTTGGCTGAGTCAGTGATGTTGTCCCAGTAAGGACTGGGAAAGTCCAGTCGCCCCAGAAGGATCTGGTCAAACAAGTCCTCCTGCAAGTTGCTCTCACTACATGGAGCGAGAAAAACAGACAGAACACATGGTGTAACTATAAATCTACATTGTAATGACTGATGAATACCAAATAACCTCATATTTAACAGTATATTCACTGAAACAATAAATGAAGCGCTGCTGATTCAATGTGGATTACAACAGTTTAGGTCAAATTCTTTTCACTTTATTACTGCTGAATGATGATGGTTTATTTAAACAGTCCGGAAAAAAATCAAGCTCCAACATAATGTGATTGACTCCTTTACTCAACGTTGCTTAGCTGAAAATGATCACATGTTTATTCGTGACAGATGAAGCTTGACATGAATGAAGTGAGTACCTTCTAAATGGAGGAAAGCCACACAGAAGGATGTAGGTGATGACACCTGCAGCCCAGACGTCCACCTTCAGACCATAACTGTGGAGAGAGACGGCAGAGAGGGAGACAGAAAATGTCATTAAATTAATTAATAACAGGAAAACACTTCCATCCTCAGTCATCTTAGAGCTGCAAACGCGGCAGCTGGCTGACTGGACGTGAAGCAACAACATAAAGTACATTATGACATTTAGCAAAGACAGAGTTCAGATTTCGATCTACTGTAATGGCATAGCGCTAAATAAACCAGACACGTTGTTTATGTTGCTCTATATAAACTCACTCGCCTTGTAATCTCCATACAGCTGATTACAACGCAGCCGTACTGCAGACCCTCATTTCTACTCTGCTGTTGTACGCAGAACAGATGTTTCCATTTAAAAACCAGCTCACAGATCAGTAAAAAAAAAAAAAAAAACGTACACTTTCTCTGTAATGAGCACCTTCCCCTGTGGAGCCTCACATGCTGCCAGAACACCCAGCTTACCCAGACTCTGCAATGATCTCTGGAGCCACATATGTTGGAGTGCCGCATACGGTGTACAGAGGTCCCTCCACTACTGTGGCCAGGCCAAAGTCCCCGAGCTTCAACGACTTGGTGCCGTCCGGGTACTCAAACACCTAAAATAAGATATATATGCTCAGTCGAGCCCCACTGAGCTAGTTGGAGTGGGAAAACAGGACGTTCTGTATGTGTACATGTATGTGTGGATGTTTACCAGCAGGTTCTCTGGTTTGATATCTCTGTGGACGATGTTCATGCTGTGCAGGTACTTGAGGGCTCCGGCGAGGTTGTACACCATGATGCCCGCGTCTCTCTCTGTGTATTTGGCCGAGCAGGTGATGGCATCAAATAAATCCCCTCCCTGTGCCGGAGGTAAACACAGTGGCATCGCTTCAAAACGTTCACAGTAAGGAGGAAATGTGCAGTGGGACGCTGACACAGAGCCTGTACTCTTCTCTTACCTTGACCAGCTCCATCACCAGGTACAGCTCAGGGGGAGTGTCCACCTCCTCGATCAGCATGATGATGTTGGGGTGCTTCACTCTCCGCAGCACTGCAACCTCGTTCTCGATGAGGTGCTCCTGGGAAACACACAACCCACACAGAGAGTCTGTTACAGTGCACTGCAGCACACGGGATTTACACTGAGCCATTATGCTCAGGTAAAAAAAAAAAAAAAAAAGCAGCTTTGTTGATTGAATTTGAATTGGTGTCAAGGGTGCGTGATTCAGAGTGTGTCATTGTGCGCATGTGAAAAGTGTGAAGATAATTTGAGTTAAGGGATAAATAAAACATTACCAGCCTAATCTAACCATGAGGGATAAGAGGATCAGAGACAGAGGTAACTGCGTTGTACGTGGGTGTTAATAATGCACAGTGGAACAGTAAAGTATGGTACGCTTCCTTACATCTGTGTGTGTGTTTGCGTGTGGGTCTGATGGTGAAATAGAGAAAGAAGATAGGATATATGAGAAGGAGGTGGTGAAACCTTTCCACTGCACTTGGCCTTGTCGATGATCTTCAGTGCAAACTCTTTTCCTGTGGACCTGGACAGAAACAGAGCAGTTAGGGTAAACTAGAAAAAACAAAGCAAAACAGCACTGGTTCCACAACACTGTAAATCAAATCACACCCTCAGCACAGAGACTCAGTTACAGTACAGTGTGCTGCAGCAGCAGCAGCAGCAGCAGCAGCACTGTCGGGAAGCTACTGGAAAGGTATGTTAGCTGTGCGAGCCAAGTTCACACAAATTGGGCACAGAGCCTTTTGTCAGCTTAGCTGTGGAAGACAATAGCTTTAGGTATCAGAGAAGCTATATCACTAAGTACCTTTAAAAGAAAGCTCTTTACTTTAGCCTTTAATACGGTGGCCCTGAGAGCTCAACGCACTACTACTTACTGTAAGAAAACATGCAAATACACAACACACACGCTGCAAATTCAGAAAACATGTTTTCACCACAGGTAAATTTCATCACACATCGTTTGGAAACTTCTGTCGTGGTGTGAGTCTTCACAGAATCACAGCTAATGTGTTGTCAACCTTCTTAATTGTGCTGTCGTGTTTGTGTTTTCTTATATTTATACTGCAATTAACTCTCAAGGCCACCGTACTGCTAATCATCTCTGCAATTTTGCACCATACAATCTTTTTTTTTTTTTCCAAATAATTTCTCCAGTTATTATTTCTATGTTATGATTTTAAGTCTGTTTTTCATCGCATCACATTTTCATTGGCCCATTTTATGCCACATTTCCTGTATGAAAGCTGCTGTACAAATGATGTTATGTTTGTTATTTATTGCTATCACCCACTGAACAGAGACGTAAAGCAGATACAGGCTCAGTAACAATACGATTGTGTGACAGTAATTTAACACCTGGCTGAAGATCAGCATTTCACTGGCTCAACGTTACAAGTTTGTTCCACCTCGGACAACGCTCAGTGCTACTCCTGGGTTAGGGGCTCTGTTACACCCACAACCGCAGTCAACAGCCGGGAGCACCTCGACATCCCTGCAGCAAGGTGGGAGTCCAGTGCAGAACACGCTTTTAACTTACTTGTTACAAAATATACAGCAGGAGGCATTTTCTGACCTCCGGTGTTAATATGGTGCAGACATGCATTCAAGGACGCATGTGATGCAGTGCACATTCCTGCCAACAGGTTCACACTATTCCACTGATTAAGAAATACAGCAGCGAACAGTCAAGGACAGGAAAGAAGAGGACTGCCAGCGTGTGTGAATAGATATAGAGATTTCTGTACATCAGAAAAATCCTTCTTAACCTTTGGAAACAGATGAAAAAGAAGAAGTTGACAGTTACATAAACTAAGTCACAGCAGACTGAGAGCACAGAAAACCCAGAGTGGCCACTTTCAGAAAATGCTGCTTTATAAATGTCATTTTGAGGAGGTAAATGCATCCGGCATGTTTACTGGCCCTCATATGGCACCTTCCAGTATTTTCTAGGAAGGTGCATCAGATTATGAGAGTGCACAGCGACAGGCCTCCTCTCCTCATCATCTCCCTGTCTGCCTGGGCAGTGTGTTGACTCAGAGATTAAAAGGCTAATGAAGCGAATTCACCACTGGGTTTAATCCATGGGATATTTCTGTCTCCACAATGCCTGTCATCAGGACTTAAACACCCCGATGGAGCAGTCGCTCCATGTGATGCACATCTCGTTAAGCAGTAGCAACAAGGCACACTGCTGTGCTACCGTCGCAGCCGGCTGCCCACTGTGCATTACACACCTCCAGTCTGATTACATGTGCTTCACGTACCTCTCCACACACTCCTTGACCACAGCGAAGTTGCCGTCTCCGATGACTTTCCCGATTTTGTATTTCTCCAAAATGGTGGAGGCGGGCAGGTAACGGTTACCATTAACTGTTGAGGAGAGATGAAGGTTAGGACAGGCAACGGAGCCGCCCTGCTGTTCGGCACAAACAAAGGAGATTTGGCAGAAACTCAACCAGTTCTCAGACTGAATTAAGGGCCCACATGCTGCGGCGCAAAATAACACTGGAATCAACATGCAAAGTCATCTCTGCTCGTTCTCCTCCTGCAGCAGTTAGAGCACCGAGCAGCGATATTATGTCCCCCTGACACACACAGTTGTAACATCATTAAGTTCAGTATTTGCTCACACAGCAGAGATACGTTTCACACTTATCTTGAAAACATGGCTAACTGAGCTACTTCTGTCGGATAAGCAGATTCTCTAATCTGCTGCAAGAGGACAAGATGAGGATCGTTTAAATGTTACTCAATGTCATTGTCAGATGGAGGAGAGGGAAGGAGAGGGAAAAGGGAAAGGAAAGAAGATGTACCCTCTGGACTCAGGCGATTGCTTTTCTCTTGGTGGTTGTTCGATGAACCATTTACATTCGGAGAGGAGACGTGATGTGATGGAGGTATCTGCAGGATGTGAAAAGAAACAAAAATAGGGGTGAGCACCCAGCCTAAAGCAAAACAAGTAGACAAATCTCCATGGCAACCTTCGGCTTTTAAAAGCTATACATGGATAAAACATAGCTGAGTTATAATTGGTCTGTGATTTTTCTTACTGGCTCCAACTATGGATTTTTTTTTTGCTTTAGACAACCCAAAAAAAGGACAAAATCCCATTGTACTCATTTAATCTTAATCTTAGAAAAAGGTTTATGCCCAATTATTGGTTTCTAATTTTAAAATGCTGGTATGCGGTATACCACCTGTGAACATATGGTACAGTGAGATATCCTGTGGGGCCTATGGCTCAATCCTAAAATAAAATATTTATTATTTAAGTCGTGAGTTTGGTCTAAAATTAGTTTGCCCTTCAAAGTGGACAAGGTGTCAGAGCTGCTGGAGTAGATCTCCTCCACATCCACTTCTCATCACTGCACATAAAAGCGTTACAGCTCTAAATGAATGATACATGTATGAAAAGGTCATTTCTCTAAAGTGGCGTTTTCAACATCTTATAGGGATATTTCTTAAAGTAGTGCTTCTGTACCTCTCTGCGCCACAATGTACATTCCCTTACAGTGAGGATCTATTATTCAGCCTAAAAGCAGGGTGCTCTGGACATAAGTGGAAGGTGTGAGAGTTACGGGGTCTCCTTTACAACTGGGTACATTAAAAAGCTTTTTCCTCTGATAAATAACTTCTTCATACTGAGCCAACTCCACGTGACGTGAGGGTGAACGACAGAGAGAAAATATGTCATTAACATCCTTGTACTTCCTCATTTATTTTTTTTTCCCCAAATACTGCTGCTCCACTAACCCTCTTTAGCAGTCAAATTTTAAAGCCGTCAGTAAATCATAAAAATCTAATATCCTGCCAAATTAATATGGGTGGATAAGTCTTTGACTGGGCTTACAGAGAGGAACTGTGGCTCTCTGGAGGAGGTTTGCCAGCTGGCTGCAGCAGTTACACACTCTGTAGTTTGGGACTAACACGCATCTTACTGAAGAGCCCATCAATAAATCAGATTAGCGTTTCAGACTCGACCAAAGATACATCATCGAGCTGCTACGTGGCTGTCAGTCAGTGATTTGATGACTTGACATAGATTCGTTTCATCACTTTCTATTAAGTAGGTCGGGATTATCGTGCCCTATCCCCCTCCTTTAAAATACCACCTTAAAGGAATAGTAAGACATTATAGGAAATGTCAGTGTTCTCATTCCCGTTCTCACAGGCGACAAGATTGATACCACTCTCACAGTATCACTTTAGACACAAAGTTCATTAACTGACACATCAATGCCTTTGCTCACACAAGTGTAAATGTAGAAAAAGTGTGTACAGCTACTACATGTGATTAACTGTGTTACCTTGAAGCCTGGGATGGTTCGGGGGCTGGTGGGAGACGGAGTGGACGACTTGGTGGACTTTGGAGTGGACATCTGGCTACTTGAGATACCGTTAACTGTGTGGACACAAACACAGGGAGGAGATTTACACGAGTCTCTCTGACCGTGACACTGTTGTTGCGCCTCATTCACTTCAACTCCACGATGAATTGACTTTGACAGTAAATTTAATGACAGAAATTATTTTGGTGGTTAAAAGTTATGGTGACCTTATAAAAACACATCAGTTCGATTTACACATTTAAAATAACTGCGCACATTTCACAAATTCCAAATAGGAGAATTTAATTTAAATGTGAACACTTAGAGCACATTATTTTTTTCAGTCAATTCAATCTTTGTAAATGTAATTATAATCCTTTGAATAATTATACATTTTGAATGAGCATTTATGATTTAATTTAGAAGATTGAATTATTTCATCATAAGGAAGTTAATTTAATGGAGGTAAACAGCAGCAAGGTGTTTGTTTTTGTAAGACATTGATGAGAAAGTGTTGAGCCATTCATTCTCAAGACCAAGCTGTTTCTGCTTCTCTCTCTCTCTCTCTCCCTCTCTCTCTCTCTCGGTTTTTGGCACAAATACAGAGACATAATGCGTCAAACTTAAACTCATAGTCGCTCTTCATCTGCATAAACCCAGCAGAGCTGAGAAAAATCATTTCACACTGCCTACAGGCTGTGCCTTTGTCCTGCTGTTTCGGAGTTGTACATTATTGTTCCACTGCTGAGTCATAAAAACCCAAGACTCAAATCCATTAATTCAAACCAAACTGTCTTCTGGCTATTAAAGGCAACTCTGAATCAATATTTGACACAGCGGACATTACACCGCCTAATGTTTCTTTAAAGCGCCGTTTAACTTTGAGCACCTCCGCTGCTACAGATAAAGAGCCATGTGATGCAACTGCTCAGTGAGGGCAGGATTTAATTGGCACAGCTGAAGAGTGAGTCTAATCATCAGTTCATGGCTTTACATCAGTGGATTCTGCAGCAGCTAGCTCTCAGATTAGATAGATTAGATAGATGTCTACAGTTCCACGGCTTAGCTGAAGCAAAGGAGAGAAAGAAGGTCAAAAGAAATGGACTGGCCCTAGTTTACTAAAAACTTTTAACAGATGTATAACTCAGAGGATACTGCCATCACTGGATGGACTGGATGAAAAAGAAAAAAACATTCTTTGGCTCTAATGCTATTTTTAGATGTTCAGTGGAATTAAAAATTTAAAATGTCTGGTCTGAGTAGCTATGTTGTTACCGAACTTTAAAAAATCAGCCGCTTGCTTAAAAACCACCGGAGGCTGATTGCATACTTACAGACTGAATAAAACTATGCAAATTAAGCAGAACTATATTACTTATTATTAGACTCTGCTTAATTCTCGCCTGTTAGCATAATGCACTTGCAGTTAACATGTCAGCAGGTCAACATGTTAGCATGTAGCATTTGGTCAGGTTGGCGTGTTTTTAATTATTTTGTTTTTTTTAAAATATTATTTCAGTTTATTTATTGTTCATTTACTGGTATCTATGTAAGTATCTGCACTTCTGAGGGAAGTATCATCACTCTGAAGTAGACCTGCTTGTTTTGTCCTTTTGGCGGGGCTGAAAAGAAGTCTTACATCATTATGTAATGTCAAGAGCATAAACCTGTAGGCTACCTCAGCACAATTTTTTTTTTATTTGTCAGGATATTTCACTCTGGACCTACACAGTGTTATAGGAGCCAGACACATCATTTATCCAACAGGAGAAGAAGAAACTGTGAGAAGCTCATTTTACAGTACTCACTTCCTGTGAACTAATTAGCAGAGCAAAAGTGATATGGCAGGTAAAGTGTATGACACCATCACCAGCCTCACCTGGGGATTTGATTGGAGACTGAGTGGTGGAGTAGTGGACTGGTCGCCTTGCTGCAGAGTCCAAAAAAAAGAAAGCAAGGAAAAAAAAAGAAAAAAATATTATTACGCACTACGCACTATGAAAAGCAGCTGAACTTCCGAGGCAAAACTAAGGCTTCAAATTGGCAACCTCTTAAATACCTCCTCCTCAAACTTGGCGTAACAGCTTGTAGAACACTAATTGCTCAGCATAATGTCACCATCTCTCAGTGCAGCACATAAATTGCTTAGTCACTCATCACAGCTGTTGAGCGTTTAGGATGAGGCCACAAAATAAAAGGCTTTTACTCAGCCTGTCAACCACTAAACTACCCACAGTGGAGCTCTGGCATTAGATCAATGAAGTGTATTTTAATACAACCACAACATATTTTCACACCTATATTGTAATATTTGCAATTTAACCTCTTTTCAAGTGTTTGTTCTTTCGTCTACAATATATGTAAACGTGTCTATTTTATAACAGGCTAACAGACTGTGTCTAGACTATTTCTAATGTGCATGTATGTGTATGCGTGTGTGTGTGTGTGCGTGTCAGACCTGCACCGGGGGACTTGCTGCGTCGTGAAGGTCCAGGGCTCTTAGCTGTTCGGTTTGGGGTTGCAGAGCGACTGTACGATGACTTCAGCACTCTGCATTCTGGAGACACGACACGCTCAGGGTCAACATCGCATATATTAACTTTCCCCTATCAACAAACCCTTCTTCAAGAAGCAGAGTTAATGTAGCAGCACTATTCACAATGAGCTGCTGTACGAGAGATATGACATTGGTAAATGTTATTTATGGGGGCAGATTTCATGAATGCTGCTTGATAATGGAGACAGGGAGGCGACAGACAACAGTGGGAGACACAGTTTACTCAAAGCAGGTTAAAAAGCTCAGAGAAACAGATACATTACCTCACACCATGACCCAGTTAGGGCAGAGCAACAGCATCTTGGGACTACTGTATCTTCATGTGCAGGATTTATCGGTACATTATTGTTTTTTTTTTGTTTTTTTTATCCAAATGATACGTAAGTGGTTTCTATTTCTGGGCCTTTTTTGAAAACTTAGTTCAAGGTGCCCTCTCAGTTTTTGACAACTAGTAGTATTATAAAAAGATAACAATTTGGTTTTTGTCACACCATCTGTGAGCAAACACAAAGCCTACAACAACTGAGTCTCATGGTGGGGCATTTAATGACATCCAGCGAATGTTCATGCATGCATGATAATTCTGATGCAACATTTAAAAAAAACACACAACACCTGTTGTCCTGCAGTGAGCAAGTCACAGGTTTCACAACTAGTCAAAACTGTCAGCATTCAAGGTGTTTAGACCAACTGGAGCAGCTGAGGGCCGTGTGTGACATTTGCAGGTGCGGTCAGACGTTTTGGATTATTCTAGTGTATCAGAATATCTCATCCAACTCCAAGTAAAAGAGTCAGTTACTGCTGCATGGTTTAGTCCCAGCCTCATCTCTCTAATGATCTGCAGCCGTACAAAAACTCATCTAAACATATTCCTGAGGGTCCAGGTGAGGATCTTTGTGATCACACTGACCATTTCCTACATTTCTATTCTTGCCATGTTTCAACAGCAGAGAGTGTCCTGGGCCTATTTGGGAGGAGGAAGAGCAACCCCTGCACCTTCAGCAGAGAGTACACTGTGCCTTTTTTTGTTCTTTCAAAGACCTAATTCTTGAAAGTGGAGCACAAGAGTGTAAGTGGGACAAAATCCTCCAAACTATCTCTGTATACGACCCATCTACCATCACTCATCCTGAGCAGTAGTTAACACAATGTGTGTGTTAGGATAATGTCTCCCTGTTGTTAGCCAACCTGACAAAACAACGTAAAAAGAAAAAAAATCTAACAGGATGTCAATACTTTTGGTACTAAAATAACCTCCTTCCTTCCTGTGAGGCTGTCCAGTCTTGGCTGAGGTGCTCTGCAGCTGTGACGCTGAATGGATCTGCTGGTTTTTAAAAAGAGGTCATGTGTTGTCGACGTGTTCTCAAACTTTCACCGCCTCTCCAGCAAGATAAAGAGGCAGATACAAAACAGTGGGTGTGCATGACGTCATGATATGTGTACAAAAGCATACAGTGCAGAACACAACATGAACACAAGCGTGGCATTCATATAAAGCAAACACAAATCTAATTTCACAGGTAAAAATGCAGCCACTTTTCCTTTCCTGACAACAAACATGTGTGTGGACATGTAAAGCATTAATGTTTTGTTAGTTTTTTTGTCAGTGCTGGATTGAAAAATGGTACTTTTTACTATTATAATTAAACTGGTAGGAAAATTATACTATAAATATTGGGCTTTAATTTATTATATACATACAAATCTCATCCTGCTGTCAGCTTCTGAGAGGAAAACAGTGTTGCACTTGCGAGAGAAACATTGGGGGAAGGACACAGAGGCTAACACATATACACACCCACATCCACACACACACAGAGCACCAGACAGATGTGAAGTTAGTCTTAGTCAGGCCTACCAGTCACAAAGGCTGTGGAAGCCTTACCGCTGTGATCCAACACAAAGTCATCCTGGGCATAGCGGTACTTCTCCGGACCGCACGCTATGAACACGTCATCGTCCCCAAAGAAATCCTGCAGGCAGGTAATCTGGAGGAAGAAGAAGGGCAAAAATACACATGAGTGGAGCTCACTCTTTGCTCTGCACAGTAACCTGGAACTTCAGCTTTGGGATAAATGTAGCACAGTAAACAAAAAAAACGCATTTTGATGTATCATCAGAGTGTTCGCGGGGTACGATAAGGTTGTGACCGTGATGAAGTGAACAAGTACAGCAGCGCAGATCAACACTCTTGAGGTCGAAACACTCAGACACCCCAGTACTGTATATACTGCAGAGTCAATGCAGAATCATAGGAGGGAAGTGGAACAGTTAGCGTTGGTGCTGCAGGGTCATTTGTCTTCTATTCTGTCTCGCACTGATCGTCATTTTCTCTGCAGCTCCCAGCACTTTTCCTTTTTACACCCACCACCACCATCACCACCACCACCATCACCCCTGGAGATGGAAAGAGGAGTTACTTTTAGATTATGGTGCCTACACACACACACACAGATTATCCCTCTGTTGCTGTAGGTGGACATGTAGGAAGACAAAGAAGGAAAAGATCCGTTCATTATCCCACCCCCCCCAAACCACCACATGCAAGTGCACCCACACACTGGCAGACATATGCGCACACACACACACACACACACATGCATACACACACAGACTTGAAACAAGAGGGGAAGTACAGCATGGCTGAAGATTATGGGCAGATGGATCCTCTAGGGGAGATTGGGGGCCGACACAGTGGGGGTAAACGTGTGTTTCTGCGTGTATGTGTGTGTGTGTGTGTGTTGAGGGTGGGTATTAGAGGAACTGGTGGTCCAGAAAAGCTAAATGGCCACATGAAGAGCAAAAACAGCACTGTAAAAAGAAGAGATGGAGGCAGATATACACACTATACAGTATATACAGTATATTTATCCATATCAGTCGGTGCACTCAGCGACACATCCATCAATAATAAATAAGACAACTCACATGACACTTCTGCATGTCCTACATTCAGACACCATGAATTAAAAATGAACAAGGATGCCGTATCCGTTACATTCTCATAAATTATCAAAAACAGTATATCATGGCCTCCATGTGGCCCTGTTGTCTAACCTTTGATCATCCACCACCTTCTTCACAAGCAACAGATTAACAGAGTGGAAGTCAGAGAAAGGAGGGGCGTCTATATGGGATGTGTGCACATACCGGAGCTGTGGCACATTATCAAAAGGTTTGACATAGCTGGAGTGAATGTCATTCTTTAGATGAGCTCCCACTCAGGAACTTGGCAGCTGATCGGTGGAGGCACAGAATCACCATGGCAACAGCCCACAGGGAAGGTGGTGGTGGGGGGACAGTTCGACGTATGTGTCAAAAATGGACGCTGGTGTAGTGCAAGCTGTGTCAGTGAGAGACTGATAGAGGTGGGTACATGGCACGTTTTCTCATTGACCTTTGACCTTAACCCACACACACACAGCTTTCTCTGTGGTGTGGAAGTTATCAATGACAAGGCTGTGCTGTGTTTTTCCACCTACTCAGCAGGTTGTGTTCGTACTCTGGACAGTTGCTGGAGGACAACAGGAGACAGCGGCACAGCAGCAGGAGAGGTGAACACCGTCCCCTGGCTGGGAAACCACTAATCGTAATGAAATCAGCTGTCAGAGGCGCTTAGAGACAGCTTAAATGAGTAGGTTCAACATTGTGGAAAGTGGATCCCCAATTATGGAAAACACTCTCTCATCTGACATATACTGTAATCCCTGTTAAAATGTTAACTTTTATTTTTACAGCTTTTAAAAAGATTTTTCTCACTCCATCTCTAACAGACCATAGTACACATATGAAGTGAGATAACTCATATTAATCTAAATAGCAATCTGAATCTATGCTTGAACAGGCATTTGCTAAGTCATCATGCCATTACCTTGGTAGATGCTTTTCCCAGCATCCCTTGAGGCAACAGGCTTATGGCGAAGAAACGAAACTCAGGGCTGTGATGTTACTCAGCTGTGTTTTCATTTACTTTCACCGCATGCATACGCCTCTCTCTCCCTCACTCTCTGCAAGGCTGGCACTGCTGCGTCCTGTGATAAAGTACTTTTCAGCTGGACCTGTGATACTCAGGGGAATGCTGGGAGATGAAGACAAATGGTGCCTAAAGGGACGGGTTTTTTTAAGAAGCAACAATGAAAGGAGGCCAAGTGGTCGGTAAATTGGGTTCAATGACAAAGTCTGAAAGAATGGCATTTTAACTCAGGTGCACCATTTACAATGACCTGGAAATGACCTTGATGGTTTATTTACATTAAGAAAGGAGGTCAATCCTCTGTGGAAAATGTCAAGTGGTTTGTGATTATCAGCAATTAAAGTGGAGTTTTACTATACTGTACTGTACGTATTTTACATCTGACTGAAATTTGCCTGTTGGGGTTCACGTAACAAATTCAGTCAATAGTAAAATCCTGTGACATGATGAATGATTCAACTGTTAAAACATAAAGAAGAAGCTCAGTCTAACATGGAGAATGTGTGGAAAATAGTGCAAAAAGATTTCTGCAGAGGCTTATTTGACATAGAGTAAAAGAGTCCATGAATGTCAGACTGCATTGTCCATGTTTCCCTTTGCTCTTGTCAACCACTGCCAGGATAAACAGCCATGGCACTCCATCGCCAGCGCCATCCTGCTAGGCCTTGTCTCAGCCAATCAGTGAAGTGAACTGTTTGCAGGGTTCTGTATTGGCTGGACGACGTGTCTTGAGGGTAAACTGAAGTTTACCCTCCAAGATGCGATACGCCCCGCCCCCCCCACCCCTCTCTCTCTTCTCCGTCTCCCTCCCTCTCGTATGTCTGAGTTTCTCTTGCTCTCACCGTCCGTCTGTGCCCTTCATTTTGCCTGCTGTACTTTCTGCACTGCTTGGCTTGGCAACACAGCACATAGATACAGGCCAAGGGCTTCAAGTGTGTTCATATTATAAAAGTGTGGAAATTAATTTAAGTTTATAAAATCAGTTGCAAACCTTAAACTTTTTTTAAACCGTAATAACTTACGAGGCATGAAAACAAGCTGAAAATATCTACTATTCAGAAATATTCACCACATACTGTACCAGTACACTGCATCTAGATCTTTAGAGGGAACAGTCTTCACTTGTGTTTAAATAAGGGCTTTGGTCCAAATACAATTGCCACACAACAGCAGGAGCCGAGTATTTAGGGCAGTGGAGAAGACGACAAACGGCTGGAGGGGAGACGCACATGAAAGTGGAGGCTCTGCTTGCTTGCGATGGCTGACGGGATGATCACTGTAATCATTAGATATCATCAGCCCCATGCAGCTCCAGACCCCTCATTGCTGCTCGTCACCCTCAGCCAAATGAGCAAGAAGCGAATGAGGTGGGTGGAGTCCGGAGGGAAGGACAAAAATAAAAAGACAGATCAAAATCGCTGCACCTTTCGCCCACACACACACACACACACACCTGCTGTTACACAGGGAAATTATCTTCTATGTTGAACCATGTGCATTCTTTACACAGGGTTAAACCCTCGCTCAGAGCTGTTACTTGAGAACATGCAGATAGCTAGATGCCTATTAAGTTTGTCAGGGTGGTGCTGAAGCTAAAGCCAAGCAGGTTATTAACTCCGTTTGAACTCTCACTCACTGAGACTCCTTCCTGAGATGTTTAATTCCTCTGGATTAGAGAAGTAAATCTCAGGCACGTGTAGCAACCAAGACAAGGAGGCGACGGTGTCGGCATGAAGAAAAGCAATGAGAAATCTAAGCCCGTCATTAAATCACTCCCACACAAACCAGTACCCGCTAAACACGCTGATGTTAAACATCCAAGAGACCAAAGCACCGAAGAAGAAACACAATGAAGTAGCATGTCTTCCTGGGTTTGAACAGAATAAACAGAAACAGGACGTTTCACCTGGAGGTCCACGTGGCGCTGAGATCTCCAGACACGGCATCTCGACTAAACACAGCATGCAAATAAACAAACCACAGACATCTTTAGAAAACACCTCCATCAATTTGACAACACAAGTCCTGCAACAATACGATAGAAGGAATTTCTAGGGGACAATAAAGAGTGTTGAACCTGGCTGGGATATTTGTCTAATGGTTTTTAACATATGAAAGGAAATGACAAATTGCAAAAAGCACCCATAGTATGATATGGTTTACACATCCTGTCTCCTACAGTAAGTGGGCTCATTTTCCTGCTTGTTTCAACCTGCTATCTTAATATTTGATCAGTATTTCAGCATTTATTAGTAGTCAATGGCTGCACATATAGATGCCTATGAACTTCTGTGGATGTAAATCGATGAATGCAGCAGTGAAACCAGAACCAGAACCGACAGAGAGAAGAGATGCGTGTTACCAGATCTTGTGGGAGTGTGTTGCCATTTTCTCCTCTTTTTTCTGTCAATATTGAAAAATGTCAAAATGTTCAGAAAAGATGTGGCTTGTGAAAAAGGGATCCGATACTTATCTTGGCAAGTGTGGAGTAAAAAGAAAATACTAATCTCTGTTCCTATTCACTCCTCCTATTTGAATGAATAGACCTGCTGGTGTTCTCCTCAAAGTGGCGAGGAGGTGGAGAACGCCACACGACACAGAAACAGGCAGTGATTTTAAATGTCTTCTCTCTAAACTGTCTCTGCTTTTAACTTCAAAGGCCCTCTTGTGTGCGCTAGGGACACTCCTGTTGTGAGTATTTGCAGCACATCTGTTGGTCAGATTGATGAAGATGTTTCCTGAATTTGTTTGTTTTATCTATCGCGTGTGCTTTGAGCTCTCGGGGCCACCGTAGGAGACAGTAAAGGCACCTCAGAACAAAACAGGCATTAATTCAAAGGGGCAGTTTCCCTACATTGGTAGACAATGTGGGGAAACTCCACAGCGCTGCAGTGAACTCTTCCTCACACCGGCCTGTGGCGGGTTGGTCTATCACACATTAACACAGCTGTCTGCCTCCCTCCCTCCCTCTCCTGCAAGTCACAGTCAGGCTGAGAGACAGTACATAACCTCAGGGTGTCTGAATGTACATGAGTGCTGAGCTCTTGACGACTGAGCTGTGTAAGACTGAGTGAAGGAACTGGGAGTAAAAGCCTAAAGATGCTCTCACACACAAACACAAACATGCACAACTTCTCTCACAGATGAGCTTCCGTAGATTACTTCACTCATTTAGAAAATGAGACTTGCAGAATTGCTGAGGCTCAACGAGATCCATAAGAGATGCATAAGGTGTTTGTTTTTGTTGCAAATTATCATAATCCTCTGTCTCCAATTAAAAATCTACAAAAAATTACTGGACTTAAAAGAGCCATTTAGCAATAAATGCTCAGAGTACAATATTGCAGCTCCAGTAAAAGTCTCCAGAGATGTACATTAGTATCTCTTAGTGCATCCAGCATCTCATTGCTATGCTACTCGGGATAAAAGAAAAACAAAAACTCTCCCAAAAAAGCCCCAGTTACAGAGTTACACCTCAAGACAACTGAGACAGGAGACATTATTTGATGTGTAAATGAAACTTCACCATCAGTATCAGACACATGCTACACCTGTCAGCATCACTTAGATGAATCTCACGCTCCGCCCAACTCAAAAACATTCCTCACATCAACATGCCAAATCTTGCTGAGGTAATCAGGCCTCGCCTGCATGATTAAACTCAAGTAGACAAACAATAGTGTTGAGGCAGAACCATATCATGATGTCAACTCTCCTGTTGGGGGAGAGAAAGGCCTGCTGCAAAGACTGGAGGAGAGCCAGGCCTGAACAAACACAACCAAACAAAACAAGCAGTTGAGATCACACGGCACACAATGGACACCCCCCCCCTCATCCCTCTTCTGAAGCCTCCACACGCTCTGCACAGCCGACAGCCCCGTTGCCCCCACACCCCCTCCACCCCACCCCCGGACACCCCGGCTCTCTGTCGTCTGCCGGCCTTTTGTTTTCCTGTCTGTCAGTGCAGGGTATCATGCCAGCACTTGTGAAAACAGCCACTTTTGCTTTATAAATACAATGAAGTATGTCCGATTCGCCCACCAAGGCTATAAGGCTATAAGAACAAGCATCAATGCAGTGTGCGCTTGTGTGTGCGTGCTCATGGTTTTGTGTGAAAGCCATCTACTATAGGGCAAGAAAGAAGAGTTCTGGGTTTGTAGGTTTTTATTTCCAAAGGCCAAACAGCTACCAGGCTATGCCAAGGCCTGATCTTCTCTGACTTGCACGGATTTCATATCTGACTGCCAGGCTTTTATTTTGAAAGACGAGTCAAATTTATTCACATCAAGCAAAGTTAGGAGTGTGACAGTTTAACTTTTTCTCTCCAGATACTGTTTCCAATGGCTCAAATCAAAAATATCTGCTAAATGGTGCCTCCCTGATGTCTTTTCTCATTTTAAAGTTCACCTTAGATGGCACTGCTACAAAAGAAAAACACAAACAAACAGGTAGTACACAACTAAATGGAGAAAACACCTGACGATGCATGAACAGAATGCCACTGCAAATGCACATTCTTTGTATAGAAGAGCACAGTATCATATATAATAGGCACACAGCACATACTCCTGGCTGTCAGTGCTCTGGCGTCAGATGGGGCTGTATGCTAATGACAGAACGGTACAGAACAATAGGTGCGCATGCAAATTTCATGGCTGTTGACCTAAATGGTGGCGTTTAATCCAGACTTGGCCCTGAAAACAGCTCAAGCCTGACAATCAGATGGAGCCCTTGTGTGGCCTTGCCTCTAGCTAGCAAGCTAGTCAGAGAGGGAGACAGTGGTACTAATCTGTCTATAGCTGCCAGCAGGTTCCACCGTCCTCCAGCCGGACAAAGATAGCATCAGTATGATAAGAGGGTGAGAAGAATTCAGACTCCTTGATGAACCTAAAACCCCTTTAATTGTTGAACCAGCATGTCCACGCTAAACACAGGACCTGCACGCCATGGACTGGTTTCATGTATTGGGGTCACTGGGGCCAACATCATCATTAGGAGTGTGTCATTCGAGGTGATGCCCCGATGCATCAGTGTCACGCAACCCAGCAACCACCTCCCAACCCCCACCCACACACACACACAACTCTGCCCTTAAAAGTCAGCAACACAAGAAACGATGAACTGCTATGTTGTGGATAAAGTTTTATTCTATTACAATGCTGAGGGCAACCTTCAGAAAAGAAATGAGTCATTATGGAGCACACTGTTAAATAAAACAGTTTTCTTTTCATGCAACAGTAAACAGGTGCATAACTTTGGGAAGTGCAAACACTGTTGCCATTACTACACATACTATGATGTTTTTCTCTGACAAAAAGACTAAATAATATACTATTTATTTATTAAATTTAGCCTATCTAGTTATATATTCTAATAATTGCATGTCTTCAGTTTAATATTCACTGCTAAGAGGATTGCTACCACATATAATTTTGTTGCGTATTTACGTGACAATGAACTGAGCAGATCTGTTGAGCTAATTTTCACTGTTGCTGTCGAGAAGTCACTAAAATTTACTCATCTGGAAAAGTAATTTGTGGAAAAGCAGGTTTTTAATCTACTCAGTTCTACTTAGCCCTTTAGTTTCTCTTTGAGGTTTTTTTTTCCTCATGTGTTTGTGTTTCTGATGATGATGATTTTCCAGTTTGGTAGCTTCTTTTAGGACAGTTGGCAGTAAGGTTACTGTAGGTCTACAATGCATCTTCTAGAGAGTGTATTTTGTTGGTGACTAAATAAGGAGTTAAGTGGAAAACTGTGGAGCAAAGGTCCATTAGAGCCACTACAATGCCTGGAAAGAGACTGAGAAATGTCATGGAATAAGTCTGAGTTCTTTTTCCATTCCCAATTCACGTCCACAGGAGTGGAGAGCCTGGTCTCTGGTGAAAACGACAGAAACATTATTTTAGACAAAGTGTTCAGTTTTCAGTTGGAGTTTTCCCAGTGTGTACGGTCCGCCTGCTGCTGACTCACAGCACGGTGTCACATTCTTTGGGACTGGATGAAACTGCTGCAGTGCTCAGACCTGTGAGTGACCTTCAGCTTTTGTTGTGCACACTGTATCCGTGCAGACGCCCTAATGCGCTTGCCTCTAACAATTTCACTCAAACCCACTGACAGGACAGAGTGATACAGATTGGGAGGCAGAAAACAAAAGAGACGAAAAACCTAATTAAAGCCCTCGGTTTATGTAATTGAATTTCTTTCATAAACCAAGATTGCTTGTGTAGATTTTCTCAAGATATACACAATAACTTTCTCCTCAGTTTATTACCAGCGACACAAAACATCCAATTAACTGCAAAGACGTAAATAAAAAAGGAAAACATACATTTGAGCCGGGTCTGATGTCCTCTCCGATTTTCTCAACTTGCCCTGTGCTCTGAAAAGGGCCTTTAAAGATTTTCTGAGAGAGACAAGCATTTGAGCCCTTACAGCTCAGCAGTCTGAACGGTCCAGGTCTGTTTCCAGTCTCTGGTTAATGGGCAGACTGGCTGTCATCTTGATAACATCACTGAGTGAAAAGGATTGTGAAAGGCGAATGTGTTTCAGGATTTTTATCTTTTTTTCAATGCACACTGTTAAAAACAGATCATTTTATAGAGAGAAAAACAATGTGCTGCTTTTGAAACCAGTGCACATTTACTCCTACCTTTTCTACTTTCCACCGCAACTGTTTAAAATGCATTAGATACGTTAACACTTGTTCTGAACTCCACACATTTTTATGATGTCTTATATTTGAAAGACTGAGGCTCATAGAGCAAACAACCTCAGACCTGAGAGCTGCAGCATGCACAGCAGTGGTTCTCAACCTCTTCCAACTCATGGCCTATTAAAAATCTCAACAAAAAAAAAGTTGGCAGCCCACATCCAAACCCAAAACAATATGGAATCTGAATATGGTTGAATACTCTTTTGTTTGGTGAAAACAATCCAACATTTAGGACAGATCAAAAAACAAGCTTCATTTTTGACTTGTTGATGACCCACATCTGCCTCTTGAATGTCTTCCTTTTGAATTTTTCCTGGTGCTAACCACCATCCGTTTTGATTCATATGCATCAAAAACGGAGACATATTCAGTATTTCTGAAGATCATCAATTACTTATACCTCTTATCCCCACAGGGTCACGGGGGGATTGGAGCCGATGCCATCTTAAAGATAATTCTGTTTGAAAACATCTAAAGATTATATATTTTCACATAACATCTCTTGACAGAAATTGAACTGCTTTGCAAATGATATGTCTTCATGGCTCAGCGGTGGGTCTACTGATGTGGGATAAACTGAGTCTACTAGAGGAGGCCATGTGTTATATAGTGAACAAGATTGGGGGGCTATTCATTATAATTGAGGATAAAAGCACTTTTGGATATACACTTTTACACTTAAATACATTTAATCGTAATGTGTTACACTTTTTACATTCAAGATTCCAGGTTGTTTTGCTCTCAAGCTTCGTCAATGTCAGATCAAAGAACTGATCCGTCACTCACACACCATGCACTGAGTGTGGTGCGCCACATCGATCACTAATGTTTTAATGACAGCAGCACATGCAGGCTGCCTTTTCTCACCTATTATGTGTCAGGGTCACAGAGGGCTGAAGGCTACAAGTAGGAAGTCAGAAACACTGACAGAACCTCAAAACAAACACTGTATACATAACCACAGCAACAAAGTAGCAATTCTACTTTTTCCCTTTGTCAGAGTCCACATGAGCAACAAATGTGAATGTGTTGTGGGAGAGACTGTCCTAACGTATCCCATATTCAGACAACAACACCCTCCCCTCCATGACAGCCAGCTTCTCACCCCGTCTTCAACTGAGTCTTCTCAGATCAAGTATGAACATTTTTTGCTCTTTAACGATGATTCAACTTAATCAATTTCTTTTTTTAAGTCTTGCATAACCCCACACATTACAACAGAGAGCTGCAGAAAACAAAACTTAGATATAAGTCTGTGTAAAAGCCAACACCAGATGACTTGAAAGCAGAAACTGTCTGATTAAACCATGAAACTGAAGCGAAAATAAAGCTGCTTAAATGACAGTATGTACTGTATACCACAGCACTACATTAACAATGCAGATGATGTATAAAGTGTATTTCGATGAAATATGCTACAGATCCCCTTATCATTCAATTTTAATGTGTATTTGACCAAGCTTAATTAATTGCCAGCTTAATGAAATTATTCTAATGGCTGCTCAGTTAATGCTCACACTTGCTGCTTCTCTTTTTAATCACATGGGGTCCGTCCCCTTTGTCAATATTTCTATAGTTCCCTTGAATCATTCCTGAAAGATTTCTATATAAAAAAGGAGAATTTAGCAAGTACTGGACTTCTAACTGTTCACCACATTAATGAATGCATTGATTAAACAATGAAAAATAGGGAGATCTTATTTTCTGCCTGCCCAGTCAGCTTTGAGATGTAAAACAGGGTTTTCTCAAAAAGCAGCAGCTGATTCTGTTGGCTCTGATAACCAACGTCTACAATTAACATTCAGTCTGAGGAGCAGCTTTGAATCCAGAAAGGAGAGCGGACAGAGATGTGTTGTGTGAAGATGCACATCCATGGACACACACAAACACACACAAACACACACCTGACAGCTGCACTTTAACCCTCCCTTCCAGTTTATAAGTCTAATTATCTGGTGGTGGCCAGGGCTTCAGTGGGGGGCTTCTGTGTGTGTGTGCATGTGTATGTGTGTGTGTGTGTGTGCGCATCAGTGGGAGGGGGGCAGACCGTGTGGCTGGGACCTGTGATTTGATTTTGGAGGAGCAGATGGCAGGCTGCTGCTGGAAGGCATTTGGTGTGTGTGTGTGTGAGGGTTAGAGACTGAATGAGTCAAGAGCTTTACTTTCTAGGAGTGCAAAGTAAAGCTTTTTATAGATTCTATGGCTCTTTGTTCAATCTGGTGCTAACATGTGATTTTCCATAGTTAACTGCTGGGACTCATGAAGGCAGCTCAGTCAATGCATTCATCAGCCAATCACCACCACACACTTGACCTTTGTGCAGTGGATGTCCAAAAACCAAGTGCAAGCGCTGCTCAGTACTCAATTCTATTATGGATGTTCTATTTTACACCGGGGAAATGTAACTACAGACATTGATGAAGGAGGATAATTACTTTATCGCTTAAAAACAAAATTTCACCTAGGAAGACAGATGTAGCGGGTCAGGGTTAGGGAGAAGAGTTATATAAGCAAACAGTACTGTGTGCTAGCTCTAAAATGTAACAGTATGTTCTTAAGTTATGTGATTATTTAACCAATATAGACAAAAGTGGAAAAAAGCATGGCCACAGTTTGACAGTATACTTTTTCATCTTGGTGTAATGTACACTACACTAATCATTCTCTGGGCTTGCCGAACATGATATTGATCCGCTGGTCTGACTTAGTGGTTTGAAGGTAAACAAGCTTCCCTTTAATAGGAAGGGAGGAAATTCCTGTCATTCACTACAGCCAATATACTGTATAAAATCCTTTCCAATAGCAGTGAAAGCAATGTGTCTCAAATTTGATTTAGATTTGTTTTTTTTTTAAAGCCTCCGCTGATTTAAACTGAACTGACTACTATTGATGTGGACAGGAAGCTGTCAGGTATCTGGCTCTGGTCACAGGATCAGGTTACAGGCTTAATGGGTTAAACCTCTGCTTTTGGATTTTTAATTTGATTGAGTCAATCGTACTGAGGCAAAGCGAGTAATACCTATAACAACCACTCACTAAGCAATTTCAGTGCACATCTTTACCAGATCTAGTTGCACTTATTGAATGGCTGTAGTGCTAAGTGCTTACAACGAGCGAGGGCTCCTACAGTAATGCACTGAGGCTTTACAGATATCCCTCACTTAGTAGTCACTTCTTAGTAAGTAATGTAGAATCTAAAGTAAAAAGTCTTCCTTTCAGTCATCATTAAGACAATATGCCAAGAAGACACCTGCCAATTCTAAACATTACTGTATCACATTAAAGATCTGTTCAGAGTAGAGCTGAAAAACTAGGACATAATTTTATTTCTGAAACGCACCCTAACAAAACAGCAGCGGGTAAGGACAGGATATTGCAGGAGAATTTCTCAATATCAATTAATCATCAAATCGTTTCGAATTTGATATAAAACAGTATTCCCCTTGTCTAATTTGACACATTTACATCCTGTGTCTGATAAAGGAAACAGCTGGAGCCAGAACCAAAAGTTGCTTTTATCCAAAAGCTACTACTGCTATAGAGGACTGAGCATTTGCTAACACCATGTAAGATGAGTAATAGAAGAAACTCTGGTCTCCATCTACATCTTCTTGCCAAATTGATGGATGGATGTGTTTATGTTCTAGCAATGACTAGACATCATCTATCAAGGGAGACAGCTGTGACTGAAGTCTGATGTGTTTATCATTAAAAATCCTGTGGTGAATATCTGAAGACACTCAGTGTGAGCTGTGTAATGTGTCATCTGTAGTATACAAGTTTAATCCTCAAGCAGGGTGTAGTACATGTCCCAAATCCCTACTAAAAATGATTGATTCATGAATTTAATATAAAACGCTAAAAAGGAAATCAAATTCTCTGCATGAAATCTCACTGAATTCCTTGTGCCGTTAATGCTGGTGTTATGTTGAGGGATTCAACTGGCTGTCATCCATCTTCAATCCAATCCTCAGTCCAATACAAGAACATTACACTTGCCTACACACACACAAAAAGAAACCTGAGCTGCTGTGTGGTTTGGGATTTTTCTTAAATGACTTGTTAACTGCTAAATCACATTAGGAGCAACAATCATTTTGTGATTTCTATTGTCTTCTTCCTGGCCACATCATGGTATAGCATCTTAACAGTCCATTTATGAGCAAGACTGAAATTCAGCCATGAAATTATCAATTCATTTTTGAAGTTCAAAGTCTGAATGTTGGACAGGTAGCTAGGATGTTTATGCATGTAGTGCACACTGAAAAACAAAACATGGATTGAACATTTGAGCCCCCAAATACTTAAACTTACAATGTTATTTTTCATAGGTTTTATAAAATGAAACAAAAGTCTGGTTGAATGAAGGACAACTGTGACTCTCACTCACATGTGCTTAAAAGGTTGTGAAGCCATCATGGCCTTCACACTAACCTCTCCCCTCCCATGCAACTGTTGATGCCTGGGTTGAAGAAGAAGGGTGTGGCGTCACAGTCCAACATTCCTCCAGCCTCTTCTCAAAATTATTAGATCAAACAAATAACTCAACATTACAAAGTAGGGCTGGGCGACTTTGTCTCCAAATGACTATGAAAACAAGATAATGGGGATAAAACAATGACTGGCACGTAACAATGTACTGTACATGGGAGTGTAAAATCATATTTGTCTGTCAGGCCATCATTGCAAATAAGAACTTGTTCTTAATGATTTTTTCGCCTGGTTAAATAAAGGTTAAAAAAAAAAAAAAAAAAATATTTGCTGGTTCACATACTTTATATGTGAGGAGAGATCGGGTTAAGTTAGGAAGAGTAACAAGATGCTCCTGTAAAAAAGCGTCATAGTCTCCATGCAAGATGTCTCAGTCGGTGAGTGAGTGTTTTTCAAACTTATTTCAGGGCTGCAGCTCATTCACTCCCAGGCAGAGTGTAGGATAGTTGGAAAGACAAAGTTAACACCATGTTAGAGTGACAGAAGTTATAGTACGTGTGTGCAGCCCATAAATGTGAATGTCTGTACTCCTCACAGGAAGATGGAGCGTGACGTGGCTGCTGGTCTGCATGGAATTTACTGAGAGATGGGAATAGAGACGTTCGTTATCAACGCTTAAGGCCACGGATATTAGACTGAACTAGTCACAGTGGAGAACCAAACTACATTTCTCACACACAGGGAACATTTATATGTGCAGCTGTGGACAATGAATTATTAAGTGATGCTCCTTTCTGGCACCATGTCGTTCAACATTTCAACATCTTGAGTCGACAGTATGCAGCCATACTGTATCTCCCCACCCAATGCGGCTAATTATAAGCAAAAAATTTGGGGGGTTCCAACTTTAAATTTGGCCGCACCCCATTCAGTGATTTCACAGCTGGTGTTTTACTCGTGACAACAGATGGAAACACCTGCTTTAATACTTTGACTGGAGTCTAGCCAGAGATGCAGCATGCTCTACAAGTTTAAACACAGACAGGGCAGCTGCATTCTGTCCTTTGTCACTTGGTGTTTATTTACCAAGTATAATATAATATAAAGTATAATTTAATAATTTAAGATTCAAGTCTAAGAGCATCCGACACAGGAACACTTTAAGCCAAGATAACGTAAATAAATATATTAATAATATTCTGGCCACGGTTACATAATCATTAGAGACTGTGTTCCTGTGCACTGCTGGCCTGACAGAAAGGATGCTGGGCTGGCTCTGTCAGAGGTGATAAGGATCACTATTCTCATGAGTCATTTGTCTGGACTGTCCGGTCCAGAAAGTCTCCTGTCGGCTCACAGGAAACAAACATCAGCTGCTTTTGCTTTTCAAACTCTGATTCTCACTTTTAACCTTTTAATATTTGATGTGAAGAGATCATTTTTGTCACCCCTCACTATTCCAAGCTCTGTGTAAACTACAACTGTCCACACAAACATTTTCACTCTGTATCAGAAACAACCTCTGTGCAGACCACAATGCAATGCAGTTTTCAAACTAAAAACGCAGCGTTTTCAAAACTACAAAGGAATTGTTAATTATCTAAGTGAAAATGAAAGCAGGTGAGGTTTTAAGTAGAACGAGCAAAGCTATAATCAGGTACCCAAAAACAAAACTTTGTTACAACCAGTGGCTTTTCAGAGGAAATGTTATGCATTATGAGGAAATGTTATGCATTTCCTCATTTGTGAAGTTTCAGCTATGTTTGGAGTGACACATAGCACAACATACTACCATCAAACAAGCCACAGAAGTAACCAACATAAAAAAAAGATTTTAGTGCAGTCTTTTGACAGTTAAAACTCCAGTGGAAACACACTTCATTTGCATGCCTTTCACACATGCACCCATAAAGTTTTCAATCTTTATTTTTTGGTATTTGTTTATTGCATGTTTTTACAACTACACTGGCAGTAAACTCTGCTCTGAAATCTACTGGTGCACGGATGTGAAGAGATAATGAGGTAGTTTGCAGCTATTAAGGAAAACAATCATGAGTTGCATATTTCCGTTTTCTCAACAAAGTTGTTTCAGAATCGATAGTAGGCAGCATAACAGGCAATCTACAGTGAGCTGTTTGAAATGAGGATGCAACCTTTTATTATTATATTATTATTACTACTACATGCATTTTTGACATTTTACTGCTTGCTTTATTTTTCTTATCATTTACTGTCAGTTACATTAGCTCGTCTTACTCATCTAAAGTTAATTAATTCTGTCTGCTGACTTAAACCCATATACAAAATAATTATCATGTAAGACTTCTCCCAGATGAGGCAACGTTAATATTAATCTTTTTTAAGGAGGGGCACCATGTGTTCAAGCTCACTTCGTGAGGGACCCTCAATGAGAATTTCAAATGGCATCGTTACTATAGTATATGTGTCCCAGGTGGATAGGATTACGGTGAAAACAGCTCAAATAGCTTAATAGGGTTGGATGAGGCACGGAGGAAACTATACTGATGGATATGGTAAAAGGTCTGAACTCTAAAGTGTATTCATTAGTGCCTTGTTGAAATAACTGTGGCGTGTAATTATGTATGGATGATTAAATGGGGTGTAATTACCTAGACTGCTGACACAGCTGAAGCCTATAAATCACAGAGGTTTTTGGAGATAAAACCATTGGCTGAGAGGCTCAGCCTCGCAGTTCCATCTGGTTTTCATAACGCACATCGTCCAACCCCAGAACAATGTGGTTAACTCCCTCCAACTGTCATGTTATGTAATTCAGTCTGAACTCATAGTTAACGGACTCACCTGCTTGCCCTCTAAGGTGTACAGTCTCCTCACAGCTCCAGAGTCCAACTTGATAGCATCTGTGATGTCCGTGAGCACCTGATCGAAGGAGTGCGCCGTCTTCTTGTTGAGCAGTATCCGAACTGCCTTGCGGGGTTTGACGCCGCTGCGGATCACCGTGACGAGCTTGGGTTTGATGAACTCCTTGGATTCCCGCTGCAGTTCATTCTTCAGCGGGATGAGAGAGGAGAGGGAGCGTGACGTGCCGGTCTTGATGCCCACTGACCAGTTAGGGTTGACATTCTTGGTGTAGTCCACACGTCTGAAGGGTTCGTTGGAGGCACAGACATAACTCTCACCTGCAGGAAGAAAGACGTTGGTAGAACTGAGCAAAAACATGAATATCTCAGAAACTACATCTAAATTAGACATTAGAATTTAGAAATGTTGTAATTTCTGTGGGTCAATAGCTACAATTTGTCTTTGAGTCCCAGTGGACAGTTGTGCAAAAAGGGAATCTCTTGAGTATTTCTGGAGAAATTGTACTCACAAGGCCAAAACAATGTTTTTAGATGTCACCAATGTGACCTTGACCTATGGCCACCCAATTTTAGCCAGGCCATCCTTGACTCCTGGTGTACATTTGTACCAAATTTGAAGAAGTTATGTCAAGCTCTTACCGAGATATTGTGTGCATAAGAATTGGACGGACCACCAACCCATAAACAACACACCTACATGGAAAATGTTTACTATGCACCATGAAATGCTGCTTCCGCATGGCATTAGGGCAACAACAAAGAGTTAACATTCCTCTGCTGAAACAAAAAAGGCACACAGTGAGGCCAGGCCAGCGTAACACTGTCCGCTCACCCTTTCAGCTGTTGAGCTGCTGCACTGGCTTCTCTCCAAAGCAAAGCATTTTGTTTTATCTGCTAGCATTCCATTTAAACTGTTAACACGCAAATGTTTCCCCTTAAGATGAGAGTCATGTGACATGTAGACGGGGGTTTGGCCGCTAAGCGAAAACCACGGCAGGAATGTCTGGTGATTGTTTAGTGGAGGCTGAAACTTCTGCTCATCGATGCCGTTCTCTTCCACTATGAGTAAGCGAGGGGAAAATGGCAGATATTTTCTCTCCAGGCTGCATTCATCACAAAAGTATTCACAAACAGTGAACCCCCTCTCTCCTGGGCAACACTTGATTTAAAGAGAGGCATTGTATTTTACAAAGCGTGAATTGTCCTTCCCGACTTCCTTTCCTCTGTCTTTTAGTAAGGATATTTAAACATCTCGGGAACAAAAAATCGCAGCCAAGCTTTCTGCAAAAACAACGGCATGCACAAACTGACGGACTGAAAATGTAGCTTGTTAAAATGATGGCTTCCCAGCATAAACAGAGCTCACTGGAACCGGTAACACACACACAGTACTGTGTAAACAATCACATTACAGCTCAAGCCTGCAATAAGGCATCAATATCGTGAGAGTGGCTGTGTATTAGAGGAACTGCATGGTAATGAGGGTTGGGTTTTAAAAGCTGTGTAAAATATAATCCTGTAATTTCACATGCCCCTGAAATATATTAACTTAAATAAAGATGTTCAGTGTCTTTAGGTAAAAAAAAGAATAACTTCTCCTGATAAAGGATCAATCCTCTCTGACATTTTGACTGTTGGATATGTGTCACGATAAATGAATCAAGCCACAGCGTAAGAAGGCCACATGAGACAGGGAGTCCCACGATACCTGGTTTTATTAAGCCTGCAATTAACCACAGGCTAATTAAAAGGCTAGGACACAGCTGAGGGGACTGAGCTCTTGCGCAAAAACTAAAACAAAACATAACTGGGGCTGTCATTCATCTATTCATCTGCGCAAAAGATGACAGAATACTGAGATGCCCTCAGATGGCGACCGGTGACACGTCCATTCCCCAGAGTGCGTTGATCTCAGGTGCAACCTCTCTCCGTTGATGCGAGGGGCGCCTCAGCCACCCGCCACCGGCTGCTGTCCTCATGTGGACAACAGATGAGGTCAAGCTTAACAGAGCTGTCTCTCACCAGTCTGGCAGCTTTGACTGCAGCGGTCACAGAGCTGTCACCAGCACAAAACCAAGGCCATTTCATGAGAATCAAATCAAAACAGTGTTAACATGACTCCAACATCCAGTTGAAATAGTATTGATTACATATGCGTCTATGTGCTTGTTTTTTCTGCCGTCCAAAACTCATTAAATTGTGCTTCAGTGACCACAGCATATTTATAAAATGTCATACCAATGTGCAATACCAAGATTCAGAGAGAGGACTCCATCTACCATCAGGATACAGCCCAGTTTTAGCCTGGGGTAATAAATTAGACACAAATTAGACATTCAAAAATATTCATGACTGAGTGGCTTTATCAGTCAAAGCTGATTTAAAACAGCACAGTTTAAACTGTCTTTAGGCAACAAGGACAAATCACAGGAATTAATTATTTAAGTCAGAATAGTCTCATGAAAGACAGCGACAATCGCATAAACATTCACTTGCTTAGATTTGAGACCTTACTGTTCTATTGACCGCTACACAGTTACAATAACACTGAGGTAGAAGAAAAGATTATAGCAATATGTATTAGCTTGTAGCCATTCGTGGCAGCAGTGAGAACAATGAGGCAGCACTCCAGCCATAGCGAGGAAGACATTATGGGGCACCAGGGATTTCACGTGGCTTGTATCGTTTCAAATGGCCGCCGTCCATTTAAGAAAGCCATGTTTTTTTTTATTCCTCACGCTCCTGATATGCAGCAGAAAAGTTCAGCATGAGTTCACATTTGTGGTTTTTCTCTTCTTAACGAACTTTATGAGGAATGAATCACATTACAGGAAATTAAGAGTTTCCTCAATTAGCGCAGGACTGTGATTCGTAACATTTCCCCACATAGTTGATGATGACAAGACATAAAATAACTTCATATCTTTAGCCAGTTTGAACATACTGTAAACAATTTTAAAAAAGGTTTCGATTTTACCATTCCGTGTAATTAATCCCTTTGACTTGCAAAGTTTTTGTCCAACCAAAGCTCCTCTGTCAGCAAATCAAGCGCCCCCCGCCCTATATCCACACAGTAAACTACAAAGCTTCAGTACGTGCTACCTCTCTGTGTTGTTTTCCACAAGCACAGCAGTTCAAGTCCACTGGTTGGCTCACTAATCCCATCCAGCCATACGGGGCACACATGTGAACGGTGCTTGATTGGCTTTCAGCACAAAAGAGACCCAGCAGGCCTCAATCAATGGAGGCAAACTGCTGAGCTGTGCAGTAATGTTCCTTCTCTCTTCAGATGGGGAAGTAGACAAGGACAAGACACCAGTGCCAGGCCCACCTGCAGTCTGCCTAATGCTTCAGAGACTTTGGTGGGAACTTAACAGCCTGCATTCATTGCTTCTGATTCACACAGGACAAGCAAGTCATCAATAGTGTTTTTCCTCTTTGTCGAGATGGAATCTGACCATGGAAATGATTTCACTTGTCTGGGCTGAGGGTTTTAGACATTTGCTCAAAATTCTGACGCCATCGCAAATGACCTGATTGAAAAGAATGTTATTTTTGTGTGTGAATAGTATTTTAAACAAAAATCTCTTTTCAAAAACATAAACATATCTTTCCAGAGAAAATGTCCTGGATAATCAAGATAATTCACAGTGTTTTCTCTCCGTTTTTTTCTTTCCAATCAGGAACTATTGTGAAATATTTTAATGGTGAAAACTGGTAACAGTGAAATGAAAAGAATGGCGCCAGTGAGGAAGGATGTGCATTCCTCAAGAAGTCTTACTTGTGGCAAGCCCAAGGATTTTTGTGCGATTTGGGTGAATTGACCCTTTTCAATCTCAGACAAAAGAAGTTGTTGCAGCTTCAGGCTGAGTAGAACTCAAAGTCAAACTAATGTGCCAAAAAACGAAGAAAAAAAAGCAACTTTTGCTCGATTTACCAAACTGGTGATGCTACAGAATTCAGATCAGGCGCTGGCCTAAATCCTCCCCGGTCTCTCAGGGGATGGGGCAAAGGAAATTAATGTAGCACATGAGACTCAAGTTTTTAGGAGGATGTGGGCTAAAAATAGACCTGCATATAAGGACAATGACTGCATCAAGAGGTCAGTGGATCCAGAGTACGCGTGGCCAAGCTTTAACCCCTCGTGATGGAAGAGGATTGCAGGCAGGTGACGGTGCAGACAGACAGTGTCTGGGCTGAACATGAAGATTAACTTATTACTGAGGTCACTGTCCCTGCAGAGGCAACAGCACAGCAGGAAAGTGAAAGGGTCACTGCCTGTGCACCATTCATGTCTGCAGTGCGCAACTGTGTTTTAACACTAGATTTGTACAGGAACTACTCTCAACCCCTCTATCTCCTCAGAATGACTAAACTGATCACAGCAGTGGGAGGCCTTCCTCTGTGGATAATATTTATGTTTTATTCTTAGCTATTGGTCAGTTTCAGCAATTTAATTACATTTCCAGTCTTAAAAGCCATTAATTGACTGCAATGCTGCAATGCAATAACAGATAGTGGTTGGGGGGGAGGGAATGGTTTGTTTTTCAAGCCCCCAGGGTGAGATCAAGATTTTAACAGCCAATGAACCCTGCAACCACAACAACACAGTCATCAAACATTTATTCCCAGACAGAGGGGGTGGGGGGGTGGTACACATGCCCACATAAAGTCAGCTCACAAACAAGAAGGAAAGTGGGAGAACTTGAACGGGAGAGGCCTGATGAGACCGATCTGGAGTGAGGAGGGGTCTGCTCTGTTCATCCCCATGCATGACGGCACTGGGTCAAACATGTCAGGAGAGTTATGTCAGTGATGTAAATTATATGAACGATGCAAGGAGAGCTCGCCATCGCATTCATTATCCCGTGATGTTCTCCAGAGATGAATATATGGATGGATGTACAGTAGATCAGGAGAACTGACCTCAAAGTCACCTTTTGTAAAACTTTCTCCATACTGTGGATAGCAAAAACAACACAAACAAGTCAGTTTTCAACATGTGAATATGTTCTGCATGACCCGTTAAACTTCTGGAATAACTTGCCTAAGGGGAGAGTGATCTGCACGGGGCAATTAGGCCAAACATCCAAGACAAAATGTAGCTTTAAAAAAAAAATCAATGGCATGCCTGAATCAATGCACATTAGCCGAGCATCAATAAAACCATATTCAGACCCCCAATCATGATTTACGTTGACATGAAGAGGTTGTTACATCCATCAGTACTCTTACCCTCCACTAACTCATCCAGGCTGGTGACCTTCCTGCCTCCATCCACCGTGTACAACGTCCGAACTCCTTGAGGAAGGTTGACGTTGTCAGACAGGGACCTCGTGAGCTCCATGAGCAGAGCGTCCAGGGACCGGAACCGGTCGTTGGACACGGCATACACCAGACCTTTAAAATATTTGTCCCCATTGCGATAGAACCGCACTTTTCTGGCTTTCTTCTCGGATGTGAGAGACTGGAGAGTGCGTGTGCGGTAGAAACTACAGTGCGCGCTGTGCGCCGGGCTGGGGACCAGACCGTTACCTCTGGAGCCAGACTGGGACCCGGAGACCGAGTTGGTCCTGGGCGCCCGGTGAGGCTTCTCTCGTTCTTCAAAGTGTTCAAATTCAATACTTCTGCTCAGCGACATGTTGTCTTCCAACTCTGGACGAAATCCAAAACAGAAAAAACTACTTTTATCCAGAAGGCGCTGAAAGGTCGAGGAGTGAGGAGCCGGATGAGGAGGAAGAGGAGGAGGGAGGACACACGTGTGCGTCTCCAGTCTCCACAAATACCGCTGCCACCACTGACAACTGAAAACTTGGTACAAGTCTGAACGCTGAAACACAGCGTCCAAAAGTCGAGAGTAAGTCCGGAGAGAGTGACTCCCGTCCTGACTGAGCCGGTGGGCTGATCTCTAGCTACAGACGCGCAGCAGGGGCAATAATCCAAACGCCAACTCGGGATTATCCGGTTGAAAATGTGTCGAATAATGAGCAGCCGTGTTTGACAGACATTGCAATGGACTTGTCGCGATCTTACAAACAACTTCTTTTAACAAAACTTTGGCGTACCGCACCAGAACCCGCAAACCGCCTCCTTCTCGCCTTCACATCCTGTCTTTGACTGGTCGTCCGCTCACGCTGTCAAATCAATGGATAATGAGAGAGGCGGAGGCCTTCCCCGCCTCAGGGTCCTAGTGCACCCTATTGTTTGGCTGCAGTATTGAGGACCTGGAAACAATGGAGTCTGAACTCCCCTCCTCCAGGACCCCAACACTGTACAAACTACAAACATCTAAATGATAGGCTACATTACCTTGTAGGTGCATAACATTTGGGTCATAGAAACAGGCGTATCTGGAGATATAAAGATATCAAAGACAGTAGATATCAATACCACTGCATTCAATATGTTTGCAGGTGCACAATGAGAATAAACTGGAGGCTGGACTTTGAGGCTTCTATGGCATACAGTCTATGGTAAGCATATCGTCAGGCTGTACATTAAAGCTACTGGACAACAAAAATAAATGGCAGTGAAAGATGAAATACCATACAGTACATACTGGTAACAACTCACCACTGCTCCTTACCAGGCTCTTATCTTCCTGCGTCACCCCCTGGCAAACCTGAGCCATGCTTTCACTGCAGAATGTCAAAAAAACAGGGCAAAACAAAGTAGTAATGGACAGACTGGGAATGAGTTAACCCACTTTTCAACTACAGTAGCCTAATTCCTGGAGCCAGTGCAACAGAGTCATTCTTGTCACAATTTATTAGTATTTGTTAGCTGCAAGCCAGTTTTAAAGACAGAGCACCAATTTCCTTACAGTTTGGCTGATAGATGAAAAATCTGCATTTTGCACATGTTCAAAAACTGTCGCTTTCAGCAATTACCTTTTTTCTTTGTTTGTCTTTCTTAGTGGTTTGGCTTCAGTTGGACTTCCACAAAGGGTTTGCTACTCTATTTTGTGTTGCGACAAAAACAACAAATTTCATAATGTCAATGGAAGAAGAAAAGGTAGATCAAGCATGTCGCTATTTTGGTGATGGGTGGCCCTTTTTATAATACAGTATCACTGATTTGTTTATATGAGGAAGGACATTTTGATTGTAAAGAAGCTAAATAATTTCAGTGACATATGTCCATTGGCTGATGTTTTTTATTGATTATTACTTTCATTACATTCATTATTTCTTTGTATATGTTTTCATCAATTTCATTAAAATCTATAATAGCAGCAATATGCTTCCACACACATCTGAGGAATTCCTCAAATCAAAAGACAGCTGTGTTGGAGTTATTGTTTGAGCAGCCTTTGAGGGAGGAAGTGGCTGTGCAAAACCAAACAGGAGTACTTTTCTCCCGGCAAAGGGAAATCCTGTACAGAATGACAAAGCAGAAAATCCCTCAATGACAAGAATCCCCCCCCTCTAAAATAAAACTAACAATCAGGTTGGCGGTAATGCTTAAGCTTCCTCTGAGTGTTTCTCTGGGTACTTTTGGTAAGCTGCTAATATAATGCACATTATGAGGGATTTGGGGAATAATACTCCTCACAGGCATTTGTATGAAAATCATTTAGCAAAAACAATCCTGTCTTAAGAAAACAATGCTAAACATGATCACTTGCAAAGCTCTGCAGGTTTCAGGCTAAAAATCACATGCCTTACAAATAGACTACTCTCATATACATACAGTAGGTTATATACTCTCATATATACTATCATGTACAGTATATATGTAGGTATATAAATCTTAAAATTGCTTGCAGGTGTATGCACATGTTTCATGGCGGAAACCAGGTGCAATACCACTCAGCAGTTTCAGATTAATGTGTCAATAAAAAGCAGGATACGGTCTTGGGGTCAAAGGTCAAGAGAGAAGAAGTGAAGCTGCAGCTGAACTTGAGAGATCACATCTGTGGGAAAGATTATATGGGTTATGGCCAATTTTGATAAATCCCACAAACATCATTGTTCTGGCCACAGTGAATATTTTAAGCTGTAGTTTGTAGATGTGATAAATGTGATGGTTACAACCAAGTCTTGACATTAAATAATTATAGTCATTTAGCTATAACAGGAGACTGATTAGCATCTGAGTCCATGATTGGCTGTTTTGTTTCCATTAGGTCAGTGTCAAAGTAATTCTTGGCGAACCTACTGACAAAAGAAAGAGTGGAGAAAAAAATACTCCACTGCCCTCTAGTGTTCACCAAAGCTAAATAAAAAAGATTGACGAATTCTATTCAGTGATAATCAGGACTTACTGAACAGAAATGAAATCTGTGTGATATTTTTCAACTAAAAAATGTTCACATGAACAATTTTAAATTGTGTATGATGAAATAATTAATTAGGATACAGGAGCTAAAGATGTCAAATTTGATGGCAGGCAACAATTCACGTATTTTTAGTTTATTTTACTCTTTAATCACAATTCTGACCCATAGCAAGGACTTTAAAACCCCCCGTTGATTTCCCTTCTGTATAACACTTCAACAAGCATTACCCATGTTAACTGCTCGTTGATCTTATCCTCACTTGTGAACATGAGTGTGAAATACTGTGCTTGAACTTCATCCGTAGGTGCTGCGGCTGTGGAGTTGAATGGCCTCAGACTCAAGGAGTGTTGACTGTTCTCGGCTCCTTAGCACCTCTAACAGTGTGCAGTGGAGGTAAGGGGTCAATCGAGCCAAAACAACTAATCGCTGGTAAAAAAAAAAAAAAAAGTACACAGATGAAATCCTGAGGTTATCCTGGCAGACACACTGAGCTCCTGGGCTTCATCCAGAGAGTTTCATTAATAGAACTGGTGACAAGGCAAAACCTTTTGGGGGCTCAACACCAATGACACAGCACTTTGTCAAGTTATATAAGGACTGAATGTGTTATATATAAAAACGGTTCCCCACATTCTAGCAGTGCACTGGACAGGACACCTTGGGGATATGACCCAAAGTCCACAAAGCAACTGTATGGGTGGAAAAAATCCTTTTGCTCCCAACTCTTAGTTCGACAGTTACCTTGTCAACGACAACAACTTTGCCCCAGTTGAGAGCAGAGTAACCACCTCTGCAATGAAGGCTTTGTCAATGACCACTTGGTGTACCCATCATTCCCTGAGCCACAGGGAACATTTCTCTGTCAATTTCTAACCTCTGGAGGACTGATGTACCTCCAAATCACAGCTTTAGAGTCCCTAAACAACACCCTGCCAACCTCGCCTACCACAGACTGGCTCAGACAGAAGGCCCTAGTAGTACACACGGTCTCCACTAGGTGGCTTTTTCCTATGTTGTTCATGCAAACCTTTCCCCTATCCGGTACCAGTTTGTTTTGGCCTTCTATTATGCAAGGCGGCTATTCTCAGATGGGACAAAAGCCAATTAATAGCATTTGATTGTACCAGGAGCACAATTCAAACAAATCTGATTTCTGTTTTATATTTAAGTGTAAGGACAAACACATAGCTCTCTGAGTCATTGAAATCCTATCCCCATGAAATCAAATTAAAACTGACAAACTCACTTGCAATCAGCAGTGGTCAGTGACAAGTTCCAGCTCCTGGAGAGAATTCAGCTGGAAAAACACAACTCGATTCTTCCGTTCACCTGCACAAAAGACCAAATCAGACTGCCTGTTGGTGGTCCAGTGGAAATACTTCAGCAAATCATTTTCATATTTTTTGGAGCCGTCCCTCTGTGGCTCCATTTTGGAGGGGTTATTGATGTCCCTGAGGCTGTTTTTAAAAGGAAAATGATTTTAAATTTCAAAGTCAAGAACCTGTGTGATCTGGATGGACTTGACTATACAAGGCGGGACAAATACCTTTTGAGTGTGTTGTTAGTGGGGTGTAAAAAGGCTTTCATCAGAAAATGGCTAAGACAGACAAGCCAACAATAAATGACTGGATTGATATCATTTATGTGTTATGGAGAGAATTACATTCAAACTAAGGAACCAAACCTTAGAACTGGTCAAAATGGCTTAGCTATGTGTCAGCTGTAAGACTGGAGAAGGCAAGGATAAGGTCAAAACCTTTAATAGGAAATGTTTTTTTTCCCCTCTATTTTCAAGCAGCATCTTTATATATATTTATGTATGATGTGTTAATGCTGACTCTGCGGTTTTACTTAATGGCCAAATCCTCTTCTTGTCATGTTACGTTACACGTTACGTGCCGCTGCCTACAGTAGCTGGCACACATGTAAAAGAAAACAAATAAAAAGTTAAAAATGAAAAAAAAAAACCCTACAAACTCACCCTTAAGATTTGACCTCACACTCAGAAATCTCCAATACAAATAAGGGAAAGTTTTTTTTATTGGACTACATTTCTGTCATAAGTTTGGAAAGTTTGGGCATTTTGTTCACATATTCCACCACCTCTGTTCAACCATTAATGTCTTGGAATATCAATGATTTATCAGAGTCTATGCTGGAGAAATGATGGGGAAAAAATACACGCAGTATCTGCATTTTAATTCCCAATGTCATAAAAAAAACACAAAAGAAATATTGAATTCATGAACATGGAAGTGCAAAATGAGTGAATGGTCCTCCGACTCACAGTGAGTTTAAATGTTCAGTTTGAATAAAGCAATTACAACTTCTAATATGCGTGTCTCTTCAAACAATGTGCGACGGCCGTAACGTGGATGGAAAAAACAATCATCCCGAGCCATGACCCACAGTAACCTTTATGAGGATAATGAAAGTATGAGTCACACACTACCACAGTAATTTCACTATGTAAATCTCTTGCTATAGGAATGTAAAGCATTCCCCAGAAAAAGAAATGGCCAGGAAACATTGTCTACCTTTATTATTTATTTGGTATCATGCCCAAGGTTTAAAGGAAAATGCACACAGGAGGAATTCATAAGCTTGTGTGAGCACAGATAAAGGCATTGTAGGTGCCAGACATTGTGGACCAACTAGAAACCTTCTGAAATGAACCGAGTAACTCCTTCCACTACCCGGACAAATTGAATTATAGCAGGTCACTTCAGCTTTTACACAGTTTGGCAGCGGTGACTCTGAGAGGCCATGTTTTCCCACAATGACCCAATTCTCTCACACTGTGTTAAAGGTAGAGCAGCCGGTACCGCTGCCAGGTCAGCTAGCACGATGATGCTACAAGGCCTCTGATGTGAAGAAGTGCTGATTAGGAGCTATTAATCCCCTGTTTAGTTCAAGAATGACATGCATTGGAATCTGACTGATTGACTGTTGTTAATGTGTAGCATGCAGTGCTTGTGGTAAAAAAAAAACAAGCTGCCGGCCGGGCAGACAGAAAAACAACAACGTCACTCAGGAGGGACATTTTACACTGGACCAGCAGTCAAATCTGCTGCTTCAGGACATGACTGAGGATGTCCCCGGGTGGCCTGGCTAAGAGCAGGATTTCGATCCATATCCACCCTAAGGCAGAAAATAACTTGGCAGCTGCTTAAGGCCTGTCTGCTACCAGAGTGCCATCACACAAGCAAATCCTCAGTTTGATCATTGCAGTATATGAATGAGTTCGTTGTTGGTTTTGTTATTTTTCTTTTGGCATTATTTACATTATTTATATTTGGAGAGTCCATGAAAATCAAGCTGTTCATAATGGATATAGAAGCAAGTATGTTTATTCATGTCATTTGAACTGTTCTTTTCCCTTGATTTTAAATCTTTAAATTTGGTTGAATTCACTAACTTTTATATCTACCCAGGAAGGTAATTCAAGGGCACATACAGTAGAGTGGACACTAAACAAAACAAACTAATGCACAACGAGAACAAACAATCAGTGCAATGAAAATGCTATACATTCATACACATTATAGGTTTATTAAAACAGAAAAAATTCTACAGTAAAATCAGTCTACAAACCTATCTATATAAAAAGCAACAAAAATACAAGAGACAGGGTTGAAGGTGTGGTCTCTTTAAGAACAACACTTTTCAAGTTTGACCAGAAGATGGTGATCTTACATTTTCTTTTCACTGCAGCTGTACCGATCAGTTCAGACAGAGTGACTTATTTACTGACTGAAACACTGACGCCCTTCAAATATGTCTTCATTGTATTTCAGGGAAAAAAATATTTCCCCATCCCGTGCTTTTTTTTTTACCAGTTACAAGTGAATACATCAGCACCATCACCTTTAACTCCTTCTTCAGGTTTTGTTCCAGTCTCTGGTGGGAATTGAAATACAAATAGAGGCAAAAGAGACAGAGTGAATTTTTAAGAGGAGCAAATTGGTGTTGAGGAGTGAGAAAGTTTGAATCAGTGAAGTGAAGACGATGTGAGGTATTTCTTGAAGAGGTGGGTTTTCAGACACCCAAGAAAGTGGGAAATAACTGGAGAGGAAAAGAAAATCTGTGGAAAGAGGGCAGGGTGGAGAACAGTTAAGTCTACAAAGCGATGTGCAGAAAATGTACGAGAAGTACAAGTTTTAAATTGTGGTAATATAGCATCAAGGCATGTATTGCAGATATTCTGCACATATCCACCCACATAAAGGCTCTCTGCAGCCACCACACTGCTCTTACGTGTCACTACACCTTTCGGCCTTGACCCGACAAGAAAGCACACCTCTCATTGAATAACTCTGACAACACAAAGACACATCTCTGATCAATACCATACACTCTGTGCAGGGGCAAAAAGCATCTAGACATTAATAGCGCTGTTAATCCGTCAGAGCTGGTACCGGCAGATTACAGTTGGAGAACACATCGCATTGAACAGTCAAAACTAATCGAGTCTGACACATGTCAGAGCGAAGCATAGCTTGGGCCTGATCTCATCCAAGACATCCTGCTCTTCCCCAGAGAAATCACTGGCCCTGTGGCCTCAGCGTTATGAGAAGCTGCATGTACCAATCCATCATAGACATAAGTACTGTACACACTGGCAGTGACTGGTGCTGTCATAAGGTATTGGCTTATTGGCGACTATTATTGTGCTCCATTGCTACAGTGGAGATGAGTGTGAAAATATCTGATGCTAAACTAACAATATTTTTTGTCCTTTTTACAGAAACCAATAGAAAAATGAGTTTTGGCTTTACACTGATAATCCATTCACAATCTCCTCTCTTTATAATAAGCCAACATGACTGCAGCTAAAGAGGTAATGAGTCAATAATAAAGTTAAAGTTTTTGCAATCCGCTTTAGTGATGAAATTAGGGAGCTCAAAGGACAAAGCAAAATGTCATGCTGGAGGTTAAAGAACAGCAAAATGAATTTCATGTCTCTTATAGCAACTGTTGATATTCTTACAACTGATTAGTGAGCCATTAGTATAGCCATCAATAAAGCTATAGTCACAACATGTGTCTAAAGTCTAAATAAAAAATAAATACAATACATAAATTCAAAAGTCCCTTCTTCATACTCATCAAGACAAATAAACATATCAAACAACCTGAGTAATTTGAAAATGCATCATCATGAAGCAGAGCTAATGAAAAATGAAAAAATGCTGATAAATGTCTTCTGTGTTCTGAGAAGTAAAGGCTATTAACTACGTTTAACTACTTTTAGAGGACTATGCCTGTACATAATGACTCTATTGCACGTATGAACTACGCTGTTGCCACCTTTCATCCAACAATTACCCGATGTGAACTATGATGCACAGTTACACTGGTCGCTGCATGTCACTGCAGATCTGGCGTAAAATTCATCGAGATGTGTCAGAAATTAGCATTGTGAGCAGTTGGGCATTGACGGTTGTCTTTCACTGTGAATATCAACCACCGTGCTGGTGAATCAGTCCTTTCTCATGTAATCTTGTCACAAACTCCTACAGAACATGGTGACGTCTCAGACCTAGCCAGTAAGTTCATGCCACCCTACGAGCGAGTCTGATGTTTGGTGTAGCAGCTGCACTGGCAGGATCCTTGTAAAGCGTATGATACAGTGGATGGTGCACCTTGATGAATGAACTGTCACAGTGATGATTTACAAATGTGAGTGGATTTCAGGGCACTTTCACAGCTTTAGCTGCTCACCTACTGAAGTGATAATCTGTCATTTAACACTTTCACAACTTGATTTTTTTTTTTATTATTATCATCAAACACACATGTAACATGCATGCATTCATATCATCATCATATTTGGTGGTGAGTTGTAACAGGTGGGAGACTCAAAATCCAAATTTGATTTGGGGTCAGTTATGTTTCTTTGTGCAGTTGTTTCTGGAAACATTGAGTCCTTTTATAGATTAGGACACCTCTGCCTTTAGCTGAGACACTAAACTGACCCGATATTTTAGGATTTATGTCCAAATAAACAGTAACAGAATTAGATAACACTTAAACCATGTTGAGAATTTAAAGGCAGCTTGAAGAATATTTACAAAACTACAGTATGATAAACTCTAAGCAGATAATTTAAGCAGATATCAGGGAATATGAATTTTTCAATCACCAATATGGCTCCGCCTGTGGGCTGCCAGAAATAGAAAGTGGTGCACAAACATCATGGATGATAACATCTGTAATAATATAAAACATGTATTCATGGGAGAGGTTTTAATTGGTTTAATTGTGATAAATACCATATATTATTAAGCTCTTTAAAATGTTCTTATATACAACTACATCCCAGTGATTTATACACCATTCATTAAATGTTTAATGGGTTACAGTAAGTCAAGTGCATAATACAACAGAATAAGTCTCATGTATAAATCTACATAAAAAAGGTGGAAAGAAAACTGGGAGTACACACCGATTAGAGAAACGATATGAATAGAGAAGAAAATAAACTTAGCCTACATATCCACCGGGTTGGAAAACTATGTTTAATTGACTAAAACATCAAGTGTGGAGAGAAAAAGGAAAATATAACATATAGCAGAATAAACTGTAAAACAGCAATCTCATAAAATAATAATGGCATATGAAATAAATAATATATAATACTAAGAAGAGTGTATTTAAAGAAGACCAAAATAACCTGCAATAGAGTTAGTGTTTTTCAGATCCACATTTATCCTCACACCCAGGAAGATGGTGATTTTGTGTAAATGCTGTCACATATAGTTATGGAATACATTCACACCCACACCACATGCTTTTACCTTTGCTGTTCCACAATATTTACCCGTGCGCCAACAAATACGCATTACTGTATTTATTTGTTGTTATTTAAAGAGTAAAACTGGTAAAACATGCAGGAAAAAACATGCATACATACAGTACATACATACATGATGTCTGGGGGAAGAAATGCCTCTTGGTAAACCTTTGCTGCATTCAATGTTGCCATAATGTAGCAAGATAGGAAGTGTAATCAATAGATGGCACTGTTTCCCAGGCATTCACCCTCAACCAGCCTTAGCACCACTTCACATCTCTCCCTCTCTCTTTCTCTCTCTCTCTCCTTTCCCTCCTACCTCTCCTGGGAGCCGATAGTTGTTCTGTCTAGAACCCACTTCACTAAAATGTTGAATAGACTCTTGGCCCAAGTATATCTGGAGCCATTTCAAGCAGAATCCTCAGGGGAGTCAAACATCATTGCACTTATTGTATCAAAAAATAACTGAGGATGGGATCACTGCTTAGGATGAGACAGATGGTGCGGGTCACAAAATAAGAAACGTATACACATGTATTTGCAGTAAAATATGTGGTTTTACATTATGGGGTTAAAATGTTAGCTGTCAGTGTGGATGAGTTTCTAAACCTACATACCTACGAATGTGTGTACTTTAAGTCTGTGATGTGCAATGTCAATTTATTATCTACAGTATGGCTACAGCTTAGGTTGTGTTTTTCTTTTGGAGAGGGAAAGTTGCATGCATCAGACACACAATCACATTCAAGTATGGCAAGTATTTTATATATTGTCTGTATATTAATTTTCAAAAACATGTTAAAGGAAGCTAGAACTAGAGCACGGGATAAAACAACAATAATATAATGACCCAGATTCCCTCGTCAGCTTTTCATTGAGAAATGTGGTCAGACCTGAACACACTATCTTAGAGTGAGACTCCTGTATTTTGACTTTGCTCTTCACACTACTTTGAAGGGTGTGTTGGGGTGTGTCGTGGTTCCCTATAGCACCTATATCAGAACCTGATGATACTGTAGCTGCAGAGTTGTCCGCTCATTATCAGGCGACTGTTAGCTGTAATTAAACCACACCCACACAGCCCTACACACCACATGATCTTAGTTTTCGTCTGCTGAACTCTTAATAAATAATGCCTGAGGATATTTTTTTTAAACAAACTTTAACTCTGATTGTTGAACATTAAGTCATGATCATTTAAGATGTGGAGAAATACTTCACATTAGAAACCAACTTTTCAAGAGTTTTAACTGCCTCACAGCTCTGCATTTAAAAATGTGACAAAGTGGCTATTAACACAGATCCCAGGGGCAAACTGGTTTAGTGAGCGGCCAACTCTTTATGAACTTGGAGATATGTTATTATTATAAAAACAACTTTATAGACTGGCATGAGCACTGTGGGAGAAAATGAATGATTATTAAGCTAATTGCTGGCCACTGTTCTACCAGTGTGAATGAGAAATGTGGAGGTTTTTTTTTGTGTGCGGTTCATTTTTTACAAATCAAAATCTGCAAAGGAAACAGAGGAAAAGTATATAGAATAAACATTAGGTTTGATTCCCGGCTCTCCCAGTCCGCATGTCGAAGTGTCCTTGGGCAAGACACTGAACCCACACGTGCCCTCCGATGTATCATGGGATGTATGAATGTGTGTGACTTAATAGCCTCCAAGCCTGTCTGCGCAGAGCTGTATGAATGCACGTGTGAAAGGGTGAATGTGACAATACAGTGCAAAGCGCTTTGACTAGAAAAGCGCTATATAAGTGCAAGTCCATTTACCATTAAAAAACAGTTATGCTTATCACAGATCCACAATATGACCCTGATCCCTATGAAGCTTTGGATATTGTTTCAGTGATGGTGTTAAAATGTCATCCATGCATCCATGTTGGAAAATCAAGTGACACATCCAACAGAGAGGAAAACTGTCCACCGGCAGATGACTGACCATTGCTGTCTGTCTTTGAAGTTGGATCGATTAGAGCGCTATACGGTGCTGTTTGAGTAATTATAACATTGATCACAGAATGGTTAAATGTGTAGAAGGAGAGAAAGTGAAGCTTGATTGATGAGTCATTGTGATACCAGGGAAAAACCGCCTGAGCTCATGGTATTCTCTCTTAAACCCTGAAGCTCTCCAGCTGCTTCTTTTTCTCTCTCTCCCTCTCTCTCTCTCTTTGCCTTAAATGCACAAACACAATGTGTGCGTTTAACGTGCTTTTGTTCCATGCCGTTGTCTTGAAATACAAGAATAACAGGGTTTCAAATAACGTAGCACCCACTTGGTTCACATGGGGCTAGCTTCTTCGCGGAAGTTACACCTGGAGCATGAGACAATCACAGTGGTTGCTAGGTAACGTGGCTCCTCATGGTCTCCGCCGTGAGCTTCCAGAGAACCAAGCGTCTTTGCTCTGTGAATCATTCCCTACGCTTGATAGAGGAGCGAGTATGACAACTTGAGATCCAGTAGATATGCAGTGTGTGTGCGTGTGAGTTACGTTAGTGTTCACAAGATTTCAGCAGGTGTTCTGATTTCACATTAGGAAAAGATGCAGATTATAATATTAATGGCTGGATTCCAGTTAGCTGCTTTTGTTTCAAGGTCCTGGGATTATGAATTTACTGGGACTCTTGAATCAATCTCAGTCACTCAATTAATAACACCTGTTCTTTTATGGCCTGACAAGTCAAAAACGCTGTCAAAAACAATGCAAAGTGCAGAAAATCCAACAGTATGAGGACTCTGGAACAGTCCTCCTCACTCCTGCAATATGTGATGCAGTGAGCAGGATAGCAAACCATTTATAGGCAACATCTAGCAGACATGGGTGACATCAAGTCTTGGATTAGGAGACCTGAATTCCATCTATCACGGCTTTAATCTAAACCAGCTCCTAATCTGGCTCTTCTGCTGCTAAATGCTCCACTGCTGTCATACAGGTTTCTACCTTTTTTTTCCAGCATATGGTGGACTGGTAGTACACAACTGCCTTATCCCTTCAACTGTTGCCAAATGAGGCTGAAAGGACACTAATGTGACACCTAACACCAAAACAATGAGCTCAAAGATCCCAAAATACTCAGAAGAGCTGAGTGGGACTCCAGTCAGGTGATAATTAACATGCATCCATATGGTTTAGATTTGTTCATCAAAATATTAACTGGTGCACATACACATGTGAAAGCAAAGGTATAGGTTTGCATTGGCAGTTGGGACAGTCCCTGCCAATATTTTGGGAGGAGAGCATGGTCCTTACCAACATTTTAGTGAACTTGTTTGCACTCTGTTGGAGTGAAGTCATAAGCCTGCCCAGAAGCTTTGTCTCCAGGATGACTGATGCTGGAGTTTGATTGGCTGAAAGGGCAGGTACTATGTGGCAGCTCAACATCTTACTCACACCTGCTGCAAGAGCAGGTCAGTGTGTGGTAAATTATCAATGTCAGTAAAGACATTTACTGCATGGGCAAAAATGAAGTATTTCAGATGACTCTTGACCTCTGTTGCCCAAACTGCACATCACATTAAAAAGTAAGTCTATCCAAAGCATTATTTTTCTGTTGCTGTATGGGATTTTCTCTCTATGTGTTGTAAAAGATCCTGATGTCTACAAAGTACAAAACATTTTGACATGGACAGAATTAAGTTATGTGTGAACTGCAACAGTGGTAGGACTAAATGTAAACATGTTTAATGTTTCTCTCTTACTCTCAAATTTCCTAAAAAAAAAAAAAAAAAAAGTTTTTGATTTGTTCCTGTGATTTATTTTTATTTAAATGCAAATATGGAAACCATTTGGTTGACAGCATCAAAAAGTTGTGTCCCCACCAATGTTGAGACCCCACTTCCCCCCCTTGCATGGAAGATACAGTAAATAATAATTTACTGCCGAGGTGATGGCTTAGGTTGCTTTAATCTTTCAGGAAATGAATGCAGTCAATAAAGGTCTTTAATGTCTGTGGTGTGTGTGTGTAGAAGGATGTATAATCTGCAGTAAATCTCTCTATGATGAGCAGATATTGGCCCTCGTTGTGAGGACTGCTCTGCTTTGACTAGTCAAATGAATGGTTTATTATGATGGAGACGATAGGACTGAAATCTGCCCGAATGCCTCTCCGGCTCTACTCAATAGTGTCATTTTCCTCTCCTCATCAATTCAAGCCATCTGTTGCTCATTTCATATCCGTCCATTCCAGTTTGGCCCTGCAAACCTGCATGTTCTGAAGCACTGGGCTGGTGTTAGAAATATTCATTTATCCATTTCAAATGTGCTTTGCCATAATCACGCAATTCTAAGGCAATACCGTGATTTTATTTTGTAATGCCAAAGAATTAAATATTGAACAAGTGGCAAAATATTACTGACAGAACAATTCAAAGGGTTGGTCCCCCTCAATAAGAGCAAATCTCTCTTACCTAAAGTGTAATCTAATCATGTGTATAGTTTTGTTTTGCTTGCCATTGTTTGAAATGTTATATATTATGAGACTTCTGCCTCTGACCCTAGTGGAATTTCATTCATTGTGCTCAAAGCATTGAAAAATGTCTTTCTGTAACAAATTCATTTGATATTATTAAGAGTAACCTTGACTGATGTCCAGTTTTCGCAAAGATGTATTGGTTAAAAAAGGAAAAATTGTTCACAGTGACATCTGTCTGATATCCATAGAAACCAGAACTTAATTAATCATCGAAAACATCAAAACTCCTCACTAGCTTATCCTCCTGGATCCATATGTTTCATATACAGTACATTTGCACTAACCTGTTCATTATTCATACAATAGTACAATAATGTAAATGCAGCTCGGTGTAGAGTTGGAATGGTGTGGAAAAAATGAAAACATCGAGTCAGAGGAGAACAGACCGACAAGTTGGAGATATGGTCACTGGGTTGAGCAGAAAGACTTCACAATGAATGTCCAATCATCAGGTGGATGGAGTACAACACCAGTAGACCATGTCAGGCTCTCCACTTCCTGATGTTGGCCATGTGCATCAATTTATGATAACAATTTACCTTCTTCTTCTAACAAATACTTCCAGCAGGATGATTTACAATGTCCAAAAATTGCAGTCGTCTCAAGACCTGAATTCACAAGAACACCTCTGGGATGTGCTAGAACAGGAGATTGGCAATGCAAATGTGCAGCTGACAAGTCTGCTGAAATGATGCGATGTTGTCGAGGAAAGTTTCAACATCTGGCGGATCCATGATGTGAAGAACTGAGGCTGCTTTGGGAGAAAAAGTAGGAACTACTAAGTATTTGTATTGTGCAGTCTCTAACAAGATCATTTTCATTTTCTTTTGAGTATCCACATCGTTATTTCACAGTAGCCTGTACGAGGGATCCTCCTCTGCTGCTCCCTGCTCAGTCTCTTTTCATACGATCCAGGGTGTAGTGTTTGTTGGGTGCTCTACAGATGGCGAAGTCCTTTGAAGTTAATTTGTGACTTGGATTATGTAAATAAATCTTGAAGTGAGCAAGTGAGGAAATAATTATGTTCACTTATAATTTGGAGGAACTGACCCTTTAAGTGTTTAGCCATGAGGCGCTATGATGTAACCCATTCCTTATGTCATGTCTAACAGCTATCTCCTGCCAGTTGCACAGTGGCGGGGGATTAAATGAGGCACATAAGGTGATCTGGAGGACTGCTGCTGATTTATCTTGGACTGGGACGCTGTTGTGGCACTACAGTTTGGCACAGCTGCTCTTGTAAAATGTTTTGATACCCCCCCTCCCCAGCAAGAGTTCAGTGTTTTACTGTGATTAAATCCCCCAGGCCTGTTTGCAGTAAAATCTCTCTCGCTCCCCCTCCCACACCGCCACTGTTTGCCTCTCTACCTCCCTCGTCATTCTCATTCTCTCCCACTCTTTACCTCCAGTGACCTACACACAACAAGATATAGGTCACTGAGTTCGAGCCTGTGCAGTCAGTACAGAAGCCTGGTTAAAAAGCTCATAACTGTCTTTTGCTGGAGTCACACCAAATAATTCTAAATGTTTTTTTATGTCAGTTATGTCAAATGGCACGTCTGCATTATTGGATTTAAATTTTCATCTCTGCCAATGAGCAGAGGCTTGACATACTGTACAGTGTACTGTAACTGCCTCCATCCATCCCTGTGATGACGATGTTTCAACAACTTATAATTTCATTGGTCCAAATTGTTCCTTGTTTATTATACATTAAAGCACCAATGACACCAACAAATACCATCTCCTGACCCACTGGCTAAGTAAAGCCACTTAATTACATTTTGTTTTAGGTATGTTTGTCCATCCTTCTGTTCTGCCCCATTCATGTGGATGTGATACAATAGGCTATGGAACGTAATAGTAACACAAATGTTCACTTGGACGCAGTGAAAAACTGATTAGACTTTGGTGGTCAAAGGTCAGAGACCCTAAAAACATGTTTTAGTCCTAAGTCATGACCTAACATTTCACACAAAGGGTTAATATTTTACAGTTGAAGTGGCAGAGGGATACAGCCACAAGGAGGTAATTCAAATTCTTTTTGGGACTCCTATTATCTGAACCCATTTCCTTTTACTCTATATGGCTGATTGTTTAGCCCACATTCGTCCTTTGAGGATGACTGATTGTTAACCAAATGCCCTAATTGTTTAATTAGGTCGGGCCAGGGTGCTGTGGCAGCTGTGGCAGCAGGATTCATGTATGCTGCATTTACAGCTGCAGTAATAGGTAGACGGCAGGCAGGCATGGGGGGGCGGGGTGGGGTGGCAGTTGCAAAGAATGATGCGGCCTTTGGCAGGAGAGCTGGCATCTGTCACCCATGTCAGCATAATGGGAGCGAGAAAGGCAGTCCAGAAATGCTGCCAGGTAACCCACAGCCTCCATTTTTCACAGCAGGTAAGTTGAAAAAGGTTAAATCTGAATTCAAGTCGGCCAATATTAGTGACTCAGAATTCTGTCTGTCCAACAACAACGACATGCCTGCAAAGCCCTTTTATCACTCATAATCCTGCCCTCAAATTCATTAACAGAGATCCCTATGACACTGGATTCTCTAACCAAGTTTGGCACTGGACTGGAGCAAACTCACTCAACTACAGTAACTCTCGTTTTTCAAGTTAAGTCAGAGTTTTTGTTTCCCAAAAGCACTCTCAGGATCAACACACTCACTGCCAGTTCAAGAAGACAAACTCAAATCACTACAAATTTGTGTGAAAATGTTTTCACTCAATGTCTTCTTTTGATCCACAACTCTTTGTGTGCATGTAAACATCATTAAAAATGAGGGAAACATCAATTATGTTTCAGTCTTAAATATCTAAATCAATGAAATATTCCCTGCAATAACATACTAGTCATACTGCACATTACTGTGTAATAGCCCTTTATTATGCCTCAGCTCCGACCCTCTGTCATTCATTTAAACAGACATAACACAGTGCAATAACATGAATGAATTACATGAACTTTCTTTCTGTGGCAATCTTGAGTCTAAATGAGCCAGCGACAGTAAAAGTCACATGCATTCCCCGAGGACCATAGGCATACTGTGTGTAGCGCTTGTAAAAGTAAATATTAATAGACAGGGAAGAGCACTGGCTTGAATATTTCAAAACACAGAAGCTGCACAGTGTGACTGAGTCCAGGCCTGTGCTACGATTAGTGATGTGCTCTCCACTACAACCACCCCCGGGGCAGCAGTACCAAGTGGAGTACAGTATTGTCTTGGCAATCTCAGGCGCTAGTGTTTCCTCACTGCCAGCTGACTTTCCAAGGGTCATATTACCATGGGCAGAGTCAAACCAAATTTTGGGAGGCTCTGTATCAATGGTCTTTTTGTCATTTTCTGTCCGACATTCTCCCTACTACGCTCTGTTGTAGGCTGGCAAACAGGAAAAGACGGTCCTTTAGGAATGAAGGAAGACGAGAGCAATGCAATACTATATTCAAGTCAGACAGCCACTACGCTCTGTTGTAGGCTGACAAACAGGAAAAGACCTAGGAATGAAAGAGAACGAGAGCAATACCACATACTATATTCAAGTCAGCCATTCTCAAATCTATAGTAACCCTAACCATCAGTTGCATCGAAGTCCCCACAAACATATGTAAATTCAAACATTATTAGGCCTATATGACCTGGATGTTTTACATTGTGACTGGACTTCACTGTACCAAACCATTGCACGATTGTGCTTTGACCACAATACAGTATACAGTATATAAACGGTACCATTAAACACGATTTTCTTTAAATCTGCATCAGTGTTTGGACAGAACTGCACATCAAACTCAACATCAGACACACTGCTGGATGCATTGGTGACTGCCACCAATGGATCCAGCAGTAACGCTGGCATCCTTTTGGGCTACAGTAAACCACTTGATTAATGTTAGTTCAATATACAGTACACTGTTCCTTTTAGCTCTATTTGGGTCTTTGCCAAATCCTAATTATTGACTGTACAGTATCTTGCTAAATGCTTGAGTATGTTCAACAGCTATTTGCAAGCTTTGTGTGTCTGCAGTTTGATAATGGCTAGATATTGAATCATATAGGTTTATATAATAATGGCTTTTCTTTCCTGAGCAGCTGCCTGTTGTGATCTAATATTATAGTCTTTTTTCTACTCCTTGATACCAGCTCAACTTGACTTGTTTGCTGTTGGTCAAAAGTTGTGGTACTCTAAGCCCTTGGTAGTTTTGTTACTGAGGTCCTAAGTCAGCTGTAGCCTCAGCAAAAGATAGCATGAAATATACTAACTATATTAACTGGCTAGAAAGATGGCTAGCACTGCATCACTGTCATACACAAATTCCCCCCAAAAAACTTCATTTTATTAAGATGAGAACCAGTTTAGACTTAAGTTTTATGTTAACAAAGGGTTACCTCAGTGTTTTTATATCATTAAAGTCTAACAGATAGATTCCTCTCCCCATAAAACATTTGCAAAGCCTTTTGGGAATGACTTGCATTCTTCAATTTGTCCTTAACTGTCATTGCCATCTTTTACAGCATATCACCACAACTCACTTGCTTAAATCACTGCCCACTGCATTTTGCCAAAATGTCTATGACGACATTTCACAAGTTAACAACCAATACAGAATGTGCTCAGTGTTGCTGTGCAGCCCAAGTGCAGAGATAACTTCGTGTCAAAATATGTTTAGGATTCTTTACGTTTTATGGTTCACAGAATGGGCTAAATAAATATTTTAATGTAGGTGGGAATCATATTTTTACATTAATTTTCTTGTAGCTGTGCTTGTGAGTTTTCTTCTCAATGTGTGGTGTCAGCATTGTTTTTGAGATGCGCAGCAGATTGAGTTAGAGAGTTTTTATTAGGAAATGTGGTGTGGCTGTATAAAGCTGTATGTCTGACAGACTTATGGTCAGCTTTGTAAAGGTGCTGCCAGAATATTTCTTGCTCTTGTTTTGGAGTCTCAGGGAAAGATTTCCACTTCTTGCTTGGAGCATTTCTATTTACACCATGGACTAATTTGCAGCAGCCTTCCAAAGCAGCAGCAGCAGCTCATCACCAAAGCTGAGCTCACAAGATTTAGGTCTGCTTCAGTGGAGCTACATTTCTAGACCTATGCCTTGAAGATTCCTGCTAAAAGTGTGTCCTATTTATTTATATTTGCATTGCAGATAGGTTCCCTGTCATAAAGCTGTATGGATTGTAGAATGAATTTAGTTAGTTCAACCCAAATTTAGCTTTATATGCACAGCTACACTGAGACATAAAAGCAGCTCACATTAGAAGCATCAAAGGTCCATCAATATTTGGTTAACTAGACCCTACCAAAGGAGCTCAGAGAGGCTTCCCATTACTGTTCTTTTAAAACTCCTCTTAAAACACAAGTTTACCTGAAGGATTTTAAGAAGGTTTGATATGTTGTGTTGCTTTTCTCCAGTTTTGACTGAGCCCTTCTGCGCCTCAGGGTGTAGGTAAAGGGCTCTGAGGTGCAGTAGGACCTGCTTCAGGAGAAGCCTGATTCCTCAGTCATCACATCCCTCCCCACTAAGTGCAGTAAGAAATGTTTATGGGCAAGGAATGGATGGGAAATGTTGTTTTTGCTCCATCTGTATTGCTTTTGGGTTGTCGTATCTGTTGCTGTTTTTCTTTTTGTCAAACAAGTGCTATGCTGTGAAAAAGAATTTCTTCTTGGGGACAATAAAAGTCATAGTCAGCTCAAGTCAAAGTCAAAACACTTCATACTTATATGAGAAAGTTGCCATACAAATATTTTTTTTTCTTTTTAAAAATTGAAATAGGCCTCTTAAATCAATCAATCAATATGTTACCGTTGTTGTTCTGAGAAACATTCAGAATTGTTTGATCTGTAATATGAGTAATAGTGTGAATATTTCATCTGCAAACCAACATTAACCAGAAGCTTCACTGCTATGTTGTTTGAATGTCTTGACTCACTGTCTGGAGGTTTGAGTAAACACCAAGCTGTGGATTAATTGTATGGCTGGCTGCATAGCGCTACTGTAACTTCCTCAGGCCATGTAAATTTACAGCCATACTCTGACACAGAGATGCGATATGAGACTGAGAAAATCTGTGTTTCTGCTGTTTCTGTGCGGCACATTTTGGTTGTTTCCTCTGTTAGAAAGAACACATTGGAAATCAGCAGTTTACGTATATACGTTATAAGTATGCCATGTATTTTTTGACACTGTATGTGCCACTTTTTCCTACTCGATAATTAAGACATTGGATTTGGAAAGTGTCTCGGTGTGAACAATAATTGTGATTTCTTGCAAAGAATTTTTTAGTACAGGACTCATTTCGAAAGTGTCAGGTAATGTCAAGTATAAATGGCTGTGACACTCATTGGGTCTTGCAAAAAAAAAAAAAGAAAAAACAAGAGAGGACAATTATTTGCTGGGAAAGGACAGGCAAGCACTTTGTGCCTCTCTCTGCCTCTTGATCAGTCTGTGGCATTACATGGCTCATTATCTATAACGTGGTCTCTATACGAGTCCAGAAAGATGCAAACAGTGCCATGATCAAAACATACTGAGAGTCTCCTGATGGTACTAACATCATTAGTGGGAGACTTTAATAATGACTTTTTCCAAGAAGCACAATGTGTTCAATGGTATTTCTAACATAATATGACGACAAAAAAAATATTTCATGTTTGTGTGATCTGCTGCAGCCTATTGGTTTTCTAATTCTTTATCCTTTACAAGAAAAAGTCACAGAATACAAAAATATGGAGAAGCAGAAGACATACAGCACCTTGAAATACACTGACACCAAGGTCATAGGTTTGCATTGGTTTAGAGTGAAGTTATACTAGATAACTCAGATGTGCCCTCCCAGATGCTGCATTTCAAGACAACCAATTTAGGTAAACTGGCATTTAACTGGCTGAGAGGGCGGGGACTATTTGGAAGCTCATGTCATGAAAAAGCAAACAAACACTTGCTGCCACTGAGCAGAGAGATAAGCAGGAGGTTATCAGTATCAGTCCAGAGGTAGTAGTGGGTGGGTATAGCTAGGAAACTAACAAGCTAGAAATCACTGAGATTTAACATGGACCTAGCAGGAAATGACAACAATAGAAAACAATTGTAAATCTACTGATTATAAATGTGTTGATGATGGATACAAAAATATTGTGTTATTTTCCTCTTTTCCGTTTCTGAAGTTCACTTTTCTCTAATCTTTGATCAGCTACTGTGTTTAGTTTTTATTCAAACTTATACAGATCTTATTGAAAAAAACAAAAAACTTCATTGCATAAAAAAAAGAGGCAATAGTCGCTTACAACCACACTGCGCCTGAAATGAAAAGTTTTGCTCTAGCAGAGGGGTCGTTGAATGTGGGAGATGGTAAAAACTCCTCCTGGTATCCAAAGTATGACTCGGGGTCACGGGAAGCTCATTAACACTGCAAATCCCCTTGATCTTTTCCAATTAACTGTCCCGGCCAGGACGATGTGAGACATGCAATTAACAAAGGCCAGTGGCTGACTCACCCCTTATCCCCCTGTTTCATTACCGGCAAGCCTTGGATGTGAGTCAAATTCAACAGCTGACATATGTGCTTTAACAATCTGAGGGCTGCGAGTTTGATGCATAGCAGGTCTTCTTTCTCTGTACTGTGATTATGGAGATGGCCTCCTATTATTGGTCGAATGGGTTCAAGGTCTCACACAGACAGTGAGGGCTAACATGCAAGAGTCAATCATGAAACAAGAAGGATAATCAGAGGCTCGTGTCACATCTGACTCTATATGCTGCTTTACAATGTTGCATTTTGTTAACATTAGATCAAATTTGGTTATGGCATAACTTAACCCAATGTGATTTTTTAAGTCTGTGGATGTAGTTTGAAGGTAAGCAACATTTTCGTTTGATTTCACCAACACTGTTAGCATGTAGCTTTTCAAACTATTTTCCTGGAAACTTTCCTCATAATTTCCCAATTAACAGATATTTAGCTGTTAATTACTGGGATATTTTGGAGAAAGACCAACACAATGTGGGAAATAGAGAAAACGTTATTTGCAGCAGTCATTAAGTACCCACTCATCCCTCGTGAGTATTCATTTAACCAAAATCTCTAGTCTCTACTACAGGTAGTTAATAATAGCTGTGAGAAAGTGAAAATCTTGTATGTGTAGCTAATGGCTATACTTATCTGATTGCCCATGTAGAAAACATGCAAAATGAAATGAAGAAACTATAGTGCTCTTTTTATCACACTGCAAAGTTAGGCCTAGTATTTAAGGAAAACGTCCCCTCCTGAGCTGCACTGGGAGCTGTTACTGAGCCCCCTGATATCCATTAATTCAGATAAGCAAGGTAAAACTCACTGCTTAACACACCTTTGAACTACAAGTAAGGGGGAAAAAACACTCTTCTAAAGGAGGAGGGAGAAGAGGGATGAAGGAGCTCCACAAAGAGCAGATGAATCTTTTATGCCCCTTTCCTCTTTTGTGCCCACGGACTCTGACTGGTTTATATTGTATATTGTCCAAGGCTTAATGGTGGAGTCAACACACTAGAAAGTGTACTACAGTATAGCTGAATAAATGACCATGTGTGACACACAGTCTACTATTTTTGCTGAACGCTCCAAGTCGTTCCGAAGCCTGTTTCTGAGGAGTTAGTCAGCTGGTGACCTCGCCATTTTGGCACTGATGACATAATTAATGGAGAAAAGCACAACTTAATGGAGATTCAGAGGATCTGAACGTCTCTTTGAAGCTAAAATTTGTATGTGCTGTCAACTGATCATGTTAGTGGGCACACAGACTCTCTGGCTTCAAACGCGGAATTTGCCGCCCACCACCATACAGTAGACGCATACAGTACACACGCACCACTTGTACTAGTATACTTGTGAGGACACTGGATTGCCTTACATTAATTTCCTGGGAGCTAATCCTTCTTTGACCCTTGTGTAACCTGGACCTGAAAACAAAATCTTAATCCTAACACAAATACCGAAACTTCCTCCAGATGTGATCTTTGTTGTGGATTTTGCTACACAACGAGATATGCATCAGGTCTGCGTGTCTTCTCTCACAAAATACCCATATGTTTCTTTGCCTGTGCCTCCATCACGGTAGCCTCTTGTTCTTTTTATCTGTGTATGGTTCTGTTTGTGTTTGTGTGTTTGTGTGTGTGTACGTGTGTGTGTGTCTGATACTGTATTTTTCTGTGTGTGGGCTGCTGGAACTCAGTTTTAGTAATAGAGTGCATTCAGACTCCTTCACATGCACTGTCTGGGAAGCTGGGCTCAGATTTCTGGCACTGGTAACATCTTTGCATTTTCATTTGATTTAAAAAGACACTGATATAATAATATTCATCATCACATTACATTTGCATTAATGGTAATTCTCTTAAGGGCATGGCACCATTACAATGGCTTTGTTTTTGAAAGAAAAACAGACTATTTTGGTGAACCTGATAATGTTAGCCGCACACTAATTGTGCATAATTTTATACCAGAATATGCCGTCTCCCATTATAGTGACATAGCCTACTAATGATACATCTGTGAATCTTTATTAATATATATGTACTTTATATGATGTGTTTACATGGCTCCTCCAGGCTGACCTACAATCTGATTGGATGATGTCATCTCCAAATCATCCTGCTTTCTGATTTTGTCCTTGTCATTTGGTCCACCCAGCTAAACATGCCACATTCAAATGAGGATCCAGGCGAGGAGAGGAACCTCAAGCTGTTTAAAACTGAAAATGATCCATTGCTCATTTTGTTATAGCTTCAGAAATTTAAATGGAAAATACATTAATAGACTAATATATAAAATGGGTTTAGGATGATGATCTTATTTCTAATCACGGTTAGTCCAGGTCAACTGTAAGAATAGATAATTGATCTCCCACGGGCTCGGAGGGAATGTGTGTATCATCACAAAAATGAAATATATTATGGGCTTATGTAGTATTAGATTCTGTTTAAGATTCAACTTCAACTTCTAATCAATCACATCACACCATTTCAGTTAAATACGTTTTTGTATCACTAGAAAAAAGTCCAGAATGAAAAAAAAATTCATCTGCTGATTACACATGGCACCAGTTCTCAATGGCTTTGTTTTTGAAAGAAAAACAGACTATTTTGGTGAACCTGATAATGTTAGCCGCACACTAATTGTGCATAATTTTATACCAGAATATGCCGTCTCCCATTATAGTGACATAGCCTACTAATGATACATCTGTGAATCTTTATTAATATATATGTACTTTATATGATGTGTTTTACTGGGCCAAGCTGCAGGTACGGCAGATGTGATTGGGGGTTGGGGGGCACCAAATCATCCTGCTTTTATTTTGTCCTTGTCAGTTGGACCACCCATAAACATGCCACATTCAAATGAGTGATAGGCAGCTCACCTCAACAGCGTTTAAAACTCAAAACTGATATTGCAAATTCTGTTATAGCTTCCAATTTAAATAGAAAATACATTAATAGACTAATATATAAAATGGGTTTAGGATGATATCTTATTTCTAATCCACTAGTCCATGTACTGTAAGAATAGATAATTGCTCTCCTATGAGAGGTGTGTGGGTGCATTTAAAATGAAATATATTATGGGCTTATGTAGTATTAGATTCTGTTTAAGATTCAACTTCAACTTCTAATCAATCACATCACACCATTTCAGTTCATACTTTTTGTATCACCAAAAAAAAAGAGAATGAAACCTTTAAAAATTCATCTGCTGATTACACAGAAGTTCTCAACTTTGTTTTCTCACAGGTTGTAGATTGCTGGGAGCTAATTAGTGACATATTAGCTTTTGTGAGGTGTAACTGTTCACGCGGGCTGCAAAAAAAAAGCCTAGAACTATGCAACTGTAAGCAGTGCCCCAGGAACCAGCCAGGTGCAGAATACAAAACTGAAAAGATCTGTGACCTGTCTGCTTCCTCAGTCAATCTAAATAATGTCACAACATGATGCAACACAAAGTCTACCTCTGAATAACATGTATTGTACAGTATCAGGTATGTCTTTTTTAATCTACTGCACATCTTAATTTCACTGCTCGTCATAAAAGATTCATGATAGATCGCATTAGATGCAGTGACTGGAAAAAATACTGGAAGCAGTGAATGTAAAATGACTTTGAAGCTACTAAATCCCCATCACTAAGCCTGCAACACTGCTGTGTCATTGTAAGATGAAAGTCAATTAGCATTGTGGGTCAGCTTTAAAAGAGGTCTGACAATTGCCACTTTTATGTGACTTTTCAAAGCTACATGAAGCAACTAATGGAGTTCTAAAGTGTCAAAGTGTTGGTGGTTAAATTGCAGGAACACCAATTACTAGAACTTAAAGTATTTAAAGCAGCAAGGGTCTTAATTATCAAATGACAAACTGCACTGGCAAAGAATAACAGTGATTACATTGTAAAGCTTCACAGCCATGGAAAGATGAACACCACAACACGACATTATAACAGAGTTCATTTCAGTTCGTTTCAATTGTAGGTTATTTTTCCAGCTAACTGTTATATTTTTTAAAGACAACTAAGGTACTCTTTATTGCAGTGTCAGTTAGTCCATCACTTTGGTCCCGACTTAAGATTTTTCAGTGAACAGTGAATGAGCTGCAGTGCCAACTCTAGACGAGTCATTTTGTAAGTAAACATGCCGCTACCCCTGATATTGCACTGTCCTGAGATCAACATTTCTGGGTTTTCCCCCTCAGATTAAAATCAAGTTTTAACCTTGTTTACATCCACATGAACATATAATGACTAAAATAATCAGTCAACACCAGTGAACCAATGGCAGGCTCATAAAAACATTTCAATTCAAACAGCCAGGGCGTCATAGGCCATAAATCTAAGGAACCAGTCCTGTCAAGTTGTGGGGTCAAATGGGCGGGGCTAAATAATCCTGAAACTAGTCAGTGCAGACCGTGATACTTAGCACTAGCAAAACCACTAACACAACCCAGTGCCAGTTACAAGCTAACAACATGAATAAATGATGCCAACTGCAGTAACCATTCTGAGGCCTGTGCTAGTCTGGTCTCAAAGACTCTGAGGCTCAAACATGTGGGTGAGTCTCTCTGATCTTTCCTCCTTTAATCATCTTGGTACTCTCTGCTCTTTCACCTGTCAACCCTGGTGGGCAGGACACAAGGCCTGATCCAGAGTGCCCAATCTGGAAGACGGTGAATGAACTAATCCCCCAGTTTTTGTGTGTGAAAACCAAGTTAAAGTAATGGGTTTTATGGTTTAAAACATGTCTGGGGATTAAATTTAAATGAAATAGCTTGATAATTATTTGGTTCACTGTCTTGAAATCACATTAAAATCTACCTCAGGGTAGATCACCAATTGGCATTACAGTAGGTGTTGGCTAAAATGAGTGCTGTGCCAGAGTTAAGTCTTAATATAGAGCAACCAACGAGCTCTTTTAGTCCTGTTTCATGTTTTTACCTCACAAAAAGTGAATGGCTATCAGGAATGATCTTCAATTCTCTTATCATTTTATTCTTATTCTTATAAGAATAAAATGTATTTATTCTATGAATTACTCTTGGTACAGTAATAATCTCAATTCTGACAAAACAAAGGAGCTACAGGTGCAACTGATTTGTAAACCGCTGTTTCCAAGGTCAAACATAACTTCTAAACAAACTGAAAGATGAGTTCATAAAGACCTCGGAAAGGGAAAAAAGTGAAATATGAATTCCATGGGCTAATCCTATTTCCTGATGAAGATTCTGTGATATGACTGAAAGAAAACTACCAAAAGGTCCTTAAGGTGAGATTGTTTTGTCAGCTGCTCCTGGAAGGTCAAGCACCAACTTTGATGATTTTCCAATATTACCCTCCACCAGAAACTCCACGAATCTCAATTTTATGACAGAACAAAACAAAACTTTCTATAATTAGAAAAGTCAGTCAGATGAATGAAACGAATGATAACAGTTAAGTCTCTTAAGTTTTACACTACTGTGGGCTGTGCAGCTTGAAAGGTCTTATTAACCTGGGTGCCATTCATTAACATCACATTATTCATATGCATTCCTATATTGGACTCACTGCATTTCCAATCCGGCAACAATTACACACTTATCAAGGATTAAGGGATCCTATATTTAGGAGCAGTTACAGAGATAAGCAATTATTTTCAGGATTGAACAAATTCAAGTGAGAGTCACTCACTTCTCTTGTAGTGGCTGTATAATTATATTTTTTCAGACTGACAGAAAAATACTTCAATGGGTTTAATTTGGCATTAATAGAAATGACCTTGACCACAGCTTAATTGTGCTGTTGGGTACTACTAACAGATAAAATAATATGATATCATATTACAACATATCATAACAGGTGAGCTTGTACAGTACATGCAGTATGATCAACTACTAAGCAAACAATATCTAATTCATCTTATAAAATGATGACTGCACTAGGTTGCAGACACTGGTTCACCTCCCAATGTTATGTTTAAGATGGACTGAGCTGTTGCCATAACAGCACCAAGAGGCATGGGCAGCGAGTTCCCTCCTCCTGAAATAGCCTGCAAAATTGTTTAAACAGATAACTGGGAATCTGGCTGCTGGCCAGGAGCGTGCCCCAATGCCTCATGGGATATTAATGGCAGCCCAAGCTGAGGCAGGTCTGCAGTGAGGGAATAGATCCTTGAACCAGCACAGCACATCTCCCTTAATCAGTGCTTTAAAATCAGCTGTGCCTCTGCTAATTGGCTTCATTTCAATCTCAGGATGTTTCCATTTGCTATTAAATTAGCGCAGCGAGGGGCTGCTGCGAGGCACGCTGTAGGAATACATGTTTCTGAGCTGAAATCACACTTAGGATTAGATCTTCGGTCCACACTGCATTTGCCTGTAGCCACTAATTTGTACAGTGTAGCAGGAGATTTTCAACAGCAGCTCTTTGCGACAGAAGTGACCACTATTTTGTGTCTTTTCCTCACTAATCCGCCCATCCTCGCTTCTCTCTTCCTGTGTCCTGGCTAGCAGGCTTCTGTTAGATAAATATCAGCTCCTTTGGCAGCGGCCTCCATGCACATTTCCCCAGCGAGCCCATGGGCCCCTTGATGAAAGCCATCCGTCACTGCTGCGGGATGACCTGTCTGCACTGACCACCACACACCTCCACCCTGACCACTAGACTGTGAAGGGGATGTCTCCATGAGCGTCCTCACACACCACCAAATCATGATTTAATGCCTTTAATTTACACTGTCTCCAGGGCTTATCAAAAGGTTAGTTCAGGAGCACTGAGACAAGTTTATAAAGGCCTTACAGGGACACGGCTACATAGGACTTTTGTAAGTGACACCAAATTTTTTGGCTGGCACAATAAGCTCCCATTTAGTGTTTTGCGCTGCAGCCACATCACATTTGGGCAAGCAGAGCGTGTTTTTCTGTCGGTGCATCCCGAGGGACGAGACGAGAGGGAATGATGTGAAGCTGAGTGAGATTAATGCGTGGTAAATTGAACATGTGCTGGGATGACAGTGAAGATGAGGAAGGATGCCTCCACGGGAGATGGAGAGTGACAGGCTGAAAACAACAAGCCACAGTAGAGTCGGGGAATATTCCCATGAATATTCCCATGAATATTCCTCCCAAATATTTAAGAGAAGCTGCTAACAGTGGACGCAGGCTAAATCAACGTTGACTGCATGTGACGCAATTTTATGTAATATTTTATCACAGAAGTCAATATAACCGTGGTGTAATTGAAAGTGCTGAAATAGTATTTGAGTTGGGCAGCAGTGTGCAAAACAAAACCTGTGCAGGTTTTATCTGTTGTGGGCCATCAGGACCAATTTATGACTGTCATCATCATCACTTCACATAATGTCATTGGAGGGCATATGGAACAATAAATCCTGTTCCCAGGTTCCTCGTTACTGTAAATGTTCCACCTACACAGGCAATCAAATTGAAAATTCATGTAGCAATATTCGCCTGTTGGTCAGAATGGGAGTCAGGATGTACAAAACGTGGAAGAAGAGGAGGTTTTAATAAGGAGGATAAAGAAGGGATAGGATATAAACATGTAAGTCTTTGATGGAAAATGCTTCCTGTATCATGATGCAAAAGCATGCATATGCATTTAGATTTGTGTCCATTTAATTCAAGATTCATCATTTCAAGACTATAGCCCAGTTTACGGACCCTTCACTCAAACCAAAAAAGAAACCAATAAAATCCACTTCGCTTTAGTTGGATCAAGCCACAGATCTACATATAATTTGATGACGTTTTGACATATCTGTGAGATTTCAGTCATTCAGTGGCTACGTCTCAGGGACAGTGACTTTGGTAGAAAATACAATGAAAACTGTTGATGTTGAGGTCTGTGGATTATCCAGAATAACTGGGACACACAAAGTTTTTGAGTTTTTTTTTTTTAGTACATTTTTTTCTGCTGTAGCACTACAAAATTGCTTTTCACTCAGCTGCATCAGGACAATGACAGAAACATTAGAGAAAAATATTTCAAAACCTGAACTAAGACATCCAAAACTATCAGGTCTCAATTACCTTAGATAAACGAAGACTTCAAAAAACTAATTTCTAAATGACAGGGAGAGGATTGGTTTGCATACATAGACTGTAAAAAGAATGGACGTAGCATCCGTGACGTCACCCATTGGTTTTGTGCAGTCGTTTTTGTGCCTCAAATATGGCGGTTTGAACAGCGCCATGTTGGATTGGCCGGCCGAGAGCCCGCCCACTAGCCTCGAAGCAGCCTGTCTCTGTGCCGCTCCGGACCTGTAGCTGAACGTTTCCGCGCCCTGATTGGCCAGAATCTTATCCTAATAACAGTAAAACGGTGGCGTTAAAAAAAAATTCACCCCCCTCAGAGTGTGTACGGGGGTAGAAACTATCGATTGAGACCAAAAAAATAAGATGTACCAGGCTGTAAATATGTTTTTTTAAGCTCTAAAGTCGGCTATTTTAACATGGGGGTCTATGGAGAGTTGCTCCCTTCTGGAGCCAGCCCCCACAGGAATCGGCGGGGATTGCAGTTTTTTGAACGCGGAAGTGAGCTTCACTTCTCAGACCGACAACTGCCCCCTTGTTTGCATATTATCCCATCATTATGGCTGCTGAGTAAGTACTGTATGTTATGATCTGGTATTGTCCTATTCCCCTTTGTTGTTTTTTGTTTTGTTTTTGTTTGGTTGTTCTTGAATATTTGCCTCCCCACTCTGCTGGATTGTAAGCACTATACTGTTGGTTGTTTTGTAACCGGACCTTTTCCATGTCCATCATAAAAAAAAAAAAAAAAAATAAAAAATCAATTTTAAATTCTAATTCCTTTCATGCAAGTTTTCTTTCATGTAATTTTGGGTGAACTAACCTACAAATAACAGCAGTGCTTTGTTTTTAGTTAGAAAAAAAAATGTTTCTGGTAATGCGGTGACCTTAACAGATGAGTCTGTTACAATCCCCCCCACCAAAACTGCTCAACAAATCACCACAAGGGTTTCCTGCTGGGAAAGACTTTGAGCCCAGACATGTGAATTATGTTTGTTAATAGACGCCAATAGTACAGTTTTCCCTCCTCCTTTATTCCACAGTGCCTGCCAGCGTGATAACTCAACTAAACTCTGTTGAAGTAGATCGACAGCTTCTACCAAGGGACGAAGATAGTCTACTTTTTAAACTTTTCCACATAAGTATAGTATTCCTTAATGTATAAAAGACTTGTTCATTGCACGTAATAGATGTTCAATATCAGCATCGACACCCATACCAAGTTCTCTGTGGATTTTACTCACCTAACAATCAACATAAAAGTAAAACTTTCATCCCCCTCCCTGTCTACCGGCGCTGCAGTGAAGAGCACAACTAGTAGAGAGAGTGAAAGGGTGAATGTTTTTCAGAGGGACCATCTTGCTTTGTTCTTTATGGCACACATTTTAACCACTGTCTGATCAAACAGACCTGGCAGGCTGTTCTGGGGCTTTAAAAAAAACAAACTAAATAATAAAAGTGGAGATGCCAGCATTGCCGGTTTTTCTAATCCTCAGATAACATGATATTTGTAAAGCATGTTCAGTCGGTACACAGTTACCACTTGGATGAAAGGAAGCTATTTTTAAAAAAAAGAGGAAGAGAGTTTGAGTCATCATAAAATATCATACAAACAGTAATAAAAAATCAATTCAGTGAACAGAACAAAAATATTTCTCCACAGAGATAAAGCTTGTAAACATCAGGGAATCTGGAGTTGTGTTTGTTTTCTCTCTTGGTTGAGTAATGTGGTCCATAGTTTGCTAGATTCATTACACGAATGTGCATGTAAGCATGAATATTTCAAGTTGCGGAGAGTTGCAAAATGACCTTAACAAAGCTATAATGACAACATTTAAAGGAACTATTCACCATTATGGGATATATGCTTATTTACTTTCTTGTTGGTGGCGGTCTTCACCGGCAGACCAGTAGATCAACAGCTGTTTCGTGAGTTACGTTCTTGTGCGTGTTGGTTTAAAGGTGAGGAGCAAAAGTTCATCTATGACCTACTAGAGTCGAGCAATTATTCCAGTTTAAATTCTGATTAACATTTTGGCCTCAAACAATTATGGAAAAAAAAGATAATGGGGACAAAACGAACATTGTGCAGCATTCTGGTTTGTAACAAAATTGCATGCTAATTGTTAGCAGTTTGCCGGTTCAGAGACTAAAGACCATGGCAATGTTTGGCTGCTCTCCCACTCTCTAACTTATACCCTTATAGCCTCCATGTCTGATGTTTTGACTGGTGATGGTCAGGTCAGGTGACATACCAGTGTATGCACTCTAAAATATCATGTATAACCATAAACTCAACACTTAACTACGTATGTTTGCAACTTTTAAATGTTTTTTAGTATATGTTTTTGTATTGAATTGTATTTAAAGTTCAAGAAGTAACAAAAAGTTCAATGTGTGGCATTTACAAAGTCAGTGAGATTGTTTGATGGGATTGAAAGCATCGGTGAAAGTGGACATTAGGATGTATCAGATCATATTAAGATCTTTTTTCTAGCCAAATGTATAACAGTCTATATCTTCGAGTAGGGGCTGTGTGGTTGAAAGCTCCAGAAATGGCTAGTACTGTAAGTAGATGTTGAGTTTAGATTTTTACAGTAAATGCATCCAGAGACATTTCTATAGTGTGATTAGCTATTGAACTGTGTTATAGCCTAACTACTGTTTTTTCTTTTGCACAAACCATGAAAACAACAGGCTACTGCATCACTAATTATAATATAGTTCTGTGTTAGGGGGGATTGCGTTTACTCATTACTCACAGATAACCCAATTCAATCGTGTTTGATATTTACACTGTCAGAGCACACACATGTTCCTAATTTACCCTCTACATTGCGGTTTTATTTCATTTGCTTCAAAAACAAACAGACACATGTGAGCCTGCTTTTGTTTCTTTGTACTGAAGAATTTTCCTTTTACTTTGTCTTAATTCTAATCTTAAAAATAAACGAAATTCCTCGGAGATGCTGGAACCATATCTGCAGCCCCTCACAAACACAGAGATAATGAGGTTGCTAAAGAATAGGAAAATAAAAAAGCGAGAAAGGTTAGTTTGGAAGAGGAGATTCCTCTCCGGCAGTCGGAGCTGGTGTGTGTGTATGTGTGTGTATATATATATAGCAGAGCAGCCCTGCTTGTGCAAGAGGGTGTGCATGCTGATGGCCATCGATCGAAGCAGAAGGTGTTGTCTGGCACTTCAGGCCATTCACACAGACTCCTGGCTTTGAGTGCAGAGTTATATTAACAAGTTTGCCAGTTTGTAATTAATATGAATCTGAGGTTGAGCTTGATGTGCCTTGTTTTTTTTTTTTTGGTTATGGAGCCATTTTCACATGCTGTAAGAAATATTCTCTGTGGAAGACAAGAGCACAAATGAAGATGTCTTCCTTCGTCTCTACATACGAGTCGCCTTCCCAACACTGTAATTAAAAATGACTGCGTTCATTCATCATTCATCTGTGTATCTACTGTGTGTTCATTTGATGCCATTGTTTTTCTTTCTCACCCTTGAGCCACCCATGTGTTTGTGTGTCTCTGGACTCGCCGTGGATGATCAGAACAGATTTGAAACTACTATTGATATGTTGATCAACAGAACCTTGTATTTGAACATCAGTCACTTATTAGAGTCACATGGTTGCCCCGAGAGCTCGACTTACAGCTACTTGAGAAAACACATGCAAGCGCACACATGCTTTGAAGATGTTGCATGTAGAATCACATTTCAAGAAAAACTGCAAAACATTTGCTCGTTCCAGCTTCTCAAACAAAAGGATCTTCAGCTTCTCTACATTTTCATATCCTTTATATCCTTTATAGCCTGAATAACTTTGGGTTTATGACTGATGGTTGGAGACATCAAGTCATCTGAAGATGTCATTTTGGGACTCTAGCTTTTCACTTTTCACTTTTATTCTGACATTAAATAGAGGAAGCAATTAACAGATTAATGAAAATGAAACTAATTGTTTCAGCTCTTAAATCAATACATTACAGAGTTCCTGCACTTATTCCTTTAGCTCATGTTGAACAAAGACTACACTAGTTTGCCTTTGTCACGGTGGATGTTAAGGAGATTTAGAAACACTTGTGGTTTCTTTTGCTGAGATCATTTCATCTGATATCAGGAAACGCGTGATGGTCAAATAGTCCAAATGATTGCCTGTGCTCAGTTCAGTCTACAGTCTGTGTGGCCAGCGTGATATTATTACTCCTAATCCCACCCTTTCTCCTCATGCTCAGTCTCCTACAGACACTTGCCAAAGCTTCATAAAAACTTGTGTTCACAACCTGAAAAGTTTCTAAGTCTTGTAACAACTTTAACCCTTCCCCATTGGCAAACGGGAGCCCGTGAAGAAAATGATCATCAAAGCCAGACAAATTTACACCTTAGCCAAGTATCATGAGTCCTGCAATTTCACACAGACCCAGTTTTCCTCCACAGCAACACCAGGAAAACAGCCAAGTTTGCCACTTTCCAGATGGAGGCTCGGCTTTTGAATAATGACTGGCTCTAAAAGTTGCATTTGAATGTCTGCGCTACAGTGTTTACAAAAGTGCTGATCTCTACACTGGTGCTCGAGTCGCTGTGCATTGATACGTACCGCATACCATCTCGCACATTATTCTAACGCACATCTACATTTACAGTACGGAGCGACTATTCTCACGTGCCATTTGAGGTTGCTTTAACCAGAATTATTTGCGATGTATCACCTTTAGTTATCTGAATATTCTTGACTTGGACAAACATTATTGTGCCGAGTTTTACAGTGATGTCTGTACTGTAGATACACTGTGGGTGGACAGGAGAAAAATGCAGGACTGAGTTTATTTTTTCCACAGCTTGTTTACACAGCTCTAAGATGAGCCCCCTTCCCTTCATTTCTATCAAGGCATTCCTCACTGCTCACGCACACACACACACACACACACACACACACACACACACACACACACACGCTGCACATCTCTGTATGTAGCAGCTTCTTCCTCAAATAGAAAATGTGCACTAAAACATGACAGCACTGGCGGCTAGTCTCCGAGAGCAGCCCCACTCTCTCTGGCCTAGATTCTTTCAAATCCGCTCTGGAAGTGCCTTCGTCCTCAGCTGCACTGCCAGCCCGCCAGAGAGCGAGTGAGCAAGCCATCTGGCTGCACAGCACATCAAATCCCAATCTGTGTTAATTTGAGTGTTATGGCCCATTGTTTATTTTTGAAAAAAAAAAGAAGTAAAAAAAAACAAAAGACGAAGGGAAGAGAAACTCGACACACAGGATTAATAACCCTTTTGTAGTTAATTCTGTGCGAAGTTTTACCAAAGTTTTTGCGAGCGTGCAGCTTGCCAGGCACTGCAGGTCACTGCTGAAATTTAGATGTGTCTAACATGGCAAAAATAAAGATTTAATATAGCTACAAGACAAAAATACTTCATGGGTTCGGTTAAAATGAAGTCGATGCATTAATTGAACATGTTTATAAATAAAACAGAATACTATGTGTGCCAATAATCATGCTGCGCAGATAAAAGTCATTTGTGTTGCGTTCGTTTCCACCACCTGGTGAAAACATTTTGGACTGCCATGGGCTTTCATTGACGTTTATGGGTTTTTGATTCCTATTAGTCTCCATCACAGCTACTCCTCCACTTCCTTTTCAGAAGACAGACGTCTGAGGTTAAAGGAAGAAATGTAATGTCAGGCCAGTTAGCTACAGTTAACAAAAGGAGACCATGGCTGCTTGTAATATTGATTTGTTGTTACACTTCCAGTTTCTTCAAAAACAAGTTATGAAACCTGATTCACTCCATAACTGTCCAATTTTGAGATGAGGAAGTTTTCTTTTTTCTTTAATTTAACCTCATTTGTTATACTGTATCATGTCATGTTTACTGTGAGTCTATGTAGATTTAGATTTTTCAGGTTAGTTGTCAGCGCTAATGTGTTAGCGGTTAGATGTAGCCTAGCCTATAGCTCATGGCTACAAATTACAGATTATTTTAGAAGAAAAATAATAATAATTGAGATGAGTCGTCATTTTCTTTTACTTCATTTCTAAATTTGTTTTTGTAACAATAGCTACTGCCAATTTTGTAGTTCTCCTATTGTGCGTCTGCTGAGATATTTTTCATTTTGGCTGCTAATGTTAGCTGAAAACTAATCTGGTTCAGTTTATGGCTAAAAGAGTCTGGGTTAGACATAACAAAGACACTCTACTATGGCTTCTAAATCGTCTTTGAACATAACAACACGGACGTCGCACACCCACCAGTTTCTATCAAAGTTTTTGTCATAATGTTACATTTCATGCTCTGTGTGATAACATCTACACTATAAAAAATACATATGTAACAAGATTATATTAATTCTTGATTCTTGTTACATTTTAAAAATGTAACAACCATTCTTGGTCTCACCTACTTATATGGACAAATATAAAACATGCTCCACACTGATTATGTTGTAATATAACAGATTTCAGCTCATAGTAAGAACAAGACAGTTATACTACTTGAAGTACTAAGTAAGTAGCTGAAGCCAAATCTCTTCTTTGTCTCCTTACCCTGCCCCTCCTCTTCCTCTCCCTGTCTCTCTCTCTCTCTCTCACACACACACACACAGACAGACACACACGCATGCCACCCACCCTGACACATGGTGTGTTATGCAATGGGTGATGCCTAATTACCACTGACATCGCGGAGACTGTTCACTGCGAAATTAATCATGACACAGGCGTCAGCTTTTGATATTTTTCGCCAAGTGCTCTGAGTTCGTACCAGCCGATGTAATTAATAAACCAAATGCACACAAATACTGATAAGACACTGACACTGATGTCTTAATAATAACCAGGCACCTAAAAAACCAACACCAGGTGCCACGTTTTGGAGATAAGACAGAGAGAAAGAAAGTGGAAGAGGAGAAAGAAAAGAGGAACTGGAGCTAATTATTTTTCCAAGTATTAGGATAAGGTTGTTTAGGGTTTTAACTGTGAGAGGCTCTAGTCTAAACCGTCCTAAATGAAGGAGCTGATTCATAACAAGGGTGCATGGATATAGGCCTACTGTACCTCTATACAAATTCTCAACAGCTGTGGGTCCACAGTAGCTCGCAGAGGGCTACGGTGCTATTTATAAATTGTAGCATTGTACTGGAAAGCGCTTACAGTATATCCAGTCATGCATAACATAAACAGTTGCCTTCAGTTAGCAGAAAATCTGGCTGTTACTTTATTATTACAAATAGATGAACTGAGACTCCAGAAACACAGCCCACCCGTATCTGGCATAATTAATGTGACATGCAGCTCATCAGTGCACAAACCTCCACAAGAGCTGGTTGTTCATTTCTAGAGGGTTCTTTTTATTTTTTTTATTTTTTTTTTGCTTCGGTGGCAAATGATCACAAGCCGAGCAGTTTGAGAGAAGATGTAGGCTAATTGATTTGACATATTGCTCTGTTAAATTCAGGTTCAGATATTGTTTACCTCTCAGGAAGCCATATCTTCTTTTTCTCCCACCACGCAGCTGTGATCAGCTTTGATCTTCCAGGGGGCTTCAAAGTGCAATGTATCAAATTTGCTCATTTGTAAAACACAAAGAAAACTTTCTTCACATTCGAGATGTGAGAGGAGAGAGCTGAATGGTGTGCAAGTGTTTCTGTTTTCTTTAATTAGTACAGAAGTGTCTTGTATTTTTCCCGTGTAATGTAAGTTATTTTAGGACCGTATGATCTCCCTGTACAGTATGTACAATAAATGCTTTCAGGCCATTTCAACTTTTGCACCTTGGCCTCAGCTATTCTCCCAAAGCCAAACCTCCTATTTGCTCTCGGGCTTAGGTGGGTCACTGAGTGCACCTGGAAAAGGAGAGTGCAGAGTAGACAAAGACGACCAAGAAAAAGCCTGAGAATAATCTACAGAGGTTGTTGGGGTTTTTTGTATTAATACATTTCCTCTTTAAAGGTGTTTTTATGGTTTACTGAATGGTGGACAGTAAGGTGGGATTTTGTGCAAAAAGGGTCTCCAACCAAACACAAACTATGTATATTATGATTGATTACTAAGTATTTTTTTCTATGCACTGAATGTACAGTTAGTCATTATACTGTTGACACAGCCCTGGTTAAAGTGCAGTTTTTTTGTCTTTGTATTGGTTGTGAATTGTGTGCTGTAACTCCACTACAGTAACTACACTACGAGCCACGAGAAATAACTTTTGAAGGTCCAGATAATCATGTAAACACTACTATCAGTCTGTCTGACCAAAGGTCACAACGGAAAAATTAGCAGAAGAAAGGACTTTGAAAATAGGCCAGAAAATGTTTTCACAAATCATCAGCACACAGCCATATGTGCAAACACTACACACACACGTCAGGGAGGGTCACCAGAGACTCACTGTTACACACCACAGTTGTTTCCATATGCAAAGCCCATTTGTTTAAAACTAGATCAAAGTTTCAGATGGGATTCATCCTGCTTCACTGTCTGTATTTGTTAAAAAAAAGAAAGAAAAAAAAAGTCATCCCTCTGTGAAATTGCATGCATGCCCACACGGATGTGTGCACTGTATGTGACAAAGGAGCAGAAGGTAACCTTTATAAATGACACACAAACAGCCAGGCAGTGCACCAGAGTAAAGGTGGCTTGCCTAATCCTCTCTCCTCCTGTTGTGTGGTCTCGCTTGTCTACTGTATCGCTACATTACATCCCAGGCAGAGTGACACACTGAGCTTGGCTGTTTCTCTGGATACTGTTCTGACGTTCTGTTTGTCTCGTGCTTTATCCACCTCGTTCCTTTAGTTCAAGACAGAAAAACTGAAGGACACACATCAAGGAAGGGCCACTAGTGTAATATCTGCATGTCATTTCTGAGAGTGTTCTTAATCAGTATTTTCATATTGGATCAGTTTCAACTCAAACTATTTTGTAGCTACAGTGCTTTTTCCACAGAACCATAACCCAGTAAGATTGTGTAACTTTGGAATTTGGAAAGAGAAATGGGAAAATCATGATTCACATACGGGTCAAAGGATTCTCCAGTTGTAGTATTAGTCTGGCTCCCATTGGCTCTGATGAGTGTTGATGTAAGCAAAGCTGTGTAATTTTGTGTTGCAACCTGTAGTCATACCTGCCACATTGCTGTTAAACCAACAGAGTGAATGCAATTCGAAAAAAACACAACAACTTTTAAAAGCACACACCAACACATCTAATCACCAATCAAAGCATCTCACAGAGGCTCAAAGATTTTTACAGGAGCCCCAATGTGGGAATGAGATATAACAGATCCGTTTTTACCAATTTACAGAACAGCTACTGTAGCACCTTGTATTTAAAAAGAAAACAACTGATATCTGCTAATTCTGGTGGCGAGAGTGTGTAATCAATAGCATTTAATAAGAATTATTACCTGAAAACAGCTGTGACACAAATACAGTACAGTTTAAAAGTGCAACATTTCCATCTGAAAACAGGCTGTGTATATTCAAATCAATTCCACAGCTGGAAAAACTTCTATTATAAAACATCTGTCACTGTTTTAATCCATCTGTATAAGCTCAGCCACCAATGTCCATACCCAGTAAAACACCTTTGTGGCTACTTTTCAAACTATATAATCAAAACATACACAAGCTGCCAGTGATGACGCCATGAGCACAATGGATTAAAAGAGCTTAACTGTACATTAGAAGTATGACCTGCACACACATTCATACAAGTGTGTTATCAAGGCCTTCTAATTTTACTGTGCACACACACATTGCAACACCAGAACACGTGTACTCAAATGAACAAAACTCAATCAGAGCATTTGCTCTTAAGCCCCCACCACCTTGGCATCTAGATGCTGCAGGATTTGGGGAGAATGTTTGCAAGCAGACTCCAGGAATATCAATTCATAATGTACTTGACACAGTTTTGTTGAACAACACATTATTTAGTGATAATTCTCTGCATGTTAATAATCTGATCTGAAGTCAGGCTGTAGCCTATACGCAGTGTTCCCACTGAATATGTATTTCTGACTACACGGAGGGTAAACATGTTATTTAATCATCAACATGTTTTCAATCGTCATTGCTTAAGTAGGATGAACAAACCCCAGGTGGTGAACACATAGTACGAGAAACTTTCTGGAGGGAGGCAGGCTGAATGCATATCATTCACCATTTAAACGATTCGTGCCGTCCGAGTAGTGGGGCAACTTAAGGTGAACGACAATCCGTGTCAAGACTGGGACTGGATGGTGTCCTTATTTCTGTAATTGCAGTCTCACGAGAGACTTGCAAAGATTTTAATTTCCATTCCGAATTTGATTGATTTTTTCCCCCCTAAATCTAAATGACGCATACATTTAAATAATGCATGAATATCTTAAACATTATCTATCTACAATGGTAGAGTTCTTCTCCAATACACTTCTTTCCTGATTTGGGATCAGTTACGTGTGCCCTTATTTGAAATGTTGTAAAAGCAGGAATTTTCTCACTGATTCAGTCAAACTTGAATGATTCTGTCTTCAATTACACCTCTGGGTGAATTAATTAAAATCGGGCAAGTTGATTGTATAACCCTTCAACTCACCATGTACTTGACTGCTTTCATGCAAGTTATAGTATTTCTATTTTTATTAGATATTGCACTAATTGCTTAACTTGGATTAACAGTGAAAATGTAATCTAATTTGTAGCCAGAGTGAATATTCAATCAAGCATTGAAATCAAAGGCTAGAATATTAATCATATTTGAATATTATACAATAATACTAAGAGATTTTTTGATTTTCCCTGCATGCAATCCCTGTCAGTGAATCAGTGCTTCTATACATTTCCATTAATCCTGAGCCCAAGGTCCTTTTTTCAGCCTGCACTGACCATAGCTGTAGAGTCCAGATTTAAAAACATGCTAGTTCCCATAGCAACCCCCGTTAAAATTCAATAGTATCTCATGTCTGACCTTCATAGGCATGAGTCTTATCATCCAACTGTGAGGTTATTCAGTCTGTTTGCCAGACATGGTAACAGATGCAGCCACGCTGAAGTCTGCCTCAGACTCACCAAACGAGACAAGGTTTCTCATCATAAAGTATGTGTTAGCTGGGAAAGTGTTCACTGTGGCAAATGTGGCACATTTAATGAAAACAGACCTGTGATGCTTTGCACAGATGGGATCTCAGTTGCTCCGTATAAGGTACGAGGCATGAAATGTGCCATTTGCAGAATGCTTGTTCAACAACCAAGAGTAATGGCAGATTGGCAAATGGGTTGGTGCTGATGGAAGTATCCTGATCTCACTCCAACAGCAATTTACTATGTAACTGAGCAGCTGATCAAAATAGTTCTGGACCAACATTATTATGATTATTTAATAATTCCGTTAAAGCTGATGTGTTTAATGTGTTGTAGTTAAAATGGATCCCATGATATGTAAAGGGTTCGTTAGTTATTCAGAGTCACAAACTCACTGAGAATTATCACCAACTTTTCCTCAGCTCAAGGGAATATTAGCATCTTTTAGCACATTGTTTTGGTTTCCTCAGCATCAGTGCCATTCTGGTCAGTTTATACCTGGGTTTAAATTGTGTCTCCACATCTGTCTCCACATCTGTCCTGAGTAACCAGCTATGGTTGGATCTTTTGCTTTCAGCCAATCCAACAGATGAGGTATTGCCAATGCTTGTCTGTACAGTATGTGACTGGAATTAATGTGCCGTACACCGCTGATGAAATAATGAAATAAAGTTGTATCCATTTGAACATGAAGCTAATTTGACAAATCAGACTGTGGCAATGGACGTCAGTAGAGTAGACGGTCCTTCATGTGGACACTTTTGTGTTCACACTGCGAGCGGCCCACACCACCTCCAAATGTGGTTTGAGGTGTCGGATCTCAAACGTGTCCTCAGCGCCTCCTGGCTGCATTTACACATGAACTTGGTGGTTGTTAACAACAGGTCTGAACAGGGCCACAGGCAGCGACTAGCTGGTAAACATGGTTGGTAGGTGAAGAACCAGAGATTTCACTCAATAGCCAAAAGAGACCAAAACAGAGCAAAAATTAGACATCCCACGAGTACTAATGTCACTGTGTCTCTTCTGAATGTATACAGTTTGTTAACTAGTCGAACTTAAAAACAAAGTGACAGATGTTTTTTTAATGTTTCCTAGTGGCAAAAAAAAAAGATAACGCAGGTTTAATTTTCAAGCTGCTGATATCTAAAATTAAACACTAGCAATCTGGAAAAATGTGATAAACAGAAATGAATTGTCAGATGTTCTTCTTTGTTGCAGCCAGCACTAAAACATTTTAACTAGTCAAATCAAAGTTGTGAGAAAGAAAAGGAAATGGTAATTAAGCCAATAACCGCTGGGACGACTACATCAGCACTTCAGATGTGGATGGTCCTTGAGAGTAACTCGGCTAAACTGGAAGGGTAAGCAGCTGAGGGAGGATGGGTGGTGATGGACTTCTTTACCGATTAAAACTACCTCTGTAATTACCACACATGACGGGGACAGGGTCTTCTGCTGAGTTGACGAGTGTTTTGTTTCAGCGTTAATATGCTCCAATTCACCTGTCCCCATGAGGCGCAGCGAGCACTTCCCCGTTACGCCTCTGACCCTCTCAGCTACGGAGTTGTCAAAACTGGAGTGGAAGCCTGCTCCTAATCATAGCAATCATTCATCTAAGTGTGCCCCCACCCCTTCCACTTGCCCTGCAACACCCCCACCCCCCCACCCAAAAAATAAAAAAACACACGGCTATTTTTAGCTTCCATATATTTCCAGGGCAGTGTGATTGTCATTGATTTGACTAGAACAATGGTGCTCAGTGAGAGTCAATGGAGCTGCCTTCAATTTTTACCAGAGAGGCAGCCAATTATAACTGATTTCATATCAGCCATGTTCTGCTGTCAGTCTGCAAATTCTTATGACTGTCACTGAGGGGAAAAAAATCTGTGATGCACAGCTAAATTAGATTTGCTCACGATGTGTTTGACTGGCAGCCATTATGTGCAATGGACAAGTGGGAGCTGCATGAATGAGGGTGGGAAAACATTGGTTATATCTCAATTCTCCTGCTTCTTCTGAAGCAGGTCCCCCATTCATGGGTGATTAACAGGCAGATCAGGGAGGTGGGCAGTGTTGCTTGGATTGCTTTGACTAATCTAACTGCTGCTGCCTCACTCGGGTAATGGCTGCAGGCTGGCTTGGAAAATCCGGCCAAGCAATGAGGAGAAACATTTCAAACCACCATGCACAGCTCCACTTACAAAGCCCAAGTCTGACATGCACACTTTTTTTTTTTTTACACTGCAGCCATGTGAAACACTGCAGAATGTGACTCCACTGACTGACAACTGCAGAGTTTAAACCGATTATTGGACATTGCTGGAGGAAAACCAAAGTCCACACTCACATCAATGCCATGAGCTATTGACAGTACAGTGTAAATAACAGCTTAATCAGAGCGATAGTCACAACCACTTCTGGTGATGTTGGTGTCACTGACAAACACAGGCACATTTTACTTTCACCAAACATTACCACCATTATAATAAAAACAGTAATAGTTTGATAGCCCAGATCAGACCGAGCTTGTAGCTATTGCAGCCTGGTGGCAATTAAACCTGTCATAGTTTGACATGGACAGAGTTAAGTGACATCTTGACCACTCCATTTGGGTTTTGAGCAGCAATAGAAATAGTGCTCCACCTAGTGGAGGCAGACGTCTCAGTGTTACAAGGGCAACAAACCGACTTGATTTCACTCGCTCTTAAAGGACTCCTCTCTCATGTGTTTGTGTGGTTTGCAAACTGCCTGTTAACTGTGCAGTGTGACCTCTTCTTATCAGAGGTAGGCTAACACACAAAAAAACAAAAAGCGGTGTAAAGTATGGTGAGAGAGGAGGACGGGAGGATTTAATGCAGGCAGAGCCGTGTAACAAACTTGCGGAGGATCTGCTGCTCCACGGCTCTTCGTCTGAGAGTCGCTGTAGTTGAACACGGTCGGTGCCCTATTTCCAGACGGCTCTGACTACCTGCGCTCCGAGCCCCTCCCTCCCCTCTCTCCCTCTCTGCCTCACCCCTCCACCACCACCACAACCACCACCTCCTCCTCCTCCCCCCTCCTCGGAGTTTGTGTTGCACTCGTTGCAGTAGGAGGGTCCATGTCCACAGAATGACGTCGCTGTGACTGCAAGTCCGACAGACTCCTCCGTTTGTTTTTATTACTCCTTTTCTTTTCTTTTTTTTTTCAACCGCGGCCCCTGAATCGGTAATCTGCAAAAATTACGGCCATAATGTGAGCTCATCTGCCACTGTCGTCCGACCCGTCGCTGCCGTTCGTCCTGTCAGGAGCAGCGGGCTCGCTGTTTGAGGATTACTAGTGATAATACGCAGTAGACTTCTCCAGTGTGTGTAGCTGTCAAACTGAAAACTATGTATTGGGAAGAGTAGTGCAGAGCGCAGTTGTTGATATTCATTGACTTTGCTTTGCGTGTCTTTTTCTTTTTTTCTTTTCCCTTCTTCGTCCTCTGGATTATCGCTGCCCAGCAACACAGCCACCTGACAACTCTGAATGTCGTAATTAAGGTAAGGAAGGACACGGCTCAGTGTTTTGACTGTGCATTTCTTTCTTTCTTTCTTTTCTTTCTATCCTTTTAATTTGGCGCTGGGTCTCTGGGTTTGTAGAAAAGAAACTCTCCAACGCTTTCAGTCGGATAACTGGCTACACTCGCATCCCCCGGGTCGCTGTGCTGTGGGAGAGGGATCTGATAACTTTCAACCGGGACCGTTAGCCCCGCGTCTGCTCCAAAATAAAAGTCGCCAAGAAGTTTACGCAGCCTGTACTTTTACGTATGGAACAAAATCAGCCTTCATTGTTTAATTAAAATCGAGAGCAGGTTGCATATTCTTGCGCGCACCTGTCTGTAGGTGCTGAGAAATATCTCGTTTCTGCTTCTAAAAAAATGTGACTTAAATAATTCATATTTTCCTCCAAGTGCGCGTAGTCTTAGGTGTTTTTCCACATAATAATAATAATAAAACCCCTTAAACTCATTTAACTTCGACACGGAAGAAATATAAAAAAAACTTCCAGCAGCAAGAATAAAACAAAACAAATGAAAAAGCCTCATTTAGTTTAGTTTTTTTTTTTACCCTGCGCAAACGCAAAATGGAGAGAATCGCCAAGAGAGCTGCATGTCTCTCAGAGGCAGGACAATCACGGCTGGAGTGTGTAGGAGAGGAATTATCGACATGACATCTTTGCATTATTTTTCATTATCTGTTCAAGCAACAGCGCATATGTGTTAGGGGGGATATTTGTCAGTCAGCCTGCACAACTTTAACTCAGAGATCTGGGCTGCTGGAGACCTAAGCCCTTCAAAGTGTGCACGGTAGCCTGCAAAATAAACATTCTAACATCAACCAAAGCGACGCCTTATCACCGCGATTGGTTATTTATTGATTATTGGCTGTGTCTCGTATTTTGTATTGCCTTTTGCACATGACGGGGCTGCTACGGCCGCTAAAACAACATTTCAAGTTATGTCGCAGCTATGTTGTGGCTGCAAGAGCTATAACTATTGAGTGACAGCTTCCGGACCAATCCATGAATAGCCTGATGAAGCTGGTGGATCTGAGGCTCGGCTGTCCAATAGAGGCGCAGTAGAGGTGGGCATTTAAACAGGAAAAAAGAGACGAAGAAGAAAAAAAAAAACCGGCCGACGTCACATACATACATTAACCCTTGCGATGCATTTTTTTCTTCCAAGTTATCACTGTACATCCCCTGTAGAGCAGCGATAAGGAGCTTTATCTGAGAGTCAGGAAATACAGTACAGACTTGCTTTGGACTTGTTCAGGTTTCACATATTGTTTACATTTTTTTGTCATGGAGTCTTAAAAAGGTAAGACATTATTATGTACAATATGTGAAATCTGATATTTATCTTTTGTGTCATGGAAGTATTTCTGCCACTTTGTTTATCATGAGCCTCGTTTTTATTCACTCAGACAGGACTTGAAAACTAAGAGACAATGTTCACAATGTAGATTTAAATCTGATCAGTGTATTCCTGAATATATAATTTAGCCTCGCGTGAGAGCTGTAATCTCTGCCTGAAGGCAAAAAAAACAACAACAACCTGGATTAAAACAGCACTGTGAACTTTTCTCACTCTTTTCTCCTTTTCTCCTTGTTGCTTTATTTTCCAGGTGAATCAATGAGCCAGCAATGGAGACCAAAAGATACCAAACTTTCTTTGATGGAGGCGACACAGAGAACAAATGGTCTCAGGTCCCCAGCACCATGGAGTACTGCTGCAGCACAGAGGATTCCAGTCTGACTAGCAGCGACATCCTGATGGACATAGTCAACGTCAGCTGCCCTGCTGGAAGCCCGGCTACCGACTGCAAAGACAACAACACAAAGAAGCAGGAGCAGCCAATGCTCCGGCTCAGCCAGAACCAGCCATTTGTTCTCCCACACTTCAACAACTCTCTCCACGGTCATAAGCAGGAAATGGACTCCAAGGAGCTTTCCAAGACTGTGGCTGAGTCCATGGGTCTCTATATGAATGCTGCCAGAGAGGCAGACTTTGCCTTTAGCCAGCATGGGGGCAGTACCAGTCCTGGGAAGATGTACCCAGCGTGTGGGAGGTCCTTAGAGGAGACCCAGGGTGGCTCCAAAAAGAGCCCAAAGTTAAAGCCATTTGGTTTCCAGCAATCGAGCGGCGCTCCTAGAGAATGCACCACTGGGACTCCAGTTAGCTCAGCGGCGATGCTGGCCTCGTCTATGTCCTGCAGCCCCCAGACCTCCAGCTCCATCTCCAGCCCCGGGGGCAGCAACAATATGGTGTCGTCGACCACGAGTCCTCCCACGTGCTTCGGACCAGTGTGCTCATCCGTCAGCAGTCCTGTCAGCCAGACGTCTTGTGCTGCGACTCTGGCCAACATCAAGCGCAGGAACTCAGCCACATGTAGCCCCGTAGAGTCCACCACGGTGGGCTCGCCACCACTCACCAGCCCGCTCAATGTCATGAGGTCTCCCATGTCCAGCCCTCAGAGCATGAGCAGCGTGAGATCGCCTCCGTCCTGCAGCACTACGTGTAACATTAGGTCGTCTGTGTCGAGCCCCACGGGTGGCAGCTGCACCAGCACCGCCAACAACTGCAACACAGTGAGGCCCTCCATCTCCAGTCCAGCCACAGGGAGCACCATGGCTGTCAGCAGCCCACAGAACCCGTCCTCTGCTGGGTTTCCCGTGTCCAGTCCTGCTGGTGGACTGGGTTTGGTGCAGAATGACACCAACAGCCCAGAGGCAACAGGTCTGACCAGAGACACAGACTTCAAGAACTTTGAGTTCCCCAAGGTTGAGATGGTAGACGGGGAGGTGTTCAACGTCGGCTTAGACCAGATGGGCATGGTTAAGTACATTAAGAACGAGCCTGGGACTGACTACAGGAGCATGTGTTTAGGTAACTCCAAATGTAGTGTGAGTAGCACACCCTTTATCACACAGATTAAGAATGAGCCAAACAAAAATGAGGGATGTATGAATCCACAGCCCTATGGCGAGCAGGCACCGTCTCTTGGTCTCTTCCCTGCATCTGAGACCACTTACTTATCCCTGAGGAATAACATCGATGAGTACAGTCTCTCTGGTATCTTAGGACCCCCTGTCTCCTCTATGAATGGGAACTATGAGCCCGATGTGTTCTCCAACAATGTCCTGTCTAAAGGGGTTAAGCAGGAGACCAATGATGGCAGCTATTACCAAGAGAATAACAGCATGCCCACATCGGCCATTGTTGGAGTTAATTCTGGTGGACACTCATTCCATTACCAGATTGGAGCCCAAGGAACAATGTCCTTCACGCGGCATGATGTGAGGGACCAGTCCAACCCTTTGTTGAATCTAATTTCGCCCGTAACGGCGTTAATGGAGTCGTGGAAATCTCGGCCAGGCATGTCAGCCAGGGGTGAAGGATACCCGGGTCAAAACTGCATCGCGGACGGCATGACAAGGTAAGGAGAATGAAGACATCTCTATGTCGACTTACTGGAGTGTCTGTTGGTGTAGCTCTGTCAGACCTTTGGCGTCCTCTAAGTTGTGATAAATATTCCATCTTATCTTTACTACAGAGAGCAGCAGTTTTCATTTTCCTAAATAATGTTTTTTTTTTTTCAATGACTGTGCTCGTATAATAGTCAATAGGCTGTCTCTCTAGAGGATCAGATGAATGGACGGCCCGTTTGTTACAGCCAGACTTGTATTACACAAGGGATTTAGGGCGTTTGCTTTGAGAAGTGCTAAATAATAACAACAGCAGGGCTTGGGAAAGGCAGCGGGACGCTGGCTGGGGGAACAGGAATTAAAGGACGGGGTCCAGGTCATTGTTACAGTAGCATGTGATCACAACATCATCTCTGCTAGCACTGCCCTGTGCTCTACAGTAAGACAGAGGCAAAGTTTACCTCTTATCAGGGCCTGTGTGTGTGTACAATAACAAAATATATTGGTCTGTTATCGGGAGGTCCAGCTAAGACCTTGTGTAATGCAAATATCTGTTTTTATGGGCTCTAGGCCATTGGCAGCATCATAAATTATGAATGATTGATCACATGCTTTTGTTGCCAAACTGATGAAATAAACAGTTGCTTTTGTGAGGGTGGGGGCCGAAACAAAACAAACAGGCCAAAGGGAAAAAATCTTTAAAAGCCGCCAATCTGGCAAAGTGCAACTTTGACACAGTTGCTGTGCTTCCAGAGCGTTGTGGTGGCCTAGTTGCATGTAGTCGAAGTAAGAAAATTATTGTCTGTGTGAATATCAAAGCCATAATCTGCAGACAGTATGTGTAGCCAGGTATATGAACCTCGCAGTGAGAGACGATGGTGTTTCTTTACAGTGAATCAAAAGGATGGTTGGTAGCTCCTGTAATTTGGATGTAGTGTGATTTTTGTGTTTTTAAACAAAGGGTGTACTGGTGTTCTTACAAAAAAACATTTCTATCATCTATTTATGCACTGGATGTCATAAATTCACAGTTTTTATGAGCTGGAGCGAAGACGCACTAAACAAAGCTATAAATGACTTCCTGCTAACTCGGCTTTGATAAGATTCAGACACTGGCTGTAAGAAAAATACGGTGCTCTATTTGACATTGGTGGGACGTTAGTGCACGTTGCCCTGCTATGTTTGACTGTGATTTGACCGTGACAAGTCCAGACTGAGTTCGGGCAGTGATGTTGCACAGAATCTCAAAATGGAGATTTATTAGACATTAAAAAAAAAGAAGTTTTCCTGATTGAATTTGTTGGAGCCAACTTTGTGCTGATTGTGGCGCCATTTTCAGTTGTCTGTTCATTTTCTCCAGTCCAGCTGGTGTCATTCGGTTCGCAGGGATAAGTACGGAGGACAGGAGAGGGGAGTGGGAAAAAAGTTAGTTTATGCTGTAAGTGTTAAATCACTGCATATCCACTTAGGTCAACAACTGCTAACTGATGTGATGTAACTTGTGCATCTACCTTTTATACAATATGTTAAAGAAAACCCTTTTCCTGCCACCTTATATTGACAGGTGAGATATGTGAGTGAGTTTGTCACACTGGCATATGTATATATTGAAATCAAGCAGTGAGCTTTTACTAATAGCTAAATAGTTTTAATAGCTCAAATAGTACGTAAAATTATTGTCCTAATAATTTCATATTATTTAGGAAAAAAATGTAGAGTAAGCGCATTGTACCATTCTTGAATTGTGTATTTTTTCCTACTGAATCTCACCCACAGATCTAACCTAATTATCTTATCATCAGTATTTTATTATGTCCTCTCAGTTTGACATGTTTATTCAGGTTTATATGTACCGTACACACTCGTCTAGGGAGTAGATACTCGTCTGCGTCCGTGTGTGTGTGTGTGCTATAACAAGGCTTGCAGCTCTGTGGAGACTGATACAGCCCCGTTACCTTGGAGGCGACCCATATGGCAGGAGCCAAAGCGATGTTGACGGGATCACTGCCACCTTGGTCCTAATGAGATCCAGCTTAGCCCTAATGTCAGACAGGATGACAGTAAGAGATGGGCCACATGGCAGCCTGCCAGGCCAGCAGGGAGGCAGACAGGCTCAAACACACATATACATACGTACAACTCATGCATATACAACACACACACACACTTATACATAAAGAAATGTCTTGGGTAGATTGCAAGAATCTAAGATTTTTAGAGGTTGCCGTCTACTTCCACCGTCCTGTTGCACCAGTTGTATTGTATTGATTGACAGCTATACTTAGACATAAACATAGGCTTATCGTATCCAGCCTGAAATCTCAAAGTGCACTGCAGGAAATGTGTGATACCGTCGAGCTTTGGACCGACTACATGGTGCCCAGGCCCAATATCTCATAGGCAAAAAAATATTACATAACCATTAAAAAGCACAACTAAAACTCTTTGATCCACTGAAGCCTTGGATGACAGAGTGTAAAATCCCTTGGCTCTTTTTTTTCTCACTTTGGTTTCCTCTGTAAATGGTTTTAATTAAAAATGGCTGCTCATCTGAGCAGTCTGGATTACTTTGTGCAAAAAACGTTTTAACTCAGATTCACAAGAGAGGAAGAAGTGTGTGTGTGTGTGTGTGTGTGAGTGAGGGGGGGGGGGGGGGTCACACTAACCAGAACTGTAGAATTTATGTGATATTTATTTAAACTTATTGCTTAGATAACCCTTCTTATTTTATTTTTAAAAGAAGTGTAGATCCTGTATTTATTCTCTTTAAGAATAAAAAAAAAGCTCTGCACTATAAATCAAATTTGTATGAAATATGGAAATATGGAAATTATGATAAACTGACCTACATTAGTGCACTGGATTATGTTTGCTTGCTGCTTTAATCTCCAAATCTCTTTTCACCCTATAGGACACTTTTTGAACTGGGTTTCACAGCAATGTTTCAGCAAATAAAATCACTCTATAACTTTTCAGCCCCCCCTGACCTAATAATTCTATAAACTGACAAATGGTAAAGATGCAAAATAAAGGCCAAGAATGGATTTTTTCATTAGCGTGTGGCACCTTTCTGTAGCCTGACATTTTCCTCGCTGTAAGCTTGCAGCCAGGTTCTATAGATTGACAGAGTGCCGATCACAAGGAGGCACCAGATTGAAGAGGGGAGAATGCTTTGCACTGGACTGTGGCCAACTCTCAATGTTCTGTAGAGGGATGAAAAGGCATACTCCTGAGAGCTCGCTAATAAGGCTGTAATTGTATGTTCCTCCACTAAATTAATGGATGGAAATGATTTGATTAATTCAGACACTGCTGGATACTAATATCCAATTAAATCCCAACACCAGGCATGCACAAGGGCTCCTAGTGCATTATGGGTTCCTGACTATAACGCACGCAGCTGCTTGTCTTCGTTGTGAAAAGGATGCTACAGGTGAAGGTGTTGGGGAATGGTTGTGTCTCATCTGTCTATGCATTCATTTGTGCATTCCAGTGTGTGCTGTCAACCATTTAATATACAGTTTTAATTAAATGAGGAAGACAATCATCTAATTGCGTTAAATTGTGTCTTATGCACAAGTGCTGACAGACTTCAAGTAAAGAGGTTCATGTTTTTCTATCATTAGCGTCTCAGTAACCTGATTCAATAAAATGTAATGAATGTCAGGTAGGCATCATGTGCTCGGTGTACGGACCTCTAGAGTCACATTATCAGTATCCAAAGAAACCGTGTTTAGTGAAGAGGCTTTTTTTGGGTGCTTTATGGCATGTTGCATGTGCCTACGGATTTTGGCACTTGTACAGTAGGTGCAAATGCAGGCATTTGAAGGACCGCGTTGATATTTTCTAGGTGTCAATTTTACCACACTCACGTGATCAATATCGCATTTAAATTGTCAACAGGACTGATGCAAGTGCAAGTTTTGTGATGTTTAAAGCAAGTTAATCCCTTAAACCGGCAAGTTACATTTACCAATAGCACTAAAATGCTAGACTGTACTACTACTACTAATAATTAAAAGCAGTTTCACTATAGGTTCTCTACCCTGTGGTGCTTAATTATTTCATTTATCAATAAAATACATTATATGAGCATACTTTCAAGCCGTTTGAGAGGACACTGCATGAACAGGTTGTGTTTTTCAGTGAGATCAAAACCCTGTAGAGAATTAATATCCCAGGGAAGGATTCTGGGAATAGCTCATCGGCAATCAGCAAACACTCATTTACAGTGTGTTGATGTTGTTTTGATGTGCTGTACTATCCACAAGTACCTTGTTGTTTGGATGAGTGATGAAATCTGTGTCAAACACTACAGGATTTGGCAGGACATTCACTATAATCCTTTGTAAAGGTCCATTTAAAGACAGGTATAGATTACTGTATACTATTCTTCTGTCAACACTGAAACAATGATAAACACCCCAAAGTGTAATATTTTCAGGCTATACACATTGGATGTGTACTGAAAATTTACTGAATGTGTCTTTTGAACTATTATCATGGCACTTTGGAACAAGCACAAATCACTGTCTGTGTATATGCTGTTTTTCCAAAGTTAAAAACTTGTATTTCAGTGCATCAGTCCACTCCGACAGTGAGTGATGAAAATGAGTCTTTCCTCCTAAGCATATATTTGCCTTTTCTCCGCATGAAACTCACAAATAAGTGAAGCAGATTTATACTTTTAACCTGAAAATTGTTTGCAGAGGTAGAAAGTAGTCTCATAGAATTGGAGATACATTTTTAGTGTGACAGGGTTTGCCATGCTCAAGGACAACCATGAAGCAGCAAAAGGGCCACAGTGTTCTTAACCATTAGGAAAAAACCCAGATAAATAGTTCAACTAAATTATTATCATATATATAAAAAAGAATCTAAATAAATTAAACACCTGAATGAAAACAAATAGTAATAGATGGAGCTAAGGAGCCTATGGGCAGCCCTCACTTGCTGATGTGGGTGGATTGGAGTCCGTGTAAAGCATAGTGGGGCTGCAGTATTGAAGATTAGAGTAAGAGATGGTCCTACTGGTGAAATCCTACTCCCTATTGTTCTTAAAAAATAAATAATTATCCTTAAAAATGAATGTCTGGCAAAGATAAATTCTCTTTGTGAGGCATTTCAGACCTTGGCTACAAGGTGAAAACCTGTAAAGAGTTAAGAGATTTTTAAAGAGCTCAAAAGTCTTTTAATGAAGGAGTTCATGTGGCCGCATGAGGCACAGAAAATGTCTAGAATATCACAACCTGATCATGACACCATTACAAATAAATGTGTTATCCTGCATAATGCAGATGTTGCAAAAATGCATGTAATGATTTCAAACACATTGTTTTTTTTTAACATTAACGCAAACCAGACTTTTACAGACTACAGTGTAAAAGTCTGGTTTTGCTCTTACAGTTTGAATCATTGAAAAGTTTGGTCAGATTTTATTTATCAACCAAGAATGTGAGAATATTTGATTTAAAGTAACTAAGGACATAAACTGATAATGAATAAATGTCAAGATCACCAACTGCTGTCTACACGCCACCTACACAGCATCATACAGCAGGAAAATAAAGTTATCCAGTAGCCAAGGAACACATTTAGCAGGAGTAACAACGGTGGAGACCAAAACAGACCTAAAAGAAGATTAAATGTTGAATGTGGCCATAAGTTTGAATCTGCTGATATTGCTTTGAGGGTGCTGGGTGTTTAATGAGCTATTTTTGCAAACAAGTTCACCACAGTAACTTTATAAGGTGATAATGTGTCAATGTTGTGTTAACAGCTGGTTTAATACACCACAATCTATTTATGTTGTTTTAAGGGGAAAGTTAAAGTCAATATTGACTTTCCTGGCTGATTTGGTCTTGATTGCATTTCTGCCCATTTGCAACAATACCCATCCTTTCTCTGGGCAGCGATCATCAAATACAGATGTCAAAGATAATTTGACCTTTAACCTTTTTGACACAAAATGTCAGCATTTTATCTGTTAACATATTTGTTTGAAATCGAATTATAATTAGCATGAGTTGAATTAATGAGTTATGGCCAAAAATGTGTTTATTTAAGTTGCCACAACCTTGACTTTTCACCACAAAAGAGTAGTATATTCATCCTGATGTCCAAGTGAACATTTGTGCCAAATTTGAAGAAGTGCATGTCCGCTAGAATGGGACGGATATGTAGACAAACAGATGGACAAGCTGAAAACAATAGGCCTCCAACTCTGGCTGTTTCCAGCATGGAAGCATAAAAATAGTTAAAATGCCTTAGAGAAGAATGTTATAGATGTGATCTAAATGTCCAACAATGTTATCTTAAAAAGGTATAGCCATGGGGGTACATAAGTGGATGGGGTTTTTTTTTTACCTTGTGCTAGCAGAGCGTTGGAGAAAATGCCAACAGTGGCTGTAATCTTTTTAAAAGGACCACGATGATACAGTGGCACAACGATCGGGCGCTTTTGTTGCACAGAAGGGAAACCATGTTAAAAGTCTCCACTCTGCCTCTCCCACGCAGAGCCGTGCGTGTACACACACAAGTGCACAACACCACTGCTGCCGTGGCCGCCAACAACAACAACAACAGCACACATTCGAGGCCAGACTTGACACCCCAATAAAAGTGTGGTTACTGCTGGCCTGGGCTTCTGGGATTTGAACGCTTGTCTTGTCCTCATTCGAACTTCTTCCTGAAGCACAGTCTGGTGACAGAGGGCCAGATTTCCGCTAGGCTAGGCCTGTAGTTGGAGATCTACTCTATTACCTACCGCTGACATTCCCTTCTGTTGTTGAGGTCATTAACAAACTGCATAAAGGCGGCGGAAACTGAATACCAGAGCTGCAACAAAGCATAGTGCATGCTTGTGTGTCATGATGAATGCCCTGATTTTTATAGCGTGCTGCTTTGTGTAATACTGTAGCTGAATGGCAGTCTTTTGTGTACTTTTTTTTTTCTTAACCTTGCACGCAAGAAGTCTTAAAGATCTCTTACAAGATCCTGAGTCATGGGCAAGGTAGGTGTTGTGTGAAAGAGAATCTGAATGAAATGCAGCATCATCTAAAAGGATATGGAAACATGCAGGTATTAGTAATATAAAGCTGAGTGACTACGGGGAAACTTACATAATAAATCACAAATTACCAAGATTAACTGGTCATAAGAACCGTTCACCAGTGTCGTAAATAAGAAAAGATTTGTTTGTTAAGCTAAATGCAGGCGGATGTCTAAATCACTAGGTGGACATTATTCATTCAGAGCTATAAAAAGCAATGGGATCTATATTTCACTTTTGGTGGAGAGGACACAGAAAGAACCTATCTCCACTCACTTTCCTAGCATATGATTATCTTCCTCTTGTATCCTGATATACAAAAAGGCATGCCTTTATCATTCATGTTTAATTAGAGCTTGCCCAAGTGTTCATGGCAAAGTGCTTACGTTTAAACCCAGTGTTTGTCTTGTCAGTTCCTCCGTGGAAAAGATGATACTTCAAAAAAAAAAAAGTTAATTTTTCAGCTTGAAAGGTTCCCAAACTAGGTCATGCATAGTTGGCTCAAATAAAGTGAAGGGTGTGTGTTTGTGTGTTGGTAGGGGGGGGGGTTACTCCAGGCCGTTTTACATAACATTTCTATTCTCTACAAACACACACACATGCATGCACGCACACACACACGCACACACATACACAAACTCTTTTACGTCAGCAGAACCCATGATTCTGAGAAGGGCCGCCGCCGATTATGACTTGAAACATTAATAACTTGTTAGTAAGAAATGATCTGTTGCAACCAGTAACCGTCATAGATATGATTTCTACAATTGTTTGTTTTTTCTTTTCAGGTAATTTTTTTTAGATTAAATGCAATTATTTTTCCTACTGCCATGTCGGATTGTTAACTATAATCCATTACAAGTCTGTAAGACACACTACGAGTCTGGAGTTTTATGAACATGCCCTTACAGCTTTCATGCAAAAAATAAAGTTTATTTAAAAAGAAAGTAAATGACGTGTTGAATGTTGACACAGGCAGATTACTTTAGTGGATGACTCCCAAACAGTGTTGGGACAAACAGGTGGCTGCTACACCGTCTGATGTATACCGCAGTAAGCAGCACTATATATTGCTGTCAGGATGGTGAGAGGAGGGCCGACAACAAAGGAAGACAGACTGGTTGGTTAGGGTTTCATCCTACAGCAAGATAATGTTGTCAAGCATAGAGAGGAAACAGTTGAACTGAAAACAAGAGGCGAAGAGTTCACTGCTGTCTGAATGAAACATTCTGAGTGATAGCATTCACCAGGTTTTATCATGGAGACCACAAATAAATAATTAACAGCCTCTTTGTTTGCAAGTACATGTCCACTGTCTGAACAAGGAAATATTAATTATATGATCATTATTATTATCAGAGCATAGATGTTGTCAAGTGTCCAGCATGGTAATCAGAGCCAGAGACGCTGCAGTTTAACTAGAGGAAAAAGTGAGCTGCAGTCCTGACATAAGTTTCAAAACCACACGTTCACAGATCCAACGCTAACAGGAGCGACAACCTGGCTACCACTGCGTTCTCCCATATTTTGACTGACAACATTGCTTTCAATGCATAGAACCGGTGAAAACCTAGTGTAAGTTAAATCAACCAAAGTTTAAGTGATAATTAAACATATCGTGTTTTCAAATCCCACAAATGCGTATCACACTTTTAGCTTCAAAGGTACATAATAAATCTGACCATCATGGTGGTGGTGACCTAGAAAGCACACAGCAACTGGGTATATGTCCGTGTGCTCTGCTGTGGGGCAGAATCTAAATGATTTGCGGTCTTTGCAGCGAAGCCATAAAAAATGGAATCCCTGTTATTCAGGATCCAGCTTTTACAGATACACAAATCATGTATGTAGCACCGCGGTGGCCTATGACACACTGACCCAGCAGGTAAAAGGGAGGCTTCCAAGGATCAAGTGTCAGCTCAAAAGAAAAAGATACTATGTCATACTGAACCTGTTGGGAGAGATTATTTACTTGTCTGACACTGCAAAAGGAGTAAACGTGTTTGGCAGGAAGTGTAACACGATTTCTGTTTTCACTTGAACAGACAAAAAAACTCATAATTGACGGGATATTAAAGGGTCAGCTTTCTCAAATTACACACACATACAGTACATACACACAGGCACGCTGGTCTTACAGTAGATGTGAGGGTATTCACTTATTTTACAGTACGTTCTTTATTAGCTTACCTTAACCACCACAAATACATCTCAATTCCAATCAATAGTAGTTAGTTTTGGTTTCACTTGTCTAGGTTTGAAGATGTCTGTTTCTTTGACTTCTGTCTCCTGTACAATGCTGGAGTTTTGTTTGTGCTGTTTAGAAGAGATCTCTTTATTACTTTGAATAATCACTGTGAACGGTTTTCATTGAAAATACTTTCTAGCCCTCCATAAAACCTGTTGGCAGCATCTTCTGTGGATTATTCATAGTAACAGTGAAATTCCATTCACCTCCTCTCTACTGCTGCGGCAGTACAGATCTTAAAGACAGAGCTGGATTTCCAACCTGAAAACATTTTAAGCGTCAGTGAAAATTCATCTGAGTATTGAAACCTGTCAAGTAGTGCAAGCTCAAGCTGAATGTCGCATCTAAAATCTGGAACAATCAAAACTTAACCATGGACTCATGTCCTCTCTTCTACTCAGTTTCTTGTGTAGCTGTTTGTGTTTAAACTTGTCAAACGATCTGCATAAATAAGATTAAAACAATATCCAGGACGACACAGGTGTGTTGAAATTAAGTTATCTACATCGCTAGGTATTATTAACCCATTTTTTGAATGGACCATCTCTGCAATTGCTAGCTATGGGGCCTGCAACAGCCAGAGCCAGAGGCATATTGCTTTCTGGTTGTCCATCTCTACGTCCCATTGTCAAATTAGGCACAAACATTCACTTGGATGAACGTATTTGATTTTGGTGTTCAAAAGTCAAGGTCATAATGACCTCAAAACTTGGATTAGGCCTTGAAAAACACAATTTCTTGAAAAACGGCACCAACATTCACTTGGGTTTATGGAGGAACTGATTAGACGTTGGTAGCTTCAGTTCTATTTCACACAAATATTATAATAAGCGTTTAAATTAAAAAATTCCTACCAAACCAATGGTACATGCCACAGTTTTGCAATTTCCACCAAAATGTAGCCCCAATACTTGAACTCATTACAAATTATGAAGTCCATCACTCTTTCTCCTCTTACAATTTTTGCTCAATTGACACAAACCTGCTAGAGAGCATCTTCAGACTGTCCTACAAAAACGACCACACAGATTTTTGATTTATCAAAAATTGAGCCTATACAGTGCATGAAAATGTTTGACTGTAAACAGTACTGTTAACATAGACCATCCATTTCTTGCTAAATACATTTTCAATCTTTCTGAAAGAAACTGACAATATTTTGGAGTCATGGTTGATGAAGTTAGGAAAATCTCAAAAACATAATTTTGGAAAACATTTTGAACATTAACTGTAGCTGTAGCTTTGGAGCTTTCACTTTCAAATTGCCTAATTTTGCCTAAAATTGCCCGGCCCTGACCATTGCTGCGCAGCAGCTATAATTCTATTAAGAAACTAGAGTCACTGCTTTAGAAATAGTTATTTTCAACAGAGAGACTCTGTTGACAAGATACCCTGATGGCATCCATGCAGTACAGTTCTGGAGAAAAAGAAATACAGATCTAGACCTTCCCCCTGTAGAGTTTACTGCACCATACCTGGGATAAGCAAACTCTCTCCTGTTCATTGTCTGCTTTTTGTTTGGCCTGCCTTCCTCTGACTTAGCTACAGCTGCCTGTTTCACTCTGCTCTGAAGGGGAGACAGTCTGGGGCTTTTTTATGCCTCTGTGCCAGCGACAGCCGAGACTGGTGGCATCATGTTTTCTGGCTGTACCACCGTCCCTACATGATACCTCGGGAACGCCTCGAGGGAATTTCTTCGAATTTGGTACGAACATTTGTTTGAAACCCCGATGGATGAAATGATTGGGATTTGGTGGCCATGGCCAAAGGTCAAGGTCACTGTGACCTCACAAGACACATCGTTGTTCATAACTTCAGAAACTAATAAAAAAGTAATGACTCACACAGATTTCTTAAAAGTGGTTTTGAAGCTCAAGGTGAGCCACTGCTTTTCAGGCTATTAAGATCTTTATTTCTACATTGGACATTTTAACATGGGATTCTGAGGGGATCGATTCACTTTTGGAGCCAGATGCTCACTGGAAGAAGCGCCTTTTCTGGTTTCTCTGTGGTTTAATTCTTTAGCCTTAGGAGGTTGCTGTTTGGTTGGAGTCATGCAACAATGAGGTGGGTATTTTAGTGTGAGATTTGAATGTTAAACAGGGGATTTATTATTTTTATTTGCAAACCTCTCTCAGCTGATGGACCGTTATTATGTAATACTGGAGTTTGAGCAAATCGGTGAAGGAGGCACATTCATAACTTGATCGATTTGTTGTTTGCCTAATCACACACAGGCGTTTTCGCAGATGCACATTTGCCTTGTTTTGGTATCAAGATGACTAAGGAGCAACAGTGAGAATATGTGACGTATTTCATGATTCAGGTTTAGCTGGTACATTCCTTTGCACTGATGTCATTATTTCCCCAACACTTTAATCATCATTACTTTCTAATAACATTTTTATGGTAACGTCATCATAAAGGGCAGTAATGTATGTTTAATTAAAAACACAATTGGTATTTTTTTTAATTATGTACATGCTTCCATAACAGACAGGTTATATGTTTTATAAGTCTACCTTAAAATAATATTCTTCCCTTCATTTCTAATGCTCAGTCAGTTGAAGCTTATATGAGGCTTTCCCAAGACCAGCCGTGATGGGAACGTTTGTTTGTCCAGATCCGGACTCCTATTTCAATAAATATATTAACATACATGTGGTTCACCTTGTTGTTTGCGTGCCAACGGTGGTGAAGAGGTTGGTTCACATCCTCAAGGGCACGGCTGTCGTTGCATCTCAGCTATCTTAGATCAGTCCTGATGTACCTCTGATTTTGGAAACTTAACATCTGGTTGGTGTTGTTGCAGAGCTCTCTGCTGCGGATGCCAGCAGCCAGAGAAAACAGTCTTCTTCCACAACCCTATTTTCTCATTTTCTCAGTGGGATATTGATTTGGGGACTTGTACCAAGAACTCCGTGAACATGATGATGAATCTTTGACCACAATTTCAACCACTGACCCGAAGCAGTGTCCATCATAATAAGCCATTCACCGGTGTTGGTAAAACGGACCATAATTTGCCATCATTTTACGTCATATGTGTGGTCTGTTTTGCCTAAAAAACTTTTTTTTTTTTTTTTGTCAAACTTGGTGTTGGAACTTCTGTGTTTGCAACCTGGGAGGAGAGGCATGCTCCAGTATCTAGTTTCTTTTGGGTTGATGGTGGAGGAGGATGTTATCCAGCCTGTTGTGAATGTAGCTGACTGACATGCCTTAAGATCTTCCTTCATTCCACTATGATTACACCCACTCGCTCCAGTGCCAGTGACACATTCGCCTTGTGGTATTTCTGGCTCACCAGGAGGAAGCATCTTATTCAGGTGCGATGCTGATACCGCCTTTGGAATTGCCTGTTTGACAGATTAAGTGGATGGGTTGATAGGCAGCAACTAATTGGGATGTGCATGAGTCTGATAATGCCATAGTAACATAACTGGAGAAGAATAAAGACACTGATATTGAGGAAAGTGATGACCTACTTAAGCAGTGTTCCCCCTACCGTTGCCCTGGGGGCGGGCACGGGACCTCCCGCCCCCTCAAGAAAACCAAAGAAAATAAAATCACGTTATTTTCCTAATTTATGTGCATGTTTCATTTCAGCTCAGTGTGAGAGCCTCTTCTGTGTTGTGCTGTCATTTACGATTTCGTTTCACTGCGTGTGTGTGTCTATGTATGTGTGTGCTTTAGCCCCTCCCCCACACACAGAGCACACACTTAGCAGGGAAGACACAGGTTGACAACTCGTTATGTTAAGTGCAGTAAAAGCTTTCCAACAAGTCTTATAAATCCTCTCTAAAAACCAAAGATGGACAGACGTCCACTACCCCAATGACATCACCCCCCACCCCACCAAAGCAATGACCCCGGGGAAACACTGTTATGCATATGACCTGCAGTGTATCGGTTAGCCTTGGTCAGTGGTGATGCAGGAAAATACAATGTGTTTGTTATCGGCCGTGACACATTTGGAGATCCCATACGTCTGTATGACATGCTTCAAAGCATCCGTTGACGTGTTCCACATTTTCACCAGGGATTTCCAATGTCCACATAAAATACAATTTCTACAGTAATTGTATTTTTTTGTATTGATCTATTGTATGTGATTTTACACATCAGAACATGTGGGTCAGTCTCAACACTCATTTAAAACTGAACCCTCTGTACTTGATCTGTTCAGCATCAAACAGCAGACAGCCAAACTCAGCAACAGGCTGGAGAAGAAGGTGGAGCGTTAAGAAACTATAGAAGCAGCTATTTTTCTCCAAAGCTGGTCGAGATGAAAACAAAACTGAAGGAAGAGACAATATTGAACTTAAATTCGTCAGGTGGCCAAAGAAACTCGCTCGCTGGTGTCTGCAGGACATGTCGATACTGTACGTGTGTGTGTTTCAGCCTAAAAGCAGCTCGCTCGAGGGACCAGAGAGAGCAGAGATAAGAAGAATGTGCCATTTGCATACAGTGAAGCTAATGCTAACTACAAATTCAGGGTTAAAACTGCAAAACTCAAGAGAGCAACCGAAATCTGTCAAGTTCTACTGTAAAATTTACGCTGGTTGTGCCTGACATTTAACAGGTATATCTCTAGTGTGTGCATGTGCATGCAGTGTTATTGTTTCACCCCACCCTACACTACATCTGATTATTTCTGACATTATTCTTCACTAAACGCTGTTGGAGTAACAAAAAAAAAAGAAAAAGAAAAAAGTGCATATGTACTTCTCCCAGCTTCAAGCTGAGTGACATCACAACTTTAAAAACACACTAGCAATTGAAAATGAAGCAAACTGCTAATTGCTCTTGGGTTTGGAAAAAAATTCTGTGCACATCACACCTGAAAGCTGAAGGCCAAACCCAGTCCTCACATAACTGGCAGAGGTAACTGTCCCACCTCCTGTGTCATCTGAGGAGTAGATCTTTTATTTTGAAGTACCAATAGAGCAATGTATAAATACTCCATTATAAGTTAAAGTGCCACGGGAAAAATCCTGCTTAAAAGTACATATAGTGAGTAGTTAGGAAAATGTAATTGAATTATAAAACTTAAAGTACTGGTTTAGTTCCTCTGATCTCTATTGCTATATATGACATTAGATTTAACTTTTATTGAAATAAAATAATGTGAGATATTTAGAAGAAAAAATGTGTCATGTTAAAAAAGGGGTTATACTGCACTATCCATTGTATTAATGGTAAGTGAAGCTGTTGAATAAATGTCATGGAGCAGAAAGTCCAATATTTCACTCTGAAATGAAGGAGAGGAAGTATAAAGTCACATGAAGTGGAAATAACCAAGTAAAGTACAAGTACCTTGAAGTTATACTCCAATCCTGATTCAACGTCACTCTGACTCCAAACCAGAACCTGCAACACACAAAAAAAGATCAATTTTATACCTTGTGAATGGCTTGCGTAATTTCCATGGCTCTCATATGATTAAATAACCAAAAAAAAAAGGTAGCACTTGAAATGTATTGTTCCGGTGTTGAAAGTGGAAGGTTGCACCTACATTATGAGCTGACACACCGAAATGAATGAGCGAGGAGGTCCACGTGTACAACCAATATAACTGCATGTTCCATTTCTGCGCAGCATCAACTAATTATGCACAAACACACTTAGTAGTGGTCAATAATAGATGGTAATTTCTCAGTACAAACAGGGAGTGAATCATTGTTTACAAGCAAACACAGAATAAAATGGAGACTAAAAGGGGTAATTCTGTAGGGACCACCGCGGTCTCAGCAGGATGGTGGTGTGCTGTTCGTGCCCCACATATGAAATATATCATGTCACTACTTCACTAAGTGTCTCAATCTGAGAATATCTGTCAGATCAGGTACAGGTCCTACTTTATTGTCGTTTTATTCTCTTGGCCCTGGCAGTAGTTATTAGAGCTCCCATCTGTGGGTTGTATTAGACAAGCTCTACTGACAGCATGACATTTTTTTTTCCCTCTGTGAACAAAGCTGCATGCTCATTTCATGCAATATGAATTAAGGGCCAAACACTCACAAGTGTTTCAAGGGGTGATTTCCCCTTAGTGATTACACTGGAGAGGTGCCAGAAAGGGAACAGTAGAAAATTACCATACTGCACAGAGAGAGAGCAAGAGAGAGGGAGAAAGCTGTTAAAAAGTGTGGCACTCGATGTGCGACTGTGTGTATGTGTACAAGTACCGCATGTATGTGTGTTTACTAAAGACAGGGAGAAAAGTAAGGGTGGGAGGGAGAGAGAGAAGCATGTAGATAGGAGGAGAAAGATAATTAAAGTACTGTAAAATTAATAAACAAGGTGTAAACAGGTGAATCATTAAAATACAATAATAAAATCCCTTTTTCGTACCAGGCTGTAAACATGTTTATTTGAACAGGACTTTTCTGTTATCTCACCAGGAGACACGTTTGTTTTTCTTTGGGCTTGGTTCAAGTCGTTCATCAGGTCCCCTCATGGTCGTTCATTAATGTGGTCGTCCTAGCAAATATAGGGATTTTCCACTCTGTCTCAAAATCTTGTATTTCAACTTGTGGCCTGTTGTTCAGCAGAAGTAACCAGAGGTTTCCTTCGGGCTAACAGCAGTACAGACGTTATATTCTAATTTGGCTGTTACCCCTGATGTCTCATCACGAAAAAAAAAAAGAAAAAGGAAGATGACACTAATGTTTATGCTCCACTTCATCGGTAACAGGAGGGTGGGGATGGGCAACTCCAACGCACTGTATCTACCTCTCTTCACCTGCACGTCCGGTTATGCGACGACGCACACAACACATTTCCACATTCCCTGGATAAAAGGCAAGACAAAGTGCTGAGTCAAATGCTCAGTCTACCGAGTCACGTTTCAACTCCACCCCTCCGGCGTTAATGGTGTTGAAAATGAGGGCACGTCACATGTGTCGACGCGATGGGAGAGGCAGAGGTCTCGGTGGAGCTGTAGCCTGTAGGCTCAGCAACTGTACAAGCTGCTGTATATACACCCTCATTATGACGCACACTCCTGCTGCTAATAGACTTTTAAAAAAACTATTCATTAGACAGTCATTAGCAGACATCAGCATTTGTGCAGATGAACAGCTGATATTAGTTTCTCAAAACTTGAGACTTTCTCTTGACATGAGATTTCTGAAAGGAAGAACCATTTGCCAAAAACTAAGTTAAATCAATTTATCTCTGCTAAATCCCCCTATCTATTATTGGGCTACTTCATAGTAAACTTTTCTCCACAACAGTCATGAGTGCTATTACGCCAACTGTTTCATTATGGAGTTTGTGTAAGGCTTAAAGTCCTCCTGTCGTCTAGTTTACATTTGATAGCGCTACATGCAAGCTGACACGGATTCAAAGATTTAGATGCACATTTGTCTAATGCATGCTCACCAATGGTCAGACAGGATTTCCACAGATACCGCAGCCACACAACAATCTGACAGTTTTGGTCCCATCTTTTCTGTCTCGTTGTGGTATTTAACAAACATCTGTGGGCTGCGTGATTTAGTTATTCCCCCTCAGTGGGCTCCTTTTGGTTTCGGTCCCCTTGTGGCTCCCTTTGGGGTGCACACACACACACAAACAGGCAAGCAGACACACATATGTGCGCGCTTGTAAACAACCACAGCTGCTTTGTGGACATGTTGATATTTCAGTGTAGCTCTCATTTCTGGCTTTGTTTTGCAGAATACATGGAGAATATGTACAGTTTGTTTCACCGCATGATAACTCATCATTTGCTCATCAATGCAACAACCAATAATAATAATATTAACAGCAACGATAACAACAATATTGATTAAGCGTTTGCAGGATGCATATTTGCTGTGTGTGGCTGGTCAACATCATTATAAAGACAATATCAAAATAGCAAAGCCATTTTCAAAATGTTTGATTAATTAAATTATGATTTGAGTCTGTTCATCAGTCCATTCTTTTAATTTTTTTTTACGTCCGCCTTTATTTTTGCAATGACAGATTTGATCCCCTGGGATGACACCAGCCTTGCCAACTTTTTTTAAACTACTATATGTGTATGGTTTTGTCAGTGTGTTTGGAAGCATTGTCATGTTGGGAAATTCCTCCCCTGCCAAGCTTCCTCAGACCAGGAGTCATCTGTTCACTTACATATTGTGCTGTGTAGCGGAGATGTCACTGCAGCAGTCCAGGCCAGGTCCACACCAAACACGCTGGTGCCCATCGGATTCACATGAGTTATTTTGGTCTACTGTACATCTGAACTGCCAATAACCATAAGGCCTTTTTGGCATAGTTGTGTTCTGTGCAGTTTTGCACCAGCTTGCGATGGCTGGTTTTTCATCCTGGATGTCATCCATGAAGGTTGACTTCATGCACTTGTCTCATCGGTCACCTGACTATGTTACATCAGACACAACCCAGGCCAAAGCTTAGAAAGCCGTGGTGGTCATAGATTATTTTAGGACCCTGTTCATGCAATCACTTTTGCTATGATGAGGTTGCACTTTGGGCTCTGTGTTTTTAATAGAGTCTGCCTGTTTATTTTTAATGACAGAGATGATTAAATACCCTGCACTTTAGATTTACAAACAGTACAATGAAAGCAAGTTGACACAAATATGAACTGTTGTGGTTAAAGGCTAGGTAGGCAGCTTTTTTTTGACAGTATTAGGCAAAAACTTACACAATAACCTTGAGGATAATGTAAATGAAGTGATGTGAAAAAAGATCAGACGTCTGCGTCTCCCCTATGCTCTGTTTTCAGCCTGCAAAGAAATCTACCCGTGACGGTAGATTTTGACCAATCACAGAGCAGCAGCTCTTATTCGTATTATTTTACACGAAATATAAATACTTTGTTATCGTTCATGTGTTCAAAAAGGTTTTTCTTACCCGTGACTCGGACATTATGGAGGATAACATTGAAAAAAGGAAAAGAAAGAAGCTTCGGCAAGTTGGTTGGTTAGGGAGGAGGACAGAGAAGCTGCCCGGCCGATGAGCTCAGCTCCCCGGCTGCAGCCCCTGTGACGAGCCGCTGCTGCCGCTCGTGTGTGGCTCTGCACTCCTCCGACAAAAGTCGGAACAATACTTACAGACGTTATTAGGAAAAACTGACCACAGATTGGGAATCTAAACCGTCACTTTCTCGCATGAAAAAATATTAAAACGTAAGAAAGTGACGGACTGGCGGAGGGGATGAGAACCGTGTGGACTCAACTCAAGGCTTTTTTCTAGATTTCTGCCTACCGAGCCTTTAAGTTGAGGATGCTGTATTCTGTGTTTGTGCCGAGAAACAACAAGAAATCTTGGATTCTGTGTGTTTAAGACCGATAGTACAATGATTATATCAGGAGGAAACATGGAAGACAAATTGTGTTTGGGCCCTCAAGGAGGAGTGTCCACACAAAATTAAGAATAAATCTGACAACTTCCTGATCTCTGATGGACCGAGGGCTCAGTGCTCCACCAAGCACAGTCAATGCATGACAACAGATTTCTTTTTTTAGCTAGCTTCGATCTATTTTGAGAGATGGGTAATGATACAGGACAGACACTGAAGGACATTCAAACCTGTCAACTCCTCTCTCTTCACACCTCATTGGTCAAAGGGAAGATGGCATTGATGAAAGGTCGCGGTAACTCTTGATTAGAAGAGAATATATTCGGCTAATCTGCAGCCGCTGCTGGGGTAGTTGCTACTCGCTGTCTATCGATGGATCGGGATATTGATCTGATCTGTCCACACAGAGCAGAGCTCACTTTGCCTCCAGCATCCGTTAACCCTGTAGTGTATTACAATCAGGTTAAACGTGCGCATAAAAGTGTGTGCCAAGGGGAGCGTTACAACATGTTCGCATGCGTGTGTGTGGGCCACACCTACTACAGGAGGAACACAAACAGATAATTAAGACATTTTGCTTCAGTGACTGATATGTATCTCTTAAAAATAAAAAATAAATGTGTAAATTAACATGCATAGATCAATGAATACCAAATGTCCCTATTTCTGTTTCATATCACAACAATCAACGAAGAAGCCAAGAAAAACATTCAAATATTGTTGCCTGAAAAAAAAAAAATCTAAATCATTGTTAGGTCTTGTAATTAACAAACATGTTCCTTTACCTCCAGAGAATATGATGAGGTACTGTATCTCTACAACACCTTGCATTGCATGATAATATAGTGACACATTTGACCTTTTTTTGGTTGAAAAAAAGGAAACTCTACATTGTGATTTTCGATTAATTGTGCAGCAGCCCTATGCAAAATTAATATGCTAATGTTTTTACACTTCAATAAAGTGACAAGACAATCTGTGTGACTGAGAAAGGGGAGGTGTAAAGCTGGCAGAAAGTTTTAAATTGCAGTATAACATCACCTTGCAAACTCCTGACAGTTTATATGCCACCAGTCCTGAAATCCTTAGTCATCAAAATGCTCCAGTTGCCTTCACATTTCCTGTTACAGGCAATGATAGTCTTTTATTTGTCAAAGATCTATGTATTTATACACGTTCATTGGAGGTACTGCGATCCTATGACTTCCTCTTTGGGTGTAGAGAATTTATAGGCACTAGTACTGACTCAAATAGAAATTAAACTCACTAAAAATGTTTAATAAGCCCTCATTTCTCATTTATTACCGATGGCGCATAAAACTGAAGCACCAAAATAACTGCAGCTGTCTCATTTGCTTTATGTCGGTGTCCTTTTGAGAATCAGAGATTTACAGTAAAAAAGAAAGTGGAGGGAAGAGGAGACAAGAGAGGCAGAAACAGATGAAGAGCTGCATAGGGAGGATGGACGGAGAGGGAGGCACGATGATCAGAGATAAGCAGAGAGAGGAACAAAAGGGCAGAGGGAAAGGGCATGTCTAAGCCCCCTTTCAATTTATTCTATATTGTTCATTGTAGATGAAAGATTTTAGAGTGGAAAGTCTCAATAAAAGTACCACATGGACATAATTAATCCCCACACATCAACCCACACCTCATTGAACTTATCCTCTTCTTTTTAATTATAGAAAAATGGCTTTATCCAGCAAACGAATGGTGCTCTATAATAATCAAAATGTTTGAAAAGAGGGAACATGGACGTTTCTCTGCGAGTACAAATAATTACAGTTGCTTTAATGAGTTATGGGTCAATTCATGAAGTCTGAATGAACTGTTGGTTTGTTGTCAGGGTGCAAATGTAGAGCAAATTAGAAAAGAGAAGGAGAGAGAACAAGCCATGTACAGTATGCCCTTTATTTCAAACAGCAAGGGGGAAATACCCTTTACTGTAAATGCCTGAAGGGAGTGAGGAATGTAAGGCAAACAGTCTCTTGTCTTTCCTGTCATCTTCTCCTATTGGCAGGAAGCCAGTGACTTATAGGAGACATTGCCACTAACTGCATCAGTCTTGGATTTTGAACATGTTGTCGCCGCGGTCTGTTTTTTCTTGCTCAGCCGAGGCCAAGATTTCGTTTTATTTTCACATTTTTAAGTGACAGAAGCATGGCAAATAACAAACAAAAAAAATTGTAAGTGCAATCGTTTTAAAGCTAGATGTTTTAATCTAACTTTATTTTATCAGCGAGTCTGACCACCCAAGAAAAGAAAAGCAAAGAAAAGAAAAGAAAGCAGGTCCATGGAGCGGTTGCAGCTTTGCACATTGAACAAAGAGCTCAGAGAAGTGACTCCACCGCCTGGAAAGGAAGAGTGAGTAGACAGACCAGACAAACTTGGCAGGAAGACCGAGCTCACACAAGAACGTAGAGGTTCGTTCCAAAATCAATGCAGCCTACTAATATTTGATTCTCCAAAAATTGAGGCTTCCATTGGCAGACGGAGCAGCGTGCACACGCACCAACTGGAAACGCTGCTATATAGATAACCACTAGTGTACAGTAGTGTAAGCGTGAGAGCTGAAATCACTCAAATCATCAAAGGATCAAATGAATCATGACATTTAGGAGGATAATCAGGTGTGTGATTTCGCGAAATGCCTCTTTGATTGTTGCACCACGTGAACAAAACAGTGCAAACACGTGCTGGTTTTAACACCTGTGCAATCAAGGAGGAGGTGCAGTAGTTTGCCGTCACAACAATTCGTTTTATGAACTACAAGGCATTAATTTGAATGTGGCTTTGAGTCTACAGGGAAAACTGCAACAGTCTCTACTCATTCAACAACATTTTATCATTTTCCTGACTTTGAAAATAAACAACATGACATACTGTATGTTAACAGTTTTGGTATTGATTATTTTGAGTTTACATTACCCTGCATTTAATACCTGTCCTGCACTGTCAGGTTTCCTCAGTGAAATTCGCCATCTCTGTAGTGCACTGACCATTTACCGACAAAAGATTCTGGGAGAAAGGCTGAAAATTGAGCTCTTGTAGTGGGTGACCGTTTTACAGGTGGAAAATGGTTTACATCAGGGAAGTTGAAGTCACACTTCCACAATAGGTGTTGGGCAAATCCAGGCACCAGCCTCCTGAGAGAGGGTCAGTGCCCCACAGTGAGTCCCAGAGCCATAAGACGTCACGTGACTTAAAAACCCTGTTATTGTCAAATTTACTTGTTGCATTGTTGATTTCTAAACCACTTACTTGCTTCAGATGAGATGTGAGTGGTTAGTCCTCATGTAAGTCAACAGTAGACACATTAGATATTGTTTTAATAATACTATTTAAGTTATCTAATACGATTTTAACTATATAATTTTATTTTGACTGACAGGGTGTCGGTCAGTGCATGTTTGTTTTTATGTGCAGTAGAACCCGGGAACATTAGCAGCTGTAGCAGTAGCAGAAGCTAAGGGGGGATTCACATCGAGAATAGACGGCAGGAAGTGTTTTATCTGCAGCTCGATTAATAAGTAACTGTAATAATAAAAGAATCAGGGTTCACTTCCTGTTTATTTTTGCATTGTTTAGCTTTACCGTCTCATTCGCTCCCTCTCTTGTGCACTCCATCTCCGTTTTAATTTCCAGTATCAAGTTTAAACAAGGATGGGCAAATGCCTCTTTGTGGGACAGATGGGAGGACAAACACAGAGAGACAGGGATCACGCCTGAAGCATGACATGCATTATTGTTGAACAAACATAGGAACCACAAACATGCTCAATCTTCCCATGTGTTTCCCCACGACAGCAACTAATATTACAGTGCGCCTGTTGTGACACCATCAAGGTGGAAAGTCAACAAGTCCTCCAAATTAAATGCAAGTGTATAAAAAGAAATACAGTATTATGGTGCACACACACGCATGCACACCTTCTTTCACTTTGATTACATGTTCAAAAAATGAGGAAATAGCCTGTGAACACGATACAGAAATGCCATATAATATCCGGAACAACACGCTAATTACAGTGTTTACCTTACTGTAGGTGAGATGTTGCTGTGATAACTTCTTATAAACCATTTGCAGTCCAGGGTTTTGAAAAACTGATGAGCTGGGACCTCGAGCAAAAACTCACCCACTACAGCAACACTTGTGCTATTTTCAGTCTAAATTTCTCATAATGCTCAAGATGTGTGAGAAGATGCGCACATATACTTGGACCTTGCATAACAAATTCAAAACTACTTTATTGAATTGATCTGGATGGCTTCAGCTCTCACAGACTTGTTGGAGTTATCCTAGTCACTTACTATAAACAAAAAAAAAAGTCTTAAATCTCTACAGTTCTCCAAGACGGTATAGAGTATATTTGGCTGTCTGTCTGTGGCATGTAATAGTCAATAAGCCACAGAAAACGATTAGAAATTATTGCTTTTGAGATTCCTTGAGACTGCCTTCATTACGGCTAATTGGATTGAATGGTGCCCACTCATTGGCCTACATTTATGCATTTACATCGTATTTAAGGCGCTTAATCTGAATTGCACTGATATCATGAGACTGACATTTAAGCTCTTAAATCCGGAGGATGTTATAAGGGTTTTAGAGGGAGGGAGGGAGGGAGGGAGAAAGAGTGAGGGGGATGGAGAGAAAGCAAGAGAGAGAGAGAGAGTGAGGAAGCAGAAGAAAGAAACCAGTGAGAGGGTCTCAGTGACTGTGTGCTCAGAGAGACAGTAAAGCAGAATGACAGTGCAGGGCTTTTGTTCGAAAGACTGCCAGCATGTCAGTTCCGATGTAACATTTTTATCGACACCGTCTTCGCTGCAACCTGACAGGCGGGCAGGAGCTCAACTTTTACGTTCCACACCAGAAGTTCAGGGTTATTGAAACAGGTTCCCTTGGCAAACTTTGGAGAAAACCTTTTCTTTCTTTCCCCCTGTTGTCTGCTGCTTAAGGAAGTATGCAAGACTGGCTATGTTTATTCACTTGACCTAGAAAAAAGCTCTCGGTATAACCGCGCGCACATTGTGAATTCACAAGTCATTTTTGATTTTATAGTGGAACTGTATACAGTGTGTGGATATGCACAGTCTAAGCTGTTTACTGCATGGTTTACTGTTGTTTCAGAAAGCCTCAGAGGGAAAATGGTTTGGGTTTTTTGGTGGGGCTTGCAGGTGTCACTGAAATAGAGACAGTTACTGTGCGTACAAACTCTGAATAAATACATATACTCACTTGTGTGCAGTATTAATCTTTAACCTCCCATTATTACCTTCCTCTTCCTGGTACATTAGCAAATGATCAACCAGTATATAACAATATTGAAAGTTGAGGCAATTAAGTTAATAAAAAGAGGGGTCAAAATTATTGATTTATTTTCACTTGGCTCTGGTATTTGCACATCATTTCCAGTTACTGTCGAGTCCCTTCATAAACTAGTGGCACAGCAAAAGTCTTCCTGATAATATGTACGTAGCTAGCTGCTAATATACTAGCCGGCTAGGAAGAAGCCAGCGCTCATCAGTCCCTGGAGCTTTCTGAGATTCTCTCTGTTTGCCGTTTATTGGGCAATTTGCTGTATCTGGCATTCAGTTCTCGGTATTCTACATCATTTTACCCAATAAAAAGGTTATTTAAAGAGAACAAAAGCACTCGGAGATAACAGAGTCTCTTTTGGTGCTAACAGGACAATAAATCCACAGAGTTCATTCAAAAGCTCATTCATTCAACTGTGGTCCACAAACTATTCTTCTTTTGTGGAGCAGTTTATATTCCAATAGTGGAGGATTAAATAAAAGTGGATGCTGCAGCTCAGCTAATAAGCTACAATAGCTTCCTCCAATCTGGCTCCTGGTTTCCTCAAAGGTCACACTGTCAGCACAGTTTGCTATTTGTCAATGAGTCTGAGCTGAATTCGACTGAATACAGACCTACATCAAAGACAAGGAACATATTCATCATATTAATGATCCTTAGGTATAAGTCTACCAAAAAATAACCCAACAGGACATTTATTTTAATCAACTGGCTGCATTAAATTGTGAAACTTTTCCATTCACACACACTCATTTTATGCTGCCTTTAAATGAGGCCACTGTTATATTTAGCCAGTTTATAGCACTACCTGGCTGTAAACAGGAAGCGTAGCAGATTACTCCACAACTGTCCATCTGGACATTAATACACAATAGAAACCCAAAGCTATTTCACCGGCCGCAGACAGACTGTGTTGTTCACTGCAGGGCTCAGTTTAAGCCTGGCAACATACATTCATCCAAATTCACCAGACTGAGCGCGACAGAGAGAGTCTGTGTGGAGGAAAGATTCCTTTGATGTCTAATAAGCAATTATTGACATCTCACCACAATTTCTTCTTAAACTCGGTAATCCTGAACAGCAAGTTGTTTGACGGCTTAATTCACTGTTAGTACTTGGATTGCTTTTGACCACCTCAAATGATGCAGGCGTTCCATATTGATCCTGCGCTTTGTGTCTTATGTTTGTTTGCCGATTGCTCAATAATCCAATTATTGCAGCAGAGCTTTCTCTGAGCCCCTGTGATGTGTAGAGACACTTCCCTTAGCATGCAGAAAGGAGTGAGAAAAGAGGGGAAGGAGAAAAGTGGGAAAGAGAGAGAACTCAGAGAGCAAGACAAGACTGTGTGAGATAACCTATGTGGGAGAGGGAGACGGGGAGAGCGAACAAGCGAAGGAGAAAGGAACCAGTGAGGGACTCTGCGGCTGTGTGTGTTCATGTGAGAGAAAGAAAAAGACAGAGGGGAGGGGAAAAAAAGACTGAAAGTCACAGGCAAAGCCAAAGTTACCTTTATAAATGCACTGACCTTGTGCTCTACACATTAACCTCCCTCTCCAAGAGAATTAGTCTGTATCATTCACACTCTGCTGTTGCTAACTGCACCAATTGATTTCAGTGGACCAGAAAAGGGGAAATTGAATCTCTTGTTACCCTGGCCAAAGACCAAGGGAATACATGCTAATGCTGCACAGACAGACCTGAAATAACATCCTATGCTCACTGTTAGTCCACTGTTGTCTCTCAGGATAGATCTGGTGTGACTGGAATGGCTCCCCAGGGTGTGAGACTGTTGGAAAAGCTTCATAAGCTGTGGCTGGAAGGGATGGCTAAACTCTTTCACTGCTCTGTCGCTCTTTCTTCTGCGTGCGTCGGTCGGGTTTTCGATTGCAGGTAAGGGAAGAGGACAAAAGAATACAGAATAGGCCCGGTGAACAAATATTTTTTCATTGAGTGACATGTGGCATTATAGCATTGTACTGCAGCCATTCTAACCCTATTAAATCAGCAGTGAGTGTATTACTTCTGATTGATGGCCGAGGGCGAGGAGCTCAGACAGATTCATTTACGCAGCATTTGCTCCTCGTTAATAACAACTGATGCTATCACAACAAAAACAAGTTTTCAAATAGTCCTTTTGTACGTTCAACCCTGGCACAAAAAGGCTTTGGGGTGCAATGAGTTTAAAGAGACAGTTCGACTAAACATGTATGGATTTTTTTAAACGCCCGCGGTGTACAATAGAAGCTGAAAGTCTCCAGCATGAGGCTAATGTTGATGTTCGGTTTTCCACGACGGAACACTTTGCCTTCTGCAACAAATGGCTTTAATCCACATAAATTAGAAGAAGTTGCTCAGCAGGAGGCAAAGATTACAGGGATAACGCACACAGTGTGCGTGTGTGTGTATGTGTGCGTGTGTTTTGGAGGAGAGAGGGACAACGTTAAGGAGTAGAGTAGAGAGAGGCTCCAACGAAATGGCTGAGGAAGCAGGAGTGTTTACAGAGGCGCGGTGAAAGAGCAGCAGCTGGGGTAAGAACCTTTCAGAAGCATGCCAGAGCTAGCCCACAACAAGAAAGGAGGAAGAAGAAGGGGGAAAAAAAGGTGGCACGAGAGGAGGGTTGAATCGAATTAGCAAGGGGGAGGAAAAAAAAAGTGGAGAAGGAGCTCAGGCTGTGTGACAAAGTGAAAACAGCTTTGTTTTACCAATAGGACTTAATGATATAAGGTATTGTTTAAATATTGTTTTAAATAAGATAATTTTGTGGTTTTTCTGACCAGGAAATAATGCGGCTTTTCGCTCAGGAGGATTCTAAGTGAGACAAAGTGGAAACACACAGGGAGGCAAATAGAGCCCAGACATGAAATAAATACAAACCCATGTTTCTTTGTACATCCAACGGGCCAAGACAGTTACTGATTTTTTTGATTTTTTTTTATTTACAGCAGGAGAGGGTCGTTCATCTTAAACCTCAAATGTGTGATGTATCTCCAGCTCAGCAACAGGCCATCAGCTTCAGACCTTTTTGGATTTATGGGGTTTCATTATATCAGGAAATATCCTTCCTTTAGAGTACTTTACATGACTAAGGTTATAAACCTTAACGCTTGTTTTAAGGAGCAGTAGGTGTTAAATGGAAATTGTGACTTCTGTTTCCCGGGGAGGGGGTTCGATGGTGACAGATCCATTCAGAGCAGCCTGGCACCTCTTTGGCATTTACAGTAACCAGAGTTTGTATGCTTTGGCCATGGATCCCAGTGAAATGGGCATGCTTCACACACTAACATGGCTGTTATGACAGGCTTTCTCCTATAAAGCCTCTGTGGACAGACAGGCCCTGAGGGCAGAGTACATAAAGAGGAGTCAGTGGCACATTGAGAAGCCATCAATGTGCTACACAGTACATGGTGTCAGAAATCTGGATGTAGCGTGCCACTCAGGGTTTGGTGGAGAGAGTAAATGCTTGATGGGAGATTGACAGACGTCTCTCCCAATTCCACCCTTTGCATCGCTCAAAAAAACTAATTACGCTCTATTTCCTCCTATAAAGCTACTCATTAGCGCTGACAGGTTTCGCAACATGAAGCAGAACAGTGAATAGATAGAAACTGTAGAGCTACAAGCTGCTTTCCTGCTGCACAAAACCCGCGCTTCAATAGGGAATCCTTTGTTCACTGTACAAATCTCCATGGGCTAAACTCCTGTTCCTGATTCAGTCTCTATGGGCTAGAAGTAATGAAAATATACTTTTATTTTAAAAATCCACTCAGGTTAGACCATGAGAAGTATCCTTTAAGCAAGAGATCCAGAAAACAGATTTAATTTCTACTTCTTTATTTCCAGTAAACATAATAACAAAAACAACACCCTCCTTCACATCAGAGGCTGTACATGCACACCCCCTCTCTTCTCCACCTGAGACCTCTCTCTCATTCTTAAATATTTATACGATGAGCCGAAGATGTCATGTATTTATCCTAATCTTCAGAGTTTCGCACACCTCAGACAATAGGATGTGGTGTGTACACAAGGCAGCGAGGGGAAGAGCAGCAGGGAGAGAGATAGAGAGAGGAAGTGGAGAAACCTCTGAACTGACAGTATTTCCCTCAGATGGAAAATGTGGGAGATATTCTGAGCCCCAGGAGTATTTGGTTGGGCGAATGTTTTATTTGAACAGGGCGTCACAGTGGCAAAGCCTGATGTTATGATTTATTAAAAGTGCAGTGTGAGAGGAATTATAACATGGTGGGGAATGGTACATACATATGTGCATGTGCCTGTAACTGTACTCTATGTTGATTGGTGTGCATGTGACTGCTGTGCCTGGAGAAAGAGGACAAGAACAAGTACAGTCATATGACTGTGTGTTTATAACACTAATTTCTTGACTCGACACTGCAGTTCTTCTTGACCATGAATAAGATAAAGCAGGTAGCATCTATGAAGATATATGGGACAGCGGCTGGGCGGTAATTAAACATTATTTATCATCCCCCAGTGGAATTATGTTGTAATGATGGAACAATTAGCCGATAAAAAGATTAGTTAACAGACAGAAACGTCACTATTTTAATAAATGATTAATGGTTAAAGTCGCTTTTTCAAGGACAAATGACACACATTCACTGGTTCCAGCTGTGACCATTCACTGCTTTTGTCTTTGGAGTTATTGGAAGTGAAAAAGTCGGCTATCTTGGCCTTCAGGGAATTTTGAAGCTCCTTACACTTTATGGATTTATCAATAAATCAGATTAGTTTAATACATCAAATAAATAAATATGGATAAATGCCTGTCAACCAAAGTTGTCATCCTCTAGTTCATTAATAATAGATATCTTTTTTTGGTCTTTTGTCTTAATTTGAAAGTTTTTACTTAAGATGTAAATATAGAGAGAGAAACAGGTGTGAAACAATAGAGGTCCCTGTATGCAGCTCGGTGAAACTGAGCATGAGTTTAATTAATTTTTGCGCAAGACATTTGTGCGTGTATTTGCCAGAATTGAGCCCGGGATGCTGTGGTTACATCATGTGCCTCTTAATCACTAAGCCACCAGGAAGCTGTTCAATTCCTTATTTTGTCTGAGATAAGTTAAAAAGCCCAGAGGGATTTAGATCATAATATGAGATGGAGAAAAAAACAAAGACATATTCTCACACTGACGGAGCTAGAACCTACAAATGTCTTACATTACCTATGGCACACATTTAGATAAGTCACTTAGTAATCAGTGAACTGTTGATAGACAAATTGACAGGCAGTTTTAACATATTCGTATGATTAATGACACGTTTCTGTATGACTTCATGCAGCTCACCTCAGTTGACCATCAGTTTGATTATTTTGAGTGTGACCATGACATTTATTTCAGTCTAGTCGCCTCATGCTACTTGCATTTTCTTTTTCTTTTTTTTTTACACACATCAAAGCAGTTAGAGTGGAAATCACTCTGCTCTAGTAATGGGCAACACAATGATATGAATCTATAGATAAGACATTGATTTTGCATTTAATCACCAGGCAGTATTTAACTTTATTAAACCATTCCCTCTAAAAAAAAATATTAGTGGGATTGGATATTTAAAATTCACTTTCTGCGGATGCTACTATTTATTCCCTTTTGTTTACTTGCTGCCCTGTCCCTCTCTCTGTCCTTTATCCTAGTCTCTGCATCCCTCCAGTCGGCCTCACCGTCACTGACATCTCTGGAAGTGGCCAGCCCATAAGGTGACAGGGGCGCCTGCTCTGTCAGGGCAGCCACATGCACCACTGCATATCTTTCACCCCATTAAATATACATCAATAGTCAGCCATACCTGTGAGGCACTTCTCACCTGGGCCAAGGTTATATGATGACTGATGTTATTTTTAACTTCCAGTTTTGAACAGGAAATTTTTGTTTTCAGCTACGATATGTGTCGCATGTAAGAACACAATGATGAAAAGGCTGAGTGAGAGGTGAACAAGTGATAGAAAAACAACCTTTCTCTCTTGATGTTTATGTTCTTGTCCCTCAACGACTCCCCCTTTTCCTCGTTGTTCTCTCTGCACACAGCCAATATGTCTCTTTGAGCAACACATAAAAAAGACTTTGGTGTTAAAGCAAGTCTGGGGCATTGTATGGAGATGGTCAAAGTTTTGTGCACACCTTAGGCCTTGAAATCACCAGCTGTGTTGCGTGAGCTTGGCGGCTGATGTCACTAAACTGATGCATATGACAGAACAGAACAGAATTGATCGTATGACGTGAGCGTTCACGTCTGTGCTGCTACGTCGCAGCTGCCACCTGCTGTCTCCAAACACAGAGTTTGCAGGCTACTATGTGGGATTTGTTTTTTATCAGCAATCAATTTCTAATTTATTTTAATTTATTTTCATGCAACTGAATTTTTCTTCATCTTGGATTAAAAAAAATATATTTTTCTTCATTAGAAAGTTCAACGCTGGTACAATCTGAATATGACATTAACGGGTATTTTCTCTGTCTCTTTCTGCTGGGAGAATGAACCATTTGATCCCAGCATGCAACAGCAACGCCAGCCAGTTTGTCTGCTCTAACCCAATAACACTGAAATGAAAATTAACACGTTCCACAGCACATGCCACTCATGTGTTCCTGGCCCTATGATAGAGGAGCAACAGAAAGACAAGCAGGAGAAACAGACATGTTATCTCCATGTTAGTGGACAGTAGCACTTGAGGTGTCTTTATTATTTCTACTGAAAGAACAAAGTGAACTCATTTCCGTTTCCTCTTTGTCTAGGCCAGTCTGGTGGTTTTTCAGGGTATTCGTACTTAATCTGAAAACAGAGAAACTTACACTAGTGACATAAAAAAAATTTGGGGTCAGTTACACAAAGATATTTCAGATGGGTCTTTAGTGTTGGTCCAGTCTAATCTGTGCCCTAGATTATTCTAATCCAAGTAAATAGATTCACAAAAATGAAGATAACAGATTTCAAGTTAAAAACATTTGACACTAACTGGGGTCTGAGACCTCGGGTACCATGCTGACAATCAGTGACACCTGCCCTATAGCCAGCATCCAAACAACAGAAAAACAGGGCTCATAATTTGTGCTTTGCCAACACTGAGAAAGCAATGAGGAGGGAAAGAGTTGTTAGAGACCGGAGCTACTTTTCTTTTTTTTTTTACTTTAAATCACACTTTTTTTTGCTACACTTCAAAGGTTAAAAGGATATTTTGCTTTTCAGTGAACACATTCTGCTGGGTAAACAGAGATGAGTCGTTTCTCCGTCTGCCTTTTCTGTATTTTCTAAAAAAGCCTTAATTTAATTTCAGATAGTCAAGAACTAAACTGCTTTGGAAATGTTTTGACGTATACCTCAAGTCTAACTATTTCCTTTATCTAAACCACAGTCAAGGTTTGTCTTTTCAAAATGGGCCTGTGGTGTAGATTAAAGGGTTGGATTAATTTAAATTGTGGTGAGAGTTAGATTAGTCACCACATACATACAGTTCACTGTGTAAACTGAGGTTTTCCTTTTTGCACTAGATTTATTTTTTTTCTATGAGAACCTAATTGCACTATGTCCCTCAGCAGGTGTTGCATTGTTCATCCAGTGGCCATCTGGGCCTGTAATCCTTTGGAGGTGAACACACTGAATTTGAAAAAGGTCATTGCACAGACACATTTAGTTTGGCCCAACATTGTGTGTATGTGTGCGTGTGTGCACCTGTGCACGTCTTTGCCCTCTAACCTTCTTTCTCTTTTGCATTTTGTGCCGCATGTGTGGGACATTTTGTACTTGTGAGGTCAGAATCTTAAACTTGACCTTTTAGGAGCATAATGTCAAGCTTTACAATAAGAAAGCCTGATGCTGCTGGACAAACAGTGGTCGTAATCCTGTTGAACAGGTCATTGTGTTTGCTCTGGGTTGGTGGAAAGTAAGCTGAACCAATCTCTAAACACACAATTTTTAAAACAACATAATATTTGATTTTTTTTATTTTTATCTGCAGATGCTTTAGCTAAATGATATACTGTGCAGGAACCTAAAAATAAATATTTCTAGTTGATGTATCATCATCACATTTTTGGTCATTACATGATTGGCTCCTGATAGATGCTGTCAGCAGCACTTTAAGCTAAGTGGGTGAGCGGAGGCGGGACTTCTCGCTGGGTATACGACTACTCTTCTGCTGTTGAACCTGTCAAATACTATTGAGAGGCTGACTGGAGAGCAGCTCTCAGCAGTTCTGGAGCTAACATGCAGAATGTGCTGCCGTGGTGCTAACCACCTGGATCTTAGCCAGCCAGAGACTTGCCTTTGGTTCCTCTGCACAGCCCTCCTCTTGAGGTTGTGGTTTCATACCCTGCGACTTCAGTGAACCACTCGACTATTAACTGTACATACAATAAACACCCCGGGCAGGTCCTCTTGGCAGCCCCGTAGCTAACTTTAGCCCTCACTATGTATGTTAATCTACTATGATTTGTGTGTGTGCAGCGTTTCCCCTCTGCTCACACTGGACTTGCTGCCTGCTCTTCCTCCATGTGTGTCCCAGCAGAATTGTAAATGACTGGTGGGTGGTGAGGATAATCGCATGTGACAGCTAATGCGTAGGGTTGCTGGCAACATGTGTCAGCGCCAGTGTACATTAACCTACATTCAGATTGAGGCTTTTTGAATCACACGAGAAAGGAAAAGGTCGCTTTTTGAATAAGATATTTTTTGGCACATTTAAATCCTCTGGTCTCATTCGCTCAGACTGTTTAGTTTTTAAGGTTTTAGCAATTAAACGTCCCCTTTCTGTACAGTGTAATCTTATTGACTAGACCCTTCTTCTACTTAAAAAGGTAAGTATAAGTGTTGGCTGCGTGCTAACTGTTGCTAGAAAGAGAACAGAGGTAAGGAGTGTGTGGTGTGGAGGTGGCTCAGGTCAGGGCTGATCCCTTAAAGATAATCTCCCTCTCCAGGGATTTGTTTTTCTCTCCGTCCTAGGGCCTCTAAGCTGAGTTTGGAGGTCACCTGTTGCACAGGCAACCGGACACATTTGTAAGGAGCCGGGCATCGCATGGAGTTAGAGGGAGAAAGCACAGTAAGCAGTAAATAGAGCTGAAACATGAACACAAGGAGAGGCCAGGTTTAGAGTTCATCCATGCCACTGAAATCAAAGGATTTGCGTCTATAACAAAACCAGTTTTGGCAGCGTGGCTTTGAAGTGGTCCATTTGTGTTTATCTTCGTGGCAGGAAGCTAGATTAGAGTCAATTTTGAGCCATGTTTCACAAAGGTGGTGAAAACAGCCCTCTTCGTGTGTATTTAGTTAGATTTGAGCCAACTACTGCGCTTATTTTTGTTGTCATCACGTAGGTTTATGTTCACTGGAGAAAAGTGATTTAAGTCACTCAGCTGGTATTTCATGTTCCTTCATGTGTTGAACATTTTGTGTTTAACACCACAGCCCCTTGTTTGCATGGTTTTTCTCATTCCCATGCCTGGAAATCAACCTGATGCCCAACAATGTATTTCTCAACATGTCAGCTGAACTGTGTTCCCAGCTGTTGTTTTGGCTGCTTCTGTTTTTAGCGAAAGGAAACTTGGAAACTTGGTGCTAAATTCAGAGACTTTTGGGACCACTAGCAGATCAGTGTGAGGAGCACGTGAGAACTTAAGTTCTCGACGGCAGTAAAGGCACTTTTGTACAGTCGATCAAGAGAGTGCTCCAGGACGTGACAAGAAGATTTGTTAAGGCTCCTACAGAGCTGAGTAGATGAATAGTATGATTGTTTATAGGGGGATAAATTAAGCACAGTAAAAGACTGAAGTGGTGTTGTTTTGTATTGTAATGTGTTCAGCTTACATGTACAATTTTTCACAGCACAGTTGGATTTCACAACATTTGGCCGCTGTTTGTTGTTTTGTCCACCTCTCGTGGCATATGACAACTCCCAGCTCTGGGAAAAAACAGCTCTGAATGGAGAAGGTTTTGGGGTAGCCAAGCTAACGTGCAGATTTACACCCGTAAAGCCTCTCGATATTTTCCAAAGAGTTCCTTGAGGTACTGGAGATCTTTAGCCTGGTTCATGCTCTGTGTGTAAATAAACTCTGTGGACTGCATGTGGTCAGAAATGAACGAGTGGGTGTGTTGACCTCGTAAACTGTATAGGAAAAGTTGTTTCTTTTGTTATCATGGCATTATGCAAAAGACTGAATTTTAATATGGCTGCAACTAAAGTTCTGGGGTCAGATGCACAAACTGCTGCAGATTCATTACTAAAACTATTTGTGTTAACAAAACCAGACATTTGCATATGCATCCATTTTGTCAGAATCACAAAGCGTTACGTACTGTACAGTTCTGATGCAAAAGCCTGGTTTCCACTCCCACAATTACAGTAGCCATAAATGGATGAGGACACTTCGCATTAAGAATAACACAGTCTCCATCATAAGCTGTCAGACACTGAAAACAAAGAGGAGAAAGAAGCTCAATTTCACCAAGTGAAACAAAAATGTGCATCAGTCTTGTACTTAAATTTATGTTAAATTATGTGTCTCTGCTTACAGTATTTTCTATTTTCAATTCTGTACTGTACTGTAAGCTCGGGCTGCTTTTTAAAAACCATGTACCAAGTACCTGCGGTCCAAGGAATGTGTGTTTATAAATACCAGTCCCATGTGCTGGAAATGGCACACGCGTGGTATTTGTGTGTACGAATCATAAACGCATCAGGCCCCCGGAGTTGATGTGTAAAGTTGAAAGCATGAAAAACACACACACACCAGCATTCACACTGAGGTTAAGTATAACGTGCTGCACAGAAAAGCATGAACGAAGCTCTGGCCGCCCGGTGGCCTAATTTTATACTGTATGGATGTGATCAGTCCCTCGTTGCCCTCGACAGGCATGAATTACAGGAGTTTCCAGCCACGATAATCCTCCACACCCAATAATAACACCCTGCCACATCTCTCTGAGATTCGTGCCTGCATGCTGCACCACTTAGCCAAAATGTCTCAGGTGTTTAATTTATTTCACATTGCGAGACAGTGAGTGATTTAGTGGGGGGGCGGGTTAAAGTGGTCAAACAGCACCGGTGGGTTACAAGCAGCTGAGCTTCACTCCTGCCGCCCTAAAGGTATCTACTGTCTCAGCGAGGGCCCTGGGCCAATCAGCTGCTGCAGCATGCAGACGGACGGGTGAAAGTTGGAAATGGAGATGATGTTTGTAGTTGTTTGTGGAATTCAGAGACAGTTTTGTACTCAACATGTCTGAAGCTGTACCTGTGTGTGTAGATCTCAATGATACTGCAGTCTGAATCTGCCCATACACCTGGCCCCCAGCGAGTCCCTGAAGAGAGCCGAGTGCGAGCGTGTGCGTTTCTGGACTTGTCTCATTTCTTTGTTTACACTCAAAACAGTGGATTTATATAGATAATCGCGGTTCGCTGTCACAGGGAAGGTCACTTCAAGTTTCTCGGCGTGAGCCTTGGAGGGGAGACAACACAACAGCTTGGAATTTAAAACAAGGAATGCAATCACAGCCGGGACACCAGACTCGATCAGACAGCAAATTTGCCGTTACTGTGGTGGAATACATTCTATTTGATGGTGAAAATGCCTCATTTGCCACCGTGCTTTAAGTCTTTACGCACTGTATTTTACCAGTAAATATGAGCAAAATTATTCACTTTGAAAAAGGAAAATGACTATTTCTCATTTCTGGGGATTGTGTGAAGCAATCAGGCACAGCAGTCTAAGCTTCTACACTTTTTCTTAAGCGTATGAGACAGCAGGTCAGAGTAGATCATACTGTAACCTTAACACAAGTGTAACACAAACCTGCCAAAGAGGAAATCTCATATTTCTGTATGCTCAGGTACTCTGCCCAATGCCAGGGTCACCTTCGCCGGAAAAATAAATCCCTGGTGGCTCTCTAACACTACCCATAAGACCTCTCTCCCTTTGAGAGGCGGTGAGTGGGTGTCAACCTAATGTTTATACTGTCTGCTCATGGTTATGTAAGCCATTTTGTCCTCTCTTTCTCTTTTCTCTCCCTCTCCATCTCTCTCGGCTTGTTTAAACTAATCTACCTTTACCTTTCCAACATGCCAAGTTGTGTGTTACGTAAATATCCTTTGAACTGGTCTAGCTTAAGGTTTTTCAGTGCGCTAAGGTGTGTATTACATAAATATTGTAGGCCAGACTGTAGAGAGGTGCTGTACCGTGGAAGCAGTGTTTTTTCTTTTTTTTTTTCCCTTTCTTTTTTCCAGAGTCAAGGATGCTTCTCTTTCATGAAGGGCAGGTTCAGGGAGGCTGTGGTACTTGTCTGAACTATCCCTGTGATAACAGCCTCTAGAATGAGCGAGTCAGTGTGTCTGCTCAAACACACACACACACAAACACACGAATGTATCTTTACAGTGGGCGGCTCTGCAGCAGTGTAAATACAGCACAGTACAGTACAGTACACAGATCCATCGTTTGTGTGTGTGTGTGTGTGTGTGGCAGACAGCGTTACATGCATGATGAGGGCATTGTTTTTCTATACAACAGAACTCTCTCTGTGGTTCAGCTGCTTGCTTACTGACTCTGTCATACTAATGTACTTTGTGTGGGTCACAGGGTTCAGTCAGTCTTACCACGTGGGGCCTGCTGTCCTCCATCATGCAGCCATTCTCATGGCCCATTATTCACCCATAATGATGTTATCTTGATAACCTCGGGAATAAGTAGCCCCCCCTCCCCCCTCACCCCCCTCCACCCATTTCCTTTACATCTCTAATTTGTCAGTTTTCTTCAACTTCATGCTCCGTTCCTATGGCAACTAATTGCTCCAGTTATGCCACGCTCAGCTGACTTCTGACCTTTTTCTTGTGACCCATATTGACCTGTTTATGGTTAATGGATTAAGAGAGAGATAAAGAGGGAGAGGAAACAGCTTCAATTGACTGCTGTGATTATAAAGTGCAGAGTTTCCGGGTTCTGATAAATCTTTGGCTTAAATAACCTTCCTTTTCTGCTCTTATTGCTCGCTGATTTAGCATTCCTTCCACAGCTGAGAGAGGGTGGAGATATTTGAACCATTTGGAGAATGCTCCCAGTGTGACATCCGAATTACTTGTAGAATAGCATGAAGCCAATTTGAGCTCAAACATCTGTCCTGCGGTTTGTCCTTACTCATTTTAGTGGGCACAGTGGGCTTCGTCTAGCTTCGAACTCTCACATTTCTTTTGATTTTGTCATTTCATTAATACTTTCCCCGAAGCAGCATGTTGGTCTGTGAAGCAGCGAAGGGGGCGGGCAGCAAAGAGTTAGGAGGAGATACAAATTTCTGCTTGTTCGTTTTGGTGGGAAGAAACAGGCATTGTGTACTCGCACTCATCTGGATCCTCATGGGAAATAAACAGCAACTAAATCAGTTGTTAGCTTTGTGTGTTATCTTTAAAGATGAAAGGACACTGAAAACAATGAAACCGCTGCCCTGGGGTTTCTGTAGGAAGGGAAAAAAGCAACAACTGGAGCGAAGAATGAAACCTTTGATCTGTGCAGTCAGTCCCATTGAGTTAGTATGAGACTGTACCCAGAAATAGAGAAGACAGGGGTCAAGAAAAAAAAAGTCACAGACCCAGTTCACAGAAGTATAGCCTTTTCACTTTTTCAGTGCTTTTTTGGCTGCAGTTACAGTCATTATTTCAGAGATACTCGTATTGGTTATTAGATTATTTTCCCCAAAAAGCATGTAATCAGTCAGCATTATTTCCGCAAATTTGTTTCCAATGCTCTCTGGTTCTGTGTTTTTCATTATGTGATGAAGGGTGACGCTGGGTTCTGCAGGCAGGTCTAAACAGTGACAAGTTGTTACCTCAACTTTTACATTATCATTTAAGCGTTCATTAAAAAACAAAAAGAAATTCACTTGGACAGGTCCTCATGGCATAGCGGTCAAAAATGCTGCACCACTTAACCACAGTGTCTCAATTTTGAATTGACTTGTCATTCCCCTTTTTTTTTCTAAGTTTATTTAATCATATTTCATTATAACCCTTTACACACAACCATACACTGACTAACAGTAAACTATCATCTCTGCTGAAAGTGCCTGATTTGGGAATGCCTGTTTGCTCGTGTTTAGTTTTGGACTACTGGCAGCCATTGGTGCACAGTCAGTGCAGCCTGGCCTGTCTGCTCTGGTTTCATAAGCAGAGAGAGTGAATGACCTATATACTTCTCTGAGGGAGGGGAAGTCACCTTGTTGGTGGACCAGCAGGCAGGCACGCTAGTGCACAGTGACTAGGTTTTAATGTGCAGCACTATCAAAGCTTTGACTACCGATTAGTACAGGCACGGTTGTAAGAAGGACCTCTCAGCTGCTGTTTTTCTTTTCTTCGGTGGATCATCTTTCTATTTAACGCTGCTTTGTCCTGGTGTGAATAGGTATATAGTGGGAATAGTGGAATGCTTGGTCAGATTAACATGCTGAAAAACACACACGACGACGACACGGACTGGATTTGCACATGCACACAGACACACATTAGCTGAAACCATGGGGCCCAGTGCCAGAAAGATCTAGTCAGACAAACACCTCACCAGAGACTCCTCTAAGCGTCCTAACAAATTGAATGTGTGTGTAGATGGACAAGAGGGAATTAGATCAGTGGTCCTGATTGTATCTGAGTGTGCTGTTGCTGTACCCCTTTCCAGCAAGTCCCCTGGAGGAAATGTGCATGCGGGAGAGAGGGAGAGAGACAGAGAGAGAGAGAGAGAGAAGCATAGAGTCAGAGGGAGAGGGGGGGAGAGGGACAGAGACAGAGCTTGGCAGCTGGTTTGATGAAGGATGTAAGGAGAATGTTAACCAGACAATCACCTTGCATGTTATTGATTGAGATGGCAGAGAGGTAATTAGCACAGAAAAGAAGGGGAAGCTGAGGCCACTTTAATGTTTTGATACAAGGTGTTCTCTCTTTGTACCCATCTACATGTTGTGTTCTTTGCGTGTGTTTATGTGCATGGAGGCGAATTCATCAAATATTATGGTGTGCACTCTACAATGCACCCCAATGTGTAAAGACCTTATCTTACACGCATACGACGTTAAATCCACTCAAAATGTAAATGTACGCAAGCATGTATAATTTTTTATTATATGTGAGAGCCACCTGCTTCAGTGTCATTCTATTAACTAGTAGCAGAAATAAGTAGCATACCCTAATATAATAAGCCTATTAGAATTTTATTCACACCATTAAGCTACATGTCATGTGTCCTCCTCCACAGAGCAAACCTTTTCTGCAAAATGATGAAACCATGTCAGCTTTCATACGAAAAGACATTTAGTGCCCAATTCAGCCGTTTAATTTTCCACCCTATCTTTTGACTTACATCTCCATTAATTTTGGTTTGGTTTGAGTAATAGATGTAGTCACAATGTCCCTGGTTGTGCACTAGATGTAATGCAGGGCCAAGTATTGAATCTACATGTCGTATACTGACTAGAGCTCAACTGACTTTTGAAGCTCAAACTGATTTTGCACAATTAATTGAATTATAATATTTGGTGCAAGAACAAATAAAAATCATATCATAATTTTTTCCAACTGTAATCACAATTTCATATTATCAAGCCCTATTCAGAGTTTAAAAATCCAATTCTAAAATCGTATTTTTTTTCACTTAATGTTTAACACCTTTGATAATGCGCCCTTAAAGCAGAAGTCAGCGGATTGTTTTTGTTAATATAAGTCCTAAACATCCTTGTGGGATACAAGCGTTATCCAATGAGGAGAGAGAACGGCATGAAGGGCTGTGTGTGCACTTTCACAGGCAACAGGTTACGGGTTACCTGGAACGCTATAAAATCGTAAGTCGTGACTTGAAGCCGCAACTTACAGTTTCAAAAGCCTGCCTGGAACGCAGCATTAGCCAAAAAGACCGGATCGCTTACTTCTGCTTTAACTTTAGTTATTTCATATTTATGTTCAAAATAGATAAGTTAACATTAAGCTAACAGTCTCTCACACTGGCCTGGATTTATTGTCTCCAATACTGACAGCTGTCCTGAATGAACAATAAGTCATATTAACAAAATTAGAGTTGATATTAATCTCCTGTTGACCTCTCCCTCCTCATATTTGCATATTCAAATAAATGTCTAAACTTGAAGCTTGAACAAGCAATGACATTTAGGAAAAGTAACCAATTACTGGGTCAAAAGGTCAGCATATTATACAAACTTATCACACATGAGCCTACATGTTAATGCAACGCTTATAAAAAAAAAATGTTTTAAATTTGTTCATTTTCATGTCTATCAAGGTTTAGCTGACAAATCATCATGATTTAGATTTTAGGTTTCATTGTCCATCTCTATTTTGAGTGCACTAAAGTCTTCTTCAAACATGGCAGCGTTTCACTTTGTACCTTGGATTCATCATAACAGATTAACTATAGACAGTCCATAATTGTCCATTACTTTTGACCTTTAACACTCGGTCCCACAACTGCATGACTGGTTAAACTGCGCCTGTTAACTAATTGTCTCACTTAGTGTTGCATCAGTCGGAACATACTGTACATCCTGAGCTGTAATGGTCATGTAATTGTAGAAATCAGTCGGTGGTGAAAGCAGTAAATGATGCCAAAGTAAACAATGACTTGGATCAGGCAGAAGTGCAGCAGACTGTCATCAGCTCTGTTGCCTGTTGGTTGTAGATCTGAGTAAATAATGACGACATCCTGCTGTACCTACAGTACAGCACGTCAGCACTGATTCTTCTCACCCTTGCTCTCCGACACCAAACCGCTCGCACGCTTGAAACTATTACAGCAAGATTTTTTTTGCTCCATCGTGGTTTATGTTATTTTAGTCCACCACTCAACACTCCTTCAAGCCAGAGCAGACAAGTGTTTTGGAACCTACTTAAATTTGACATCCTGCTCTATGTCTCTGTGCTTATTGAATTTAAATAATCTCCTCTATAATTCTGTCATTGTCATCTCTGTAAGCCTGGTGAAGCTATAAATCAGTGGAGTGCAAAGCCCTCCTCTCTTGGTTGGCAGACATCTTTATGGTGAGCCACATTGTGCTGCTACTGTACTGCTGAACTGTGGGTCGTAAAAACCAAAGAATGTTTCACAATGTGTATCAGGCTGTAACACAGGGAGCATGGGGACCCTCTGCCCTGGCTTTGTTGTAGACTTTTGGAAATTCTTTGTTGATTTATGCCTAGTCTGAAAACATGTGTGTGTGTGTGTGTGTGCTTTCAGCTCGCCACTGAGACAACCGTCCTCAACAGTCAAAGTGTGCCTGGTTTGTGGAGACGAGGCTTCAGGATGCCACTACGGTGTCGTGACATGTGGAAGCTGCAAAGTCTTCTTCAAAAGAGCCGTGGAAGGTACGGTGCATGTATTAACCTCTGTTCAAATGAGATGTCGGGATTTTTCCATGGCAGCTGAGTAAATGCACTGCATGTTCACAAATCACCAGCAAATTAAGATATAATTTTGACCACAGACATAATTACTGTAAATAAGTAAGCCACAAAACACAACACAAGGAAATGCTCTACACACACACACCCACACACACACACACACTCAAAGACTATGAAGAAATACTTCAAGTTGTATAGATAAATTCAATTTAAGTTACACTATTTTTTTTTTGTCAGTCAAAAAAATAAAAGAATTAAAAACACACTGGCAATTAGGAAAAGGCTGGAACTACATGCAGTCTAACTTGGAAAAAAAAATCTCAATAGCTTCAAACATACCTATGTGTCATTCGGGAAATATATTCTACTTTGTGTATTTGTGTAATTGCTTGTTTACAGCATGTTGCTCCTTGTCAGATTTGTGAATGTGTTGCTTAATTACCTTGTGTGCTTTTTATTTATGCATTGTTGTTTTTTTCTGGTGCATGTGTAGTGAACGTGGTCAAGATGCCTTTTTCCATCTGCATTTGTTTCCTTGTGTTTCTATCACACTAAACATTCTCATTCTTTAGAGAAAAAGCGACACAGTATTTAAACTATAATCTTAAAACCAATTCTCGGCAGAAGAGACACCACTGTGCCAGTATTATGCTGTTTTATTCATATTGCATTACGCCAAAAATGAATACACACAATTGGTTCAGTAAGTATCAAATAATTTGTAACAAATCATCTTAACTGACAACGGCAGCCGTCAGAGTTATTGCCAGACATTCTGCTCAATTCATTAAGAATAGTTGTTGTACCTTTAGCCAAGTAAGTTTAAAACTGTTGTACGAACTCAAAGCTCGTCCAACTGGGACATATCAAAAGGAAAAATGTGTGAAAAGACAATAACGTCTCTCTATAATTTTCACAGTTTTCAGATAATCACTTTTTTTGATAGGAAAGCAGTGACTCTTAGCTCTGATAATACTCTGGAGAATTTACTGATCAATAGTTGATGTTGGGTTTACTTGTAACAAACTACTGTCAAATCTCAGTCGACCTTCTCTATTATTTCAAAAAAGATCATTACAATTACCAAAAGCAGAAAAATTACATTTATAGCCTGTGACCATGCTTGTGGCACATTGGGGGGAAAAAAAATAAAATAAACACACGGTGGGTAATTCTCCTACAGCAGCCCTTTATGTTATATTTAGCTTGGAGAAAATCAGCAGCGCCATAATGTGCTTTTCATTTTCTGCCTGACGCCTGAGGCGTTGGTCTAACTCATTTAGATGAGTGTCTGAATGCAAAACACACTCTTACACACCCAGAGTAGGAGAGAAAAAAACAAAAACAAATGAGCAAACAAGCCTGCCAGCCATCAGGCCCTCTAGGTGTTTTCTTGACCATTGAAGGAATTGCACTCATTTCCAATCAAATCATGCGTTAATTTGATGATATTTACACACAATCATTCTGGAGACCGGAAACCAGATTATGTGTCTGTGGTTATCAAATCAGATATGCCATTGTTCTGGTTTAAAGTGTGGCTCGCAGAGAGCCGATGACAGATCGTGAATTTGGGAGACAGCTGGTCAGGTGAGGCTCAGGGAAACTCTTATTTATAGATTATT